>CM060653.1:30318070-31583070 GCA_030686955.1 Odontamblyopus rebecca
TATCTATAAAACATAATTTTTGCAGTAAAGTTACATGGTGGAAAATTGTGTGATAATTGCTCATACATTTTCAAAATTGGCCTCCCATGTTCAAACATTGTCTAATATGAGTAAACTACCTCTGAATTAATGTCAGTTTGAGACCACCAGAGTTACATAAGGATCAATCTAACATGTATGGTCTTGCACGGGACTGTACCATAAACTTAAAAGAGAAGTCCCATAGAAAGTCACTAGGAGTGCATCTCGGCTTCTATTTTAACTAGTTAGAGGGTTGCGACACACAAGTACAAAGCCAGTGTCGTGCTCAAAGTAGGCCAGGCATGTCATTTAGTCACACGAGATCTCTTTCATGCTCACGAGGGTGTCTGCAGCATCACAAACCTGTCTTCCCAGGTAAAATACACCCAACGGCTTCATGGGATTGGAGGTGAAGGTCTGAAGGAATTTATGTTGTTTCAGTGGAAGGGCAAAATTGTCACACATTGCAAAAGCCAAATCTCACAGCTTAGGTTTTGTCATTGTTGTCGTGCTTTGTAACCACTTCTTCCTTCTTCAGATCTTTGCCAACATTTAATTGCGTCTTGTCAGGCTACGCATTAAACAGAAGAGATGTTGAAACTACTAGATTAACTGTAACTCATCCAGTTAATTAAGTTTCTTAAGGTCAAGGGTGTGTTTGCATTGATGTACATATAAGGAGACAGCTAAAGCACACTTAAGAAATCAAACGTGCCAACAACAATAATCGGCCTATTGAGAGATTGGTTTCAAATAGACACGCAAGAGTCATAAGAAATATAATCTTTTAAGTGGGCAATAAAAGAGTGTGGAGGAGCCAAAATGACTCAGCTCAGTTTTACAGCAGGAAAACTATCTACTTAGTAATTTTAATGTTGGGAAATCTTATAAATAATGCACATCTTGATAAGAACAGTTTGTGTACAGGGATGGCTGATTTTTCTGATATCAAAATACATCTGACATTGAAAATCTAGCACCAATATTTTTCTAAGATACCCTAGTCTCTGATGTGTCTTTTTAAACAAATTAGTGAGTTGAAATGGAAATAAAATAACAATTAAGCTAAAAATGCAGCTGTATATTTACAATCATGTAAGTAATTAGTTCATATTCCTGATAAATATGTTGCATTTATTTTTACAAGTGAAAAGGTTACTGTGTGTAACTTTACTGCAACTGAACATCAACTTATGGGCCTTCTAATATTTAAAGGTCTGCATTAAGCAAAATTGACTCTTGTGAGATTTAAGTTGTGTTTTGTTTCATTTACACAAGTTTGATTAACCCTTTATTAGGCTGTCTAGCAAAATGCTCTGTTCCACCTTGTGATGTCATGCACTGGTAGTTTTCAAGCTAACAGCAACCTTTTAACTTCAGTTCAGCAGAGATTGGCAATACCAGGGCTGAAAATACCCAAATGATTCAAGTGAAGGTGTATAGAGTTTCCTGTATTACCAGATAACATCACAAGGAAATGTTGTATATTTTCTGTTAGAGAGAAGAACCCGGCTTAGATATGCAGGGTTTATGTGTTAAACATGTATGAATGAAACAATACACAACTATGTAAAATTACAAATGGGTTATTGGCCACAGCAACAAGACAAATATTGGATCAGTATGAATGGCTACCACATGGTTCAGAGTTGAATGCTGCTCTTCCACTGACTGTGTCATACATTTTGCACAGGTCCTGACTGGAGCAGAGAAGTCCGAGCTGAGTCCAGGCCTGCAGTATCTGGAGCAGGTTTGTCAAATGCTGGAGGAATACGCCCGAGAGCAACTGCATCACAACACGCAGCACACCGAGGCTATAGTGGAGGAACAAGTATGAACACATATTCTGTAACTTATATGAGCATTTGTTGTGATTTTAACTATTGATTTTAACTATTGCTATTGAAACACTGATGAAGACCTATCAGCAGTATAGATAACTGTGTCATAACAGCACTATCATTCTTATCTCCTGGCTCAACCAGGTTGCAGGGTCGTGTCACTTTGAGACTGTTGAAAAGGAAGAGCCCTTGTGTCAAAGTTTGGAGAAAACACAAGTGGAACAATCATCCAGCTTGCCTCAACAGAGAAGACAGAGACCTTTGGGCCACTTCAGGCAAAGATCAGCCTCAGACACAAACTTAGCATCCCTGCATTTACGTAAGGCTTAGACATTTACTCAACAACACAGAACAGCACAAAGTATATGTTTTAATTAAGGTTATGTGATAATTAGTTATGGTGTGTATGTATGTTCAGGACGATTAAAGCTTGACTATGAAGAGTACAAGTTGAGCGCTCATAACCTACAGGAGACAGCTGAGGAGGACCAAGAGAATCAGGTAAATGTCTAAATGATTTTGATCCTCTGTGTTCTGTCAGGTTTCATTATGATGAGCTCACAATATAGTATGGTCATAATAATACTACATTTATAGCAGTAGTGTTAACAACCAAAAGCATCATTAGAACACCTCATGGAAAGAGGTTATAGATCAGTATACTGACTTTACTGTATGGGCTGATTATTATATCAAAAATAATGTGAAACTACCCACCTGTTTATTTTGTGTCTTATTTAGAAATGCTTTCAAGTCACTATTGCTCTGTGAAAAGATAATCACTGTGACCCTTGTTTTATTTCTTGTCAATGTTTTCAGGACTGTCTGAAAGATGATCTGAACAAGTCTAAAAACTACTGGAGATTCAAGATTGGTTCCTTGAGAAAGGTGGATGAGAAAAAGAGGTGAGAGTCTTGGTTTGATCCAGTGGGGGGCAGTGTTATTCCCGGTTACAAGATGTATGGTGCAGCTCTATCATGGCAGGCAGCCACAAGCTTAGTGGGTCTGGCCTAATGCTCAGTGGATGAAGAGGAATCTGTGGAGCACATGCATCTGTTCTTCATGAACACTGTGTCCTTGGTGCACACTGCCTCCGGACTCTTCTGTGTCTAATGAATGTTTTATCTGTAAAGTCCACAGATGCTGTCGAGCTCCACTCGGAGGAGGCTGAGTCACTTGTTCAGGAGAAGAAGAAAAACGGGACCTATTTAAATGGACTGTTTGTCTTGCTAATAATGACACTTTTTTTTTTTTATTTATTATGCGCTGTACAGATTCTTATTTATCCACCACATTTCCTATGGAAGTGTGTGTTGAAACATTGTCAAATAGGGATTTGGCTCAATAAATCCATTTAATTTTTGTATATGGCTCTGGAAGCATTGGGAGATTTACCAAATTTAGACAGTTTGGATTTAGAAAAGCAGTCTTTGTAAGACTAGCTGTAGTTACTTTTATTTATCAATAGTCCTTGTGGTGTTTTATAATTACTGATAAATTTGAGTTAAAATGTTGTAATTAATATAATACGTTTGTTTATTGAACTGTGGACAGGACAGCATACTCAAAAGTGAATTTTTTGCTATATTAAAAATAATAAAACAATGGCACTTTCTCTACTTTGAAATGAACAGTTTTTCTTTGCAGCAGAATATTAGTTTTTCCTCTCAAATTTATATTTTCTACCCACCTATCTTTTAATAAAATCTAATTAAGTGAACAGCGAGCAACTATCACTTTTGAAGCATGATAAGACTGCATACAATGTGGTGCAAAAAAAGCTGGTGCCATGGCAACAGGGTCAATATTTCGGTTTTAGCTCATCCCAAGTTGAAAGGAGGGGGCTGTATGACGTGCTTAGCAAAATAAATAAGATCCATTTAATTCCTGGCATGGTTTAATTTGAAACTATTTTTGACACAACACTTCCTCCTTGTGCCCTCTGTCTTGACTGTTTACCCAACTGGCTTATCAACCACTCATGATATTATCTCACAAACTCAGTTATAATTTGATACACATAGCCACACATTTAGGATTCATAATATATTATATCTTTATTCACCTAGATGGGGTGACACATTTCCCCTGGCATTCGCATGTAAAGAGATGTCAATGACAAACACATCCAACCAAACAGAGAAGGTGAATAAATTTTCAGTCCATACATAAAATACATTTATTTACTTAATATTTGTCCAGCAGCAATGTCCATTGTCCCACACAGCTACCTTCTGTGCTATTAAAGATAACGTGTGGATGGGCTTATTAACTGGTGGTGAGGGGAGAGCTTATATCAGAGTGGCCACAGGGGGCAGCATCGAGTCATGCCTGCAGTACCCCCAACTGTTAAAACACCAACACTGTATATAAAGATGGTCAGAGTGACAGGTCTCATCTGGTTTACAAAGGAGGGCAATTTTCTGTATTTACAGGAGCTGCCATTATGCTGCTATTTGGAGTATGAGAGTTATAGAAATAGGCCTCTTACTTGATTAATCAGAGCGTTTGTTCATCAGCTTACAATGCACTCAGTTTTTGTTAACCACTTGTGATTACCATAAATCTATGCATAGAAATATTTGCACTAAATAAACCCAAATCAAAGACATTTTGATTACATTTACAGATGTTGTGTACTCTTAAATCTATTCATCCTCCAGTGACTAGACATCCTCCATAAAACCTACATAGTTCCTACATACTGTATTTGATATTAAAGCTCAGAGAAAGTGAATAGAGGGCAATAATAATCAGAGCAGGCACCACTCAGACCATGTTTACATACAGTGTAGGTGTCTACATGATGCCACAGGTGGACAGGGGGTTGGTGATGTGGCAAGTGCAGGCTGACTGGCAGTACTGGCGCACAGTCTGATAACAGCTGCGGTCCGCCTCACCCCCCCACTGCACTGGCCCGTTTGGGTCAGTGGGCAGCCGGCTCAGGATGCTGGTGTTTATGGCCAGAGCAGCCAGGCCATAGTCAGTGAACAGCACCGTCTCCCGACGACAGGTGGGGCACGAGATGAACTTGTACTTGGGACAGGACTCGTACAGGATCTGCAGGCACTCCTCACACACCGAGTGCAGACAGGACAGGATCCGAGGACGCTTCCCTGCAAAGTTGTAGGTGTGCCCACAGGTGGGGCAGTCCAGGGGTTCACATGGCATGACCGGCCCCGAGGACGACGAAGAGGAGGAGGAAGTAGAGGAAGAGGTGGAGGAGGAGCGCAGCACGTACTGGTTCACTATGACGTCATCCATGTTGTAGTGGAACTGGTGGTAGCAGATCTCATTGGCACTGGATTTGCGCTGCGCCAGGAAGCTGTGTTCCCTGTGCATCATCGGGGCCGGAGGGGGCAACATGGGCCTGGGGGAGCTGGTTAGGTCCAGGGTTAGATCACTGCAGGCCTGGTTCACAATGATCTCCCCCTCTCCACCACCATCCCATGCCACTCTGGGGGGCGGGGCGTAGCGGGGTTGGGTGACTGGCACAGGGCACTCCCGAGGAAACTTCTCTGATTGGATGATTTTGACAGTATCCATGGGGATGGTGACCGGCTGGCGCCGTAGGCAGGACATTCGCAGTCTTTAGTTGGTGGTTAAAGATAAAGTGTTTTTGGCTCAGCTTAGAGTTCAAAGGGAAACAGGATGTCTTTTTTTTCTGAAGTTAGCCATTGGATGGGACATGAGGGCGCAAGACTTTGTCCATCGTTCAGTCCTTTTAAAGTTCAAGCACCAGAAATAGCACCAACTTTGTATAGATAACAGTGGTAGTACCTATGTAGTCTAGTTCAGGGTCTGTGCAGTCTCTGATGGCTATATGCAGAGATTTAAACAGAGGAGCACTTCAGCACATCTCACTCATAGCATGAATAAACAATGCACACACTTCACATGTACACATACAGTACAGAGGTTATTATAGTCTGAAGGGGTATGGTGTAGACAGTCCACAAATGTCCAGATTGTTTTTGACTGTGCCCAGTTGGCAATCAGGGCAAACTCCTGCTTCTTGCATGAAAGAATGTTTAACTTCCTGTTTTTGGCGAGCCTGGGTGCCTGCTTTCTCCTTCTCTGCTTGCTGGGTTGAGGGTGGTCAACTGACCTCCTCTGACCCTCCTAAACCTTGATAAGAATAGGGAGGTGTTGTAAAGAGCTGCTAGAATGACTCATCTGATCCAAAGCGTCTAAATTCCTGTGTGAACGGACTGGAGGAGACAGTCCTCCTAAACATCCAAGGCTTGATAGCTGTTTGAGCTGTGCTTATTTGAGCAGTGTTTCACTGATTCCTTTGCTCTTCTTGGGTCTGTTTATCTGAAAGAAGAAGAAAAACAACATTAGACCAGACAGACCTCAAAATACATGCTTCTAATTTCACAGTTGCATTGACATTTACTTTGCCGTTTTAGTTAATCCTACAAAATTGTATTATTAGGTGACAACATGACATGCCACTTCAGCACTGCAGTCACTGTTCTCGTTCATGTTCACTTATTCGGGTGCATTATTTTCTTTTAACACCAGATCGCCACAGTCTAAAACAGTACAGCTTACTACAATTTAACTCAGGTGAAAAACTAGCCTCCAGCCTAATACTAATCAAAAAGTAATGTATTCAATGGGATAACAATAAAAATGTTACTACAAAATTCTACTACACTATAAAGAAATACCAGCCTAAAATTAAAACCAGAACTATGACTGTGGTTTTCATATTTAGTTTAGTTTAGTTTTAGATGTATAATTCTGTCTTAGTCTCTTTTGTTTCCATCTTCCTGTCAACAGAACCATTGATGGCGTCATTTGCGCCCCTCTACGTGCCCGACATGCATAGGGCCTGGCTGGAGTCGGCACAGAGAGCTGCCATTCTGAGCATGTGCGTGGGTTAAGCTCAAACAACTGAATAGCCGAGAGTTTGGAGTTAGTACAGCACAATGCGATGACACATCATTGGCAGTGCACACAGTACACTGATGAATCAGTACACAACCAAGAGGTGACCTACATGGTTTGGAGGAGGAGAGGAGGAGAGATGCGAGGAGGGACACAAAGCTGGTGCTATTTATGGTTTGTTTATCTAAGCACTTCTCTGTGGTTTTCCTGTACCCGACCCCCAACTCAAAGAGCCCCAAATGCAGAGGTGCACCTGACAAAGGAAGTGGCTCAGCTCATTGAGGCCCCAAAATAACAGTGTATCTGTGTGTGGCTTGGATCAAAGCAGATCAATATACTTCTATTTATACTACTGTGTCGAGACGAACCCATTCATTTTCCTTGTGAATCAGATTTAAGCTCCATTCATGTTAAATGATCAGCAAGAGATAACCAACAGTGTAGTCTATAGGTAGGTAGAGCACACACAAAATAGAACTATTTTGTTGCTGTCTCAGGAATAATTGGTTGTCAATTCATAGTCAAGTGGTTAATTTTTTGTTCATTTATTCAAGGTCTTTCCACTTTGCATTCAAAGTGATATATTGCAAAGTCAATTTTCATGAAATCCAAAACAGAAAAGTCAGGAGCATCAAAAATAGTAAAATTGTTGGAAAACAACATATAAGAATAAATCAAACCATTACAAATGTTAAAGGAAGCAGTATTGTATGATTAATTTCATTGTCTTTTTAAACCAATCTTATATTTAACACTTTATCTGCCACATAAAACTGATGAATTATTATTCATTATTTATCTGACTTTTCAAAAAGTCATTCCTTCACTGTTTTCCAATAGTTGAATAGCCAGTGGTGGAAATAAGAGTGCAGTACCAGAAAAAAGAGTGCAGACTGGACTGAGGAGGATTTCTGATTGGGCAAATTTGGGACTGATTTTGTAAAATACAACCATCTCTGATCAGTGCTTTAGTTACTCTGCCTTTGCCTGTCACTTTCGAGGGCCTACATTTGTTTCTTTTCCAACACTTTCAGACAGCTTGAACTGAATCACTCTCGTCTTCACAACTGTGATCCTTGAGAGCTGCACTAACCTCCTGAGACCCTGTGGCCTCATACGAGGACATTACATTTTTGCCTCTTAGCACCATGATTTTCAATTATTTTAAACTTTCACCTGTAATCAACTAAAAACCTCTACAGCAGCTCCCGAAAGTAAAAAAACTGCATGGTAAAGTTTAGATGCAAAATTTATGAATAAGACCAATGTATTTATGTACAATAATGTCTCTTCATGTATCTTCATGTAACTTCATTTGGCATTAAAATTTGACACATTTTATTGACCACAGCAGACGAGAGCATCAGGAAATGTCATGTCCTCGTTTGAAGACATTGGGACTATGTTATATTATTGATTGTACATGTTGTTAGGTAAACTTGGGAATATTTAGATGAGTTTACAGTTATAAATTGCTGGACGTTTCTGCTGCTATAGGGAAACTGCTGCCTGTCTCCACTTTTTGCACCTCTACTTTTTTTGTAACGATTGAAAACCAGAAAAAATTAAAACTGTGGACCACATTTTCAGGCCTTTTTGTGTGTTTTTAACCCCACTCACTGAACCCCAACCCGCTCACGGTCAACCTACGTCACATTTGGCAGGTTTAGGGTTTGAAATAAACAGCTAATTGCTGTTTTTTTTTTTTTGTAATTTATTTATATATTTTAATGCTTTTACATTTTTTAACCAATGGTGTCATACAGAAGACTTACTTAGTAGGTCCTACTTATCCCAAATAGCAAGAAGAAATGAAAAATGGACACCAGACAAAGCTCGGGTCTCAGGAGGCTATGGCAACGCTTCCCCCAAAATAGCCTTTTTTATCACTTTCTCATCCTCCATGGCTCAAGCTGTAAGGAGGTATGAAAAAGGCAAAACACAGGATTTAGTGCTGATGTCCATTTAAGGGAAGACGTGTCTGTGTGTGTTTCTACAGCATTACGTCCACACAATGATGGCACAAAAATCTGAACACAAATTTGCCCTGCAGTGACAACAAAATCAAATATTGACTTTGTTTATGTATTCGATAAAACAAGGATTTGTAGTATTATACTTATTATGGGGACATTAGGGACATTAATTAAATTAGACTAGCCTTTGCTGTCTCCTCATGGAGAAATTCTTGTTGGACAAGCAATAGGCACAAAAACACAACAACAAAAGACAACAAACAATAGACAGTGCAGTCAATTTTTTTTTTCCAAAATGGGCTGTCACAACACACAATAAAGGTCTTATATTTTTCAGGCCTTTAAAACTGTATCTGGACAACTTAGTCTTGTTCTTATGATTTAAAATAAGTCAGATATAAAAACAAGTAAATGTGTCTTTGGCCTTTTTGTTTGTGTAAACAAAAAGCCAGCAGAGGGCCCAAGGACTCATGTTGCTCTGCTGACTCACTGAGGATGCACTTACCAGGATGTAAATAAATGTTTGTGGAAGTATTACTCAAACAAATATAAATAATAAATAAATTATGATAACATCTGTGACTGTGAAACACTGTAACGACATAACAGGCACGTACTACTCATTTCATCTAATTAGGGGATCACAAGTGATCATCATCTTGTAGATCTTTAGGGCAATGTGGCCAATATGTAAACTGAAAATAGACACCCATCCTGCACACAATAACTGTAATCTCACCCATGGCCCATGGCCATATCATAATCATCTCTCTCAGGCAAATATATCTGGTCTAGACACAGTGTGTGTAAAAACAGCTGAAAATACATGTTGGAAGCTGGGGTTGAGTAGATAAAGTATCCAGACTGCATTAGGATCTGTGAGAGCCCCAGGGAGGCGGCGTAGCTAAAATTACCCTCTAATTTGGTGACAGCTCTATGAAAAGGCCTGATAAGTGATGCAAGCGGCCTGCTGATGGGCTAACCTCCTCCTCTAATCGACCGAACCCTCCACACTTATGTAAGGGGCTCATCTCCAGCCCGGTTGGCCGCCATATTAGCACAGTGCACCGACTCATGTGTCATGTCGTCATGTGTGTTTATAGCCCTGGATGCACTCCCCACACAAATGATTACACTAATGAAATCATGACAAGCATTTGACCTTGTCATCACAAACAAGAGACAGAGGAGGGAGCTGACCACATGCACTGACCCTCAGCTATACCTCATGCCATTCGAGCTATACAGCTTTATATTCACAATTGAACATATGAGATCAAGTGAGGAAGAGGACTTCAAGATAGTAATACTACTCAAAATAAACCCATCAGCAGAAAAAATAATGAACTGAACATTCAAATCTATGGATTAAATGATGTTGATGAGTCGTAAAAAAAGAATACTGAAAATATATAAATTCATAATACTGACAATATTCGGGCATCTATATCTATAATTCTGAAACTCGTACAGTATTTATTTTCAGTATTCTGCTCTGTAATGTAATTTTCAGTCTTCCTTCGAGTGTGCAGGGATTTGCATATTGATTTTGACATGTTCTCACTAGGCTTGGTTGCAGAACAAAGACTACATATGGTTTGTGAACAATATATCCTTTAAAAATGTTCAAATTGAAATCAACTCTGCAAATGTTTGTAAACAATCACACACACACACACACGCACAACATCACGCTCTCATTTGGTCATCTGTATGCATTTCTAGCATCTGCCCTCATCACATACCAGCCAACACAAAACGACATTGTGTCTCCCTGCTATTGGACTGATTATAGCCACACTAACAAGGCCAAACAAAAGAGGCACAAATATCCAGAACATTCCCCGTTCTCAGGCCTGTGCTCACCACCTGTGCTGCAGACGATGAGGGTAACAGCTCTGTGGTCTGAATGAGTCATAGACCAGCATGCACCCGCCTATCAATGAAAACTTCTCAATTCAATCTCCAATAACAAAGTCTCCCTGTAGAAAGCACAGAGGACCTCATTTACTGTGTTCCTCTCTACAGCGCGGTGGCATTATGTGAGGCATGTCAGCTATGTTGAGATTGGGATTCAAATTCGTGCCTGAGCTGGCAAAAAGCGCAGCCACCAAACACATCCTGTACTGCACTGACCTGGGTGGGATATTATCATGTATCCAGATTACGTAACATAGGATGACCTCTGTCAGATTTAAGGAGATTTACAGTATTTTAGATGACAGAATAATAAAGTAACATAGTTGGAAAATAGTAAGAGATTGAAACAAGGAGAGAAAAGTGTTTAGGGTGGATTGATTTGGTTTATGTGGTTTTATATCGTAGAGCTGTCTATTTGAGTAGACTTGGTTTGATTATTGCACTGGCCAATAATAGTGCAAGATAATTATATGGTTGTTGTAATGCTGAAAAACATTAAAATAACATTTGTAGTATGACAAATTTCGAAGTTTGTAATAAAACTTCAAATTTAACTTCTATATACATAAACAAGTATCTTCCTGGGCTCACATGTGATATAGCATACTGCCCCAGCTATCTACTCTTCCTGTATTACAAGCAAAGGAAATCTAAATTTGAATCTGTTTGTTCATCTGTACTAGGTATAACCAACCACAAAGCATCATACATACATCACACATTTTACAGACTATAAAAAATAAACCGTGACAAACCTTTCCTATGCCCCCAACATAGAGAAGGTGTTGCATTTTGTAAATAATTAATCTGACTCTCAATCACACCAACCATCGGCCATTTTGCCTCTCTATTCATTTAAACCAAGTGCTCTTTGTTCTTGTCTGTGTAAGCTCCCATCAGACTGACATGGCTACTCGCTGCTAAAAGGGAAGCTTGACTGCAGCCGCCTTTGCACATAAGAAGACCTCATGGAAGATTTATGAGAGAAATGCTCGACAAATACCCAGATCTTCAATAACAACAGTCTCTCCATTGATCAAGAACATTGATTTCTGTTAAGGAGGCTGCCTCAGCACAGGTTTAAGGTGGACTGTTGATGTTGTGACTTTGAAAAGAGCAGATGAGGTGGGCAAAATATTTGGGCTGGTCAAAAAAAAAGGAAATAGGAAAAAGAGAAGAGGATTTGGTGCTTGTGGGAGGAGTGCATCCATGCAGGAGAGGTAGTTATGCAATCGCAGCATGGTGTGCAGCCCCAGTTCTGGACTGCAGCGATGTTGTACGGCCACCGATGCCCCAATGCTGCTGACACCTACAGAACACACCGTTCTTGTACTGTCCCAGTCACCCCACCCCCCTTCACCTAGAGTCTGTCTATAAACACAGTCCAGCTATTGTCATAATCTGATTCCACCCAAGCACATTCATGACCTATTCACATATGTAACTATTGTTTGCATAGGTTATCAGTCATGCCATAGGAGCTGTGGTAGCAACGCATACAAAGACTGGCATTTAGGCATGATGTTAGCCTTTACATTGTGTTTCTGCCTGCTAAGAGAATGTTTTCATAGACATAAGTTACAATACATGAGAAAGTGTGTCTCCATTCATGCCAGCAAAATGGACGTCCATGATGCAACAGTCATGTAAACCAAAGGTACATACATTTATACATTCAAACATAATATTATACTGGTATGGAAAATAAGAGATTTTAGCCAATGTCACACCTCAGATATTATAAGGGTCACAGCACAATTAAAACACACGTATATGCTATGAAGGTGATGCATGCAGCCTTGTAATCACCTGTTTGCCTGTACACACGCAGTTGAGATCATTCCAGTGCTTTGGCCTCAGTCATGCCCCTATCTGAGAACAAAAGCTCAGCTCCATGTGTGAGGCTGGTGTGAGCGGGTGAGGATGCTCCACCACATACAGCAGGGATGAGCGCAAGTGGAGGAGATGTAAGATGGAGGCAGAGGTGAAGCCGTCATTTTGTGGATGTGGGATGTGAGGAGTGAGATGGTCTGCTGCTGTAATGTCCCTCCCTCGGCACTTCCTCAGCTCCTTAGTCCTCGTTCAGTATCCATAGTCTCACATGAGAGGTGAGTGTATCCTGTTGTCAGTGTCATACCTGAGCCTCAGTGCAGTCTTCCTCACGCGGGTCCCGCTCCCCTTCCTCTTCTCAGCTGCTGATCATGTCTCCAGCCTCCACCGTGGGCTCAAGCCTGCATCACACATGCGCAGTCACTCCACACACACACACACAGTTTCTGTGTGCTCTGGCCCCAGCCTTATGTGCAGGCTGCTTGTGCCTGTCACCCTCCCCTTCCTCTCTCTCTCACTCCTCTCCCGCTGCACTGCAGTGCCTCTGCAGACAGCATCACATTTTCTAGTTGCTGAAGAATTGTTTCAACCAATGAGGGGCATTACCAGTGTTCAACACCACCCCCATCCCCAGCTTAAGCAAGCGGACTATTACATGTTTCTGTACACAAACCACCTCCACATTGATTTCAGAGCAGAAACATAAAATAGGACTGTCAAAATGAACACATGCACAAACATATGGGCAGAGCCGCAGCACGCCACATAGGAAGTACAGTACAGTTGAGTCACTACAATGAAGTATGCCAGGCATTAAATAACAATAACACCAAAGAAATAATTGGACATTGAATGTTAAAATATTGTAATGCATTTTCAAAGAAGGGCTCTCTTGTATAACACTGCCTCATATTCAGGAGGCGTCTTCTAGCCTTTGAGCAAAGCCTTGAGTGACAATTGAGCAGACATTATTGAGCTCTGAGTAACAGTTAATTTGTCCAAAAAGTTGCAGTGGCAGCACAAAGAGACCTGCCTGGATATCTACACAAGCAGGATGCTGCATAGGCTCTGATGCAGACAATATCTAATAAAAACCAAAAAGACATGCTGTGATGACAATTTTCAGTCAGTCTAAGAGGGTCATCTAACATAATTGTGGTGCATCATGTAATGGGAGAAATAGAGGCAAAACTGAAAATAAAGCTTGGCCTGAAGATTCAGGACCAAACGGTTTGGCTATCAACTTTCTGGGTGGGACAAAAACTATTTGCTCACAAGTTCTACCGTAATTCAACCTTTTCCAGTATTAAAGTGACATATTATGCAAAATTGACTTTCAAAAGGTTTTAATGGCGTTCCCCCATCAATAGCTTACTCAATATGACAACTCATAACAAAGCAGCAATATCTAAGCACGTTTAACATTTACATTGCGCAGATGTCCTCAAACCTAAAGCACATCCTGCACATTTAACAAGACCAAATGGACTATATAGGCCCTATGTCTACCTTGATTCTCATAATATCTTAAAACCACAGACTTAATGATTGAATGATATCAATATTACTTACATGTTCACATTTGGGTTGAGCAGCACCTACATGAACAAAAATTGTGTGGTTTCCTGATTACTGCATGTCACCGTACTATGTCGACACCTCTGAACTGGGACAAAAAATACCTAGGCCTATAACATTTGCATAGGTCAACTTATGCCTACCTATACTTGTAAGTAAAGCCTTTATCTTCTTTATCTTTGCTTAAGTTGAAGGATGGATGCAATTATTTTACAATACAATTATATGTTTTAAAACAGCAAATGTTAATATTTTTGTCCAAACCTGTAGTGTCAAGAACTGTCCACATGAGGGCGGTTTAAACAAGCTTTTCATTCTTGTCAAACTATTTACCCCTATGTCTGGCCCTGACTTGTGTGCCATTTTTCTATTTTAATACATTTCACAATCACATTTAACATTTTATGTCATATGAAATCAGAAATTCGGCTGCAAATTGTTTTCTTTTCGTATCCCTGGATTCAAGTCACTGTGTGCATTTTCTTTCAGTAATGGTAGGTCTACTACACAAAGGCATGTTCTCCACCAGTCATGAAAAACATTACTAACCATAGTTTGTGTTTTGTTTTATTTTATTATGAGATATTGTCAGTAAACATACAAAAAAATTTCCACCATAAACTGTATATGATTTTCACTGGCAATTCTTTTGCAGCAATAAAAAGGAGTTCACAGGTTAGATAAGAGAAGGTTCCTATGTGGCCTTTGTCGTCTATTCTGCTGAATCACTACCTTGATCAGAAGCCACTGTTACTCACACAGTGATAAAACTGTTATAAACCCATTTAGACTTTAATTATTCCCTAGAAGTTCAAGGAAATGTCTATAAATACTTGATGAAGTAAAATTTATATACCTAGGATCCAAAATGACTTTGAGAATGACTTCTAAGGATTACTGAAAAAAGGTAGCTGGATCTGCTTGAAAAAATATGGAAATTGGTTGCATGCAATAAAATTATGTTTAGGCTTCAAAACATATTTGATCCCCCCTACAAATATTTGGCAAATATATTAATGAAATGAGATCAAATCATGCTGAATATGCATATTTATCTTACGTTACCTTGAATCATGAAGATTTTTATGATTTATTTTTTTATATATTATTTAATTCTGTCAACATAATTACTTTAATGTGCAATGTCAAATGTCCTTAAAGGGTTTTAGAGTAAAAGAATACAAAAAACAGTCCTCTGCCTGTGGACACAGGAATAATACATGATTACATTTTGATTATCTACTCTGTGTCGTACATGTTTAAATATACTTAAAGCACTTATTACTCTCTAATACAATAATGGACCAGAAAAGAATCACAGTGAACTTTTGAATTGTACAAGCAGAAACAATACTCACCATGTACTGCTTCTTCTTCCTCAAAAAACAGGTAGGGAATCTAGTCTTCAAAGTCCTCTGTTAGAATAAAATGCTTATAATGGAGTTATTAAAAATGTACATGTGGTTAAAAGAGTTCTTTGTTAAAAAGGAATGCTTTGAGAGACCAGATGCATGACCTCTTATGACCTTTTCCCTCCTTGCAGACGGTTCACAGGTCGTAACTTATAGCTTATCTCACAAATGTAAAACAAAGCCATGATATACTTCACTATGTTGTAACCTATGTATTCACTATGTTGTAAACTAGGTATTCTCTGACTATGCTTTGTACTGATATGATTGATTTGATGAACCAAATAAAGGGACGTGCTGCAGAAGCAGGGGAGGAGACCTGGGATGTGAATGGCCGAGTAACAGGCAGACATCACCAGCTCCTCCGTGGCACGTAAAATGAAAAGACTGACTCAGGTGCTTTAATCTCAATGGGGTAGAGACTGGTTTAATGTAAAACTGTAAGATTTATCACTGGTTTGTGATTTTATTCCATGACATCCTCCTAGTGCCACATCAGCCTATAGAAACATGATAACTCTTTCACTAAGAAGTATACTGTATGTTGAAAAAATATAATTCTGTTAAAATAATTTTAAATCATTTAAATGATCTGTGGTCTGTGTTTTGATGGTTCTCAAAAGTCTTTCTTTGTTCTGAAAGATACAGAGATTTTATTTTGTTTTAGTCTTTTTATTTGCACTGTTTTGTCACTTTCAAAATTATGCAAAAATGACTAACTAATATAAACTATAACATTCATGAACTCACCCTCAGCAACAGTAAAGTGCTCTGAATATCACTTTTTGTAGATGACTCTGGAAGCATCCATCCATCCATCCATCTTCTCCCGCTTAATCCAGCTGGGTCGCGGGGGCAGCTTTCTGCCCAATACTCATAGCACCTGACCCCCCCTATGAACCCCTCTGCAGGTGGTGAGCCCACAGGAGGGTGGACAACATGGTCCTTGATGTTAGTTCATAGGGGTGCGAGCATGTTTTGGGTTGATGGGGGAAACCGGAGTACCCGGAGGAAACCCATCCAGACACGGGGAGGAACATGCAAACTCCACACAGAAAGGCCCGGGTGACCCGGGGATCAAACCCGCAACCTTCTTGCTGTGAGGCCTGAGTGTTGCCACTCAGCCACCGTGCCGCCGACTCTGAAAGCAACACATTCAAATCTTAGTACAACTGTCACACTCACTGACACACTGTACAGTAGATGGGCAGACAAAAACATTTTGTTTCATGGGAACAGTCCTTACATTAACCCTGATTTCAAATGAAACACCACAAATATGTGTTTACAATGACTACATACTAGGCCAGAGAAGCATATAAAATCTCTGAAAAGGCTTACCTCCTCTGTTCCTGTGACTGTGTTCCGAGTGTGTCCTCTGCTCCTGTAACTGTGTCCTGAGTGTGTCCTCTGCTCCTGTGACTGTGTCCTGAGTGTGTCCTCTGCTCTTGTGACTGTGTCCTGAGTGTGTCCTCTGCTCCTGTAAATGTGTCCTGTGCCCTGCTACATTTGAATTTTACCTCCAAAATTTTGGGGAGGGAGGAGCTTCACCAGGGATCATAAGAAAGTCATGTTTCCTCAGGAAAGGGGCAAGAGGCAGGGTATAATATCGACCACAATCAGGCGATCTTTGTAAGATTTAACCATGCTGGACAGAGAATTGTAAAAAAAAAAAAAAAAAAAAAAAAATGTTATTGTTGTCAAATTTGTGTTTGCAATTTGACCAACTCCTCTAGAACCATTTTTTCATTGTGTCAGGTAAATAGATGTCTGGTCGCCACAAATCAGGGACACGCATATGGTCAGTATCAGAAAATCAATAATTTCTGCAGAATCAATGAGTGAAGCACTTAACTCTGTTCATCTGGAGTGAGATATTTTATTATCCTGAAGAAAATATCATCATCACGTGTCACAGAAAAAAGCAAAAATGATTGCACAGTGGTTCTGGCTTGATATACAGTATATTTTTTTATTCATTCAAATGTCAGGCAAATGCTATAAACAATACCAAACAATTAATATTAATCAGACAGAATATATTTTTCTTACTCATGTTTAGTAAGCAGGAAGTGTCCTAATTATCCTGTATCCAGGAAGTATCATGCCACAAATGATTCTTAAAATGTCTTTATTCATTACACTTAAAACTACTTCATGGACTTTGAGATTGAAACACAGACGGCGCAGCAAATAGTACAAGGGACTATGTTAAGATAGAACATTTTGAATTATAATTAATAAAAGAGGAAAATAATAGGCAAATCAATATTTTAAAAGTAAAGCACAATTAAGTGTCAAAATAATAATGATAAAGAGCATATTTTTTACCACTTTTACAATGTCACCAGCAAATGTCAAAAATTAAAAATGAACAGTGTGTTCAATATCCACTTGCATTATGTCTTCTAATTTAAAAAGTCTAAAATAGGTTTGTCCTTTGCTCTTCTCTTACCTATATGATTGCTTTAAATATCTTGTATGTTCACTTATATTTCAGCAAATGCCTTTTCTTTTATGATTTGTATCATTTACATTATTTATTAATCATTCAGTGGGATAGTTTGACATCTTAAAGGAGATCTGACAAAATATTAGAAAACTAAATAAATATATATTTTTCTTATAAAATGTCCTTTCGTGGCCATTTCTAACATGGTTTAAATAAAGTAATATCCACTGGCTTTATGCATAAAATCCATGGAAGAAGACAGCGACACAAAGCAGGATGAGAGCGTTGGCATTGACCACGTTCCTCCACAGTGGTACTTCGGAGGTGTCTGTGAGTTTCCTCTTCATCTCCGCCTCCTCCTCTGGGGTCAGTTTGACCTGCTTCTGCTCTTCCAGGCCACAGAAACACAATATGGCTCTCTTGCACAAACCAGGCTTTTCCTTTTCTGTCAAAAGTAAAAACATATTATTACTATTATTACTATTGTCCTGTGCTAACCCTTTACGCCATCAAATACAGATATATTTCTTAATTTGTGGAATTCTTGTATTACTTTAGCAGTTTTTAGACTTAGACAAGTATAAAATGTGTAATATGCACAGTTCATAATTATCATGCTTGTCAGAAAAGTCAAAATGAGATACTTTTCCATGTCTGATTGTGTATAACTCAGTAGTTACTGATAATACAGGGCAATATTTCTAACTTGTGGATATAGTTATTGTTGAGTCAAGTATTCCAAATGCAACCACTTTACAATGTTTCTCAAAAAGCAAAATGTGTAAGGTGCTCAAGAAAAGTACAATTATAGACTATAAAAAGTGGACAAAGCAAGCGTGACATTACCCACAGTGCTCAGCTGCCCTCAAATGAGGCTCATGATGTTAACAGTTACTGGAACGAATCTGGAGCCATGCTTTATATTAAGAATAGGATTTTTTTGACGGAAAAAAGAGTGAATGAAAATTTAGGATCATGTAGAGCGGGTTAATACAAACATTTTAGGACCAAAATGAAGAGGCTCAGTGCAGAAGTTACAGAGAGAGGAACCACAAGATCCCAAAGTAAGTTAATAGGAGCCAGTGTCAAAAGGAGCCGGAAGAGCCTCCTGGAGCACTTCCTATTTGGCACGCAGCGTCTAACGCGTTAGCTCTGTCCACTCATATATACGGTCTATGAGTACAACACAGTCAAAACTTACTTAGTAACTAATTCTTTCCCACATGAAAATATTTCTAGGAAATTCAATTTTAAGTCATGAATCCAGATACAGAAATATAAGATATATCTGTATTTATGGTTAACTGAACTACACTTACTACACAGTTCAAAAGTCCATGCTAATTCAAAGACTGGCTACATCAGAGGCTTATGAGTAGATATAAAGTCAAATATTTCAGTTCTCCAACAGCAACAAAACTGTTCACTGTACATTACAAAAAAAACAAAAAAATCAAATGCATTTAACAAGTACTTAAGTGAAGAATGCATGTTTGGGCTAAACAGAAAGTCACTGATAACTTACCATGTCCCTCCTCCTCTATTTCCATTTCCTTGTCATTTTGATTGTCAACCCAGTCATCCACTTCAATGTCAATCCTCTCCTCCGTGTTGTTCCGCAGAGTCCAGCAGAGACGATACAACTGGGAAATACAAAACACAAGAGAACATCAATTTTTGTTTTTGGCAGGATTTTAAAATAAATATTTGATTATGTTTGGTCACATACATGCTTGTCATCGATGGGTTTGGTCATGAGGGAGATTCCCAGAATTAATATACAAGATACTGTGAACAAAATGATGCTAAAGTACAGATAGTGGACCCCGCAGATGATGGTGGGGCAGTTACTGGGGTTTACACAGCTGCCAGTCCCGTAGACAAACTCTGCAATCATTCGGCACAGCCCAATGGCCAGGCCAATTGTCAGACCAAAGAATGCACCCTGAAAGAGAAAAAAATACATAAATGTAAAACTAATGTACCACTTTCATAACACCATAACAACATTATAGCACTATAATAGAAGGGTCTAAGCTCTAAAACATAAAATACAAATTGGCGACAATGTGATGAAAAGCATTTTTAGTAGCTAATAAAGACGTAACTGGGCATAATAAGTCTTATTTACTGAATTGCTAAATGCATAACCCTGCATTTAACATATTGCATGATTTTATTGTATTACATAATAATTGGCGGTGATGCTGTTACTGATTTGCTTTCCACAAATTGAGTGAGAGATAAGGTTAGTAAATCTGTTACTTACAGGCTCATTAACACGTTTGCAGAAGATGGCCAGCATAAAGACAGCTGCCACTGGAGGAGTCAGGTAGCTGGTAATAGACTGAATGTAGTCAAAGAGCTGGCCACTCTGAGCATTCTGCACCACTGGGATCCAGGCAATACTCACACCAATCAGAACTAAGATGAAAACTCTGCAGACACCAATATGTTTAATTTTCAAAAATAGGTTTTGTTTGAGGTCTTTGCTTTACTTATTGTCACAGACTCCAGAGCTACCTGCCAGCAATCATGAGCTCCCTCTCAGTGGCAGAGCGGCGTATCTTGGTGTAGATGTCCATGGTAAAGAGCGTACTGGCACTGTTGAAGATGGAGGTAAGTGAGCTCATGAGGGAGGCCATCATAACAGACAACATTAGACCACGTAAACCTGCAATATACAGATTAAAATGAGAAAAACATAGTACTTTTGATTTTAGAATTAGTCAGTGCCATCACACATTTGTCCATGCAGGAGAGGTTCATTGTGTTTTTTTTTTAAACAAGTCATAATTGTTTCCTGGTAAATACAGAGGTAAATATGGTAAGGTAAGGTAAACATGTCCAGAGAATGTTTCAGGGTAAAACCATACAGTCTGTAGGTGAAAGTTGTCCCCTAGAGCAGAACTAATCTAGTGCCTCTGTAGCTCCTCAGACCAGGACTTTAAGACTAATAACGCCTTCCGGATGGCAGGTGAAACATCTTCATTTCATAAACATGGTCCAATTGACTAACTTTTCTACCATACTTTCACTTTAATGTAAATATATGTAACACAACTCACCATTAGGCATCAGGTCTACCACTAGTTTAGGATATGCAATGTTGGTGCAGCCCACCTTGGCTCCACAATATTTTTCACATTCTGCTGGTTCAACACATGCAACTTCATCTGAAACAACATAAATGTAGTTATTGTTTTTAATTATAAAAACAATTATTGCAATGTCATTATACAGACACGGCTCAGAGCTTTACTTGGATAAAGGATCCTGCTGATCATGCCAGGGAATACCATCAGAAACATTGGCAGCAGTTTCAGATAACCACACAGGATACATCCTGCTTTAACGTGGGACATGCTTTTGGCAGAAAGGCAACGCTGCACAATAACCTGCACACATATTGTATTATTAGTATTAGAATTTGATACAGCTATGGATATGTTTGTCATTTACAACTATCTGTAAGTAGGTCCAAGTCTTATCCTGTTCTCCAGCAGATCATTATGGTTTAAGTGAATGACTGCTCTCTCTGCACAGGTAATCAGCACTTAGTGTGCACTTAGGCAACAGCGTAGATGCATCACCAAATCAATTGGATCAGCTGCCAATCATTTACTTACATGTGCTGCTCTTACGCTAACATACTGACCTGATCTGTGCACCAGTACCAGGTGGCCTGAATGGTGAGGCCAAATATCAGGCCAGGCCAAGGCAGGTCACCTGTGATCGCATCTCTGAAAAGGTGGAAGGAATCTGCACGAGGCTCATAGCACTTCTCACTGATGTTACCGGTGATGGAAGGTACTGCCATCATGTAGCTCTGCTGGAACTGCTCATAGCCTCCAACCTTATGAAAGGCTTGACACAAGACAAAATAAGACCTTCGTAGATAAAAGAGCATTCTTTAGGAACCAGAAAGATACAAATTAAAATGCTATTTTACCAAATCCCATGAGGACAAATGATCCAGCTACCATGATGACGGTCTGCAAGGTGTCTGTGTATATCACAGCTGCTAACCCACCTAAAATACAACACACACAACTGTGTTAAGAAAACATTCATAACCCTTTCTGTTTTTACTTTTTATGCAGCTACAATCTGCCAAATGTGTTAAAAGTATTGTTCAGAACAATATGCTCAGGTTAGAGACATAAATCATGGTCAAAGACAAATTCTAATGAAGATTATTTTTTTGTTTATCATGTGAAATTCATTCAATTTTATTTTATTGTAAGGCAATCAGTTTGCATCATTGTGTTTCAGTGCACATAGGTATATCATATCTGCTCTGTTACGGTAAGCTCCTGCTTATCACCCTCATGGAAGATTAACCATAATAACACTGAGCCAATAAACAACACATCTCTACAAATGGATGTGGTAAGACTTTAAATCAGACCTGGGTCCTTTCATAAAAACTGATAAGACTTCTGGATGCATTTCAGTTTGCAGGAGTCCAATGGAATAGGAAGTAAACCTATATTTACCTGTGACAGTGTATAGCGCGGTAATTGCAAGCAGGGCAATAACAGCCAAGTAAATATTCAGACCTAGAGCCTGTCTGATAAATATGGCCCCAGAAAACATGTCTGCCTTGGAAGAGAGGGACATAGGAAAGCAATGCTCAATATACAGCAAAAACTACAACTGTAAAAACTACAGACAATTTGACTTACTGAGATCTTGGTGAACACATACAGGAAGAGAGACAGCACAGACAGATAGATGCGGATACGCTGGCCTCCAAATCTTTTCTTCAGATACTCAGGCATTGTTACAATCTAAATGACACACTTGTTGTACAATGATTTTTTTTTTTTATTAAAATTAAATGTGTACTGTGGTTTACCCCAGCCTTAATGTAGATGGGTACAAACAGCCATCCCAGAATGACTACGACGATAAGAGCCTGCAATAAACAAAGCAATGAGTCCTTAGTGGTCATGGTCGTGGTCATGTGGGGATACAGTTGGAAGATCTACATTAACTATATATGGTGTGGTCTATATGATAATGTATCTGTTTCTCCAGTCTGTCCTAAAGCCATGGTCATTAAATCTGTAACATGTAATAAAAACATTTGTGTAAGTGACTAATTTAGATAGCACAAAAGATACTTACATTCCACTCAAATCCACCAATTGCTATTCCTGCTGCTGCACCTGTACCTGCAATTCCCACAAAGTGACCACTGCCTATATTACTTGCAAAGAGAGATGCTCCAATCTGTAAATGAACACATGCAACAAATATTAATTCCTGTTTTCATATCATTGAGAAAATAAATAAATAATCCTACTCAACACTTAAGGCAATAGATCTAATTTTCTAATCAATACTCACCGGCCACCACACCATACTCCTCCCAGCAAGGAAGAAGCCACCCACGGTGGACCGGTTGGTCCGAGCCATAGCCTGAAACAGCCGGACATAGTGTTGTGACATTTAATCTATTTTGGAAGTTAGTTTTATGACAAGCTTCTTATTGTTTAATCAGACATTTTCCATTTCCAAGTTGATGGGCAATAAAATAATTGTGAACGGAGTGGCTCTTCACTTGCTTTGTAACTTGGGAATGCAGAATTTCACTCTCCTTATATTTAAGTAAATCAACTGAAATCACATCTCAACCATTTAACAAATGTGCCAGTATACTATAATGAACTACCACATTGTTCATTAGTTGTACTTTAACAGTACAAAAGACCAACTCAAACACCTGAAGCTGAGTACAAAGTTAACAATTCACAGAGACAAGGCCCCATTGTATGGTCAATAGACAGACTTACCCAGACTCCGACAGCCAGCACAATCACAAAATAAATCACAATGACAGAAATATCAGCCGGATTGTTAACTGCAATAGCTGTGCCATTTCTGGCAGCATTCTTGACATAGGAGAATCCAAAGTAATCTTGAGACATCCTTTCAGTCGGCCGAGAGAGTAATGTGGAACTGGCAGGTTTGTCCCTGTCTGTCCCTGTCTCCAGGCACTTGTGAATATGGATCTGCCAGGTGGAGGTGTGTCTTTAAAGTATTTCTGTGAGGCACAGGGAGGATTGGTCAGAGATAGAGACACGTAACTACCAAAGATTAACTATTATCAAATTGAAAATGTAATAAAAATAATAAACATTACATGACCATGGTCAAGGTGTCTGATGAAATACTAATATTACTGTTATCAGTTAACCCACAAGGAAGCAAGTGAATAAATTGAGTTTATTCATTAATTCCACAAATGTTCCACAGTTGCTTAGACATACAATTTTACAATGCAGTATTACTTGAAATTGGCAAGTATACTTTGCAGTGACATCTCACTGGGGGTACTATATGTATGTCTGTGGTGGAATCGCCATCGCGACACAACACACACATTAATAAACAATGCCAAATAATTTTTAAGATAGTCACCAAAATGGTGAGACTGAGGAGGGCCCCAGGGTCATGACATCCTCAAAATATCAGGCCATAATTCCAATATAAATACTGCAAAATAAAATATTCATACAATTTCTAATTATTTATGTTATAGTTTTTGATAGATTCCACTCTTGGACAATTAAAAGAGCAAATATAGACAACAAAATACATTGTCACTAGATGGCACTATAGTTACACTTATGAGCAGCATGGCGGCTCCTGTTTCCTCTTTAATAAGAGCATCTTAACAGACATTACAATGCTCTGATGCTGAGATTAGATTATTCAATTAATTTTTATAATCTCTGAACTACTCCTAGTGACACTGTAGTGTATGGAAAAATACACACAACACTGCAGTCAACATTACACATTTGAGGACACATGAATATCAAAATGTAAGTCAGTTGTTATGTTTGGTGAAACTGTATTTGTATTTTACAGAATATTTAGTAATATGGTGGAGTTGTTAGACTGGTACTGTTGTAAAAGGCTTGAAATCTCCAAATGGGGACAATCAATATTCACTTGAATGAGAATCAATGACTGGAATGAGGCCAGAGCTCTGCAGATTAAGGCCCACTCACACTGTAATTTCAGTGCCCATTCTGTACACAACAGGACACATAAACCTCCATCTTGAGCCTGCCAAGCATATGTGCCTTAGCCATGTTCACCTGATATCTCATAAATGAGTCTGTTGATATTCAAAACACAAAGAGAGAGAAGGTCACAACTCCAGATAAACACTAAATACTGCTGCTTGCTAGAGGGTTAAGGCCTCCAGTGAAGCTTATGAAAGTGTGGGAAGATTCCAGTGTTGCATTCAGCAAAAATACACTGAATGCTTACTAAAACTAATCAATACATGATGCTATTTAAATCTGAGTTGTGGAACAAATCACTAAACCAGTTCATCATAAGCAAGTATGTGAAGAAATTGGCCTCTCTACAGTAATTACTTCATAAAAATTGCAAGAGACACTAACAGTTTGGCGTGCTTTACAAAAAAACAAAAAAAATATATACAAATATGTTTTTATGTGTTTATTTTATGAAATATTAAACATACACCAGTCAAAAATTTGGACAGTTTTTCCATTTATGTTTTTTCTTTATTTGCATTTTTTGATGCTGATGAGACAAAGCTGCAAAGTGAAAACCATTTCAGTTGACTTCATCAGGAAGATCACGGAGAAAAGCCCAAGGGTTTATCTTACCTCATATATTTGATTTCCTATGTATGTTTATAAAATATAGAAAGTAGTAAACACAAAGGAAAAAACACTGAATGAGAGGGTGCGTCCAAACTTTTGACTATTAGTCACATTAGATTACATTATATTAGTACATTACGCATTATATCAATATTGCAATATTGATTATCAGTATTAAAAGATATGTCAGATTGATAATTAGACCTAGTAATACCTTAGGCTTGGTGAAACACGGAAAACCTGCGATTTACCAGGGTGGTACAAACTTGGTGTTAAAGGTTTGAGAAACAGCTTGTCATTTGAACTGATGAAATACTGTAAGAGTGCTGGTCTTGCCCACACATCAGTGACACCAACCGTGAAAAACCATATATTCTGCGCAGTATGGTTCAGCTTAAAAGTGCACTATGTAACTTACCTGTCTATCTCCATAGTGATATTTTTTCTTTGCCTCAAATGTTTCCTAATATGGCATTCAACTTACATCTCTTATCGCTTCAAATGCTTTTATTGCTGAAAAATACATTAAGAAACATGACTTCTTACCATGAGTTGGAACCCGTCTCCACAGATCTGACCTGTAACCTGGCCTGGTGGAGATAGATGATGATGTGAAATATTCCAGGCAAATAAATAGCATCTCCATGGAGAGAAGCAGGGAGCAGACCCTAGACCAGAAATGTTACATAGCGCACCTTTAAAACGATTTACTTTTCTAAGAATCTCGTGGATTATTAAAATATCAGATCATTGACGTTGCTGTAGTTTGTAGGTCAAGTCCACAATGATTTTTCTGGTGTTTGAGGCGCGACCACCAGGGGGTACATTTGCACGTGTTTGTGTAAAAGCCCACTTCAGTCCTGAAAAGGCGACGTTTTGCTCTTGGGTTAAGATTTTTGAGCTAGCATAGTAAAGCGTAATATTGAGTATGATTTAGATCTTGTATGAAGCCTACAGCACCACGTAAAGTCAAATCAAATGTCCTCAAATTGATTATTTACAGCCGTGAGGCCGTTTGTGTCTCCTGGGTTGGCTAGGTTTATAATCGGCTCTTCTATTTCTTTACTCTATAAACCCACATGAAAGAGGTATTATATGAGAAGATTATTCTATATTTTTCCATCCCACAACCCTCGCGTGATTTATTCTATGTTTTTGTTTCCCTCCATTTGAAACGCCATGAGAAAGACCGAGGGGAGAGTGAACAAAGTGTCAAATTTGTTCTGCCAAAGCGAACGACACCAAGTGGACAAAAGCGCACGGTGCAGGCATCACGCACCGGACATGTGCAGCCAATGGATCTTTTTGGCTCGCGGGATCGTTGCCTTTCTTGGTAAAAGAACACGCTTTTCTCTAGCACCTCTGGATATAGGCATGCCCGAGATTTCCAAGTTATTTGCAGTTCAGTTTTAACATGTTGAGCTGTTTTTAACAATTTAGCCTTGTTTTTGTGTGAGAGTTTATGAGGCCTTTATAGGTTAGATTAGATTTCTTTCATTTCAAGTTTGAGGTAAGTGAGTGGTGTGGCTTGATGGGCAATTATGTATTATATACATATATACAAAGTCTGATGGTTAGAGAATGCTACTGCAAATGTTTTAGAAATATTTTTAGACTGGTGTAAGGAATTGGAAATCTGATAGAGTGCATTAATTAAAGGTAGATGCTTCTGTGAAATTGTATCTTTATAGGCTATTTGTAGTGATGTCATGGAACATTTGACAATGAAAAATCTTTAAATCTTAACTACAGTTGGACATAAATCATGACTTCAAGTAGAATTGGAAAAATTAGACTCTCCATAGAAATGGGGATAAACAGAGATAAAGTAGGAAATGGTAGCAGCAGATTAATTAATTAATTCAGTCAATTATTTGCTCAGCCCTATGCAAAATGTTTAAACATATTTTGTTTAGAAGTTAAAGTACGATTTCAGCCTACATTTTTGGTACAATTTGTACTACAATCATCAAAGAGTAGTCTTCCCCAAGAACACAGCAAAGAAACAAAATTGTTGGCTAAAGCATATTGATAAAAATGTAAAAGAAAGACTATTTTGAGATATAGAATCTCACATGTGTTTTTACTTTCTCCTTTGATGTTTCTTCCAGGTTTCTCTGAGCCCAAGGATGATCACTGTTTGAATGAAAAATCCAGGTATGTGCGTTGGTCTGGCAGCATGAGATCTCACACTGTTGGCGTTCCTTTTTCACGAGAAGATTCACAGCACTGCTTTAAGGCAGACAAAGGTTGAGGTGAATATTTACAAGAACGTAGCAAACTTGTTGGTCATAAACTAAAAAGCCTTTTAGTTTATGAAGCATTACTGTGAGTTCAGATTTGATTAAAAACTACCGCAGCTCATGTCAGGGAGTGTGAAAGTAAAGTAATGGATGTCAGTGTGGTCAAGAAGACTTTTTTTGTGAGACCAGGGCTATAAAGAGTCAAAGACAGATGTTCACAGCCAGATGTCAGGATAGAGTTGATAAAATCAGGCAGGAAGGAGAAGGAACCAGCCTCTACAGTCCAAGCCACTGTGAAAGGGATGGGTTCAGAAGGGCACAAGTTTGGGCTCAGGTAGTCATTGTAGAGAATAGTAAAAAAGAGACCCATTGTAAGCCTGAAAGATGTTGCTACTACTGACCGGGAGCAGAAATATTAATGCAAACTTTAAAATGTCAGATTTGACACCACATAGCAGGGGAGAAAGAATAAATCACAATGTAAACTCTTCAAAGGCAATGCCAGCTTGGTGGATCTTTGCAACTGCTGCAGGGCTTTGGCAGTGTCTTAGCCTGACAGTTTGCAGCCAAAAAGAAGGTGGGAGCACATAGATTAGCTTAGAGCAAGATGGAGGAGGTTAAGGTGGCAGTAAAACGTGAAGGTGACTGAGGAGTGGATTGAGGGGAATTGAGGACAGGAAGGATATCATACAGGAGTTTATGGAGTGGTCTGCAACACCTTCAAGGTCAAAACAGGCTGACGACAAGGACAGTTCTCTCATTTATGGAGAGGGAAAATGGTACTTTGCATTGTTTAGTAACTGTGAACTTTTTAGAGCACTTTACTGCTTATAGGATAAAAATGTAGCTCTGATGTTTTTGTGAACTGCAATACAAGTATCGGAAGTATTGAAAGTGATTGTCAATGATTAATGATAATTTTCTTTCCAATTTTCCTTGAATAATCTGATTTTGATATATTCACACATTTGTGTTGTTTTGCTTCATTTTCACTTTTTGTCTTGTGGTAAAGGCTTTGCCCCAGGGTCACTGCGCATTAGCTTCTTTGTAAACCAGGTCTATAATTAAAATATCTGTCAATTGATTTTTGATTAATGAATCGTGAACATTTTTTGCGACCATTGTTTTTGTTGGCAACAAACACAAATCACAAGGCATGATTTCAACAAAATTCATGAACCCGTCCATAGTGAGTCCCTCATGTGGCTTGAAGACATGTTTCCAAACACTGATTAACCATTTAAGTGGTAATGATTTATCAACCAGTGCAGTGTCCACATAACTGTCACCTGACCCATGAAAACTGTTCATAACACACCAGGACTCTTAGCAGACCTTTTTAACAGTTTTAGAGCAGTGGTTCTTAACCTTGTTAGAAGTACTGAACCCCACTAGTTTCATATGCGCATTCACCGAACCCTTCTTAACTGGAAATATAAAATGTTTTGTTCAAATTCAAAACATATGTGTGTGTGTATATATATATATATTATTGGTGCACACATGTGAATCCATATTGCACATATTCATCCGACCACTTTCTTTTTTTTGCTCGACATAGTTAGTATGAAGGGAAAATATTAAGAAAGAAATTACACAACGTTCCATCACAAAAGTCACAAGATTATTGCGTGCACAAAATTTCCTTCAGCCAATAACGGCCAAACATCACAAATCATATGAGTTGGATGTGAGTCTTGACCACTGCTGAACTCCTGAGATTGACTCCCCTGGGGTTCAATCGAACCCAGGTTAAGAACCACTGTTTTAGAGCATGTATAATAAACTCCTACTTGTTCTCATGCACCGCACCATTATTCTTCTGGAAGATCAATTCCTGGAAAATTGTAAATCTTAGTTTGTATTTTTAACTCCTTTAATGTTGAACCGTGACTGCTTCTAAAACATCTTGGGTCAGCTAGGGTTTAGACCCCAATTAGAAAGGAATCTGGACATACATTGTTGCCACATCACACATAGGCCAAGTTCATTCAGGAGTAATTTAATTGCATACTTTATGTCCGCATTACTGCTGCCTCAGTAGCTACATTGTAGGATTAGGACAAACACTTATTATGTCATGATCTTGAACAGAGGAGCACGCAGAATGAATTTGGACAGTGTGTTCTTTTCAAAGTGACAAATATTTTGATGCAGCGTAATTCTGAAATAATAAGACAGACTGGAGGTGTTGAGCGTTTTTATACCATACAGCAGTTCACCATGAACACTGCAAGCTCTTGTCAGTCCAGCATAGCTTTGTGGCCCTTCTGTGTCAGTAGTTCAAAGGAGGATTATTATTAATTATTTACTTCAAAATGTTTGTTCTCTATATGTAACCGTCATTAGAATAAAAATAAGACCTACTTATGTGTTTGCAGAGTTTCGCCAAGTTATTAATATGAAGAGACCTTGTTTGCCATGCACATAAAATTAGTGAAGAATGGTTTGGGCCAAAAGACATGATGCTTTCAGACAAGAACCACTCTCACACATCAAAATTAAACAAGCAAAGTTTATAGCATAGTGACCACAACCAGCACTCAAAACCATACAACACAATAGAAATTTGCATAAGTTGTTTTATTCATTGTTAATGTCCTTTTTAATCATCTTTTTAATTGCTGTTTTTGTTGGTTTGGACATCCTGTAAAGTCAAGCCTTGAGCCCTTAACACAGTTGTTTGCAAATCACCAGTTTTATGTAAAAGAGTGAGAGGAAGATTGTGTTTATCCACTCATCCTACATGCTCTGTCTCCACCCCACTCAAAGTATGCCAGCTTCAGGTTTATTTGTTTAAGCATAGCGTACCTTACAGTATATTTACACATCATCTGATTGACTTGAACAACTTTCCACTTCGATAATGGGAGGAAGATTGAGCTTTGAACGTTTTCATTTTTTCTACAGTCTTGTTCTCCTTTGAGCTTTTCTCATGCTAAATCTGTGATGTGTTTTTCACATTGTCTTTATTATCACAGTCATCTTCACCATTATTAGAATATTATTTAACCACTTTATATTCATATATCTTTTCAATAGATTCCTCTCTTAACTGTACAATCGTACACAGTGTTTGACTTTTATATAGATTTTTGGGAATATATTATTTAACTAAGAGAAACAGAATTCAAAATAAAATATATTAGTATCCCAAAGTAACAAAACCATGCATGTTTAAAATATTTGTCCATAAAAACAAAAGTTGTAGATAGGATCTGTGTTTATTTACAATCGGATCTTGGCACTGTTTGTCTTTTGGATGGACAATGGTATGATATTTAATACTTTCGACTCTACTTGAAAAACACCTTTCAGGTACAAGGAGAAATAATTATAGAATCTGAACTGAACGGAGCTAAGTCTGTGGGTCAGACTAAGTCTTGTGAAGAAGATTCACTTGGGTTTAAAGTGTGGCAGTTTCCTCTTTCAGGCAAAACACCTGTGACATCATGTCTACTGACATTTTTTTCAGACACACAATGCTCCTTACATCACATCAAGTGCACTCACTCCTTAACCATTGTTGGGTGAAAATTCAAAAGAGAACATTAATATTTGATTTGAGTTGTAATGCAGCATTAATTGACTCAGGCAAAGAAAACAAGAGACCAAAATAGCTGAAGAAGCCCAGTTTAAACCTGTAGTCTGGTTTGACAGGTTAGGGACAGATGTTGAACAATTCCAGTGTTCCAGCCACATATAGAAGTACTCGACTGTTATCCAAAGACTGTGTGAGCAACAGAAAAGTGTGTGTGTGTTTTTGGGTGTCTCTGCATACTCATATTCAGTGCAAACACAATGGGGCATATTCCCATCTTGAGTGTGGACCATCACCTCTTTAGCCTCAGCATTGACACATTGACTCTACAGTAGTATCTGTCAGAGCACCTTTCCACAGTTCTCTGGTGCATCTCCCAGTGGAGATAAAACTCTAGCCCGTCTGTAGAACCTGCCCAATGCTAGCTGGTGTGCAGAGGTCTGAAATACCCTCCCAAATCCCATACCCCAGTCAGATCCTAGCACAAACCAATGTACTTGAGATTATTCTGGATGATCACGTCCGTGACAGCGTCGAACACAAATTGGATGTTGCTGGTATCAGTGGCACAGGTGAAGTGCGAATAGATTTCCTTGGTTTCCTTGTTGCGGTTAAGGTCCTCAAACTGCCGCTGCACATAGACGGCTGCCTCCTCATAGGTGTTTTGACCTTTGTAGTCTGGGAAGCATACTGTTAAAGGAATACGTTTGATCTTCTCAGCCAGCAGGTCCTTCTTGTTGAGGAACAGGATAAGAGACGTGTTGGTGAACCAGTTGTTGTTGCAAATCGAGTCAAATAGACGCAAGCTTTCTGCCATGCGACTCTATAGGGGGAAAATACAAGAAAATATTAAAACATTCAATTCCATGTATAATGTAATGAATGTAAAATGAAGAAACATTAACAGCTGTGGCAAAATGTATTCAGGGTAAATTGTTTGAGTAAAGTGAACCACAATATATCCCCACCCAGCTGACAAGCCAAAGGTTCAGTTTTTCTGTTATGTCAACAGAGGCAGACAGCCGAAGACCTGGGTTTGAACTCTTACAATCACCCCTGGTTTTCTTTTAATCATTTAGTCATCTAGGAATCTAAAAAAACACCATGTACACTCAACAAAATGTTTAACAAACTGAACCGATTACAGAAGTATATGCATGACCACATGGCTATAAATGATGTAACAAAAAGAAATGTTATATGACATTTGTGAGTCATGTGGATACCAGGACAAATACTGCCCACAGGCAATGTGTTTTTACTAGAGACCAACTCAAGACTTTTAAGTTCATCAAGTAAAGCGAATCAATTGCTTAACTTTAAGCTTTTATAGCCTTATCCAAGCCCATAAGCAAAATGAAGGTGTTTAATACTTTTACAGTGTTCATGTGTGCTATGCTCATGCACGTGTGTGCATGCGTCAGTACAGATGGGGCTCATGTGACGTTCAATGTATAAGAGAAAGGGAATAAAGAGAAAGTTGATCTGCTCATGGCAGCTGCTGGCATGTGGCGACTAGCCAGAAGCTTGTGACTGGAAGGTTGTCAGATGCAATGCTGTTGCTTAAAAGGTTACAGAAACAACATGATGCTCTGAGCAAATCACAAGATCTCTTCGGCATGAAAAAATACAGAAAGAAGTAGTTTAGGATTGCAATGTCAAAGATGTAAAAGCTGATTTATTAGTGGCCAAAGTGCAAGTGAGAAAATAAAACACTAAGCCATAAAACTAGATTTATAGAATGGTAAAGCAGATTTTGAATGCTTTCTAGCATTTTCAGTAGATTATAAATGGATTCTAAAAAGATGTGCACAAAACCAACAGACATGCAGTTTTGACCTCTCTCATCTCACAGTGAATCAAAACAAGAGCCCAGCTGCTAAGTGAGTTGGACAGGAGACAGCCAGCTGAGCTCTGGGAGTCCCCAGCCTTCACCCGCCAATGGGGCGCACTTGCAGTAAGTTTGTTAATGGGGAGCCAGAGAACAGGAGGAAGTGCGAGAACCCAGGAGGACTGATGCTTCAGATGCCCTTCCTTAGCTTAAAATACCTACTGGTACTGCAGCCCACTCTGCTTCCCCTCCTCCTGCCAGACGACTCCAGAGGTCTAACTCTTAATTAAGCTGAGTTAGTGCAGCTACATTTCCCTTTTTCATTGTAATTCATTAGGGGCAAAGATAAGGACCAGTAGAATGTTGTGCATTTTATTTGAGTCAGAAACCTGAAGCAGTAGTCATATACAGCAGTATACTGTTGTGTAGGACGGACTCCATGAGATCCCAGCTAAGATGTCTAGCCTTAGGGTGATTTGGTCGATTTGGCAGAGGTATGGCTATGCTAAAAATATAAAATAATATTAATATGATATTATAATCAATTGTAAACCATAGAAGTGTTGTTAGCTTTCACCTTGCACCACACAGCCAATAAATTTTATTTGTTATATCTGTGGGTTTCAGAGTGATGAATAATAAAGACCATTGCTGTAGTGATAAACATTTTAAACATAATATATATCATGAATGAGAAAAAGTCCTCAAAATGTTGCACATAACATGAATACCTGAAGCTGAATATTAGGGACTATTCCCAAATATTCTCATTTTTCATCTAATTGAAACAACACTTATGATGTTTATATATGGATGATATATTGTCTAACATAAAGCCCTACATGTATGTATATGTATGTGTGTATATATATATATATATATATATATATATATATATATATATATATATATATATATATATTTATATATATATATATATATATATATATATTAGGGCTGGGCTATATGGACCAAAAAATATATCTCGATATCTTTACAGGAAAATACCTCCCCATTTAGTACTGCAGTTTACCTGAAGAACCTCTTCTTTAAGAGAACTTCCACTGGCACTTTACACAAAACTGCTTCAAAGTGAATAAAGTGTGCAGGATTGTTAAACCTGTATTTTCAAATTCCAAACTGGAGTTACATTCTCTTGTTTTAAAGTGGTATTTAGTCTCTGCACATTTACCAAATCAAACGCACATTATGACAAACGGATTTATTTGGCATTTGGCACAGGCTGCAGAGAGAAGCCCCGCACACTCCCGCACACCAGTATGAGTTTATTGGCGACAGCAGTGGCCTTAATGAAATATGAGCGCATTCAGTATTCAGACCTTGAGTCCATGACAAGACCGAGTCCAAATGCGCTCAAGTCCAAGACAAGAGACAAAGCTCTCGCTTTGGCGGAGAAGGAAGTCCAGCAGTGTGGGGGTGTCTAATGAGTGGTGGGACAAGTGTGGGTCCTGCTGCGGGGCGCTCCTCGTTTAAGGGGGCGTGGGTGTGTTTTGAAGCGGAGTTTGATCGTATGAGTGATATCGGCCACACACGGAGCTCGTATGCTGGAGTCGTGCGCGGTCGGAGGTGCCATGTGGTTGCGCTCGCGCTGGGCAGGTGCATTTAGAAAGTTTAACTCGTTACGTTACGTCTGTGCGCAGTTCTCCTTATTGTGGCTGCAGAAGCATCGCACAGATGCGCCTGTTTTGTTTTCCACGTTCGCACGACAAAATATTTGCTCGCAAATGCGAGTGAAATGGGCGCACTGGACAGCCCTGGTCCTAGTCTTGGTTTAGTCCGCGACCGAGCCCCGGACTCTGCGGCCGCGTTTAGTCCTGGTTTAGTCCTAGTCCTGGTTTGGTCCTAGTCCTGGTTTAGTCCGAGGCCAGCTCCGGGCTCCGCGGAGGAGCTCAGGGGACAAAAGCGAGGAGGCAGAGGCGAGCGCGGCACAGAGAAGGCAAAACAAGCGAAGCGGCGAAACCAGAAGTAAACGTAAGCATTATAGCAATATATCGATATGTCAGAATTCATATAGAGTTTCAAAAATATCTCGATATATTTTAAATATCGAGATATCGCCCACCCCTTATATTTTTATATATATATATATATATATATATATTAACATACACACACACACCTGCTGTCCACATCAATAATGCACACACAAACACATGATCAAGCACATATACATTTCATATGTGTTTTTTTAACAACCCCTCCCCTTTCATTTCCCTCCACTGCATTTCTCATCCTCACTTTCCTAGTCACAGCTCACTGTCAGCACCACAGGATTAGGAGCATTTGACTGGCCTGTTGCTAAGCAACAGTAACCATGGCACCAATTCATTATGAAGACAGGGATGGGAGTGGGACAAGAAAATACATCAGGGAATGGGATGATGGGTAAATGTTGTACTGTAATTATTACAGTATTCTCTGTCTTGTGTGAGTTAGTGCATTGATGTTAGACATGGTGCTGCCACTACTTTTGTTTTTTTATGTCTGTAACTTGAAGAGTTTGAGGTTAGTAAGCCTCGAGAGTTAGATGATGGCTGGGAGGAAGCACTAAAATGATCTAAAAGACAGGCCATTACTTCATGGATTCGGCTATTATAGTCAGTGCTTTGCACATACAAGCATTCTCAAAATTGTTGAAGGATGCTGTTGTCTGTGCTGATCTCAATATCTGTGACGTTAGAGGTTTAGTGTTAGTAGTGGTGCTTTTTTGACTATGGCCTCAGTGGGCAGATACCCAGGGCAGCATTGACCAAGGAGTCAGCTAATGGTATGCTCTGCAGAAAGGGTGAAAAGTAACTAATTACAAATACTCATATTACCATAATTGTGTATATTTTTGGGGTACTATTTTGAGAAGATTTTCAAACATGTAGGCCTATTTGTACTTGCACTTCAAGCCATGCAATTGTAATTAGCTACAGTTAAAATCATAGGAGTTAGTGAGTACAGCACTCAGTCCCAAGTGTCCTAATGAATGGCTGTCCCAGCCTCTTTACATACAAACACCACATCACTGGTGATGAGAGTTCAGAGTATATACTGATTATGGAAACAATTTAATCTGTTTAATTAATCAAATGGAAAATGCTACTGCATATAAAGGTAACACTTTGAGCAATATTTTTAATATGAACTTTATACTTTTACTCAAGTGAACATTTGACATCTGTATTTAAGTACATTTTTAGCCATATAAGTGTGTACCTTTCCTGACCAGACAGTCTCCTCTACATTCGGGTCAAATTCAGAAGGCTCTGGAATCGGATCATACAGTGTGACAAACCACCGTCCTAACTTGGGATGGTCCAACTAGAGCTGTTAATTTGTCTCTCTGATTTGAGAGAAAATTGTTTTTTTCCCCTTTTTATGTGCAATCCACCATGTTTATTTTATAAAAGTTTTGTCAGAGTGTTCTGGCTGGCCAGATAATATCTGATCCCCCTGATTTATTTATTTATATTCTGTCTATATTAGACATTATGCTTATAAGCTTATAAGCATTTATTATACCAATGACTGTGTTGGTCAGACTTTTTGCCACGTCTGGATTCAAATATGTGCCTCAGGAAAATAAATAAATTGCTTAGCCCTACTACAGAGTGTGCAGTGCACCCCATGCTCATGTAGTCCCTATCCTAGCTCCTTGTCACTGGGCAGGGCCAAGACGAGGTGACTTGGCAAATCTTAATGAACCTTATGAAACCCAAGACAACATTCTACTGCTTACAAGCTTTCTTACAGTTTTATATCATGAAGATAGACCTCATTTGTGGAGTTAGGGAATAACTTTTTCCTTTGCAAATCATTTTCCCCATAAGCTCAGGGTACAGGCCACATTCATCCTGATGAAATTTTGTGAATTCTGTGGTGTTTTAGCTTCTGCTGTGCACAAGCTGTGACTCTGTGCTGGAAAAAACAGGGGCAGAGATAACTGGGAGATTAGGGAGATCTCACAAGTCATGCAACAAGCTTTAAATAGTTAATTAATAAATAAGCATCATTATTATTCAAATAATTATAAATTATTTTAAATGTTACATTAACCAATAATACCAGTGATGGGCTATAAAAAAAAATTCTAGCACCTGTGACCTCCCTTAGCTGCACATTGCCATCACAATCTGCTAATTCTCACAGGTACAGCTGAGCACTTGATTCTGTGAACTCAATTAACACCATATAAGATTTTCTCATCTAGCTTTATTTTTACACATAAAAGTAATTGATTTCTTGTTCTAACCTGGCAGATCAGCACTTTGCGTTATCCTTGTAGCCCATTTACAAACTTAGCCTACATTTAAATGCAGTTTAAATGATGTAAGAAGTATAAATGTGACTTTAAGAGTTTATTTGTCTTAAAGATCGGTTTACCCATATTTGCACTTTGGTGTAAAAATAAAGGGCTATTTATTTGTACACATTTTCAATACCCCTATGAACTAACATCAAGGACCATGTTGTCCACCCTCCTGTGGGTTCACCACCTGCAGAGGGGTTCATAGGGGGGGTCAGGTGCTATGAGTATTGGGCAGCACGCTGCCCCCGCGACCCAGCCGGATTAAGCGGGAGAAGATGGATGGATGGATGGACCTTTTCAATAGTTCACTTATTAAAACACACAAGTAATATAATTACAGAAACTGGATTTAAGTTAAACACAGTGACACAACTGGGAAACACTTTATGACAACTGTTAGATGTAGCCTATAATGTACTCCAACACTAGTAGAGACAACAGTCAGGTTAAGAGTGTACTCCTCTGTCAGCAGTGACACAAATTAAGGTCAAATAATAACAAAAGCTAAGCCGCAATAATTCCAGTTGCAAATATAACAAATAAAAGCTCCAAAGAACATTGGAGTAAAGCAGTGACTACTTAAATGTCTGAACTATCCCAGTCTTCACCGTCAGCTGTGGTGTTGGGATTTCTACAACATATTACAGGCACAGCAACATGAAAGCATGAATGTGTCTTCATTAAGTGAGTTTTGCATACAATTCTGATCAGTGAACATTTGTGGTTAGCTGGCAGGTATAATGCATTCCAAAAAGAATTGTGCTGAAATAGTGCTACATTTTTTATTATGTTTTAGATGATTTTGTTTTCTCAACCAATGAGCCCTATGTTGGACACATACACAAAACATTTGACAATGTTTACAGACAAATATGGTAAAAGAAATGCAATAATATGAAGTATACCTAAGTTGAAAGGGGGCTTCTAAGCCTCCTCCTTGAAAACCTTCACAATAGACTTATTCCCTCACAAGTTGTATGTATTATTTTCCACTGATTATTATTAAAGAACAATTATAAAACGAGTCCAATCTTCAATCTTGTAAAATTACAGGGAATATATGGGGAAGTCTTAGATGACAATGAACAATGACAGAGGATTTCGCTCTCATTGAAACCGAAATCATGCAGAAGGTGGATATCACTGACAGCATGTTAGTGGATGGATATCTTTGGCACTGCCAGGCTGATGTACGAAGGAGCCCTGCATGTCTTAGGTCTAGCCCCAAACCCAAGGCTGAGCTAATTGGACAGCGCTGATGGTCAGCAGTTTCAGATATTTAAACTCCACAACCCAACACATGTGAAATCATAGAACTAACCCCCCTGGGAGCCTTTGTGCAAGTCGATTGATACTTTTCAGCGCCAGCTGTGAGTTGCAGGCCCGGCCCTAACCATTTTGACACCCTAGGCAAGATTTCAGGTGGCGCCCCTTGGATTGCAAAAAAAATTTAAAAAAAAATACTGCCAGAGTACAGATACTCACAAGAAATCAAACAGTCTATAGTGACGATGTTTTAGACCAGGGGTGGGCAAACTTTTTGGCTCGAGGGCCACAAAGGGTTCTAAAATTTGATGGAAGGGCCGGACCAGGAGCAGATGGATGGAGTGTTCTAGTCTGACTACGTCAACCCAGCAAATAAGACGAAAATAACTTGCAGGATCCAACAATTTACATGTGACATATTCAAACATCTCAATTCAACATGTGCACCATATATAGGGCCGATGATTTTCCACTTGAAAAATTTACATTTTTCGTTTCAGAAGTTTTGACTTCTGACACATTTGATAATTCTGTTGACAGTATTGGGAAGGTTATTTTAAACTGTATTCCCTACAGATTACAGATTACATACCCCAAAATGTAGTTTGTAATGTAATCCATTAAATTACTTAAATAAGTAACTGGATTACTTGATATTGTCATGTTTTTTTAAAACTACATGAATGTAGCAACCACCTCCTGCAAATTCTTGTTTGGGTTTAGACCTGGTTTTAGTCCTGGTTTTAGTCCTGATTTAATGCTTGTTTACACATGGTGTAGACCTGCTTTAGACCTGGCTTAGTCCTGGTGTTAGTTCTGGTTTAGAGGTGCACAGGAGAATGCGAGGTCCACGCAGCGTATGCAACAAGACACAGTCCACGCGCGGTGTCCACACCGAACAAGAGGAAATGTGGCACGCGCCGTGCGGGAGCAGGTGCAGTGTGCCCGGCACACTAGATATATACTTGGCCGCAGTGCTTTATGGGAAGGTTTTCGGACCATGAGTGAGGAAGTCGTGTTCAAGATATAGTTCTACCCCCGGGCACTATACACCTGGCCCATGTGGATAATTTGGTTTTATGTATCACTGTATCTAGAGTGCGCCATCTATTGGGAAACGCCAGAATTGTAGGGAAAATAAAACTAATAAATTTTATTGCAGTTCATTCATGTTTGGCGGGCCGGAATAAAAAGGTTAAAAGCTGTATGTGGCCCCCGGGAATAATGTGGGAATGAGAGGTCAGCACCACTGCCTACCTCTGTTTGTGATGATCTGAACAGATTAGGGCTTTAGGCCTTTAGTCAATTAGTCAATTAATTGGCTGTATCTTAGTCCATCAAAGTTTTTATTAGTTCACTAGTAATTTCAATGTGATTATAAGAATATATGCTACAGCAGAATGGAGAATGAGTTTATCATGTTGTTTTACATACAAATATTCTAGTGTTACTCCAGTATTAGGAATCTTCTGAATACCAAGGGCTTGTACTCATGCTCATCAGTGTGGTACAGAATCCGATACCAAGAGCCAATACCACTTAACTGTGTTGCATCTTATTTTATGTCTCGATGCTTGCTTCTCAGCTGAGCAGTGAACATTGAGCAGTGAGGGGCTGACCATAAAAAGTGTACATTAACTGCTAATTGCACATTAAGCTCAGCTTTCTGAGGAAGACTGAAAGGCGGAAGAGGTATTTTAATTTGACTAACTCGTCCCTTGGTCTCACAAAGACTTTGGTACATTGTTATTATTCACATGGGTTTATTTTCAGGTGCATGTACACCTTTAGTACAGCTTTTATCAACAGCAAATTGAAACTGTGGTGAACTGGCCCAAGCTCAGTTGATAAGAAAAATACATAATTATAAGCTGCAGGCAGTGCACAGCTATCTCATTTTGTCATAAAGTGCTTCTTTTACAAAAGATTCTTTGGGGAAAACATAAAATTTACTAACTTGCATAAAATAATTGGGTACCCCAGCATCAGATGTGACCGCCAAAAATGTTATCAAGTTCACCTATTATATCTGCGCATTGCTTGTGTTATGATAGTAGCAGACTAACATTGCCAGGTAGAGTGAAAATATGGTAAAGATGAGAGTGACTATGGTACAGAGGAGGGGCAGTGATTATGTTAAGTACTGGTGACAGATCTTTACTTGTGTGTGTTTTGTGTATGCTGAATGTGTTTGCCTAGCACTTAGCATAGAGCTCACATGCCCTGAAATATGGTGATTTCAGTAGAAATTTGGCACAGCCCTGCCTAAATGAAGTCTAAATATGAAGTCAGTAGCACAGTGGCTGAGTGGCTCACACTTCACAGCAAGAAGGTTATGGGTGTGATCCCCAAGTTGCCTGGGCTTTTCTGTGTAGAGTGTGCATGTTTCTCCCCGTGACTGGGTGGGTTTCCTCCAGGCACACCAGCTTCCCCCAACAACCCAAAATATGCACCATTGGTAAAACCCTCCAGCTAAGATAGTCCAAACGAAGCCTTGCAACAAGATCAGGGTACTCAGTATCAGTGAGTCCTAGTTTTCTCTATACACTTTTGTGAGCCTGTATACAGTTGGGGTCAGGGTCATTCTTTCAAGAGCTCATCTGGAGCCACTTTTTAGTTGATTAATTGATGCACAGGGCATGATTTTCAAGTACAGCCCTAGAAAACACAGCTTTCTTTTACAGCCCCGTTGTCAAGCAAGGACAAATTAAGTTAATGAATGTGTTATTTTAAATGTATTTAAATAATAAATTGAATAATAGATTAATGATAATGTTTCAAGTTTGTTTACACTATAACGCTCTTAATGTAAAATTTTTACTCTTTAAATGCTAAAACAGTCTTTTTAGAAACATGTTGCAGCATATTTTGTAAAGTCATTCAAGGATATTTGTCTTTTCTCTGAGAAGATTACATTGATAAAACACATGATGGCTCTAGCAATCTGTAAACAGCAATTATATAGAAAATGTGTCTGAATTAGGCTGAAGAGATAATAATAATGTGAAATAATTAGTCAATAGTGAAATTGTCATATTCATAGTATCATAGATGAATGAACACAATAGCCCAACAAGTATTAATAGGTGAACCTTTCCTATAATAACAGTGAGAGTTTAAATTAAAGTAAAAAAAAAAAACATTAGTGTAGTGTATTTTGTTTAAAGTATATATTTTTTTATCTTACCGTTTGGTTGTCCTCATAGAGTTTAAGGTCGTAGCCACTAAGTTCTACACAGAAAATGATTGCAGTCACGCCCTCAAAACAGTGGATCCACTTTTTCCTCTCAGAGCGCTGTCCTCCCACATCCACCATCTTGAAAGTGAGCTCCTTAAAGGTAAACTTGTTTTCCACAATGCCCGTGGTCATGTCACGGGACCGTAGGATGTCCTCTACAGTTGGGATGTACTCAGGTGCAGAGATACGGTCCAGGTCATTCAGGTAGTAGGCAGTGTTGTCCTCTAAGTGGTACTCATTGGATCGTTGAAAGCACTCTTGGACCCCTGAGTCTGCCCACAGACGTTTCATGACACCTAGTAATTCTGGTGTGATCTCCCCCTTGCTCTCAGCAGGCCCAGTGAGAGCAAAGAGCTGCACAGCGTCGTATGCCCGGTCAGGGTTGTGAAAGTCAATTTTGAGAGTGGTGAGGGCCCGGATAATGCGAGTCAGGGAGTCGATGGCATTGTACAGGATCAGGGGCTTGTACTCCTTGCAGGCCTCAAGGTTAAAGCCTCCACTGTGGATGATCTTCATCTGTTTTACTATGGTGCTTTTACCAGAGTTACTAGTGCCTAACAGCAGGAGCTTGATTTCACGTCGCTGCCGCTGGCTTTCTGACCGCAAATGACGGTCGATACGCCGCGAGCGTCGTGCAGCTTCCTTTTCCTCCGAACTCTGACGGCATCCCATGGTCCTCCGCCACGTGGTGAGCACAAAGGAACACGTGCTGCTTTTTGATGGGGGACACAATATGATAAATTGTTTTCCAAATGAAAATGTTGTGAAGGTTTGAAGAGGTATTTTCAATATTTTTTAGGCTTTCGGTGAAAGCACAAAATAAGACCAATTTAGTCTTTGAGAAAGGAGTCGACACACATAGGAGTGACTCAGGAGTATCTCATTCTTTGTTCAGGGGCAGTCGGAGTGTATGGGCAGAAGCCAGACCAGTGTGATACCCACACAGTGCCTGGCCCTGAGGTTGGGACTGCCTATGGAGGCCAGTGGAGGAGGGGTGCATAGCAGGGCCACTGAAGAACAGTTTTGGATGGGGTAGGGGCCTGAGGGGACTGCAATTGTGTCAGTGGAGTAAAGCTTTGGACAGAAGCACTCGCACTCTCGTCTCCCACATGGCAACTTAGTTTAGCTGCCTCTGTTTATCTTCGATAACAATCAACCTCGGTGAGATACTTGTCTTCTTCACTTTTACTCCCAGCTTAGATCTTTATACTTCTGATGTGATGTTATCTCCCACACATATGAAGGTTTCAGAGTCTGCCAAAAAAGATGGACAAAAAAAGCATGTTCAGTGCAAATGAAAGAAGTTTATATCCTGTTTGTATATAACATTTTGAATAATGACTTGATATAAATTTCATACTAACTGCATTCATAAAAATATATGAGTTTGGCTACTTCCGTATCCTTAATTTGTTTACCAATAAAGCTTTGCAACTATACTAGTATTCACAAGTGTAACTGTGTTCACTAACCTCACTGCATTACCCATGTCCTGTAGCATTGCCCTAACACCAGCAGATTCACACACTGTGCTCTTTTCTGCCTAACCACACCCACCTTTTACCACTACTGCATGCGCACGTCTATTATAGCAAACAACAAACCAAGGTCAAGCGTACACAAAGGTGATCTAAGGAGAAACAGTATAATAGGGGAGGTTATCCAATAGAGAAACTAATTAATTTTTTTTATCTATCAACCACAAAAGTTAACAAAAAAGTATTTTATATATAATAAATTTAGCAATGCTCTCAATCACATGATAAATAGTTATGTGTTCTGTAACATATAAAAAATCTTAGGGTGCTTTCACACCAACAGCGGGTGGTGCGCACCAAACGTTCCCTTCGAACCTGAAGCTATTGTCTCTCCAAAATTCACACTTCATGAACCACCATTTATCACAGTATAACCTGTAAGCCAATAGTATTAAATAGTTATAGCTAGTACTAATTCCACAAATAAATAACCTGAAAGTTAAAAACCTTTACTTACTGTATTACTTACTGTAATATGGGTAAATCATTCAGGTAAAAGCATAGAGCACATCCTGTTATGGTTTATGTGGACTGTGTTTCAAGAATAAATAAAAATGGTAGGCTGGATATTTGTTGAGAATACAACAAATGTACAAGAGAACTCATCTTTAACAGTCATTAGTGTCTAAGACTGTCAGTGAAAGTATCATGTGATATTCACAATCATTAGTAATTATGTAAATCATCACTAGTGATAATCAAGAAAATTCTGAGAGCAACTACAGATAATGACATTTTGAAAGTGTCATTCTTTATGAGGCCCACTTCATAACATGATTTGCTCACACTGGAAGGCCACATCTGTTAATACATATAGAATGCTGCTTATCATTAATTGCTAGTGCAGCCTTTGCAGCTCAGTTAGTGAATTCTGGTGGTTCTGAGGTTTCACATGAGCTATGGCTCCATATAGTGTGAATGACAATATTTAGATCTTGAAGAAAAAATAATGAATCCATTTGTGAAGCCAATGGATTCCCTGTGGCACGGTGGCCGAGTGGCAACACTCAGGCCTCACAGCAAGAAGGTTGCGGGTTCGATCCCGGGTCGTCCGGGGCTTTCTGTGTGGAGTTTGCATGTTTCTCCCCGTATCTGGATGGGTTTCATCTGGGCACTCCGGTTTCCCCCATCAACCCAAAACATTCCTGCACCCCTATGAACTAACATCAAGGACCATAATGTCCACCCTCCTGTGGGCTCACCACCTGCAGAGGGGTTCATAGGGGGGTCAGGAGCTGCCTTTGCAGCAACCTGCCCCTGCGACCCAGCTGGATTAAGCAGGAGAAGATGGATGGATTTGTGAAGCCCAATGAGCTTTTGGAATACACATTTATTGTTGTTAGAGCAGATATGGACAGGGCCTAGGCCTGCCCTGGCCACAGACCAACAGCCTCTCCCACCAGTATCTCCTCTAGTCCCCCAGAGCATCTGAGCTCTGAGTATTTATACAGAAATACAAGTTACATATATATCAAAGCAGAGTGACTTTTGTTCACAGGTTTGTGCTAATCAACGTAACTTACATTTGATGACAAAAGGCTTCCTGACTTGGAGACTGCGCTTTTACACATGTTAATGACTCCTCTGGTCTTAGGTAGATCACATTCATTTACACAAAGACAGATTGAGAATATAAATTTCCATCACACAAGTTAGAGCCATTTTTTTTACAGATCAATATTTTGAATTAAAATATCCATATTAGAAAATACTGATCCACGGGTGTCATATTTTGTCTAGGTTAAAACATGCCTGCGTAGTTTGTATACAACAAGAAAAAAGCAAATAATGTATTTTTTAGGAGAGGAAGGGTGCATGTAAGAATATGCTATACACCTCTGGCATTGTACCCCTCATGTATAATTGATTAATAAAGTTGTGAGTCCAGCCCAAAAATGAGTAAGCGTGTAGTAGACTAGAGACTTGTGAGAGGCACACTCATGGGTCAGAACAACACACCACCTGTCCCTGTGTGAGAGCACTAATCTAGACTTGGTGACATTTCCTCTTTTAATTCCAGGCACTTTTGTATCTGCATGAAATTGTTTCTTAAGCCACAGTATACTGTAACCATTTTGAATTGAAAACATGAGTTTTTAAACTAGTTAGATTTAGCCCTAATTTGGACCACAACATTGTTATATCAAGTTCACATGACATCAATTTTGTGCAGTGAATTTTCAGGGAGGCTCAAATCTTATCTGACTGTGCTTTTTATTTGTCTTTTCCTACTTGTCAGGGGCAAACCTCTATAGCGTTGCTGACCCAAATATGAATAAAATTATATCTGCACCATGAACAAATTAATTTCATCATCTTGCTAATTTTATGTAAAACAATATCTCGACATGGTATGACAATATGTACACAAATGTTTCTATTGATATCTTTTCAGTTCACCTCGGAAATATCTCTGCATCATTTTCCACAGTCCACACTTCTGATGCAGGAAAGTAAATAAAAGATTCTTGCAGCCTGGGGATTTCCAAGAATCTATACACACGCAAGCAAAGGCAAAAAGGAGGATCTTATAGGAGTCAAATTTCACAAACAAGGTTAGTAGACTTGCATTTACATTACATTTTAAGAGGTAATTTTGAACTGACCAGATTATTTGTAAGGAATAATAACATATCTGTACATCGCAATAATTCACCACCTGTCAGTTAGCCTCAATGAATTTAAGCAAAAGTCATAAAAGCGATAAATAATGAAACTACATCTGTAACACTGTACATTCTGGAACAAAAAGCAGACAGTCAATTTCATGATTCTAGCCACAGAGAGCGTTAGATCAATGTCACCCCAATATCAATCTGCTGAATCTCAACAGAGGTTCAGTAGATAACACTGTATCATGCGAGGCCTAAATGTTTGAGCTAATAATACATAAAAAAGCATTACACACAGTTTGCACACTGGAGCAAGTGCTATTCCACAAACCAGAGGCTTGTTTTCTATGGTGAGTCAGAGTCCAGATATGTCAGAATTGTGAAATTTATTGAACAGCAAAATAAATCCAAATCTGGTCTAACTGAGGTGCAGTGGAGATAAAGAAATAATAAAGGTAATTCTTAAATGTAGAGGAGTTTGAACGCATTTTCCAAGCAAAATTGCTATCAATATTAATAGTTGGGTTTGGACCAAGAAGAACAAAAATTGTATTTGTTAAATTAATTACAATTTTAAATTAAAACAAATTTAACTGTGATCATACTTTACGTACTTCCTAACCTTTGTTGAAATGCCCAGAATTGAGTTTGAAACCTTTATATTAGTCACTTGTTTACATAATATCCATGGTTCTATAACTGAAAGTCTGGTGCAGACTTTAGAGAGAGATGCTTGCGCTATACACATCTGATGACATTACATTACACATTCATTAAGAAAAACAATGATGGGCAGTGTTCTGTACTCCACTCCCTCCAAACAGTGGGCTGTTGAGGGTGGAGATGGGCTAGGGGTCAGCTCTCTGTACGCTAGATTATTTTTTATGATAATTCTCTGTTGAACATAGCTGATCTTAATGGTTGTGTTCCCTGTTTTTCAATCTGACGGGTCACACTGAGTCACAAGGCCGACCAGTGATGACAATGGCAGGTTTGTACAGAGTGGAGCTGTGTGTAGTGTAGACTGTGGGATGTGAGAGGAGTAAATGGTACTAGGTGGACACGCTGGTGTGCATTATGTGTGAGTGTGATGATGGTGTACGCATCTTAGAGAGATGTGTCTTGCACTAAAATATCTGAACATTGATCAGAATCAGAGAGTTAGCGTGAAAGGCTTTTTGATATACATTCACACGCTCTGAAACACAGTATTTATCCTTTGGCTCATGATGACAGGTGCATGCTGGTAGCTAGAAATTGTGGGTTCAGGCTGTTATAACCCACAGATATATAGATAAATATGAACATATGAGTAAATTGATAGCTAAGACAGCAACAGAACTAACTATGTGAGACAAAAGCAGCCGCCTGTCGTAATGACCGATGTCTTTTAAAGGAAATACTCATTTAACGTTTGTGTGTTTGTTTTACTTGTTGCATCCTCATAATGAACCAATTTAGACAGTAGTTCTTGATGTTGTACAATTACACATTAAACTATATTTTGGGTTATAATCTATGGTCTTCCATAAGATCATATTTGTATATTTAGCAAGGATGCTCTTGTTTGTTTTTAAATACATTTTAATGTTTTTAATAAGCTGTAATAAATGATAACATTCAGATCAAAGATGGAGAATCCCATCGCAGTGTTTCAAATTGTGTACCTTATCTTCACTTCCTTTGGCTGCTGGTAGGAGGTTGTAGCACTCCCTCATCATCCCTCTCCCTTCCCACCACCTCCTTGTTGTCATATGACCACTGTTATGTGTGTGTGCAGTGGAACACAAAGTTGCTCTGTTAGTCCCCTCTGCTCTGCCCCTTAGATTTGAGTGTTCCAAGTAAGGCCCTCTCACTCTCTGGAGTCAGGGAAACAGACAAGCCCCTGTCTTCTGCAACCAACAAACATCTGACAACAGAGAACAGAAAAAGGCAACGGATGAACGGAACCAACTGTTCCATGTAGCTCAGCCATACTCATTACAACCCAGTTTCAAGTTAGTTTGAGATCTTACATTTCTGCATTTAGTAATTAATAAGTCCACCTGTCTGTGTCTCATGTAATGGCTGCCAGATGCTGTCCCACTGCTCTTTGTGCACAGATGATACTTTGCCCCAGTAACTGGCGAGTATTTAAACACCCAAAACAAACACTAATGCTGAGCCAGCTAAAACAGACCAATGACCTGTCTGACATCATAGAGTGACAAAGCAATCCTTACACACATAGAATATCACAATTACAACACATTTTCCCCACAAATATATTATTCAGTCATTCCAATACTCCCCCATGAACCATTTGACATCTTTGATTAATCATTTTATTAAGTTGGTCCCCAAAGGACACAGACTTAGCCCTGTAGCACTGTGCTGTAATAGAGCATTGTCCAAGTAGGTAGTTTATGCACCTGTAAGGTTAAATATGTCTTCAACTGCACAAGGATTAGAGCAAAGGTCTACGGGAGCAAAACCTGCTACAATAACAGTAGTCATTGTGAAACCCCATTTGTCCCCTCTGTCCATTATGTCACCCAGTGGAGTAGCCGGACCGAGTAACAGCAGGTATGAAGGGGAGTCGAGTTTTGTCATATCCCTCTATCCCTGTTTAGGAGCCTACCTGCTGCGCTTACATGATATCTAGTTTATTATGTAGTATAATGAATTAAAGTTTTATTTTAGAACACATACAACAGATGGTTATGTTTGTACATGACTAAACTAGAATTATGCACAATTTATTGGTCACCGTATGGCCTTCTATAAATAAAGGGGAAAAACTAAACTAGAAAAACTAAACTATATATATATATATATATATATATATATATATATATATATATATATATATATATATATATATATATATATATATATATATATATATACATACACATACACATACACATACACATACACATACACATACACACACAAACTGTATTCGCCTTTGAATTAGTTGAAACATACATTGTGCATAGATGACTGCAGATAGGTTACACATATTCAATGTCCCACTTGGTTTAAGGCATCTTACATAAAACAACACCAGTCAAGGTGCACAGTCAATAGTCTTTTCTGTTTTCCCTCGTGAAACCTTAACTGGGCTTTTTAAAAGAATGCCAATTTCTACTCTGTTTTGATAGCAGTTGTACAGGATTTATTCCACCATTTTTCCTCGCTTCGCAGATGTCTAGGCCTCAGTGTGAGTCGGAGGATCTATCACACACGCATTCTTTAGTTGTCACATGCTCTGAAATGCTGGCTCTGCACCATAGAAATCATCACAGTCTTTCCCCTCTTTCTGTCTTCCAAATCTTCTTTCAATTTCTTTCTTATTTGCTTCTCTTGCGCTGTTCACCACTGCATCAACCTCCGCCCCTCTGCCCCATCTGCCTCCCTACTGTTAAACCCCCAGCCCGGCGACCCCTCCCTGTACTCCTTTTCTCTCTCTGTGAGTCTCTGGAGCATGAAACACAAACACACATATACTACACACTGAGTGCTCTGGTCCTCTCCTGATGCTACAGCGCTGCTGATCCTCATTGAAAAAAGCTTGATGCTGTGTCAAACATATGACGGGTTGTTGAGACAGAAAATGTCACAAATCATCCTGTTGGCTGCTGAGTAATGAACATCCCCCAGTCCCCCTCTTTTCTCCCTCTTACTGATTTGTGCTCATAAATGGATACATGCTATTCAAGACAAATTGAGCAAATAAACCCAGCCTTGAGATTGTTTTTCAGTGTCAGTGTAAATTTGTCCTCCCTTAGCAGACAGCAAGCTCCTCTGGCAGAGCTTATGTGGATATTCCTTTTCTCTTGATGGCTACAATTCACTTCAGTCTCTACAGAAAAGTCTCAGGAGCGCGTCCGCACCATAAGAACATATACATCAAATATTTAAAGTAATCTCCATTGATTCATTTACTGTCAGGCTTCTGTTTCAGAGTTTAGGGCCTGGATTGAATCGCAGACCCAGATGTGAGCGCTCACATACCTTTGATGCATCTTCCACTTGTCCTACATAACCTAAAGTAATTATATGTGGTAGGAACTATGTACTTAGTTAAAAGTACATTTACGTCAAGAAAAGCTGCACCAGGGATGTGATGAGTCAAATTGCAGGCATAAAATAACACCATTTGTTGGCACAGAGCTAGCAGGGTGGAGGAGGGGACAGGACAGCCAAGCCTTGGTACCATCTCTGAACATCCCTTTTGCTACATTATCAAAAAAACAAACACTGTCACTCCTGCTTTATAGAGTAGCTGCAACCAAATGTGGTATCTTGGCCATTTCTTATGTCCAAAGACGGTCACCCTACAAGTTATTAAAGGAAAATAGCTGTCTGTTGTAGAACAGTCAGGCTTACCGTGTTCAGAAGCCAGCATCCATGTACAAAGGATACTGCAGACAAGCCCTTGCAGTGAGAACAGCTCTGTGCAATCCCGCTTTAGTCCTGCTGTTTCATCCTCATAGCTCCCTCGTATTCACAGTGTCACACTGGCACATCACTCAGCCTTTCAGCGCCCCTGCTTCTCCTTCTTACTAGCGTATGTGTGCTGTATCCTCTCTTGTTTGCTCCAAGGCAGTTGAGACACTGCAGCGATGGGGGTGGAGGGCGTGTATATATGTGTGCGTGTGTGTGAGTGTGTCAGAGACAGGGGCTGTGAGAGGGAGTGCAGAGCAGAAATGGAGGGAGGAGTCAGCTGGGATAGAGGAGAAAAGGGAAATGCTCAGGATTAAATCATGAGGCTAACAAAAAGCTGTCCCTGATGTAGCCGTTACCATCACAACAGACTGTCCAAATAGACCTAAGAACATGACAGTAAAATTCACATTTGCTTTTAAGCAGCCAGAATGGGAACAATACGCTTGGCTGTTTGCTGAGCTAGAATGCTGTCTGACAAGCCAACAGCAGGGTTGGTTGTGATTTCATTGATGACTGAAAAAACATACATGATAGGCCGAGAGGGAAGAGGAGGGGACAATAGAGGAGTGGAAGAGAGGGGAGGGCACAAATGACGACAAAGAACAAGGAGGAGGGCTGAACGATGGTGTAATGTGCTGTTTCCGTGCCAACTGTTTCTGTGACAGTGGGATGACTTCCTTTATTGCTATTGGCTATACCTAAGAATTGATCGGACCTCAGGCAAATGAAGCAGCTTTCCATAGGGTTTAATTACCTTCTCCCCTTTGTGCAATTCTATCATTGCTGTAAATGCATGGGGAAAACAAGACAGGAAGAGTTTGAAATAGAGATACAGAAAATGCATGTGAAGACAATCTCACCCTAGCTATAGAGACACTTAATACACTTACTTTTAATTTATTCTCAATTTTTTGGTACTCACATGCTTTATCTCTCAGCTCCAGCAGCAGAAACCCCCAGATCGGGTTTCTCAGGGTGTGTAGCATAATGTAATTGCCTGGACACTAAGCCTGATGTCATGAACTGTGGGATAATTAATCAGTGATAGGCCGGGGCAAGTGCGAGTGGTGAGAGGGGGTCAACTTTGCCTCTTTCTGACGTTTTTAATCCGGTCTGGCAGGCAGGTGGTGAACTGTCCCCATTCTTTCTCACTTCAACCGTGCCTCTTTATCCCTATTACCCCATTCAAGAAATCCCATTTATTACCTTGACAGACATTTCATGCTGACACACAAGTCCTTCCTCTTTCTGTCACGGTCATTAACCATAATAAGGCACACATGTATCATCTCCACATGCCATTACTATACACATGGGATGCACTCAGTTCCTCATGTAGAGTCCTGAACCCAAATAGAATCACATTTAGATCTGCAATGGGAACATGATTTGACAGTCAACTGGACAGCACTAGCATTCATGCGCAAGAAAATAAAGTGCCCCCACCCAGACAATAGCTTTAGCTTTAGCTGTAAACTAGGTCAGTGTTTATGCTTATGGTCAATATTTGCTATTGACTTTTCACCTTCAAATGCCAATATTATGAGAATGCCTACCTCAATATCCTGTAGCCTACATAGACAAGATTGTTGTCTGGGTCATGTTCTACTGTAGATTTCCACATCTTTTACATTCATAATTATGACGAAAGTAATTTTGTGTTTATTGTACGATTGTTGGAAGTTGGTAGTTTAGAATGGCATGCAAAGCACACAACAAGGAGTACAGTTGTTATGGGGGGAAAAATTAGATCTTGAAGAAAAAATAATTAATCTATTTGCAAAGCCTGATGAGGATTTGGAATACAGACAAAAGTTTATTGTTGTTACAGCAGATATGGACAGGGTCTAGGCCAGCCCTGGCCAGAGCCTACCAGACCTCTTGGAGTCTCTACCCCAGAGCATCTCCTCCAGTCTCTGCCCCCCAGAGCATCTCCTCCAGTCTCTGCCCCCCAGAGCATCTCCTCGTCTCTGCCCCAGTCTCTTCCTCCAGAACATCTGAGCTCTGAGTATTTATACAGAGCAGAATGACTTTTGTTCACAAGTTTGTGCTAACCAACTTAACTTAGCTTTGAGGACAGCTAAGAAAAGACTTCCTGACTTGGAGACTGAGCTTTTACACATGTTAATGACTCCGCTGGTCTTAGGTAGATCACATTCATTTACACAAAGACAGGTTGAGAATATAAATTTCCATCACACAGTGTTAGAGCTGAAATGTAGTACACAGCTTTATATCAGGAATACAGCCTAGCAGATTACTGTGACATGTTTGCCACTCACAAGTTACATGGATAAAAGCTGCATATTAAATGTCACATCATTTAGTTGCTTCAGTGTGATAAATGTGCAGAGGCGATGATACAAATGACTGTTTATTTTCTGGTTAAATTGTAAACCTTTGGGAGAAATGCTGATAATAAGGCAAATGTTTATGAAGCAAAGGCATCCTACTTTTACTAAAATAATGTCCTGTGGAAATCTGTAGCAGATGATGACTGTTGAATCTGATTTGTCTTGTTAAAGATTTCAAATGGTCTCTCATGGCTCTTTGGTTTGTGTTCCAGTCTTTCTTCATTTGTCTCATATGTTTTGTGTCTTTCTGCAATTGTTTCTGTGCCTCTCCCAGTTTCCTGTCTCCTTAATCCCTAATCCTGTGGAAATCAGTCAGGCAGAATGGGCTAGCTTTGATCAGGCTCCCATATCAGCCATGCTAACAGTGTCAGCACACCCAGATCCCACAGAACCCTGGTGCCCTGGGGAAAGGCTTCAAACGACCATGTACCCCTTACTCTGCATGTAGGGGGGCAGGAAAAAGGGTTACTCCTACCAGTAATTTCATAATTGTCTAATGAAATATGATCATCATCCTGCATTGCCATTTTGGAGCTGTAACTTCATTTTCTTCCATCTTCCATTTTTGTTGACCCGTCAGTCATTTGCCTCTTGGTATTTTCTTGGCTGACTGGTAACCAAAGACATTGATGGGTAAATGAACATGAATGAGTAACTGCATGTCAGTATGTCTGTGTGTAAGCACACCAACCAGTCAGATATGATCCAGCTTTTTAGGAAATGGAGGAAACATGAAAAAATATGTAATATTTGTCCTAGTCTACTAAGTCTATAATTGCATTTTAAACAAATGCTTAATTTACAAAGTTTAGGATCTTCACAGCATAAGATCTCAGTGTTTGTATTTATAAACTCCTCAAATAACCAGTTAGAATCTCATAGAAGGTTTTATAAGTTTTATAACCTGGCGTCTTTACAGCAGCGGCGTTGAATACATCAACACCATGAGGAAGGACTGCCATCTAGTGCTTACATAAAGGTATTACATTAGCTTAATAAATATGTGAATGCTCAGTCAGTTAAGTCTTGGTCCTGGAGGTCAAACTTAATGGGTTAAATAAATTATGTGAAAAGGGGTACTTAGACCAGGAGTATCCAAACTTTTTTTCATTAACAGTTTTATATTGAAACATATTTTAATCAGATGGTTGCAGACCTTTAGTGTGTCCTTCAGATGGTTATATCTTCCACAGAGCCAGTGTCTGTATCATAAACAATGCAATGTTTGTTCTAGAAGTTTTAGTAGTAGAATAACTTAAGTTTGATGCAGCAATTCAGCAGGAAGTCTGAGAGCAAACAAAAATGGTCACATTTGTCCACCAGCCATAGTTTGGACATCCCTGGAAAAATGTACGCCTGGTTTGTTTTCTAATAGCCTATTTTGTTTGTATTAAAATTTTAAACAACTCATTGATTTTGTTGCTAAATGGATTACTTTGCAAGTATGGCAGAGGAATTACACAGACATCTACATGGACTGCAGTTTATGGAGTTCCATAGCATTATATTATTTGTTGGCCTTTTTAGAGTCATGCCAGATGATTTGCACACTGCATGACCCCTCCATGTTTGTATAACAACAACTTGTGAACAAACCAACTGAAATCCACCCCCGGTGATCACTTACACTAGATGTTACCTAAGCTATAGCTAAATGAATTCTCCATAGAAGCTAAATTGACATGGGTTTGTCATAATTGTGGCTGTTTTCTCAAAGCCACTTAACATTTTGCAGTTCATTGTTTATTCAGTGTTGCTTGTTCACACAGCTATGAGTACTCAAATTGAGAATTAGTGGTTTCGAACAGTAGCAAGCTAGATGCTTTGTTTCATGCAGCTTAAGTTGCAAATATATACTTTTTACTTGTAAATACTGAGCGCATTGAACACAAGAATGTATATACTTCCTTAACCTCCTGAGACCCGAGCTTTTGTCTGGTGTGCATTTTTCATTTCTTCTTGCTATTTGGGATAAGTAGGACCTACTAAGTAAGTCTTCTGTATGACACCATTGGTTAAAAAATGTAAAAACTTTAAAATGTATAAATAAATTACAAAAAACAAACAAACAGCAATTACAGTAGCTATTTATTTCAAGCCCTAAACCTGCCAAATGTGACGTAGGTCGACCGTGAGCGGGTTGGGGTTCAGTGAGTGAGGTTAAAAACACACAAAAAGGCCTGAAAATGTGGTCCAGTTTTAATTTTTTCTGGTTTTCAATCGTTACAAAAAAAAAGTAGAGGTGCAAAAAGTGGAGACAGGCAGCAGTTTCCCTATAGCAGCAGAAACGTCCAGCAATTTATAACTGTAAACTCATCTAAATATTCCCAAGTTTACCTAACAACATGTACAATCAATAATATAACATAGTCCCAATGTCTTCAAATGAGGACATGACATTTACTGATGCTCTCGTCTGCTGTGGTCAATAAAATGTGTCAAATTTTAATGCCAAATGAAGATACATTAAGATACATGAAGAGACATTATTGTACATAAATACATTAGTTTTATTCATAAATTTTGCATCTAAACTTTACCATGCAGTTTTTTTTGCTTTCGGGAGCTGCTGTAGAGGTTTTTAGTTGATTACAGGTGAAAGTTTAAAATAATTGAAAATCATGGTGCTAAGAGGCAAAAATGTAATGTTCTCGTATGGGGCCACAGGGTCTCAAGAGGTTAAATAGGCCATTTTAATGTTGAATTGTCTATCAACTGCAAATATTATTCTGTGATATGTATGTGTTATGTAAGATTACAAGCAGCAATTCACACAGTGTCTGCCTCGCAGCAGATGGCTCAAGGCTCACTTGACTCTTCAGGTCAAAATGGCCCAAATCTTTTTTTGCCCGTATGTGATCTGAATGATATTTTTTCGTGATCTATAGAACAGCCAATGTTATATCAAATATGAATCTGGTCTTGGAGAGAACCATAGGCTATAGAGGGAACACAGTCTCTTTCACAGTGTCTGACCTTTCCAGTATTTAAATAATAAGACAATATTTTGTCATGTTCTGTAATGTTGCCATTTTATGTGTAAATGCTTGTTTTTGTGAACTCTGGCTGGACTGCTCATGTTTAAAAGGGTGTCCTCCTAGTGGTTAAAAACAAATTGTACATAATCTGTAAAAATAGCAACTCATTGCAGACTTCTATAATCCCCACACACTCTCATAAGAGGAAATCCCACCAGCCTAAACCCCATTGCCACCCTAAAAAAGAGCATGGTTCTTTCTGTAGTGTAGGCCTAAATATCAAATTTCTATGTCCAAGTTTCATTAATAATGTCATTTTTAATAGGGCTTGGTTTTAAATTAATAGATGAACAACTTTTTTCATATAGATGCACAGTGTAGACTATGATATTTTCATATTATGCATATGTCTGGTTTATGTCTTAAAGATGCAACTTTTCTGGTGTCTACATAAAGATTACTTGTCCCTTACTGTGTAGTATTGTGTGTATTCTGTATATTATTCTTTGCAAAGCAATAACATTTCCATTCAGATGTCTGTAGCTAATTTAAAAAATTGTTCTTATAGGTTCAACAAATCTTGTGAAAATAAAGCATCAGTCTCCAAATGCTGGATGTGAAAGCGTGCCTTTGAGTATGATGGATACCATATTAATATCGCGTGTAGTTATTCTTCTTTCACACCACTGACAATAACGTTTTGCATGCACTAGATTGCCAGCTAAAAAGAAACCAATTCAGGCGATTTCAGTGCACGTTTCACTTGTAAACCTACAGCAGGGTGAGTGTGCGCGCTCCCGTGACGCTCTCGCCATAGAAAACAAAGCTGAACGTCTTCCATAATAGCGAGGGGTGCAGACTGAGGACTACGCGACATTTACCCAGGCCATTAAAGACTGAATATGGATTTACAACGGGCGTAGCGTTGTTGGAAATCAAGCACTCTCGGCTGGGGTGACGACAGGACATTAGCGAACCGACGAAAATAACACCAGTGTTTTTTCTCGGGGTGCTTTGTCTTGTCCACCTACCGATAGCAAACCATCGTTCCCGTTTCAATCGCAGCACAGCTAGTGATTACTACTAGCTGCAGCCGGGATGTATAATCATGTTACTACCTAAAACTGCCTGCTAGGAAGACGGAGTGTGTAGGAAAAGCAAAAACCTTTCCTTGATCCCAGCGGGTTGTCACTGGGACCGGAATCTGTGTTAGACAGAGTCGCGGAGCCTCTGTTTTCGGCGATATGGCGGAGCAGGGCTACTCATCTTGGTGAGTGCGCACGGGGCTGGTGCTGTGTGGAGTAGCTGCACGGTGCTAGCAGCGGCTACTGGGGAACCTAGTTGACTGAGCTTGCTTATTTCATTAGTAGATATGCTGCTTTACAAAGACAATGCCTAGAATGCTTACTATATAGTTTGATTTAATGACAAAACCAAATGACAACCGAGTTAAATAAGATTTCTTGCAGCGTTTGTAATGCTAACAGCTTAGGCTAACAGAGGCTAATCAGACGCAACGGCTGATGCTAACGTTATCTAGCTACCGTCTGGTCTACTGAAATGGGGCTTTTGTGGCAAAATGCTATTGAGCTAGTTAACGTGCTAACAGGATAGAAAAGCTAATGTGTATGGTCACTCTGGGAATGGCCCAAACACGCAAAAGAGGTTTAGTAAAGAAAATAGGCATGCATCTAGGTTTCACTTAATGGTTTGGGCAGACAAAGTAACACATTTTTCCGTATAACATAGCTAAAGGTGGCAATTCTCGTCAACACGCGGCATACAACGCAAAGCTGCAACTGTACAATAGCTGTAATATGTTTGGATGAAACGGTCTGTAGATAATAGAAATGTCAGTCCCTGTGTCTGCATCATGAAGGTTGACTTTTATGGCTCATTCCTATAGATGGCAGCGGGCTATTAGATGGAAATGCGACAAAACGCACAGCTGCACTGATGTGCCCATGAATGAAAAGTTGTGAGGCATATTATTACTAATAATGATTAAAAGAAAGGTGATCTGTCTCTTGGGTACAAAACAGAACTGATGGACCATTTAAGCAATGTCTGAAGTTAATCAGAGGGCCAGGGGACATTTGCAAACCCATGACAGCATTCTGTTTCTTACATGTGGTAGTTTGAGTTCATGTCTTTTAAAACAGACAGAAGGACAATGATGAAAACCCTATAGACACATGTATTTTAATTTGTAGGCCCAAAGCCACATAGGGTAGGATGTTTAATATACTGCTGTTGATTGTCATATGATATGGATTTTGCTACGAGGAAATCTGTAACCATTATCAGGATTCAAGTTCATTTTAGTAGACGAGGGTGTGGGTTTGTCCTAGTTCGAACTGCCATATTATTGTTATATTTATTCCTTTGGTATGTGGTCACACTTGCTTGATCAGTTGATGGATTTTATTTTTAATGCGGTAATAATGTAGTCCAAAGGTCAATGGTTCGATCCTCGCTCTGGTGAGAACATTCTGTCTTGTTGTCCTTGAGCAAGACACTTCACACACCTTGTGTGTGATTGATTGATTGATGGTGATTGGAGAGGCCTATGGCACAGCTTCTGTCCATGGGCATCTGCAGCTGTAACTTACCAACACATAGAATAATGAATAAAAGTGTGCCTATTAAATTAACAGTTACATCAGTTACAGGCTTACAAACATAAACTTGGTGAAAGAGCAGCATATTCTTGAAGCAATTACATTTTTCTTATACATGTCTTATTAAGACTCTTGGAGTTTACAGCACTTGTCAGCACCCTCATACTCAACCTGTCGAAGACAGATTTATGCAAACAAAATTTCAGCCTAGACATGGTTTAAAGCTAACTTTTTGTCCTATTGAGTACTTTTCTAGAGGGAGCGTGATGTCTTAAATTCTGCAGTTTGGATTGTCCCTGATTTCTGTGCTGTGGTAGGTGGCTGCATGTCACCATCTGTTAGTCATGTCAAGGGAGTTGTTTTCCCCTAGTTTCTCTTCCTTTCTTAAACTTTACTAGCCGCTTGTAAAAGCTCATATTGTGTAAGTTTGCTGTTGGAATAGAGCACTTTCCATAGTGCTTGAAAATTGTAATTACACTGATAAATTCTGTCCAAAGATGGTATTTCAGTATTGAGTCATTAATGCAAATTCGACAGCTTTTCCTGATAATCTACTGCATGCACAAAAATAGAAAAACCCATGCAGTAACTTGCCTTAATTGTCGAAGACAAATTTCTCCATTTGGAGACATCAGGCGCACAAGGAAAATAGACAACATCCGCACAAAATTCATACAAGATACAGTGCTCATTACATTCCACAGATGAGACATCTTCATTTTGCTACAGCTTTTTGTTCCATTAATATTTATATCTCAAACAGGACAACTATTTTCTACACAAATTCAATGCTTGATAACAATTTCATGCAGACCATTTATATATGTATTCAATTATCACCATTACTTGCTTCAGCTGTTTTAGAGCATCACATTGAGCTGTTTGAAACTGATGGATTACTGAAGCACCTGTTGCTTGCACCCAGAGTAAAGCCATCACTTAACGTAAGCCTCTGATCTTATAAGGCGTAGGTGATTTTATGTAGTACCTTTGCAGGGATAAGACTTTAAAGCATAGCTGTTAATATCTGTGTGCAAACTTCGATGTATATGCATAAGTCACTCAGTATTTCTCTGTATTTTGTAACACAAAACAACTGAGTTGGAAAATTGCACCAGGTGGGGGTGCAGCTTTTGTTGTTTTTTTCCTGTGAGTAAATCCTACTACTATCCTACTAAGTATAGAGTTACAAATTAGAGCCTGCAGTTCTTTGACTATATTAATATACACCAAAGGGTCTCATTGGAAATGATGTCCTTGGCCACGACGCAGTCCATGGTACTATGTACATAATTGGATCAGAAAGTGGAGGCAGATAAAAGTTAATTCCCAGGCGGAGGTGCCCACCCAGTGCCTACTGTAAGCTGCTGTAAATACAAGCACCAGTGATCAAAGCCTGTGAGTCACCATCTCACTCAGAGTGTATTAGGAAAGACTGGAGTGAGATGTTATTTTTGACATGCACTCTTCCATAGCAGAAAAGAGAAGTTCTTATTGTTGCCTGGTGACCTGGGGCATAGTGGTCAGGTCATGCATTCAACTGGATGATGGAGGTCGCTATTGGAATTGTGTTATTGAAAACCTAGTCTGTCAGTGAACAAGGGCGTCTTATGGCGCTTTGGGCCACCATCCAGGCTTCAACAGTCCGGGATTGTATTTTGTTTTTAAATGTTCCATTCATCTATAGCACCCATGTTCTCCAGGCTTCTGTGCAGAGAATTCTGACTAACCCGTTCGGTTGTAGAATATGAATTAGCTGTGTGGCGGGCTGCAGATTGAAGCAACCGTCTATCTCTCGCCCTGCGCAGTTGACAGGGACTCTGACATCATTAGCAACTATGTGTGTACTGAGAACAAGGTCAGTTTTTTTTAAAGCTTGGAGCTATTAGGCAGGCTCTTCACCTTTTACAATTAAAATCACTGAATGTATATTTTGGATGTGTAGAAAACTTTAAAAGTCACGTGCAACTGAAACATAGGTGTATTTAAAAAAAAACAAGCTGGAGAGCGACACTAAAGTGTCTTGGTGTCTAGTTTCCGCAGCAAACCACATGTCATCCCTTCTATCCTAGAAAGTCCATTAGTAATTATAGTGTTGAATGGGTGAGCAGAACAGGAGACTGTTTTATTTGTCTTATCCCAAAACCGTGTAGATGTCCACATGAGAACATGAAATATGAATGGAGATTTTTTTTTTTCATTCTCTGAAACCAGCTCACTAACCATACTCGGAAGAAAACCAATATCCCATTAGAACTGGTCTCAGTACTGCGAAGTACTGGGGTATTAATTTCAGGGTGACTAACAAGGTCTTTTTCCTTCATTTTCATGTCATTTCTTGGAGTTCCTAACAATTGTCTATTCAGAGAGGGGCCTGTTTGTAAATGTCACCAAAGCCTTTGTGATTTCCAGTGGGGGGTTACACGGCACACATTTTCAGTGGGTGGAACTTTTTAGTACATTTGAATGTCCGACTCAAGAAGTTGCTTGACTAACATAAGGCAGAGACATTTTTGTGAGCACATACTATGTCCTGACAGTAATGGCCAGAGGAAGGTCATCTAGCTCCCTGTATCTGTCTGTTATTGTTTGTCCTGGCACTAGAATCCAGAGTCATAATTTACTGCAGATTGTAAACCAATACAGTGCACAGTACGAAAGCTACATCTAGATTGGTATGATCCTAGAATTTTAAAAGTATTGTAAATGTATTATATGTGAAATACTGCCAAACCAAACTAGAAAAATTATTATTGAAGAATCACATTTGCCTCACTTTGCATAGAAGCCTTTTCATTCATGCATTTCGGTACCTTGGAGTCTGCTAAACCGTTGTTGTAGCAAATGACCAAATTAGCAAGGCCCACATAAAAGACCATTACAAATATGCTAGCTTTCTCTGCGTTGTATGAACAATTTAAATTCAAAATTCAGTTTGTCTGTGGTCATCCATTTCAAGTTTTGTTCTTTCCCAATGTCTTGTTTTAAAGGGCCCATATTATGCTATTTTCTGGTGTATGTTCTATGCAAATTTCAGGTTATTCATCTTCTTCTATATATATTACTATTTCTGAGACTGCTCAATTCTAGTGTAGAGGTAGTTTAATTTTAACTTGCCAAGTAAAATTATCTGGCCATGCAGCAAGATAATTCACTACTTTTAAGTCATTTTCTGATAGTTTTAAGTGTTTATATCTTAAGATTTTTTTTTGCAGTGTTATAATGTTGTTTCCTCATCAAATATAACCAGAAACTCTGCATATTTAAACTGTGTTCTCTCAAACGGAAAACACTCCAGCCACCTTGTGATGTCATGTTGTAATACAGGAAGTACAGAAAGAGCTCCAGTGTTTTGAAACTCCATACACCTTAACTAGAATCATTTGGATAATTTCAGATTTATTTTATTTTCAATTTTGTCACAACAAAAGGTAAAAGGTAGCTGTTTGAAATCTACCACTACATGACATCATGAGGTGGAAAAGAGCTTTGAGCTTTGGAGATGTGGGCAGACAGTAATAAGAGATTACTCAAACATGTTTGAATGAAATAAAACACAACTCCAGGTATGCTTTTGATGAGATAACAACACTCTAACATGGCTCAAAGCTCACAAGAATCAATTTTGTGACCTCAACATTCCAAATAACCTGAGAATATTGGAAAAACATTCACAAACACATCCCCGTTTTAACTCTTGAGTTTAGCTGTAAATTACGCGGTTGGAATGGAAGTCATTAATAGTTAGCAGATGGTGTTACTTCTTTTGTAGCAACAGTTAGATAATTCTTGTGGGATAAAGTAACTGTGCACGTATGTCCGTTGTTGATAGTCTTGTGTTAGAAAGTGTGACGCCTGTATGTCTTTGTGTTTTGTGTCTCTCAGGGCGTACTCCCTAGTGGACTCCAGCCAGGTGTCTACATTCCTCATCTCCATCCTCCTCATCGTCTATGGCAGCTTCAGGTATGTTTTTAGATTTCACTTTATCTGCACAAATTTGCCCCGTTTACAATGAGACCTTTAAATCTGATTAAAAAGAAATTAATTTGGAATAAAAGTTAATTCTGATTTAAAAAGACCATGTAAACACTTAATTCCTGATGTTTATTCAGATTTAAGTTTATTCGGATTTAAATTTAATTCCAAATTAAGTGGGTGGTTTATTCCGTTCTTAAATCTGATTTAAATTATTCCTCAATCATGTAAACGTTTATTCCGCTTATAATTCCGGTCGTTCAGGGCATGTGAAAGACACCGATGCCCATTAACATCGCGGGCTGTCCTCCTCCCGAGTTATCATGAAATCATAAAACAGCAGCATGTAGCCTATAATTTTGTACACAACTCCCTGCACACCAGCCTGGAGCAGAAGCTCTGAGTTTGGGTCACAGCAGCAGCAACAGCGGTAAAGACTCTGGACTCACCGCAGCGTGGAGTCTGGGTGGGCTCCTCTGGTCCTTCGTGCTCGAGGGCTGCGGCTGGTTCGGAGGTGGTGCAGAACATCCAATTTGGTTCTTGTTCTGAGCAGTCCGTCCTCCGCGCACTTGGAAAGTGCTTCTCTGGAGGCGAGTAACTACTCCCCGTTCCAATTCATCTGAGCCCGGCCTGAACCAGAGCTGCTCCTGCTGGTTCAGGAGTCTGGGTTTGGATCGAGTCCGACTGTAGCATTTCTCACATTAGGCTAAATGCAGTTCATTTTATATGTTGAATCAATTGAATAGGCTATTGTCTATTGCCATAAAATTATTAGGCTAATTAATAGCCTAAAATAAGTGTTCATTGCTACGTGAACACGAAGAACACCCGGACCTCTCTGAGCGTTGTTCCCCCGCCCGTACAAACTGGGGAATAGCAGTACCAGGGGACATAGGTACGCACCCCCTAATGACAAACCGAGATATACATCCATGCAGAAAATCCGGTAGCAGCTGGTGTGTGTGTGATCAGTGTCTCTCTTCTCCCTCTTATCAGATCATTAAACATGGACTGTGAGAACCAGGAGAAGGATAAAGATGGGAACCCCACCACAACAGGGTCTTTCAACAACAGCAACACAAACAACAGTGAGTTTCATGCTCAACAAAGCCACTTATCACCAATTAGGCTCTGCTTTGGCGATGGCCACAGCCTACTGCCTCTCAAAGAAGGATAGCACAATGTCAGATTTTGGTGTTAACATCATTATGAATCTGTGCATTGCAATTTACTTTGTCATGATTAGTGGTACTGTCAAAATACCTTGTAGATTACATACCTTTTTATTATGTGTCCTCACTGATCAACCACTATTAAAGAAATGAATTAAAATGGCTTTCAATATTACATTTCTGAGCATAAAAAAAATACAAACATTCATTCATTACCATTTAACACAAAATTGCATTTTTTTCCTGATCCAGACCATATGCTTTTATTGACTGCATTGGCCGTGGACCTCAATATTAAAAAGACCCAAACATATCAGACACAGTGCTGTACATGGGAAACTGTTTCCCATATACCAGTAAAAATATATTTAGCTATACAAAAACAATTTCATCTAAATTGACAGTTTATTTATTATGAAACTGAATGAGCCAAGACAATTTGAAACTTTAGAGTAGCAACCCTGATACATGCCTAATCTTAAGAGCATCTTGTTGTGGAATTTGGTGTTAAGCCTTGTGCATCTTTGCATCTGTTCACAGGTATTCAGACCATAGATTCAACACAGGCCCTGTTCCTGCCAATCGGAGCGTCTGTGTCTCTGCTTGTCATGTTTTTCTTCTTTGACTCAGTACAGGTGGTGTTCACCATCTGCACTGCAGGTAACTACTGATGTCAACCATTACTGAAGAGCACTAAGCACCAATTTAGTGTTATGAGCCTGCTCATTTCTGTTAAGTGGCTGCACACAGAGACAAGCCTCTTTGGTGCTTTAATATTCCTATGTTGTAAAGGCCATTAGCTTGATCACTCTAAATGATACAAGTATTTATTGGTGTGCTTTGTGCTTGTCCACAGTTCTTGCAACAATTGCATTTGCATTCCTCCTATTGCCAATGTGCCAGTATCTGACTAGACCCTGTGCCCCACAAAACAAGTAAGTCTTACAAAGACATGTTTGTAACTTACAATTGGTGTACACTTGCCTTGTTTGCTTTTTTGGTCTTAAACCCACTCACCTCAATAAAGTTATTGCTTTGACAAAGCCTTTCATACACAACGCTGTAAATACACAATTGACTAATTTGCATTTTTTTGTATTTTCAATTCTCTTTTGAGTTCAGTTGTGACAATACTGGTAGAAGTTCTTTAAGAACATCCTAATCCTGCTATTTATGGTTTAAAAAGCTTGAAAAATGATGGTGCAACTTTTTACAATTGGGAACACATTTTGCCCAACATTACATACTTGAGTAGACACTGTATTTTAGTCCAAAAACCTAAACTTAAGCATTATTAAAGCATCTGACATTAACACCAGAGTAACCCACCCATCATCTGGATATGAAACGTTTTTGTTACAAGTCTATCACTTTTCACAGCCTTTGTTGTCTTAACAAAGGCCAATAATGTAGGGCAGCCGTAGCCGTTTGCCCACCTACTGGAAGGTGTGCAGTTTGAATCCCTTTTTTTTTGTGTGTTTATGGAGTACCCTTGAGCAAGACACTCCACAAACATTGTCTGCTGTGGTAAAGACACTAGTGCTGAAAAATTTGAGAGAATATCTAATTGACACTTTCCCACAAGTATTAGATTTCCAATTTGCAACAAGACTGGATTTTTCTGTGGTCATAATACTCTCGAAATAGCTGCAGTGTTTGTAATTTGCCAATTGAGGCTAGCTCATTTTCAATTATAATACTAAATGACACTGATTTTTATTTACTGTTGAAGATGTTTGAACAATGTGCAGTGCCAGGTCATATTATTAGGCTTATGCAGTGCCTCACAGAAAACACTGAAACAGTCTTATATTGTGGCCGCAGCAAGTGTTCCATTTTTGTGCCAAATTATTCAAAGTAGCCTTGTGCTGGCCTTGATTTTGCTCCATTTTTCTTGAGTAGTTTTCTTCATGTCACTGTATAACTCCGCTTGTAACATCACATCTCTGTGTTTGCTGCAGGATTTCCTTTGGGTGCTGTGGGCGCTTCACGCTGGCAGAGCTGCTGTCCTTTTCCCTGTCCGTGATGTTGGTGCTCATTTGGGTGCTGACTGGACACTGGCTACTCATGGATGGTATGTTATAGTCTACTCTTAAATGCCTATATTATGCATTTTGGAGTTTATTATTTACCACACCTTTTCCTTGGCATTTCCATTAGTGCATATTATAATTATTTATGTGTAGAGAATACCTGCAGCTTTATCCATGCACAATTTTGTTTAACCCCAATTGAAGCAATATAAAAGGTCAGGAGTGTTGACAAAAGTTTGTACGTTTTAGTTTTTGTGTCTACAGCGCTGTGTAACACTGGAGCATCAGTGTGCTCTGGAGCTAGAGGGCAGGAGTGGAGCACAGGGAGCCAGCAGAGGGCACCAAAAACACAGGCTAACCCAAACTATGACACAAGAACAGCTATGAGTTTTTATTAGGGCTGAACGATTTTAAGAAAAAATTCAGTTGCAATTTTTCTGGCAGATATTGCGATTTCGATTTCATCTACGATTTTTCTCAAATCAAGTTTCAGTGCACATTAGGGTGCATCAGTTGCCCCCTTTTTTTTAAAAATCGAGAACTTGCAAACGGCCCTAATGTTTTAGTGTTCCATTCAACTAGAAAAAATTCCTGGTAAATTTTTTTGTAATTCGAATGTCATCTACCGGGTCCACATCCCTTGTAAAATTCTGGAAATTTCTAAAAAAATCGTTAAAAATGAGAGATCAACAGAAACAGTGGTAATTTTCGCTCCTAACCCAAATACTGCACAGTCTTGGCGGGTTATTGGTTTAGGCTGCTCCATGCGAGCCTTCTTACAGCTATGTTCTGACATTTCTTCTTTTAATAACTACACTGTAACACTCCAATTCTGAAAAACATAAAGCAAATATGTGGTTCTACCATGCTTTCTAAAGTCTACCGAACCTGCCTATTATGAAGTTTGGGCAATGCCCCAGTGTATAAGACAGTATAGGCCTATACTGTCTTATACATTGGGACATTGGCCAAACTTTGACCTCGATGTGGACCCGGTAGATCAACTCGGAATTTCATAATTTTTTTTCAAAATTTTTTTCTCAGCGAATGGAACACGAAAAGTATAGGGCCGTTGTAAAGTTCTGATATCGGGGCAACTGATGCACCCTAGTGCACATGAACATTTGCCCCTCCTGTGGGCTCACCACCTGCAGAGGGGTTCATAGGGGGGGTCAGGTGCTATGAGAATTGGGCAGCTGCCCCCGCGACCCAGCTGGATTAAGCGGGAGAAGATGGATGGATAAACATTTGCAAACATCACAGAAACTTGCATCATACCATTCAAACACTAAATAACATAACACTAATGCAGGAATGAAAACTAAAGTCAAGAATTTATTTCAAATGTTGTCCGATTTATTAACTAGAAACAACATAGAACAGACTACATTGAGTGCTTGTGCAACGGCAGTGATTATAACTTCAAGAGCATCTATGTCTTAATTTAAAGTAAACTTTAACTTTTCCCATCTACAAAATATGTCAGACATTAAAATAGGAGGGTCGATCATCGATGGCTCAGCAGCACAGAAATATTGTTGCACTTCTGTAAAAAATACAGCATTATAAATAAATTATAGCAAAAACAGTGAATGCCTTTTTTAAACAAAACTTACACCACAAGTCAGAACTAAACCAGGACTAAACCAGAACAGAACCAGGATTAAACCAGGACTAAACCAGAAAAGAACCAGGACTGAACCGGGATTAAACCAGGACTACACTTGCCGCAGAGTTACCACAGCGACGTAGGGGCAGCTGCCTTAACTATAAATCGCTGCGGGAAAAACTCCATGTGTGAAATATTTGATAAAACAAAACCAGTTAAAACCAGTTAGGAGCACTGCAAAAAGATGAGGTTTTGATGATTCCAAAATCGTGTTGTCTGAGATCGCGATTTTCGGTCCAAAACGATAGATTGTTCAGCCCTAGTTTTTATAATAAAGATTTGCCAAAAATAGACTAAAATAAAACCATGTTTTTTGTGTTTCATGTGTTAGTTGCACTGAAACTCACAGAAAACTGTGTGTCCTTACACTAAGTGGGCTTGCATCTTCACAAACCTGACTCCTACTTGGTCCTGAGAGGGCCTCCTCCTACTTGTTTCCACAGAAATGTTGATTCTTTGACTATAATATTCCATAGTATGGCATAAAACTTATCTATTCAACATATAGCTTTAACTTTGCCTTTCCATGGAATCATGCAGGTGATGTGCCACCTCCAGAAAGTTACATATTGTACCTAGGATGAGCTAAAATACTCAATTTCATCATTTCATTTCATTTTGTTTAAAATGGACAGAATATCTAATCATAATTCATTTCCGAGACACATACTTAAGTTAATACTTTCAATAGTCATGGCCAAAGTACCCAATATGAGGCTATGTTGTGGCGGCAGGGGGCATCATGTGAAAGGGCTGGGGCCGGCACTGAGGGCAGGTAGATCAGGGCCTAATGAGGAAATGAAAATGGATGTGCCTGGATGCAGAGATACATGTGCACTGCAAAGATACAAGGCAGCAGTCAGATTTCATGACTCCCTCCCCCAATTTGCCCCAACCCCTCCTCATATGAAATTCTTATTTTCATGGCCAGACCCATGGGTAACCCATCACTACTCTATACTTTAAAAAGACAAGGAACATAATGGAGATTGACCTGTATGGCACGAAGGGAAGCACGTAGGCGTTTTGAGCTCTGGAGGAGGAGATTGAGAAAACATGCAGGTTTACTGAAACTTTCACAAATGAAGCTAAATGCAACTCCATTTGATGAGATTACAAATTAGACTTTGACAAGCCTAAAACTTTCATAATGTAGGTTGAGTAAAGCTCTAAATGCTGCACTTTAAATGAGAATAACTGTGTTCTGTTTGCGTTCTCATCAGCTTTAGCCATGGGGTTGTGTGTTGCCATGATTGCCTTTGTGCGACTGCCCAGTCTGAAGGTGTCCTGTCTGCTGCTGTCGGGGCTGCTCATCTATGACGTGTTCTGGGTATGACACTCTTTCCCTCTTACCTCAGCGCTGCATTTATTCTGTATACTCTAGAGGGCCTAATGTTTGTGTTCATTTACAAACACCCATTAATATAGCCACATGGTTAACAAGATGGTTGCGATATGAAGATATTGCAAAATACATCAATAATGTACAAGAATGTTTTAAGTTCAAATCTAGTAAATAAACATGTCTTCTTTTGTCTTGAGCTAAAACACTGGGGGTTGTGAAACACATATTTTGGTTATAGTCAGTTGATACCCCTATATTCTTACCCTTTACATTTAAATACACATCTGGTGGCTGCTTATTTTGTTTGTTTCTTTTTGTTGTGACAATACTGAGACTACTCTTTTTCTTTATGCTTCAGGTGTTCTTTTCAGCTTATATCTTCAATAGTAATGTGATGGTTAAAGTGGCCACCCAGCCTGCTGAAAATCCCATAGACGTCCTGTCACGGAAGCTTCATTTTCCAGGGATGAGCCGGGATGTCCCTCGCCTCTCTTTACCAGGAAAACTGGTCTTTCCCAGGTAAGGCCCCTGAAGGTGATAATTCTCAGAAGGCTTGGGGTGTGGTCACTTAATAGTACAAAGGATTCTGTGCACATCAGAGGCCTGTTGCTAGAAGCTTGTCTAGTTTAAGTTTGGGTAAGTTCTGGTTTAGTTCAGTGTGAATGACCAAGACTGGAATAACAGTTACCTGCTCTGAACCAGGAACTAATGAGCTGGGAGCGCAGAGGCATGGGACACACCTTAATGTAAACCTTTGAGTCCAGGGTTTCCACAGGGCATTAAAAGTCATTAGATGGATTCTATCGCAATTAAGGCCTTAAAAACGATTAAAAAACATGACCCAGAACATTTACGCATATACGCCATATGCACTAAACACTGCCACATATTTTTTCCCACTGGCGGGTTGTTATCTTCAGGATTCTTGATAATTAGAGAAGCTAACTTCAAGTCCGGGAGCTACACCCCGACCTGGACAGACAGAGCTCCCCCAGCTGTGCAAAGAGAGCGTCTCAAGCCTGGCATACAGAGCACCACAAGCCGGGTCGACAGAGCACCTCGAAGTGGACATGTGCGATGTGCGTTGTGGTCCAATGTGGGGGCCCTCAGGCTTGCAGCAGAAAAGCTGCCACTCCGATGTGGAGCGTGTCCTGCTTCCCCTCACTCAGACTTTGGCAGGTTGCTTGCGTCACGGAACCAAGTGCCCCGGATCAGGCTCCAATAGTGTTGATTATTAAACTTGTGCGGATGAAGGAGGTGTCCAGAGGGCTTTGGTGTTTCATTTTTTTTACAGTCAAGTGCAGTGGCCGACAGACAGTTGGTTGTATCTAAAGTGCACTCAACATGAAATGCACTGTGGTATAATGCGTAACAAATGTAGGCTATGCAAAGACTGTCTAATTACCTGCGCTCCCATAATGCACCAGGTCTGTTGCTATATGTGCATTTTGCACGTTTGGAGTGGCAAGATTGGCCCTTGTTTTAATTTGATAAGATTTTTGAATTATTTGAACCTCCTGGGCCAAAAAACAAAACTGCACATGCTTTAATATAATTACAAATATTCATACTATTAGAGATAATATGTTTTCAGAGGTAGGGGTTGCAGTAGGGGTATGTGACTAGTCATCAACAGTCTCAGGGGGTATGTGATTACAAAAAGTTTAGGACCCACTGCTCCAAGAGGAATCCTTCATTTCTGGGTAGTTCACACAGGCTGAATGTGTGGCTTCATTTGTTTCTTGGGCAATAATTTTAGCTGAAAACATTTTCAGTAAATGCATTGAGCCCTAACGCAAAATAGATTTGGTGGAATTAGGTTCAAAACACCCAAATATATTATATTCAATAAGCTTTATAAACGTTTTACATGATAAAAACTATATATATGTTCTTGTTATTCTGCTGAGTGGTCACAAAACTGTTACTTTGATAAGATGAAAGCGTAAAGGTGCACTGCAAGTTTTCTGATGGAGAGTGTGTGACCTGCTTGTTTCTATGGAGATGTCATTGCTAAGCCTGGAATGTTCCACGGTATGACAATAAACAGCTCTACCTTTATTCAATTACAGGTGGTTTTATAGCTCAAAAATACCTAGAAAACCAGGAATTCTGACTTTGAGCAGTGTTGTTTCTCCACTGATCTCCCTGTAACTTAGTCTGGTTTGGTCTCAATGAAAATGGAAAGGTTTAATACCACATTGTGAAACATTCCAGACAAAGTAATAACATTTCCATAGAGAAAAGCATTTGACGAACGCTCCACCAGAAAAGTTACACAATGCACCTTTAAATATCTTTCTTTCTGCATCTATTAATGGTATTAAAAATATTGAATTGCGGCATTAAAAAGCATTATATTTAGTTTGTAAAACCCTGCATAAACCCCGGGGTCAGGGCCACACTTATTTAATAAAATGATCTATTAAATATTTAATAAAACATGAAATGTAAAATAGTTTTTATTACTTCAAGTTGAACCGGATTCTAGCGACAGGCCTCTGGAGCACCAATGCTCATGATGAAGCAGTTTAGTTTAGCCTAGTTTAGTTTGTCTGTCAGGCTTTGGATATAAACTTGTGGAAATATATAATGAAATCAGAAGTTTGAAGCAGCGACATTGACTGAATATAAAGGACATAGGGGTATTTCTAAGGTAATTTTGTTTGTAGCTAGTTTTATGTGTTGACCGATATGTTGGCTGATGCATCACATGTCCGTTATATCCATGGTGATCCAGCACGGATCACGTCCCAGACAATCAGGAATACTTTACCTGCTCCACTGTGCAGACAACACATTTAATCTGATAATCAACTGTTCAATTAGTCAAGCAGTGAGAAAATGGTTTAACAGACATGACTGTATTATACAATTTATTTTACAATTTGAGTTTTTTTTTTTTTTTTTTTGCCTTTTATTTTATTTTGTCACATTTTATTTTGAAACGTGGACTGAATCAAATGTCCTTTACCAGAACAATATACCCATATGTACCCTAAGCTAGGGCTAAGGCAAAGTGACTAATCCAAAGTCACTTTATTAGCCAAAGCACTGCTTGTAAATAAATATTGAAAGGAATTCTGAAATGCCAAAGAATTACTTTCAAATAATCAGCAAAAAGTAGAAACCGTTTAAAACTACTATACTAAAAATGTAAAAAGTGTAACTTGACAAACTGAATGTATCTTGTTGCACAGTTCCACAGGAAGTCACTTCTCAATGCTGGGGATTGGTGACATTGTGATGCCAGGACTGCTACTGTGTTTTGTCCTGCGATACGACAACTACAAGAAACAGGCAAATGGAGAGGTGCCAGGGCCCGCCAACATGTCCGGGAGGATGCAACGAGTCTCCTATTTCCACTGCACTCTCATTGGTTACTTTGTGGGTAAGTAGTGAATGATTCGCTGTACTGGCATTAGAATAATGTGTTAATTAAAAGACGTACAGTAACTGTAATGTTGAACTGCTGTGTGTTGATTGTAGGTCTGCTGACAGCCACTGTGGCCTCTAGGATTCACCGCGCTGCTCAGCCCGCTCTGCTCTACCTGGTGCCCTTCACCCTGCTGCCTCTGCTTACCATGGCTTACCTGAAGGTACGGTCCAGGGACTTTGAGAGTACTGAGAATGCAAATGTTGAATGAAAACTGAAGAAGAGTGACCACTGAGACTTTCATGTGCCTCACATTTTAACCATTGCTTCAGTGTACTTCAATATACTTGATCTTTTCTGCACATCTTTGTCTTGTGCTGTTTCAAAAAGTTGTTTCTTTTCCCTTTTTACAGGGAGACCTACGGCGCATGTGGTCGGAGCCCTTCCACCCAAAGACCAGCTCACGTTTCCTGGAGGTATGATGCTCTCTGGGAGCAGAAACGAGTGCGGGACAAGTGCGGCGAGTGGACCTTTCTCTTTGGTGTAGAGGGAGAGGGCACACACAGTGAGGCCATGGTCATCACTCATGCTTTCTGCCGGTCTTCTGTGAAACCCTCTGATCACCAGTGTGGACCACAACTCCTCGGACCCAGACTTTGCCCACTTTCCTTATTGTTGCTTCTTTCTCATTTTGTTTGTAGCCCCCACTTTGGTCAAAAGCATTTAGTTGTACAGGATTTCTATCACGTATCATCTCATTTAAAAGGCCCCATTCAAATTTTAAATATTTGCTGCATCAGTTAACCACCCGGACAACCTCTACGGTCCTGCCCCCTTTTTGTGGACTTTGAGTTGTGAGACCAGTCTGGGGTTTCTGTATTTTTTTGCATTGTTATTGTTCTTATTATTAACGTTAATGATTAAATTGTTCCATAATATTAAAGAGACGCACACAGCCGAATGGATTGTTGCTGTTGTACAGGACAGTGCAGGGGTGGGATGGCCCTCCAGTGTGTCCTTTGCCCCTGTTTCATCAGACAACACTGCATCGAGCTCCTCACCTTTCATCTGCTGCCCGTTCCCAGCCCTCACAAATAACTATGTATTTTATTTAGAAAAGTTTTATTCTTGGCATATACAGAAATGATGCATTATAAATTGTTAAGCAGACCCCAGTGTTGATGGGGCCGCCTCTATTTGTATATATCTGTACACATGTATTTGCAATACTTTTTTTGAGTTTTTGTGTTTGGGTGCATGACGATTAGGACAGGAAACTAATGCCAGCAGATCAATCCTGCTCCATTTTGACTGAAAACAATCTGCAATTAGAGGGTGTTTTTTCCTAAATCAGTCGCTGCCCTTTTATGGAGAAAAACTACACTGGTTGATCGAGTTTCCTGCTCTTGTGTTGAGTGTCCTTGAGTGTGAGTGAGTGACACAGGCGTGAAGATAGTTCTTTTATTGGTTTTAATTTGAAATCATGACCTTGCTTGAAACAGTGACAATAGTCAGGTTTCCATACACCTGAGTATGTAGTTGAACATGAGACATGCCAAATGTCAAAACCTAATGATTACACTTTCAATGGCCAGTTTTATACCCGTCTTTTTCTGGACAGATGGACTTATAAACAGTGTTTTTTGGAAATAAATGAATGTTCATTTTAAGGTTTTATATGTCACGTTTCATCATGGCGAGTTTTGTACTGTTTTACTGCACAACCTATAATGAAAACACTAAAAGCCTCTTATTTTAGAGACTTATTACAAATGGTGTGTGATGAGATCAAACCCCATTGTTCCATGATGGACAGCTCAGTGCATCTTATCTGAACTTTGAAAATGTCAGTGTTTCACCTCAGCTGATGAAGGCCTGACTATTGTGGGTTTTTGGATTCACAAGCAGTTTACTGTGGTTAGGTTCAAAGTTACAAATTGTGTTCACTGAGCGTGTGTTTGGTGTGCCTGATCAAATGATGTTCACAAAGTCTGTTTAGAAAAGGGGAGACAGTTACTTGGTCATCTAAATCATGACATTATTCTGTGATAACAGTTCGATGTATTTCACTGTCAACAATTGTTTCCAAAGTCAGTCTCGGTCCCTCCACTGTTTTTTGTGGTGCTTGCAAAGCGATAGCTAATACATACTAGAAAAAATGGTGGGCAGGAAGTCAATGTGTGGATGACAATTTTTTTTTTTCTTTGTTTCTTTTTTTTTTTTTTTTTTACTTTTTTAAGCTATCTGACCGTGCATGATAAGTGTACAGTGTATGATTTCTCAGACTGCACCTACAGGGATACAGCAGGCTGGCACCATGTGACTTCAGGTCAGAAGGACTGCCACTGGCCAGCAATGATCTCAGATGCCCCGTATAATGACAGTCCGGTTGGGACATCCAACCCATGCAGTCAAACTCATGGAACCACAACACCAAACCACCAAACCCCCACTTTTTTATGGGTTGAAATTACATTGATTTTATATACATGTATGTATACACATATTTACTGTTAAAAAGCTAGTTTATATGTGCATAAATACATTTATGGTATGGCGATAAAAATAAATGGAATTCTGTTTTGTTTTGTTTTTTTAGAAAATGGAAAATTTGTTTTTACCCTGTTTGTAAAGGTTTTCTTTCGCATTTGTGCTTTAGTTTTTTTTATTTTCCCCATCCAGCTGAGGACCTTACTCTGTTGGTGCATTGATATTAAGGCTGAATGGATTCTGTATAGACAAATGGTGAATAAATAAATTAAGAACTGTGTAGTGAAACATGAATCCTGAAGCGCTTGATCTTGGACACCGTCTCCCTGTGCCCTGTCCTCTTTATCCTTGTTCAGGATTCTGCTGTAAATAAACATGACTCTTAACTGTACCATGGCTTCTGGGTCAGCCTACTTTTATGTCTTGGATGGCTACAGTTGTGCAAGCCTCTTCTGTATACACAATGCTGAAAATATAAAAATTAGAATAACACATTTGACCATCAAATGTAAATGAGCATGTATTTCTTAACATTTTGGATAGTTTTATTTATTACCCCCATAAAAACATTACAAGACAAAAAAGCTCATGTAATTTTAATCAACTGCCAATGCAAAGTAATTTGTCATGAATTATTTGCCTTTGGATGTGACTTTAGATCACACCAGCAGGTGGCGACAGATGACACGTTTGGAGCACCACAGTGGAAGTCTGATGTGGGGCCCCTGATGCGGTTTCTGGTTTTAATGACAAACTGCTGCTTTATGTGTTTCTATCTTCATAGATGAAAAGCAGAAACAATATGAAGCCATCATTACGATTTACATAACAGCACGAGTTAAATTAAACCCCAAAACACTGTCTTACACCGAACTAGTGGATTTTGAATTTGGTGACTAAAAGTGAGCCATTTCACAATTGCATCAATAAAAAGAAAAATGGGTGTTGTTTGCTGGGGCAGTTCACTAAGAGGAATAGCGTGCTCCCATCAAAGTGGAAGGTAATTGGTTCCTGCAGGGCAAGAGAAAGAAAAGCTTCATGGGAAAATGGCCGCCTCAATGACAGAGCAAAGGCGCTGAGTCAAGAGTTTAGAGAAAACCATACAGAAACCATAGTGTATGGGAGAAACACAGAGTTTCGTGTCTCACTATGAAGTCTTTTGTCTGCCTGAGCTTTTGTAGTTCCTCAGTGATAACAGATTAATGGACAGACAATGTTCCTGGGTCACAAATAAAGTACATGGCATTTAACTAAATATATTCATGAGGCAGGATTAACTGTTGAGAAGAGCAGTGTTGACCAAACACACAGTTGGTGCCCAAGGGTTGGTAATGAGATGTCTCTTCTGGGTTTTTCCATAGCCTACTGATCAAACACTGGTATAGATTAATTATATTTAACCATTTTTGGGACTTCTTTGCCATTTCAACCTATCTCAAAATTAAACATCAAACTACACTAAAATACGCCTGTGTTACAACCTGTTTAAATAAATAAAAAGACAAGTTTTAGTTGCTAGATGGAGAAGGAGAAACAATTGTATTTGTTATCTTTGTTTTGTTAATATTTGACCTGAATATATGGCACAATATTTGCAAACTATCCTAGATTTTATGTACATAGTGCCATAGTACTTGTGACGTGGGGTTTTCATTTTTCTGTGTGTTTTGAAGCTTTGTTTGAAGTCCAAAGGAACGGATAACCTGACTTATAGACTGCATGGGGGGGGTTACGTTGACTTGGTGGTCTGCTGCTGGTAGAGTGGGTGGTGGGGGGTTGTGACAGGTCGCAAGGGTCAAGGCAACCAGGGCCCGCCCCTCATCACCTATTGGTCGGTGCCGCTGATGAGCCGCTCACTGCTTTGAAGCCCAGAGGTGCACAGATTCCACCAGGGACATGGGGATTGTAGCACATCGTTTGGAAGACATTTTTGGCAAGATGGTCCTAAAAATGGAGAGGCTGACTGGTACTGGGAATGCAGGCTTTTGTGTCCAGCGTGGGCTGATAGTGAGATTACAGACAGGCAGGTGACAGGGCAGCCTCCAGTGACCCTCAGGAGCCATGTTAGGGCTTATTATTGAGGGGGAAAATATATTGAGTATGTACACAGTTAAAGGCAGGTATCATCTTGAAAAATAAGTTAAACAGAGACAAAAGAGAAATTGGAAATAAAGTTAGATTTATGCTATGTAAACCTGTTACCAAAACACTTCTGCACTGGAACAACAAAACACTAGGTTTTACAAACACAACTAAAAATGACAGCAACTATTATGGTGTCACACCAAGTACGTAAAATATAAATGATCCATTATAAAATAATGACAGAGTGGCAGTGATTTTTGTCCATGTAGTTTTAAAATAGAGAAATATATAGATTATTCTATATTTGCTTGTTGTTTGCAATGTGGTTCTATGTGTCTTTACATTGTCTTTTCTAAGTTGCCCTGTGGCTCAGTGATTATAAATACTGTACATATGCAGGGCAAATTACTTTAGGGTAAAATCAATCATGTTTGCCAAGTTCCTACCAATAATTTGACTGTTTCTTATGTTGTATTTTAAAAACATGTTCCACATGAGGAAAGCATGATAAAATAACACTCACTTTCTTCTGTGTGGCTCAGTGGCTGAGCTGCATTGCATATGCAAGACAGCTCCATCCCAGTTCCAGCAGTTCTCCACATGCCTGACACAGCCTTGTCCACCCATTCCTTTTGTGTTTTCTTATAAATAAAGCGTCACAAATAAATATATTTTGATGGACTTTATAGTAAATTATACATTATATATATTATATAAAGTATATGTTCAAGATGGAATAGCCTACACAAGAGTGCCAAGCGTTATGGCTTTGTAATTATAGGCCTAATAGTAGCAACATTAGTAAACTATAGTTAACAGTAGTAGGCTGTAAGGACAAAACCAGAGGATGGTGTTTTCGATGGCTGCATTATTTGGAAAGGCTATACAAAACCTTTGATAAGTTCTGAATTTTAGCACTTGAGATACTTAGATAATTGTATACAGTTTTTTGTTGTATGTGTATTCATTTATTTCAACATTTCTTGGACCGACACAGATATAGTTCTGTCCAATTTATATTTAATTCATCTGATCAAAAAGGTTAATAATTTTGCTTGCATTTTTGGTCAAGCTTTGCATTAAAACTTAAAACTGCAAACCTGAGCATAGGCCCTAATATCTCTTTGGCTCTTTTGTTTCTCCAAACTACATACAAATCTTATTTTCAGCTAATTTATAAAATGGTTAAGTTTTCTGGTTAATATATATATATATATATATATATATATATATATATATATATATATATATATATATATATATATATATATATATATATATTCTTTTTGTTTAAGGTGTGGCATGTTTAAACCGTTTGGACTTCATAATAAAACTGACCCTGCTGTTTAAATGTTTGGGGGTCGTTCAGTCTTTAAATTAAAAGGATGTGTGAGGGACTGGCTTTGATTGATTGTCTTCCTCTCTTTTTTTAATCAGGTATTGACCTCAGATTTTTCCTGAGACCTTGCTGGTGTTAAATTTATGTAATGGCCAGTTTTTTACCTGCACTACTCGCCCAGCATCATTTGGATTTGGCGTGGCGGTGCCGAAAGCGCGCAGGGAGACAGTCGGGAGCGGTACGATGCGAAGCGCGGGTCATTTGGAAAGTGCTGGTATTTATTGGCGGTGGCCCCTTCTCATGTTAATAGCAGGAGAGCGGTTCCGTCTTCTCCTGCCCTCCTCTCCGTGCTGCAGCCAACCAGGCGTCCCGGGCTTGTTTAAGTAAGGCCCTGTACTGCCTGGGCGCGGGTGGATCCCCTCTGGCCCTTTGCCCTTCGACCCTAGTGCATTCCGTATGTAAAGTGAGGAATTCTTCTGAACTTCACTTAATGGCGGTAAGTTTTTCGTGTTTTTGGACTCTTGCTGTAGGATCAACAGAAAAGGCACTAAATGCGTAGTTCCTGCCTGATAAGGTTTGTTGTTTAGCACTGGTTGGTTAAAAAATCAATGTCTCGACGGAGAGAATGAGGGTGCGCGGCTTCAATTGCCTCCTTCAATGAATCCTCTGGGATCATGACTAATTGATTTAATGGCGGATGTGAAGCAGTGGATGTGTGGAGAGGTGGAGGAAGTAGCCTACACTTCTTGAACTGCCGCCACAGCGATGCGTAATGAAACCCAGACGCACAAATAACGAAAGGGCATGGGGAGGGGAAGTCCAAAATGATGGCAATATTTCTAATAGGCTGTGTAAAATATGTCATGTAGGCGACTTTTGCAGCGCGTCATGGGGTCCATCTCTCCTTTCCAAACAGGCAGGGAACGGGCAGCCTTTCAGAGAATCGAAGAGCCCTGGTGATACCTGTGTTTTTAAAGGCAGCCAGTCCTTTTTAGACTCCTCATTTATTAAATGGTTTGTTACTGTGTTCTCAAATGTTGTATTATCATATCACTACTTGGGCTTTAAATGAGGAGAAATGAGCGAAGATAACCTATCCGTCATGAGTTTAATTACTGAATTACAGTAGGCCTAACAATAAGGCCAAATACTACCTGTATTCCACTATACTGATAGTATGGAAACCACATTTTGTAATTGGCTAAATGGCCATGTGACTGTTGGACACAATAAAGACAAAATTATACTGAGGTCTAAAATGCATCAAAGGTGAATCATAAGTGAAAAAGAGTGTATCAGATGTTAAAAAAAGTACAGTAGCAATAATCTTTCACATTTTGTCTTTATAAAAAGATTTTCAAAAAATGTGAAACTTTTAACTTAAATCTTACCTAGTGCTGTATTTTTTAATGAAAACACAATATGGCCATTGTTTTCTTTAGCCTATACCCTCCTATCTTGGTTATTAATCATGCAACAAAAATCTGGTTTAAACCTTTTATTTAGAAATTGTACTAAAGTGTGTGGCAGGAAATGTTTTGCACAGTTAAAAAAAAATCTAAGACTCTTTTAGATTTTAAAAAATTTAGCTGACAAACTGCCTGTGTTTTGTTTTACACCATGTTATTCAGGAGCTTTTAGACCTGGAGCCTCACATCTGGATCGTATCCTCACTTTTTGAGTTGATTATTAGGAACCGCTCTCTAACAAAATTAGGAAAGTAGTTACAGTGATCCAACAATGATGTGAGATGTTACTGTTGCCCTCTTAATCTCCATAGCTTTCTGTTACAGACTCTGCATTTGGGACGGATCAGAGCAGAGGACTGACCTGGACCCTGTACCTGAGCACGGAAGGGATGGCGACCACAAAGGTGAGGGTCCTCTGCTGTTGCTATAGGAGAGTTGTGTGTGCTTTTGGAGACAGAGCTGTAAAAAAAAGAGCCATGCCACCCACACAGCTGGAATGTCATGCATGCAATCCATAGAGTCTGTTTCAAGAGGGGGGCGCGGGGGGAGGGGCAGGAGAGACAGAAGACTGGGGCTCTCTCCTTGCTCCCGGTGGGGTCTTTGCTCAAACCGTGGTTGTATCTTTAAACGCATAAACACAAGAGCAAAATGACAAAGTATAAGTTGGTATTGTTGCTTATAGTATGCTGTCGTATCCGTCCTGGGCCGTCCTGTGTGTAACTGTTCAAAAGGGTAAAGGGGAGGGGGCAGTGTGCACATATAGATGCAAGATGGAGCGGTGGGGGTTGGGGGAAAGGTTAAAGGCCACAGGAAGAAAGGAGGTACGTTTTCGGAGGATGGGAGGTTTGTAGAAAAAAGAGAGAGGAGAGGGAACAATACGGCCCATGTTTAAAAGGCTTTTTGGAGCAGCCCCCGGGACGTCCCACAGGCAACAGCAGCAGAGGGCCCCTGCAATCAGAGCGGGGGCCGTGTGGGACCCCTCACCAACTGCAAATAGTATCAAGAGTTTGACTCCTGCCCAACACCTCAGCTCTCCCCTATTGATACTGCAAAAGGATTTATCAACAGTCCTTGTTTTTAGCTCAAATGTTTTCATATAGACATTCCAACTTCCAAACTTTTTGTTAGAAGTTTTTATAACTATATTTCTTCAATTTTGTGCGTATCTTTACCCTTTACAAGCTGTCTGATTCTCACATTCCAAAATGAATTATTGAGATGATCATACAGAACTGTGTAGACATAAAGATATATTTTTAATTCCAAACTTCTGTAACTTGAAAATGCAAAAACCTTTTAACTGATGAAGTTATAGCAACCAACAGATTTCACGTAGAGAAATGACAGTAGTTTTTTTTTAACTGTTATGCAAAGTTTTACAACTAAAATCTACAATGTTTTTATTTTATTTTATAAAGCCTACATACATAATTACAGAAACAAATTAAATAATAGCATATAAGACCATTTTAATGAAATTAAATGTTTGAAGTGTGAAATATTAAGTATTTCTTATGATTTGGATTTGTTTTGAATGTTTAAATTCAGTCAGAATATCTTGAAGTTAATTATATATTATTTAGTGTCTCCACAGTTAGATTTGCCTTAAAAATTGAAGTCAGAATATTTCTATGTAGAATTCGATTCTCTGACTGTTTGAGTGTCCTGATGAGAAGACTTCTTCATATTACACTGCTCTTACCGGACTCGGCCCGGAGGTGACAGCAGGAGAGGTGTGTGATAGTGTTGGTCAGCTGATGACGCAGTATAATTAGATGAGTAAATGTCTCTGATCTCTGAGCTGAACTGTGTGAAACCCTGGCGTGTCCCAAACGGGACCGGTAGACCCCGCCCCCACATCAAACAGCTTTCTTTGCGACTGGCTGCACAATCAGATCCTTCAGAGTGGGGAGTGGTGGGCCCTGTCCCACTGGATAATGCCATTACTTCAGCTCCTCTGGCCAGGAATGCCAGATTTCACAGGCCGCTACATTCTACTCGGTGTCAATCAAAGCTCCGAGGCGTACTCTGGACTCAGGGCCACCACCCGAGGGTGCAGCCACCTCTCCAACCTTTAAAAACGCACCCAGTAGACCTTAAACAAGGAAAGGGTTAACAGGAAACCGAAACTGAGGGCTTTCAAAATTATACATTTGACTAAATCATAATCAGCATTTGGCACCTCTAATTTGGCTTAATAATTAAAACTTAAAACAAGTTTAGTGCATTTAACTCCTAAATGCCCTTTAAAAAAATCTAACTAATTTATAGCCTACATGATTAATAGTAGCCTACACTTATAAGGATGAATGTCCCTTAACAATCTTTTAAATGTATTTAATATAAAAATAGGCTAAATAAATTTAACAGGCATTTTCATAAGAATCTAAAGAGGAACTAAACAAAATGTAAACAAAATCCTTCAACTACTATAACAATTTGAAGCATCTTAGTGGCGTTTGCCTTAAATAAAAAGTCATTTTAAATGGAACAGTTGGCAATATCTTGTATTTACTTCATCCTGGATTGAACTAGGCTACCTGATGCCACGCGCTTTAATTGCTCCGCTACATTTAGCATTTAAAATCTGTTTTAGCAGCTCGGCCTCTCCACAGCACTGTCCAGTGTAATAATTAGTTTGTTACATGGTCTGAGTTCAGAGAAATTTGTGAATGGGACACAGTTAATCAAGTATTCGCTGCGCGCCGTGACGTGTCGCTCGCATCCAGCCAATCTGTGCGCCGCAGTGAACGTCCAACACGCCGCGCACAAACCAATAGATGGTCAAATAGCAAAGACTAGCGCAGGGAGAGGCCAATCAGCGGGAGGCATGCAAACGAGGAATCCGCTCCGGCAGAATGTCAAGTAGTCAAAGATGGAGTCCGGATCTGGAGGCCGTGTGGAGCACTGCAAGCCTTCTCCTAGCTACTCGGGCGGCGGTGCCTTTCAGCTTCGATTGGCAAGCTCTCCCGGAGCTGTAGCGCAGAGAAGCTCTGAACCAGCGCTGCGCTTGGTCCGCTTTGTGCGTAACGCAGCTTTTCTTTGTTTTATGGACAACTTTTTCCTTTTGCTCTTGTGCTTGTAACGGATCGTCCCTCCCTTGGCCACATACTATTCGTGCTGGTGGAGAGAGAGGGGGTCTGCCCGCTCCACTTGTAGCCTGCTCGAGCTCCGCTGCCAGAAGCAAACTTGGAAGTTGCACAAGGATCGAGTGCTTATTACCACACCAACGAGAGTTGAGGTTGGAAGCTCGCTACAAAACTTGACGGGAACACGGTGCATGCATTGTGGACACCTTACGCACCCCATTGCCTCGTATATTTTCTATGTTCTCTTTTGCACCGTTGCATTACATTGCGTTTCTGTATCTTCATCCGAACAGCTACATGTTGTTCCTAAGCTGTTGTGCAATCTAACAAGTCGTCAGTATTGTAGTGTGAAGTGGCAGAGCAGAGCGTAAAAGGCCTAGAGGCCTGTCAATAACGTATAGGGGAGACAAAATGTGAAGAACAGGTACATAGTGTACATTATACATTGCATTGGTGCTATTTTAAGGCTGAAGTACGTAGAATTAGTTCAGAAAAAATATCCGAAGAGTGCTCCGGAAACCTTAGCCTGCTGCGTTTTTTCCTGCTCTAATGGTATAGATTGTGTAGGTTGTGTAACAGCGCAGTAACTGTGCAAACTTGCAAACGAACACTATGATTCAAACGTTTTTTTCTTATATGTAACTGTGACTTATCAGTACCAAAGTAACTTTACCAAAGTTTGGTGTGTGAAAACACTTGTATAACGACAATTATGTGTTTTTGCCTTTACTGGTTTTGCTGCTTTAGGTGTGGACAGCCTTTAGCTCTCTCTCAACCCCCCTCCCTACGCCCAGCCTCCCATTTCCCCCCAAATTAGAATGCATGTCATTCACTGTAGAGAATGGTATGGGCCCACATGCTGGGAAATTCCCATTCTCCCAGGGTGAGAGTAACCAACGCTGTTTAATTTAGGAAGTTTATTTAACTCCAGTAGGCAGGACAGTGGCATTTGTCAAGTCTTTGTAAAATAGGTTCTCTGACTTCCAGCTAAAGGACTTCTTAGAAAAGTACTCTTGTGGAAAAAGATGACTACTTCCATTGGGTACAGAGGCAGTGGAGATGGAGTGTTGTTGTCCAGCGCCCTTTTTCTGTTGCACTACTGAACATTGGGGTAAGCAGTGCAATATTAAAAGGGCATTGGCTGATCAAACTGAGACTAAATGACTGCCTTTAACCCATCACCATCTCATCATATCTATTAGGGTTTTACTCTATGTTATAATGAAAGCAACTGTTAATAAAAAGTTTAGTAAGGTCTAATTTTGTTTTTTTGGTAAACAGCTTTGTGGCTTATTTAAGTGTAATTTGATTTTGTCAGTGAGGAATGGCCGTTCCTGCGTCCACGTGCTGACACATGCTGAGGTCAGCTGCTTTGACAATGTTGCACTACTGTACCATCCATTCTAGCAGTGCAATAGTATTGTCATAGCATTTGGCCTGAGCTCTCTCTGATCTTACTTTATCAAAAGACTTAAAGTTTTCTAATGAGCCACTACTAGTGACTGATGACTGATAGCAGCTGGTGGCACACAGCAGAGCCTCCTGCACTGTTTACTTAGGCCTGTATTTACAGAAGACACTTTGTTCACTTTGCTCACTCAAATTTAAAGTGATGCACCTTTATGAGCTACATACCACATTGCTGACATTTTTCAACCTACATTGCTAGTAGTCCTTCGGCACACACCAAGAATAGAAAAAGTCAAAACAGGACCATATCTAGTGTGTCTCAAATTACAATTTTAGCTGTATAGGTACAGGACTGGGTGTCCTTTTACTTTTCTATGAATAAAAAATGTAAACCATATTGGCATTATTGATTGGAGGAAATTAATGAATTAAGATCTTAAAGCATAGTGAGACAAAATGTTTGTAAAGGGCATGCAGCTTTTAAACATATAACTATATATGTATATTATATATATATATGTGTGTGTGTATGTATATATATATATATATGTGTGTGTGTGTGTATGTGTGTGTATATATATATATATATATATATACATATCAGTAGAATTGGTAAGATAGATGAATTTACTGTAGTTTTTATAGAATAATCAAATCTGTAGATGTCTTTCTTAATTTGCACGATTAATCAAGGTTTTAAAAGAGTCTTCTAACATGAAAGTCCTGTAAGTCTCTTGTGAGGACAGTGTCAGTGCATTCTCCTGTGTCTTCACCTGTGTGTGTTTTGTCATCAAACTGCCCACTGTGGGGGGGTGGGGGGCTGCAGCAGGTCGAGGGGGGAGGGGACCTCAGGAAGGAATGTAGGAACAGGCCTCTCTGCTTTCTTCCCATCTTTTCCCTCTGTTCCATTAAGTGTCAACCTTCAACAAACTCACTCCTGTTTGTCTTTATGGGCACGAGTGAAGCATTGTTGGTGCAAATGTTTAACCAAAGTCCAGTTGCAGTTACACTTAAGTAATTATTAAAAACAGGACAGGAAGTGAAGCGGACTCCTTGCAGCTGTTCAGGTGATCTGAGTCCTGCCTGGCTCTAATAAAGACCTTTCAAAGAGTGTAAAAGTTGACTTAACAGAGGTTTTGTAAGTAGCTCAGTCACTTGACTTGTGTGAAATTCAGCCCGGCTAAAGAACGTGACTTGTTTAGGCTTGCTTGCAATGCTTGCTGGGAAATGGTGGAATGTGTGGAATGGGGGCTGGTTATCTGAGCGCAGAGAGCAGTGCAGAGCCAACATGTCAGCGGTGCCTCACACCAGCGTTTCATGTGAGGGATGCACAGTGACATCTGCAGCACATTACAACCACAACTCCACTGTACTCTGGCCCAGGCCTGTACTGTGGCCTCAGGAGCACACCTCAGGCAAACATAGTAAAGATAGCATAACTACTACGAGGCCTATAGGCATTACTATGAAATCATGCTGTCTACTTTTTCTTTTTTATATATATTTATTTTGATATATAGGCTATATAAATAAAGACCGGAGAAAATCACTTGTTTGTACGTGTGTTAAACTTGTAAAGTGCACTAATTTCAAACTACTTTGGAACAGTAAATATGAGTAAATATCCACTTGAATATTCCCCTGAATTTACATATCCAATTATGATCGAGGCTACCACAACATAGTCCCAGGAATACAGCAGCTTTTTTTAGAATAATTTCTGATCCCTAACTTGAACGGTTAAGCCTGGGCCTGTGCAAAGGCCCAACCAAATTTGTTTAGTTGTTAAATTAAACAAAAGAAAACTTTATTCTGTTTCTACCTATCTGGTTGTGTAGACCAGAGGAAGAGCTTTAATACATGCATTAAAGTAGGTCTATACATTAAAACAAACTACAAAATAAAATGGGTTTTGATTTTAAAACAAGACCACATTTTAGCACAGTTATTGCACAATTGTACAGAGCTTTAATTGTGCAGGATACTTTAGGTACAAGGTCAGAGTTCAAAGAAATAGAGACCGTTCACTGTGAATGAAATGATCAAAGCAGCTGATAAAACAGCACGTAGCCACCAGCATTTCCAACATTAGTCCATCACTCAATTTGTAAGGTGGAGCTACACTTAAAAAATAGACAAGCTACTGACGACGATTAATCCAGGTGAACAACACAGGGAGAGAAGGGCTAAAATAAGTCTTAGTCTTAATTGAGGAAATGAAATCATCCTGGAAACAGGAGGAGGTGGCAGTGTTTGCAAGGGGTACATCCTTTCAGTCTGACCTGCATTCATCCACGCATCAGATTTACGCACACGCACACAATAGTTTGCTTCCTCAAATATTTGACCAAAATATCACTTTAATGAATGTTGCAGTTCCAGTATGGAGGCAATCAACATTTTATACTTTTTTCCCGAATCAGTTTTCACTTTCCATTGACAGTGAGAATAAATTGATATAGTTGATTTTTTTTTTTTGCTGCTCTGCTGGTCTGACGATGCTTTTGTTCCCATTGCTTACGGAGAAGAGTACAGGCAGAGATTTAGAAACAGCAAATTCCTGTGCACTGTGACCTGATAAAGTTTAGTCTCAGGGAGCAGGGCTGTCTGAGGCACAGGAGATAGCACAGGTGTCTGTCCCACAGCCCAACAAGAGAAAACAACAAGAATGTTTCAACACGGTACACATTTTATAGAAACGTATGTGAGGTAATTATGCGAGGATATTAATTTACATTCATTTCGCATTGGAGCGCAGAATATTGTCCCTGGTGGGATACACTGCCACCTGGTGGACAAGACGCAGACTGCAGTACAAGCAATGATATAGACTGTCAAACACAAATAAACACAAATATAAAAACCGAATTGAATAATACAATTCTTTACTTGTCAGTCTTCTATATTAATATATTATTCTTTCATCTGTAGATCAATCTTAAGCAAGCAAGCACTTTTAACATATTATAACAGACATATTAAAACCACTTTAAAATAATTATTTTGTCACTTGGAATTGTCTATGTGCATTTTGGGTGGGAGCCCATGTCCAGCAGAGAGAGCTGCTTTCAAGGTAGTAGCATCAACAACATTGTTAACCTATATGCCACTGATGGACAAGAGGTAATTGTATCATTAAGCTGATTGATTTGATTGACTCTTCTGTTTATGTTGTAGGCTACTGTGAGTCAAGATGTTTCAGAGAGAAGATATATGTTAGAGCTCTGAATAGTCAGGAGGGTTGTCTGCAGAGGTCATTTCATGAGCCATCTAAGAGAAGAAGAACTGTGATAAGAAGTTAAGTACTTTGATTGAGCTGTGTGTGCTTCAGAGGGGCACTCACCAGGACCGGAGGGGCCAGGAATAGGTAGTTGCGTGGGTAAAAGAGTAGGTTGATACAGCTGGTAGAGTAGAGATCAGCATATCTTATTAGCTGACTGGCAAAGAGGGTCTGTCTGGCTCCACTCCTCAGGAGGCTGCCCATCTGACTGTAGGCTATGTCCATTCTGTAGGTCAGCACCTGAGAACACCAAGTAAACCACACAATAAACACGTTCAGAATTCAGCTTCACAATGTTCAGGTATCAAAAAGGATTTGAAAGCTTTCAGTTGTATTGCTGTTTGAGTCATTCTTTAAATCTATTTTTTGTGTCAAAGCTGAAAAAAACTGACCTTCATTCTGTACTGAATAGCAAGAATCTCTGGATCTGTGCTGTCCACGTTTCTTTAAATGAAGAAAAAGAGCACATTAGATTCATCATGTTGCATTATCCTGTGATGAATACTTTATTCAGTCTTTCAGCGCTCCGAATCCAATGGAATATTATGTGCAGTGGTAACAATTCAACAAGATAGTGGATAAATAACTAATTGGAGTGTTTATAATCTCACTTGTGTAGCTCTGCTAAGAAGATGTCCAGGCGCTTGAGCTCCTCAAACAGACCTAACATACACACACGTTAAATTTAGAAATATACTTTCCTTTAGTTTTAGTTCACTTCTTACCTCTCTTCTTCTCCCACACCTCCAGCTCCTTACTGAGCTCAGGTAGCACCAGAAACGTTTTCCAGCCCTGTCTCTTCTTGGATTTGAGGATATCTCCAAAAATATGGTCTCCAATATACAGGATGTCCTTCCCTTGGACATTTAGCAGATCACAAATTACGTCAGAGGAACCTAAAGGCACAAGTCAGAAGTTCAGCTGTACTTGCTTTACAGAGTCATACAAACTGAAGTAGAATAAAGTTACTTTTAATCATTGTCAATATACATCTAATCATGTCTGTTAGTACCTCCAGAATACACAATCCCATGCTGGAGGTCCCCTGTGTAGGTTCCAATAAGCAGTTTTCCTGTGTCCTGTGTGAACACATTAAATCATATTTTGCCTTCTGCATAGATATGTAATATAGATTTAACTGTTTTCACACCGTGTCCACTTGTCTCAGAACTGTCCCATCTCCGAAGAACTGTGGCTTCCTGGCGTCCACAACAATGAGATCAAAGTAGGAGCGCCAAGGTTTTTTGGGACTGTCAGGCTAAGAGAAATATGAAACTATGCAGTTGACTTATCATCAAACACTGGTACATATTATTGTAATTGTCTCACCTTAACTGTGGTCTCTAGTAGGTATTTCATTATAGCCTGAATGTACACTGGAGGTTAGATAGCACTTCGAATCAGAATGGATTTCAACTTTTATAAAGAAAACTCACTTCTGTGTAATTGTAGTCACTGTTTGTTGCCAGAAACACTTTGGCCACCTCTTTAATTCTTGTTAAAAAGTGTGGTAGATTAGGCTGGAAAAAATGGAAAAATAAATAAATAAACCGCTTCAAAAATATGTCCAAGCTATAATTACAATTTACTCACATCCTTTTCTACGTACTTCTCCAAATCCGTAATGGTTTTGTTCTTAAGGACACCCTAAAATTCAGTCAATCGCATCATCATATAAGTTTTGTTTGTTCATTAAGAGCTGAAATATTTTATCTTCATTTTCTTTCTAAAATAAAGAGTACAAAATTACTTTCTCATGAATGTAGTCCATGGCAGCTCGGACGTCCTGATACATACTTCTGAAGGTCATCATCAGGTCACCATGTTGGAAACCTGTGGTGAGGCTGCAGTTCACACCAGTCCAAAAACAGAGACAGGATGTTTGATCCATTATTCACAACTTATCTTTCATGCAATGTATAAAGGGGCAAAGATAAAAGCAGCTCACTGACTTTTCATATCGTGTGCATCTTGTGAAGAAGTCCACGAGGCAGGAGTAGATGTAAGTCTCTGGAGAGGTAAGGACAGGGCGTTGACATAAGACTAGCCCATAACATTTTATATACATTATACCATTATATTGTAAGAGCAATTATCAGTATTTGAGTTATGACTTTAAACAGCCTTTTGTTCTGTTTTCATTTTTCAATTGAAAGGTAAAATATGAGGTCAAAAAGTGGTCATGTTTCTTCTAACTTAAGACAAATAACAAATATCAGACTTTTTGTGGCTCAAATTTGCAAAGAAAATAAAAATTGTGAAATATTTTGGAGCTTTACCAGACAGACTGAAGAGAGTGCTGAGATTGTAGAAGCGATCAGTGTCATGCCTCTGAATAAACTTGTTGGGATAATATTTTTTAATGTCATACCTGGAAAACAACAATAATAATAATAACCATAATAATCATATGAACAATAACAACAATAATCATAATAATAAATATATGTAAATAAAATTATATAATTCATTTGATTTAAATAGCATTTATTGTACACAAAAGAGCCTTAACAGTGTATTACTCATTGTGCATTACTCATTTAATCACTGGGGGGAAGTGAGGCTGCCAATTGCCTCTACAACAACACTCATTCATTCATTCATTCATTCATTCCAGTGTCTTGTTGAAGGGCACAACAGCAGCTTCTACTAGAGCACTAGAATTGCTGGCTCACTGTGGCACCTGGTAGTCCCAAGTACTGACCACACCCAGATTTGCTATCTTACATTAGACTAATTTATATAAAAATACATTGCAACCATTTTAAAATGTGATATGCTCATTTACCCTTTGAGAAAGTAGAAGCCATGAGAGCAGACCAGAATATTCCCATTTGAATCCACCTTGAGGAGATTGCCATATGTTGTGTCAATCACCAAACCGCTGTTGGAAAAAAAACAATATTTATGAGACCTCAGTAATTATCAGTTGTGTGAAAAAAAAACATCTTGCAGTACTGTAGAGTTTATGTTTGCGAGAGTGGAAAGTACCGTGTGGGAAAGCTGGGGTCATAGGTGTAGCCCAGTAGATCAGCAGGATAACCCATACCAACCAGTCTGTCTCTGGTCATCTCAAAGCACATGTTCTCAAAGTCAGGTGACTTGTAAACTGTTGAAGCAAAAAACATTTATTACAACCCATACGAGTGCTATTAAAATACAATAGTATACTTTAGTTTTATTTTACATACTTGCCAGTGTGTAGTCCATATCAAACCCATAGCATTTGATGTTTTCTAGTGTCAGGCTTCTGTTCACAAAGATCCTGTGACCAATCACACATTACAACACACATCATGTATTTGCAGCTAACAAGAGGTTGTATCAGCAGTTAATCGAGACCATAGCCTCAGAAATATCCAAAATGTATTTGTTTTTGAGTGTTGCAGAGTTACAGAAGCAGATCTTAATTCAACAATCCATTGCTGCGGAGATTGAGTGCAGTAAGACTGTTTATTTTAGTTTCAATTTTTAACAAATCAACCTGAGAGTTAGGTAACGGTCAAGTGGTTGATAATAATCACTAGAGGGATGTCTGTGTTGACATTAAGGCTCTCACCGATGCTATCAGTGAGCTCCAAACATCAATACCATTGCTCCTCCTCATTTGCACTTTGTGTTTGAGCACCAAATTTGTGTGGGCTACTGAAAAGTGTTGATTCTCTGATGAGAAAGAACTCCAGCTTCAGTATCCTGGATATTTTGACATGAGGAGCAGATGTTTTGTATGTTGTAGCAGACTCCATATGAGGGGCTTTTTTTCTTCAATGGAACGATGGATGTTCAGGTTGTACAAGGGTCAAACAGCAGCTGACGACGAATCAAAAAATCCTCCTCTGATGGCTGGGTCGTTCAATGGAGAAACGCCACAGCTCACACTGCCTAACTGACCGGGGACTTCTTTTGTCATCTTATCTAAATTGAATTGGATATACTTGATCATACGGGAATGAAAAAACTGTGTTCCAGCACATAAACAATCATTCTCTCGTCCTCCTGGAAACACTTACAGAAAAAAGAAATGGTTGGACTAAAATTAGTTGATTTTCTTTCAGCATCATTTAGCTGTAGTTTCTCAGCTGTATGTGAGAGTGCTTCCGGGTGGAGGCTGAGATGTTATCATATCTCTAGTTTTTTCAGCCTCTCCTCTTTACATTGTCTGTTAGGACTTTTTAGATGCAGCTGGAATGTGTTGATTGACTGCATGTCAGTGTCATTGGTGTAACTATATACACCATCAGTGTCACAACTATATTCACACACACAATTACAGTAAATAGTTCACCTATGCGCTTTTGTTTTGCTGTCAGTTCAAGATGGCTTTTGCTTTAAAGGAGGGTTTTAAGACAACAAAACTGGTACTTTACTGCTGACTATAGTATAAACAGGAACATGCACTTTTAGGGTCCACCTTATTGATATTGAGGTCAAAACCTGCCACAAAACAATACAGTGTTACCATCTAGTTTGTTCATCAGAGCTGTTCCTCTATATCCACTATCCGCTACATGGAAAGGACTCACTTTTGCTGGTAGCCTCTCTTGGTCCTGGTCTCCTCAGGAGACTGGCTGACGTCAGTGTCTGCTGTGGCCATCGTGAGCAGCCTGTTCTAAAGAGTGCTGTTGGTCATTACTGATGCTTATATCTCCAAAAACATGCTTGTGTTAAAGGGCAGCTGTTTTTTCTGTTTTGGCTGCTGTTTCAGGCTCCTCCCTTCAGTCCTCGTGGTAAGGATTGGGGGACACCCTGCTCGTCATAGCGGTTTTAAATGTGAGGAGATTATGTTATCAGAGACACACACATGTGACAAGGCTGCACGTCTGCGTAAGCATTAGGAGTTCACTTCTGTTCTCACATTGTAAACCTTGTTACACTATGAAAAAATAAAGTCAAGTAAAATAAATTTAATGAAACTTACATGAAAAATTGCTGCACCCATGCAGAAACCCTGAAATCAGTGGACATTTAAATTAAATCAATTTAATTTCCACACTAAAATAAGTTTAAATAATCTTCCTTCCAATACAGTTTTTTCTTGTAATTGCTTTTAATTAGTGGCTGGGCTCTCTGTAAGTTTAAGTACTGAAATGTTATGGATTTTTTTCATTTAGGATGACACTGATTTGCTGCAAATGATGTTTAATGACTGCTATTTACAATGTTCACTGTGGTGGAAGATGCTGAGGTAAATAATATTACATTTATTTATTTATTTATTTTTTAATTACTGCACTTACCATGCTACAATAGGTAGTTTAGTCACATGATGGTAGGCTCAGATCTTCTAATCCTTTTGAAAATGTATTGACCGATTTCTGCAATCACTGTGTTTTTTAGTTAATAATTGGTACTTTGCAAGTGATGTCATCAGTATTGCATGTGGGTGTGATGCTAACCATAGGCCCTGCTCTGCCTGAGTTTGTATCAGACTTTAATCTGTGCTTAATTTGAACACAACCAGAAACCAGACCCAGAAAGAACTGACTTAGCTGGATCTACCACAGGTGATGTGATTTGTGCTGTTAAACAAGTTTCACAGATAAAATTACAGTCACAAGGTAATAGCATTAGCCAACACCGAACCAGGACCATGAACGCTTGTTTTGATCCATTTTGTAATTTTTTTTGTAATCTTAAAACATTTTTGAGGGTGTTAGCTAATGTGTTCTTTATGTCGGGTGACTCCTAAACATTCCACCATTAGAGATACATGCAGAATACTCCGAGCATGATGTCACTTCCATTGGTCATCTAAATCTGAATCATACCAATGCCTTTACAAAAAAAGCGTTTAAGGTCATAAAATTGTTAAACCTTTATTGTCAATCCATAGAAGACATAGTTTTGAGTTGTAATTTTTTAAGCAAATGTCAGAATTTTGTCTCACATACTGTGCCATTGTTTTGGGTTAGCTCACTGGAAGGTGTTTTTTCAGATTTGGAGTGTATTTTCTTAAACTCTGCAGCAATCTCTAGAGGCGAACGATTACTGGTCTCAGGAAAGCAAAACTTCACATACAAACAAGTGGGCACACAGAAAATCAGAAATATTAGGAAACAAAATTGACCCATTGTTTCCTGCAAAAGAAAAAATCATAATTTTAATGTCAAATATTGCAAGTCAATAAAATATAAAATAGTTCTTACAACTAAGATGGGAAAGAGCATTCCCACACAAAAGAGTCCAGCCCAGCTGAGAGAGGTCCCAACAGTGAAGGCTGCAGACCTGTACGGTTGTGTGAAAATCTCCCCAGGAACAGGAGCGGAGGCCCCAGCTGCAAAAGAATCCCGGGATAAATTTGAGACTTTCCAGTCACTGAAAAGTGTATATATAAGTGAGTAAGTATAAGATAATTATAGGGGTGTAATAATATCTAAGTCTTACAATACGATATTGTCACGGTATGAACCTTATGGTATGATATTTATTGCGATATTGTGAGAAAGTTCACGATACGAGTTCAAGACTGACAGTCTAAAATGCTTTGACCAGTCATTTGGTATAACATTTATTGTCATTAAGGATGTAACGATATCCAAATCTCCCTGTACAATATTGTCACGATATACATCTCACAGAATATTTATTGCAATATTTTGTGGAGGCACAAAACTGTGAATATGCTACTTTTTCCTCTAAAAACAGTTATTTCTTCATGCAGCATGCACTGAAATGGAGCAAAGGATCATGGTCTATGTAGTTCCCTCAGTTTTTTAGCTATTTCTGGATCATAACTATTCATTTAAGGAAAGAAACTTGTGATTCGATAAATTGTGATGGTCCACGATATTATTGTGAGATCTTTGACGATACGATATCAGGATATTTCGGTTATTGTTACACCCCTGGTGAATTATTATTCCTATTTATAATGTAATGCCAACAAACCAATAAAATATACTAATTAGAATGAATGAATGAACCATAAATGAGAGACTTACACGGTCCACTAGCAAAAGAGACTATAAAAAGAAAAATCAGGACCATACTGCAGTAAGGCATCCATGAGAGATATGTCTATAGGGGAAAAAAATATACATGTGAATATATTATACTTCAGGGGTGGTGGTAAAAGCAAATGTGACAAAACCCACAAGAAAGAGAGTGGTGCCATTTTTATTTTCTGTTTTTATAATATGCAACTGAGATCCTGATATTACAAAAAATACACAACTTAAACTGAGGTTGTATAGGTGCTCACCTGCAGATACATGGTGATGGTGAGGACAACCAGCAATACCGACATCACTGCATACCCTCTGAACAGCATCATCTTTTTCTCTGAATACTGAGCTATGAAAAACTGGAACAGAACAAAAGTGAAAAAAGCCCATTACAATATCCAGGTATGCACATGTACCACAGGGGGGCGCTGCAGAGACACAGTGGTGAAGCAGTGGGACACATCCAGCATCCTAAAAGCACATGTAATGGCTTTGAAAGGTCACAGTTGTTGAGTTACATACCGAGCAGCAGTGAGGCATGCCGGTGTACGACTCACCAGGGCTGAAGAGGCGGACAGCTCGCACAAACCGGTTCCCACCGCAGCGTAACCGAGGTCCTTCTCACCGATTCCCACTTTACGAAAGACTTCGTAAGAGTAAAAGTAAACCTGCCACACAATAGAGAGTGGACACTGTATGAGAGTGTGCAAAGAAAGTGAGGAATGCACTTTATAAATGTGTGGTGATCATATGAACCAATAGTTTAGGTCACTGCTGTACTAGGTGTATACAATGTCAGCCTAATTTTAATCTTGAGAATAGTTTTCCGGCTTGCACTGTGGGATAAGGCTGTCAATATCAAATAATCCGCATTTCGCGATAATTTTCCTTTCAATAAGTCATTTCTGCACATCATCCCCCCAATGATGATAAGGGCTGAAAATGACAAGAGCTCTTTTAAATAAATTGCGATCTATTATCTGTTTATTCTGTTTTATTATATCCTATTTTATAATAAACACACAAGTCTAGAAAATTACCTGCAGAGGGGTTCATAGGGGGGGTCAGGTGCTATGAGTATTGGGCAGCAAACTGCCCCCGCGACCCAGCTGGATTAAGCGGGAGATGATAGATGGATGGATGGATGGATTAATGCAATTATTGTTTAATTAAATGATTCCTTTTCAGACAAAGTGTGTCTGACAGGGCAGACTACAATTTTGTTTCCTAATAAAACGTGGTTAACATGTGTGAATTTAAATATATTTAAGATTTTACTAAAAGTCATGCCCAGTTTTTGCATTGATTTGATTTTGAATATATTTTAGTGAAGTATATATTTTTTAGATACGAGCTGCAGATACCATAGGCTATTGTGGGCTACAGGGGTAATTCCATGTTACGTGGCAATAACCATACTGCAAACATGGGCCAAAACTCCAGTTTACGCAATAAATATGATTATTTTATTTTGGGAAAAGAATGTTTAAACTGGCTGACAAATGCCTTCCTTGCTTCTGTATTGCACTTGCATTTTGGATGAATTTTCTGTGTTGGTGATGTAGGTGTAGGATTTTTTCTTTTCAACTTTTTCCATATAGTGTATGTAAAACTATTTTTTTCCAACAGGGGCTAACATGAAACCCTGAAAAACCTGCCACATGCACTTTAGCCTTTCAAGTGATGTTGGCTGTGATGTAACCCTGTTACTCAAATTAGACTATAATCTGAGTTTTGTTTTAATATAATTTGGGCACAAAGAAATGACTTAGTTGGCTCCTGAAAATGTGTTGTTTAAATACATTTTGTATTCTTTGTTTTGTGTTTTATGGTGAGTTTTCAGACTCTGAAAACATCTGCTATGCGAATTCACTGCAAAAAGCTATGCATTGACTGATGGCTCAAACACAAACTGATCCTTAAATTGAATGCAGAGAGTGGAAACCTTTAAAAGCTGAGTGTACTTTGTAAATGCCACCTTTGAGAAGCACATTCTGACTCACAGCGTTGATGCCACAGAGCTGCAAGGTGCTGTATATGACTATGACTGAGATGAGCTGCCAGCGCATCTCCTGGTTTCTGAACAGCTGTAGTACTGTCCGTGTCCCTGCATTTTGCTGTACCGCCTTCTCCTTCAACATCTCCTCCATCTCCACGTGGTAGTCCCCGTCCCCCCAGAGCCTCTTTAGAGCTAACCACAAGGGAACAAGTCAAAGTTTGCATTAGTTTGGTTCAGTGGCATCTCTATAGGCTCTGGAGGTTAAACCATTGACAAATGTGAGAATCTCTGTACTTTGATTTATCTTAATATTAGTAGTATAGTGCAGGGTATATGATAAAGCAATCCACTTAGCTTTACAAAATGTCACCTGTCCATTTCACAAAAACAATAATGTCTAGGATTTAATATAATTAACATAAATCCATATTTATGTTTAGATCTATAAGGGAAATTTTTCGGATAGTAGCTCATAATAATAAAAAAAAAATGGTAAAAGTTAATTCAAAATAAGTGCCAAAATAGCAAGAGACTGGTGTTAATAAGGCATAGTTAAAAAAAATATACATACAAGTAAATTAAAATATAGAAATATAGTAATACAAATATTACTATATTGGTCATGAGGAGAAACAGTGCAACAATGACATAATGACTGACCGGATATAGGGTTATCTATTGCATACAGGGTGAGTTGTATGTGAATTGTATGGAGTATGAATGTAGTCCTTTATCTCTCACTGTACTGAGCTGTAGGAGCTCCTCAGTCCTTCTTGTCCATGTTAAAGGAACTTTAACTCGACTTTCAGACAATTTAAATTTTAGACACTCCAAGTGTCCATTCTACCCATCGTTGCTGAGTGCTCCTAATGTTCCCACCTTGCTCACAAGCCGATCGGTCTCCTGTAGCCAGCAGCAGGAAACTGGGAGACTCTGGCAGCAGCGGCAAAGTGAACAGCTGAACAAGTGATGTCAAACCAGTGAAACTAAGCAGCCAGGGCCACCTCTCCCTGGTGCCAAGCAAATCCCTGTGGATATACAGTAGATTTAGACATAACGAAGACATTATAACATAATAATTTTCACATAGTGTCGGTGTCGGTGTAATTCCTCAGTTGTCCAGCTTGGTTCCTTGGGTTATTTCAGCATAGTAATGGCCCCAAGAAGGACTTTTTACCATTGAAATCATATTATATTTTGAGATTACAATATTAATAGCTATGGCAACGATCCACGTGTCCACAAGGGTATTAATATCCAAAGACAATTGACTTATTAATAAATCACGCTCAACAGATTCATTCTTAGTGCTGTAGTGAGCAGCCATTTAAGTGTATAAATTCAGCATTTATAATGACTCAAATACACATCCCTGTATCAGTACTTGTATTGCCAATAAGTGCCTATTTGGAAGTCAGCATCTAAAATTTAGATTTATTTTTGTTGTCTTCCTTGTAACCTACCTCTGATGTTGCCAGCTATACAGTGTCTATTGTTATTTGAAGCCAGCCCTCTGACCCACTTCTATCTGTCTTCAGTGTCTGTGGCCGTGTTGCTCTCACCTGATCCCCAAGAGCTGACCACTGAATTTCCCCAAAGAAATAAAAGAGGCCAATGTGACCCCCACAGCCCCACGCAGCCTTTTGGGGGCACACTCCACCAGGTAGATGGCATGAGCTATGAGCCCGAGTCCTCAACAAGATACATTATAATTAGTGAATAGAGATCAATATCAGTACACTGACAAATTAACTAGTCAATTCCAGAATATAAATTGTCAAAATCCACATTGCATATAGAGTTAAAAGGACAAACAAAAGACGTTTTACCAGCATTCATGCCATAGAGAAAGCGTGCCACCATTATCATCTCAAAAGACATGGCTCTCTTACTTAGGAGCATCAACACAGCTGCAATTAGAGCTGGAATACTGTTTAGTAAAAGACATTTTTTTCTGTTGGAGAAGAAAGAGTGATGTAAGGGTTCAATCACAGCAATTTACAGTATGTTTATATGTTTATTTACCTGCCAAATTTTGACAGGAGAGAATTAGCCAACAGTGCAGACAATATTGCTCCGATACAGAAAACAGACACAATAAAAGACCAGATCAGAGAAATCTGCCACTGTTCCAGGTTAACACCATATCTCTCCACGCAGGTAATGTTCACCAGCTCCTGGATGAACTACAATAAAGTTAAAATATCATTATTTTACATTCATACATTCTTAGAGGGTTTGGTATAGTTTTTTTGTATTTAAATTGATTCATAAATTAGACTCACTAGAGATGGAGAGGTCATTGAGGATATACTGACTCCATATTGATAGGTCCCTCCAATGCCACAGATGAAAATGGCAGCAATAACCAGGGGGCACTCAAGCTAAATACACAGAACTGTGTTAAACTTTAGGTATGTTACTCTAAAATACTTTGTTACAACTGTAAATGTATTTCCTTAAAAAACAACAGCATTGTGTTTTAGTAAAAAAAACAACAGCACACACACAAAATATATATCTAAGGGAAAAAGAAAACTTACTAAAAGCTGATCATTCAGGGACATAGCTGAAGTCATCTGTATGTCATCTCTGCTCTCAATCTAGTTTCAGATTTTCCATGTTAAAGGTCTGCAGTCCAATTATTAACTTTGACAAAGCAGAGTGAATGAGAATGTAGTTAGACGTTTTTGTTGACCTAACAAGAAACATTGGCCAGACAAAGAAAATGTCAACTCATTGTCTTGTGACAAAAAGTAATTTCAAATAAAAATATTTAGTGCTAGGCAACAATTTTAATTTGTACTCGCAATTAAGCCAACTGCATGAATGTCCCACTAAGGTCAAAAATCTGTGCAGTCAAAAGTTTGGACACACCTTCTCATTCAGTGTTTTTTTTTTTGTCTTTATTTGTACTACTCTCTACATTTTGTATACATACAGAAGACATCATATATATGAAGCAAGATATATGAAATTATGTAGCAAAGAGATTTGATCTGTTTTAGATTCAAATTCCTTAAAGTAGCCAATGTATCCCTTTTCTTTGTCAACAGTAAAGTACAATAAAGTAACCTGAAATGGTTTTAATTCAAGGTGTGCCATGTCAGAATCAAGAAATGCAAATTGTCAAAAGCAGTGACAAAAGCAAAGGGTGACTATTTTCCTAAATCTAAAATCTGAAACAGGCTTGGGGTTATTTTGAATTAATTTTTTGTTTATCTGTTCATTCATAGTTTTGATGCTTTCAGTGAGAATCTACGGTGTAAATAATCATAAAAAAGAGAAAACATAAATGAAAATGTGTCTCTTTGACTGGTAGTGTATATTAAGGCTTCCAAAAAGGCAGCCACATTATTTGACCATTTTGGCCTAAAATCATTCTAATTCATAGTGTTGGTTTGGCTGTGATTTACTATCTGCATATTTACAAAATATAAGATGTCTGTGTCATATTTGTGGAACATGTTAGATATGTTTACAACAATTCAGCAAGGATTGGCCTCATAGTAGTCAAAAAAATGAAAAAATTAAATCGCAGCCAAAAGTACGTGTGTGTGTGGTTATTCACGGATCTGAAAGATTTTATAAGTAACCCCTGCTGACAAATGACAAATCTTTGACAATGACAATTTGAATTTGAATTTAAATCAATTCCACGACGGATGACACGGGCATCCACTGAATAACAATCATTATGGCCATGCCACTTTGAGAAGGCCTGGTCTGATCTCGGGAGCAGGGTTTGCACTGGTATAGGAGGTCGTGGTACCATAGTCGAACAATGACTATAGTGCATACTGTTGTGTCTTTGGGCATGACACTAGGAGTTTGCTAGGCTATAATCCGGTGTGTTAAAAGCCATTGTCTGTTTTCAATCATCTTCGAAGGGTAAGGTTTGGGATGAGGCACACTAAAAGGGGCATAGCAAGATGGCAATGCAATACTCATAGATCTGAGACAGAAATAAAAGCAGAAGAACAAAGAGGGTGTGGAGGGCAAAGGGGTGTGGAGGGCAGAGAGAGAAATATAGAGATGTGCTTGAGTGTATTTGAGGGAAAATGAGGACTGCACTGATTATAAATAGGAGCTGGGAAAACGCTACACCTGACAAATGCACAGGAGAGGGATGGCTGATTTTATAACCACTTAGAGCAAAGAGAGAGAATGGAAAAGCCTGAAATTGGATCACAAAAGATCAATGGCCAACACGCATCTCTTTTAATAAAAGACTAGAGGTGTCCAGCTACTTATTTTCAAAGTTGTTTCAGGGAGTAGGAGACCTCTTTGCAAAGGGTATTTCCTGGACAACTGATCTTTGAACTGATTATATGAAATTGTGTCTTTTCTAACTACACTGTGTTGCAGTCAAAATCTTTCCTGTGCCAAATGATTGTGTACACCAGCTGCTCATGTGCAGATCATCAGCTCTGTGTCCAAACGTTTACATTGTTGTTCAGCAGATTGCAGTCTGTATCTCTGGTTTTCTGTTTTCAAACTGAGAATGGTATCCACTGTCTGCCATAGACCGTATATATGAGTGGACAAAGCTAAAGCGTTAGCCGTCACGTGCCAAATAGGAAGTGCGCCAGGAGGCTCTTCTGGCTCCTTTTGACACTGGCTCCCATTGACTTACATTGGGATCTTGCTGTTCCTCTCTGTAACGGCTGCAGTGAGCCTCGTCATTTTGGTCTTAAAATGTTCGTATTAACCCGCTCTACATGATCCTGATTTTTTTTTTCACTATTTTGTCTGTCAAAAAAATCCTATTCATAACAGAGCCTGGCTCCAGATTAACCGCTTCAGGAGCCTCATTTGAGCGGCGCTGAATGCTATAGGTGATGTCACACTCGCTTAGTTCACTTTTTTATACAGTCAGTGGTCTCTACAGATGTAATGCTCTTGTCATCTGTCCATCAGCACATTGTGTGAAGACCAGCCAATCAGACTCTCTTTCTGCAAGATTTTGATAACTATTCCCATTAAACAATTCAATTAAACTGAATATCTGCAGCCTAGCCACAATAAGAACTTTCCTAGCAGGAACATCGCACCATCCGTATGTTCATTTGGAAAAGTCTGCCACAATTCAGTAAGGAATTTATAAGGAAAGTTTAAATGGAAAATATCAACTAGTGGTGTACAGAAGTTTTCTGACTTTTACAGTCCTTAGGAAAACAACCAAGGACAAAATTGTGTTTATCCTCCTATGGGCTCTGAGGTGGCAGGAGCTTAGATGATAAGAGGATGAATGATGAAGGAGTATAAGCACACTGGAGGAGCTGTGCTAAAGCACTGAGGTCCTCCCAAGTCAAAGGACAGTCATGGCAATGCTCGATTGTTATCAATTATACATGGATCACAGGTTCACTTTACAAGGAGCCGTTCAGCCTTCCACAGACAAGACGCATGTTCACATCATGTGTCAACTGCAGCCAAACAATGGACTATTAGTGACATGGCCCCAGCTGTATATTAAAGAGTATGCAAAATGTATCACTTTTTTTTAGCATTCTACCATGTTGTAATCTTGTTCCTGCATCATAAACATGACTGAAAGGGTGAAGAGATGTCATGCATGTTAGAATATTTTAGGCTCTCTTCTGAGCCCTATTTAAACCCTCCTTGCAGCCTATGTTATCCATGCTCCCAACAATTCTCCATAAATATGCAAAAACAAAACTGTACACAACATCACAAACCTGATGCCATATGGAGTAGTTTAATTAGCGGGATGCACACTGATTGTGTTGCAATAGCGCTCTGAAGAGGGAGTGACCTAATGTGAGGAGCAAAGGGAGGGAGAGGTAAAATACCCCCTTTTGAAGTACATAGCCAAAAATGTCAATAAATAACATCAATGATAAACAACTTTTAATTGGTGATTAGTTGCAAATGTATACACCTTAAGACATAATTAAATATATGATTCATAAGTAAAAAGTATCTAGTACTAGGATAATGGTAGAGTGGCACCACTCAGGTCAGATGCACTTCTCTTTCCTCGCCTTCTTCACCTTGATTCCTCTTCTCGATTCTGAAGAAAATGGGTGAGGAAGTCCCACCCACAGAGGAGAGGAAAGAGAAGCAGAGGAAAGAGGCAGGAGGTGACGTCAGCTGAGGGTCAATGGGATAGACTTTCTTCATTCACTGGTTCTGATCAAAATGGCCCTGAACATAGGCATATTTTATATTATTACTTCAGGAGTCTAAACATAGAAAGGTTTAATGCCGCACTGTGAAACATTCCAGACAAAACATTAACATTTCCATGGAGAAAAGTATTTGATGGACCCTCCAGACACAGTGTACCTTTAAACCTTACTTCTGTCTAATCAGCAATTAACTTTCATGCTTCAGTTAAGACCTTCAGGTGGCGTTGTTTGTCAATTTTTGTTTGTTTAAATTGATTACTCAACTGATCCCTCTACACAGAACCCTACAAAGGTATATTAAAATCAATTTCAAAATGATCTGACAGATGTTGTCTCACAGTGAAACATTTCACTCCACATATGTAATCCCCAGATTATGTTAACAGCTCAACTATTTACAAATGAACAATCACTGCCATAGTAAATCAGCACAGCTGTAGAAATCGTCTTGAAACCCAAGAGGTAAATTCTCCACGTTAGCACCACTGTGCCCTTGAGCATGGCACTTGCTGTGTTCAGATGTCTCGTATTAGAGCAGCAATGGGAAAATAGGAGGCGGATGTGGCTGAGGAGCAGGTCTGTCACCACTCAGGTATCCAGTGTCTATAGGAGACACAGTTAAATTAATCATGCTTCTTTTTTCTGTTAGACAACATGCTTTGATTAAAATCTCACTAATTAAACAAATGACCCACGAAATACATTGTGTCTGCATAATTCCACATGTCAGCCAGTGGATTGAGAATTTATGCAAAAGATTACAGCTCTTGTTTCTTCTCATAACCTACTTTTATGTGGTCAAAATTGTGTCACATGAAGTAGTCTGTAACCTCTGCAGTTCTGTATTCATTAAATCACACTTTAGTTTTTTTTTGTTTGTTTTTTTAACAGATCAGTTTATGTATTATAATTTTTAATATAACCTGGACAAGCTCATATAAGTGACAATATAAACAGCATTGCTTATCATGCTCCAAAAACACTTGAAAGTGTCACCTAGCTATACTATTGTATATACTTGGTGTTTGATGGGTTAACAGTTGAAATGGGTTATTTTAAGGTTTAAGAAAAGGTTAAGGGTCTGTATTCACCACTAGTGCTTTTGTGTGTTTTAATAAGTAATGTTGTAAGTATATTGTGTGACCAGTAAATCTGTAATCCAAAACTTAAGTTAAAAAGTACACAGTTTTATAGCACAGTTTTTTTGTTTTGTTTGTGGGTGACACTCATTGTTTAAGACGAGGTCAAAGCCAAGAAAGGTGTTTGTTTCATTTAATTTCACTAAATATAATCACTCTCATATATCAATCAAAAACTCAGAAACTATATTTTTAGAGTTCTGCAACAACACATATAAAACCGAATGCTTCACAGGACAGTGGGAACATGAAAAGTGTGGAAATCAGGATACAATGCAATGTAACGGTGAAACCCGAGAAGTGACAAGTGTTCAAAGCCTCTCTGGAAAAAGGACAGGAAAGAGACAACTGACTGGCTGCCCCTAAAACGCACTAAATAGTATATGAATATGAATAGAATATATTTTGAATGTATCATATTAACATTGTTTTCAAGAAAAAACACCATAAAAAAGATTAATGATACATCGAGTAAACATAACTTGGCAAAGGGGATATTTTTAACTCAACCACTTCCTGGACCTTTACAATCCTACAAACATCTAAAACAGTCCTGCCGCCAAACAAGCAGGCATTTTTTGGCTTTATTGCACTTTATTACCAGTGATTTATATAAATGTATATTTAAAGCAATGAATTTGAGGTTTCTCTGTAATAGGTTCATCATTTTCCCAAAACCACAGCATGAATTTCTAAAAGCGCAGTCCTCTTCACATCAGGCATGAGTGAAGAGAATTAATTAAATAGTCAAGTTTTTGTTTTGGATATGAAATTTTGGAAAATGTTATGTATGCTAGCTGTTAGCCAGATAACTATTTCAGCACAATAAGGTTAGTTCTGTGAAATCTATCTGGAATAGCTCCTGTCCAATTTACAGGCTTCAATAATAAAATTTGGCTGAATGAACGCATCAGACCTACCCTGATCTTAGGTAGCTAATAAAAGGTTTTTGGTCACATATTCTTTCTGCTCCACACCAAAAGATGTGTGGTCTTGAATGGATCAGCTGTGAGCCAAACAAGATATTCCTGTGTTTGAAAAGTCAAACCCCACAACAGTACAGCTTGCAGCATTATCACACCAAGGCATTTAGGTAGGTTAAGTTTGCCTATCAAGTGCCATCCTGACTGTTATGAACAAGAGATTTAGAGCTATTATGAAACCTGTCTGTTTTCACAGGCCTATGTGAAAAATAACAAACCATATAAACAAACCTGACTGCATGGCCCTCCCATGGCCTAAGGCAGGCATGTCCAAACTATGGCCCGGGGGCCAAATGTGGCCCTCAGACCAAATTGTTTTGACCCTCAGTCTTCCAGGTGAATTGGCCCATAGTCCTGCAGTAGTACTTTTGACTGCATGTTTTTGAAATCTACCTTGATCAAGCAAATGTAGTGTGTCCTTCTGAGGGTCTAAGCCTGAACAAAGGTTTGGTGGGTCATTTAAACCTGTTACAAATGCACAGATTTGAATTACTCACTGTTTTGACACCAGTCTATGGCCCTCGATCGGCCCTCACGCTGCTCTGTGTTTTAATATGTGGCCCTCGATGAAAAAAGTTTGGACACCCCTGGCCTAAGGGGTGTGGGAGGGGTGATGGAGTGACCAGGCGCTTTAATATAGAATACTAAGAGCTTCATCCTGGCTTTGTAGTTCAACCCAGGATTCAACTTCAAGATTATTCACCAAACAAAACCAAAAACACAGTACAAAAAAATGACCAAATGGGTGACTCCCCATAACTGTTATGTCCTAGGGCAGAACTGGAAAAGTGCAGTTACGGTTTCTGTCTACTAAGCAAATAACACACTTTTGTATGCCTCTCCCACATCTCCACCTAATGTCACTGTGATCAAAACACAGGCCAGCGGATACAGAAGAGAGCTGCTGACTCAGAAATATTGTAAAGGCAGCAGCAGCCGCACATCTCCTTTTAATCACACAACACAAGCGGTACAACACTCAAGAAACAAAATTTAACTTAACTCTCAGGACTTTTTCCTGACTACAAAAGCATGGTAAATGAGAACATATCCACAGTGCACATGTGCGTTGATTTATTTAAGCAATTTTTCTAATTTTATTTAAACAGAAACAATTCAATCTATTTAATTATTTTTCAAGACGGTTTTATTTGTATCTTTTTGTTTGCTCAAATGTGCTGAAAATAAACCCCTCAGCCATTGAAGCAGGTCTTGATATACAGTATAGAAGTATACAATTGGCCTTTTCTTTTTTAAATCATAAATCATCAATCAGGTTTTAACCATGTTGTTGTCTAATTATTACCATCTGATGGCTGGTTACTTGCAGAATTCCTGTTGCACCAACTATGACTGCAGTGAATATTTGACCAAAGCAACAACCTTTCACTTGGATTCAATGATAACACACATATAATGACATGAAAACCGCTCCAGACTGCTGCAGTGATGGGAAAAACAAACAGACTTCTTGCTGATTCTTCCCGCAGCGTGGTGCCTCACCCGCACCCACACTCCTCAGAGGTCAGTGTTGCAGGGGAGAAAGGTCAGAGGTTAGTTTGGCAGAGCACATTGGCTTAATGACTTCTCTGTCTTGAGGCCCACACAAGTCCTGAACTGCAATACCATGTGCAGTGTGGTCATAGACCGGCACTGCTCTGTCTGCCATTCTTTATGTTTGGTCACAAAGTCATAGTCTCTTGACTCTCTTCACAGTAATTCACATTTTTCATTCACAATAGAATTGTTTACATGGTGCACTTTACCTTTGACAGCTACATTCAGGCTGCGAGTGCCTAAACACCCTACTGGCTGCCCATTGTAATCTTTCAGACCTGCTCCTTTTTGTGTATTTGTGGCTGTACCTGCATTTCTCTAATGTCAGACATGCTAATAAGATTAGCTTTTGCACCAGTGTCCAGTCTCATAGTAACAATCCCAATCCCATTTACCTGCAGATGAATGTCCTCATTGTAACACGGTTAGCCTTTTCTTGGTCACTTTCACAGTTCACAAGGCCAACAAAGAATGTGTCACTTAAATCCGTGTCAGGACTGTCATCCTCAACATTTCTGCCTTTCTCTCGTTCTTTCTATAGAAATACTTTCTGGCAAAATTATTCTTCCCATGGGAGTTGGAGTATATAAAGTCAAATCTGTTTCATGAATCTGTTTCTCTCTCTTAACCTTTCGTTCTTAAAACTGAAAACGATTTGGTTCCTGCCCTTCGAGTCTTTCAGGGCCCCAAAGCCGCAGGACTACGTCTTTAAATGCAGCTCAGTCAGAGAACTGTTGAATGGCTCATTATGAAGCTGCACAGGAGATCTAAACATGGATCTTTCACAGGTCTCGTTTTTCTTTGAAGTGCAATGTGCTTCAGACTTTGCAAGTACAACCTCCAGCTTCATCTCAAACTCAGTGTACACTTCTGTGTACGTCCTGTGGCTCTGCCAAAGTTAGCAAAAGTGCTACCTTCCTAAGGTGACCAGACGTCCCTATTTACCCAGGACAGTCCCAGTTTTGACCTCTGTGTGCCCAGTCCCAACAGACTTAATCAAAACCAGAGATTTGTACCCGTTTTATACAAAAAATTTCCTAAAGTGTCCCTATTTTTGACCAATTTGATCCCTGCCACCAGTAAAGATAAGCATAAATTCGTATATTCATATCATACTCCATACAACTGTACAACAACTCATCCTTATGTAACGCATAACCCTGTGTCCTGTCAATCATCATATTGTATTCACTGTATACACTGTATTCATAGGACCTCTTGTATAAAGCTGAGATTAAAAATATATTACTTATTTTTCTATTTTATTTGGACTTGCACATATACATTTATATTTGCCTTATTTCACATCTGTCTCTTGCTGTTGTTTTGCTACTCATTTAGAATTTATTATTATCATTTATATTTTTTTTACTCTTTATAATCTTTTACTCTTTGTTATTATAGTATATTGTGATGTGTGAGCTACTGTGTCCAAATAATTTCCCTTGTTGATCAATAAAGTTTGTCTAACCCTAAATCTAAGTCTAAATTGTCATTTGTTTAAGTAAAGTACAGAAAAGCAAAATGACCAAAACACAATGTAAATGTGACTTTACTGACTCACATTAGCGCAGTCATAACAGTTTTCCTTAATTACGCACTCGTTTCACAGTTTTATTATTACCAACCACCACAAACCAGGGATGTCCCAGTTTTTGATTTTGAAAATCTGGTCACCCTATACCTTCCTCATGTACGGCTTTGTTTCTAGTCCCATGACTGTTACACTGCTGCTTGAGGCATGCCAGTTTTCATCACCCTTCATTTCAAGTTTTCTGGCTGTTCTAAATCTATTTCGGCTTCTTGGGTGGTTGTTCAACTTATTCCGTTTATTCCTGGTACTGTATTGTGTTTGTGTTCTTGTTGAAGAATGAGACTTATTTTAAATCAATTATATTTTTTATGCTGTTGTTTATGCAGTCTTATTACAGTGTACTCACATGTTTTACAAGTGCTACTACTGCTTCTGTTATCAGCACATACCATAGTGCAACATTACACAGCACCGGACCCGTGGCATAAACTGTTATAGTTACTGATGGTCACTTTTGGTCATTTCTGTATAAAGAAGTGGACTGGGAGTGTGACGTCACCCATAGCGTTCGGCTCCATTCAAATGAAGCTCACAAGGCTAGCAACATAGACTGTATAGGCCTAGGCTTTATAAATAATAATAATAATAATGCATCAGTTTTATATAGCGCTTTTCAGGACACTCAAAGATGCTTTACAGAGCATTATTCATTCACCCCAGACCCGGTGGTGGTAAACTACTATTGTAGCCACAGCTGCCCTGGGGCAGACTGACGGAAGCGAGGCTGCCAATCTGCGCCATCGGCCCCTCCGACCACCACCACCATTCATGCACACACCACTTTCATACTAAGCAATGTGGGTAATGTGCCTTGCCTAAGGACACTACGACAGTTTTTACCACTGGCGCCCCACTGTGGCACCTGGAATTCCCACTGGTCTCCCATCCAAGTACTAACCAGGCCCGGCCCTGCTTAGCTTCTGAGATCTGACAGGATCAGGCTTTGACGAGCCGGTATGGCCACAAATGGAGATAGCAAACCCGCTAGCTACCACGTTCCACATAAATGCTGTGAGCCTCGTCATTTTGGTCTTAAAATGTTCATATTGTTCATAATTGTTCATAATGTGGCCATACCGGCTTATGTGGCCATACCGGCTCGTCAAAGTGGCCATACCGGCTCGTCAAAGCCTGAACCCGTCAGATCTCAGAAGCTAAGCAGGGCCGGGCCTGGTTAGTACTTGGATGGGAGACCACAAGGAATTCCAGGTGCCACAGTGGGGCGCCAGTTGCAAAAAACTGTCGTTGTGTCCTTAGGCAAGGCACATCACCCACATTGCCTAGTATGAAAGTGGTGTGTGCGTGAGTGTTGGTGGTGGTCGGAGGGGCCGATGGCGCAGATTGGCAGCCTCGCTTCCGTCAGTCTGCCCCAGGGCAGCTGTAGCTACAATAGTAGCTTACCACCACCGGGTATGGAGTGAATGAATAATGCTCTGTAAAGCGTCTTTGAGTGTCCAGAAAAGCGCTATATAAAACTGATGCATTATTATTATTATTATATTAAAGGGATAGTTCAGCTGTTTTGACATGAATCCATATGGCATCCCCGTCAGCAGTGTTGTGCAACACTCACTTACCTCCCGACAGCATCCAGTGAGCAGAGTTCTTGCCCAGTTTTGGCGTTGACAAAAGTAGTCCGGCAAGTTGGCTGGTGTCATGAAAATAAAGCATTTTTCTTCTCAAAACAGGAGCGTACCTATGTTCTCATGGCCCAATGGTCCCACAGCCCAATAGTCCCACGGCCCATTGGTCCTACATCATTAAGACTTTAAAAAAAAAATTTTAGGCCCAGTGGTCCCACAGCCCAATGGTCCCACAGCCCAATGGTCCCACAGCATATTCCCAATGTTCCATGTTCCCACATTTCTAAGAAAAAAATCAAATTCAGGCCCTATGTTCCACAACTAACCCTAACCCTAACTCTAACCTTAATCCTAACCCTAACCCAACCCTAACCCTAACGCCGTGGGACCAATGGGCTGCGGGACCATTGGGCCGTGGGAACATAGGGCTGACCGCCTCAAAACAATATGTGTTCAAAAGAGTGGCACATTTGCATCACAAAACCGTTGTCCACGAAAAAGTCAGACCTCATAATTGCTCGGTACTATTTTCTGTCCGGTCATATCACTGCACGCTGCAGCCTGTCTGTGGAACCAGGTGACAGCCGCGCACAAATCCACACTTTTTCAGTAGTTCGGCAGTGTTTACATGCTCAGACCACTTGTATACTTATTGCTCTAGCTCTCACGTTAGCTCTCTCGTATCGCGGCAGTCAACAGTCTGACATTGCTGAACGTAAACACTGCCAAACTACTGAAAAAAAGTGTTGGATTCAAGAGTGGCTGTCACCTGGTTCCACAGACTGGCTACAGCGCGCAGTGATATGACTGGAGAGAAAATAGTACAAAGCAATTATGAAATCTGACTGTTTTGTGAACAACGACTTTGTGACACAAATGTGTGTATTAATATATGTATTATGTATAGGCTATATAAAATTATAACAAATGCCAGAAACAGCCATTTTAGTCACTATTGGCTGAACTTTATCAGGAGCACAACGCACAGCCAAGTGCAAAGTTTACACAGAAATACAACCTGATGCACCTGCTCACACCCAACCCAAACAACACAAAGTAACACACTGTAACACACTGTGACACAACGTAATACACCGTAACACACCGTAACACACCGCTCACAAACAGCGCCCACAACCAGCCCCCGTAATGTCATGAAAATGATAGCAAAAATGATGCTCCGGTCACAGCATCAGCGCCGCTCTTACAGCACACGGCAGAAACACCAGAGCAGCTCCGTCGCTCATTCATTTACGCATTTACCTCTTAACACTATAACACTGTTTACTGTGAGGCTCCGTCCTCAGATTTGCCCCAAACTAACAAAAACAAGCCTCTTACCTTCTCAAGAGGACCAATGCAGTGTGTTTCTAAATGTTTCAGCTGCTCCATAGACCTCCATTGCGGCGCAGAGACTTGGCGCACTCAAATGCACCACGTGACACAAATACAGCGATATGAGCACATTTAACATGATAAAAACATGTCTATGGAGATACACGTTCGGTTTTAAACAAAATATTAAACATATAGCCTAATACAAAATAACTTTCTAATTTATTTTATTTTATTTTTTTAAATCGAGGTTAAGTTGGGGAGTGCGGCGCACATGCGCCCTCTATTCACCAGCCACCACTGTTGAACACATATTGTTTTGAGAAGAAAAACGCTTTATTTTCATGACCCCAGCCAACTTGCCGGACTACTTTGTCAGCACCGAAACCGGGGAAGAACTCGGCTCACCGGACGCAGGCGGTAAGTCAGTGTTGATGCACGGCACTGCTACAAATTCATGTCAAAAAATATCCTTTGAACCCTCTCTACATAATCTATTTTTTTTATTTCTCAATTTTGTCTAGAAATAAATTCCTATTCCTAATATGGAACTCAGCTCTAAATTTGCTCCTAAAACCACTGAGCATCATGAACATCATTTGACTGGAGCCGAACAATAGGTGATGGTGTACAGTCTATGGCTAGCAGTTATAGGAGTGAATTTGAAGCAGAGTTCCAAATTAAGAAAAATAATTTATTTACGGGATAATGTAGAGCGGGTTAATATGAACATTTTAGGACCAAAATGACAAGGCTCAATGTAGCAGTTACAGAGAGAGAGAGAGAAAGATGACAATTTTTCAATGTGAAGTCAATTGGAGCCAGAGTCAGTGGAGCCTGAACACCCCCATGTTCACTTCCTACTTGGAATGTCGTGGCTAGCGAGTTAGCTATGTCCATTTATATAACCAGTCTATTGTCATCATCATTCTAGATGCCAGGCAACGAAATTATGTGATACTATCTCAAAATTATGTGATAATTTTATGTTACAACATGTTACAAAATTATCATGAAATTACGTGATAAGAAATTATGCATGAAATAGGTCTATGTAAAACGAGGCAACAATAGAAGAGCTACTCGCTTTTACGCGTTTGTATGTCATGACAACAAAATCCAATAGGACAGTTTTGCGCACCTCTTTTTTGTTCCGAATTTCAGACTTGCAGACAGCACACATTATGAAACACGGATCATATGACCATCGTACAATTTGTGTATATCCTCTGGCTGTTCACATAGGCTAGGCCCACTACATACTAATAAATCCATCTTAATGGGACAAATGACCCCCAGTTATAAGGCACCATTGACACCATTAACATGAATGCCCATCTGACCTGAGCTTATGACAACTTCTCTTGGTCCTTCTGTTCATCATCAGTATCATTTATGTTGTTCACCAGAATAAACCACTGTATCATTTATTTTATATCAGTAGAAGGATAACAGCCTATTAAATATCAAATTTGACACATTACATGTCCAAATGAAGACTAAATTTCTATTTGTAATCTAAACTCTGCTCAAGATGTCTCAGTATGGCAGTTTACAGAAACATGGGTTAGGTCAGTTGTGAACTACAGCTTTAACTTTAGTGTACCACAGCTAGAATTAAAGCACTGTTTCCAGATTATGCTCCACCATGGGTCCATTTGCACTGTTACTGTGTCGAGCGGTTTGTAAAATTATGCAGTCAGTCCATTCATCCAAGTCCACACAGCCATATGGAGAGAGAGTACTTCCACCACTATTCAGGACCCACGTGGTGAACAAACACAACCAATCAGGAGGTAGTGTGCATTGCGATCCTGTGCAGTGACTGTTGTAGTGATTAGAGTGAGGGTGGGATCCCAGCTTCAGGTTATTTCTCATTCATGTCACCTATAGAAAAGGGGAACAGTGCCTTTAAATAAATCACACAGACCATGTCTCTGGATGTTAAAATAAAGATTTATAGGCTAGGCTATATGTCTTATTTCTCCAACATAGGATTTATCCAATGGCCTAATTGTTATCATCTAATTGAATAAAGTGATAACTTCAATAGGGCAATGGTGGTAGAGCCTTCACCCAAAGGTCCCAGCGTCACCCTGTTGCAACACTTCTATCTGTACCTGGACTGTGGCGACACACTTTTTTAAACAGTAATGTATAAGATAATGAGTATAATAAGATAAGATAATAAGTATATGGGGACAAAACAGTTTATTGCTAAACTATTTCAATATTCTTGAGACTACTGGTACTTTGTTTAAGCCTACCAAAAATGCCAAAAAGCGTGTGCATGCCTTGCAGTGTAGCTCATATAGGCTTACACTTGGGTTGCTTTTACTTCTCAGATGTATATTTACAATGCACAATAATTTTCAGTATAATATAATGAAAACTTCTCAAATACCCACAGGGATCCTGAGAATCAAGACTATCTTCACAACCTCAGCAACTGAATTAGTTTTCTTCTCCCGAACATAAGAGTGTGGAGACTGCAGCATGTCCAGGAGAGGTGGGATGATTGGTTCTGGGGCTTTGGTTTATGTCTGTCCATGCGCCGACTCAATCTTCAGCTGTACCATCTCCTCAGAGTGCCATAACTCTTCAAGTCCATTAACTAGACAGCCACCAGTGGCAGTTCATTTGGTGGCAGCCAACAGACAGGAAAAGCCCCTCTCTATAGGTACATTATAAGCCTCAGCTGCACAGCGTAGTGGTCATTCAAGTGAAGTCAATACATGAAAAATAATTATTTTTGAGTAATGGCCATGCATTCTAGTTTACTTTGTGGGCATATTCATATAAAGGGTTCTTGTCTCAACTGCTTGCTGTAACAATTTTTTATATATAATTGTTTAATTGTTGTTATAATGTTTCAATTTAGATTTTCCAAAGATCTCATATTTCTTGCTGTTCGGACCTACAGTATCAATAGCTAACAACTTGTACCAGAATTTGCATAAAAAGTACCTAGATTTCATGAGTAATAAAACTCCCAGAGCAATTTCTGTGGTCAGCACATCCCCCATTTAGAATGAATGGTCACTAATTACACTAGGGACATGAAATCAAAAAGTGTGCTATACTACAATATGCAGCTCATTACAGTGTAGGTTGTCCCAGTCAGTGATGTGTGTTGGTGCATTCAACGTAATTACATGTGTGTAATAGGATACCCCCATCAAGTCCAGTGTGTACAGGCTGCTGCAGCAAGAGAAGCTTTGACTTTTTCGGACCGTGAAGAACATGGTATGACCATTTAGGCTTATTGGTTTCTGACTTGTTTCAAATATAACTTCAATCTATAGACTTAAACATGTTTGTCAAGTTATACAGTGATAAAATGCACGAGGATAAAATGTGGGTTTGAGTTAAACCAATTGGGCAGCTCTAGCATTTACTTTTGAATAAAAATGTGCTTTAATGGCCTCAGAAGGTGCTGACACGGTAGGGCTGAGCATGTCCCGTTGTTGCACCCTTACCATGACGTACACCCAGTTGTTGTGGTCCCGGCTGCCCAATCGGAGGCTAGCTGTCATTCTATCGGAGCCGACATGGCTCTCTTCATGCAGCCAGCGTGTCGTCCTGCGGTGAGAAGCAGGACGCCCTTGGCCGGGTGCTGTGTGCTACCCGCCTGCTGTTGCACAAGGCATCCCTGACATGGAAACCCCATTGCAGCTGCAGAACGACTTGTTTCCAGCAGAGCGCCACTTCCAGCAGCACTGTAAGTACCAGCAGCACTACGGCAAGCCTCACGAGCACTGCACCTGCAATAGCTGCACCTGTGACGCCAGGAAAAGCCTCGTTTTTCGCGGGACATCGCCGACCACAGTTGGAACTTTACTGAGGACAGCTTCAGAGACGTCCTCGAGACAAGGCGGCCAGTACAGCGCGTGTGAGTTCACCCCTTCCAGTCATGGTAGTTCATTCAGACACTACCATCCCCAGCACCAGCACCTCCTCCAGCAGCAGCAGCAGCGGGGCAGCCTGGGCAGTAGCCACAAAGACACCAACTCCTACAATGACATCGCTATGAGCAGCTGCAGATATAACGGCGGCGTGATGCGGCCGCTGAGCAACTTGAGCTCGTCCCGTAGAAATATACACGAGTTTGATTCTGAGTCGCAGCCGCTGCAGCCCATCTCAGCTGCAGATGCGTCTGACACACTGGGATCCAAGCCGGAGAACAATTCGAGCACTCTGATGCCGTACGGAGCGGGGGACGGAGGGGGAGGCTGCGGCCACAGCAGCGGCAAATCGGGCAAAAAGAAGAACCAAAACATTGGGGAAAAGCTTGGACACAGAAGGGCCTTGTTTGAAAAAAGAAAACGACTCAGCGATTATGCTTTAATCTTTGGGATGTTTGGGATCGTAGTAATGGTAATAGAGACTGAACTCTCGTGGGGAGCCTATGGAAAGGTGCGTATCGACTCTAAGCTCCAGTGTCAGAGTGAATGTAGGGACGTGTCTCAGTGAGCATGTTAAATGGGAAACTTCATGCGCGAGTGTCAGGAACAATGAGTCAGACAGGGTGCAGCTGCGTGCCCCACAGCTCCACAGAGCCTCAGAGGCCGGGGTCCTGCATGAAAGCTCCCAGTCCCAGTACAGGATCAGGGCAGAACTGCTACATTACACACACCACCACACGTGCCTCGCCCTCACTGAGAGCAGAACCACTGCATGTGTGCAATTATAGGCCTACTAGCACGTGCCCTAATAGTTAATAAGAACTTAATTGGACATATATTGCATTATAAACACACATGTTCCTAATGTCTGCAGGCCTAGACTTTACATCTAACAAGGATATTTGTTCTTTTAAAAATTTTCCCTCAACAGTTTTTAGCCACCACACTTATTATAACTTTATTAATATGCCATGTGTTTGTCACTGTTCTATGCCAGGTTCTTTTAAAGGTACATTGTATTTTGTTGTTGTGGTGCTTGCTTTAGTGTTGTTGTTCTTTTCCAGGAGTCCCTTTATTCATTAGCTCTAAAATGCCTGATAAGCCTTTCTACAATCATTCTCCTGGGGCTGATTATCATATACCACGCCAGGGAGATACAGGTAATGGTCTACACTCAACCTGTTCTTTTCACATTTATCTGTGTGAGCTATAAACATGAACACATTAAGTGGTCAGCCACTACTATAGGCCCATGTTAACCACTGGGATATACTAGTTTTATATTAGGGATGCTCCAATACCATTATTATATCAGGTATTGTGCTCGTCTGGCCAATGTTGATCCAGTGCATTTCATAATGTTTGAAATGTGAAAAACTGTTCAGTAGTTGCTTAAAGAATAAATTACACTTACATAATAGTTGGATCAGTCTTGTTATATCCTGTGTTAATTGTGTTTTAAGGAAATAAATTCAGTTTTTCACTATCTGCATATACATTCGGGCCAAGTATTGATTGGCATTGGAACTGGAAAAGGTGGTGATTGGTGCATCTCTAGCTTAAATTATAGGTTTTATTATTAATTGTTATAAATTATGTAACATTGCAAAGCAAAGTTTACTTATCTACACAAATGTAATGCTCGTAAATACAGAAGATATTAGGCCAATACTCACATTATTATGTGTTGTTTCGACTGTGCTAACATTGTGAGATTTTTTAAATATAAAAGATTATGTTATATCCTATGTTCATTGTGTTTTCAGGAAATAAATGCCATTTTTTAGTATGTACAGATACTTTTGGCCCAAGTACTAATTAGCAGATTATAGCATTTAAACATCTAATGCATATATGCCCAGTGTTTTTCTTGACCTACCAGAAGCTGCTTGTTGTGAAATATTTGATTATGCAGTTTAGGTTAACAGTTAGGTATTGGTTAAAAAAGTAACCATATTGTTGTGTGTTCTCCTACAAACCAGATTGAAAATGATAAAATTATAACAACTGTTTAGCAATGCAAGACTATGTCATACAATAGCTCATAACTCCATCTAATGGTACAAAGTACAACATACGAAATAGTGCTGTTGCAGTTTTCTGATTTTTATTTAGCATGTTTTATTTTTTTCTTCTTCTAATATTTTTGAAATGGCCCCATAAAGCAGTCCCACAAATTGTAATGTGCCAGAACAGAGGGAACAGCAGGTCACTAATTATGCCATCTGTCCTCTTGGTGGAAAACTGTTTCTGTTTCTAGAAAACATAATGCTGTTTTTGCTCTGACTCTGGGAGCTCCCTTTGCCTTGTAGTCATCTTGTATAAATGCAGATTTATTTGATTCTGAATGTGCATAGCTGAGATACTTTGACAGCTGCAGATTTCACTTTATTGTCTTTTTAAAGCCCAGTACAGCTCATTGTGTGATTTTGGAAAGATTTAGTGACTACTCTTGGGCTGAATATAGATTGTTCACTTCCTGTCAGATGTCCCCATACACTCGGACAGTTTTACAACACGGACATGAAGCATTATTGTAATACTTACAGTTTCTGAGCACACCTCTCTTTATTCACTCACTAATAAATGAACATCGTATTGGGCTGGTATGCTGTAAGAATGGCTTCATGTATCTGAGAAAAGAAACACAACTCTTCTTCAGCCAGTCTCACAATGCCATGTTTAATCATACTTATGGTTCCTAGAATTAAGTTTGGAAATGTTAGACCATTTTAGACCAAAAAGTGCTGAGGCAGTTGTCTAGTCTAACTGTGGAACCATAAAAGAAACCCCCGCCTTGGATAGTTGTTTCCATATTATTTCACATATCAAAATTTGGCCCTTCGTATAAATTACTACTAAGATAGTAAAGTAATAAGGACAGTCTCATAAACAGTAAAAGACGTAGAGACAGACTTTATGTGGTGTCTTGGATCACTGACACATATAAAGCTGTTTACTTGGACAGAATATCCAAATATAAGCATGAGCCTGGCCCAAACACTGATGCCAACTGTGGACAGGACTGTGTATGGAGTTATGTGTGTTTGTTCCAATTGTGCAGCCAGCTGAGCTTAGCCTCTACTATGCCTTATGTTTCAGGTTGTATCTATTTAGGAACTATTGGTTAGTGGTTTAAGTGGTTTAATTTTATCTTGGCTTATTTTTCTTTTAAATAAGAGTAGCCTTGTATTTAATTAATTTAGTTATTAAGTTAGTAAGAATCTTATTTCATCTTAATGCATAACACTGTTGATTAAAGCTATTAGCCTTAGAGTAGCGGTGGTTCATTGGTGCACTCCGTCCCAAGAGAGGATCAGTCATTTAAACAGCCCCAACAGTACCAACCTGCAGGCCCGTTCAGATATCACATTGTAAACCTTTCTTTATGAGTGATGATCGAAATTCCAGCGCCATTACCATATTTCAACACAAAATAGGAGCCATTTCATTCCCCTGCAGACACTTCCAACAGCTTGGATAAATTACAGAGCATACTCCCGATTTTCCACAAAATCATATTTATTCTACTTTCATTCAGTCTTACTACTTTTTACCATATACCAATCACCCAGTTTTTCTACTTATTTCTTATTTTAGGCAGATAAATATCACTGATATTTGTTTGAAAGGGGACCTAGATTGTTTCCTGATATAGAACTGTTTCTACAGCATTTTGGCTTTTTCAAAACTTGCAGAGAATTGTCATTTTGTGTTAATGGAGAGATCTATCTTAGGCTGGATTCATATTGTTCTTAGTAGCAAGCCATTAGAGGTGGGTGATGATGTCAAATGTAATTAATTGTATATACATATATATCATCAAATCATGATTCACTCATTTTCTCTTGATTGCAGCACTGTGCACAAAGTCTTGTGCTCAAAGACCCGCCCACGACTCCTATTGGTCACCCTCAGTGACGCTCTAAGTCAGTGACCTAATCTAACCAATTGCAACTGAGTGTGAACTTTAGTAAGAAGCTTATGACTTTAATTGCCATTTCAAGGCATTATGAAGATATTGACTGTGTACATGAACTGTGATAAAAATCTAAACTGTGATCAAGCTCCAGGAAATTTATGACAGTGAAATCTGTAATAATTTGATATGCCTTTAAAATCAAGTTTTCTGTTCTAGTGTGCTGTGCACTATATACAATCTCACTTTGAAGAAAAAAGTACCAGTTTTAAAATGTGCTAAAAAAATCTCTCAATTGCAGCAATATGAACATCAATATGATTAATATAATATATGAATATGTACGCATATTTTTGGTCACTACACACAGCAGCACCAATTATTTTTAGTAACATTTCTCTTGTTTTACAAAACAACTGTCAAAGGAGAGGAATGCGTTTTGAACTAGTAAAAGCACTGGCCTCGTTCCTCTTGCAAAATGCTTTTGTCTTCACTGCCGAGATGTTTTCTTTCCTTTTGCTGACCTAGAAAACTTTATTAAGACTGCTGTTGGCCTCAGAGTTGATTAAGGTAATGCACTTTTCACCACATATCCCCCTCCTGATGGGATTTACACAGCTCAGGCCAAAGTGAATACAGGCATGACAAACATTGTCACTTCATTTCACACTTCTATACCATGGCCCTTCACCCGATTTATGAAGTAATTTAGAAATCACAAAATCTCCCATTTTAAACCAGACCTTTGTGATTTTAACCAGTTTATAGTATAACTGAGTACAAGTACATAACTGAGTACATGAGTACATAATACTTTTACTGTCAAAATTACTTCTTGGCAGCAGTGGTTCAGTTGGTAGTGTTTGCCCACTGATCTGTGACTTGAGTCAGAATGAATGAACATCCCGGTGCCACACATATAGAGAAATGTGGTCAAACACAAATAAAATGGCCTTGTATATGTATGGACGCCGGTCCAAAGGTTTTGTTGCGTCTGATTTAAGCACTGACCTGATGGTACTTGGAAAGCCAATATTTTCTTAGGTGGTACTTCTTGTCAAAGTTTTAAAGTCATTGTACTAAAGAGCTCAAGTCCTTAAAAATATTGTACATTTAGGTAAAGGGTTCCCTGGGATTATCTTGTGTATCTTGGGTTTATTATGAAGCCATAATAAACCCAAATTAACAAGATTGTTCTACCATTATTTTTTTATTGTTTTATTTTCTGTTCAAAATGTGTTACTGTCTATATATACTATATATATACTGCCTATATGTGTAAATGGGTGAGTGATTCCTTTATGCTTTGAGTGGATTTAGAAAAGCACTGCTTTAACAATTTACAGCAAAGTTGGCCTCTTCTAGTTATAGCAGTAATCTGATAATTATGTAATATTATTTGTACACCATAGATCTGCAAAATTAATCACAACTGAACTGAAATTAGCAAATTGTAAAGGTTGCAATTTTTTTAATTATCGTTATTTTCTCCACAATGACAACATATGCTATCTCATTCTGTATAAAAACCGCTAACCCTGCAGTTAAGATCTGTATAAATGTTCATAGTCACTTCATATTTCTATTATGCATATTATTTGCATTTGTGTCTATTATTCTGGACACATTTAAAATGAGTAGCATCCATGTATTAAAACATACATTACAAATCTAATCACAGTGCTCGTCCAAAAAAATTGCAATTAGATATTTTTCTGAAATTGTCTAGTCTTAGCAGCCTGTTTCTCTTGAGTAGCTGGTGTGGCCGCTGATAGGCTTGGCTGTGTGCTATTGCTCTCCTTTCATAGGTGTTCCATAAATGTGGATGCACAGGGATGCACTCTCACAGACAAATTAAATAGACATTTGTCTTAGTGATGACACTGGAGGAAGCTGGAGTTTAGCACGCATTCAGAGCCAAATAAAAAGATAAGAATGTGACTGTGAATTCAACAGTCAAACCAAGTGAATTGGAACATCCTCCTCTGTAGTTAGTGTTCAGAAAGCAGTGTTCAGATAGCAGACTGCCTGATTAACCTGGAAAAGTTTATCCAGTGCGGACGTGTTTGTGTGCTTAATGGAATAAATGCTTTAAAACCTAAATATCCAAACCTTGTTAATGCTGCCTTTTTGTATTTTAAATGTTTGAATTTGTGTTTGTATGTCAGTATATTTAATTGTAATCTAATCATAAACACAAACATAAACAAAAGAACACACAATTTGTGGGTTTCTGCCATTTCATCTGCACTCAGAACGTTATTGGTATGAACTCGAGAGTGGCCATATATGTTTGTTTATTTTTTTTCAGAGAAATATCTGATAAGTGTGTTGCAGTGTGGTCTTTTGCCGATATTTGCTTATTGGCCCTTGCCTAACGAAGTGGCGAGGGCTATTGTTCTTGCTCGGTTTCTTTATTATTATTCCTCTTCCGCCAAAATGATCGCATTTTTGACCCCCTGAACGTCGACGAAAAGTCTATGGGGGTATAGAATCGACCGGCCCGGCGAAAAATTCGATAAAACGGAGATCGCAACAATGACCAAAGTGACCCCACTCAACGGCGCCCCCTAGAATTGGACCCCTATGGGAGAGGGGACAAGCAAAGTATGTTGCAGGGAAACGAAATTTGGGACAGTGACAGAGAACCATGAGACAAGCCAAAAGATGAATTGGAGCACATCTCTATGACCAACAGGAAGTCGGCCATATTGGATCAAAAAACTCGCCGCTGTTTTGACTGCGTGTACGCCAAAGTCTTCAAGTGTCTTGGTTTTGGTCCAAACGAGCTCAGATTTGACACGTCACATCTACAGATGTGGGTCCACAAACGCATTATTTTTCTCAGCGCAGTTTTTCACGGTTTGTCCGTAGCACGCCGGCGAAGAACACCTTCGTTTCCTGTTTCTTTGATGACCTCTCACGGCCACAGGCTTTGGCCTACAAACTCACATCACTATTGTGTGATCCCGGCCTGAATGTGATGAAATATGAAATATAATAAAAGTGAACTCTGTAGCGCCACCTAGTGTATACGTGAAACATCAACATTATCGGATTTGGACCAAATTTGGGGATTAAATTCTATGCATGATTTCAAGCAAAATCTTATATTATGGAAATGGTGCAATTTTCATTGTTCGCCACCAGGGGCGCAAAGACTCAATAAAAAAATAGTAAAAAAATGCCTACACACACAGGCTTTGTCTGATCGTGCTGAAATTTGAATCACTAATGCCTGATTAGGGCTTGATTATAATAAACTATAAAGCATATGAAAAGTTACTCTATAGCGCTACCTAGCCTATACAAGAAACATCAACATTATTGGAGTTGTACCAAATTTGGGCATTAAATTCTCTGTGTCAAAGCAAACAAAAAAAAAAAAATATGGATATGGGGTGTTTCCCACGGTTGGCAAGGAGGGGCTCAAAGACTCCCCCAATAAATAGTTCCAAAATTACTACACGCACAGACTTTGTCTGATTGTGCTGAAATTTGAATCACTAAAGCTTGAACATGGACTGAATATAATACACTATAAAGTATATGAAAAGTGAACTCTGTAGCGCCCCCTACTCAGGCATGAAACATCAACATTATCGGATTTGTACCAAATATGGATATTAAATTCTATGCGTGTCTACGACCAAAAAAATACATTATGGATATGGGGTATTTTCCAAGGTTGGCCACAAAGGGCGCAAATACTCCCCCCCAAAATATGTTTAAAGGTGCACTATGTAACTTTTCTGTTGGAGGGTCTGTTTTTATGCACAGTCTTAGTCTGACAGTGTTCTTGATTATAAAAGTCATGTGGCCTAGTTTCTATAATTTGGCTCTAGATCGTTCCCATTTTCAAATATTAAAGGTGCCCTATGTAATTTTTCTGGTGGACGAGCTGTAGGGAGGAGAGAGTCGTACCAGGGCGGTCACAAGACCTCAGCCAGATCATCTAAAGCCAGATCTTCAAATTGAATTAAATAGTGTGCGCAAAATTTTGTGAAATGTATTTATCTGGGATATAATAACATTTCTGAAATGACACATGGGGACAGAGACTTAACACTTAAAAACGTATTAGCTTCCAGGATCAAGTATTCTCAAGTATGGCCCAATTATATTGATATTACTATTTTCTTTCAATGACACTTGCAAACATTACACAATTGTAAGCTATTATTATATATTTTATTGCTGAAAATGTATGTTTCTTTATTTTTTTTTTTATATCCCAGTCAATTGAGGGTTTTCTATACTCTCTGCAGAAACTCTCTCCTCAAGCTGCAGTTTCCAAGTGGGAATGCGGCTCCTGTGGGGTAATAGATTATGCATGCACTTCTATGTGTACTCACAGATGCCTGTCAGATGCAGTAGCAGAAGTCACCCTGATGAAATATTCCCTCTCACTTCAGTCCTTTAAAAGTGAGTTGCTAGTCAAAGTTGCTCAAATGCGTCTTTTTTTTTTTTTTTTTTTTGGCATTTACAGGATCAGGTCACCCAGCAGGAACAGAGTAGCCCCGCTGTCATTGCAATTGTTTAGGGTGACATCAGCGGGTGACCTGCGAAGCAAAGCACATTAACAGGGAGACCAAGTATGTCCTTAGATTTGTTCCAGCATCTACTATCCTCATTTGGTCCCGGTGACGTCTTCTGTTGTTGACAGCTGGCCAAAATCCCCAAAGAATTTTTCAGAGTTTTTAGTTGAGTTTGCTGTGTTGGCAGACAGCGACTTGTACTTCAGTGTGAGTAGAGAAAAGAGGTTCAAGTCAGCTCTGCTTGTGACAATGAGGCATCATTGTCAGAGTGTGATATGAAGTGCACAAAGCACATTGTACTTAATGAAATAGTTCATGCGTTGCCCTTTTTCTTTGGACAAAAGTGTCACAATCCCTTAGTTGTGTATTTAGTTGGCAACATGTAGATGTATTGATGTATGTCAAAAGTGAAGTATCAGATTTGACTACCATCCTAGGTGCTGTCAGAGTTTTTCTTTTTATTGCATTCTGCAATACACTAGGCATATACTATTTTTAACTTATATGATGTATCTAAAATCTGTGCACTGGAAAAAAAACAATATCTAGGTAAGTTAAAATGAAAAAAAATGAAATTAAGAACATTTTACTTTATTTGAGTAGATTCAACTTGACAAGTGAAATTATCTACCAGTGGAATAAGTGTTTTTCTCTTAAATCAAGCAAGATTCTTATTTTAAGTGCCAAGAGTTTTTGTTTTTCTTATTTTAAGTGTAGCAAGATGTATTTTCACATTTTAAGTACAAAAAGTCTTATTCCACTGGCAGATAATTTTACTTGTCAAGTGAAATTTACTCAAATCATGGTAAAGCTTTCTTAAATCAAGTCATCTTAACTTGACTAGATTTTGTTTTTTGCAGTGTGGAGACAGCCTTTTATCAGTCACTTAACTGACACTGGTGTGATATTGTGTGATATTTACTATTGGAAACATTTTGCATTCCTTCTTATAGGATAGTTAATCTTGTATTTTGGGCTGAAACTTATAAAATCCGTTAACCAAGGGGTATTTCTGCTGCTGCCATTGCTGTACCTTGTGATGACAGATCTGCTGAGTTCTTTTAAAACCCCCACGCTTTGGGCCTGTTCTGTCTTTGATGTGTACTTGTGGTGATAAAAGAGAGCGCTGATATTTCACAGTCACATAAAATTAAATCCTACAATCTGCAGAACAGATAAAATAGGGAGGCTATGTTTGGTGCAGAGCAAGTGCATGGGGCAGACTTGGCAGGTGGTGTGTTTGGTCAAAGATACGGCACAGTGAAATGGGCCCGTACCTGAGACTCCAGACTGGAGTCAGATAACAGCACTGGGCGGTGAGCTCACTGTTTTCACTGGACATACAGTCGACAAGGGTGCTAAGTCTCCTAAAGACCACACTATACTGTGTCTGTCTGCTCTGTGGCTCTTTGGCCCCTTTGTCGGGTCACAAATTCTGAGGTTAGGTCCTGCCTGGCCTAACCTCAAGCTTGTTTTCACATATACAATATTCCTTTGACATATTCTTTGACGTTATATCAGGTTGGTTTAACTTCCAGACTCGTTCAGATTTATGAATGTGAGCAGGTTGGCAGTGACAGTGATCCCTTTAAGAAATTTATACAGGCTTTTATATTCTCATCTCCCTTAGCCCTGACTTTGCTCATACAGGAAAGGGAATATGCTGCAAATGTGAGACTTAATTTCTGAGACAAAAGCTGATTGGTGAATGGCTTGCAGCTTCGGATTTACTCAGCAAAGTGGCCTCTTAGTGGCTCGCTTTGATATCATAAATAAAGCATTACATTAAAGTCTAATTGGACTGAACCTCTCAACCTAATTCACTAATGAGATTGAGCGATTTCATCCTCAGTGACAAGATATATGTTCCCATCTCTGCATTACACAGATTAAATATTGAGCCGGACTCCATTAGTTGTATTGAGCATAGTGAAACCAGTAACCAACCCAGCCCCAGTCACAGGTGAGCTCTTGTGCCATGTGCAGACAGCCACATGTCTTAATAAAATGAAACACTATTAAGTGCTCTAAGAAGTCCTTTGCCCTGAAGTGTGGTGAACTTTCTCTCAGAGAGCGAAGGGCACACACTCTCAGTGATTGCGTTCTATTTTGTCCCCATCACAAAACAAAAGGCAGCATGTCAGAGGTGCTAGAGTGTCTTTACTTACAGCCACACATCGTTTAAGTGTCCCAATATATTGTTGTGGTTTTTGGCTTGGATTAACACTGGTGAGTTACACCTCTTGAGAAGCCAAATATATGAACTCCACTGCGCAATTGATTTATTTTAAATTATAGCAAAATGTAGTGTCTTGTCTTGTGGGTCCTGTATCTCGTCCCATCCTTACTAAATTAGTTGTTGATTATTTCTATTATCAGTTATTCATAATTAATAAAATTAGTTTGGTGGATACACCCGGGCCCAACAACCCTCTTATGTCCATCTTCTGGATTCTGTACACGTTTATTTTAAATACATAAATGAGATGAATGACATAATTGTGCCATCAAACCTGTGCCAATAAACTTGGCTAAATGTTTTTTCAGAGTCACTCACCTGCCTGTGTAACGCAAACTGTGCTAGAGAGTTGCATCATAAAGGAGTGCCTATGCTTTTTCAAAAGAAAGAGTTCGATGAATTCTGAAAGATAATGTTTAGAGATGAAAACATTTGGGGAGGCAGACCAAAAATATATTTGATATTTTTGTATTTTGTTTTATTGATACATATTTCAACAGTCCTGGTGTAGGTGTTCCTCTCCAGAGCTCAAAACACTGACCCCTCTTGTACACGTTCACTACATTATATCCATGAAGCCCTCTTGGCACACTATACACTTTTTTTTTTGGCAGATCATGAGCAACTCGTGAGTGACTCAAAAGCCTATCTGGGAGTTTGCCTAACCAGTCTTTATGTAGGGCGAAGACTATAGGGTCTGGGGCTTTATAATCTTTATAGTTATGTGCCACTTCCTCAATGTACCTCATGTCTTCCATGGATGCAAAAACAGAATTTCCCTGAGCCGCATGTCACTGTTTTGCTATAATTGTTACATTATAATACTTTAGTTAAAACAGGACATGTAATGGGCCTTTGGAATTTATTTTTCATCAGGGGCCACTAGTTGGCCAAGGAACAAGCAACACTATTAATATTGGAGAATAGGTTGTAAACTTGGATGAGTTCAGCAATCTTCTATATTTAATGAGCATGTGATTGTTTTAAAGAAAAGTCTAACCACAAGTGTGTAGACAAAGTTGCATTTTTATTTTAGTTTAATTACATAGGCCTAATTAAACAAACAAAAAAAGTACAGTGCAATTAAAAGCCTAATGGTCAGGTCAGTGTTAAATCTCGGTCAGTCATGAATGGTTCAGGGGGATTGCGCATATGTTGGTATTTAAGGGGTTTCCCATATTACTAGCTTTGACACAGCTAATCAAAGGGTCTCAGCAGTAGCCATTACATGTGTCACCTCCATTTGTTGTGTTACCCGCGTGGAATATGTGATGCTGGGAGTTAAAGAGCCCTTGTGTATTGTGTTTCAGGTCATCCATTACCATAATTGCTTTTAGCCACAAGTAGGCTTTCCTTATGCAACTGCCTTTAAATGTTTAATCACATTGTTTTGAGGTAACAAACTTTGTAAACGCATTTAACAGTATGGCTTGGGCAGGTTGTAAACGAAAACTGTGGCATGGGTGTCACGTGCAAACAATAGTTCCAGGCCTTTTTCATGGTGGAATGGTGTAAATTAGTAAGCGTGGCGGACAGGAGTCACATCTTGTGTTTCCGAGTCTACATTACACTCAGGACGTGTGTGGTTAGAGTTACACACTTGAATTGACAGATGTCCGTTTGTTAAAAGAGCTCAGTGTCGCTCATCTGATATGAACAACTGCCTCTGAAAATTGAATCCCTTTATTTTCTCTGTGTGCTCTATGGGCTTTGATTATGGCTTTTAAATACTTTTGAAAGAACAGAGTTTGTCAGGGGACATGTGTTGGCAGTGTCAGTTGTCCACTGTAATGTGGCTGTGTGCTGACAATTGATATTTCTTGTTTTGGCTTCCAAACAAGCTGCAGTATAATGAGTCTGTGTGGGAATGCTGCTATTGTGGAGTTAGAGTTGTCAACCTGAACTATGTGGAGCACTCGAGTATGTCCACTATCGATCCTACTCCCTTTGTCCTTGAATTGAACATGTTGAAAGGGGCCTCTATCAATGGGAGAATTATTACTATTTCAGCAATTAAATTTTATGTAACATATCACTGTTAAATTTACAATCTAGGTCACTGATCCCATTAGCCCTCTCAGAACAGCCCACATTTTTATTTCTGTTCGAATAATTACCAAATTAAACTGAATGCAGGCTAGCTGGCAGGCGGCCGAGTTATAATGTTAACACTGACACTGTATGATTATTTTACTTCCTCTGAAAACTGCAGTTTTGACTTATAAATGAACATTTAGTATTTCATTCTTACACAGCTAAAATCATAAAGAGCTTCTAAGCCTTTTATTCATGGCTAAACACAGACACGCTTAAGGAGAATAGAGAAGCACTCAGCGAAATCCTCCTGCTTAAAGATAAGCTAAGGATTTTCTGACCTGTGAAAACTCGTGAAAAATGCTAAGTACAAACCCTGTATGAGTGCGAAGGTATTTAGATCCACTGCTGTAATTCAAGCACATTAAGGCTGCCTCTGCAGAATGTAATCATGTGCGTTTTTCTCTCACTGCTCAGAAAGGCTCTCAGAGAGAAAAAAACAAGCCGATAGGAAACCTCTGCTGCATTTGCTGACAGCAACATTTTGTGAAATATCTACTGGCAGTTGTGATGCTGCGTGCACAGTGCAGGACCTTGGGGTGATTGAGTGGAAAGAGCTGGTGTGGAGGAAGAGCAGTAAGGCATGTCAGCGAGAGCAGCGCTTTGACAAATGCAGGAGTGTCTAATACAGTTTGATGATGTTTAATCTGCAGCACACACCAATATCTGAGCTCTGAGATGGAGATAGTGTGTACGAGTGGGCAGGTGGTGTGTGGTCTCCTGCAGGGGGCGTGGTCGAATTGTCAGAGAGTCCTGACTGGAGATAAGTGCACAGAGGATTGATGTGATGAAGAGGGGGCCCTGTGTGACAGTGGAGGTGTGTGACTGATGAGGGGCACGCTGTTCCGCCCACAAAGAGCTCCCCTGTGAACGCCAAACGCCTTCTGGACAGAGTACCAGGCCAACACAAGCCACGCTAATGTGGAGCCACAGCTGTTCCAGTCCAGTGTGTCTCTGCACTGAACAACACATAGAGAGGACCACATATACACACACATACACACACATGCAAACACACATACACGCACTAGCACTATGGTGGTATCCTGACAGGTGTGGAACTGGTGTGTTTTATGTGTGTCCTATTCTTTACTACATTGCACTGGCATTAGAAACACTAGGATTTTTAGATGAGCTAAATTTTGTGCACAACAAAAGGTCAAATGAAATTAGTTTCGTTTTGCAGCAGAAGATCAAGGACAACAAGGACTCTTAATTCAAGAGCTTCAAAAGCAATCTTGGCAAAGTGAAGAAGTCCTTTTCTGCAGTGCCTTAAATAGAAGAGAAATTATGAGCTCTGACAATCTAAAGTGCCTATACATTATTCATTTTCCTTTTTACAGTCAAATGGAATTCTTAAAAAAGTCCACTCTCTGTTGTACAGAACAATTCTTTCGGTCTACTGCTATGGTCCTTTTATTTACCATTACTCAAATTAAATCAATACAGTTATTACAGACACTGTATTTATCAAAAAAAAAGTTATTTGGAGCACCTGATTTGTGAAAAATTCTCACCAAGAAAAACATAACCTGGGGCCTTTAATAAAAGAGTTTAATGATTTCTTGTAGTTTTTTGTCAGCCTTGATGGAAATGCTAGCTCCGTGTTAATCTTAAACATCCTATATTACACAGAATTGACTGTGTGAGCTGTAAGCCATGTTACGATGTTACCTTCTGATACATACATACAAACATACCTGGAGTTGTGTTTCGTTTCATTCACCGTTTATCATTATTCTGTCTACATCTTCAAAGCTCAAAATGCTCTGTTCTCAAGTTAACAGCTACTCATTACCTTTAGTTCAGGTGAGATTGGCAATTGCAGGGTTGAATGATCCATACACTATTGAAGGTGTATGGAATTTAAAAATACAGTGGAGCACTTCCTATATTATCACATGAACTATGCAGGGTTTGTGTGTTATGAGAGTGAAACAAAAACAACTCTAGGTACAGTATGTTTGTGATAAGAAAACCACTTTATAACATAGAGCATAAAATGGCTGTAATATGGACCCTTCAAGGTGCTCTTTGTTTTGCAGTTATTCATGGTGGACAATGCAGCAGATGATTGGAGGATAGCCATGACCTATGAGCGCATCTTCTTCATCTGCCTGGAGATCCTGGTGTGCGCCATCCACCCCATCCCAGGGAACTACACCTTCACTTGGACTGCACGCCTGGCCTACTCCTATGTGCCATCCAAGACTGACGCAGATGTGGACATTATCCTATCCATCCCCATGTTCCTGCGCCTGTACCTCATTGCCCGTGTTATGTTGTTGCACAGTAAGCTCTTCACGGACGCCTCTTCACGAAGCATCGGTGCCCTCAACAAGATCAACTTTAACACACGCTTTGTGATGAAAACTCTCATGACCATCTGCCCCGGGACGGTGCTGCTAGTCTTCACCATCTCACTGTGGATCATCGCCGCATGGACGGTCCGAGCCTGCGAGAGGTGCTGGATAGCTTTCTCATGCTATGAAATCAAACATGTATGATGCATAAAAAAGTTATGCTAGGAAAATGTCATACAGTCAAGTGGGATTGTGTATAACACTCAACAGAGAGACAACAGTATTAGTCATGTAATATCCCGTGTAAAGAGCACATTTACTGACAGAAATTGAAAAAAAATACATGAAAGTTAAATAGATATTGAAAATTCAACTTTAAGACCACTACCAAGGCTTGGGTGCTGTTTGATGATGATAAAGGTATAGTGAGTATTGTAAAGAATCATTTTACTAAAACAAATAAGCTGAATATATTTTTTAAGTTAAAAAGTAATTAATTGTGATAACCTTTCACACAATTCTATTTTCTATCAGAATTACAGAAGAGCCTGATGCCCTAGGAAGTAGAAGATACATTCCTGTGCATGGAGCTGGAGGATCTATTTCATGTATTATTTATTGCAGGTATCATGACAACCAGGACATAACCAGCAACTTTCTAGGAGCCATGTGGTTGATCTCAATCACATTTCTTACCATTGGATATGGAGACATGGTCCCAAACACTTACTGTGGGAAAGGAGTCTGCCTTATAACAGGCATTATGGTAAGAGCTATATTTATTTACAATATATAAAGAAGTTGGGATGTATACCTCCCCTCCCCAGAGGACACATATTGCTTATAGTGTCTACTTCTTCATTATAAATCCATACTAGCACAAATAACCAGTAAAAGCGAATTAGCAATTCAAGAGTAAAAAGGGGGATGCAATCCCCCACAGACTCACACAGAGGACACATGCTGTACATAAAAACAGCGTGTTAGTCTCAAGACTGCATTACACAACAACACAAACTGCCCTGAAGCATGATAATAATATGTTATGACATGATACTAAAACTGAACCTAAACAAAAAAAATGTGTTTTCTCTTTTTCTTCTCAACCTTATAAAAAGTGTGTTTGTCTTTTTCAGGGGGCTGGCTGCACTGCTCTTGTGGTGGCTGTTGTAGCAAAAAAACTGGAACTAACCAAAGCTGAAAAACATGTTCACAATTTTATGATGGACACCCAGCTAACAAAAAGAGTAAGTCCCTTCATTTTAGGTAATTATCTTGTATATTGAATGACTCATATGCTTTTGATGCCTCAGGTGAAAAACACCGCTGCGAATGTTCTCAGGGAGACGTGGCTCATCTACAAAAACACCAAACTAGTGAGAAAGATGGACCACGCCAAAGTCAGGAAGCACCAGAGGAAGTTTCTCCAAGCCATTCACCAGTAGGTACCACACAGGCATAACCAGTCAGCTCTGTCAGCGGTGCTTTGTTCTAACCATCTGAAGCTGAAATCTGAATTGTTTGACACCTGTAGCAACAGTATGCAATAGTGGTGACATTTTGTTTTTTCTAATCTAATCTTGCTTTGGTGAACTGCGCTCCTCTGTGCACCTTTAGCTGGTGTCAGGCTGGCTCTTAAGCTCACACGTGTTGCTTTGTCCTCTGCTCGTGGCTGTTTGGACATTTACCTGTCAAATAGTCTTTTACTGGCTCCCAGAGGAACCTCAATGTGCTTTCTAACTGCTAAACAATATTGATTGTATCTTCACCTCAGTCTTGTTTTTTACACCCTACAGTGCCTGCATGCCCACAAACCATGCAGTTTTCAACCTGCAGTCCATTACAACAAGATAAAGAGTTACTAAACGGATAATTCCTAAATGTGTTATTCATATATTCATAGGCTCTATAAGTGTTCTCTGTTGGTATGTTTATTTGCTGTGAAGTTTATGTATGTGTTTGGTTCTCTGTGCTCCTGTGTGCTCTCGTGTCTATTGTTTGTTCCCACTATGAAGCAAAGGATGTTCATTTGTGTGTAGATGTTGCAACTCACATAGATACAAGTTGTACATTTAGACATAAAACTTGAAAACGTAAATATTTTCAGTTTTTGCAGTCTCTTAGCCTTTGGGACAGTCTAATTGTGGAAACCCCTCTGAGCTGAAGCTTTATAAAATATATATATATATATATATATATATATATATATATATATATATATATATATATATATATATATATATATATATATATATATATATATATATATATATATATATATATATATATATTCCTGTAGTAAAAGAGTCTTTTCTAGCCCAGTGTGCAAGGACGTTTACTCAGTATGATATCCTCCTTCTGTGGTGGTTTTATCTTCAAACTCAGCGTTTGTTTGTTGGTGGTGTGATTGGGCACCTTATCGCAGAGAGCTTAAGTGTGGCCAGCAGCAGGCTATGATGTCTAAAGTTGCCCTTGACCTCGGTGAGGGGATAGACAACACAAAACTGTAACTTAACAGGGGAATGTGAACATTACTCAAGTTTAGAAATACAGACAAGAGCTGGTAGCAGGTGTTTGTACAAGGTTCTAGACTGACGTTAAGGAGAAAGCTAGTGCATTTTTATAATCAGCTCTGGCAGGAGAGAGCAGGAAAAGCAGAGTAGCTCTGAGATAACATAACTTCTAGAGCCATTGTAGGGACGAGGGCTACAGCAGCCACACATCATGTCAGGCATTCACCACCTGAGTGTGTTTTTACAATGTTGCAATATCTCATTTGTCTACTTCATGTTTCCTTTTTTCCTGTTTGTGTCAACACAATGCGATAGAGCGCGGAAGTAAGTCTACCCTCATATGTAGATACAGACTTGTTGTGTGCATGCCTAAATGAGAGCTTGAACCCAATAATGTGACTAAACTTTACACTCCCTCATATGATAAGTGAAATTCATGCCACCAAGAGTATAAAAATAGAATCACAACCTTACAATGATGTATTTCCTTTAGCAAACAAGCTTTAAATGATTTGTTTTCTTTCTGCTAAGCATGTAATTTGAATTACGTGCACTTTAATCTGACATTTGCTGGTTTATGCCTCTCTCCACACTTTAAATGTCACCAAACATTGTTTTATTTTCATCTAGTGACTGCACCCTATGTAAACACGTTACACTCACCTCAAGTGAATTTCAATTATCATTGATGGAGGGTTCCGGTCTTCCCATTTCTGCATGGATGTGATGAGAATATCAACTTTAATCAGGAAGACACTGATTAAACTTTAGCCAACTGTGCTTTCACATATCGAAAGATGACAACTCGAGCAGCAAACTACCTCATTCACTCTATCCCCTCTAGTCATGTTGTAACACTTAGCAGTCACGCTTTTGCGCTAATCAGGCTCAGGGTCATCTCTTCGGCATGTGGAACCATTGTTATGCCTGGTACTACATTTACAGCCACATTTCCTTCATTTCCCTCTTGGATGACTTTGTAGCAATGATTTGGTGTTATCATGGCATTAACAGCCTAATACCCCACTGTCATACTTCTGTGCGTTAAGAGGAATTATCAGATAAGCTATAAGTTGAAAAGTTCCAAAAGGTTGTCTGTGTGGTGCATTTCGTATCTAGGCAGATTATGTTCTGAGGCATTAAACATAGCTGGCGTATTTTAACAACAAATATTTTTTACAACAATACATGCTGTCAATTCAACCTTCAACAAAAATTTAATTCAACATCTGAGCTGGAGAATATAGAAATTATTCTCTATCGATCCATGACATGCCATTCTTACAGGTAACTCTTGGTAATGAATAAGTACCGGTAATATTTAAATATTGATTCTATGCTAAACAAGCATAAATCGCTATAATAATATATTTTTAACCCATGTGAAGCTGTTCTAAATAAAAAATATCTTTTTGTAAAAACTCTATTACTATAAACAGTCTGAAGTTGCTGCTAAGAGTTGATGTTCCAGTTTTTCACTATGGGGATTGCTGTGTGCTCCATAAACAAGGGTGAAGTGTGTACCATAGGGGGGCAGTGCATCTTTGTTAGCTGAGGGATGTGTAGTGAAGTTGTTTCAGTGGCAGAGCAATGTAAGGTCAAAATGAATCCTTACCACCAGGTCAGCAGAGGTTTCTACAGTGAGATGAAGTCAGGAGCATGACAAAACGTAGCACTGCACTAACTGAGATTGCCTGAACAGATTTACTGGGGTCTAATGAAAAGCTTAGCATAGTCATTTCCTCTGATGAATAACAAGCAGAAAGAGAGTGCCCTGCTGGAAAGAAGTAGTGCCTCTGATGAGTGATTGACTGAGGCAAGGCAATAGGATGCATTGGATATTCAGGCCAGGGCCATAGGCTTCCTCAGGGTGACCTCATGTTGCCCCCTGCAGGATTTACATCAACTGCTGTCATTTAATATTGATTAATATTATTTTCTATTTCATTTTTTAATATTCCTGTAGTTTGTTTTTTGTTAAATTGATAGCTCTAGTGTATGCATTGAATAGGTGGGTCTTTAGTCATCCCTGCAACATTTTTGATTAACATAAGATGCCATCTTTATTCCACATCTTCAGGAAGTAGAAAAACAATGCTCCATTGCATAAAAATGGTTGCATCACGGCTAATTAGCAGCTCTCCCTAATGGCCCCTTTAAATCCCTTTTTGACCTTTGCTGATGTTTGTATTTAATTCTCAATGCACAGTTGGTCTTTGTAAGATATACAGGGTATGTTTGCTCTAAATCTGTGACGCTAACTGACTTGATACCACAAGCCAGTTCTGCTTATTGTGCTCAATATAATTTAGCCCATGTGGGCAACTTGAGGAAAAATAACACTGCTTAATATTGTAGACCACATGTGGTCCACACACTCTACAATACTGCACCACTCTTCTTTTCAAAGCTTTGAAGAAACAAGGAAACGGATTTTGGAAGTCTAATTAAACAGAAAATGTGAATTATTAAAGCTGGTTTTTCATTTCCTTGTGCTTTTTTAAGTAATGTTAAAAAACTGGGCTTCCATTTATTTAAAAAAGTATTACTTTTTTGTTATGTATACAGCATGAAGTGGTTTTCAAGGAGAAACATTCTCCAAATTGTCTGGGACAGTGCCAAGAAAGGCTGTGCAAAAAAGTGATATTACAAACTAATGAAAATGACTTTGTTTCCTCAACAACCAAACAAGACATTAAATGATTGCAATTTAACAGAACAAAAGGGGAAATCATGCTTTTACTGACAGAGAATGTGTTGTGGACCTTTTGATCAAAAAGATTCAAGCATATAAATGATGAGGCTTGCATATTGTGGATAAGCTACAACAGCAACTGTTTAACATTTTTACATAGGGTCATTGGGCCTTGCATGCATAAAGCAAGAAGTAACATCTGTGGCTTGAACTGCAACTTAATAATTTATGAACTGTAAACAATAACCTGGAGTATGTAGGATAGCTCAGGCAATAGTAAACAACGGCCATCTTTGTTTTACATCCTTTACGCTTTGACTATTAAAATTCTCTCATTTATTAGAAGCCCTTTGTAGATTCTGTAACGAATGACATGAGTGGAGCAGTTCATTCTTCTTAGTGGCAGCTCTCCCCTGTAATCTCCTGTCACTTGCATGCAGCTCAACCAAACAGACTGACCCTGCGACCCCTGCATTAACAACACATCCAATGCATGGCCTAGGAGTGCTCTGCGTGTATGCCGCTTGTGTGCACAACTTCAATCACCAACTGATAGCGATAATTTATTGGGTTCTGAATGGTTTTTTGTTCAGATTGAGAAGTGTTAAAATGGAGCAACGCAAGCTGAATGACCAGGCAAACTCACTAGTGGACCTTGCAAAGGTAAGCTGGACTAACAGCTCACTGCTTCACTGTACCATAGGGCACTTTCCTCTGTATGACTCAACTGCTTGCATGCTGCTTCCCTGTGTTCTCTAATATAATCAAAGTCTACAGGTGTCAAATAAACAGACAGGCTTTGTGTGTGCTAATGACATAAAACCTTGTGATAATGCAACTTGTCATGCCACTGTCATGCTCCAGGATAAAATTAAGAACTGGTGTACATCCAATAGTAATTTTCACTTTGTGTATTCTCAGATGTGTGTCTCCAGATGCTTTAAACAGAAGTTGACAAACCTTAGGGAAAGACCAGGCACTGTGCCAGTCTGACACAGCAGAAAGAGTAACCTGGGAAGGGAGACACAGTGATCTGATGATTCAGCCAGAGGCACACACAGCAGTGGAGAGAGTGGTATTGCGCTTCCACATTCAGCTCCTCTCCTTGAATGCAATTCAGGCCAACGTCATGGCATTAGTTAATATGTAGTTAATATTGTCCAATTGTCTTGATCTGGACAACAGCAGTAATCTAGGATGGTTAAGATAGTAGGATAGTGTGGTGATTTGAAGCAAGTGACTGTATTGCAGTTATATGATCTTATTACCAGATGAGGGCAGTATTGTTTCACCTCTTCTCACTCTTGCAGCAGATAATGGCCCTAAATACAGCAGCCTGCATGTTGGCAAGTGTATTACCGCTGCAGTGCTTTGTGAATGTGCTCAGATCACTGTGTGTCACTATGACCAGTAACATTAACACAGGCGTTTGACACAAAAGGTGCTGACAACAGTAGTATTTCTCCCACAGGGCTTCTCCGTGGCTGCAGTCCTGGTTAAATTATTCATCTCCAAATTGCACAATTGCACCTTTAAGCTATTCTCCTTTCACTTCTTTTCTCCTCCCTCCACTCTAATATGTTTGCAGTTTACCATGAAAGGAAAAGCGTCTTTTCTCAATTTCCAATCCCTTTTTTATGCAAAGGAAGTTAATGTTAATGCTAGTATAGCTTTTACATAGTGAAGATGTTATTCACATTATTATAGGTCCACCTAACATTAATACAGGTTGTGCACTTGTGTGTAAGGCTATTATTTGGGGCTTTCCATTAACACAAAATATATAGCCACCTTGTAGGCCTATTCACTATGTTATAAAATGTACCTGCAATGTAAAAAAACATTATTTTGTACAAAAAAGTCAATGGTTTTGTGTCCAAAGACAATACTTTTCCAAACAAGTATTGTCTTTGGACAATACTTGTAATATGCATCAGATGAGGGTGCAGTGCACCATTTTGCACCCAAGTAAACCTGGACCTGCCTTGAACCTGCTTATAGTATTAAGAGTACATTTCATGTTTATTATTTGTATGTTTACACACCCTATGGATACCCTGTTCAAAGAAGTTGCTCTGATAGAGTATAATATGGTGCTAGACAGAGATGCAAGGAGTGTAGCAGTTGGGTGTTGTGCCTCTTTAGCCCAGGCTCATTCATATAAACAGCCCTTCTCATCTCCCCGCCTCACTTCAGAGCAGGACAAGGTAAGTGATGGATGGCTGTGCCTCCTAGCTGCCAGGGATTATTAGTCCTGAGCTGAATAATATCTCACAAACCTCCCTCCGGCAGCATCACTCGCACCCCTTCGTCCCAGTGTGACATGGGCATGGGCATGAGGTCGACTGGGTTTCAAGACTGAATCTGTGAAATTACAAATCAGCAGCTACAGTAGTTTTTGGGGACTAGGAGAGCATAGAAGAGTGACACACAAACTCAGCAGCTCCTGTTTCAGTCGTCAAGGTCGTGGCCTCATCTATTCTGACAGACACAATACAAAGACAAATTCCTAAACTGTTTATGAGGGTCAGTCTCATTTATTTTTGTAGAAATGTACTATTTTTTAAGACTGAATGTCAAACATGTCATAACTTTGTTTTCTTGTGTCTTTTTAAATTTGTTTTGGTTACTTGTTCATCTTCTCAACAATAAGTTCTGGAAAAGCTGTGCCCCAGTTGCCTGTGTCAAAACACAAGAGCACTTTTATTGCTTTCTTGCTACTCTTTCTGAGCAAAAAAACAAACAAACTCTGAACTGACTGAATTCTGACTGAAAGTGTATTTACATCATAGTGTACTGGGTTCAGTGCAATACCTTGTATTTGTGAGTAATGTTGTGCCTGTGCCCTGTTGCAGACTCAGAACATCATGTATGACATGATTTCGGACTTGAATGAGCGAGGAGAGGACATGGACAAGAGGATTGGGTTGTTGGAGACTAAACTGGAGACTCTTCTGAGTAACCTGCAGGCCCTACCTGCACTCATCAGCCAGGTGATCAGCCAGCAGCACAGAGACTTTCTGGAGGTGCAGATGCAGCCGTACGACAAACACAGCCCTGAGCGGTCACAGTCTGTGTCCCGGCGGCGCTCCTCCTCCACAGCACCACCCACGTCCTCCGAGAGCAGTTAGAGTCCAAGGGTCTTCCGCTCCAGACTTTTGCCATCATATGGCCAAGTTGCATTTATTGTAAAGCCGTATGGTTTCAATAAGTATTATCCAAATTCTGATGACAGAATCCAAGATACTGCTACAATATGTTTCAACAGATAACTCCATGCTGTTATTTGTTTTTATTACCTCAGAATTCTTAATATCCTTGCTCTGGTGACATGACCACAAAAGCGCTTCCCTCAGTTATAACTCCTATCGATGGGGCTGTGAGAAGAACTCTACCCACTTCTATGCAGCGGTAGCCAGTTTTAAGTGGCAAGGTTACCACGTGTGAAACTATTGCACTAAACTAGTGCTTCTCACAGACATTTGTGCTTCCACTGGCTTGATTCAGTTGCAGTGTTCCTATGAAGAAATGGAAAAACCTAAAGATTGGAGTCAGGCGGCATGACAGATTTTGAGGTCAGATGTTGGACTGAAGTGACAGCAGTTTAAGGTAGTCCTTTCACACTGTCACTCACACTAAACTGAGGAAAAGTATATATCTTTTAGATTAGGAACAGCATCAAATAAAGGAGTTTTCTGTTACAGCGTGCCCTGAAGAATGACACTTTTGGGGGCAATACTGCAAATAAATGAATCCTTTAGTCAAGATGAATGCATCGAAATCTGTACTTGCACTTACTTTTTAATCAATGCACTTCAATGCTGACTGATATAAATGTGTTGCTCATTAAAAGAAGATTTGAAAATATGTTTTCATTGTTATTGTTATTGTTGATTAAATACTTTATTCTATTTGCGTTATATAGCTGTTGAAGGTCTTTGGTTTATAAATGTATATGTTTAATATAGTGGCCTACTTGTGTAATGTTAACAGGCACAACATTTAACTGTACATGCTTCAATTGGCCTGCTTCAAATTAAATCTGTCCATTATTTTACAGTTACGGCCGTGCTAGACATATTGACCACTGCCTTTGTGTTATCACGCCCTCTTGAGGCCAATGTATTTATTACGATAAAATTATAGACCTATTATATTTGATATTTGAATGACAAAAAAACGAAGAAATAGGCTAGGTGACAAAAAGATAAAGATAATAGCCTCTCATGTTTTAATGATGCAAATTGTGTATTTTGAAATGGCTCCAAATTATTTGGGGACCAGCCAACAACATAAAGGGCCTAAACATACAAGTGTTAACGCAGCAAAATAATTTTTTTTAAAAAGCAAGTAGGATTTAATCTATTTGTGCCAAGGTCTACAAATCTTAACAAAAACATTGATTAGATATCTCACCATTACAGTTTCCTTTTATACTAAAATATTATTTTATTTGATGGACTTTTATCTATTTTAATATTTATCTAAATGGGCAATTAAAAACTAAAACTCATATGGACTACTATCGGTGTAACATGAGGATACTATAGATCTCACAGAATGTACGCAAATGTGTATCCTAAAAGTATGTTTAAATTAGACCTGTGCAATATTAGCACACAATACCACATAATATGCATTCTTGTGGATTTAAAGGTGCACTATATAACTTTGTTAGTCACCTGCTTGTTTCATTGCTTATCATTGCTCTGCCTGGAATGTTCCATAGTATGACATTAAACAGATATTTACATTTATTCCATTACAGGTGGTTTTATAGCTCAACTTCAACTTTATTATTGTCCCAGAGGGAAATTATTGTGCAGCAGTGACAGACATACAGTAGACATACAATACAATTCAATACTACAGTTTCAATAATTCAATAATACAATAATCACATCTTAAGTCAACAATGCAGACATATGTTCCCTTAAAAAAAGAACAGCTACTGTATGTATGTGCATTTCAGCTCAGAAAAATACCTATAAAAGCAGGCATTCTGACTGTGAGTGGGGTTGCCTCTTTACAGATCCAACCTGTAACTTGGTCTGATTTGGTCTCCATGATGATAGAATGGTTTAATACCATACTGTGAAACTTTCCAGACTAAGCAATAATATCTCCATGGAGAAAAGTATCAGATGGACCCTCCACCAGAAAAGTTACACAATACACCTTTAAAGTAAAGTTATTATTATTATTATTATTATTATTATTATTATTATTATTGTTGTTGTTGTTGTTGTTGTTGTTGTTGTTGTTGTTGTTGTTGTCTCTTTACAGTCAAAAGATGGCCGTTACATTTTGCCACAGGGCGCATAGAAACATGAGAAGTAGTCGCCATGGTTACCCTAGTCTAGCAACCTCAACTCGCGCGACACTTTGCGTGAATTTGGCGGCTCCTGCGTGGGTTAGCAAATGCATGCTTTAATTTCACAACTTATTTGAGTGTTAGTTCTTTTCATTATTTTTTCGAGAGATTGGCCAAAGAAGTAACAATTTGCCACCACCATGAGTATACTCGCAAAAATAGCAGAGATCGAGAATGAGGTAAGTGTAGATTCAACATCTTGCAAAACCAATGAAAACGTCGCGTTTTAGCTAGTTAGCCGCTAAAATGCTATCTAGGCTAGTCATAAAGCTGGCTCTTAATGTATCCGGCTATAACGTATTATTAGTATCTTTAAGATTTTCATTACGTGTGTTGAATTAACATTGACTTGCTAACTGTCACATGGTCTACAACATGTAACGTTATGGTGTAGCGTACAATACTTTTACCAGTGGCATTGTAAAGTGGGGTGTCAGAGAGCAAAGTTAAATAGGATAACCACTTTGTGAGAGAAGAGCTACATGAAATGATAACTTCTGCCTTCTGTCTACACGCATACAGGCGTTGCAGGGATTCTTCATATGCAGTGTTCAATACATCGTTATTTTTTATTTATTACTCACGTTTTTTCATATGAAACTCTCCTTAAAATGCCCATAGTTCCTGATGGTGACGTAAATACTTTCCTCATCCACAACATTCAACTACGGGTGCCACTGGTCAGAATGGACAAATATCCCAATAACCAGCTATTTTGAAAGAGAAGTGTGTCAAAATGTGCCTTTTAAATGTATTAGCTGAAGTATAATACCCAATATTCTAATTTGTCCCATTCAAAACAACATTTACGATACATTGCCCACCACTGCATTTAACCCGTTGCCTGTCATTGAATTGTTAATCAGTTGTTGCTAAATAAATTATTGTGTTGTGACATTTTTTGTAATTTCATCAGTTGGTGCAATTACAGGTCCAAATTCTGTACAAATAATAACCCTGATCTTATTCATATAGATGAACAGGACCCAGAAGAACAAGGCCACAGCTCACCACTTGGGTCTACTCAAAGCACGTCTTGCCAAACTGAGAAGAGAACTTATTACACCCAAAGGAGGCAGCGGTGGAGGGACAGGAGAGGGTGAGGCATTGGTGTAATTTTACTACATGTTGTTCCCATTCAAGTTTTAGTAATTATATCCTCTATGTGTTTTAATATATTCACATTGTAAGCTGTTTTATTTCTGTGTTTTTCAGGTTTTGATGTTGCAAAAACAGGAGATGCTCGAATAGGTTTTGTCGGATTTCCTTCGGTGGGAAAGTCTACACTGCTGAGCAACCTTGCTGGGGTGTATTCTGAAGTTGCTGCCTATGAGTTCACCACTTTGACTACAGTACCTGGTGTTATTCGATACAAAGGTGCCAAAATCCAGGTATGCGAATGCAAAACGGCCCTGTTACATTTTGTGATTTCATTTGATTTTGACTATTCTAATAACTGCTCTTCTCTGCCTGGATACATTAAGCTTCTGGACCTTCCTGGAATTATTGAAGGAGCCAAGGATGGCAAAGGTAGAGGGAGGCAAGTCATTGCAGGTAAAGCACTCATGTAGCTTACAATCATGTCACATTAAAATGAAAAAGAACTTGAATACAACATTTCTTAAGCTGTCAACATTTCTGCTTTTTTTGTTTTTTAGTGGCTCGAACATGCAACTTAATCCTGATAGTGTTGGATGTGCTGAAGCCTCTGGGTCATAAAAAGCTCATTGAACACGAGTTAGAAGGTTTTGGTATTCGACTGAACAAGCAACCCCCTAACATTGGCTTCAAGAAGAAAGACAAAGGAGGCATAAACTTTACTGCAACGGTATGTATTAATTAAATTACACTTTGTGTCACTGTAGGGAAGGCATTTCTGACATTCTTATGGGGGATAAGATCATTTATTTGTGAGGGCAGAAAACCAAATTGTTAAGCAGAGGTCTTGAATAGTATACTAATTCTCATATTCTGATCTCAAACCACTAAGTATCGCTGCCCTCTTGTGGATAAGGATGATATTAGAATATTATTTTATGCATGTCATAATTTACCATTCTCCAATTTTTATAGTGTGCACAAAGTGAGTTAGATGTGGAGACGGTGAAGACCATTCTAGCCGAGTACAAGATCCACAATGCTGACATAACTCTACGCAGTGATGTCACGGCGGATGACCTTATCGATGTAGTGGAAGGAAACCGGTGAGCTGCTAAATACGACTGTTGGATTTCATTTGGACCATCCTTTACTATATTCAAAGTTGACGATGATACTATTATATGATTAAACTGAAATGGAAAGTCTTGGTTATTTCAAGTATTATAATTATACTAATCTAGGACCATTTTATTACCTGTTACCTTTTGTTGTTTGGAAATTGGTATCAAAATGAGATTTAAAATTCACATGCTTCATATAATATAAACATATTTTGAATTAGAAGTGGAGAACACGGTGTTCAAAATTTCACAACAACAGCTCTAGTGTTTTCAAAGTGTTATTTAATGACTTTCATATTTCAACAGGGTATACATCCCATGCATTTATGTGCTCAACAAAATTGACCAGATCTCAATTGAGGAGCTTGATATTATTTACAAGGTACACCACTGTGTCCCGATCTCTGCTCACCACCGCTGGAACTTTGACGACTTGCTGGAAAAAATGTGGGACTACTTGCAGCTTGTTCGAATGTAAGCATCATCTGAAATGCTTTAAGACTGAAAATGTTTGGGAAAAGTTTCTAAAATGTGTTTGTATTAACAGCTACACCAAACCCAAAGGCCAACTGCCTGATTACACGTCCCCTGTTGTGCTTCCAAATGGCCGCACATCAGTGGAGGATTTCTGCTTAAAAATTCACAAAAACCTCATCAAAGAATTTAAATAGTGAGTACTAGTACTTCTAACGTATGTATTATTTTGTTTACTGTTTTCACCACAACACCATCTACAAACCAAAAAACATAGTAAAAAATGACCAGCATGTTGTTTGGATAAAATACTGCAAAATGACAGATAGTGATTAAATAGTTTAATGCAACACAAGCACTTTAATCACAGCTGTCGCTCTCTTTTGGTAGAGTGCACCATAAAAAGATACATTTTGAACATTGATTAGACCCTCTTCTAATGTCTCCCAAAAGACAAAAGCATCTATCAATGTGTAAGTGCTACTGAGCAACACTGGCCCTCTAGGGAATGTGTAAACCAAGCGGATTAAAAATGGCCCTCACAGTAAATGTGAATTGTGTATGTTTATACTTCATACAATATTGTAGTAGTTCAGTCTTTGAAATATTACTAATAATGACCTAAACCTCTTTTTCAGTGCCCTTGTGTGGGGCTCATCAGTAAAGCACAACCCCCAAAAGGTAGGAAAAGACCACATCTTGGAGGATGAAGATGTTATTCAACTTGTGAAGAAGTAACTGAAAAACGACTTCTGCATGTGCACATCTGTACAGTCTCCTATAAATATACCATGCATGGGTACTAAAGCATTTGTGTCACTGTTTTTGATCTCATTTAAAAACAACAATGAAATACATGACTTTAAGTGTTGCATAAGCCCACCATACTTACACCATGAATAGTTCATATTGAATATTGGTTAAGTCTTTCACAAATCTGTACAATAAAAAATCTTTAAATGAATTCTGTACTATTTGTCTTCACTCATGACTTGCATCTGGCTGAGCTCAGCAAATACCGTCAGTACTGTATATCATCTTTCGTTTGTTGCATTGATTATGATTACAGAAGTGCATAGAAATGTTGCATCACTGAATCAGACTTAGCCCACTGTTCCTCATAAAAATCTACTGGTTCAACATTTGTGATACCAGCAACACTAGAGTCTGGTTCAGAAGGATTCTCGTTTGAAAGCCTTGTCCAGCTAAGTGATTTATGTGACATTGATGATGACGGCACTTATAAAGGCTGACCGCCTACCCCCTCCCTCTTGTGGGGACGGCCACTCAGGTTAATCAGTTCATTCACTCAGACGCAGTCTGGGAACAAAATACGCCAGCTGTTCACAACTAACAAGCCTCCACAGAGCAAGATAAAGAGCATTTCATCAGAGCAACACGACTGGACAACTGCATTATCTAGTGTCTGTATGTTGCAATCTCTGCAGTCTGTGTGGCCATTTTGTGCTTGACCACTTGATCACAGGCTGGCGCCAGACATAAGGATTAAGGAATACAGGGGCAGAGAATTAAAAAGCATTTATGCAAAAAGTAATATAAATTGAGAGAAAAATTGACAGTAGATGTAAGTCTACTACAGATGTGACAAATATTTTGGCTTTGACTGTTATGCTTATTTTGATTAATTTAAAGAATTTAACCAATACTATTAAACAGATATAAAACTCCACACATTGTTGGGTGAAAAATGTCTGCAGTGTAGCCTACAGTTTAGCAGGAGTTCAAATATCAAAAGAAGCTAATTTCTCACAGTACCTAAGATGATTCTAAAGAAAATCGTAGTAATATGGATGCAAAAAAGTGATGTAGCTTGGAATAAGAATGAAGTAGTATTTAAGTGGTCTCTTTAAAAGAAATCCGTAAGGAAAAGCTGGGTTGGGTTGAGAGCATTGCCTGACTGACTGGCCTGCAGAAGCAACAGCAGGATCAACCCTCGTCAGACACCGCCTCTACCCCACCCCCTTTCTCCCTGTAAATTATAGCAGCACTTTAGCTAATGAAAGAGTTGAAGACCGGGCACTAATAAAAGCCATTAAGTGAATAAAGCACTTCCCCCTCTAACAAAATTAAAGAATCTACCCATTTGGAGAGGGAGGACTCTGTATTAATATTTATGAAATGCGGAACAAGGCCCCCCCAAACTCTCTTACCCATGTCCAATCCTGGGCTGACCAAGTCCTCCTTGCCAGTGCACCTATCCCAAGAGAACATCACCAACCCCTCCTAGCTGGAAGGAGGGGCAGGAGATGGGGACTTGAAGGGTGCTGAGGACGCAGTCAGGACAGTCTGTCTCCAGTTGAGCAGGCTGGAAGACCCCAAGACTTCACTCCAGAGCATCCTGACGCCTTCGTCCCATCAAAACCCGCGGCAAAGACCCGGGCCCCTCACAACATCTATGGGGCCAGAGGATGGAAAAGCAGGTTCTATGAAGGTCAGGTGTGTAGACAGCAACTGGTAAATATTCTTTTTGAAATATTCATTTTTTTCTGTAAGGTTAGGGACAACCATTGACAATCTTAAAAAATTTAGCGTACATATTTTGGAACCTCTACTGGTATCAAGTCATTTCTTGAATTAAACCCATGAAAAAGGTAAGAAAAAGCCATGTTTCATCAAACCATGACATACCATGACTATATTTTTTTTTTTATAATTCCCCAAAACATTATCATCACAACCTTCCCTTCGCCACCCGTTTTAAAACATTTCAGTCATTCATTCATTTTGACATGGGTCATTACAGATTCTCAGTTTGGTCCATCTCCATGTGTAATTTCATCACACAAAGTGGTTCAGTTACCAAAAGTCTAAGTTGATTATGGCACCAAGTGCTCTCATTTTGGTAAGTCGTCCCTGGAGAGGCTCAACGAGACAGTGGAGTAGGTAACAATATTGTCAATTCTGTTGGGAGAACCATGACTCTTTGCTTGATTATATCGCGACTCCTGACATTGGTCTCAGTGACCGTTAACACAGTTAGCTGAAAAACGTCAAGTCTGGTTTAAAGTTAGATCTCGCTTAGACAAACCAGGACAAAACTAGAGTAATTTCTTGTCTTGTGCTTTTGTCCTGTGACTTTACAGGTGAAAAAAGTAGCAAAATCTGTCTGTTACTCATACTGTAGGACTTGTCGCGCCATTGATTGTCGCTCTTCTTTGATCAAAGTATACTAAAATCAACTTTGGTCTGAAAGTCTTTTTAATCGAAATTTTACATCAGACATTAAAACTAAAATGCTGATTGTAAAAATGTACGAATGGCGAGAAGGGCGCCAACATTGGGAGGGTGGGGTTTGTCGCAGTTTGTACGCAGGAAGGGTGTAGTCCAATTTTCCGCAATGCGTGTGACCTAAGACAATTTTGTTTGATTCTGCAGATGTTTTAACCAATTGCATCGCCATTTTGGAATCATTACTAGATGTAATGACAACACTTAACAAATGTGAATAACTTTTAAACAAGACTTGTTTTAGTTATGATAACCTTTAACGCAGCGGATGGAAATAACCTTCAGTGTTTTCAGGTCATTTTTAACCTCGGCGTAGGTGGACAAAGCCTTCTGGAGTACATTTTAGTGCTCTTATTTTTCATGATGATCCTAAACTGGACCCCTGGAAGTTGGTGGATTTTCAGGATTTCAGAATTTGCCCAAGTCCTCATTGTGCTTGATCTAACCATGCAGTGCGTCTTCTGTCCATGGTTGTGCCAAGCACCTTGGAGCCTTGTGAGCACCATCTGCCATTGAAAATGAAGGCTCAGAACATCAATACATGTTATAGAAATATGCACATTTCTTCGTGACAAAATAAAGTGTTTGATTTGTTACTTTGTTTTCCTGTATTTTGGACTGGTTACTTTTTTTTACTTACAATAAATATGTAGAAAACTTGTGTTACCAGGCTTTTTTAAATGTAATTACTAAAACATATTTTTTCATAAAATTAAATAAAGGCAACTGTCTGAAAAAACAAAAATACTCCAATGCTTACCAGTTTAAGCATTTTATGATTATCTACAAGCTGCTCTTTCAATGTGTCACATCTGCACAAACGATCAATTACAGTAAGTGCCCAGTGGCTTTTAACTAAGTCTAATAATCCCAGCCCGAGGGCCATATTTTAAAACAATGTTCTCTGAGTAAGGACTGCAGATACATCACAGATCAATAAATCAAACTATGAGACATTGTGCAATGTCTCAGACGCACAAAGCAAGGCTCCATGTCCATGAAAAGCTCAAATTATATTGTGTTACTATTCTATCAAAGGTTTCACAATTTATCATGGCAGTACATTGTAAAAATAAATAAGTTTCTTTCTTACGACTCAATGCACTGTGAGCTGTCCATGTTATTAAACCTCTCCAGAATATTAGCATCCAATCATAGTATTTGGAGCCATTAGGTAAAGTAAAAGAGGTCCATGCTCATTTATAAACAAAATCTTAAGTGATGAAAAAGTTTGTGTTAATTTTTCCAAACAAAAACCCAAAAACTTTTCCACTCAATATGGCATGGTTAAGGCCACAAACCTAATCAAATCAACATTTTATTTTACCGTCATGCCATCTCTTGAAATTGACAAGACAAAGACAGAAGCTTTTAACCAAGACGTGATTTCCAATGTTGCTTGCGCTCCCAAATTTGTGCCATTTTTATTTATAGGGAGTAAGTGTAATTTCTTCTGAATTAATAGGTATTGTTGTTCCAAGCTTATTGAAAAGGCATGCACCAGTTCTGTGTGTGTTGCAGAGCCTGTGACACCAGACAGCTAATACAGAGTTTAGGATCATCCTATTAGACTAAACTACACTACCACCCACAAACACTAGTTACACAAACATCAATGACAGAGGAAGTCGATTGCTCACATACTGATTAGATTTTTTATTTCTTTTCTAGTTTTCCAGTTCAATATCTCTATAATCACATAAGATGCAAAATTATTAACAGTTTCTGAAGTAATTCTTAAGTAATCAAAAAGACACACATCACAACAAATAACCTGTTGGAGCTCAACAAAAACATAATAGTACGAGTCAGCCTATTTCTGGAAGGATTTCTGATGTCATGTGGAAGCCAGACAGAATCTGAATACATTCATAACCACTGCATGAGTTCAAATATTTAATTATTTTTTCAGTCAAAGCTCTCTTTTTATTGAGTCCTCATATACACCGTATTCACGTGTGTTGAAACTGGCAGATTTATACAGAATGAATATAATGTAATGTATTCATCCATCCATCTTCTCCCGCTTAATCGGGCTGGGTCGCGGGGGCAGCGTGCTGCCCAATACTCATAGCACCTGAAAGTAATGTATTCATTACTTTCCCAACTTCATTTCATCCAAGTATTCATTGTATAATATGTCCATCATAAATGCTTCGTGTGTTTAAAAAAAAAGGTAAGATTAAAACTATTTACCACTATTAAAATAATGATAACGGTGACGAGCTGTAAACAACATTGTTCTTAAATGAGGCAACATTTACTTTAGCATGGTACATTTTGTGCATTCACCCCACCCCCTAACACAGCTTGACGTATGAATGCACTGTAAATGGCGCTCGCCAGAAGTCAAATAGTGCAAAGATAAGTTATGCCTGATACAGCTGTGGCCACGGTGGTAACTAAAAAATTGAAATTATTTATGCTATTTGCTGAAATGTAAAAGATGAGTGCTCTTTTCTAAACAAGCCTCCATGTGCAGGCATATGGCATTTGGCAGGCATAAATGGAATATCATTTTATTATGCTATATCCATGAGATGCATTTTCCTTTTATCAGATTTTATGGTACTTTTGAATTGCCTACTTTGTAAAATGCTCATTATAGTGGTTGAAAAAAGTATTTTTGGATGTAGGCATGATTATTTTTGCAAGTATATAGTCTGAACATTTGCATTTGTCATCCTTAATGATACTGACCTTTAAAACTAGTTTATCTTTGCCTTTCAAGAAACTGTCCAGCTCTCACCAAAAACCTACAGTGCTATATTAGTTATAGTGCGTTTAATTCAGTACAGTAACCGCTGCTATGGCTCAATTCACATTAGATATACAGAGCTGGCTGCCTGTCTTCAACAAACACTCAACAAAAAGACAAGAACATTTAAATACACACAGTGCTTTGGCGTTAGCATTTCTACATGTAGGAATTTCTGCAGTTGCAGTGCAGGTATCGTTTCCTCAACCAAAATAACACTAATACCTTGTTGGCACTGTTGGCATCAAGTGGCTGAGTAAAAAAAACATTGCCAAAATCACAAGTCTTAAACCCGATTTTCTATGGCAACAAAATGGACAGACCGTACCGCCACATGTTCTATCAGCGTAACTCTAAGGTTGACAAAAAATTTCTCCTCAAAACTGAAGAAATAATCTTGTGTTCAGGCAAACAACCCGCATGGTATTAAAGATGGAGGAGTTTGCTGATATACAAACACTGCCCTTGAAATAGAAAAAGGCTAATTTTAAGCATAGATTTGCCCAGAGCCACCTGAGTGTGGGTTTTCTCCTGTAAGGCGCTCCTGGGAAGGCTGTCGGTTTTTGTCACTGGACTTTATGACTCCTGCATAGTCATGGATCCCCACTTCCAGGTTCTTGGCTCTGAGAGCGGCAGTATGTAGCTTGTCCAGGAAATCAGGCATGCCTAAATAAATATTACAGTATGCATGCATGTTAGAATTATTCTCATTTCATAAATTTATTTTAATAATTAGAGATTTACAAAAAAAAAATGCTTACCACTTGATACCATCCAACTCACACAATAACGAGGAAACACAGTTTGTGGATCATCACTATATGTTAGCAGGTAATCAAATCCATTCTGTGAGACAAAAACAACTATGAACATCAATCGTCATCCTTTTGGAGTTAAGTAAAGGCATTTGACACAGTTGACCAGGATATTCTTATTGACCGACTTACTTATACATCTCATACATTAGGGAGAGAAGACATTGTGTCTCTCTCGGGGACCATCTCTCCCCAGAAAGATCCCTTATGGCCTTCTACACAGGGCAGTTCCCTAGCTCCCGTTTTTTTCACTATATATGCTGCCACTCTGCCACAGAGAGCACAATGTGTCCTTCCATAATTATGTGGTTTCAACCATCACAAGCTGTGTGCTAGCCCATAAACCAATGGATGAATGCAAATTTCAAACTGAAAACAAAACAGAATTCTACTAGTGAGACCAAAATTAAACAGAAATAGAATTGCAAAGAAACTTGGAAACTTAAACTGGCTGGTTAAAACCAGCCTGGGAGCAGTGCTTGACTCAGATCTCATCTTTAACATATATAAACAAGGCCATCAAAGTGAATCAGGTCATTTGTAAAGTCAAAACGATGCAGAAAAACTAATTCATGCATTTATAACAAGTACATTAGGCTACTGCAATGCCATAAAACTCAAACTGCAGCTTAATCAAAACTCATCTGAAGGCTTTTTGCGCCACACTTCAAAAAAGGGCACAGAACACCGGTCGTAGCTACTGATAAACAGATACATACATCTCCAACACAGGCTGATATTTTGTTTTGGTCAATCTGCTGCCTAAGTAAACAAAGCTTTATTTTAACACTTTGGAAAATTGCACAAAAATGACTACACAGCTCTCTTATAGGTGTATGGTTAAAAAGGGCTGTGACTAAGTTTGTAATAAATTTTAATTACATAATTTGAGGAAAATTAATCAAAATCTGCTCTGCATATCGGCCCAAAACTATCGGTAGAGCTCATCAGCCATTGATTGCTCTCAATTTGAAACAAACAGTATCAGCTATAAAAAACAAACAGATCTGATGATCTCCAATGTAGCATCCCTACATTGGCTGTTCTTTTAATCACTTTTAAAGCACTTTGTGGTCCATCACTAACCTACATCTCCAATGTGTTAAATCACTATATCCCACCCAAAACAATGCACTCATCTGATGTAGGCCTTTCCTCAAAACAGGAAGGGAAAGAAAGATAGCGATGCTTGTATAAACTATGCACCAGCATCTTCTTAGAGGGGGGGGGGGGCCGTGTCGCGGGGCACTGCGCGGACGGTCCCTTTGGCGGGCGCGCACCACTCAACTCGCTATCCTTACCTGGCTTGTTGGCTTGTTTGGTGTAACACTGAAAAACAGCCCCGCTCAATCTACCGCTGTGCGACGTTCCGCCGCTCTGTGTTGCCGACATATGCGCGCACACACGGTATGGCGGTAAATAAAAATTCATATCATAAAAATAAAATTACCGGTATACCGGTTCAAACGGTATACCGCCCAGCCCTAGTATAAACCCAAATGAATATCAACATTTTAACTGTTTTATACCATCACCACTGTATTTACTGTTGTACTATTGTCCCTACAATTTACAACAAATGAAAAACTATTTTCCTAAAGTAATAAACTGTAAAATGAACCCTTGTTTACAAACCTCATCAAATGACTTGTGTGGACGAATTACCATCTTTGATTGATACGAGTGTACTCTCACAAACTCCTGCGACTCTGGTACTCTAGGATGTTCAACAGCCCTGAAAACAAAACAAAAACAGATCATAAATATTTAACCCTCCTGCACCCATAAGTACATTTTTGTGCATCACAACTTTTCTTTTTTTGCATAACTTTGGCTATAATTCACCAAATAGCATGAATTGGGCAGTTTGTGTATTTAGTGATGGATTTTTAATTTCTCTGTTTTTCAATATCACAGATTGGTTAATTGATTGGTCTATAATCAAAATACACCCATGGTCTGTTTTTGTCCCACTGACTTCCATTCAAAATTGCTTTTTCATTGGGATAACTTTGCCAGTATATTTTTACTTTTTGATTTAGTTTTTATTCTTTGGATTGGACCCTTCAAAATCTTTAGTTTTAGTGTTTTGATTTTTTTTTTCTTTTTACTGTGTATCTTCCATTACAATATCAATTAGTCCACACTGAAGGCCAGAAACTTAGATATTTGAGGTTAAAATGAGATGGGTAGATCTAGAGGAGTCCCAGAGTGCATTGAATGCGTTTGTTTGGGAACCTATGTATGCCCGCGAGTGTGCATATCTGTCATTGTTTACACATAACTTTTTTACAAGCCGAGTAACTGCAATTTTATTTGACTTGATACTTATTTTTCTCGTGTGTTCAAACTTTTACAACTGACTGTTTTTGGGGGGGTCTGGAGATCTATTTTTAGGTCCACTATTTCAAGCATGATCAGAAGATTTATAGTTTCAGTCATTTTTACACATTGTTACACCCCTTTTACCCCCACACAAACCCATGTATGTGAAAATACACACACATATCCCCCAACACCCCCCAGTACTCCCACACACACTCACACCTCGCCCCAGGCAAGTATGTACCCTGGGACCCTGTGCAATAATGTAAGATAGTAATTTATTGTATATATAGCTTTTTTTGATTGCAATTTATTGTATATATTGTGTATATATTGTCTTTAGATCCCTATAGTGTTTGTCTATTTTTAACTTAACTGTACTCTATTGCTGCTACTGTTTCTTGCTGTTCTCTTTACTGTGCGTTGCAACACTGAAATTTCCCCATTGTGGGACAAATAAAGGATATCTTATCTTATCTACACCCAGAACCCTCCTATAAACATTCACTGTAAATCCCATAGAACTCTATAGGAAAGGAGAGGAAAACTATAGCCGTGTTTCCACAGAGGCCTGCAGAAGGTGTAAAGGGGTGAGTTGGGTTTGAATTGTAAAAAGCACAAATTTTACCTTTTCTTAACAGGAGAAACTTATAAAAATCCACAATTTATGATTTCCTAGTGTTATGTCAGTGCAACTAAAAAATGTGTGGTTATAACAGAAGTTCAGCTATAGGGGTAAACCACATTTAGTGCAAAACATCTCCAGCCTCTAATAAACCCAACACAAACAACTTAAATTTAGTAGGAAGTTAATTAAAAGATATTGAAAAAACTCCATGAAAATAATATGGTATTCTTTTCCGGTGTATATTTTTGTGACGAAGGACCACAGGTGTGATTTTTTTTTAAAGGGTGCATGAGGGTTAAAATCAGAAGTTTCACTACATGGCAAATTTGTATGTATATATTCTTACCTGGATACTAGAATCATCAGGTTGTTCTCAACATCCACATCATAGCGACGCACATAAACGTAATCCCTCGAGTACATAGGATACTGCAATAATAAAGAAATATGTTAAAGAACCCACTGATCAATATTCCAATTGTAAATATTGCATAAAATTAAACTCACCGGAAAATGTGTTGCCCAGTGTACAACTTCTGACCCTGTGTTGATGTCTCTGTCCACTACTTCCAGTTTGATAACTAATGCATCCCACTTCTTTCTGTATTCTGTGTCCAACTGGGAGAAAGAGACAGGTGAAGGGCAAGGTGCCGAAATTAGAACAAGAATAACACTGCCCTTTTGTGGTAGACATGTGTCACCATGTTGTGCAAGAGCAGATTGCAATACAAATATGTAAACCGTGCATGTATTAACAACAGGAACTACACTTTAGATGAAACTGCTTCTAATATTCTCCGTACCTGAACATTGAAGAACTGCCTTGGGGTTACGTCCTTATAAGAGCCCAACACTATTGGAAAAAAGAAAAAAAATTACTTACAAAGAGACGACAATTCTGTAAAATTGGGAGAAATGTGTTTGCTGACCTCTGTATTCATACAGGTGACTGTTGGGGATTGGTCGCCTCCACACTTTGAAGTCTTTCTTGTCCATTACAATTTCCCAGCCAGGTTCTGAATGACCAGTCACTGTCCCAGAAGATGAACTGAGACGAGTTGCGGTGTCCAAGGTCTGTAGTTCTAGTCCACATCTTAACAATTTTGTAAATTACAAATTTATTAAAGTTATAATGACAACACAATAACTGCACAAGGAATGGCATACCTGTTCATCTCTTCATCTTGAATCTTCTCATTGTCCCACATGAAGACACCAGCCAGGGCAGCAATGAGTTTTCCACTTGGTGCGTGCTTGCTCTGAAATCTACGCCATATGTTCCCCACAAGGGTCCACTTTGTCCTTTCAGAATATATGTTGGAATACAGTTCTCCTATCTGACATGCACGGCGCAGCCTCTGGCCAGTCACAAAACCACAATGGTCCGCGAAGATGGATAATAATCCTTTTCTGCATTGGCTGGACCTGGAGGCCTCGTTAGTACCTACTCCTGCTCTCTGAAGCCAAGACAGGAACAGACCCATGCTCTTGTCCAGCCATGGCACCTTCTTTAGCTTCGCTGTAGTGCACTCCACAGATTTCCTAAAGCCCCTGGCGCCCTGAGCTCTGACCGTGCTCACACCCATATCGCAGAGTGGACGTCGGGGCACAGATTGAAACATGATGACTATGATCGTGGCTCTATCTTCCAGAGACAGAAATGTCAACAGCAACGTGCAGAGCTACACGCAAATTGTGGCTTTGGTTTCTGCCACGACTCTGTGAACACATGCATCACGAACACGTGATAAATATGCATAGTAAGAACAATTTGCAGACTGCATATTGATACTTTAGCATTAAATGTGTTTGATAGCTAACGAACTGGCAGCAACACGCGACTGGCAGTTACGTATACTTGTAAATAATTCTCAGCATATCAAGCACACAGTCGAGATAAGTCCACACACGCATTTTGGCATTAAACAATTCCCTGTAAAATGATGTATGACAAAGGTGTACCTGTGAATAGATCGCTCAGATTGCCTCACGTTTCTGAAACATTAAATGCGTTTGACCTCCACACTTCCGAGAGGCTAATGCACACCCATGCGGAAGGCCCGCCTCCAAACTACAACTGAAACGCTGATTGGTTCGGCTATTTTGTACAGCGTATGTGATTGGTCAAATAACAAGTCTATCACAAAATTATTTACGCATCTTTTTAAACGCTTCTGCTAAACGTAGGATTGTTGTAGAATGTTTATCAGATTGACAATGTCACTTTCTTGTGTTGCTTCGAGCAGACCATGGTAGAAACAGAAGAAATCCACAAATCATCAACAATGGTATGCGTGATCCGAAACCATCTGAAACACAGTAGCGCCCTCTAGTGTGCACTGCAGCGTTACATGTCACTCCACGTGGTCCGCGTACATGCGTACATGCAAGTATAGACTCATCTGGCCATCTATGGACCTGGCCCACAGTAAATTACCACAGATGTGCAGTGTTGTTCTGCTGGATCCGCTCATGTAGTCGACTATAGGCAATATGATTGCCACAACATACCAGGCCAAGTAGGCTCATAGCTGTGACATTTTGAAGGACTCGGGAGGACCTTTGTTCGTCACAGCGTAGGGCCTATATGATGACACTAGGTGGCACCATTAGGATATTTTACACTTAAACTATTGATTCACAAGGGAACTTATTTGGACACAGTAGCTCACACATCACAATATAATGTAATAACAAAGAGTAAAAAATATAAATACATTCTAAATTTTAAATAAGTAGCAAAAAAGATAGACAGTACCAAACAAGGCATAATTATATAAATATGTAAATGTGCATAGGAAAATAGGTAATAAAATATAAAATCTCAGCTATATACAAGAAGTCATAGGAAGACATTGCAATAATGATATGATTATTGACAGGACATAGGGTTATTACATAAGGGGGAGTACAGTTGTAGGGAGTATTATTTGTTACATAAGGGTGAGTTGTTGTACTGTTGTATGGAGTATGGTATGAATGCAGTCCTGTATCTCGCACCTGTATCTTGTTTTATAGAACAAGACAGGGACAACTAAATGTAAAACAAATGTTGTACCATTAAGGGCAACATTACCGCTGACAACAAAAACAAATATATCTGGGCCTAAGGAGGCGTTCATGACAGTAGAACTTGATGGAAGTTGGTGCTGGACTTGAGCCATGATCTGAAGGACTTTGTGAGAGTCCAGTGAGAACTTTTTCCCATTCAAAAGAAATGTTGTGATTATAAAGTCTTAATTGCTATAATCACGGAGGACAAATTGAAGTAAGTGGCACACCTTTGCACACCTAGAAATCTGACCTGCCTTTTACCTCAGTTTTAGATTATGGGTAGCAATGTATCATCATGAACCAAATTTTCTGTTCTTCAGGGAATTTCCAAAAGGATTCCAGTGACTATATACATTTAATGAAGTCTCTAACTGGGTTTTACTTTGAACGGGCCTAATATAAAAGTCATTCTAACTTTGCAAAGTACTTCTCCCTCTGTGAAATTCTTCTTTTGGGTGCTAAGTCTACCCACACATAGCACAGGTGGTGGAGACATTTCAGAAGAAGGCTTCTTTTAGCTACGTTGTGCAGACCATACATACTGTAGCAGCCCATGTGCATGGAACTGTGTGAACTGTTTTGCATTATGACCCTTAATGTTTCTGGAATTCTGTAAGCTTACCCGATAGCCTATTCACATTTCTCTTCCCTGTAGACCTATAATTTTATAATACAGTCTATCATGATCTGATATTTAGGGCTAACATTGGCTAATTGTATGAATGCGAAAAATCAAATATACTTGAAAAGTGTTTAGGGTGACTAGACTTCCCTATTTACCCAGGACTGTCCCAGGTTTGTTGTAAATCCAGAAGGATTTGTATTTGTTACACAGATCAGCCCACTGGTACAGTAGTCATTCTGGATTCTTCCAGGAAACCAGTTTTGAGCCCTGTGTCCCAGTGATTTGTCCCCGTTTTATACATGTCCAGGTGTCCATATTTTTGACCAATCTGATACCTGCCGACAGTAAAGAAAGGCATACATTGGGTAAGTTGTTGTACAGTTGTAGGGAGTATTATCTGTTACATCTGTATTGAGGCCGATCTACTAAATAATCAAATAAACAATAAATACTTGATTGTATTAGTTATGTGAAGAACCAAACAAAGACATTTACCCGAAGCTCAACAAAATCTTTTTATGTTTGTCTCGGAGATGCGACTAAAGAAGACAATATTTTTTCCGAACTGTATTCTCAAGAACAACATTAAAACAGTAATGTGTCTCAGTGTATAGTCAAGATATGGTGTTGTAGGAAGTATTATCTGTTACATAAGGGTGAGTTGTTGTAGAGTTGTAGGGAGTATTATCTGTTACATAAGGGTGAGTTGTTGTAGAGTTGTAGGGTGTATTATCTGTTACATAAGGGTGAGTTGTTGTACAGTTGGAGGGAGTATTATCTGCTACATCAAAGTGAGTTGTCATACAGTTGTAGGGAGTATTATCTGTTACATAAGGGTGAGTTGTACTGCTGTAGGGTGTATTATCTGCTACATAAAAGTGAGTTGTCATACAGTTGTAGGGAGTATTACCTGTTACATAAGGGTGAGTTGTTGTTACGGTGGAGGGGTTTGAGTACCTGAATGATCCCAGGAGCTATGTTGTCGGGGGCTTTAATGCTCCTGGTAGGGTCACCCAAGGCAAACAGGTCCGGGGGGACGGGTCAGACGAAGAGCGGTTCGGAAGACCCCCATGATGAAAATAAAAACTAGGTCAGTGACGTCGCCCGGAAAGGCGGTACCGGGGCCCCACCCTGGAGCCAGGCCTGGGGTGGGTGCACGTGGGCGAGCGCTTGGTGGCCGGGCTTTTCCCCACGGGGCCCGGCCGGGCACAGCCCGAAGGAGCAGTCGAAGGCGGGGGCCTCGGCGACCAGATCTCCGGACATGGAGACTAGCTCTGGGGACATGGAATGTCACCTCGCTGGGGGGGAAGGAGCCTGAGCTTGTGCGGGAGGTCGAGCGTTACCGGCTAGATATAGTCGGCCTCACCTCCACGCACAGCTTGGGCTCTGGAACCCAACTCCTTGAGAGGGGTTGGACTCTCCATTTCTCTGGCGTTGGCCGCGGGGAGCGGCGGCAAGCTGGTGTGGGCCTCCTCATCGCCCCTCAGCTCAGCCGCTGCGTGTTGGAGTTCACCCCGGTGAACGAGAGGGTCGCGTCCCTGCGCCTTCGGGTCGGGGACAGGTCTCTCACTGTGGTGTCGGCCTACGGGCCGAACAGCAGTGCAGAGTACCCGGCCTTCTTGGAGTCTCTGGGAGGGGTACTGGACAGTGCACCGACCGGGGACTCCATTGTTCTACTGGGGGACTTCAACGCCCACGTAGGCAATGACAGTGACACTTGGAGAGGGGTGATTGGGAGGAACGGCCTCCCTGATCTGAACCCGAGCGGTGTTCTGTTATTGGACTTCTGTGCTACTCACAGTTTGTCCATAACGAACACCATGTTCGAGCACAAGGGGGTCCATCGGTGCACGTGGCACCAGGACTCCCTAGGCCGGAGGTCGATGATCGACTTTGTTGTCGTGTCATCTGACCTCCGGCCGTGTGTCTTGGACACTCGGGTGAAGAGAGGGGCAGAGCTGTCAACTGATCACCACCTGGTGGTGAGTTGGGTCCGCTGGCGGAGGAGGAAGCCGGAAAGACCTGGCAGGCCCAAGCGTGTCGTGAGGGTCTGCTGGGAACGTCTGGCGGAACCTTCTGTCAGTGCGGCCTTCAACTCACGCCTCCGGGAGAGCTTCTCCAGATCCCGGGGAAGGCTGGGGACATGGAGCCCGAGTGGGCTTCGTTCTCGGCCTCCATTGTCGATGCGGCCGTTCGTAGCTGTGGCCGTAAGGTCTGCGGTGCCTGTCGCGGCGGCAATCCCCGAACCCGGTGGTGGACACCGGAAGTAAGGGATGCCGTCAAGAGTGCTGCAGCTCTGGCGGTTGCAGAGGCAAAAACTCGGGTCTGGGAGGAGTTCGGGGAGGCCATGGAGGAGGACTATCGGACGGCCCCAAGGAAATTCTGGCAAACCATCCGGCGCCTCAGGAGGGGGAAGCGGTCCTTCACCAACACTGTTTACAGTGCGGGGGGAGAGCTGCTGACCTCGACTGGGAATGTTGTCGGGCGGTGGAAGGAATACTTTGGGGATCTCCTCAATCCCACCGTCACGTCCTCCGAAGAGGAGGCCGAGGCTGGGGACCCAGAGGCGGACTCATCCATCACCCTGGCTGAAGTCACTGAGGTGGTCGGAAAGCTCCTCGGTGGCAAGGCTCCGGGGGTGGATGAGATCCGTCCTGAGTACCTTAAGTCTCTGGGTGTTGTGGGGCTGTCTTGGCTGACACGCCTCTGCAACATCGCGTGGCGGTCGGGAACAGTACCTCTGGACTGGCAGACCGGGGTGGTGGTCCCTCTGTATAAAAAGGGGGACCGGAGGGTATGTTCCAACTACAGGGGAATCACACTCCTCAGCCTCCCCGGTAAAGTCTATGCCAGGGTACTGGAGAGGAGAGTCCGGCCGATAGTCGAACCTCGGATTCAAGAGGAGCAGTGTGGTTTTCGGCCTGGTCGTGGAACACTGGACCAGCTCTACACCCTCCATCGGGTGCTCAAGGGTTCATGGGAGTTTGCCCAACCAGTCCACATGTGCTTTGTGGACCTGGAGAAGGCATTCGACCGTGTCCCTCGTGGTGCCCTGTGGGGGGTGCTCCGGGAGTATGGGGTCCGGGGCCCTTTGCTAAGGGCTGTCCGGTCCCTGTATGACCGGAGCAGGAGCTGTGTTTGCATTGCCGGCAGTAAGTCAGACTTGTTCCCGGTGCATGTTGGACTCCACCAGGGCTGCCCTTTGTTACCGGTTCTGTTCATTGTATTTATGGACAGAATTTCTAGGCGCAGCCAGGGGCCGGAGGGGGTCCAGTTCGGGGACCACAGGATTTCATCGCTGCTTTTTGCGGATGATGTTGTCCTGTTGGCTCCATCGAGCCAGGACCTGCAGCGTGCACTGGGGCGGTTTGCAGCCGAGTGTGAAGCGGCCGGGATGAGAATCAGCTGTTCCAAATCCGAGGCCATGGTTCTCGACCGGAAAAAGGTGGATTGCCCTCTCCGGGTGGGTGGGGAGTCTCTGCCTCAAGTGGAGGAGTTCAAGTATCTCGGGGTCTTGTTCACGAGTGAGGGGAGGATGGAGCGTGAGATTGACAGGCGGATCGGTGCGGCGTCGGCAGTGATGCAGTTGCTGTATCGGACCGTTGTGGTGAAGAGGGAGCTGAGCCGAAAGGCGAAGCTCTCGATTTACCGGTCAATCTACGTTCCTACCCTCACCTATGGTCATGAGCTCTGGGTAATGACCGAAAGGACAAGATCGCGGATACAAGCGGCCGAAATGAGTTTCCTCCGCAGAGTGGCCGGGCGCTCCCTTAGAGATAGGGTGAGGAGCTCGGTCACACGGGAGGAGCTCGGAGTAGAGTCGCTGCTCCTCCACGTCGAGAGGAGCCAGCTGAGGTGGCTCGGGCATCTGGTCCGGATACCTCCTGGACGCCTCCCTCGGGAGGTGTTCCGGGCATGTCCCACCGGTAGGAGGCCCCGGGGAAGACCCAGGACACGCTGGAGGGACTATGTCTCTCGGCTGGCCTGGGAACGCCTCGGGGTCCGTCTGGAGGAGCTGGAGGAAGTGGCTGGGGAGAAGGAAGCTTGGGAGCCCCTGCTTAGACTGCTGCCCCCGCGACCCGGCCCCGGATAAGCGGAAGAAGATTGATGGATGGATGGATGGATGGATGAATTGTTGTTACAGTTGTAGGGAGTATTATCTGTTACATAAGGGTGAGTTGTTGTACAGTTGTAGGGAGTATTATCTGTTACATAAAGGTGAGTTGTTGTTACAGTTGTAGGGAGTATTATCTGTTACATAAGGGTGAGTTATTGTACAGTTGTAGGGAGTATTATCTGTTACATAAGGGTGAGTTGTTGTTACAGTTGTAGGGAGTATTATCTGTTACATAAGGGTGAGTTGTTGTTACAGTTGTAGGGAGTATTATCTGTTACATAAGGGTGAGTTGTTGTTACAGTTGTAGGGAGTATTATCTGTTACATAAGGGTGAGTTATTGTACAGTTGTAGGGAGTATTACCTGTTACATAAGGGTGAGTTGTTGTTACAGTTGTAGGGAGTATTATCTGTTACATAAGGGTGAGTTATTGTACAGTTGTAGGGAGTATGACCTGTTACATAAGGGTGAGTTGTTGTTACAGTTGTAGGGAGTATTATCTGTTACATAAGGGTGAGTTGTTGTACAGTTGTAGGGAGTATTATCTGTTACATAAGGGTGAGTTGCTGTTACAGTTGTAGGGAGTATTATCTGTTACATAAGGGTGAGTTATTGTACAGTTGTAGGGAGTATTATCTGTTACATAAGGGTGAGTTGTTGTTACAGTTGTAGGGAGTATTATCTGTTACATAAAGGTGAGTTGTTGTACAGTTGTAGGGAGTATTATCTGTTACATAAGGGTGTGTTGTTGTTACAGTTGTAGGGAGTATTATCTGTTACATAAGGGTGAGTTTTTACAGTTGTAGGGAGTATTATCTGTTACATAAGGGTGAGTTTTTACAGTTGTAGGGAGTATTATCTGTTACATAAGGGTGAGTTGTCGTACAGTTGTAGGAAGAATTATCTGTTATATAAAGGGGAGGTGCTGTAAAGTTGTAGGGAGTATGACATGAATGTAGACCTGATGACGACAAGTAGATGGCGGACCCTCTTACATAGTTTTCTTTAAAGTGATGCCAATAAATAAATAAATAAATAAATAAATAAATAAATAAATAAATAAATAAATAAATAAATCTTCTGTAATCTTTGAACATGTGTGAAGCGTTTGAGAATCGGTGTAGCTCGGTATTTTAGTAGATCCACGGTTGGAGCGCGCACAGTCCACGGCTGGAGCTGGGTGTTATTATGGGTGTTATTATAGATCAGGGGTGCCCAATACGTCGATCGCGATCGACCAGTCGATCGCCAAGGTAGTGTCAGTAGATCGCCAAGGTAGATTGTAATGTAGTACTCGAGACCGTTTCTTTAAGGTCTTGGACCGCGTTTGGACTCGGTCTTGTCTCGGACTCGAGATATGACACTCGTCGGGCGATGCACGATCATTACAGCCGCTGCAATAAACTCGTACCGGTGTGCGGGAGTGCGCGGGCCGTCTCTCTGCAGCCTATGCGCTCGTCCGGAGCCCGCGGACACTGCGCGGCGCGTCACCACACGGACTGCCAGCGTGCGCAGCGTGTCCACAACATGTGTGTGGCCTCGCGTAACAGTGCGCATCACAGGGCAGGTTAAACTTCTTAAAACATCCTACCTGTCCATCTGCCTCGCCTTTTCGCGCTCTCGCTCCTCCCCAAGTAGAGCGCACATAGGCTCCCTCCTCAATGCGCGCTGATTCCTCAATGCGCGCTGATTCGAAGGGCGACGAAACGCGACGCAAAAACTAATCAAAATTTATGTTACTGTGTTTGCACAGAGCAGGCCTACAGCACAAACAGACCTACCGCGACGGGTGGAGTTTGACGAAATGCCACAAATGCATCTGTACATGTGCATTTGGTCAATGTGCAGAGGCTGCTCAATATCACTGCAAAACCAATAAGATAATGTAACTCCAGGTTTAAAAATCCTACACACTTTCTTCACAGTTTTCTGTAAAGTGCCAGTGGAAGTTCTCTTAAAGAAGGGTTGTGAGACTGTGGTTAAGGGTCCAAATAGGGGCAGAGAGTGTTCAGTACAGTTTGTCTTATTTTAAGCTTAAATTAACATTTATCAGATCACATTGACTGATTTTCAATATATTTATAAATAAAATAAAAAAAATTGCATTTTTGTAGTAGGTAGATCATTTTGACTTGGTCATTTTATAAGTAGCTCGCATGCTGAAAAAATGTGGGCACCCCTGTTATAGATCCACGGCTGGAGCACACGCAGCCCACGGTGAGGCATGGGTGGAGCGCATGGTGACAGCTGGGCGTGAGGCAGGGCGTGGGGCAGAGCGGCAGAGGCGGAGTTTCCTCGGGGGTGTATCCAATAAAATTGCGGGCAGTGCGCGTCTCAGCCGGTCTGCGCCGGGTTTTTCAGCACTTCCTCCTCGTACTCGATAGATAGTATCCATTCAATTTTTGGAGTATCCAAGGAAAATAATCTCGCTGCGATAAAGTAGACATTATTTTGAATTCATCGGCTATTTTTTGCAACTACAATACACCGTGATTGGAAGAACTTTTACATTTTAGTTTCAGGTTTTATCCCGCGCCCGCCCTCTGTACATTTGGTGCCCGCGCTAATTAGCTTAGGTTAGCTGCTCAGAGCACTTCAGAAACGACTACATTCACAATTGGTAAGTATTTTTATTTCATTAGTGTAAGCCAACGTTGTGTGGTAATTATTATATTCACCTCTATAATTCAGTTGTTTTTATAGTCGGCACGATGTAAAGAAAGACGCAGACAACAGATAGCTGACGTATGAGATGGTGTCGTTTGGTGTCCTAGCTTGAGTTACAGTGTTATAGACCCATGTGTCCTTCTGTTGGATTGGTTTGGCACATTTACTACTGTTACAGACCGATTTGTCCTTTTATCGGATTGGTTTCGCGTATTTACTGTAAAGTGCCAACATCTGTGCGTCCATTCAGACACTCATAATCTCTGATTTAAGTGATTGTCCGAACCTTAAGTCATGTCCAGGGGAATCTCTTTTCTAATGTAGGCCAACTCTATAAATAAACATCCCAGGAAATGTACCGCTATAAAACAAAGTACAAATCGTATTTACAACATGTAGGTGCGTCATTGGCGACCGCGTGAGCCGCTGTGCTATGAATGAATGACGACACGTGCTGGGCCATCCTGTTTTCTTGGTAAAAAAAAGAGAAAAAGATCGAAACATTGTCTGGTTTACGACATGACCAAATCCCCATACAATGTGTGTGTAAACAAAAGAGGAAAGAGTACGCGTTTTCTTAAACTCTTGTCTGCGTGCGACAGCTGGTAAAATGGCTTCCCCAGATAGATTTTTTTCAGGAACGACGTCTTGCTTCCGGTCTCGAGTTTACGTGTGTTATGATTGTGATTTGTGGCGTGTGTGTCACGGTATACGTAACCGTGCTTTAGCGCTGCTTTTGTGATGCATGTTGTATGTTATATAAAAGTGTACATTTTTTTAACATGTTATTGTTTTCTTTGTTCCAGGATGTACTCCTGCTCCACTGCAGTAATAGTTACACAATGGCAGTCTCCTCATTTGGCTTGATTACTGAGCTCCAAAGAAATTGCAACAGAATAATTATAATTACAGGATAGCATTAAGCCTGTATTATTGCAATACAATACCTAATTATTTTCTGGTTAAGCCCGGAACTGTTAAGACATTTGCACTGTAAATAAAATTGCCTGTTGGACAGGTAGCCCTAGAATTATTTATTATTTTTACCTCTTCGTGATTCAGCCCTTAACCCTTACATTGTGAAGAAAATAACTATGGATTCTGCAACTGTAACTGCAACTGCAATAATCCTAGCAGCCACTGCTGGAGTAGTAACAGACACACCGCTGACCGATTACATGTGGCTGTTGATTGTTGGCTTTATCATCGCATTTATCTTAGCTTTTTCCGTTGGAGCCAATGATGTAGCAAATTCTTTTGGCACAGCAGTAGGCTCTGGAGTGGTGACATTACGGCAGGCATGTATTTTGGCTACAGTGTTTGAAACTTTGGGCTCAGTACTTCTCGGTGCTAAAGTGAGTGAAACTATACGCAAGGGTATTATTGATGTGGGCATGTACAATGGCTCTGAGCAAGTGTTGATGGCTGGATCCGTCAGTGCCATGGTTGGTGAGTATTCATAATTTGTGCATCTGATTAAGCCTTTTCAAAATGACAAACAAGGACAGATTTAAAATGCAAGTACCTGAATATTAAATAAAACATAACTCTGTTCAGGTTCTGCTGTCTGGCAACTGGCTGCTTCCTTCCTTAAACTCCCCATTTCTGGAACACACTGCATCGTTGGTGCTACTATTGGTTTTTCACTAGTCGCCAGAGGCCAGCAAGGTGTCAAATGGTTTGAACTTCTACGAATTGGTAAGTATTTGCAGAGGTAGTTTACTCTTTGGGTCTATAACGCCTTGTATGAAGATATACGGTATAATGTATGGGCTGACCAGTATTGCACTGCATTAGTTTTTCAACCTTTTGCTATGCTTTACAGTGGCTTCTTGGTTCCTGAGCCCTCTTCTTTCTGGTATTGCATCTGGAATTGTTTTTTACTTTGTACGCATGTTCATTCTTCAAAAGGTAAGTTGTATTTAAGACTCAAAATCAGTCAGTGCCTTGCTCAAATGCAATAATGATCTTTCCTACTTTTTTGTCTTGTAGAAAAACCCTGTTCCAAATGGATTAAAGGCCTTGCCTGTTTTCTATGCCATAACGATGGGAATCAATTGGTTCTCCATCATGTTCACTGGAGCTCCAAGTGAGTATCATTGTTCGTCCCTTAGCTCTGCATGCCTGCCCACAACTCTGAATAGGCCGCTCCCTCAGACAGCCGGATATACCCACAGACTGCACCAGATGATGTTTACCATTTTCAGAGCCTGTGTTTTCTTTGACATGTTTTTAGGACTGGCTTGTGGTTGTATTTGGGTCATAGCTGGAATGAGAGTTTAGCATGGTGCACATCAGGCAGATGGAAATAGGATTTCACTTTTTCTCTTGGCATCACTGAGCTTGCAGAAGGAAAAGACGAGTAAAGAGGGTGTTGGTCATAGATTTGATACACACTACAAGTATAGTAATTTCAGCGTTTTATGTAATTCATACATTAAACAAGCAACTTTTGCTCCTTTGTTCTTTTTTCTCTACAGGGCCTAACAGTTCCAAGATCTTAACTGGCCTGGGCCTATAAATGGTGGCTACAGGCCAGCGTATGACCACTGATGTGTATGTGCACTCTTGTGTCATCATCAGGGTGAAGAGTTCGTGAAATTTCACCATAGTCCTGCATAATCAAATTGTTGAATAGCTAAGCAGTGATGTCCCCCACTTCCTCAAAGTTTACAAATGAGTGCTTGACGTCAGAAAGGGTGCCATCTTGCTGGCCATCTCAATTGATTTTAAGATGATTCCTTCAGGCAGACTGTACACAACCCCTTGTATTATTCCATCCTGGGCAGCAAGGGGAAGACAACTCCCAAGAAACAACCCACTTGCTGCCTCATGTACTTTGATAGTACTGGTACTTGATGTTCTTGTCTCCTAAACACCATAACGTGATAGGACACCCGGCATTTCACAGAACATTCCAATACTCTATTTCACCACATGCTATTAGGCGTCACATCCTCTGGTGCATTTTATATGTATGACTAATTGCATACACTATCTTCTAATATTGTGGCAATCTGTGGTCCTATCACTCAATCATAGGGCAGCATAATAGGGTTTGGTGTTTAAACTTCTCAAATCTGAATATCAACCCAAAATTATTGGTGTATTCTTTTTAAATATTGGTGATTGGCTCAAATGTTTGAAACCCCTTCCTGTTTCCCATCCTGAAGGGAAGGATCTTCTGTTACGTAACAAAACAAACAGGAGTTAGTAGCTCCGCAGTCTTGTGTTGCAGCGTGACTGGAGAGTGCAGCATGGACTCTGCCCTGAAACAAAAATGACCACCTCCACCAAGACTCTTATCTTTCAACCTTGGCTGTTCATTGTCTTTTATCTTTTGACATGACAAACAGTGGAAGTGATTTTGTTGAAGGTCACTACATTAGAAGTGTTGTGGTATATTGTTGCTGGGCTTTTTCTGTTGCAATTACACTGCTGACTTGCAACCTTTGTGACAAAGATGACTGCCTCTGCAGAGAAATATTCTTTAAGCGTGTTGCATTACATTTAGATCTGCTGCAACAACCTTACTGCAGTCTTGGCACACACTAGACCCCATTGCTACAACAATCTGCCTCTGCTAAAACCTCCCTATACCCCCCACTATGTTCTGACTTTTTTTAAATTTTTTTTTTTTTTATTGAACTATTAGTATTTTTGCATTCTTTCTCTTATGTTAAAACTATATATATACTTTAGACATTCTTTCCAAAGGGTAGCACTTTATTTTAAATTACCTGTTTTCATGTTTTGTTATCAGTGCTTGGATTTGACAAGATTCCATGGTGGGGCATTCTTCTCATCTCTTTGGGCTGTTCATTGTTAACGGCCCTTATCGTCTGGTTTGTTGTATGCCCTTTCCTCAAGAAGAAAATTGAAAGTAAGTTACATGATTTACTCAATATATGCAAGCTCAGCCGAGCTTTCCACATCAAGGCTCAAACTGACCTGTAAAATGACCTACAAATGTAATTTCACACAAATAACTGCAGCTTTTAATTTGTGTCATAATCCTGGGTGATGGGAAGTACAGAGCAGCCAGCAGAGCGTAAACTGGCCAATAATTACAATATATATTTCAAAGGCACATGACGGGGGTTTTCCAACTTTCATCTAATTATAAAACAAATACTATTATTGAGAGATAAGAGGGGCTTACACTAAGCTTACAAAGACTTGAGGTCTTCAAGATAATCTCCATATAATTGCTAGAAACAAGAACAGTGGTTTTCTTAACCGTAACTATTGACACTCACTATTGTAAAACGATAAACAAATGTCATGTGAGCCTGAAGTCTTATTGTGTCTCATAACAAAAGCTTATTTTTTGAAGACACCAATTGTGAACAAAATTTACATTTTTAACCTAGAATACCTTGTATTTTAAGGATGATTATGAAATGCCTCATGTGTTCTGGTGTTTGTTGAAACAACATTGCAGAATTTGTATTTTCACATGAACTAAGCTGTTCTCACCGCAATCCCTCCTCCACTAGGAGACGTCAAGTCGTCGAGTCCTTCTGAGAGCCCCCTGATGGAGAAAAAGGAGCTCCGGGAAGTCCACTGTCCAATACTGAAGCAGTCCTCCAAGGAGTTGTCAACACCTGCCGCCTCTGCTACAAATCAAGATCCTGCAGGTCAGCCCCCAGCTGCCCCTGAGGAGCACAGAGTGGCATTTGACATTGGAGATTCTGGTGATGTCGACAATAATAAAGAACGCAGAGTGGCATTTGACATTGGAGACTCTGATGACACCGAATATAGCAATGAAAGTAATGGTAAGTAAAGTTGAATTAACACTTGTATACAAATGGGTGTGATGACAGTTTAATAGGCTTAGCGTATGTTCCTAAACCACTTGCGTAACGGGTTTAAAAAGTTAAACATGCACTTACCGGTAAATGGTAGTAAGATCAATAATTACTTTCATAATTTGTCAGTCACCACCAGCTACACTGTAATCAGCTTCTTTGTAATCAGTGCAATATGTAAAATGGTAATTAAACTGTTCTATTCCTTTAGTTCCAAAACTGGTCCAATCAAACAACCAGATCAACCAACAAACATTCAGCAATGGTTCCACAAATGTTGCCAACCATGTGCAATTCAGTAACAGACCAGCACAGATCCCCAGCAATGGCTACACTCAATACCACACAGTTCACAAAGATTCTGGCCTCTACAAAGACCTGCTGCACAAACTTCATTTGGCCAAAGTGGGAGACTGCATGGGTGAAGGCGTTGAGAGGCCAATAAGACGCAACAACAGCTACACCTCCTACACCATGGCTATCATCGGGATGCATGGTGACTTTAAGCACAAGGATGGAGATTTCCGTGCTAGTGAGAATGGAGACAAGGGTGCAGGGTCAGGTGGCCAAGAGAGGAAACGTATTCGTATGGATAGTTACACTAGTTACTGCAATGCTGTAGCTGAGCACACAACCCCTGAGGGCCTTGGAGAGGGAGAGGTAGTGCTGGATGTAGGAAAGGAGGATGCAGACAGTACTCGGAGCTCTCTGGATGACGATGGGCCAGAGGCCGACAAACCAGAAGTCTCTATACTTTTCCAGTTTCTTCAAATCCTGACTGCTTGCTTTGGCTCCTTTGCTCATGGTGGTAATGATGTGAGGTAAGCAAAGTCATCCCTTTTGATACAGCAATTTTAGTTTATCCTTTTCTACAAGTTCACTATACTAAACATTTATCTTGCAGTAATGCCATTGGCCCCTTAGTGGCTTTGTGGCTGGTCTACACAACAAGCAGTGTCAGTTCAAGTAACCCTACCCCCATTTGGCTGCTGCTATACGGTGGTGTGGGCATCTGTGCTGGTCTTTGGGTTTGGGGACGCAGAGTCATACAGACTATGGGCAAGGACTTGACACCAATCACTCCCTCAAGGTATACACATGTTCAGAAAGCTTTCACTTAAGCATTAAGACTTAACTTTAACGAATATGTCTTCCTTGCAGTGGTTTCAGCATCGAATTGGCTTCAGCTCTGACTGTTGTAATTGCATCAAATATTGGTTTGCCTGTTTCCACAACACACTGCAAGGTAAGTTCACTGGTACAGAGGGTGTGTACATTTGAAACTTAGCCCTCATATTCCCTCCTTTCTAATTGTCTTATTATAATTATACTAATGTTAACATAGCCAAAAGCTTTATTAGTAAATGATAAAAACAGTTATTTATTATTGAGATGCTGCACTTTCATAGATTGCAAGTGGTCACCTTCTGCTTCACTGTTTCAGGTGGGTTCTGTGGTCGCTGTTGGATGGCTCCGCTCACGGAAAGCTGTGGATTGGCGCTTGTTCAGGAACATCTTCATGGCATGGTTTGTCACAGTGCCAATTTCTGGCCTCATCAGTGCTGCCATCATGGCACTCTTCATCTATAGCCCCATTCTGGCATAGTTTGCATTCAATTATCATTAACATGCCTCAGAACAACATCTTTTGAAGATCCAGCAAATCCAAGACTTCTTCAATGAGGACCATGTGAGAGGCAAGTCAGGAGGCCATAATTTATCACTTACCTTAAGCCCAAGAGTCAAGTAAAATTCTATTGGCCCATGGTTTTTGGTTACTTCATTTTTGACCTAATCTAAATCCAGTGGTTTCCTTTAAGACATTCAACACCAGGGAAGACTGAGATCATTTTTCCCTAAACATTTCCATATCTCTGAATCTTCATTTGTTTTGTTTTTTTTACTTTGAAACTTTTGTATATACAGTTATGTTTAAAATGTGTGTTTTTGTTTTCCTCTTTGAACTTTTAATACATTCAGTGTTAGTCTTTTGCCAGGAGAGTCACTTGTCAACATACTGACAGTACTGTAATTGTCATGCAGTAATTTTAGGCTTAAGTTAGTGTGTGTTTAAAATTATACCCTTAACTGCATTTTTGTTATGAGTTTTGTTTGAAGCATTGAATCATAAAAACAGGCAAAGCTACGACATTACCTGTCAGTATGTGCTATATTCATCTCAGTATGTGCTATATCCACTTCATATCTCATTGTTTCTGATGTACTAATGCTGTAATCTACTTCAGTTACTTGAGACACAAGAAATGTAAGGACAGAATGTCTCTGTGGGGGAAAAAAACAACAAAAACATTACCTACTAAACTTGATTGCATCATAAATGGTTAAATGCTTTGGGCCTGCCCATGCCATGTTCATTTCAGCTAGTACTGAATGTTCAGCGCTACTATCTAGAATACAACTGCCTAGAGTTTTTGGTTGCTCTTTCTTAGACTTTTTGTAAACCACTGCGTGTAAGATTTTATATATTGGAAATGGTCCAAGTGGTTGGATTGAACAATCTATTGAAGAAATGTGTGCTATTTGGCAGCAGTGCTAAATGCATTTTGACCTATAGATGCTGTAGATGCCTTAATTTCCCCTTAGGTACCAAAGGTTTTTTTTTATGCACATCAACATGACATGAAAAAAAGAAAAATGCGAAAAAACCTGAAAATAAAAAACGTAAAACATCCATGTGTCTATTGTATGAATAAACAACAGCTTTTAAAACTTGTCAATTCTTGGTCAATCTTATCCTAAACCTCAGTACTGAAAGTACAAGCAATAACCTGACCTACTCAACACATGAGTAAATGAGCAGTTGAGGCAGCTAACAAACTAAATATAGCATTTATAGACTCAAATACTAATGATGGCTTTAAATTAAGTTGTTTGTTCCGTTTTGAAGTCAAAATGGGTTGAACCATCCTTGTTTTTTTCCAGTGGGAGTGGTTGATGTAATGTCGGCTTTGTTATACCACAGACATAAACAAAAGAGACCACATTGTACAAATAGGTGGAATAGTTCCTCTTTATTGACGATGAGCTCAGTAAGGCCCGGTGTGGTGGGCAGGAGGGCGTTCATTCACTCCTCTTCATCTATGATGTAAAAAAAAACAGACAGGATTCCTTTATGCCAGCTTTGTGTCACAAACAGTCCAATTCAGTATTTTTCCAGAATGACTCCTAGTATAATCTATGAACCACGTCTGCGGTTTATCGCCCACTCATGTGAGTCACATGGTGCAGGTAATGATGAATGACTGCGCCACTGTGTAAAACAGGGCGAGTCTGCTCATATCAATACAACACTTTTACAACAGAAGCAATCCCTTTTATGAGTCCAAACACTAAATCAGGGATTAGGATCGTAATGTTTACATACTAGATACGAGTTCTTGGTGCATGACCTTTTGTAATCCTACTCAATAAATTGATCTGTGCTCCCTTTGGGGCAGGGTAGTGCAGTTTTTTCTGAAAATAACCAGTAGCAGTGCAATAAGCACCCAGGAATACATGTTTCAGAGTGACCTGGATTTTCGTCCTAGATCTGTACGCACACCAGAGAGAGTGGGCTCAAATAAACAAGCGTACCATATTTTTTTTTAGGTCGAACTCCTGAGTTTTTTTCATTCTAAATCAGGCAGCAACTGTTATGGCTGTGTCTGTGAACATAGAAAAATAAACCTGCCTAGACTGAAATAGGCTATTTCAGACCTCAGTTGTAAATTTGTAATTGCTATAAAGCCAGATTTTACAGCTTCCTCTCTTCTGCCGGTTATAACTTATCTAACAGGCTGGTTGTGACTGGTTTTGTTTGTCCCAATCTAGACCATTGCAAAACCAGCAATTTGACTTTCACTGCACCTCTCAAAACAGTTCCCCACCACATGTCGCCTGGGCAGGTACCGCGTCTGAGTGGGCCACAAAAATGCTAACGACTGTCCCCAACCCAGACCACTGCTGTCTGGATCCACAGATTGTGCACACATAGGGCCAATTCAACCTCATTCTAACCTCCTGTGTAAACTAGTCCAAGCTGTTACCTTTCTCGTTGGATGACTCTTGAGTCAACTCTTCTGTAAAAAACAAAACAAAGAAAAAACAATGAAAACAAAACAGCAACTTTAAATGGGAAAAGGATTCAAGAACACTATACTACTATCTTTGATAAAATTTTGTGGATCTTACCTGAACTACTTGCAGATTCTGTCACTGCAGCACTGTGTCCTAGGAAGACAATTATTACAATTCTTAAAGTTTTGAGATATTATGAACTATATATAACGTTATGAAGTGCAAAAATATGAAGTACCTCTTGTATAAAGCTGATATTTTATATTTTATTACTTATCTTTCTATTTTTTTTTTACTTGTACAAATACATTTACATAATTATGTCTTATTTGACACCTGTCTCTTGCTATCTTTTTTTAAAGATTTGATTATTACCATTTAAATTTTTTTATTATATTGTTATTATATCATATTGTGATGTGTGAGCTACTGTGTCCAAATAATTTCCCTTGTGGATCAATAAAGTTTGTCTAAGTCTAAGTACAAGCTCACTTATCAAAGTATCTAGTTACATACCAGCAACTTCTCCAGGCTTCCATATAATTGTGTAATGTACCTTTTAGAGCCAAGGTCATTTTGTTCTGGGCCATTCATTTAATTTTTAACTTTTATTCAATAGTCTTGATTTTAATACAGCACCTGAGGTCATTTGCCTGATCTTGGTGAAAAAAATAAAGACTATTTAGAGTTTACAGGCACTGACCTTCTATCTCCTCTGATGACTTGGATTCAATTTCTGTGTAAGACAACGCAAAAAATTAAATTCAATACTTCCTAGAACCCCCACCCTCCTCCATCCCATCATGTTCAACTCCGAATAGGACAATACTGCCACCTTGTGTCGACCTATGAAACAGCAGCACAGTGGTCTTACCGCCCCGGGTCGCCGCAGCCTCGTAGTTTCCATCTCCCCCTGCAGGAGGAGGAGGATTTCAGAGTTATGTAACCATCAGTCTCAGCTTAACAGATCACATGCTGTATGTTACACACCTGCGTTGACATCAGCCGGCTCCTGGTGCTCCTTTACTGTTACATTTTACACAAACATGACAGTCATCACCACATGAAACTCCAGCAGGCATGTCACTGGAAACTTACCACAGCAATCTTTAACAGTCTCTAAAAAAAGATCATGAGAAATGTCTTCATAACTTGGTAGGCAAGACTGGATTAGGTTTAATTCAGAATACTATACTGTATTAAATTTACCCAAGTAGCGATCATCTTCATTGTTGTCCACTGTCACATCAAAAGATCACAAATGTCTTTTATGAGACTTAATTTAGCAGATAACTGTTTTTATATATATTTAACAAGAAACTTGAACTCAAAACATACCACTGACAATAATCAGATCTTCTTTTTGTACTGCTTCAAACTGCACTGGCTCTAAAACAAATGAACAGAAACATTACAAAAAAATAAGGTGACCAGATTTTTTCAAAATAAAAACTGGGCCATCCTCAGTTTGTGAAACGAGTGCATAATTAAGGAAAATTGTAATGCAGAGACCACTGACCTAACCCTAACCCTAAATAAAGAATGAAACAATTGTGTTCATGCGCTGCATAGTAAACAGTAGGCCAACACTATTTGCCAAATGTATTGTAAACAAAACACCCCCTTGATATGCTACAGTTTTGGTCCTGGTTTAGACCTACTCTTATAGTAGCTCTACTGTAAAGCCAGTTTAGTCCTGGTCCATTAATAACTGATTAATAACTAATAGAGTTCATGAACCAACATCATTTTATTTGAAAAATGTCCCTTAACAACAAGTGGCACTGAGTGACAGATGGGGTCAGCTTATTATAGGTTTCTTTGTTCTTTTCTGCCTCATTTTTGTCCATGGATCTATTGTTTTCACCCCCAAATAATTATTTACACACTGACTCAAAAACATCTTATTTAAGGAGGGAGCGGTTTTCTACTAATGCTTTACATGTTTTTCTTGCTTAATGTCAAGTACAAACTAGTTGTGTAGATGTATTTTGAGTTCTTACAGAAAAAAAGTTCATTACTCACCAATGACACTCATAACTTTGCTACTCTCTAATAAAGGTTGTGGTGTCGTCTGCATAACCCCTACAACTGATTGTTATGCTCTACTTAAAAGACAAACTCTTTAAGCTACTTGGAGGGAATTTTTGAGAAATAGAGAAGATAGGACCTGGTATTGGTCACTGGAAATGAAGGCCACTGCATAAACACTGAACTATTAAAGGTGAAATATTAAACTATCAAGTGTTGTTTCAACACTTCAACAACTTGACAAGGTACATACCATTCTTTTGCGCTGCCTCTTCTTTTTGAGCAGCTTCAAATTCTTTCTGATCTAAATAGAGTAAAACAATGAGGACTGTGATGATAGAGCTACATTTTATCGTGACTGACTGGCCTTAGCATGTAAGATTCATGTATGTTTGTCTAACTGGTGATAGTATTTCAGATAATTAGTTAAAGAAGTTTTATAACATCATCAAACAGTGGTGTTGCAAACAATATTTTGCATTAATAGACAACTATGCAATAATAAAATAAGATTTGTAATGCTGTTCAGAACACACTAATTGTTTAGGGCTGTATTTAATCATAATGACAAAGTCTTTTGAACAAGGCACATGTTTTGTTTTGTCTTATTTCATAGCCTGCATTACATTGCCCTGACGGATAATGATTAAAATCAACACCCATTGTTCAGCTGGAGTAATGCAGACCTACCTATTTTCAGGAGCTCAGTAAGGCTATCTGCAAGAAGGACAAAAAAAGGAAATCTATAATTGACAAAAACCTAATTAAACTATTTGAACATTTGTGTTTTTTTGCACTGCAGCATTGCCTTAAATGTAATTTTGTTTCTGATTTTTGTGGCCTACCCTTTAAAAATACCAAATTTTACTCATTCATGTTTAGATTTTCCAACCACCAGGTGTTATGTCCAGAGAGGTACTGTTACATTTACTAAACCAGTACTTCCCTCAAATACTTTTAAATTCTTGAGTAATTTCATGGACTACAAATTCGTACCTCTACTTGAAGTAATATTATTTTGCATTAACAGTACTCCAACATGAGTAAAATCTTTTGGTTTCTCTACCCAGTGCAAAATTTAATCACTAGTTGTGTGTGGACTAAATAAAACACATATTATTCTTACCATACTGAACAGTTTTCTCCTCATTCTCTGCAACCTCATGATGTGCAGACAGGCCTAAAACACAGATAAAACAACCATCATTATCAGCTTCTTCCTCAGCATCCCTCCTCTGATTCCAGCAGCTATAAATAAACACCACAATAACATTTGATTGATCTTACCACTGTGAAATGCTGCCATAGAAAGGACCACAACAGCTACCAGTGCTCTCATCTTGTTTTTGTTTTTTACTTGAAGACTGGAAAAATTCTTTGTGTCTATTTTGCCAAGTTTGTTTTGGTGAGTGAGCAGCCCCTTATATTTTCAGCTGCATCACATGTCTGGTATTGACAGGCAGCTCTGGTACCAGCGTCCCCCTCCCTCCTACCTGAGAAACATCTGGGCGAGTAGCACAGCACAGAACCGTCCTTATTCAGCCACAAAATACTACCCATTGTTGGATGCCCAGTCACATGGGGATGCATTTAGGATGTGTCTGTGTCTCTTTGGGAGAATAAAAGAAATGCGGTTATGGAACAGATCAGAAAAAAATTATGCAGTGATCTAATGCAAGTACATCTGTTATGTTTTACCAAAAAAGCAAAAGACCATATATATTTATATCACATTTATTGTAAACATTTGGACTTAAATGAGCCTGTTCTTAATGTTTGTAAAGTTTTACAACAAGCTCACTGATTTGATTAAAAGTGCAAATATTAATATTATTGGTGAATCGCCTAATGGCCAAACACAATAAAAAAAACAAAAACATTTCTCAGCAGTTAACAAACAAACAATTAAATAAGAAATTGGATATTGCCACAGGGAGCAGAATCTTATTAATGACAAAGGAAATAATGTTACAGCCACACTTATGTCATAGCATAATCATCTATAACTGAAGGTCAGCAATTAAACAAAAAAAAATCTAGCAGTAATGGATTTCACTCAAACAAAAGCAACTCATACACTCAAATATTTAAGACATTTAAAAATCAAATACTTCTACACAAATGGAGCAATAGATAGTGCTCTACCCTGCAGTGTGTAGTTCACAGTGATGTGGCCTTTAGAGCCATTACTATTGGATTTAATAGAATAGGCACCGGTAATCCTGTTGTCCAATGTAAATATGCAGAAGTAAATTAATAAATAGCCATGAGTCATTCCCAGACTAGGTGACCTTGACTTAATGATCACCATACCCCCAAAAAAGTCAACAAGCTTTAGCCGTTTACCTAAACTGTATAATTGAAATGATTATTATAAAGAATTTGCTTTAAATTAAGGCACATCCTACAGAGATACCTGAAGGTTAACCCTGACTGTTTCAGTGCATTATTTTTAACTATGGCCACTTCCTTTCTCAGAGTTCTCCTCTCAGCCGCATGTGTAAATCTTCCTGGTCAATTTTGCCATCCTGTTCATGCCAGCGATGGTGAGCCAGTAAAGCCAAGTTTCTTGCTGAGATAGCGCTCATCTCCATAGCACTGGCAGCCCACTCCACGGCATTTAAATAGTACAGACGGTTGTGTAGAATGAATGGTGGGATTTTTCGTTGTGGTGGAGAGTACGCTGGATAGGCCAACCAGCGAGTTTCAGACACAGAATCCCAGGAAAGAAACATGTTCTTCAACTGCTCCTGTGTTAGTGGGTCTGGGGAGAAGATTTTCCAGACTTTCTTGTGGCTTGCAGGGGTTGGCTTGTACCCAGGAGGAATGTGCACAGGGTCCAGTGAGCTCAAACTGTTGATCATTGAGCCCTCTGAAGCTGTGGTGAGGACATCAGAGACCATAAAGTCTGAAGCGGCTGCTGTGGTGCCCAGAAAGGACACATTCAGAAGGCCATGGACCAGAGTGGCTACAGTCTGATGGAAGCGCCCAGGGTAGTGTGAGGGGATGGGTGGGGAGAAACCAGAAAAAGTGATGTCCGATTTACCAGAATGAAGTGGAGTAGCAATTATTACAATGTCATACAAAGAGTGTGCAGCACCATGTTCCCCAGTATAGTTGACCTCATAGAAGCTGGTTGCAGCCCCTTTAAACCAAAAACAAGACCAGAAGAAGCGTTAAATTATATTTTGATTATTTTTTTATGACACAAAGAAAGACATGTATGTAAATGTCATCTAAACTTAAATTCTATTAAACTTTAAAAACTTGATACATTTTTTCCTCCAAGAGTATTAGAAAACATTGGACCTAGATCATCATATATAACTGACTAACACAAATGTGTTTATTGTACCTGACTTGGACGGTCGAATTTTTACTGCTATTGAGGTCACTTTGGCTGGTATCAGTTCACTTTTGCTGTTGTACAATAACCCTGAGCAAACTCTTTTATTGCCTCCATCTACAGCCCAAAGGCCTGAATCTGCTCCGGCCAGAGACACTGCTCCTATTCAAGTGACAAAAAAGGATGTTAAAGGTTACAGTGTGATACATTAAAGTTTATTTGTTATCACACGTTAAACATACCTACAAACCCATGGATGCGTACACTTTGACCATAATTTACCCGAGCGATGGGTTCAACTAGGTCATTGATGAAAACTTGTGAAAATCCTTCACTGATCATCGTTTCCTCCAATGTTTGGTTCATAAGAGTCAGAAATCCATCACCACCCATGGCATGCAAGAGTTTCTCCACACTAGAGAAAGAGTAGCCATACTGCTGGTACTGATAGATCCTGTACATATAAGAATATTACTAAGCCTGTGCATCAATTAATATGCCATTGTCCACATGAATCTTATTAATCTCAATAGTAGTATTAGTCGAATAAGTAACCAAAGCCCTAATAATCAGATTATGGTTCATAAACTCTGCAAAACATGCAGATATCAGGGTTGAGCTTCAAGTACTCTTCAAAAACTGAATGTACTGTTAAAAAAAAATTACATTACATTTCTCAAAAAAAGATCTGAGATATTATATATTTTTCAGTTTATCTCCCACCTCCACCCGTAAAGTTCTATTCATACTTGAGATAACTGTAATGACATTTCTGTGAACTGCGAAATTCCAGATTCACATATGACAATATACTCACCGCATAAACTTATCCAAAATACTCTCCACCCACATCTGCATTCGTATAAGGTTGAATCCATATCTCCATAGAAAACGGAATAAATTTATAATGAACCAGTCACTCTCCTCAAAGATTAGTTCCTTTCCATTAAAAATAGCCATTTTGGATGCAACGTCTTTCCTTGGAGAAATGCCTGAAATAAGTTAATATAGGTTTGAAAGTGATAATATATGCACGGTCAGATTACATTGAGAATGTATGAAAATTACCTAATCTGTCCACAAAGTGCTTCATATGGAGGTTGAGGGGATGTATAACTGATCCACCCACTTCATATTCATAATCACCAATCTTAACAGTTTCTAAACGTCCACCAATCGCACCAGATTCAAAAACATCGATCTTGACCCCTGGACCAAACTCCTGCCTCAGGTAATATGCCGTAGCTGTACCGCCGATTCCTGCTCCAACAATAGCTTTGACAAAGAAAAAAATAATTATTATTTTAAGTAATTAGTTAGTGAACAGTGACACCAGACATACCAATCTTTTTGGGCTGATCTCCAAGATGTGGGGCAGAAGCCAAGCTCCTTTTACCTGAGTGCCACAGTCCCAGAAACAGGACAGTTCTCAGAGAAAAGGAGTGTAGATACATTATAGATTTCTAACGCTTGAACACATCTGCAAAGAGGTGTAAACAAGGCCACATATAATTAATTACACACTTGGCATTATTGACTAACGAGCAAAGGTCACACTGAACTAAAGTCAATATCAGATTTAAACAAAAAAAAAACCTACATATATATTTAAGACAGTAACCTACACCCGAAAAATGTCAAGTCTGTTATAACTACATTAAAATGATGACGGCCATTTGATTTGGGTGTAGAGCCTGGTATAGTTTAGCACACACGCTGAAAATCATAAAAGGAATCACAAGTATGTACAGTAAGCCACGTTGGCCACTTACCTAGAGTTACAAAGACCACCTGTCGCCACAAGTGTCAGAAATTGTTAAAAGTTCAATAACTTTCTTATAAGTGTTTGAAATAGGTGCATGGGATACACTTCCGGGATTTTGACTGTCACTTCTTCATTTACTTTGAGTGGATGTTTTAGAAACCAGCGCCGCGCTATGGACGCTATAGGGATAACACTTAAAATCACCCCTAAATACGGAGTTGTGCCGGATAACGCAATATCTCTGGTTATTGATTAGGTAAATGTAATAAACACATTTAAAATTAGAAGAAACAGGTCGGAAACTGGGTGAAAAAGGGATCTCACAAAAGTACACAGATCATATGAAAACACAACAAATGCTCAAAAAAAAAAAAAAGAAAAGAAAAAGAAAAAGAAAAAGAAAAATTCAAAGTTTCCGTTCAAAGGAACAAACCAGACTAACTCAAAAATGATTCAAGAAACCTGCTTCTTTTCTCCCAACTAGTCCCAATAAGCCAACAAAAAGCCTCAGGCCATTCTTGAAGAGTTGGTTTTACCGTAAAAAAACGGCATTTGTAAATAAAATGTTTTCTTAACATCAATAGATTGTTGATACAGAATTCCATTCTTTTATCATTTATTAAGACACCAAACTTGCTGCACAAAATCACCATCCATCCATCCATCCATCTTCTCCCGCTTAATCCGGCTGGGTCGCGGGGGCAGCGTGCTGCCCAATACTCATAGCACCTGACCCCCCCTATGAACCCCTCTGCAGGTGGTGAGCCCACAGGAGGGTAAATCACACAAAATCACATAAAAAGAAAAGATGTTCCAAGTCCTCACCCCTGCGTCGCAAAACACACATTTACCTGTCCTTGGTTTCTTGGTTGGATAAATTTTATTCAGAATTTTAAATCCGGTCTCCTTCACTTTAGGGGGAACTGGAAAGGAAAGATAATTAGTTCTAATCATTTTAATTTCTTTCTTTTCAAAATCCTTTTTATGAATGAATGTAACCTCTTTTAACTGACTTGGGGAAGCAATAATTTAGTAAGGACCGCTTGTGACACAGGGGATGAGGACTTGGTACATATTTTCTTTTTATGTGATTTTGGTTTGATTTTTTTTTTTTTTTTTTTTTTTTTGTATCACTAATTTATTGAGTTTAGGTAAATATTTTATTCACAAATGCCGTTTTTGTTTTAAGATAAAACTAAAAATAACACACTTGAAGAATGACCTGACACCTTTTGTTAGGTCATTGAACCTAACTGAAAGAAAATAGGCCGGGTTTCTTGTGTCCTTTATAAATTATGTCGATTTGTTTCTTTGATCAGGAGCTTTTTGTCCACTTTGTACGTAAATTTGATTAGTTTATTTGTTTGTTTGTTGTTGTTGTTTTTTTGGATTTGTTGTGTTTCAATGCGAGCTTTTTTGCTTGTTTTCTGTGGTTCTGAAGTATTAATACAAAATAGATATATAAATAAATTTAGTAAGGACCGGAAATTGGGTGACGATGTTTTTCAATCTCGCGGAAGAAAACCGGAAGCTGACTATTGGAGCTCATTTGAACCATGCCTGAATGGAGGTGACCTAGACATTTTACATTGCACGTTTTATAGCTCTATAGCCTTTCCCAGACCCAATTCAACGTAGATACTGAAATAAAACAAACACTAAATGGCAGAGGCTCACCAGGGACGTGTCCAAGCTGTAGTGGAAGAAATGGTCCAGAGTCTGGAGAGGGACCATATCCGCAAAATGCAAGTAAGTCCACGCGTGTTGTCCAAGTGTTGTTCACGGATTCAAGTAGCCTGTTCACTTCAGATCTGACCCTAAACACCATAATAAACCCTGGTTTATGACAGAGCCGCATGTTCAAGTGCAGCGCGGAGTGTTGTGATCGCTCCACAGACTCTATGACCCAGGTGCATCAGTGCATCGAAAGGTGCCACACTCCCCTGGCTCAGGCTCAAGCTCTGGTCACGTCAGAGATGGAGAAGTTTCAGGTGAGGACGGCGCCACACAGGAAATATTAGTTAAGATGAACTGTTTGTTAATCTCAATATTATAAAGGTATCAACAAGACAGTTAAACATTTATCATAAAATGAAATGTATTTCTTTCCGTCTACATGCAGGACCGATTAGCCAGGTGTACAATGCACTGCAACGACAAAGCAAAAGATCTTTTTGACTCTGGTGCTAAGGAGCCGGCTGTAAGGTCCATGATGGAGCACTGTGTGGGCACCTGTGTCGATGACCACATTAACCTCATTCCCAGCATGACCCGAAGACTGAAGGAGAATTTGGACTCTATTCGTCAATGAAGAATGCCATGGGCAGCCCTGTGTAAAAACTTAAGTGACTGGTATCATTACACATGTAACACAGAGGCACAGTCGACTCATTCAGTTAGTTGGAAACAAATGAACTTTTCATGAGTTCTTGAGGCTTTTCAAGTGTAATCTTGTGACAGTTAATCTGTGTAATGTGAACTGCCTCAGGTAGATTGAAAGCATATGTATTTAACTTCTGTGACTGTGGTGTGTCAGTGCAATGGCCAGGGACCATGGCAGATTTGTCTCTGGGTTAGTTGAGTCATAATCTCTGTACTGACCCATTTACCTACCAAAATTAAAGCATTGTTTTCAAGTCTTAAATTGAGTATGCTGCCTTGTGATTGCCATTTTACAATTTTGTGTTGTCAGATACATATTAAATGAAATAACTCTAAAACCAAAACATAATCAAAGCAATAACATGCAGCTTCAATGAAGAGACGATTCATATTAGCACCACAGCCCAAGTAAATGGGCAGTTTATTTTTAAGTCATAACTTTTACTCCTTAAAAAAAAGTTTAAAAAATGAAGATTAATTTCGAGATACAAGTGGGGTGCTTTTAGAGGAGTTGATCAACATGCAGGATACAGCAATATGTTATTTACATTCAGGTAACGGCAGATCTCCTATGAATTGGGCCAAAACTAAATCTACAAAAACAGTATACGGTAATTATTCCTGATTAACTGCTAGTAAGGCTGTCACTAATCCAATGGAAGGACATCAACATTACATAAATTAGACAACTGCATGTAGTCTACAACCTTCTAAATGTATTCCTTTAGCAAACAAAAAAGTACACATTTTTATTAGACTATAGCATGTGTACATACCATATGTCGTCATATTTTGCTGATTAAAGACATATTCTCTGTATAATCTACAATGTGTTTGAGAAGAGTGTTGGCTGAAAAAACTCTAGTTCTTAGTTGCATTAAAGTGCAATACACATTACATGCATTGGTCAAAGAATAGCGCATATAAATATATATATATATATAGTGGAATTAAATACTGGCTTCATTTGGACACCAGGGCCCTGTTTTACTTAGAAATGAGCAGTCTTTAAGTATTTAAGTGTTTGTTAATTTGGTTAATATCTAGTCAACCCCTTGTAACAATACCTCTGTTCCCTTAAAGAGATTTGATAATAGTTTACTATAATTTATCACTGAACTATACATTTTAGGATTATTAATGGTCCAGACATCAGTGTTGACAGTACACACTGAAGGCAAAAGGGATTTTTTTTTTCTCAGCAAAATCGCTGAAACATGAACTTTAAGTAATTACAGAACCAAATTTACCAAAACATCATCACATACACAGTATGAACAGAGCATTTACATGACATGGGTATCAAATGTGGTGGTATATTTACATACAAGTTCATGTCAGTTCTTCAGCTCCACCAGAGGAATAGCAGCCTTGTGTTTGATCATGACACACTGCGAGGGCTGCTCTCTTGTTCAGGGGAATCTGGTCTCTGGTCCGAGTGAGACGATGTATACAGGAAATTACAGCAGACATAAAGTGGGAATGACAACAAACGACTGTCCAGATTCATCACCACATACTCCTGAGGAGATTAAAACAGATCATCGTGTTAACATAGTTTAAACCTCCTTTTATAGTTTGGACAACTCGGAACAGGACCAACCTGGTCTTTTTCTAATGTAAGAAGTTGGTAACCCGTTGAGCGACTGCACACTAGCTTTCCTCGGCTGTCGAATGAAGTGAGGCGTAACCTGGACCATGACAGAAAGTTAATAAACCAACACTGACTTTTATTCATTTTATATGAAATCCATATTCAAGTGCAACATTGCTGGTGTTCACATCAGTACATCAGAATAAAAACTAAAGGTAATAATGCATAATTATCTCACCTGTATGCCAAATGTCTTCTGGGCTGGAGACTGACAGCGCCCCCACATGGCTGACTTAGAGTATTTCTTTTAAAAACAATAAAGCGGTTTGTGTAGGTAACAAGCAAATCAAAGCCAAAGTTAAACCCTGTCCAACGCCAGCAGTACTGAAAAAATACAATAAAAACAATTATTAAAACAATATTTAGAATATACAACATATGAGGTACAAAAGTGGCTCACATCTCCTTCTTTAGTCAACTTCCTGCCACACCGCATACTGCTCAGTTCGAATTCCTCCTTGTTTGCCTCCTGAGGACTAATAACATTAGGCATCTTCGTCAGAAATACAGCACTGAAAGGGAATATATTTAACTTCATGTTTTTTTCCTTACCCATTGTCATTGTCAAATTCAGTCCTGAGCATGGCAAACCATTGATTTTTATAAACAGTTGTTAGCCAATCTGAGCAAGAAAAAATAAGTGGAAAGTAAGAATACCATTAATGTGGGGATACATAGCATTTCCTCCAGAGAAAGTCAGGACTGTACCTGGTGGGAGAATATTGTCTCTCTCCAGGATGCGGGCAGATGCCAGATCATTGATAATGTATTGAAGACGAACATGTTTAAATACTGAACTAAAATGTTTGCCATCCTCTGTGTTTAAAAAGGGTTCCTGTTCACCAAGATCTGTTATAAAAAAAACACATTAATACATGTGAACAACTGTATGTTATAAACTATGAGCTTACCTGTTCGCCTTTTACAAAGCCATGCATCTGCATCAGTGAGTAGTTGTTTGATAGGCCCGTCCCATGATCGATTAAGCTGCAGAAACATCCACTACAAAAGACAAATATCATACAAAATGTCCACTTTAATATCATAACCATGCATGCCAATAAAATATATTTTTATTTACCTTTTTAAGAGCAGTGTATACATCCATTTCAACTTGCATAACAAACAGGTCTGACGACTGAATGAGCTGTTCCATTATCTCTGTACTGTTAATAAAAAAAGTTTTAAATGTTTATTTTGGCCTTTTATGGCATAACAGTATAACCAGTGTGTGCACATTACAAAAATGTTCACAAAAATGTGAGTTGAACACATACCCAAGTTCCTTCATCAACTCGACATTCTGGTGGGTCATTAGATTGTTGAGGAGCCATTCAAGACATCTGTTAAACCAAACAAACGCACACTCTTAGAGCACATCTTTTGCTTTGTCTTTGCAAATTAAATCAAGTGAAAAATGTTCTTACTTCTTCATAACTGAATCTAAACCATATATACTCGCACAAGCATAGTAGCCACACACAGTCTTTGCACTGATGTTTTCCTTCATGGTCTCTCCACACTGTTGGATCAAGCCATCCTGCCGACCAGTCAATATAGTTAGAATATCAACATCCGTCATAAGAAAAAATACTTAAATTAATAAAACGTGTAAGTTTCACTAACCAGTTGAAGCATACAAGCAGCAGCCAATATACTGACGACTCTGCTGGGTTTAATCAGAACATCATCTCGATATAATGAACCAAACACGACCTGAAGAGCTTTAAACAAAAAGGTAAAAAATGTATTAATTACACATATTTAAAGGAATGAAAGACATCTGCTATGAGTGTGCAAGTTCTTTTGTTTTACCCTCAGTGTCAATGTTTTGGTCTGGAATTTCGAGGTTGATCTCCATCATGTTTGATTCTTTCCAAGAGCCGCTAAACATGCTGGAAAAATATCCAGACTGCAACAAAAGAGATTCATGAAACCACTGAAATGCCACTTAAAGTAGTGTAGTGTGCATAATTGTTCAAGTATTTTGCCTTACCTGACAAAGGTATACTTTGTGAAGGTTCCACTCTTGTCCTAATGCACAGATGCGAATGTCGCTGTTTTCCCCATTTAAAAATAGAGTTTGATAAATGTATCGTGAAGTACTTTTCAGTTTCTTTCTGTAACAATTAGGGCACAAAGTGAAAAATACAAAATATAAATAAATGCTAAATACAAGATATAAATAAATGCTACATCTTTTGAGGACAGACCTGCGAGGTGTATCCAAAACAGCATCATCATCATCTTGCTCACTTTCACAGTCACACTGTGCGTTGCGTTTTCTCTTCTTACAATCACAACTGGGTTTATGGATGCTGCTGCTGATGCCTTCCAAAATCTCCTCTGGTCCTGGAGAGGGGGACTGGAACTTGCTCCCCAAACTTCCCATTTTTATTCTTTTTTTACAACAACATAAAAAAAAAACAATAGTCTGAATTAATGAACAACTAATACATCAATATTTTTTAAAACAACAGTAAAAAGCTTTTCCTGAAACTGCATTATGTAATTTGTTGCTTGTTTGGCTAAACTGGATGTTAACTTTTAAGTTAGGGTGACCAGCTTTTCAAAATAAAAACCTGGGACACACCTGGTAATAACAAAATTGTGTAATTAAGAAATATTGTTATTCACTCAGACCATTCGTGACTAACCTGTATCAAAATAGTCACATTTTCTTTGTCTTTTGGTCATTTTTAAGCATCTTTTCTGTATTTTACCTAAACAAATGACAATGTATGCCTCTCTTTACTGTTGCCAGGGATCAAATTGGTCAAAAATAGGGACACCTGGAACATTTCTTGTAAAAAAAAAAAAAAAAAAAAAAAAAACTGTGACAAATCACTGGTTTTGGATAAATCTGCTGGGACAGGGGACACAGGGCTCAAAACAGGGACTGTCCCGGGTAAATAGGGACGTCTGGTCATCATATTTTAACTCCAAATGTAAAACCTCATACAGAAATTCAATGATAAACGTAGAAGCATATGCCGCACTGTCTCTGAAAAAAAAACGGGCAGTTTATTTCACAAAATCACATTTAGGTAAATATTCATCATACATACCTCCCGGTATCAAAACAGGTTAAAAAAACAAACAGGTGAAACAGCTGAGAGCGGAAAATGTGAAGATGTGACGGGTTCAAGAAGAGCTAAACACGAAGCTAGCAGCACATATCAAAACAAAGCAGTGCCTCTCAGACCAGGGCCTTCCTTAAACACTGAAAAGACCCAGATTGCTAAAGAAGAATCTGTCCCGATCACATGTTGTACATTTACAAACGCAGTTCTTCCAGGGAGATGTGGACAAGTTTATCACAAATGTCAGTACAGAAAAAAGAAAAAGGTGGTGCAGGGACTCTTCTTCGCGTAGTTACAAATAGAGTCAGAGTCGTCCACCTCAGTATCCACGACTGCCGCCTGTCGTCAGAGATGTCGCCACGAGAATGAGCGACAATACAAAAATAAAATAAAATGCACGTAGGAATCACATAAATAATTATTACCAACAGGTCATTATGAGTTCTTGTGTTTTCATGTATTTCAGACATTTCAGAAGAATCACGAGAACCAGACGCACCGGAAATTACCTTATATATAAAGCGGTCGATCTCGCATCCAGCCGCCGGGATGTATCAATACTGCCGCCATCTTGGTACGGGGTCTAAGGCAGAGGGTGTCCAAACTTTTTTCATCAAGGACCACATATTAAAACACAGGCCAGCGTGAGGGCCGATCAACGGTTATAGACTAGTGAGTAATTGAAACATGTGCATGAGTAATTGAAACATGTGCATTTATAACAGGTTTAAATGACTCAGTAGACCTTTGTTCATGCTTAGACCTTAAAAAAGGACACACTACATTTGCTTGATCAAGGTAGATTTAAAAAACATGCAGTAAAAAGTACTACTTGCGGTAGTATGGGCCAATTCACCTGGAAGCCTGAAGGCCCCCGTGTCATAGTTTGTACATGCCTGGTCTAAGGTAAGTTTTTCACAGTAGCAGTGAGTGAAGATGCCAGACAAAAGAGCAAAACAACACATTTCATAGTTAAAGAATTTATTTTACTGAACCAAGTCTAAACCGTGACTAAACCAGAACTGAACCAGGACTGAACCAGGACTAAAACAGGACTAAAACAGGACCAAACAAGGACTAAATTGGAGCTGAACCAGACCTAAACCAGGTCTAAACAGGACTAAACCAGAAATGAACCAGGTCTAAATCAAGACCGAACGAGGACTGAACCAGCTCTAAACCCAGACCAAACCAGGATTGAACAAAGTCTAATCCAGGTCTAAACCAGAACTAAATCAGGACTGAACCAGGACTAAACCAGGTATAAACCAGGTCCAAACCATGTCTAAACCAGGACTAATCTTATCATTTAAAGCAGCGTTCCCCCGTACCAAGATGGCGGCTTTGTCGACGTATTCGTTCCAATAGACATCGGTAGCCAATGCGAGATCTACCGTTCTACACCTATAGGAAATGACATTAAGGATGAGGGGCGGATCGTTTCGCAAATCCAACCAATAAGCGTCGTGTTCCACTTTCACAACATTCCTGCTCTCCTCCGCTTCAGCCCGTCTGCCTGCCCGCGGTGTGTGCGCTGTGACACGTAACTCTGTCCATTTCATTGCTCTGACAGAGGAAACTTGTCTTCTTGAACCCTGCAAAAAGAAGAGAGTTCACCGAGTCCATGTGGCCAAGCAGTAACCAATTTATTGATCATTTGTAACATGGAGACGCAAGAGGCGGCGGCAGGTGAGCGTAGTTTGATGGTTAACAGTATGTGGCTTTATATGCGGTGCACCCTGTGTAATTACAGCTTAGAGCAGGGATCTCCAACCTGTAGCTCTCCACCCCCTTCCAAGTAGCTCGCCAAGAGATTTCTAAATTACACGTATTTTCCTCAATAAGTAAAATGTGATTCATTAAATGCCTATTACCATTGCACCTGTATTATTTTGATGCCTAACTCTGTACACTAATTAATGGATAATGGTTTATGTTTTATAGGCGTCTAACTGTACTTCATTTAAGGCTAGTGTGACCAGACGTCCCTATTTACCTGGGACAGTCCCAGTTTGGATCCCTGTGTCTCCTGTACCAGCAGATTTATCCAAAACCGGTGATTTGTCCCAGTTTTATCCAAGAAATGTCCCAGGTCTGATCCTTGCCAACAGTGAAAAGAGGAATAAACTGTCATTTGTTTAGGTAAAATACAGAGAAGCTGCTTAAAAAGGACTATTTTTTCTTAATTGCGCACTCATTTCACAATTTTATGATTGCCAACCAACCCAAACCAGGGATGCCTTGTGTGGGATGGGTTTTTTTTGTCTTTTTTGAAAATCTGGTCTCGCAGTGGCACTTAAATATGCTCCAATTCTTGTGACCACTGAAACTAGTAACTCTGGCATTTTCATTTTGTAAAAGTAACTCACTGGAGAAAAAAGGTTGGAGACCCCTGACTTAGAGTCAGGCTAAACAGACCGATTTAGATAAAAGTTGTACAGGGGTTTTATGGACACAAAAAATTAAGAGATGTGCACAAAATTGCCAATAGCATGGAGGACTACCGGTACATCAAAACAGTTTATATTATAATTGCTCTGTAACTATGTTTATGCTGTCTCCCTCCAGGTGCTATTATGGGGAGTCATGAAGAAAAACCTGAAAAAAAAGACAAAAACGCTTCACAGAAGGAACAAGAACCATGCAAAAACAGAATGGAGCAAATTTTTGGCTTCACCACAGAGGACTTCCGGTCCTGGCAAAGTTTAGTGACCCTCCTGAACCGCCCCATGGATCCTGCATCACTGGGTATCTTTCGGTTCTTGTTTGGTAAGTGCATTCTCGCATTCATTCAACAGACCTTCAACTTGATTGTAATGTGAATGTTTTTGTTTTTTATATTTGAAGGTATGCTCATGGCCATTGACATCACACAAGAGCGCGGCCTCAGTCACCTGGACTGGAAGTACCTGGACGGAGCTCCCATGTGCCGCTTTCCACTCTTTAATTTTCTGCAGCCACTTGCTCTAGACTGGATGTACTTTGTATACCTGGTCATGTTTCTTGGTCAGTTTAAATATGGGTTTTTGACCCTAAATGCAGATTGTGGTGATTATTACAATAGTGAAACATTTGATTTTGTGTGCAAACAATTATGAATATATGAATAGCTTTGTATACTTAACATAAATATATTTTTTGTAACAGGGGCAGTGGGGATCATGCTTGGTTGTTTTTACCGCTTGTCCTGCCTTATGTTCTTATCAACGTACTGGTATATCTTTTTTCTGGATAAAACTACTTGGAACAATCACTCTTATCTCTATGGCCTGATTGGATTTCAGCTCACTCTTATGGATGGCAATCGTTACTGGTAATGTAACAATCATACAATAATAATAATATATTTTATTTATTAGGCGCCTTTCTGGACACTCAAGTTAAAGACGATTAAAAGCATAACAAGTTCAATACTATTAAAATCAAGTTAAATACTATTAAAACATACAGTTAGAGTGGGACTTGGAGTTAATCATTTATCTTAAGTTGTGTAACAAAGCAACCATACATTTTCACTAAAATCTTATTTCAGGTCTATAGATGGACTATGGAAACCTCACATAAGAAACGCTCATGTGCCACTGTGGAACTACACTGTGCTCAGGGCGCAGGTCAGAGGTTGTTGCTCGACTTTCACCGCATATTTTGTTTTAAACTGTTCTAACATTTATTTTCTGTTAAAGATTTTTATTGTCTATTTCATTGCTGGAATCAAAAAGTTGGATGCTGATTGGGTGGAGGGATACTCCATGTCATATCTGGCTCACCATTGGCTTTTTGACCCTTTTAAGTAAGTATCTCCATTGTTATTTTGTGTCAGTATTTCCTTATATATGTCTAACCCTGTTTCTGCTTCTTAGACTTATTCTTCCAGTTGAGTTAGTGAGCCTCCTTGTGGTGCATGGAGGTGGCCTTATTTTGGATTTGACAGCTGGTTATCTACTTTTCTTTGACGCAACAAGACCTTATGCTTTTTTCTTTGTCTCCTATTTCCACTGTATGAACTCTCAGCTTTTCAGTATTGGTAGGTCTTTGGATTATTGTCATTTATAGAACATTAGTTGTCTCAGATTATCTGAATAGATTGAATTTATTTTCACAGGAATGTTTCCCTACACAATGCTGGCCACTAGTCCACTTTTCTGCTACACCAATTGGCCAAGGAGATTTCTTGCACGTTTCCCAGACTTCCTCAAACCTATCTTGCCATTCACCTCGTTGGACATTAAGTCCAGTTCTTCTTGTGTGTATGAGGTACAGAGGAGCACTGAGCGTCAGGGGACTGCACCTGTCAAAAAATCCTTCAAATTAAGGCACAAGATGGGGGCAATTTTCACCATTGTTTACCTCATGGAACAACTTTTCATGCCATATTCCCACTTCATAACACAGGTAAACTGGCACAGTCACTGAAACAATAACCCTGCATTGAATTAGGTGGTAGTAGTAGTAGGGAGTATTATAGATGTATTCTACAGAGAGTAATTGCATTGTTTGGTTGATCAATATAAGTGAATATAGTTTTTAACCTATGGTCAACAAAGTTTAAGTAAAAACAATAAGATTTTTTTCCTTAAATTAATAATGAGACTAAAGAAATCACAAGACAGTACATAAAATGTGTATGCTTATGCTGATCTGTGTTTTTAGGGTTATAATAATTGGACAAATGGCTTATATGGCTACTCTTGGGATATGATGGTTCATGCCCGCAGCCATCAACATGTAAAGATCACCTACAAAGATGGAAAAACAGGAGACATTGGATATTTGAACCCGGGGGTGAGTCAATGAACTAAAAACCAAGAGCAGTTCTGTTAATCTAACTCAAATTGATAAACATAGATTGATTTCCCAATTGCAAACAAAAAGTAATTTATGTAGTTTAATTTATCCTTTATGATAAATGTAATAAATGACCATTGTTTTTGCCATGTGTAGGTGTTCACTCAAAGTCGGCGCTGGAAAGATCATGGAGATATGCTAAAGCAGTATGCTACCTGCCTAAATCAGCTGCTTCCACGCTACAACATCACTGATCCTGAAATTTATTTTGACATCTGGGTGTCAATCAATGATCGTTTTCAACAAAGGTAACACCTTATTGAAACATACATTTTAATTTGAACATTTAATTTAAATGTAGTAACTTAAATGTATTGTGAAAGTATTAATGTTTGTATTTTTTGAAGGATCTTTGACCCCCGTGTGGATATTGTGAAAGCAGAATGGTCGCCTTTCCGGCCAAACCCATGGCTAATGCCTCTCCTTGTTGATCTTTCACCTTGGAGGACCAAATTTCAAGAGATAGAGGGGACTTTGGATAACCAAACTGAAATAGTCTTTATTGCTGATTTTCCAGGTTTAACATTTTTTATCTTTTTGTACGTTATGTACGTTGTGTACGTCTTAGTCATGCAATGATACTTTACTTTCAATTAAATCTTTATATTGGAAATGTTCGTTTCATTTGCATTGCTGATTTTGGATTCAAGTGCATGTATAATTTGATGAATACTGGATGATGTTTGGTAGGTCTTCACTTGGAAAACTTTGTGAGTGAGGATCTTGGAAACACGAGCATCCAGGTTTTGCAGGGTCAAGTCAATATTGAGATAGTCGAGGAGAAAAAGAACTACACTCTAAAGAAGGGGGAGCAGACACAAGTATTGCAGTTCTTTACATTTTGATGATGTGTTGTTATCTTTTGGGCTGAACTAACTTTGTCTCTGTGCATAGGTACCTGCAGGAGCTTACCATAAAGTGTACACAGTTTCTGATGGCCCCTCATGCTACATGTACATTTATGTTAACACCACAGAGGCTGCACTGCAGGAAAACTTCACCAAGCTGCTAGAGATTCAGGAGCGAGTTCAGAATGGGACAGGTCATTCATGCCTACTTAATTTGACCTTATATACCTTTATAAAATACATTTGTAACACAACCATGTCTCCCCATCCACACAGAAACAGAACCACTTCCTCCTGAGCTGCAGCCTCTTGTCGCTGCTGATGACGGGTCAGAGGCCAATGCCACAGACCCAGTAGTGCGACTTTTTCTAAAGAGGCAACGGCGTATGATTGAAGTGAAGAAGCGAAGAGAAGCGGGTATTTTAGAGCGGTTTGACCGATTTGTGACCAAAAAATACTACACTATTCGAAGAGGGTTTGTACCATTTGTCTGTTCATACACAGGGTCCTGTACTGTGCATCAAACTAATGTCGTGTAATGCGTTACAATTATTTATTTCAGATTTTTAATGACAGCAATTGCTATGAGAAATCTGGCTGTGGGTCTTCCTCCAGTTGAACAGCTTACCAGAGAAGTTGCTTATGCCAACATGAAGGGTCCTCAAAATGAGGACCACCAAGATGAAGCTCTTAAAGATGAAGTTGGTCATAGTGAACTCTAAAACCGGCTCAAAGTTGTACTGGGGCCACCTCACATATCAAGTTCAACTACTGCTGGACTGTTACTGCTCTGGAACTTTTAAAGAACTGATTTTGTGACATTTGTATTTTTTAAACTTCATTTTTATATTCAGAATTCAATTTTTTCCTGCAAGAATGTGTAAATTGTTACAATATAAACACTAAATGGCCCAAACACTGAAGGCTTAAAGCCATGTGTTTACCAACATGCTTTCTTTGTAGAATTATGTGCAGTATATTGTGATGTAAATGTTGTTTTAAGCATTTATTATTTTTTTTATCTATAATATAAACAATGTGAATAAATAGTTAATTCAAACCATGACACAGTTTCTGAATATACTAATTTAATGACAGTACATTCTTTGTCACCCATTTTCTCATAATATGGGGACAAATTATGGCACTTTTACAACCTCTAGTACAAGAGAATAATAGTGTTTTTTTTAAACCAAAATGTTTCATTATTACTCAACAGATCTGCAAGATTCAGTAACAAAGGTCAAGATCATAATGATGTGAACAATTAGCTATAATTATTTTAGTATGTTTACAAACTACCGGTACTACATGATAAAAATTAGCACTTAGACTTATTTATTGCACAGTATAAATGGTCATTTTTAACTTTCATGGATGACAAGATGACTTTCTTGGATATTCCCTTTTCACCCATCCCAGAGTCATAGTGTGAAATGAGAAGCGAAACAATTCTGTTTCGTATAGTGTTACTGGCCTTATAATTATCTTTCATTTTAATATTTTTCATTCAAAATGAATACCTACAGCAACAAGGCAAATAAGTCAATGATGACACACACTTTGCTAGCAAAGAAATGGAGCAATTTGACCATATTATAAATTCAACTGCAAATTTATATGAAAAACCAATAAATTAATTAATTACATTTAGTTTTGCAGAAGCTAAACATTAAAAGTCACTAAATATTTGTTCACCACATTATTACTTATCTATTACACTTCTTTAACAATGCTATAAAGTGTCTTCATTAATGACTAAAGATCCTCTAAAGAAAACATCACTCAAATTGTAACAGCTCAAGCCTCTGAGTAACATGTTAGTAACTTTTGTAGTTATAATGTCACATTATTAAAATATGTAACCCCATTTCTGGTTTGTCCATAATGCATGGCTGCTCAGTGCTGGTCTTTCAAAAGATACACAAAGATACAATTCCTGTTTACAGGGCAGAGTCCAGCTGCTCTGCCTATGTAGTGGACAAACAACGTCTGGCTCCTCCTGCCTCAATTAAGCAATGTTTATCAAGTTCAGAAACATTTCTCCATAGACAAAATCATTTTTTTTCCCTCAGAAAATGAGCAACAAAGCCTTGCTTTGTTTGCAGTACATTATGCATTTGTTTGTACATTGTGCATGTGAATGAGACACATACAAATATACCTACAAATGTAATTTGACTCAGATAATAGTGTTCATTTACTAAATTATATCCAAAAAGGGTGAACTCTTTGATGATAGTCATAAATTATCATAATACAAACACTACCGGTCAAACGTTTAGACACAACTTCTCATTCATTGTTTTTTTTTCTATATGTTTACTACTTTCTACATTTTCTATACATATGACACAAGGTACATGGTATTACGTAAAGAAAAAAAGTTAAATAGCTCTACTAAATATTTTTTTAATATATATTTTTATTAATATTTTATATTCAAATGCTAAAAGTAGCCACCCTTTGCTTTGTCAACAGTGCTAAAACCCTTGGTCTTTTCTTAGTGATCTTCCTGTTGAAGTTTCTGGCTTTCATGTCACAGCTGTGCCATGGTTAAGAAATATTGAGTTATTTGAGTTAATTTTTTGTTTGCTACATTTCATATGTGTCATTCATAGTTTTGATGCAGGAATAAATATATGAAAGTGTGTCCAAACCTTTGCCTGGTAGTGTATATATTTCAGAAGCATAGTCATATACATAGATGTACATACGCCTGCTTATAAGGACCCTTATAAAAAGTAAATCCAGTACACAAAATCCTTACATCCATGTGTCAGTTTCTATCTGGTTATTTTGGATTCAACAGTGTTGTCTTTCAGTGCCTGTGGTTGTTCTACCTTGGCTGAAGATCTGGGTAGAAAATACCATGTATCACACCTTCAATCACAACGTTAGAATATATATCTGGAAAAAATAAAATAAATACAAATAAAGTAGTAAAAAGTATTGGTGTATATCTATAAAAACAGTTTGGACAAACCATGGGTAGAAGGAAGAAGGTAGGGGTCTCTCAAAAACAACATGACTGGCTGGTGTGAGAGTTTACTGTGAACAAAAAGACCAGTTTAAAAATAAAATAAAACAAAACACACAGACTAATGTTGGGTTTCTGTGCTTTCTGACAACATGTTTTTGACCTACATTAATTTCATTATTTTAACTTACATTTCATGTTCATACTATTTGCCTATCCTTAACCCATTTTAACCCAAATGTGCATTTTAAATCTAAAAATAAAGGTTTAACATCATAGGCCCAATCATAGACATTTACCTCGATCCCTCAGATTCTGTATCAAATGACCTAAAAGAAAGTAAAAACATAATGATAATTTTAAGTTTTGTTTTTGTTTTTTTCAATTGGTAGTTTCAACATACCCATAGCTTTCCGTTTTTGGCACACAGGGAAAATGGCGGATGTTCAGGAAATCCAAGAATATCTTTGGGAGAATCTCATTTTCTATAATTATGGTCTGTAAAAAACAGAGAAAACAATGCAAATTACCATGTGGCCATATGAGGTAAAGGGCAGGACCCAGAGGACTCAGTGTGACCCGTACTTCAGTATAAACATAAAAACTCTGTTCAAAAGCATAAAGTCCCCTCATCTTGACCACTACTACAGATATAGTAAGATAATAAAAAAGAGGAAAAGATACCTGTAAGTAGTGCTCCAAACCTTGCCTCCTCTGCTCCAGGACCTTGGGAACCCAGTTTCTGACATGTTTAGAAGGGATGTCAGGTGGTTTTATGCTTTTCTTCAACTACAGGTAAGAACACCAGTAGTGAGCTCAAAATGGTAATGCAAGTACGTATTACTCATATTAAATGCACAATCAAACACTAGATTGTGTTGTGGATGAAAGGTTTCTCTCTCAAAGGTCAGCGTTAAAAGGCTTAAACACTGCAGCACTCACCAACTTGTGCAAAGTGTGGAATTCACTGTAGCGTTTCTCAATAGTGTGCTGTCTTCCATTTATTACAACTTCTATTTTAAAGACCTGAAACACAGTGTCATTAACTCATAGCCTTATTACAATCTGCTAAGCTGTCACTTTGTCAGCATCTTAACAAGAGGAAACAGGCAGTTTCTCCATACAGGCTTTAACTTCCTAAACTTATCTGTTCTCTTTCACTCAGTGCATCATTCCTTCCTGTTACAGGGTGCTCTATGCAAATAAGGAAATTTGCTGTTAAATTTTAGCACTGCAGGACTGTCGTATAAAGTAAAAAAATAAAATAATAAAGATCAGAAAAATGCAGAAATGTCTTAGGATGCTGCCAGATACTGTTCAAGAGCTCAGTGATGTCTCTAAGAGGAGATAATCTATTGTAATGATAATGACAAGAAAGGCCTATTAAATAAATTAATTATTACAACAACATCAACAAGTAATAGCATCTAGGTACTTAGGCTATTAGAAAGGGGTTAATATTAAGACTTTAGATTAAGTTGATCTATAATTATATCACACTGGCCATATAGGTATAGTAATAGCCTTTACAGAATAAACAAGATTCATTGTCACAATATTTTTTTGATCTTGAGCTGACCTTAAAAAAAATAAAAATAAAAAAAATCACATAAAAAGGTAACATATGAACGACACAGAATGTAAGATCATAGATTTGCGGAAGACAATGTACATTAATGTCACAGGATTACTAGGGCAGGATAAGGAGTCAGTGAAAATAGGTTTGTTTTCACTGAATGGCAGCTTACCGTGTATCCTTTTTCGATACTGTTGTTTTCTGATCGAAACGACGGGATAAACACCGAAACTGGGTGCATGTTGGTAAATTATGCGAAAAAACAACAGGATATTATTATTAAATTGTATGTTTTGGAAGTAGAAAAGAGGCGCACTCCGCAGTCTGATCTGTGGTCTGTGGCTCAGATCAAAATCAGGGAGTTTTTAAACATGGAGCTGTGCAGCGCCCCCAGCGGCGCGGAGGACTCAGGGTCTATGGGAGGCATGCGCGCTTTTTAGCTCATCATATCTCTCACACGTAAAACACAATGATAACTTTACTTTACCATGCTCAAATTCATGCTGGAGCAGAGAAGAAAGCAACAGATTACAAGTTCAAGTAGGTTTTATTCAAGTCAAACTATTTATATTTTAATAACGTGTGTAAATATAGTCCTATCACAATTTACAATTGTCTTCCATGAGTGTACATTGATAAAGTGAGTATACAAAGGCAACAGATTTTACATATTAAACATTTCCCAAATCAATAATCATGGTCTGTTATAATTCATTTATTTACTCCAATTACAAACGTGCTAAATACACATTTTCCACTGGACTTTTCTTCTCCAGGACTAGGACCAAGGCCATCATCTAATACCTGGAAGTTATAGTAAAAGGTGAGTAATAAACCAAGTACCGGTATGTTTCCCTGAAAAACGGTTGGTGACATGGATACATACGTTGACATGTGACATCCTGACACAGAGGCATGATTACCAGTGTAGCGCACATCACAGCGTACTACGTTATTGCTGTAGTCAATTTCTGGGACTAAATACTGAGGGTTCACACTGACCTGTTGAAGAACATAAAAGGTCCCTAGTAACTGACAAAGATTTCTTTTCCAAAGCAATGATCAATACAATAGCGTTTTGTCATCTGACTACAAACCTTGAGGATATAGTGTCCAGGTTTCACATCTGTGATGTCAATCCACTGGCAGTCAATGTCCGCATTGTAAGTATCATAACATCCAGGGCTCAGACCCTGCCAGTACAAACAATATAAAGAGAATACAGCATTTATTTATCAATCTAAAATTATTTTAAAAGAATACATGCAGGCACAGGTCGTTTACTGACAAACAATGTTTTGTTGCTTTTATGTTATGTTTTGTGCAGCTATGGACAGACCTGTTTGTGGGCGGTGCACGCGTAGCGGCGGTAATAACCATAGTCACAGGAAGTGTCCTCCAGACAGAAGCTGACCTTGTGACCCTCTGCCACTGAATGGTGAGTGCTGGCATCCAGCAGCTCATAGTGACTGAACTCATCCATGCTGTGGTAATGTCTGGAAATATATACAGTCAATGCTTGCAGTTGCTCATCATTACAGTTAAAAAGATTTAGTACCAGGACAATTCATAGATGTTTTACAATAAATCAAACCACAGGAAACTTGGAACATGGAGGCCATAATTATAAGATGATGTTATAGTCACTATTGTTAAACAGTTGTGATTTATGAGGTCCTGCCCTGTGTCGTTTATCTAAAGTTTATTTTATGATACACAAACTCTCTGAGGTTTCAGAGAAGTTTACTTTCATAACACTTAATCTATCCTATCTACATCTAAGTCTCCTGGAGCCTTTGCCAGATGTGCTCATGAGAGGCAAAATGCCCACTTCTTTCACAACATAACTTTGGACTGAGGTAAGACGCCACAGATTCAGTCACTTTAGAAAACAGAGCTTTTTCTTTTTTTCTACTCAAAGTGGGACAAGTAGCATCAAGTAAGATCTCTAGACATAGAATATATATACAAATAATGGTTGGTTTCTGTCAATTACTCAAAGGTTATGGGAAGTTCAGTTTCACCCCTCTAGAAATGGTTTCTAAAACAGCCTGACTAATAGGATACATAATAAAATGGATGTGGTTAATTGTGGCTCAACAGAGGGAGCCAAAGTAGAGGCAAGAACAAACTGCAAAGATAATAGTATCTTATGAAGGAGCTGCTGTTTACTCTGGGGTCACTAGATTCTCACAGCAATCATATGTATTTTTAGAGAGTAATTTAAGGTATGGTTTGAATTTATTATTTAAAATGTATTGAATATAAATAAGTGGTCTATAGACTGAAGCCCTAAAAACCCAACCCTAAAATTTATAGTCAACAGTATGTTTATATGTTGACAACAATAGTCAACATATAAAAGCCATTAACTTAGCAGTTATAGGGTACCTTGTCTATAGTTGCATGATCATCTACATGGCATCTTCATCCTCAAAATTAAACATATCACAGCTAAGTTATAAAAGGGGCTTTTCCTAATTTGGGGATGTTTTTTTAATATAAAGAGATTCTGTCAGGCTCGTAAATGTGTTTTTGTGTGGGTGACTTGGTGGTACTCACTGGTGACAGCTGTGCCACTCCCAGGAGTAGCGCGGTCGGCTGGGGAGAAAGTCGGCTGTGCCCTGGTTCTTGACCCTCTGTGGGAATCTGAGCAGCATCCGCGTGTCATAGTCCCGAACGCTGGAACTATATGCTGAGCTGTGGTCAAAAACAGAACCACATAAAGCATCGGATTGAATGGCCTGCAATATCATTTTTCCTATGTGCCCCCCCCTTTGCCCAAATCTGTCTGACTGAGGCTGTCTGCTTTTAAATGCTGGGTGGAAAAAGCATTTTAGGCTCTGCTTGTTTGGGTAAGCTCTCAAAAATGTGTTTACCAGAAAGGCTTTCACTCCATAGGCAAACTATGATTAAACCTCAGACAGATCCCCCACTGTACCCCCTCTTCATGGAAGGACTGGGTTAATTTTACCTTCAACTGACCTGTTCCTCTGAGCAGCTGACACACACACAGACTCACTGCTGGTCATGACTCAGAACACTCTCCCTGAAACAGACCTCCAGACCATTTGTTTCTTTCTACATAAAAAGTTTACCTAGACAAACAGTTTTCCTCAGCTGCACATCGGAGGCTGTACATGGGCACTCGCTGAACATAGATAGAAGCTTGCATGTAGTATGGGTCAGGAACCAAGTCTGGGAGACCTACAAAAGCATAGTATTCAGAGTTGGTATTTAGTGTCTTTTCAATAAAGTTTAATAAATTATGGTTGAAGCCACCCCTCTTAATCTTAATCTCTTAATCACATAGTTGGGTTATTTTACTAAACACATTTCTTGAAAAAAAAGAAAAAAAAAAAAAAAAAGCTCCAAAACTGGAGCAGCGCTCACAGCTCTTACCATATTGGTGGTACCTGGTGCCGTATCCTGGTCTCTGCCTCCTTCTGGGCCGGTCATAAACATCATAGTGGTTATAATACGGATTTTCGTAGTCGATGGACTTGTATGGATCATGGGGGTCATCACCGACCATCATGTCGTCTCTTCGCGGTGGCCGGGGAGCCACGGTGGGCTTGTTATCCGTTTCATTGGCCGTGCTATTCCTGCGCGCCTGTGCGCGCTCGGCCGGGTGCGCATTTCCCCTTAAGAGCCTCTGGAGAGGCACCGGCAGCCCAGAGGCCGGTCTGGAGCGCTGCTGCTGCGGTGGATGATGCTGTTCGCTCGCTTCGTCCCGGATTATGGTGACAGTTTGTGAATCCACTTGGCCTTGTGCTGCGCCTCGCCTCCTCGCGGGATGGTACTCGGATCCCTGGCTCAAAATACTAAAAAGTTGGCCATTGTGGGACCACTGCAGTGTCTGTCTCAGAGGTGCTCTCTGTGATCTGGTTCGCGCACCAGATGTGGCTGATTGGGACTGAACTGCGTGCAGAAGTGAAACAAACAAACAGACTGCCGCATATGCCCAAAGTGGCGCTCCAAAAATGCGTAATCCCATTTCCAATGTTGACAGAAAACTTTGAGAATGAAAACTTATTACAACTGATATTAGCTAGTTTGTATTAAAAGTACCACATTCCGGTTAAATTAAGTCCAGCCACCAAAGTGAATAAAACCAGAGCCTCGGCCCACAGCCTCACTGAAGTGATGAAGATGAAGAATATGAGAAAGAGGAGGAGGAGTGAATGCGTAGAGGAGTGCGTCTCATAACTGCTGTTACGTGATGCTCTGCTGTTGGACTAGGCATACTTTATAAATTGGGGGCTGATCAAAATAAGAAGAATTCCAATGTATTTGTAATTTGCGTTGTTGAAATGCAGAAGTAGCAGGTGTTATGAAAGCCCTCCCTAATCTTACAAAACCTAGACTCATAATTTCTTCTTCTTTTTTTTTTTTTTACTGATCCACACTGTGTTATGATAAATGATTTACTGCTGCCTGCTAGATGAACTCCAATCCAAGCTACACTCTTTGCCAGAGGAAAAAAACATTTGGAAAATCTAAACATTACAAGTTCCACCTCAGTACTGAAGCTTGACTGAAAACTTTAGGTCATAATTTATCTATTTTAGTTGATCTTAGGTCTCTATTGTGCATCTGTTGACAGCTATATGTGAGTTGATGTCACGTTTCAAAAGAGTCAGTCTATGGCACTGCTTGGGAAAGTCCATCTAAGTCTTTCACTTTTCTCCTGAAAGTAGAAGATTCTTTCTATAGCCTGCACTCACTGACCACATGATGACCACCACAACCACAGGAGGTTCTTGCAGTTTGTAAAATCATAACATTTTATATCAAAGCTTCTCACACAGAAATGTACTGATAAAGAGGTTTTTAATTTGTTATTTGGTATTATACATTCTCACCTAGTATTACCAGGTCAGCTGCTTTGCATCAGTAGTTTGTGTATAGTAACCTGACAGTAATCAGATAGTATAAAACAAAAATTGGTACTGTTCCAGTCGCTCTCAGAAAGTCCTTTTGCCCTCCTGGCTACATGTCAGACGCAGCACAGTTTAAGTAATATCTTAGTTTGTTTTTTTTTTTGTCTTCATTTTTTAAACTGTTAAATTTCACCAAATTATCTCTTCTTTTTTGTAAGTATAATTCTGCTAAAAAGCATAAGATGACAGAAACACTGCTCTTATCAAACCCTTCACCTTAAATACTCTCAAGAATTCACTTTATGATTTATGATCCTCTGTAAAGCGTCTTTGTGACATATGTCTGTGAAAAGTGCTATGTAAATAAACACTTACTTACTTTATGAATAACAAGTCATGTATGACCCTTGTGAATGGATCCAAGTGTAGAGCAGTAGCAGAAAAACAATATCTGTCTGCTGCTAAGGAAACCAAACTAAAATAAATAATTCACTGAAAAAATCTTTTTAACACATCTCTTAATCTTAATCTCTTAATCACACATTTGGGTTATTTTAGTATACATAGTTACCTCTAAAACTGCCATAACAAAACACAAGTTCTTATCATATTGGTCATACTCTGGTGTCTGCCTTCCAGGCCGATCATAACCTTCATAGTGATTATTATGGATCACTGACCATCATATCCAACCCAAACCAGTCTTAGATTCACTTTAATTTAACAAAAAGTATTACTTGTTTGAAATCATTCTTTACCTTAGGTTACTTTATTCTCTTTTTTATTATTATTCTGCAACCTTTAAGGTTTAGGATTTTTTTAATCTTTAATTTTAGTGTTTGCAGTCTCAACACTAATGGGAGGATTTAAGGGACTTGGATGTTTATTAGAAATGCTAATGCTTGATTACTTATTAATTGCTATTGATCTCAGTATAAAGAACAGTGGGCAGAGATGGGACTCTGAGGATGACAAATGAAGGTTCTTGTGGTCCTGCATACCGATGGTTCCTCCCATTGCCAAACTATGTGCATGTGTTTTCTTCTCTCAGACGAACAGTCAGAACCAGCTGTACTGGGTCATCGCTGTTTTTTACTCATAATTCATACGGTTCTTCCACTGAGGACAGTGCACTGTTCCCCCACAAAATGCAAGGATACATCTGCAAGGAATTAGCCAACTTCTTTTGTCCACGTTGCTGGATTTCTGGGCCCTTGGTGAAGAGTAGTTGAATGAGACTATAGTTAAACATAGTGGCTGCAACAGAAGCCTGGCTATGAGACAAAATTGAGCATAAAACCAGTTCAGTAACATCACCGGCTTAACATCTGGTTAGCCACAAAACTTCAGACGAGATGGCGGCATCACGTCAGCATTTACAGAAGGGAGTGCAGCCAGAACAGAAGAGGATAAATGTTTATAGGTATTAAAGTGATTGATATTCTGTCCTCATTTCATTGGCATCTGAAGGAATTGTAGCACGTGTACAGTGATATTACAGATTAGCTTTCACACTATAAATCATCTGCTACATTTGCATATTATTATCCTGCCTTCCTCTCTGCAGGATGAAGTCACCACTCCCAGGACCACACACTGAGATCAAACCATTTGGGTAAAGTGAATTAAAAGGGCTAGGTAAGCTATGTATTTTAAACTACAAAAATGTAATCCATGAAGTCTCTGAGACTGCAAGATATTTACCCTGTGCCAAATAATCATGGGCCTATAGCTCAAAATAGAAATCTATAATGTAATGGTGTCACACTCTCAGATAGGGGGCAGGAGCCAGTATTGCTGTATCTATTTTATTTTAGTATTAAAAATATATTCTAAATGTTGAATCTGGTCAGTTATCACACTTTGTATGTCCAGCAACACAAGTTAATGAGCTAAGTTTCAGATTACAATATTATATAGGACTTGAAGAACTGAGATAACTGGCAGGAATATTGCATCCTAATGATAATAATTCACTAGATTTATATAACACCTTTCAAGACAGGCAAAGCGCTTTGCTGTGCATCGTTTGTTCACTCCAAACCTGGTTGTGCTAAGCTCCTATTGTAGCCACAGCTGCCCTGGGGTGGATAGACAAATAGCAATAAATCAATTGACAATACTAATTTATAACTCTGGTAGCCTAATTCAGTGATATAATTTGAATTGGGCATCCACTAAATTTAATTAAAAGGGATTAAAATGGGATAAGTTTTCAAAAATATATTGTAAATATATTGTTAAAAACTGATAAATAGTCATGTCTGTTAAACTTCTCCCTTTATGCGGTTTTATTAATGATAGTTCCTGCTTGTAGTTAAGCCTAACTCTAAACACATTTAGCAGACAAACCAAATATTTCCTCCTCTTTCATAAATACTGTTATCCCTCCTCCTGGAGCACAAGGCTGGGGCTCCCACCACACGTAGAGAGAGGCAGTCTCATGGACTACGTGGCATTTTGCACATACACCGGCTGTACGTAGTGTGTGAATGAAGGGGAGGAGAAGCAGCAGAAGCACCAATCGACTCAAACTTTCACTCTTACCCCACTGTCCCAGGAAAGATGGGGAGATTACAGTGAAGCCAGAGCAAACAAATGCTGATCCAGAGACTTGCTATTTGTCTTTTGTCTCCAAGGAAAATTTGGCTCAGATTTTCTTTCCCGAACAAAGAAAACAATTCAAACATACATTGCATAAACATTCCTGCTTTGTTGAAAATGATTTAATTACAAAAGTGTTGTTTCCTGTTAGTTTATCTGTTCAATTGTCACATTTGTATTGTGATTAAATAACAATTATTTTCATCTAGACAACCCTAAACCTAAAGCCAGGGTTACCTTGCAGAGAATCAGTTCCATTGTGGATTTTATACCACGTTCAAACATTTTTGTATATTTTTTATAGTGAAGGCGCCATCTACAGGAGGATAGCTGTATGTATAGGCCACAGATAGGCCACAACGACTAATAGTTCAAACTGTTTATTTATGATAATGGCAGTTATCAATATGAATTTTAGATAAAGTCTATATTGCATAAATTGTTGCTCTTGTCACATATAATTGAACTAAATATGGAATCACCATAAAGACAACAAACAGAAATTAACATTTGCCAGACTACAGTTATGTGATGTAATTTAATTGAACCAGTACTCGATTATCTTCCTGTTGTCTCTTTTATTTTCATTTATTTCCCTTAGACAAGCACTTATGGCCCATATGTGTTTGTGTGATGTGTGTTTTGAGTGGATAAATACATTTAAGAGCATTTAAGAGTTCATTAACTGTACATAGAAAAGCAAAACATTTTCATCTTTAAGTTTTCATAATACTTCATAAAACTATTTGTTCCACATCAAGACATTGGTTCCATTTGCGGTATATTATTATATTTAATGAAAGAAAATACAGCAGTTCAGACAAAGCAGAAAAAACAATCTCAAATCACATTCATTTCCAGCTAATAATCTGTGCAAAAAATAATGTTATTAAATCCAGACTTTCAAATAATACTATATTATCTTTCTTGTTTGGATGCATAAGCCAGGTGATGTAACAGACCCAAACCATTTTGCATATGAGGTGTTATCTCATTATGTCTTCAGTCCACTTTTATATTTAAAGGGGTGTGCAGCAGTAATGGGCTTATTGGATTTTTATCATGTGGTGAATAGCAGGTGGTGTCCAGTGAAGAAGCTTTTGGTGCTCAGGCCTACATTGCCCCTGCTGGACTCTAGCCGGACACTATCACCTGCCTCCAGCTGCAGTAAAATATACCCAGACAGAAGATATCGTCCCACAAATGACTTGAAGCCCTGTAGAACCATTTTGTTGTTATGCCATAGACTTACTCTTGTGTAGGAGATGTAGGAGATGCAGAGGAAGCTAAACTGGTAAACGCCGGGGATAGCATAGGTGAAAGAGCCTGTTTGAGGGTCATAATGGTGCTGCTGGTTATAAACCATATTGAGGAAGTGAAGAGTTTTCGCTGAGGAAATGTTGTTCTTGCCCAGGAGGACAGAGAAGGCTGACTGTGATTGTGTGGCATTTATGAGAGAAGCTGACAGTCCTGGAGGTCCTCTCAAGCCTGGGGGACCTGGGCACATATTACAAGTAATATATTTTATCATTGAATTTTAAATAATGAAGTTGTTCTAAATAATGTCTTGAAAGTAATTGTCCCTGTACCTCATTGTCCAGGAATTCCTCGAGGGCCTGGAGGTCCGGGAGGTCCTCTGACACTGCATTCTGCAAAACGAAAGTGTAAAGGTTTATAATTTAGCCTGTATGAAAAAAGTATTGCTAATGTGGCTGTTGTAGGACACAAAAACAACAAAAAATTTGTTATATATACTATGAAAATTAGTGTAATTTTTAAAAAACTTTCACCCGGGCTTTGAGAGAAGAAATTGTTTGGCTTCAGAAATGGGATTTAGTTGACCCTGGCATGTACTGTATTTGCTATATGTGTTATTGAAACCTTTTTTCAACTGACCTCATTAAGACAGCCAGCACCTGGCACTGCACCAACACACGCCATATATATAGAGCAAGAGAAAATGTTAAATAGATTATTAGTAATTCCACACACGATGGATTTAGATACTGGGTTAAAGTGAGATGAATATTGTGTTTGGTGTCCTACCTGAGCAGGATCGCTCTCTCCAGGCTGTGAGGTCCAGAGAGGGCAAAGAATTGCAGCGCACCAGTCTGTTGGAGCTGGACACAACACTATACGCATCCTGTGGGACCAATGTGATCCCAGTGTTGTCACAGATGACTCGAGAGAGGGTCATCCTGGACAGAGCAATCCTCTGTCTCGTTGTGAACACTCCGGGGTTTTCATACCAAAGTCTGAAATGGACATGGAAATAAGCACTATTGGTTATTTTTGAAAATGTAGCCTACATTTGTACTAAGATACAAAGTGGTACAGACCTGTCTCCTTGCCGAATATTCTTGAACTGGTTTGCAATGAGGCATGCAAACAGAGGACCCACACGGCCTCCACGGACAAATGGCTCAGCGACTCCTCCTAGCCACACATCAATGTTTTCAGGAGTGCCATAGAGCGCCAGCATCTTACGAGCAAGCTCTGTGTTCTTCAGAACTTGAGCCAACTCAGCCTGGTTTCTGGGAGCAGAAAGACCACAGAACCGGCGCCAAGCATTGTATCCTAAGATCCGAAATATTATACTTATATTATACTTGTTTCTGTTGGCAAAATTGGAAGTCATAGGTTAAAAATTTCAAGACATACCTGGCAGGCCATGTTCACGTCCTCGCGCCATGTTCAGAGAGCCCAGGTCCAAAGCCAGATGCTGAACAAACTGAAACAATCTCTCCCTCAAAGCATCCACCATCATGTGATCCTGAGTATTCAGTTTGGCAGGACCACGGATTAAACCACGGAGCAGAGGGTCAATACCACCTGGACCACACAAACAGTCAGAATAAAGGCAAAACAAACTAAAACTTTATGTATCATCCCATACCCTCAAAAATTATCCTCCATGGGGTGAAGAAGGACCTGTACAGGGACACACTGGGAAACTGGGGGTGCTCTCTGAAGTTGGCATCCAAGCGGCCTAACATGGGTTGGATGGCCAAGTGTGCAAAGCGATAGGCAGCTGTGGCAAACACGTTGGAAATGCTCGGGTCAACTCTGGGATTGTAGCCTGGGTATGGACCGAGGAGTCTGCGCATAGTGTCTGGACCAACAATGTGTGGCAGGTAGTCCCTGAACACAAATACCTGGGACAAAAATAACAGTACAAATATTAAGTACAACAACAACATATTCCATAGTTTAAATTGAGCTGGAAGAATTCAATGGTAGAATTTGCTGTTTAACTGTCATGTTACAGATTTGTGGACCTGGTTTATGGTTAATATCTCTGTAATGTCTCGACTATCCACATGCAACAAAAATGAGCACAAACTTCAATGTCTTCTCTGTTGACATGAATAAATTATTACATTATTTTTGTTATTTTAAGTCATTATTCAACCCCAAAAATATGATTATTGTCAGGTGGAAGAACATCTACAGACCCATAGATTAATATGGGATGTTTGTGGAAGCAATCCCTAACAAATAATGATTAGGTATAATATTTGTGAATCATAAATTTGAACATTAATTTCAAAAATAGTGAATTTCCTATGGCGTTATATAAACCCTTACACCATATGTCTGAAGCTCTTACTTGTGTGTAAGCTCCCAGGATCTTGCGGGACTCCTGGTAGAGCATCTCACTGTCCCATTGTGGGTTTATTCTTTTCAGGGCTCGAGCCACACGGTTGTGCTCCCTCACAAATAGTGTGTGAATAGAAGTCAGTGCAATGTTTTCATCCACACGCACATCACCTACAAATGCCAAAAAAATCGTGTAATTCTGTGTTTTTATATTCATGAAGTAATCTGTTGCCAGCCATAACAATGTTTGTTATAATAACATTCAAGTTTGTTTGTTATAATAACGTTCAAGTCTCAATATGCAGTATTAGTAATATTTAATTACCCCGCATTAACCTTCTAATTCATAAATGATAGAGATATAGAAAAATATAACCAGTATGTAGTTGTTGAGTTCTGTACAGTAAAACCAAACTGACCTGCGATGAAGCAGGGCACCTCAGTGGCGTTGGTGTCATTGGTGACTCTTCTGCGTGTGGCACACATGTTCATCTCCACGTTGGTGAAAGGCAGCAGCTCTCGACCGTTGTCTCTAAACTCAGTGTTGACGCGCATCAGGCCCCCTTCATTCTCAGTGTCCCGCAGGAACAGAGCCAGCTTCTCCTCAGAGCCATACACCTGGCCCAAATCCAGGAAGGCAGTGAGTGCATTAATCTGCTCTCTCTTTTTGGGTTCTCCACCAAAATTATAGGCCGAATACCCTGTTCCACATGTAGGGGCAGATCTGAAGGCTGGGATACAGCTATTCTTTCCAGTGGGCAAGCGGGGGTCACCTGGGGGTATCTAGGGAAAACAATGTACTGTATGTAAGGACCTTCAACTGTGAAGAACTGTAGCAATAAATTTAACAAAATTTGGATAGATTAAAATTAAGATTTTACTACCTTTGCACTGTTGTACATTTGAATCACTAACCGGGATAGGGATGCAGGGTTCAGTGCGCTCACAGCTCTCATCACAGTTGACTCCGTTGCTGAAAGAGCGAATGCTTGGAGAGAATGGGGTGAAGGTCAAGTCATGATCGTTCCATTGACCAAACAAGGTGACCATATGAGTGTACTCTGTGTCATTGACAACTCCTGCATCTGTTGTAGCCAAAATGTTGTTGGACACCTGTCTGACCTGCAAAACAACAGCTTTAGGCATGCACACTTGTCATACATAACAGTGACATATTGGGCTAATCTGTCACACCAGTGGAAGCAGGAAGTTGTTCAGTGTTCGGTTGTTCCATCCTTTGGGTTGAGAGATGCCGTCATCATACTCAGCGGGAAGCCAGCGAGTGAAAGGAGTGTTAGAGGCACCAAGACGAGGGTTTTGCCTAAGAACAAACACATAGAGTTTAGTAACATGACTTGAGACATCAAAGGGATGTCAACACTCATGTGGTGCATGGCCTAACACTCTGAACCTACACTATTTCACAAGCGTTGCATCTGTGTCCCTACAAACTACTGGCAGGAGAAACAGTTGAATAGTATTTATTTGGAGCTGTACTCACAAGTTGTTGCAGACGCTAGTGGCCGTACGATATTTGTTAACATTTGGTGTGGTTCGGCAGTTTGGAAGACTGACCCTTGCAGCACAACCAGTTATTTTAGCCAAACTTTCCAGATCCTCCGGAGAAAGCAAATCTAAAATAGTACAGAATCCTTGCTGAGCATTGAATTCCAAGTAGCCACGTTATTAAGTATAATTATAATTAGACGAAAAAAGGGAAAAACTTGATTGACATGTTTTTTGAGTGTCTGACCTGTTGCGTTTAGTGAGCGCTTGTGAACATGATGTGTCCTCTCCTGCAGAAGACGGAGGGTCTGGTCCAGGTAGTCTGCAGATCGCACAGCTGAGCGGGTGTCTCCACGGGGCTGTTTGAGGAGACGCAATGCATCATGGGGCCTCACCACTTCCCGCCGTACTCTACTCAGACTCCTTCAATTGATCAAAGATAGTACAGGATATGGTAGATAGTTTTTTCAGAGCCAATAACGATTGTTTAAAATCCAGAGCACCTGATGGCTGATTAAGGTCTGCCGATATTTTTGGACCAATATCTAGGTGCAATTTTGATTATTCTTTATGATAAACTCACCTACAGTCCATTTTTATCACAAACCTTCAAGAGAACAGTGTAGTCATGTTTTTAGCAGTTATCTATTTGCATCAAATAAAGATTTATCTGTATTCTTTAGGCAGCAGGTTGACCAAAACAAAATATTAGCCTGTGCTGGAGATTTAATGTCCATAACCAATGAGCTAAAAGGGCAAATATCAGCTTGATATATCCTGTTCAGTGATGACTATACATCATTTAGCATATGAGTACATTAAGTAACATTTTATTCAAATCAAATGTATGTCTTGACCTGTTAAGCCATACAATGCATTTCCATCCTACAATCATTTCCAAGTGAAACTGCACATCAGTCCATCAACAGTAACATACTCACTCTTCTCTTGAGTATTTGTACGCCTCATCCACAATTTTCTTTGCATCTTCAAAACATTGCTTAAGTAAAGGACTGCCAAGGAATTCTACAGCAAACAGACAGCAACTTGTTAAAATAGTTGTAGATAATTTTCCATGGCAAATCTTGTAGAAATGTTATCATTTACCAGTGGGTTCAGGGTGAACAGGGAGAATGCAGAGGCACAACGCAAATAGAACAGAAAAGAGCATCTCTGTAAAAGATGAACTGAGGTTAAATATAACATAGTGGAGCGCATAGTGAGAGAATGTGTTTCTCGTACCTGTGCTGGCTGCAGCAGTGATGAGGGGTCTCTGGGTGCTGTAGCAGACTGGGCCCTTTAAATACAGTGAGAGCTGAGGCCTCCCCTGGTGTGGGTGATGCTTCTGTCAGGAATGGACACTTCCTCCTTCCTTCTTCTCATCACTTATTCATAAAGTTATTTTTATGGTACTTTTTTTATTGTATTGACCTAATATTGTGTCTGAATAGATCATTGTTGTCGAGTGTTTTTTGTACTGTTACTGTCAATGAAATTGCTTTGCATCTCCATGAATTACATTATTAATACAATATTTTATTTTTGTGAACAAATGGAAAAAAGTCGTACATTGTAAATGGAAAATTTGCACATTGGTCATAAAATAAGTGAACATTGTTTCCAGAATGTCTACGTGTAAATGAATGTGAAACAATGTAGTGCAATAAGGAAAAAGATAAACTTTACGGTCAAAGAAGTAAATCATGAACAAACTCCATATATGATAAGGATGTAGTTCAACAGTAAACAATAAAAAAGGCTTTCACCCACATTATGAACACTGAGCTCATGAAAAGCACTAGTACAAACTGTGTTACAAAATGCTAAATAAATGTACGCACAGGAGCAACAAGTGTCAGACCCTCTACAAAACTGAAGTGCACCTTTAAAGGTATTTATCTGTTATGGCGTATTGTTCAGTTAGACCTGTAGTTATGTTCAGGAAAGCATTTCTGTAAGGTTGACTGAAATGAACTCTTGCAACTTTGGCTGCAGTGGTGTTTTTGTAGGAAGTTTGAAAAAGCAGAAATAAAGAGCATTTTAAGAAACATTGTTAGTTAAGCTGAAAGTTAGGCAAGAAAAAGCATTTCACCAGGTCAGTTTCAGTATGGCAGTTGGGAGTTAAGAAATTGCACCTTCTTTTATCAATACTTAGATAAATGTGTTTTATGTTATATTGTAATTTAAGACTAGTTATCATTAATCATAATCCAGGAAACACACCTTTCTTGACAAATCATTAGCGACTAGTCAGAACCTTTTCACATATAACAAGGAAAACATAATAAGGAAGAAAATCCACAGGAAAATCGCAAAATGAATAATCAATCAAGTGCTTTCCTTGTATTTCAAATTTAATTTTTTACATTTGCGATATTAATTTGCATTAAGAGAAATATATGGGAATTAGATATTTGTACTCTCACTATTATTATTTGGTTATTTTTTTATGTCAAATTAGTTTACCAACTTAGTTTTTGCTAAGTTGCATAGTAGTTATATATTTTTTGCTTTGTTAATGTTTTTGTTTTGATAATATGTTCAGTCTAATTTGTTATTGTGTACCTTACACCCTTTCTGCTGATTTGGGTCTGTGGGGCTACAGGTAGACCAGAGTGCACCTGGGTGGGCCTGTGCTTTATACCAATAGACTGCAGGGATCAAGAAGGCCTTTGATCCATGTATACTTGTACATGTATTGTCTTGGAAATAAATCTGGTGAACTGCATCTCTGGAACATCCATTTTGTTAAGTTTGTACTGCATAAACCACATACCCACAGTGCCCAAGGTGATTATTTGAGATATGTTTAATCTTAAATTTGTTCACCCTTGTTTGTTAGTTTTCATTGACAAATATTGTCTACAATGGCATTTAAGGAAATGGGCCTTTTGTATAGAGTGTCTATATGCCACAGTGTGTTGTGTCACAGTGTGTTGTGTCAAATAGGTTCAAACTCATGAAGATGAGTCTTTTCTGAAACATGTCAAAAACAGTGACGAATATAGTTTTGTTTTATTTCATTTAGTTTCATAAGGTTAATCTCTTCTTTAATTGTTCAAATAAGTAAGAAATAGCTCTAAAGGTTAATGACTGACATTTTACAAGCAAGTCTGCAAGAGTATTGACAATTCCCAAGATTTCCTTGATAGTGACATTACTATGAACTTTCAAAGAATAGATTTGCATGGAAGCAATCATTACACATCATCAAAGCCATTTCACAATCTCATCTCTGATCAAAAAGTCCAGAGAGTGGAAAAGTCCCTACCCCTGTTATCTCCAAAGCTTTTGTCTTCCACCCACTGTGACAATAGACAAACGCAGTCTTCTGTCAACACATGTCACAGCACCTTTGTTGTTAAGGCTATTCAGTGTGTCTTTCCTCATTCATAAGGGTGTAGGTGCCTCTAATGTACGTTATGTCACTATTTTGAAGATATAGGAATGAAACATTTTGTGTAATATCCAGGTGTTGTGAGCTAGCTCTTATGAATGAAATGTATATAAATGTTATCACGTGTACTTGGTAATGTTTTCACTGACATGATTAATATTATATTCTTCTGAACTATTATCTTGCAAAACTTCCCTGCTGCACATCATTAGTCACCATATCCTCCTTATTACTGTAAGCCTTTAAAAAATATATAACATTCTTCTTTTGACATTTTAATAATTTATTTTTGTGTGAATATTGTGCTGAGAAGTCATACAGATTAACCAGTTCAAAGGGATTGAATAACCCAGCACCTGACCCAGTACATCACAAATCATTTCCCAAAATATTTTGACATTTTCAGAATATATGAAAATGCTCCACATCAAGTTTAGGTGCAATACAAAATGCAATTAGGTTCATGGAGGACCATGTTCCATGAGCTAGTGGCATTGTGACGAAGCCTTCACATATTTAACAAATCTTTTATGTAATTTTTTCTCCTATTATTCTTCACCGTTCTGTTTTTTATCATTATGCTGATATTATTCTAGTACTTTTCTAGCTTTAGCTGTTACAACTACACCACTCTCTTCCATGGAGGGGCTCCCCTGTATTTCTGTGTCATGACAGTGTTTCAAGGCTTCAGGGCTTAATCCCCCTGGTAGGGTCACCCAAGGCGAACAGTTCCGGGGGGACGGGTCAGACGAAGAGCGGTTCAAAAGCCCCTAATAATGAGAAAGAATCAGAGGCCAGTTACGTCGCCCGGGATGACGCCACCGGGGCCCCACCCTGGAGCCAGGCCTGGGGTAGGTGCTCGATGGGGAGCACCTGGTGGCTGGGCCTTTCCCCACGGGGCCCGGCCGGGCACAGCCCGAAGAGACGACGTGGGACCGCCCTCCCCTGGACCCACCATCCGCGGGAGGAGCCATAGGGGCCGGGTGCAGAGAGATCTGGGCAGCGGTCGAAGGCAAGGGCCTCAGCGACCAGATCTCCGGACATGGAGACTAGCTCTGGGGACATGGAATGTCACCTTGCTGGGGGGGAAGGAGCCTGAGCTTGTGCGGGAGGTCAAGCGTTACTGGCTAAATATAGTCGGCCTCACCTCCACGCACAGCTCGGGTTCCGGAACCAAACTCCTTGAGAGGGGCTGGACTCTCCATTTCTCTGGCGTTGGCCGCGGGGAGCGGCGGTGAGCTGGTGTGGGCCTGCTCATAGCCCCACAGCTCAGCCGCTGCGTGTTGGAGTTCACCCCGGTGAACGAGAGGATCGAGTCCCTGCGCCTTCGGGTCGGGGACAGGTCTCTCACTGTGGTGTCGGCCTACGGGCCCAACAGCAGTGCAGAGTACCCGGCCTTCTGGAAGTCTCTGGGAGGGGTACTGAACAGTGCACCGACCGGGGACTCCATTGTTCTACTGGGGGACTTCAACGCCCACATGGGCAACGACAGTGGCACTTGGAGAGGGGTGATTGGGAGGAACGGCCTCCCCGATCTGAACCCGAGCGGTGTTCTGTTATTGGACTTCTGTGCTAGTCACAGTTTGTCCATAACGAACACCATGTTCAAGCACAAGGGCACATGGCACCAGGACTCCCTAGGCCGGAGGTCAATGATCGACTTTTGTTGTGTTGTTGTGTCATCTGACCTCCGGCCATGTGTCTTGGACACTCGGGTGAAGAGAGGGGCAGAGCTGTCAACTGATCTGCTGGCGGAGGAGGAAGCCGGAAAGACCTGGCAGGCCCAAGCGTATCGTGAGGATCTGTTGGGAACGTCTGGCGGACCCTTCTGTCGGTGCAGCCTTCAACTCACACCTCCGGGAGAGCTTCTCCCGGATCCTGGGGGAGGCTGGGGACATGGAGTCTGAGTGGGCTTCGTTCTCGGCCTCCATTGTCGATGCGGCCGGTCGGAGCTGTGGCCATAAGGTCTGTGGTGCCTGTCGCGGTGGCAATCCCCGAACCTGGTGGTGGACACCGGAAGTAAGGGATGCCGTCAAGCTGAAGAAGGAGTCCTACCGGGCCTTGCTGGCCCGGGGGACTCCTGAGGCAGCTGACAGGTACCGGCGGGCCAAGAGTGCCGGGTGGTGGCAGAGGCAAAAACTCGGGTCTGGGAGGAGTTCGGGGAGGCCATGGAGGAGGACTATCGGACGGCCCCAAGGAAATTCTGGCAAACCGTTTGGCGCCTCAGGAGGGGGAAACAGTGCTTCACCAACACTGTTTACAGTGCAGGGGGAGAGCTGTTGACCTCAATTGAGGATGTTGTCGGGCGGTGGAAGGAATACTTTGGGGATCTCCTCAATCCCAGCCTCACGTCCTCCGAAGAGGAGGCCGAGGCTGGGGACCCAGAGGCGGACTCGTCCATCACCCTGGCCGAAGTCACTGAGGTGGTTGGAAAGCTCCTCGGTGGCAAGGCTTCGAGGGTGGATGAGATCTGTCCTGAGTACCTTAAGTCTCTGTGTTACGGCCCCAGGCCTCCAGTTCTTTGATTTGTGTTGTGTGCTTTAATTTCTTTCATCATTTGGATTCCTGCTGGGAGAGCCCTGGTCCCTGATTGGTGGGAACTTCAACCCTCGGCCAGTCCCACCTCACCTCCAGTCTCCTCCCCCTATTTAAGAAGATTCCTCTCACCTGTTCAGGGCTGCTGGCCTTTGTGGCCAGTCTGCCATTTTGTGTTTGTGTCTCTTTCTGTCAGTCACTTTGTTTGTACTAGTACGTGACTTTGTGTGTGTTGAGACACTTGGTTAGTTTAGTTTGGTTTTGTGCCTTTTTGTTTTGTCACTTGATTCTCTTTGTGGGTTTATGTGATTTTACTTTGGGACACTTGTGGTTTAGTTTTGTTTGCATCCCTTAGTTTAGTCACTTGTTTTTTTTGTGTGTAAGCCCACGTGACTTGTTTTTGGCACAACTTGTTATCCTGTTTTTTTAGTTTATGTTATTTTATTTACATATTTTAGCCTGTTTTGTTTAATTTACCTTGTACATTCCTTTTAATTAAATTACCTTATTTATTCCATTTTACATCTTGGTTATTTTGTTACTTCCGCGGTCCCTAGCAGAGCTAGGTTGTAACACTCTGGATGTTGTGGGGCTGTCTTGGCTGACACATCTCTACAGCATCGTGTGGCGATCGAGGACAGTACCTCTGGACTGGCAGACCGGGGTGGTGGTCCCTCTGTATAAGAAGGGAACCTCCGGTTGTGTTCCAACTACAGGGGAATCACACTCCTCAGCCTCCCCGGTAAAGTCTATGCCAGGGTACTGGAGAGGAGAGTCTGGCCGATAGTCAAACCTCGGATTCAAGAGGAGCAGTGTGGTTTTCGGCCTGGTCGTAGAACACTGGACCAGCTCTGCACCCTCCATCGGGTGCTCGAGGGTTCATGGGAGTTTGCCCAACCAGTCCACATGTGTTTTGTGAACCTGGAGAAGGCATTCGACCGTGTCCCTCGTGGTGCCCTGTGGGGGTTGCTCTGGGAGTATGGGGTCCGGGGCCCTTTGCTAAGGGCTGTCCGGTCCCTGTATGACCAGAGCAGGAGCTGTGTTCGCATTGCCGGCAGTAAGTCAGACCTGTTCCCGGTGCATGTTGGACTCCGCCAGGGCTGCCCTTTGTCACCGGTTCTGTTCATTGTATTTATGGACAGAATTTCTAGGCGCAGCCAGGGGCTGGAGGGGGTCCAGTTCGGGGACCACAGGATCTCATCGCTGCTTTTTGCGAATGATGTCTTGTTGGCTTCATCGAACAAGGATCTGCAGCACTGGGGCGGTTTGCAGGCGAGCGTGAAGCGGCTGGGATGAGAATCATCTGTTCCAAATCCGAGGCCATGGTTCTCGACCAGAAAAAGGTGGATTGCCCTCTCCGGGTGGGTGGGGAGTCTCTGCCTCAAGTGGAGGATTTCAAGTATCTTGGGGTCTTGTTCACAGTGAGGGGAGGATGGAGCGTGAGATTGACAGGCGGATCGGTGCAGTGTTGGCAGTGATGCAGTCGCTGTATCGGACCGTTGTGGTGAAGAGGAGCTGAGCCGAAAGACGAAGCTCTCGAATTGCCGGTCAATCTACGTTCCTACCCTCACCTATGGTCATGAGCTCTGGGTAATGACCGAAAGCACAAGATTGCGGATACAAGCGGCCAAAATGAGTTTCCTCCGCAGAGTGGCCGGGCGCTCCCTTAGAGATAGGGTGAGGAGCTCGATCATATGGGAGGAGCTCGGAGTAGAGCCGCTGCTCCTTCACATTGAGAGGAGCCAGCTGAGGTAGCTCGGGCATCTGGTCCAGATGCCTCCTGGACGCCCCCCTCGGGAGGTGTTCTGGGCATGTCCCACCGGTAGGAGGCCCCGGGGAAGACCCAGGACACCCTGGAGAAACTATGTCTCTCGGCTGGCCTGGGAACGCCTCGGGGTCCGTCCGGAGGAGCTGGTGGAAGTGGCTGGGGAGGGAGGAAGCTTGGGAGCCCCTGCTTGGACTGCTGCCCCTGCGACCCAACCCCGGATAAGTGGAAGAAGATGGATGGATGGACAGTGTTTCATTTGAAGATACCTGAAGAAATTGTGTAATACACAGCAGGCTGTCATTGCTTTGCAATCAATTATAATTTTGTTGCACATTTTTTATTGTTGTGTATTTTGAACCATATAGTCACATATATGTTTTGTTATGGGATCTAGTTTAATATATTCATGAATCTTTATCTCCAATCATATTTGACTACTTTCAATGTCATTCCATTTCCTACTATAATATGGATCACACCAGCAGTATAGATATTTTTATTATGAGGTATAATAGTAAAAGTATTTGGTATTGGTACATGAGAAAACCCAGTTGTCTCATATCTCACTCTAGGTCTCTTGTTCAAAATATTCCTAGACACAATCATATTCCAAATTGTGAGTTGCATATTAGTGACACCTATTTTTATTTATTTATTTGATAGGGACAGTACATATTAATGAACACATGTAAATATGTCAGATTATAGCAAAGTTAAAAGCTAATTTCAAGCTGTTGTCTCTCGGCAAGTGACAAAAAAAACAGTATGACACATTGCAAAACACTACTGGTGTCTTTTTCTTTTATTAACAAGTTAATTAGCAGTAACAGCAGATGGCGCTGTATCTTCAAATATTATTGAGAAGTTAATAAAAATATACATTTTACTGGTTTGTAAAAAGCTAATAAAATATATATTTATTAGTTGTTTGGATAAATGTATACTTACATACAGTATGCGTTATATCTGCTGAACTAATAAAAGGTCTATCCATCCATCCATCTTCTCCGCTTAATCCGGCTGGGTCGCGGGGTCAGTTTGCTGCCCAATACTCATAGCACCTGTCCCCCCTATGAACCCCTCTGCAAGTGGTGTGCCCACAGGAGGGTGGACAACTTGGTCCTTGATGTTAGTTCATAGGGGTGCGGGCATGTTTTTGGGTTGATGGGGAAACCGGAGCACCCGGAGGAACCCATCCAGACACGGGGAGGAACATGCAAACTCCACACAGAAAGGCCCGGGCAACCCGGGGATCGAACCCACAACCTTCTTGCTGTGAAGCCTGAGTGTTGCCACTCAGCCACCGTGCCGCCATTAAAAAAAAAAAAAAGGTCTACTGACCTTAAAAGTCATACCATAAAGAAACATGTGACAAAGCTCAAACATAGTTTTGAAAAGCAGAAGTGCAAACATGAAGCAGTGTATGCACTGAACACACACACTGAAACTGTGTTAACTAACTGTAGTGGTAAATACAGAATTAATGGAATATAAATCTTGTTGTCTTTTTGTTTTGTTTTTGGGGGGAAAGTAGATAATGGGAATTTGGGCTAAGCAATTGAAAATGTTGCTATTGATTGTAATTAGATTTAAATACTATTTCAGGATTCAGTTCACATGGGAGAAATTAAATTAAGTGTTTTGATCAAATACGTTTCACAGCCCATCCTTCTTCTTCAGTTCTGATTTAGTTCATAGTTCACATTTTACTTTTTTTCTGGGAACATGAAAGAAGATTGAAAACAATAACAATCTTTTTAGAAATTACTTTAGTCAAAACAGGAAGATGATTATTTTACTTTGGTTGTAAAAGTACATTTTAAATATTATTGTAAAGTTTGTAAAACATTTTCTACTTCTACAATTTTGCATGCAAATGGGGTCTCTACTACGATGGTGAATCTGTATTCTCATATAAACTGTATTAGCCTAATATGGAAATAGTCTTTATCAATAAAAAAGTACTTAAATTGAGCTTAATATCTATAAAGTTATTTTGTAGTCTAGTTTAGTTTATTCCGTATTTCATACTCGTGAATTTTTACAGAACTATTCTGTGCAACAGGTACTATAGAGGAATTCATTTGTTCCTGTATCTGTGAAAATATTAACTTATTACCTATAGAACAATTGGAAGAGGAGATGAATGTGTGTTTGGGGCTTTTTATATGCTTCACTGTGGTATTGTCTGAATCTCCAACATAGGCCCATGTGTTGTTTTGGTTGACCACTTAACTGGGAGAGACATTTAGCTTCATTTGAGCCTCTAATGTGAAGACACACACACTAAAAAATATTACTCTGTTTTTATCTCAGCATTAAATGGTTTCCTTATTGAAGTGAGTTTGATCATTTGAACATAAATGAAAAGCTTTAATTTGAATGCATTATTTTAAAGCACACTTCTTTAGAAATGTGGTTTATTCAAATGAGGACTAGGGGTGGTGCACACTATAAGCTGATACTGAGGGGGTGTTATCAGACTGGCCTGTATCGGTGGACCAGGTTATATATAAACCACCCCACAAGCACATTCAACATTTAGCATCAGTCAAATTTTCACATTGATTCCCAAAAAGATCAACATGGCGTCTCTTCCACTGGCTCTGCTTCTCCTAACCAGCCTCCAGACCTTTGGTAAGACACAGCACAGTTGTGACGGATAACATGAACGTAATAACATTTATATGCTGTTCCATTAGTTATTATTACATTTGGCATGACAATATTTTCCACAGATCCGATTGTGGCTGCTAATGGTTTACAACTGAAAAGTGGTTTAACTGAGGTGAGTAACAATTTGTGATGCATTTTTACTTAGATACTGTTTTGTGAGCTTGGTGGGGATATTTGCAATGGTGAAATGAGCCACTTAAAACAGCATGAATCCCTTTCATCCTTTTATTCTGTTTTTCATGTTATCTTGATACCCACATTTCAACAAGATAAGATTTAGAGAATGCCATAAAGTTTTGATTAATTTCAGAAAAGGGAACAAGTTAGGGCCTTAACCATGAGTTCTTAAAAAAACAGGAAGTTCAAAGCATTTCAAACCTTTCTATATCCTTAACTGACAGAGGCATTAAAAATAAAGTGAAAGTTTATCAGAGGTGTTTTTCAAATGAGTTTTCAGATTCTAAAATGGGCTCGACCAGGATAATAACACTGCATGTTCATAAGAATTCCACAATAGGAAAGTCTTGATTATTTACATCAATAAATTATAGTATAAAGTATAGTATAAAGTATCTATATATCTACACCCTATTTCACTCGTATACAAATTCAGAACACTAAATGTAGACTTTATACGTGCTGCCTCTATCTGAAATAACATAAAAGATGTACAGACTGTAGTGATGTCATCGGATTTCCAGCATTATAAAGTGTTTTATTTCCTTGTAGGTTGGAGATGTGTGTAAGGACTGTACAAGCATATTTGTACTCCTGGCTGACATGCTTTCCAGTAAGGAGCTTCAGGTGAGCAGTGAGCACCATAACACATTCCTGAGGCCTGCTGATAACATTATTACAAAAGTCTAGGTTAAAGAATATAAACTAGGGTGTATTTGTCAAATAACATTGTTATCTGAACACATTCTTTTGGTAGAAAAGTTACCTTTTGTTTTTAGGGCAGACAGTTTCACTTAAAAGAGGAACTCTTTTTTATAGTTCTTTAGCGACTTCTCACTTCTCTGAATCACAAAAAGATGAAATGAAAGTACTGCTTCTCACCTGGCCCTAAAATACTTTTTGTAGATGTTTTGGGTGTTTCATAGAACATAAAATAACTAAACTCACGCTTTCATTATATATTTTTTTTTTTACAATACTAAAATGCTCTGCTTATAGATATCAAGGCCACAGTGTGGGTTGCAACACAAATTCCAGTTTAAGGGTGCATTCATACATAGTTTGGTCCTGGTTTTGGCCCAGAATATAGTTTGGTCCTGTTCTAGCCCTTGTTGGCAAGTGTGATACATGATTGATGACAAATAGTTGCATCACTGTGCAAGAACAGGGGTTTAATAAATAAACTTAAACTTAACTGCAGATGACTTTGACAATCAAGTTAAGTGTACATTTATAGACCCACAATAGAAATAAAATACTGCATATTATTAATAATAAATCTACATACTTAACAAAAAATAACCAAGTACATGCAAGAGTGCAGTTTATCCAAGAAGTTAAAAACAAACAAACAAACAAACAAACAAAAAAACTCTTGTCCTATAACCAGGGAAGGAGGCACAATTTCCAGGTTCCTTCAGAATGTCTCTCCCACTCTTTACCTGCATTTCACACTTAACTATGTTCATAATTGACTATTTTATGCTCAGAAAAAGATTGTGGAAGGTGTGGATGTTCTGTGTGAGCACCTGCCCGGCCCAAAGACCACTGTGAAACTCTGCAAAGAGGAAGCAGAGACGATGCTTCCTGTGGCAATTAACTTCATTATTGGAGCAATTGTGAGTGCAGACATGATACTGACTGTAAATATACTGACTGAAATATTGTCACAAGTTAAATATAAAGTTAAGTATTAGAAACTTTTACTTTTAGAAGCCAGCTGAAATGTGTAAACTAATGGGCCTTTGCAAGTCCTGTGACAAACAACAGAAAATGCTTAACTATTTTGCCAATGAAGCACTGGAGGCAGCAATGGCAAGAGAAAATGTAAGAGGAGCAAAATCAAAACATTGAAAAGGGGAGCTCATATTAACAAGTCTTTGCTGTAGGCTCCAGAGAAGAACCTATGCTCTATTTGCCTTTTTATTATGAAGACTTTGGAGGGTTTGCTGCCAAAGCAAAGGACAGAGGCAAGTTATTACAAAAAATACATATATTTGTTGAGCACATAGTATGGTTTTACTGCATCTTAGTACTGTTTTAGGATGCTGTGATCCAACTAATGGAGGACATCTGTCACATCCTTCCCCCGGTATATCAGCGCCAGTGTGAGACCATTGTTGGCAAGTTCACTAAAACCATAATAGATTCTATCCTGAGATACGCCACTCCACGATCCATCTGTGAGCTGCTCCACCTCTGCAAAGCCCAAGAAGAAACATTACTGGGTTTGTTTATACCTCTCAAGATTATACAATATATACTTTTTAATGTAACCTTATTTGTCAGCTTCTGCATTTGCATCATGATTATAGATTTAAGATTTTTTAGATGTAATTTTCAATTTCTCTTCTATTAGACCCTTGCACCATGGAGGAATACAGGTGTAGAGACTTCAGCAATGCTCTCAGATGTGGAGTAAGTAAATTAACCCTAACACCAATAATAGATTTAATGACACAACTGTTCCAAGTAAAGGGTATTTGCTCTAAATGTGAATGTACTACTTACAGACCGTGTTCTACTGCCAGAGGTTTGCTTGGAAGAATGCAAACACCATTTAAAAAATTTACATTAATACCATGTATACAATGTTTGGCATTTTGTCTTTTCAGGCTCACGTTTGTATGACCTTTCAGCATCCTATAGCATTATTACTAAGTATTGTGTGATCTCTATGTTCTATGGAATCAAACAAATGTATTTTATCTAGGAACAGGGCTTTAATAAACCTTTTAACCAACTTAATTGTAGTTAAGTGTACTTTTATAGTCCCACAAAAGACTTTAAAGTACTGCATATTAATAATAAATAAACAAAAATAACAAAGTACATGCAAGAGTGCAGTTTATTCAAGAGGTTTTCAGAAGTCACTTTACAGAATTATTCAAAAGGTAATTTAGCCACTACATGAGCAAAAATACTTTGCGGGTAAGGGCATTCAGAAACAGAAAAGGCACTTTTGAACATTTGAGGGTCCACTTCAAAAAAAAAAAAAAAAATCAACAGTTGCTCCCACACAGGCTCACGTAAACTAGCTGGTTTCTCTGTACAACACCAGCATATTGATGATCCTGTGTGAGTGACAGGCAACTGTTTAAAACCTAGCTTTGGGAAAGTTGATTGTCATTCAAACTCGAAATGCTGTAAAATGCTCTGAGCAACACCAAGGTGGTCCTGGAGCTTCTCTGTAGTACACTCCAGAATCCACAACTGGGAGCCAGAAATCCAAACATTGGCCCACGCATTACAAATAGTTAACATAAAAGCAATTACAGTGCCACCTAGCGACAACATGAAAGACCACTTCAAAGACAATTTGAACATAGCACACAAAACACTCAATTAACGATTAATTCTGAAGTTTCCACCTGTAGTGGAAGGACAAAATAGTTAAAAGAAATAAATAATTTGAAATCATCAAACTGCGAAACATTGATTTGGAGCAAATTCTTACTGCCACATTTACAGTACCATGTGCTGTCTTTTTAAAAGGTCAACACGTTCCTAGACTTGGAATTACACAAGTACGTTTGTAAAAAGAAGAGTGCAGTATCACCGGATTGTAAACCAACAACTACAATGTTAAAGCTACATGTATAGAGAAATAGGAGTGTGCAATTTTACATTCACTACTAAAGTAACCTTGTCCCCATTGTGTAAGTGTGTTTACTAAACTAAGTGTTTACTAAGCGACTAAACTTTCCTTCACATGCTGTTTATTTTATTAAAGTCAAACATTAGAGAAATGGTTTTAAAGCTCCCATCCCCTCACTCAGATAGCATCTAGTGACGTTATGTGAGAATGCAACAGAGCTGGGAATAGTTTCTCTGTAGCTACACTCACTCCAAGGAAGAGCAAATACATAACTTCAGTTGGTCAGTAGGACATTCACAGGGTTAATAAATGAAACTTCAATAAAAAAAAAAAAATCCTGCTCCCATAATGTGCAGCTCAACAAAACCATATTATTAGCAGCTTCTGACTTCTCTGTAAAACGTCAGAACGATATGGTCTGAAGAGACAGCTCAGAATAGTTTTGACTCAAGTTTTATTATCTCGCTGAGCACACTATCAAAAGTTTAAGGTCAGGTTGAAAAGCTGTGCCACTAAAATTTAGCTAACAGAAAGAGGAGCTGCATTTGTTGTGGTTAACTGAAAATCACTAATATAAATACTGTGCCAAAATGCAAGTTACAGTGTTGCGAATAATTAATAAATATGAAAAAACAATAAATATGCATTACATGAAAGGCTTGTGACACATACTTTAAATTCTAATTGCCATGATAAACAAGACGTAAATGATTACAGTTATGATTCTACCTGTTTTTACAGACTCTTGTGAGTGGTCTGTGGTTTGGGGGGGGAAAAAAAAAAAAAAAAAAAAAGAGTAAACGTGAAAGAGAGAAAGAAAAGAGTAATGACACAAGTTAGAATTTGAGCTTTTTGGGCACCTCCCATGGAAAGAGGTCCCGTCCAAAGTGCCCATACGCTGCAGTCTCCTGGTAGATTGGCTTCTTTAGGTCAAGGTCCCTGTAGAGATAGAAATAAAATTTAAGATAAGAGATAAGATAAGATAGGACTTTATTGATCTCACAGTGGAGAAATTCAATACATTAAATACATTTAATTCTCATTGAATATTGGTGTTTATCAAAAAAACAATCCCAAATACCCTAACACACCTAACAATAACTCCCGGGCGCAGGTCAAAATTGTTTGTCACAATATCCAGGAGCTCGCGTTCACTCTTCTGAGATGTTCCATAGTTAAAGATGGACACAGACAAAGGATGGGCAACTCCAATGGCATAGGACACCTAAAACACACATTTGGGAAGTTTCTGGTGGAGATTCAGACAGTTAAAAGCAGGTGTGTCCAAACCTTTTTATCAAGGGCTGCATAGTGAGACACAAACACATGACCAATCATAGGCCATAGACTGGTAGCTAGGTTAGACCAAACATCAATAGCAGAAGATTTTAGATTTTCAGTTTAATAAAAAGTAGCTTTCCTTGCAACAAAAATGTCAATTGCAAAACATATAAAGGTCTATATTAAAATGTGTGAAGATTTGAAGTTTATAGTATTTCTGACCTGGACTAAGACACGCCTGCAGAGCCCAGCTTTAACCAGGGACTTAGCCACCCAACGAGCAGCATAGGCAGCAGAACGGTCCACCTTTGTGTAGTCCTTTCCAGAAAAAGCTCCACCACCATGGGCCCCCCAACCTCCATATGTATCAACAATGATCTTACGACCAGTCAGTCCAGCATCACCCTGTAGACATGTGCACTGTTCTCAGTCCTGTTAAATGCGCCTCAGTGATATTGTGCTCTCTGAATAGGCACCCGTTTTACCTGAGGTCCTCCAATGACAAAGCGTCCACTGGGCTGTAGGTGATAAATTGTTTCGTCATCCAGGTAACCGTTGGGGACCACAGCTTTGACCACCTGCTCCTTCAGAGAGTGGCGCATCTCTTCTAAACTCACAGCCTCATCATGCTGCACTGAAATCACAATGGTATGGACCCGTAGTGGCACCATGGCTCCTCGATCCTGCCGGTACTGAACAGTTACCTGAGGCAAAGAAAACGTTCAAACATTTTTACACTACCAATACGACTGGAACCAGAATAATCGTATTGGTAGTATAAAACCTGAGTTTTAGAGTCAGGTCTGAGCCATGGAAGTGTTTGATCTCTGCGCAGCTCTGCCATTTTGGCATTGAGCTTATGAGCCAAGATAATAGTTAGTGGCATACACTCATCCGTCTCATCTGTGGCATACCCAAACATTAAGCCCTATACAAAAACAGTTAATAGTCAGTTAAACCATTCTCATTCTCATTGTTAATCACAGTCTCAAAATGAAATTCTCTCTCACCTGGTCACCAGCACCAACATCTTCCTCTCTGCGATCCAGATGAACTCCCTGAGCAATGTCAGGTGACTGCTGTTCCAGTGCCACCAAAACATTGCAGGTTTTATAGTCAAACCCTGCAAAGAAGGCAGAATATATTTATTTAAAATATGTGGCATTACTTTAACACCAAAAGAAATTAAAACACGTTCCCCAGTTGGATACAATTTTCATTCAGAAATACTAATGTTTTTCCTTTTTAATCTTCAAAGGCATTATTATTGCAATTTATATATTAAATTTCTAACTAAACAGGCCTATTTTCTGTTGGCACATGACCCTTATTTTACCCTATTTTTTTTTTCATTCAGCACATGTTTACAGTTTATTAAATTCTGGTGTCCAGTTTCATTTACTCTACCTTTTGAGGAATCATCATAGCCAATATGCTTGATGGTCTCACGCACAACTTTCTGATAATCAACACTGGCCCTTGAAGTGATCTCCCCTGCCAGCAGGATCATCCCCGTCTTAGCCACAGTCTCTGAAAGACACAATTACAACCACTGTAGGTGATCAATCCTTACAAGGACAAGAGACAAAGCCATTAGGGTTGACATTACTTTAATTTATTTGTGTGGATTTTTATCATTGGGTCACTTACCACAGGCTACTTTGGCATCTGGATCTTGCATAAGATGTGCGTCTAACACAGCATCACTTATTTGGTCACATATCTTGTCTGAAAAAAACAAAAAAAATGGTCACAAATGAATATTCATTTGCAGGAAAGATGCACTTAGTGTGCACAAGTGTCCTGCCCAAGGACACAATTGTTCCATGACCTTTCCAAGTTGCTCCTGGTGCTCATATTTATGTGTTTTAACACAAGTGTTAACACAAGTATAAAAAAGTGTAATAAGTTTTAACATCCTTGCATTTCTGTTTATAGATATACTTAGGCCATGATTATTCGTTTTGGGATTTCACCCTGCCCATTTTAAGAAATGCTTAACATACATCTAAAGATTCAAACAAGTATCCAACCAAACTTGATCCGCAACTTGTAAGATTTTTAACTGACTAAATTGTGTGAAACTCATCTGCTGCTTTCCTCCCTCAGTTGAGCCCCTGCACTATTATTAGGAGTAATGGTAAGCCTATTATGTGTTGTACTGAGGCTTCCCTATTGCCTCAGAGGACAGTAGTGTGAGGCAAAGTAAAAAGTTGAAGTATATTCAATGCTAGGCTATACAAACCACGAGTATCTCATGAAAAACACAAACGAGCACTTGGTGTAGCCTGGCCACACATGCGCGCCTTAAAAACCAAAAGACACTGCATAGAAATGACTGATGATGTTATTGGTGTAAGATAGCATTGTTACTTTCTCATATACTGGTCAAGGCCATGTGGTCCAGGCATATTCGCAAATTTTACCATCGGTAAATAATTAATATTAGTGTATGTACTGGAAGGTCAAAAAATAAACCTGTACTATTTAAATTGTTATCTTAATGCTAACTTACTGCTAGCTTGTGGTGGTTTGCTTCATAAAGTCACGTGGATTTCCTTTCTTATTAAAGTTTTGACGCTTGGATTAGGAACTGAAATGTTTGTTAAAGCTAAAGTTGCTAAAGAATCGACAAAATATTATTTAGTGACAGAATACGCCGAGATATCTGGTTGACATGATCTCCGTCCTGAAGCTAACGCAGAGGAAGCTAATCACAACACCGCAAACATTAATTTATGACTCTTACCAGGGTGTCCTTCTCCCACAGACTCAGACGTGAAAAGAAAGCATTCATCCTCCCGCATGAAGCTGCTGTGGAAGCCGTTCAGGTGGCCGTTCATTATCCTGGGGTTTCTCTGCTGCAACACGTCTGTCGCTCACACTGCGCGAATAGCCTTGAAAACAATAGTGTGGCACTGTTTCTTCAAGTCTACTTTAAGCCTGTGTTAAAATGACCCGAAATGACCAGGCTCCTCTGGTTATCTGCCCAGATCAGTGGATGGCATAGATGGCAGAGATGGCAGCTGCTCTTAAGACAAACCAATGGTGCCTTCACTGCGCATGGGACACATAAAAACAAGCAGGATTACCGAGAGTAGGCTTTGGCTAAAACTACTACGCAATATTTTTCATCCAGATTTTTATTGTTGATGTTTCATAAAAAATAGTGGAAACATTAACAATAAATTCGATATCACGTTTGTCTAAGTTGTTTTCTGAGTTTGTAAATTTGGCGGCATCATGGTCTATCTTAAAACAAATTCATCAATGATACTGTGAACATAGCACTGTGGCAGTGGTCCTTGGGTGGGTGAGACCCACGGATCTATAATAAGAACTTAAAGACCATAAAGAGAATTTATTAATGGGTCTCACGATACACTACAATTATAGACCCATGATGAGAGTAGTGTAATTCAGGGTCATAGCAATGTTTTGAAATTGAAATATGAAACCTAAATTAATAAGAGTTGTTTAGACAAAATCACAGTTTTGAATTGCAGCAAGGCCAGGTGCCATGTCAGGTGCCACAGAGCTGCCAGGTGACAGAAAATAGTGGCAGGTGGGGACAAAAAACAGAACCCCAAACCCAACAAACCTTTCTTTGAATGAAACAAGCCTAATAGACTAGCATTATTATAAATAATAATAATCTGTGTGTTTGTCTTAATCTTTAAATACAGATGCAATCCCAAATTTAATTTCAAAGACACAAAGACAACAATTTATTTCCATCTTTTACTTGGGAACCATGAAGTGCACAATACTGAGGATTCAGAGTCCTCATCTCATGAAACACAGTTCATATGAATCTTTAGCTGTCAATTAGGCCTACACAAGCCCTCTTACTACATATTCAGTATGTATGGTGTGATACAGCCTGTGAGTCTGTAAAAGCACTTTGCTGGTCAGGAACATATTTCTCACAATATATAGGCCTATTTGTGAATAGAGAAATTACAGGAATGTCTTAATCTACTCATCAGTAATGTGCTGCTTCTATTAGCAGTGTGACACAAAGAAACCAGGGTAGAATCTATGTGGGCCTACTGAAAAGTTATAATTGTATAACCTATTAAGCTGTGTGTCACTCCTATGTGTTTGGTTTAAAGCCAGTGTGTCTGTTATCCCCTAAGATGGCTGCAACCAAGGCTTCTGGAGCAGACACTCGACTGCCTGGAGATACGGGGCTGCGAGGACTGAGGGGGCTGACTGCCGGTGATGGGATCACATCAGGAGAAACCAGACGTTCCTTCTTAGCTGAAGAACAAGGTGAGCGACTGGGTGTCTGGCTGTCCTTTGACAATGGGCTGAGGCTCAGACCTTGCAATGCTGGAAGAGGGTTGGAGGTAAGAACAGGGACCGCTGGACTGCGGCTGCGTCGAAGACGCTGATGGTGTTTCCCTGTTTTTGGACTAGGACTGCGGGAGTTTGGAGCCAGCAGTACAAGAGTGCTGTCATCCTCTGAGCTGATGTCTGAACTGTCAGATTTCTGCAGGGTCGGGCTGTGGATAGGCATTTTTATCTGTTGAGGGGGCAAAAAGGTTGTATGTTGATAAATATTATTATTTTACTCCAGTTGTTTCGTAAATATATATTTTGTACCTGAATGAGCACTGACAACCCAACAATACTGTTCATAGTATTGCTATAATAACCTAGGATGTAGTCACAATCATCCTTTGGTAATTCTTCTTCTGGAAATGTCACCTATAGACAGATATATTTATTTATAGGCCCATTTACAGTTTTAATATTTTTGGAAATTTGTTGCATTTTGACCTGTGAGCCATGCTCTCCCTTAGCCCACACATAGGCTTGATAGTCTTTGTAATGTCTGAACCCAACCTGGGAAAAGAAACAATCACAAGACACAAGGTTATGAGACTCGTGAGTGCAGCAGATGTATCTGTATATTGAATAAAAAAGAACATTGATGCAAGTATAACCAAATCTTGCCTTGTAAATTGCCACCCAGTCCCAGGAGCTCCGCTGATAACTCGAAGCTACATTCACTCTCACTGTAGCATCAGATACTTTATTCCACTCTTTGTTTACTTGTAGCTCCACTAGAGGCTTTTCCACTTTGAATGGAAACTACGATGAGAACATTGACTTATGTGTTGCATCACAAATTTACCACATCAGGTGAATGGTTGGTAGCTTTATAACTTACCTGCAATGAAAACAGGGAAGATACTGGCTTGTGGTCACTGACAGTGTAACCCATGTGACTGCTGTAAGTGTGCTGTGTCACTTTGGTTGTGCCCCCAAACCAGGATGTAAGACCTCGCTGCAGTGCTGCATTGTGGGAAGGAACAGGAGAGCCAGTGCGGCGAAGACGCCACAGGATGCGATCAGTCCAGGCAGGTTTTCTTTTCTTTGCACTGGCAAAGTCATAGAAGTGTGAGACAGACTGCTCTGAACAATCATCAACAATCAAACATCCCTCACAGCCCTCAAACTAACCTGGTATCATATGTATTGGTCCCCACGTCAAACTTATAAGTGGGTGGAAATTTGAGCAGACCCTCCATGAAGCCATCTAATATAGATTCTGTGTTTTTAGCCATATTTAACTGTGAAGCAGACAGCAAGCAAAAACATTTAATACAACCCAATTTTATCCACATAACTTAAATACAGTATTATAGCGCCCTCTGTTGCAGAAAACAAGACACAACAGCAAACGGCCTCACCTGATCTCGCTCCCACAGAAGAGGCAGTTTATTGCTGTCGATTGCACATTTTACAACATGAATGTCATAGTCCTCAATTCTGAAATTCAAATCTCCAAACCAAAATATTACACTGCGAACAGAGACAATGTGTTGTCAGCAGGTATAGATATAACCAAAGCATAGATAACTTTGACTCATTACTGATCTTATATTAAGTTAAATTAGTAATGTTCATACTCATGATCCAGGACACCAGTGGCAGATCCTCCATCAAACTGTTGCTGCTGGAGGATGCTCTCGAAGTCCTCCATCCTTTGCTCCAAGTTCCTCATGTGCGCTGGCAGGTGACAGTTTAGGAAGCACACTGTATGGCCAAACACCGACATCCTCGCGCTCACGCCTCCTTTGTTTCCCTGAGTATACAAAAAGCTCACATGTCAATATATGTTTAGACATTTATGTAGCAATATGAATAATAATTCATTAGTCCTAAATAGCATCTTTTATGTTTGTTTTCAATGTTACTAACTATTCACTGATGCTTTACGCTCAGAAGGGCAGACAATGCGGCTATGGCTCCTCTAATCACAACCAGTTACTCACTCACACACGCCAGTGATATGAAGGCATGGTGGGAATTATTATGTAATAGCATCTGACATCCCATTTACTATTACTTAAGTGATGTGTATATTGAGGAGGCAAATGCTGTGCCTATTATAAAGAGAAGTAAAGGTATTTTTGTGTGGGATACATGTTTTTCAAAGAATTAGCAGGTTTTAAAATTAAAAATTGTCATAGTTATTTTGTCCTTCAAATTTTAGCCATATAAAAAAGCTGTGGTTTTGGATCAGAGCTTTACAGAGGCAATGTGACAGAGGCAATGTGACTGAGGCTTTATTGTAGCAGAGAGGTGAGGAGGTGTGTGGTGGATGAATCAAAAAGACAGGCTTCCTGCTGCTGCTGCACTGACCTCAAAGAGAAGGAGACTGCACCAGTGGCACACACACACACACACACACATCTATCACCACAGGCTCATGCACCATCCCAGAGCGGGCTCCAGCATGCACCACACGTACCCAGTATCCTCCCAGTCCTGTCCGTGTGCTCTGGGTTTGTATGCCCCGCAGGAAGGGCAGATGGCAGAATTTAGAGAAGACCAGCAGAAGTACACCCTGCATTCGCTGGGATGCCACCTGGTAATACAGGGAGAAGAGGACATGCACAGTAGGCAAAATCTTCCAGCTAAGGCAGTCCAGATGAAGCCTAGCTCAAGATCTGGAGATTGGTCCCTTGAACAGTGGGTCAAATCCAGAAGACTAATTTCCGTACCAATAAAGCATATAGTACATACCTCAACCTTAACCTTGATCTTGGTTTTACATTTTTCACTGTCAACAGCTACAAATATTGCAGGTGAATGCACTGAAAAATGTCTAAAATTAATTGTGTGAATTTCAGGGTCCAATTCTGAGCCTGTTGAGATCCAAGACTCCTGTGTAACTGTATTTTTAAAATTGTATTTAACTTTATTTATGCTTTTATATTTGTTTTTTGTTGTTGTAAGGCGACATTGAGTTTCTAAAAAGATGCCTAATGAATAACATGTATTATTATTATTATTACATCTAATGCTAAACATAAGAAGCTGCATGGATTTAATAATAATAAAAATTAACTTACCAAAACATATCCAAATGGACTCAGTGTGTCCATGCAAAGTTCACTCCAGGGGTCTGAGAAAAGTGCATCCTTCAGTCTCTTGTTGATCATAGAGTTGACTTCCTGAAGTCTGGAACACGGCAGGAAATAAAGCAGTGTTTTGATTTAGAATAAATGAGTAACCATCTGAATAATGATGATAAATGTTAGGGACAAATCAAAAAGAATGCAGATGACTGAGTAGGCACTACAGCTGTCTCCCTGGCACTTGAGAGAACAGTAGAAATACTTGCCCAATGACAAACATGTCAATGCTTCCATCTGAAACATTTGGTCCAAACAGAGACGTGATGTCTTCTGGAGCCACTGCAGATCCCACGTTCCATGTGACAATGTACACCCTGTGAAAACACAGAGGAGTTGCATTATACTGTTTACAGTATAGGTGAAAAAGGACATCATCTGCTGTAATCCCAGGGGAAAGAGCTCTCAGATGTGTTTCTACATATAGAAAAAATTAATCAACTCAGTGCAACTCACTGATGACTCATGGATAGACATTTGTAACACTATGTCATTGAGAGCAAGGTTGTTTGATCTGTATACTGTTTAAATATGAAAACATAACACTATCAAGTATTAACACTCAAATTCTTTAATATATAAAAGTGTTCATATACTTTATATAAAAAATATACCAAGTACATAAGTGTAAAGGTAATGCTGCAAGTTACATGATTAAATAGGCTAAGACTGACTGCAGGACAGACACACAGTGGAAATGGCAGAAAGTTTGTGACATACCTGAAATCACTGCCTTCATCTGATTTCTCTGGTGATGCTTGGCTCTGTGTGGGGCTGGATTCAGAGTTGACCTGAGCAGGGGGCATAGGCAAACCTGGGCTCAGGTGAGACTGGCTGGAGTATGACTGAGGGCTATGAGGACTTTGAAGAGGAACAGTAAATTCGGTCAAAGAACATGAGGGAACACTGATGCTTTGAGGACCGGGAATACACACGGGAATCAAATCAATGTCTAACAAAGGCTCAGAGATCCGTGTTATCTTTTTATTCCCAAGAGCAGTGGGCCTTGGTCTACTAATACTAGACATTTCTGTATGGGTAGTGGATGGGTCTGTGTGCTGGGACTCCATTTGATTTGCAGGTTATGTTGCACAGCTGTGAAGGTAAGTCAGCAGGTTTGGTACTGTGGGTCTAGTGTGCACAGGGGACTTGAAGGGATCGGTGCAGATTGGCTTCTGTGGGACTTGTTCCATAAACTGCAAAACAAACAAATGACTTAAGTGAATGTCTAAATAAGAAACAACATCTTAAGACAGAGCAGGAAGCAAAACATTAATACCTATGGTCAAATTAATGTAGATCAGTTGTTCCTAAAGTGGGTAAGTAAGACAATTGGAAGATGTAATTGTAAAATTTAAATTTAAAAGCTATTTTAACTGAGAACACTGCCCTTTTGTGAAATAATATAAATAAATAAATAAATAAATAAGTAAATAAATATAAATATAAATATAAATATAAATATAAATATATATATATATATATATATATATATATATATATATATATATATATATATATATATATATATATATATATATATATATATATAAAAACCTGGCTTTATATGTCAGGGTCAATTACATTTTATAGTGAGGGTCCTGGGTTAGTTGTGTGGTTATTTTGGGGGTCTCAACCTAAAAATTTTGGAAGCTCCAAAACAACTCCATACCATACCAAAGAATCTACCAAAGCTGAACTACGTGCTAAGCCAGAAACAAAGGCAATTGAAGTCAAACCATCAGTCAGGTGAACTATTTACAAAAAAGGCTCCTCCAGGCCTAATCGTTTCTAAAACACCTGTTCACTGTAATAAGGTTACTTTCTCCATAGTCAAAGATATTAGTTTCGCTTAAAGGAAGTCGAAACCACTTTAAATAATTAATCTTCAATAAATTAAACCTGTGTCAAAGGAGTCACGTGCCCACATCCGCGGGCTTGGTTTAACAGAGGTCAAATAGGACCCACAAGCACCGATAATGACTATAGTTACATTAAGTTCTAATTTTGCAGATTGACCTTTATATATCGTGTCATCTGTCATTACCTGGCATTTGTCAGGTTAACCAAATGATACATACACGCAGATGCAGGTGCACGCTTATTTTAGTCTTTGTATCACCGAACACCTGTCTTACCTCGAACTGTCTTTTTCCTCCAAAGGTGAATCTCACAGTGATTTATTCAACCGCGTACGAGACGACCGTATTTTGGTGTGTCCTGGTCCGTCCAGAATCCACGGCCCCACACGAACACAGGGGATGAGTGGCTCAGGACAAGGCAGACGTCTCCGTCACGGTGCGCACGCCACACGAGATCAGGGCTGGTTGTACGTGATTGTAAGAGTTTAGACTCATGTCGTTGTTTGCACAGGGATTGGCATGATCACGACTGTCATAGACTTATGGCAGGTCCCGAGCTGCAGCATCCCGCTCCACACCGGCTCCTGTCACCACTTTGCTCCGCCCCTCGTGTCTCCTCTCCGCGCGCTCCGATAAACACACGCGTACCTGCGAGTGGCACAAGTGCCCCCTGAGTGACGCATTACAGTGGCACCAGTGCGTCACAGATAGGAAAACTGATCAAAGGGTCAATAATTAAATGTGAGTTTGGATGGCTATCAATCTGATGAGGAAGTGGGAGATATAAGCCTAATGCACCAGCTGATGGGGAGAGAGGGGCACAACAAAACAACAGCGTTACAATACGAATAACAACAAAGTTAATATAATGTGATCAAAAATATAAGAAAAAGAAATAGGCATAATAAATAGTAGAGTGTGTAGCACTAATTGGTATATTGGCTGGTACTATAGGCTTGAAAGAGTGCATGTTATTTATTCTCATTCCTTAACCACCTCACCACATTATCTTGGACAGACATAGCATCCATCAGCTAGATAAGTATTGCTACCCATCTTGCATGTAACTGCTCACACATAATGGCACTATTAACATGGCCAGATTTTCTGCAGCTCTATTACAGATGTGTAATCTCAGAGGAATGCACTGATCCTAATCGCCAGCTGTCACCAGAAGTCTCTGCTCAAACACACTCACACAATAATGCTACACAATGGGTATATTTATGACATGAGAGAAATTGTGACAACCTTTTTTACATCAGTGATCAGGCTAAAGTAAAACAAAGTACACACATTATATTAACAAGACAATTGCTATATTGTGTAAACAAATGCCATCTCAAGACACATGACAGACTTAAAAGATCCACAAATATGGTTCCTAATATACTTGTCAATTTTTGTATTACTCATGTTTTATAAAATTTGAATGAAATTGGACAATTTAATTCAATATCGTTCTGCATATTTAGGCCACCACGTATTGTTTGACCATTTGACAACATAATACATATTTGTTTGAAAAAGCATTAAAACTGTAGCTATATATAATATATTATTTAAAAATGTGTACATTGACCTATAGATGATAATTGGACAGTTTTATGGCAGCTGGCCTGAGGAGGGAAGTTTGTTTTGAACCTTGCGAAACCTTGCGAATCATGGTTGTACTAGGAGGATAGCTTAAAGGTCACTGTGCAACTGGAAAAAAAGTGATTGTTTAAAAAGGGTTTATTGTGTCAAATGCACCTGAAATGCAACACCAGGTGATCTTATTGCTCAGTATATTTGGCATAAAGATGAATTGAATGTTGGTTTATGGTCTCTTCTTGGTTTTGACCAGGCCCTTCTCCACCAGGCAGCGGTAGAACTCCTGTATATATGTATAAACACACTTCCAATCCGGCTCATGCATCCTCACCAGATCATCGGGGTCCAACAGACAGGGGCAGCCAGCCAACCTCCTGAGAGACAGGAAAATACAATGAGAAACAATGTCAAAGCATGGCCGCAGATAACTTCACATTTCCTTGTACTTATAAGGGCAGTGAGCTCACTCTGCAGTGCTGAAGGCGAGTTGGAAGTTGTCCCTGGGTTTGTTTGGGTTAAGGATGGAATATTCGAATGCATCAGGGAAAAAACGGTGGACCAGGGCGCAGAAAGCAATGCCATCTTTCCAGCTGGAGGAGAAGTTTTGGATGTCCACACCCTATAGGAAAAAGTCAGTACAAGTGTCTGGGCTGGAGCGGTATAGGCAAGAATGTAGGGGACATAGTTATGTTTAGCAGCGCAGTAGTAAATCACAAGAGGAGAGTGAGGAAACAATTACCTCATAAGGTTCTGTTTTGGCCCGGCACCAGTCTAGAAGCATTTGTTTGACGTTTTTGGCATTGGGAGCAGCTGCAGTGGGACATTTCTGGGGTAAGGCTACAGAGGGACTGGAATATAGATAAACATTTATTTATTTATTTTGTTTATTACAATTTTATCATCTATCTTCCATGGCAGTAGTACCTCCATCTTGAGAGTGACTTGCTGTTGCCATTGCCACAGATATTAAGCTTTCTATAGACTGTCCAAAATATGCTGTTTTATATCCAGTATTCAAAGCCATATATGGTAAGTGAGATGGACCAGTCTGAGCACAATGAAGTAGCTCGCAATTACAGTAAATGTCAGGGTTAAATGTGCATATATTAACACACACACACTGTAGTTAACACACACACACACACACACACACACACACACAGGTGATTGCTGCCCTCACCCTGTTGTCTTATTGAAGGAAGTGAAGGCTGAAGCTTGCTCTGTAAACAAAAACAAAAATGCCATAATATATATTCTGTACAGTTAAATATTAAAACAAATCAGACTTACTAGTAGATGTTTGCTGGTTAAAGGTGCTTCTCCCCCCTCCAGTTGCAGCAGCTTTACTCTGTTGTTTTAAACCAGCCTGTCTCTCTCCCCTCTCCTCCTTACGTTTATCTGGGGAAAAAAACAATAAAATGTAAAGGGATAAAAATACACATACGTACAGCTGATATGGAGCACATCTTTACCTATTTTTCTCCTCAGCAGATCCCTTAATGCAGCACGTATCATACTCCGTTCTTCAAAGTTTTTTGCATTGTCAAGCTGAAAACATACATTGAATTTGAAAACATTAGTGGGAATTTCAGTGGACATCCTGTAGTGTGCAATTAATGTAATTGATTTAAACTATGAAAGAAAGTCTTGTGATTGCAGAAACTGTGGATATTAGTTGAATTGAAATTTCTGTTCCGATGACCAATTTAATTCAAGCATCAGAGACAGATGTTTAATGTTTAGAGAGAATGGTTTATATGCTGACCATTTTGTTTAGTACATCTTCGTCTTCGATTGCTGCAAGTTCCTCCTTGGTCAATGAACCTGTTGAATCACTTGGGTTTTCAGTGGCCATCTCTGTGGAATATTAGCAGGTTGATTTAACTCCATGACATCACGGTGCAATAATTAATAAGGAAATGTAATTTCAGTAAGTAGGTACCCAACATCTACACTCAAGAACTTCAATAAAACAATAGTTTGTTTCTTCAGTATTAGATAGCCCTAAGCTATAGCATTGGAACTTTATTGCTACTGACAACTATACTTCAACTATACCTATGGCATTAATCTAAAAATCTCTTATAAAATACTTTCATCTACTTTGACATTAAAATATTATTCATCCCTATAAAGCCATGTGTGTGTATTAGAGGCAAATACTTTTGTTTCACTGCAACACAGAAGGGGCAGAGCATGGACAAATATAGTAATGTCGCAGAAGCCAGTAGGATAAAGATGTATTGCATTTGATAACAGTGTGTGACTATGTAGCCAACAAAAGAATGTGCTAAAGAAAGTACAATACAAGAACAATACAGAATTGAGATCTTTCACTGATACTTTCTAATGACACAGAAGTGACATATCACTTACCTGTTTTGGAGAATAGTCAATAGATCCGTTACTCTGCTTCTATTTGGGTGTTCAATGCAGAGGGATTCCCTATATACACTGGACGGGACACATGTTTGCACAGAGGAAAAGTTGATTACAACAACCAACCAAGACTGGAGATTCTTGGAGGAGGGACAAAGGCGTCCATCTATCGTCTGTTCTCTGAATCCTTGGGTTTAGTTTTTGGAGACATCTTCACCCCAGCAGTCGGTGTGTTGATAATTTGTGGCATGTCCCCCCTGCATTACTGATTACAGCATTAGAGTCATGAAATGACATGAAAGGGTTAAAGAGGCAGCATGTGGGAAGCACTGCCTTATTGAGGCAAAAGTGGATCTGGATATGTATGTTTATAAAATTAAGGAATTCACAGAATAAAAAGCAGATCACAAACCTCTGTCACAATGATTTTAAATAATCAGAGTGAAACCGCAAATGAGAAAAACACTCAAACTAATTAAGTATTAAGTTTGGTCTATTACAGCTTGTCTCTCTATAATAGAGATAAAAAGTGTGACTCCCCCTTGTGGTGAGCAACTGGTAAATGCTATAAAGCTTTCCATAGATGATAATGAAACAAATTACATGGTTTGTATTCTTCTGATCATTTTATTGTTTGCATTTTTTAAGTTAGATCAACTTAGACCAATGACACTCTTTGCTACTTTAAATGATGGATCATAATGTATTGGTCTAGACAGAAAAGTGTTCATTCAAAAAATGTTCATAAGACCGCAGTGTTGTTAAATTATATAATTTTTGAAATGACTCAACTCAAGTTTTTCTGTCAATAGCAACACTTTTGAATCCAAACTTGTGACCACAATTTGACAGAAAAAAGCAAAAGTCTTTCTTCATACAGGAGGTTCACATACAGTAAGGCATGAGGCAAATGCCTCAGTTTAGACCCCCACCCTTCAGCTACAAAATACATAAATATTTTAAAATTATGAATTACATCAAACAACCAATGAAACAAACCAGCAAGTACAAGGAATACCAGCTCTGGAGGCATTGTTGTACATTTTAGTGCAACAGCTGCTCTGTCTGTCACTCCAAACCAACTTGGCATTTAACAACTGAAAGAACAAGCAACTTTGACTCAGGACAACGGCTTTGTTTTGGTCAAAGCCACCTTTTCTAACACTGTCTTTGAATAAAAGGCAGAACATACTCTCCCTGACAAATGAGGTATTATTTTCTCATGAAATAAACATGATGTTAAACAACAAATTAAAATCAAAAATACAAACAAAACAAAACAAACAAACAAAAAACATTCAAAGCACTCACATTTTGCCATCAGTGTTCATGAAACATATGTCTCAAATTGTAAATATGAATGGCACTGTTGAACAAGTAAAAATGTTTAAAATGGTGATGTATGGCTTAGTGTAGTGATTAAGATGCCTTCTAGGTCAGTATTTGGCCTACCATTCACACATAAGGGAAGTTGAGGACACTTGGGTCAATGTCTGCACCACCCTGACCTCACCAAAATAGAGGTGTGCTATTAAAAATATACATCATGTGCAAGACCTTTCACAAACGTCATCTACAGCAGTAGCAAGCCACACATTCCAAAATAAATAATGCAAAATAAATATTATAGTAAAATATTAAAGTATTAGAGGGCAAAATATCCCAAAAACAATGTAATTCAGAAATAATGACACAAAACAACACGAATGTTTGGCAAGTTCAAAAAGTAGGTCACTTGGATGGGAAGAGAGATTTTAACTAATATGCATGGAGTACATACATTTAGTACAAAAATAAAAAGCGGTTTGATGCAAAGTAAAAGAAATCTATCTTAAGTGTCAGGAGTCTCAACTTAACTAAAAAATGAAACCAAAACAATATCTTAAAATAGCAGTGTTTTTTCCTACAAGCACCTCCGTAGGGGAGTGTTACTCCTTAGAGATCCATGAATCAAATTATGATAGCACAGTTGCAGCGCATGTAAAAAGTAATTGGAGTTATTCCATAGAGACCTGATGAGGGACAGACTGAACAGAATGTAGGTCTTATTTGGGGAATCTAACTTAGCTTATTAGCTTAGGGCCATTTGCAGATGAAAGAATACTGCCATGTGTGCTTTAGTTGAACAAATTTTTACCTGAAGGTACCTCAAGATCTGGCACAGGATAAAATGACAACAGAAACTGTGTGTAACAAGGTTTGCCCTTCACACTCAAAGTAACAGCTGCCAAGAGGTGACTAGAGCAGAGCTTCTCTACATCAGGTACCAGTGTTTTGACACACAAATAGAATAAATGAATTAGTCTCTAAGTAATATTGTGCCCATGATGATGAATTCTATGCTATCTTTGCCCGCTCTCTACCTGCTGCTTCAATTATCCATGTCAAAAATCAAGAGCCCTCAGAAAACCTTCACAGTGGGGTAGTGTCTGTATGAATACCTTATTAGGTATCCGTTTTAGTGTACCCATGCATGCAAATAGCATTATTATTAACCATGTGAATAGTAAAGAGAGATTATTCTGAAAGCAGTCAAGGCAACACCATCTTTAACCACACAATTTGAATGTGACAGCCAAAAATGACAGATAAAAAAGCTGCATTCACATGCTGCTTGGATTGTGCAAACCTTTCACACTAAAAAGAGGTAAATATTTAACGCATTAACATTAACACCTCATTTTTGCCAATGTCACTTTTACACTTGGCATAAAACTGTTAAACCAATTAGAATTTCTTGAGGTGTTTTTATTGCAAAGTATTGAAACGATGAATCAACATCATGAAAGCAGAACAAAAATGTTAGAACAGAAGAGAACTGAACACAGACAAGAATATAATCTTAGGGCTGTTTGCAGGTGTTTCTTCATAGTTCACATTGATTTTCTTTATCTTTAGCATCAGTCTACTTTGTCTTGCAGTTTACCCTTTATCCTCTGCTGGTCATACACGGACTGCTGGTCGTACACATTGGTGGTGTCCTCAGTGTGAAGAGTTTTGTAGAGAATGGGTCCAGATGCTTTATCTTTGGCACCGCGAGCGTCCAGGTATCTTATGATAAACTCAGAGTTCTGATAGATGAGCATGCCTGACAAGGTGAGCACTGCCCCCACACAGCTCAGGGCGGAGAGCTCACAGCCAAACAGCAGTTGGGACAGCAGCAGGTTCCCCACCACATTCAAGTTCCCCAGGACGTGCAGCGTGACAGCGGAGGTGAGAGTAATGACACAGTTACTGGCCAGATTGTACAGCACTGAACCCATGCAGCTCAAGAGAATGAACATCCACAAGTGTTTGTCATAGTGCAGGGGGGACTCTAGCTGCGCCCAGTTTTCCAGCGCCAGAGCAGCCACCGCCAGGATGCAGAAGCTGGGGATGGCCATAAGGTAGAGCAGGAACATAGAGTTGATCTTCTCCTCTTGAAGCAGGATGCCTGACACAAAGATGAAAGTGGTTATACAATTTTCTTTTTCAACTAAAGAAGTCCAACAAATATTGCCAAAGTACATTATACCATCAGAACTGAATAACAAAAACAATAATGCTGAAGTTATTGTCCACTAATTTGCCCAGTGTCTCTCCATGATTTATACCTCATGACAAAATGCAAATGAACAATTCAAACACCTCTTAGGAGATACCACACTTAACCTCCACTTAAGACACTACTCTCAAGAGGTTCTTAGAGGCTCTTTCAATAAATAGATGTATACAAAACTACAAATAATTACATTATTGTACTATGTACTATTTTAGACAATCTTACTACAGTTATGTATATTTACATTGTAAATTAGGGCTTTGAGTCAACTTCCAGATGATTCAAATAATGACTTTAATAAGAATTTTAGCAATAACAAGATGTAATAATGTTTTATGACACAGAAGAGACAGGTCTTGACACCCACAAATTTAAATACTACTGAAAAAAAAACACTGAATACAGTGCGACAAGTAAAAACCTGTTAAACCTTCACTTGAAAACTTGAACATGCAGTACCAACGTAGCTCCACCCCTGCCCCCATCCCTGAACAAAACATTCAGTTATACAGTTGTCTGAGAAATAAGACTATATGTTCCCTTCTGTTATGTAATAGGAACCTCAATTTTATTCATGTGGTTCAGTTGTCTACAAAGTTAGTCTAATTTTATCTGAGCATTTTATAGGCAAATATATAGCATTTAGGCAGTTATATAAGTCAATAAGCTGAAACTAATTCAAGCATAACAATTCAGTTTAAAGTGTGTTTCCCAAAAACAATTGATGTGGCAAATGTTACATTTGAATTAATAAGTAAGTATTTGTTTTTACGTAGTTGTGGCTAATGTGCTGCTTTGTATTTGGATGAAAGTTACATTAACTCTCTTACATAAACTGAAATATATAATATAAAGACTGAATCTTCCTTGGGACTGACAGGAAACTGTGCAAAGTTAAGGTTTGTGTCATGCCTGCCTGTGATGAGTCACCATTTACTTGGGAAAAACTTGAAATGGAAAAAACAAATCATTCGGAGTGAATCATTATACAGTAATTACAAAGACTTACTTTATATTGCAAATGTTAGATGACGTATGACAAATAGGTCAAATAATGCAAAAAAAAGATAGGACTTACTCTGCTGAATTGACTTGACACCTCGTAACATGGTCGCTGCAAAGACAAAAATGCATCCAGTTTGGTCAAACTGGACTTCTCCCATAATGCTGAATGAAGCTCCCAGACAGATGGGCATCATTGCGGTGTACTTGATGATATGGTGCTGTTTCCCCAGAATAAAAGTAGATATAGCCAGGGTGAACAGAGGAGTGGTGGTGTATATCATTTGTGCAAAGGAGAGCTGGACGTACGTCAAACCCATGTTTCCAAAGGCGATGCTAGCACAGAAAGTTAGACTCAAGAGGAATACCTTGCATTTGGCATTTGTAGTCAGTTCCTGTTCCCCTGCTCTTCTGTGGTGGATTATTCTCAGTTTGAGCAGTACATAGTCCACCACTATGGCTGTTAGCATGTGCAGCGCTGAAAGGAGAAGGGGGTACCTGAAGTTGTACACAGCAAATATCCATTTGTTGAGGCTGGAGATAGTGCTTCCGGTCACCAGCCACACAATGACAGCCGACAACAGATGGAGCATCTCAGTCAGAGGTCTGCGCCTGGTTCTGGCTTCCAGAGAGAGCTCACTGTTGGAGAAGCCATCAGTCCTTCTCATGTTCGCTTCATTGTTTTCTCTGAAAGGCAAACACATGTCCACTGAGAATAATCATATCGCCAGTAATAAGTCCGCAGTCTATATTTAAGAACAGTACACGCATTCTCCTGGAAGTTTCTTTTGCGCCACCGCCTAAAAAGCACGTGTTTCTATTTTGCATGAGGATCAGGTTGTGTAACACCATTGGAAAAAACTGACATAGCCGACCAGGAAGACAGGCAGTGTGCAGGACTAGAGGCTCGCAGCTGGTCCCGCCCCGGCAGCAGAGCCCTGAGTCCATTGGCTGAACATCATGAACTGAAGAGCTGTGACGCACCGCTGTGCTGCAACAACACACGGGCTGAGGTAAACATCAGCTGTACATGTCTGTAACTGTAATCCAACCCCATAAATATCACGTCCCGTAGAGGCACACGACTTATCACTTTCAAGTGAAGTAGTTTTAAATATAACCTAACCTATATTCACTTGAGATGACATTATTACTTTGCCATGAGAGCATGCCTACAGAAATCCACAGTTCGCTTTTAGCATACGACTTAGAATCAAACACCACTCAAAAGCAGTTAGTTAAATGATAGTACACGCTTAAAACCACGCAGTTAACAAAATAAAAGGGCATAGACTGGAAAAAGTGAGCTGACCTCTGTCATTGAGGAAGCTGACACTTGACACCAGAGAGCTGCAGCTAACGGGGCTAGTTGTGTTCAGTGTTAGCCTAAACCTCCGAACAGACAGACACATACAGATACATACTTCTATCGGAAAACGAACCACATCTTAAAAAACAACACGTCTTATACGAGTGTGTGTTATGTTACCTGCATATATGATGACTAGTGCCTGGATGACCATCGTGTCTGCATCCACCGAGAGCGCGTCTGCGCCGGTGTCCTCCGCGGCGCTCCGGTGATGCGCTCCCGAGTATTCAGACTTATGTCTATTTAAAGAGATAAGACACCTTTATCTGCTTCATTAATTAGGGATATGGTCTGGAGGAGCGAGAAGAGCAACTTATGTTGCACTGTGAACGCAAGCAAGTATACGTGGGAGTGATGCCAGTGGACGAGGGTATAAATGCCATCATATATGCAATATACTAAGAACTGGAGGGCAACTTTTTACCCACAGGTGCGCTGGGGAAGGATTTGTGGTGCTGAGATGGTCCTTCAACAAGCCTATAAATTAGTGAATATGTTATTACACTCAACAAAAATATAAACGCAACACTTTTGTTTTTGCTCCCATTTGTCATGAGATGGACTCAAAGATCTAAAATTCATTCCAGATACACAATATTACCATTTCTCTCAAACATTGTCCACAAATCTGTCTAAATCTGTGTGAGTGAGCACTTTTGCTTTGCTGAGATAATCCATCCCACCTCACAGGTGTGCCACATCAAGATGCTCATCAGACACCATGATTAGTGCACAGGTGTACCTTAGACTGTCCACAATAAAAGGCCACCCTGAAATGTGCAGTTGTTGCTTTATTGGGGGTCTGGGGACTCAGAACCAGTCAGTATCTGGTGTGACCACCATTTGCCTCATGCAGTGCAACACATCTTCTTCGCATAGAGTTTATCAGATTGTCAATTGTGGCCTGTGGAATGTTGGTCCACTCCTCTTCAATGGCTGTGCGAAGTTGCTGGATATTAGTGGGAACTGGTACGTGCTGTCGTATACGCTGGTCAAGCACATCCCAAACATGCTCAATGGGTGACATGTCCGGTGAGTATGCTGGCCATGCAAGAACTGGGACATTTTCAGCTTCCAAGAATTGTGTACAGATCCTTGCAACATGGGGCCGTGCATTATCTTGCTGAAACATGAGGTGATGTTCATGGATGTATGGCACAACAATGGGCCTCAGGATCTCATCACGGTATCTCTGTGCATTCAAAATGCCATCAATAAAATGCACATGTGTTCTTCATCCATAACAGATGCCTGCCCATACCATAACCCCACCACCACCATGGGCCACTCGATCCACAACATTGACATCAGCAAAGCGGTCACCCACACGACGCCACACACGCTGTCTGCCATCTGCCCTGAACAATGTAAACCGAGATTCATCCGTGAAGAGAACACCTCTCCAACGTGCCAGATGCCATCAAATGTGGGCATTTGCCCACTCAAGTCTGTTACGGCGACGATCTGGGGTCAGGTTAAGACCCCGATGAGGATGACGAGCATGCAGTTGAGCTTCCCTGAGACGGTTTCTGACAGTTTGTGCAGAAATTCTTTGGTTATGCAAACCAATTGTTTCAGCAGCTGTCTGAGTAGCTGGTCTCAGACGATCTTGGAGGTGAACCTGCTGGATGTGGAGGTCCTGGGCTGGTGTGGTTACACGTGGTCTGCGGTTGTGAGGCCGGTTGGATGTACTGCCATATTCTCTGAAACTCCTTTGGAGACGGCTTATAGTGGAGAAATGAACATTCAATGGCCGAGCAACAGATCTGGTTGACATTCCTGCTGTCAGCATGCCAATTGCACGCTCCCTCAATGCTTGCGCCATCTGTGGCATTTTGCTGTGAGACAAAACTGCACATTTCAGAGTGGCCTTTTATTGTGGACAGTCTAAGGTACACCTGTGCACTAATCATGGTGTCTGATGAACATCTTGATGTGGCACACCTGTGAGGTGGGATGGATTATCTCAGCAAAGCAAAAGTGCTCACTATCACACATTTAGACAGATTTGTGAACAATGTTTGAGAGAAATGGTAATATTGTGTATCTGGAATGAATTTTAGATCTTTGAGTCCATCTCATGACAAATGGGAGCAAAAACAAAAGTGTTGCGTTTATATTTTTGTTGAGTGTAGTTATGAAGAAGCTGTGGCTGGATTCTACAACGTAAATCACAGCTACATATTTGTCAATAACGATAACCTGAACTGACTGATTGGTTTCAGCTGACATCAGTTTATAAGCCAAAAATATTTAAGAGAACGGATGAGGGTCAGCTAAAAATGAAATTGTAAAATTACACTTGGTCTAGTCACTCATTGAAATTATAGCTTTGTAACTTTACTTTCTTGATGCTTCATGGCAAAGTACAGTGTAATCAATAGAAAACCACCAGTTGCCTGTGCATTATCATCAACACAAAGTGGCTAGCCCAGTCAAATCAACATGAATAGGCAGGTCTAGTCTATAAGCAGCCTAAGCTTACTCTTAGAGTACATCATAACTGTTTGAAAGACACAAAAATCAATATCAATACAAAATACAAAATAATACAACAATACAAAATAGTGGGGCAGTTTTCTAGCAGGCTAGGATGCAGTTGCATGACATAGCTTCAAGTTTGACCAGTGTCCAGACCCAATTGACAGAGGGCACATCTGAGATTCAAAAGGATTAAAAGACAATACACTTCCATTGAGCATCATTGTTTACCCTGCCTCTAATGTGTGGGCAAACATATTTATCAAGAGGTTTCAGTGCCCCCTTTTGCACTCCTGTAACATGACCCAACATAATCAATAGGCACAAATACACTCTGCATTTGCAGAACAATATCTAACCTTTATTTAAATTGGAAACATTTCATAAAGTCAAAATCATAAAGGAGAATCAAAATTATCGAACACCCAAGAACATCATGGGTTATGCTATTTAACCTATGCTATCATTTGGGAAAAAATGTGAACAAGTGTCCATAAAATATATCATTCACAGCCAAAGGACAAGTACAAGTAAATCTTGTATACTGGAAAGTGCAAGTATTTGTACAGAAACGCAGAGCTGGTTTCAAACAGTCAAATAATCACAGAACAGTCCAGGCACATTCACAACTTTGTCTTTATTTGAGTTATACTGTCACATTTCTGTGGGCTTGGGCACAAAAGGTGAATTCACATGATTTCTGTATGTGCCTATAGGGTATTATATAGGTGAAGAGGCCAGTCACTACAGTCCATGCAATGACCTGTATGTTCTCATGGAAACGTTAAGGATTACATGTTTCAAAGCCTGCAGTATGTGCTCTACTATAACACTTTGCATAAGTAAACTTTGGACTCATTTGATATTAAATACACCTTCCCTTAGCAGTATGCAGCTGCATTTGGGATTATTCCTTACACATATATAACCTGAAGATGATTACTCAAGATATATAAAACAATATTTTTTGACTATTTTTTGTGATTTTGTAAATAATTCTGCAATATACAGGACATGACCATGTCCCTCTAAGAATCCCTATTTGTACATCCTGCCCTAATTGTATCACTGAACATAGCTTAAATATTCTTTGTCTACTCTCAACTAATTTACAGCTACTACTGTAATCATATAAACATGTTCAGCTTTATTAAATGATGAATGCATGTTTTTCATATTACACCATTAATATGAATTTATGAATACTATAACTACCATGTGCAGAAAAGTTACTGTGCTATTATTCCGATTCAGACACACCTGAATAATGAATATAATATTTAAATGCCCAAAACTATAAATAAAACCAGGAAAACCTTTGTTTTAAAAAGTGGGTTTGATTTAAATATTTTCTTTGCATGGTCAGGCTAGTTTAGCACCAGTACAACTTGTTTTAGAAAGTAGGTAGACATAATAATGTTCATCTTAGTTTTAATGTTGCATTTAGTGATGTGCCAGAAACAAAAGGCAGTGTATTACCACAATCTGATCATGGACTTGACAAAATTAGTGTATTGTGTGGGTGTCCAAAGTCAACCAGAAAATCTACTGGAAAAGACTCTATTCAACTTATCTGACACATACCTTGTTTTCCAGAAATCTTAAATGCACAATTTAGAGCAGTTAATTATGAAAATAACTATGGTTTATAAGTAAAAAAAAAAAAAAAAGAAGACTTTTCGCCCCGTTTGATATCCTGATAGTTCTATGAATCTGCTACACCAAAACCATTAAGAAGCATGCATTCCTCACATGTAATAGTGCTGCTGTAAAAGATGTTTATCCTCGTTGGCTTTTCATACACGCTTCCTGAAAGAGCTGAGGTCTATTTACAGGTCTAGAGGTGAAGTATGGAGGATCTCATTGTTCTAAAAGATTTCTGGGCACTGGCTCCAATCCTGTCTCTCTTTCATTTCCCAGTAACCTCCTCTGTAGGTGTAGGTGATTTCCCCGGTTGTTTCATCTGTTCTCTTCTCAAACCAAAGTGGGTGGTAACCCTCCACATCTTGGCCTGTTACGAAAGATAAGAAGAGAAAAGAATGTATGATTTATTTACCACTTTATATTCTTATATCTATAGATGAAAATGTTAAAGAGAAGCCATTTGTGTTGCACGCAATGATTTAATTTAAGTTTTTTTTTTTTTTTATTGGACCGAACAGTTGTTTATTACTGTTGGTTCTAGCCCGCTTGCTCTACCTATAATGAGCATATATGTATGTATGTATGTATGTATGTATGTATGTATGTATGTATGTATGTATGTATGTATGTATGTATGTATGTATGTATGTATGTATGTATGCGTGTATATATATATATATATATATATATATATATATATATATATATATATATATATATCTGTACATAGAGATACTGAGAGATACTGTATGTATAAGTCAATATTTTTACCATCCTCCAAGGCCTGGTTGGCTTGTGCTTCTCGTTTCTTCCTTTCCAGCCGTTGGTGTTCCTCTAGACGCTGCTTCTGGGTGTTTGCTTCGTCCCACAGACCTGCCTCCATGAGCCGCTGGTCCGGGCGCAGGCGACTATCCGTAGGGGCCACAGCCTCCTCGGGTTCATTCAGGGTCAGAGCCAGGGAAGAAAAATAGTACATGTTCTCTGCATTACTCCTGAAAACAAGAATCAGAAATACATTAGTGAAGCTAAAAACAGTTCTATCAAGGCTTAGGGCTAGAGAAAAGACACATACGGGAGAGGATATTTCTTCCACAAGAGTTTGGGCTGAAGAGTTTGATAAACTGTCTTCTGCTTGCCCTCTGATCCTCCACATCCTTCGCTGCTGTCTACTACTTTGGAGCATTCCATTTTGTCATCCCAGGTTCCAGACAGGATATAATGACCTGTGCCTTCTCTGTCCTCAACCACACCCGTAACCTGAGATTTATAATACATTAAAGTGTGTGTACAGTAATGCAAAGGCAAATGTATTTGATAACATCTTTAGTATAGTAGGAGCTGTGAGTTGTTAAATTTGGCAGACTTACTTTACGGGGGACTTCTCTGGAGAAATAGCTGTAGGGAGAAAATTTAAGGTGGCTGGTGTCCTTAGTTGTTGTGTTGACTATTTCAATGTCTCCAGACTGATAAATATGACAGAAAAGAAATTTGACAAAAAAAAGCAATTCTACTTGTCCTAAACTTTTTGCAACTACCACAGTACTTACCTGATCAATCCAAAGCTTCCCAACAATAATGTTGTGCACTGTTGAGGTTACTTTACTCCACACATAGTGATTGCCACTTGCATGGAAATGTAGATGGATATTTCCTTTGGGATAAAGACAAGAGCATAAACTGCAACTTTCATCGAGTATGTTACAGAGGTATTGTTAGAAAAATTAATTCTGCTCTATAGCTGTGTAGAAGATGCTTAAACTCTTGTTTAAGATTACTTAAGAGTTTTCTACTACGCAAATGCTGTAGCGGGGTGGAACTACTGTAGAGGCACACGGTTGTTGTATCTTGGTGAAGACACAATGTTTGTGTGTTTGTGAGTTCAAATGCAAAACAACAAATGCTAATTTGGCCATGGCCTCTCAAACTGGAGTGTTTACATGCATGTTATTTAGTGGGCAGGTAATTCCCTAATTTGTATACAGTATATACACTGTGTGAGCCTACCTAAAGGCATGACAGAGATGTACTTTCCACGAAACTTGCTGTCGATGGTGATATGTTGCCATAGGGACCATCCTCTCTGAGATGACACATGGAGAGCAGCAGCTGGTGGATGATGACTGACCTATGAACACACAGAGATCAGAGATGTAAGCACACTTGAAAGTGGAACCTTCTGTTGTTTTATTACTTATTTGGGCCAGTACTCAAAGATGCATGCATTCAACTAAATAAAAAATGTATTGACTCATAGCTAAAAAGCTAATAGGTAATAAAAACTAAGTTACAATATTCCATGAAATTAAGTGATTGAGCATTTTTACCTCTGGCTTTAGACACCTAATGCCCTTTGAGTTATTCCCTGCATATACACTGCATAACATAAAAGTCGCAGCTCGATAGTGCCTTACACATGATAGAAAGTTGACTTCTTCTACATCCAGTCACACCACAATAGTTTCATACAAAATGTTTGAAGATGGCACTAAATTTCACTACCTGCTCACAGATGGAGCGATAACCAAACTCTTCGAGACGATCAAGCTCATAGGTTTCGCCGAGCAGAGGGTTGAAAGGCTTGGCCGTCCGGTGCACTGTGGTAGAGTAGGATGACACAGAGAAAGCAGCTACCAGGCACATCTGCTCCAGAGAAGAGTCACAACGGGCAGCCCTGTCCAGGAGCTCGCTGTACTCCAGATCTTCTGTCAGTCGCTGCAGCATCGACAGCGGCTCATTAAAATTTACCTAGAATAGATATAAGTGGGTATGACCAAGAGATTCAAATGAGATACCAAGTCTGTGTATGTGTAGCATGGCTGCTGTAGTTACAGGCATGGGTATCCTGGACAAGTCTTTGCCAATGCAGTTTTTCATAATGGACCATAAGTTGAGAGAGTAATTTGGTTTGTCTGGGATACGGCAGCGTCTTGTTCTTCTGTGGTTGGTGACTGAGGTATCCTAGGGCAAACAGATATAATTAAATACAAACATTTAGAGGACAGCATATATTTATGTTCTGTTTCATTAGTAATGATTAAACAGATAATACATAATTAATTGTTTATTTAGTTATTGCTTACATTTTCATTGTGTGTCCAGTCATTGGGCATTCCACCACTCATACTTTGGTTGCTCCCTGAGCGTCTAAAAAAGGGCAGCACAAATTAATGTTTATTCAGACAGCAATGCACAGAACATGCATACTTATAATGTAACTATATAGATACGGAACAAAAAACAAATGCTTCTTAACTATAACAATAAACAAAAATAAATGTTGCGCAGATTTTACTAATGTCCGAAAAGGAGTGGGCGTAAGTAAATACTTATTTAACCCCACCACTTTTTTCCACGGTCCAAATTAACCAAGAGCATACAGACATATTTCCTGTACATTATAAGCTATAATTGCACAGTACACACATTTCATTACAAAACAACAACTTTAATTTAAACAACCTTAATTTTTGATTGTCTTACTTGTGCTGTATGCTGCCAGCTGCAGCCACAGTTATGAATGCAGGGGAATCCTCCATGGCATCAAAAAACTCTGCCTCCTCATTCTCATCACTGTCATCCCCGTGCTGAGACCTCTCCACACCTTTCAAGAAAAGACATCATTATATTATTATTAATTGCAAACCAAACCAGCAAAGCAAAATACCAATACCATACCTATACAGATATAGATAAAATATATAATAGTTTGATTGAAGGCCTAAGATAAATTGATAGCGTTGATAACTGTAGTTAATTAGATTCAGATATTTAGAAGTTTACAGTTGCTAAATCTAAAGAAATCTGTTATGCTTAAGTGTAGAAAATAGTCGCGTTTCACCTGAATATGAAGCTGGGTTCTCCCTCCAGGCTCGCTCTAAGCTGTTGTGCTGCTTGGCCAGTTGCTCAATGGTTTCCTCCAGATGGTGGCGCTGTTCTCTCTCATACTGCAGCGCCTTTTGCCACCTCCGATTGTGAGATTCGGCTACATCCACAAAGTCCTGACAGGCCTGAGAAGGAAACACATGCTTTGTACACTTATGCAAGCGATCTATATTTGACCCACCAGGGTGACAATGCACAAACAGCTGTAGGGGAGAAAAACTTACATTAATCATAGCATTGGAGGTGATGCGGAAGAGAGTGGCCCGCTCGTTAACAGTTTTGACTCTGTCCGTGCTGTCAGCCGTCCCACGCAGGTCCTCCAGTTCACTGAGGGAGCGCTGTAAGGCCGCACCGTGCTTCCCTATGAGCTCATTACAGGTGCTCAGGTCGTCCAGTTTGGTGGCCAATGTCTTCAGCACCCCCTGGTTTATGGTGCGGTCCTCCTGTGGCCCGGGACCTTCATCTCCTGAGTCATCTTCAAATGGGAAGAAATTAAATACATTTGGGGGAATACTTGTGACAGTATTTTTTATATAGTGAAGCTCATAAATAGTGTAAAAGTAATAGTGGAAAATAACATTTCAGAGTCTGATTTCCCAGAGCTCGTACTTTTACAAGGTGGGAAAGCTGTGAATGAACACTGTTGCCTTGGTAACGTGTGGCTGTGCAATCAGGAGGCAGGGCTATTTTTAGCATCTGAGGGAAAAAACATGACGCACTGTCCTCTCCCTCCTTCTTGCTCTCAGCCCCTTAGACCAAAAAGAACATACAATTTACTACAACTTTAATTATATATAAATATTATTAATATAGTAAACTCTGTTACTGTGTCAGACAAAAGTTGAAATGTTTTTTCTTTGCTTTCAGTGGTGCAGGCTAATCAAAATGATAATAGCCCAGTTGGCCCATGGTTTGGGTTTCACAGAATTAATTACAGTATTCTGTACACTGCAACTGTGTGGCTTAAAAAAGCAGAACAAACAGCCCAATTTAGATAAGTCCATCTTTAGGTGGAAAGTAGCCAATAGGCTAATTGTAAAATATTCAGATGTATATGTGTTTATTTAATATGAATTTAAATTAATCTAAAATTTTACTATTTGTAATTTTGCACTATTCTCAAGCAAAGCATTACTTGATTAGTTGAAATACTGAAAGTAAGTCTTGTACCAGGTTCTATAGAATTCTGTAATTTTTAAAATGGGTGGTGAAATTACTATTAGGGCAAAGTAGATCAACACTGTCCCAGGAGAGTTAGATTAGAGGCAAAAACTCCATGGGGCTTTAGTAATAACTCCATGAACCATTTACACAGATAACTAGAATTTACACAAGCACTGACTTGATATATTGTACTACAGTTTCTCTTCATTTATTTCATACCCATTTGTTTCAGCAAAACATTAGGAACTTAATTGGGTGTTTAGTGGACTTTACTACTAACTTTTGGGGGCAGTAATGAGATATATTCACTCCAGACACAAGACAGTCCAAAACAAAATGGTGACTCATCGCTGAATCATATAAAAACACCCACTAATGACACCCACCTGACCCAGTATACACACTGTACAAACAACAATCCTTAGACATGTGTTAACAAAGTGTAGACAACAGATTTTGTCATTTGTCTAATGCCCGCTGATTTGCCTGAGTACAGACAGAGTCACATGGACTCACTGCATTTAAAGGCTAAAGGATGATTGCAATTAAGTGCTCAATTAGGTGCGCACTCTATTTGCACTGCAATAGTAAACTGAAATTAACTGCAGAGCATACTTCCAAACCTCCATCACCTGCAGTTGGCAATGTAGGGGGTTAATTCACTTAAAATTAGATCACATTGCACAAAATATATAAGTGGCTTCTGCCTAATTGATAGGTTTCAAATAAGACAGTTAAGTACACATTTTTACTTTAAAATGTATTAAGAGCGTAACAAAATAGTCCAAAACCAGAATGAATTCTATGGCCAGATTTTGGGAAACCACAATACATCCCTTACATAAAATAAATGGATTGGTAAAGCTATATGACAATATCATCCACCCAGTCCTCAAACATCAGCCAAATGCATACTCACAAGGTGACCCCCATGATGACAAAGGCTGCCCTTGTTTCTCCCTGTTGTCCCAAGTTGGACGAAGAAAAATATTTTCAAAGAATATCCACGCACCCTCCTGCTCTGTCTTTGTTTACCCCTCCTTGCCCGACTCAGAGGAGGAGTCTATGCGAAGGTCATTTCATTCACTCCTCACTGTCGTCACTGAGAGGGACCAAGCCAGGATGGGAGGCAGGCGTAGTGCAGTGGGGAGGGAAGATGTGTCTCTCTCCCTATGTAGTAGACTAGTAGTATGAAACTAAGGCTCTTTGTGCATGGAAGAACAAGGGAAGTGAAATGGCACCACAAGGATTTTTCACTTTTGTAGTAGGCTATTTTCAGAACAGAGTATAATCATATTATTTAAATGACAGATATAGATCTACAGCACACATGATATTTAATATGACATAAAAGTAGATCAAGTCAGATTAATCTATTCTGCCCCACATTGCATCATCGCTGCTCATTTTGGCTTTTTTCGGGACAATACTGCCCCCTTCTGATCATTTCGTTTTAAGACATTTAGATTTCCAAGTATAAAAATAACTCAGTGCTGCATCCGGTAAGTGGGCCTGAAGTGCATTAGTCTGCATTGGGTTACAGCCAAAAACGACATTGTCTGCCTGTCACAACCAGAGTAAGGCTACGCTGTATTACCTGACTGCTGCATCATTAGGGTTGCATTAGCTTTAGCCTGCTGCAGGGCAGACACCCAGCGCTGACACTCCCCTTCTGAGGTGGCTTTAAGGTGGTAGTTCCTGCCTCCACTCGTCAAAACAAAGTGGCAGGTGTCTCCCACTTCAATGTGAGCAGTTGCCAAGGGAATTGTCCCACGACAGGTGTGTGCCATTTCTGCCTGAGTTCTGTGGGGAAAAAATGTATATGTATTTCAAGTGAATGGCAAACAATAACGTAGATAGACTCATACTTGTAGAGCACTGGGCTTTTAATGTAGGTTATCCTTTGGATGTACATAAACGTGAGGATCACGTTTAGCCATTTTTTATTTACACGTTAAAACGGTCTTGCCAATGGACCAACTGACAGATTTTATAGCAAAGCAAAGTGCGCCCCCTAAACCCGGGCCCTCCCCTGTCCCGTGGTCACCTGTAGTAGGACAGCAGGCCATTGCTCAGGACGAACCATCTCCGCTGGTATCCCTTCAGGTAGTTGGTCCATTTGAAGAGCCAGCCTTTGTAGGTGTCCGCGCACGGCATGTGGATGCCCGGCAGAGTAGGAGAGGGCAAACTTTTGACCAGCTCGTTCATTTCTCCTCGTAGACCTTGGGTGCTCCTCGGGCGGGATAAAGCCGCGGAGTGGGCGCAGTTTGGTCGGGTTGCGGGCAACAGCTGTGCCGTGAGCTAGAGCCAATGCGCCCTTCCTCCCGTAATGATTCTGCTGCTGTGGGGCTACGGCACTGTCCCGGTCCCTGAAAACTGAGTCTTCATGATATGACAAGCTAAAAGCATGACATAACCCATCACATCACCACCACTGAGTGCATAGCGGCGAGTTTATCCAAGTGGATCATGCAGGGAAAGGGAACCACGGTGACGTCCTTTCCACTGGATTGTAGCACGTCTGCACATTTTTATCCGCATGAATTGCACAATTTAAAGGAGCTATAGGCTCATTTTCTTCAACGCAGGACGCAATGCAATGCAAGTTAACAAACTGAGCTTTAAAAATGCGAGCACATTGTCTTCTCTGAAATAAAAGCGATCACCAAAAACGTCAAAATTTAGTAGGCTAATCTGAAGATCAAAATGGTCACAATTGTCGTTACTCTAAGCTTTCACATATTTTTGATGCAGAATGTGATTTAGGCTGGACACAGTGAAGACACTAGGGGACACTGACATCTAAAGCATGTTTATGGGTCAGTATAACCCACGGATCTGTGCGGTATAACACAGTAGGTTGTAACAAGTATAATGCACCATAAACTTTGAGCTACACACAGAATAAATGCTTGCAGCTGAAACTTTTATTCAACATCAAAATTGGTAAAATATGATATTCGTATACACATAATTTAAATAAATACCATGATTAAATAACAATTCAATGCAAGAAGCAGTGTCATCAAAGAAAGACCATGGCCTTTGATGGAAGAATAACATTAGATTACAGGAGAGATTATGCAAATTCCATAAATAAGCAAACTGGCAAGAGCTCAACATTTTTTTTCATTTGGCATCATCACAGTTATGTGAAAAATGTACAATCATTTCTGCAAAGTGCATTATGACCATGTGAGTCTAAAAATAATTTAATGTTGTCATTTTGAAGATTTGTTTCTTACAAAACTGCAGAGACCCAAATGCAGCCCTGTACAATTACCACAAAAGAATCTCTATGGCACAATATAATAATGTGATAATATTGTTGCAGTTTTGATGTTGTACTGTACATATTGAGCATAAATCTCTTCTCACAGCACAATGCATTTTAAATACTTTGCGATTACAAGTTACAAAATTCTTAAGGAAACCAATTTTGAACATTTCAAGTGGTTTGCTGGGTACAGCAGTAAGGCAGTCAGCACAGCCGATAATACAGTGAAGATGAAAGAAACTGCTACAAGAGAAATTTTGAACTCATTGTCTTGAATAGTTGGCATAATCACAGTGTCAATAAATCCATCTTGCAGCATTTTACTATTGAATTCAGCATCCTGTCTCAATTTTACATTTTAGAGCAAACCATCCTGCTCAAACACAGAGGGCAGCAGAGAGAAATCGAACGGCACAAACTTGACACCTGCCCCATGATAAAATTTGTTTTGGAACTCCACCCTGAAAGAGAAAAATAATAGAAGTCACATTACACATTTCAAAAACTAAGCAGGGGGAAGAATCTGAGGCAAATGTTTCGAATAGATCAATTCAGCCAAAGCCATGAATGAAACAAATGAGGAATAAATCAAGGCACAAATGTAATTTATAAAAGATATTCAACCAAAACCAGTACATTCATATTTTAGTGTATATCCAAAAAATATATAGTATGAAAGATAAATAACAACAACCTTCTTGATAGGAAGATAAGTGTTTAAAATGTTATAATGCAGACTAACCAATGAAGACGGAGCGCGTGTAGAAAAGCAGACAGGCCTTCCATAATGAGCAGGATGGAGACTGTGAGCATAGCAAAGAGGCCAAATACAGGGACCAGGAGCACCACACCTACTCGAGTGGTGATGCTAAAGCCCAGGCGCATCACCATCTCCCAGAGTACCTCAGACAGCTCTGAAACACACGTGTTTACTGATATAGGACAAGATCCACTCTTATTTAATCACTTGTGTCTGCAACTTACGTGCATGGGCTAAACTAAGAGCCCAGAGTCGCAGGTAAGAGGCCGTGTTGGAGATGCAACCCAGGCAGTATTCAATAGTGTGAATGGACTGGTAAATGAGGCTGTCGGCCAAATCAAACTGCCAAAAACATACAGTAATAATATAGTAATTAAATGTTTCTTCAGGTTTCACTGAATGTATAAAAGCATTCATTCCCAATTCACAAAGATATTAGAGGGAAACCTTACGATTGTTTGAGATATGCTATACAATACTCTATCAAATAATTTCTTCAAACGCATTCTGTTTTATAAATTCATAGATTATTATACCAGAGGCTTCAGTTGTTAATTTCTTTTCCACTCAATAAGGGCAATGTGAAAAATATAATAAAAGCATTATTAATCTTTGCAGCAAATTCCATAGCAAATATATATATATATATATATATATATATATATATATATATATATATATATATATATATATATATATATATATATATAATATATATATATATATATATATATATATATATATATATATGCAATATTTGCAAGCTCTTTAAATCAATGGCAAAGCCCACACATATTTTAAGACTGTGAATATTTTAAATTCACAAATAACATTTCACTTTTGTAAAAAAAAATAAAAAAAAATAAATGACCAAATTTATTTTCTATAATTACTATACAAAATATACAAATTGTGCCTAGGCCTTGATTTATATCAAGGCAATATCTGCAATAAATTAGGCCACATGTGATACAGTAGAAGAGGTGCCATTCATACTACTCCTTTGTGATGGAGGAACCAACTCCTTTGGCAGCATAAGATAATTGGTAGAGCTGAGGGAAGTGGTGTACCCTGGAGTTTGAGCTTAATCAGCTTTATGGCTATAGAGAACTCTAATCAGTCCATTTTCCCATCAGCCTGCGCCCATATCTCGGCTAAAACTGCAGCAGGCAACCCTGACTGAAGGAAAATAGGGGGGGTCAGGTGCACAGTGGACTGGGCAGCAAACTGCCCCCGCGACCCAGCCGGATTAAGCGGGAGAAGAGGGATGGATGTTATAAATATTTTGAGGAATCCTGTAAACAATGTATTCAATGTATTGATCTTTGATTGCTGACCTGTTTTGGAAGGGGTTCTCTGCTGAATATTTCCTCTGTTCCTTCCTCTTCATCCTCTTCATCATAGGTCGGTGCAGAAGAGTCATCCTCACTCACACGTCTTACCCTTTCATATCCCTTAAGCGAAACAAGTCACTTTAGATGTTACAGAGGACTTTATCTTACTAGTTACACTATTTTTCCCAGAATTAAATTGCAATAAAAACTATATGTTCTTACTCTGCGTCGGCGCAGACCTTTGCCTCCTCGATACAGCCAATACAAGTAAATAGGTTTTCCCAAAAGCAATACAGGGATGGACAACGTGGCTACAGTGATGAGAAAGATTTGTAACCCAGTCTACAAAAAACAGAACAATACATAAACAAAAGCAATAACAATGGATCCTAAGAATGATGCAATTCCTAACACTAACCTGCCCAGGGTACAGAGGTGTGATGTCTTTTCCTTGCATGACAAACATATTAATAAAGTGAATAAGAATGCTGGGCGCCTGACTCGAATCACGTGCACCAAATGCTATCCACTTATACAAAATCATGAAGACCAGGTAGCCAAAAAGACAGAGCAGAAAGAGCAGCTCGGGGAGGAAGAGTAGATAGACATTAAACTTCTGTCGAAAGTGCCTGAAGAGAAAGAAAATATGTGTATGTGCATAAGGAACAATGAAATGTGTTAAATGATTGTTCCTTTACTCACAAGTGGTTGAAAACACTTAATACTACACCAAATGTCATGTGTATCACCCCAATGATCACAGACATCTTCATTTTATACGAGTTCAGGAAGGAGAGTCGGTTCAGGGCCAAATTCCATATCTGTTGGATAAGACAGACAGTGTAAGTTCAAAATAATATGCAAGTTGTTCAGGATGTACTACTTTGCTACTTACAGGATCAATTCCCAAAGGATAAGGTCCAGTGAAAACTCCGCTAACATTTGGATCTAACATAAGCAAGGCATTAGCTTGGAGTGTTCTGTTCCTGTAATAGACAAAATATGAAAATCAAATTAATTTATGAGAATACCAGAGGTGAAAGATGTTTTTTATTTCAAGAATGTTTTTATCCCCAAAGATTACTCATTTGGGTGAAAGATGAAAGATATGCTTTATAAAAAGTACTTTTAAAAACTTTCCTAATATAAGTTTCTGGGTGGTGTAATTTAACCAGTTACTGTTATTCTAATTGGTAAAAAATAACTTGAAAAACATGCATTCTTTCTGTGAGTTGTTGCCCTTGAGAGATTTGAACTGTTGCCTGCTTATCTCCATGGACCCCATGCAGGTGGTGGACCCTAAACCAGAATACTGGTGCACCTTTAATTCTTTACCAAAGAGTTTCAAATACTCACGTCCAGTGCTGATTTGTGAACATAGCCTTGACACTCCAACAGGACCCAAAAATGTTGAGCGATTTAGAGAAGCAGTCATTATAGATGAGCCCAGTATATACCGAAAAAATCCCCATCATTAGGATGATGTAACGACCATTAAAAAATGTCATCCATATCTGAAAAGGCCAGAGGCACCATTATCTCCAACTACAGAACATTCAGAAATGTTACGCTGTGCTTTGTGGAGCAGCAGTAAGAGAAGCAAACCTCATTACTGGAACGCTTTTTCTTGTGAGATTTTTCTGTAAGCACCATCCATAAAGCAAACAGACTCATTACAGCACCATGCCCAAGGTCACCAAACATCACGGCAAACAGAAAAGGGAAGGTGATGATTGTGTATGGAGCTGCAAACAAAACATTGCATTTAGTAACACACTAATGAATTAACGGTTGGCTAAATTAGTTCACAAAGCAAGATTTCTTACCTGGGCTTACCTCGCGATAGTCTCCAACCCCATAAGCCTCCACTATGCTTTGAAACCCAGAGGTGAATTTGTTTGTTCTTACAAGAGTAGGGGGAGTGTCTGTGCTTGGGATGCGATTCACAAAAGATGGTACTGTAGCATCACCTTTTCTCTAAGTACATAAAGACAACACACTATGTAGCACATCTTTTTGAGTAGTAAAAAGTAGTATTCATATTTTGTGGACACTTACTGAGCCTTCCTCTAGTGCCACACGGAGGTTGGTGAGATCACTAACAGGACACCAAACCTCAGCAATGAGACACTTATTGGTGACATCAAAGCTGCAGAGGTTCAGTATGTGGTAAATTGCCTTCATCTTTTTGACCTGTACAACCCAGGAGAAGGCAGACTCTGAAGCTTTCTGCAGTACCTGCCTCAAGTAGTCCTCTGTCCGATGTAAAACCTGTAATAACAGAGTCAACAAACCATCTTATGACATTTATGGGCAGTAATCAATGCCATCTTAACACACATTATTAAGGTCTTGTATTCGTGTTCTTAAGCTGTCCAACACATCAGCCCTCTCCTCGTCATTCTCCGGGTGTGGATAAAGATGGCAGTGGTAACTGTGATAAAGAGTTTGTTAAATAATAATACAAAAAAAAATGCAATCAAAATGATGTGTTAGTATGTTTACCTACCAGTCACATATCTTTTGCACTTTTTGTCCAATCTGATCACCCCAGAAAGAGATTAGGAACACAACACTTTCACTTATTTCTCCCTGTAAAAAACATGTAGTTTATTACACTGATGGGTGCTGAGCTACTGATAAAACCTATGGTAGTTGGAACATGTAAAGCAGGTAAGCAAATTCTCTAGTCTGACTCCCAGAATGCCAAGCAAATTATGCTACTCCAAAGACTTAAATTCAAGATATTTGAAAAATCTCTTAAAAGTTCAAGGTAATTTATTCAGTCTATAAATATTGTGCTTAAAGAAATGTAATCCAATCAGCTCACTGTGTCGAGATCAGTAAGAGTTTCATCCACTTCTGCGTAGCTTAGGATAGTATAACCTTTGCAGACTCTCCAGAGCATTCTCTCAAAGGCCTCCACCTTTACTCGCTGGATGAGACCTGAAACAAACCTTCAACCATTCCACATGTCATTAGTATCCTAATAATCCTAATAGATTCTAATAATCCATAAAACAGCTCACCCCAGTTTGGCTCCTAGCCTCTGCATGCCCGTGCAGCCTGTCACAGAGTCTGTCTCCATAGTGGGGAACTCTTCATACTGGGGACCAAGAGCCTCATGCTAATTATAAAAAGGAATATGTTTCATTCATGGCAGCTTATTTAAACTTACTCCATAAAAGGCTCTACGAGAAACACAGAAAGACACTTTACCTCACAAATTTCTATATATGTGGTAATTGTATGAGAATTTTGGCTCAGACGTGGTACGCTACAACTGTATCTTGTCATATGGCCTCACTTTTCACCATCAATCACTCACCATATTCATACACAGGCAAGGTGTCTTACCCAAGGACACAATGATGGTGTGCACTGGTTTGTGTTTGAACTGCATTTCTATAGTGCAGCTTTAATACACTCTTCCAACTGGTCAGTCTCTGGCTTGCTCTGAGTCAGGGGAGACGTAACCCAATAACACTGTCAGAAGAAGCTTTTATTAACTTAAAGCAATATAAAGTTAAATGATCCATGATAAAAACTGTGATCTAGACATGAGTGCCATAATCCCCCATCCCCTGTCAGAAGTGGCATTAATTAAACCCTGCCTCCACTTCAGTTACTGAAGGAAATAAAATGTGTTAATGACAAGAAAACACCATGATGCTTCAGAGAGGGAGGTAATGACATGAAAACAGTGCTTTTGTGATTTTTTTGTGATTTTTTAAAATATTTAATTATACTGATTAATAATATATAATATTTGTTTCATAACAACCTAAGAATGTAGTATTTTACCAGGTTTTACAGCTTTTACCTCAGCAGACTGTTTTAGGCAGCTATCATAGAGTTTAATGATCAGACTCAGACTTACTCTGGAACGGCTGTGGATAAAGGTACGTGTGATCTTCAGCATGTGAGTGTATTCTGTCAGCTCCAACAGGTTCCTCTGCAGCTTCTCTTTGTTCCTGGCCACTTCGCTCAGCTCCATCTCCAGCCTTTGAAGCTGTTCCTGAATGCATCACACATAGGCACTCTTGTTTTCAGTCTTAGTTTACTGAATTCACATCATTGTGCACATTATTATTACATGTTGCACTAGTACAGAGGGGGTGCATATGTATGTCTTGGTGCATACATAAGTTTGTTACTTTAATTAATTCACAGAGCTTTTGTGGATCCAGTCAAATGCTTTACATAGAATAATTTACCATTATCTCCAGCACTTGTCTTGGAGGTGGAGCTATAGGACAGTCATCTTCTCGTGGTACTGCTATGTTGGCCTTTTGGATCTCTCGCAGAAGAAAGCCTTGTTCAAAGTTATCATAAAGCAGTCAGGTGTTAAAGAAAATCAGATGCACAGGGCACACAGGTTGTAGTGATGTCATATTCATGAGCAATGTCTTACCCAGCATCCTCTCCATTTCTTCGCATCTCTTGATTTCGCTGACAAAGCGCCGTTGGAACGAGCTGACACTTGGGTTCAGCTAAAAGCCGAGCAGGTGAGAAAAAAAACAGGTAATAATAATAATGTTGCCTTTATATACAACCATTATAAATTGTCAAAGCAATAGAGGTTAGTAGGGATGTTGACAGATCACGTAAGCTATTGAAAGTATTTTTGTCGTCATTAGAAGAACTGTAAAATAATAACTAGTTACTTACATCTCTGAACTCGACCAGCCCCAGTTCTCCCAGCGCACTGATGCAGTCATACTCAGAGCCAGACTGCAGGAACAACTGCGCCAGGCACATCTCCTCGCTCCGAAACACCATGTTTATCGGCGGACGGTGCCCCAATACTGCCTCGTTATCTCCCTGCAGCCACCTCAGCCTCCCCAGCAGCCGTCACTACCAGTCAAAACAGGACATCACATTTAACGTCGCGCTGGGGATATTTACACACATGTAAACCAATTAAACCCCCCTGAGGATTAATTATTTGTCTATGAGGAGCGATCTTCATTCTGTATTTAGATTACAACTCGTATTATTCACTGGAAACCCCTTTTTGTCACAGGTTAGCCACATGAAAACAAAAGAGACAAACCTCCCTATAGCAGCACCTTCTGCATCGAGCGGTGATAGGCGTCATCCTGCAGGAGCTAGACACCTGCGATAACAAAACAAAAACGCGACCAGAGAAGAACTAACATGGAACTAGAAAGATAAATCATCAACCCGCTATTTCGACAAACTGTGCTAAAGGAAGAATACACCACGTTAAATATTACTGAGCTGGAATTATGCTACGGCCTGTATTCTCTATCGTCACCCGGCAATTGACACAGATTGCGTCTAAGGGTTGCCAGATCCGTGGAATTATAGTCTGGAGTATTGAGATTCAACGTGTCCATCAGCATCAGAGAGGAGATAGAAGATTTCACTTGTGTTTGTTAATTAATCTTAGTTTGTGAAGTTTACCATATGTCTCTGCCTGTTCTAATTACATAGGAAGTCATTTACGATTATAATCTAAAACATGAAAATACCTTGGACAAATACTTAATTTCTAAAATAGGAACACTTATAAAATGATCGGTACTAAAACATGCTATAAAATACGTTCATTGCAGGACTACCATGTCTATTAAGTATAAGATGTTATTACATATCGACGAGGAATACGGCCAATCTGGCAACCAGCGCATCTTCGCTTTCACCACGGAAAACAAGCAAATCATCTGCTTCCCTTTGTCTTGTATTCATTTAGGTAATTTAATGCAGATTTTCTATTCATATTTTATCAACCAAATAAACCACAAATCAGCAGCAATATCGAGATTCTTTTACTTCTCAATGATTAAACAATCAAATAAAAAATAAATACATCCACTCAAAAGGTCACAATGCAAATACACTACAAGAACAATATTGATACATAAACACATTGTGCACACATTAGAGTCTATGCTTGTATTTTACCATGAAAGCTAACTCCTTTGTTTGTGGCATTTTATATCATCTGAAATACTTTTATTATTATGTTTTAAGACTTTGTGCCAGGCTGTTCAGCTCCTGGGACAGAGCCGTTACAGTATCTAGGATGCGTTGCCTATCCTTCTCCACCAGTTGAGTAGCACATCTCTGAGCAAATTTGTCTGGATGCCAAAGAGTCTGTTGTTTCCTAAGAACTTTACGAAAGGCAGCTGTATCTTTCCTGTCAACGCCATGTAGCATAACATCAACCATCTCTTGAACAGTGCCTTGTGGTGCTGGCCAGGGGATGTCGCTATAGCACAGTTTAGTGTCAGCTGTGGAGGAAGAAGCCTGAAAAGTTGCTGCACAGCATTCTTCATAGCGTCGTTTCTTGCCTTGTCGCACTTCATCCTCTTTTCGAGTGGCCCGGGACAAGTACTCTTCATGCTCCCTTTGCAGCCTCTTAAGATGTTCTTTGTGGCTTTTCTCCTCTTGCTGCCTCTCCTCTTCAATTTTCGTTCTTTTTGATCTTGAACATGATGCTGCAAGTCTTTGAGCTTCAGCGTGCTTTTTGTCAAAATATTCTCTTCTGATACGGTCTGCCCAATCTCCAAAGTCTTCATCTTCATCATCAACAGGAAGAAAGTCATCGGCTGTTCAGAAATAAACATAAGGTTATTAACTCATAATGTCAAAGTATTTTTTAATAAATTGTAATTTACCATCATATACACCAAAGGTTTCAAAGAATTCATCTTCACATTCATCAAACAGCTTCTCCATCCATTCTCTCTCTGGATCCTTTTCCAATCGATGGCTGGTGCTAGCGTTTGGCTTAAAAATATTACACAATTTTTAATACTACAAATCACGAGTAGCCCAATTTGGTAAGTGAATTTGCATCACATGGTATAAATATGACTAATACATGTCAGTGCCCTTGAATTGTGTTATTTAGCCTCCTAGTCCCTGGAACTGAGCCAATAAATTACTACAAAATCAAATAATAATAATAAATTGGCCTTATATGGCACATTTCCAAACCCTCAAAGTCCCTTTACCAGACCCGGCCCTGCTTAGCTTCTGACAACTGACGAGATCAGGGTTTGAAAAAAAGGTTTGGCCACAAATGTACATTAGCAACATTAAACACGTACCTCTGAGTGCTTCATCCATTTCAGAAGATCCTCTGGGGTAACTCCTGCTCTGTTGGGAACATACATGGCTTCTGGACAGTTCTTCTGCAGAGGCACGACCAGATCGTCATAGGCTGGACACAATGATAATGTGAGAACAATGTAAGGCCGTCTTGTCTGAAATAAAACAGCCCCTGAGCGTGTTTTCAAGACAACGTTCTCTCTGGGACAATAAGGCGAATTCTGATATTTAAGGTAACTTAGATTTTCTTTTTACCAGTTTGCCCGTGTTTCAGTGTTCTGTTGGCGGCGATGTGTAAAGCTGTATCTCCTTTACGATCCTTGAGCAAAACTCCAGCGCCGTGTTTCAGCAGCAGTCGCAGAACAGCGTCGTTCCCCAGGCCGCAGGCTAAGTGCAGCGGAGTCCTCTGCCTTCGGCCCTGGGAGAAGTTTAAGTCCACCTCGCAGTGCTTCTTCAGGTACGACTTCAGCTTCAGCAGGTTACCCTCCTCTATGTATTTCCATACTCGCTTTTGTCTGCGGGAAATCATAGGTCCACAAACTTAAGGAGAAAACTAAAAGAACTCAGAACTGTTGTGTTAGCAGGTTAGCGTCATGCTAATACAGTCCATCCTGTTAATAGTCTCCGGATTACAAAGACCGCGTGTCTATAGTTCCGCGATCAATGGTTCCTGCACGTCACTAAGCGTCGCTGTTGACTTGTGACATCTGTTATTTTAATTTAAGGACGACACTGATAAGCTCTTCAAATATGTACTACTCCTTTTTTGTGTGTTAAACAATTATAGTAATATAATCAACGAATTTTAGTATGGCTGCATGACTGTCATTGAATAGATGTTAAATGTAAACCCTTAGGACTAGAATTAAGGAAATGTAAAAAAATAAAAAATAAAAAAAAAAAGATTTTTTTTTAACCTTTGTCAAGCTGAATATTCTCCCATGAGGTTAATTTACTATTAATCGAGTTAGTTTATATTTATACGCACTGTGAGAAGAAAGTATGGTGGTAACATATAGCCTGATGCTATTCAGATGTAGACCTGTAGGCCTAGTAATGTTGGTTATAGTCCTGTAATCTAATTAAGGTTATTAACTCATTATCCACCCCTTGTTATGTGTGGACATCTCTTCTGTGTGTGTTTGCAATCAAAAGATGTAATATTTACCTGTGCTGCTTAAAATGGGTGCAGCTGAGCCTCTGAACTGGCCCAGGCCCCTCTGGATGACAGAGCATCTATTTAGTTCCTACAATGGAGCTGATAGAGGAGGCAATGAACAGACACTTTGTGTAGTGCTAAAAGGACGGTCCACCCTGAACAAGTCCAGATCCGGAGTAGCCCAAAGCTTGGACACTTCCGCTCTTTTGGCTTTCGGAAACTACGTGTCCTCAATAATGATGGCTGCCTTGTGTGAAAGCTTTTGAAACATCTGCTATTTCAGAATATAGATAATACCTAATATTACTTATTCATTTCACCTGACCAAAGTGGCCCATAAGACTAAATCTCCCAGGTCAAAAACATCTCTTTGGGCGGACCTTAAATGAAGAAATTAATTTTAAAGACAGGATATTCAGTCAGAAACCATTACCTTGCCCGCCAGTGTGTTTCCTGCTTGGCCCACTGGCTCTGTCCTCTTGGGACCCTGCAGGAGTTGTGTGAGGAGAGTGAGCTGCAGGAAGCTGAGGGTCCTTCAAGACACAGTAAAGGTCAATCTCTCATCCTTTCGCCGCCACAGAGAAATTAGGTGCAGGTCCGGTTTGTTGGCTGACTCTCCATTGTTAACACCAAACAGAAATGCTTACACACTTCCTCTGTCTATTTTCTGCTTGACCTAGTTTGTAAGGATTGGATTTATGTGCTTTGACATGACTGCCAAACAGTGGCTGGGCCATCAGTCGCCCATTCATATGACAATGATGGCGAGCACTTCTTGAAACCTGCTTTCTCCTCTGATCTCCACTGTTGAGTAAGATGACCTAAAGTAGCTAGACTTAAACAGTAGAACAACTAGAAAGACTAGAGAGCCGTTCATATGGGCTTTTTCTTCGCAGTAGCGTTTTTTAAAAAAAAAATTTATCCAGAGAGGCCAACAGGCAATAAGATCTGCTAATGTTTTAAGGTCAATGTCCAAACAATATTTGAAATTGCTGCAAACTATATGTGTGGCACAGTTCTGCATATGAAAAAAAAGATTAGGAAAAAAGAGTGTTACTGATAGTGAGCAGTGTAGTTGCAATTGGTCTAAACACTAAAAAGTGCAAATATTGGCCTTTTATATCAGCCAAAGCATTGACATTTATTGGTCTATCAACAGAATTCAGAAATATCTTTTTGTCTTAAAATGGCACTCAGTAGGGTATAACTTGCCAAAGCAGGAGCAAAAAGTATATGTGGAAACTACTACTTAAATTGTTGATTTATAATTTGAATTTAATGTTAGTAGTAAGGACAAAACATTAAATAATGGCCCAAACCGGGTATATCAAAGGCAAAAATGAGAAATAAATCATATCTGATGGAGTGGTGCTTAAATGATTCAATACTGACAACATAAAGCTTTTGTCACTTGTTTTAGATTTTGTTATTGGTTTATCAGGTTACACACAGGTGAAGGAGGTGAAAAAACAGTGATTTCTTTGCTTGTTGTCATTTTCAACCAGGCCTCCTGCCAGCAAAACTGCTTCTATGTTCTGTTTTGTTCTGTGTTCTGTGAAACTACCAAGTTTTGAGCAACAAACACACTGTTCCAAAGGCTTCAAAACATAACCACCCATGGCAACTGTGAAAGACAAATAAAAATGCCTTTATAAGCCATAAAAATCTCACAAAAATAATCTGCCCGGATTTGCTTTCAGAGTCTTGACAGGTGGAGGACATAGTATCCTCTGACGTCTTGTAAAACATAGCCACTCTGGGAATCTTAAATTGTATGCTGCTTGTCAAATAAGAAAACATATGACTGTTTACAACTAAAACTTACAATGAATGCTATCAAGGCAGAGCTTTGCCAACTAATTTAGCCTGAAGGTTAGAAACAGGCTATTTTGAACAATTTTGAGTATGTACCTCTTATCTAAAAGTTTTTTGAATTCTTCTATTCTCCATTTCCTATACTCCAAGATGTTTTGAACAAAGGCCTGAGTGCATGTGTGTGTGTCTGTTGTCAGAAGAGATTAAAGAGCTGAGACAGCGATGAAGGAGCACAAATGACTGTCGCTGCAGCTGTTGGATTTATTTTTTACAGTGTCTGAAAGATTTTCAAATATCCCCTTGTGAAAGATTTGAAAAAGGCCAAGACAAATAACACTGTGCTGTGAGTTGATTGTAGTTTATTAAAGCTAAGCCTAACAGTTATCATCACAGGTGTTTCTCCACAAAGGCTCGTAGTCATCTTCAAGTAGAAATGATTGTCTAGGATTAGTCCAATCCCTCTGTCTCCCGCTGTTGCTGATTAGCACCTTAAAAAGCTCATTACAGTGAAGTTAGTTAATCACATGATACAAGATGGTGCCATTGTCTTAAAGCACAATGTTAAAGCAGAAGGAACACATGTTTTCATTGCTAATCTGGATACAAATATAGAAACTGTAACAAGGTTGTTTTACTGTTAGTTTATTGTTATTTTTTTTATCTTTAAATATGGGTGCTTTTTTCATGAAAGCCAAAACAAAACACTGTTGACTGAGGGAAACAGAGGTCCAATGTGCATTTCCTGCAGACATGTTCTTTGATTTTAGTGCTGTACAACACAATGGGAGGCTGACGGACTCCCCTCAGCAATGCTCTGACAGGAAAGGGGACATTCACTACACAGGAGAAAATACATTCCTACAAGACATAAGGGAACAGACAGAGAGAAAAATGTTTTTTAAATCACCTTTTTATTACAAAATCATAAACACAGTTACTTGTATTGACAAAATGCTTGACATAGAGACCAATTCATTGTTTGCTCTGACTCATTCATTCTTTCACACTTGAACAAACTGTCAAAACAGTCACACTGATTATTGGAGCCTTGAGCAGTAGCAGCATGTAGCCATTTGTCAGCTGCCATCTGTCTGTCTGCCTGGGACCCCTTTGATTACAACACTTTTTCTCAGACCCCAACACCTCTCGTCGACTGGCACACCCTTCCTACACTCACACACAAACACACAGTCAAAGGCTGCCGGCTGTGGACACAAGAACCAGAGAGCGGGCGGGAGATCTAACACCTCAAGTGCTTACGGCTGAGAAAACCAGATCTGCAATTGCACCCGTTCTCCTCACAGTGGCTTGGTTTTCACAAATGAAGGTTGCAGGCCAAGGCCACAAACACAGTATATGATCGTTCTTACTCCACTTTTCAAGTTTGCTTTGTACTTGGTCCCTGCTGTTCCAAACCCATCCCTGCTACAGAACAGAGAGGCATCTGTGGTCGAATTCTGAAACCACAAGCCTGTCTGGGAACTTGCCCTGAAACTGCAGACGACTTCAGGGGCTGCGTTGTTTTGCATATGTCTCTTGTGTCTCTCTGTGACTAAGTATTGGTCACACCTTAGTTGCCAGAGACTGGGCTTCAGTCTTCTGAGAGGACAGAGAACTAGCTGGACTAGCATGTAAGAACTTCTTGAGGTTGAGTAGGCAGAGGCACTGGGATCTGAAGCGCAGGTCGAAGAAGGCATAGAGGAAAGGGTTGAGGCAGCTGTTGACATAGGCTAAGCAGGTGGCGTAGGGGTGAGCCAGGAGGAGGAAGCGTAGGAAGGAGCAGGTAGCAGGGGCCAAATCCAGGTAGGATAGGGCATCTGCGCTTTTCAAGATATGGAAGGGCATCCAGCAAGCAGCAAAAACTACCACTAAAGTTGTGATGATCTTCAAGAGGCGACGTTTCCGCTGGTCCTCCTTGCGGAGAGTGTTGAAGTGGCGTGTAACAGTGCATCCAATGAAGCAGTAGCAGACCATCATAGCCAAGAATGGTAGCAGAAAGCCCAGGGCAGAGGATGAGATGCTGAGTCCAGCCACCCATAGGTTTTCCTGCTCCTTAGACGAGATCACCTGGCTGAAGTCCATGCCACAGGACGTCTTGTTACTGGTGTGTTCGAACTTGGTAGTGCGGAACACCAGAGTGGGAGCAGCGAGGAGCCCAGAGAGGAGCCAGATGGCTTTGAGAGAGGAGCGCACATGACCTCGGGTGTGGAGCTGAGTGGTGGACAGCGAGTGAACGATGGCGAGGTAGCGGTCAAAGCTCATGCAGGTGAGGCAGAAGACGCTGGCGTACATGTTAAGGAGCACCACATAGCTGCTGATCTTACACAGGGCAACACCGAAGGGCCAGTGGTAGCCCATGGCGGTGTAGACGGCCCACAGTGGAAGGGTGACCACGAAGGTGAGGTCTGCCAGTGCCAGATTCCCAATATAGACATCAGCAGCGCGCCGTTTGCCCTGGGCCCGCCACACGGTGAAGATGACTACTCCATTCCCAGAGAGGCCCAGGATGAAGATGAGCATGTACAGCACAGGGATGACCGAGTAGGAGGGCGTCCATTCGGAGTAGTCGCACATGGTGGCGTTCTCTTCCTCATCGTAGTCATAGTATTCATAAGGACCGACTGTGGCTTCCAAATCCATCTTAAGACTTGTTTGCAGCAAATAGATCCAAAGTTAAGGAGAGACTGAGGACTGTTGCTGCATCAGAAAAGTGCTGAGGCTTTAAATACCCCCCTGAGCTGTACCCTCCCCTTCACACCCTCGTGCCCCCTGACAGCCCCCTCCCTGGGCCCGCCCACTATCAAGAACATGCCTCTGCTGCAATACACCCCCTTATCCTCCATTCATGCAACTTCATTAAGGTTTGTTGGCAGTAGGAAGACTTGAATTAGACTTTATAGGGTTTAAATGACAAATGTAGACAATTGTGTTCTAAAGTTTGTACACAAATATATTCTGACCAAAAGGAGGTGACTGTAGGCAAGAAGATATGAATCAATGCAGTTAAGGTGCTTGAGATCAGGGCTTAGTGTTGGGTGTACAAAAACACATTAATCAAATATAATATATATGGTATTATATCCTTAGATTATCTAAGTATGTCTACAATGAATGTTCTGGGCTCTGACTCAGGTCTGGGCATGACCCACTTTACTAAGTGGTCAATTATAATATCAATTAACAGTGATTTAGCAGTGGATGGGGCTGTTCTCTGTTTGGGCTCCCATACCTGCACATGTTCAAACATGTCAGAGTCACTCAAACACACCACTGACCAAAGGCATTTCATTGAAGATATGCTATGACGTTGCACAGTGTTATCTCTCAACAACATGCAATAACGTGAAACTTGTGACTAATTCTGTATCTAAAATGAATACACTTCTAGGATAAGGCATATTAGTTATTATTAGTCAGCCATTACTCCTTATAAATGACATTATTTACATGTATGCTACAGTAAACACAATGGTACAGCTATACAGTTTACAATTATAATTTATTTTTAGAGTAGAAGTCTTCACAAATCCTATTTTGATTTATTTTTCCAGACTATGTAGAATAATATATAGGGAGGCTCTTATAGTTGTTGTTTCACATTACATTGCATGTCACTGAAAGCATGTGCACCACTTTACGAAGCTGTAAACCCAAGTATGTGTGCTGCGGGTGCAGTGTTGGCGCATCTGTTGGCCCAGGTGGGACAGCTCACTCAGAGGCCGGTCCCATCTCTCACCAGGGCAACTGCAGAGGGGCAGAGAGGCAGAGAGGCAGAAGGGCAGTGGCGCCGTACATGGGGCTTTAGACACAACTACTGTATCACTCAACAATCCTTCCGTCCAGTCTGTTTTGTTTAAGTCCGCTCATCTCCGCTTCCCCGCTCATTATCGGGCTAATTCACTCCCTTCGTCCCCTCCTCAACAGCAAATGTCATTTACCCTGAACAGCAGCCTGTTAACCAATTATTTTGATGTAATCTACAGTTATGTGGCAATCCATTTATTGAGTGTGGTTGTATGTGACTATTCATATGGCTCCATTCAACAGATACAAAATGCACTTTGCTTTCCAATGTCAAAACATACGTTTTTGCATTACATTTGCTTCTGAACAGTTGTACATTGTTGAAATTGCCTTTTTAAATTTTGTAATATAAGTCTGACTGCGTCTGACTGAATTTTGTGTTTATAAACTAGGCTTCTTCTTATCTTATTATAGTTAAACTTGAACACACTTAAGTACTTTCCATTGACAATGATATTTTGCCACCCACCTCGTCCCCTCAATACAGGACAATGGGCCAAACAGGAAAAAAGCAAAGTGGATCAGTGTGAGCTTCCTATGTGCATGCTGGCACCACTCTGGCCTGTCTTTGGCTGTGTCCGCTGACAGGGTATATAACGCTAAATAAAACATCAGGCCAGAAGAATAGATACATCCGCCCACTCACTTTTCCAAAATCCCCTCATTAGTCTTTTCACATCAAGATGGATAATTCTGTATTTCAAGATGACAAAAAGTTTCACCTAAATTGTTCACATTTTAGGATGAGTGACAGCTTCCAACTGCACTAAGTTCTTTAACTCCTCGTTTTGACAAGTGTATTTGCAACATAGAGTGTTTTTCCCTTCTAGTGAACCCCCTGTGTGTGATGGAGTGTTGTTGTAGTCTGTGTGGCCTTGTAAACCACACACTGTGGAGATGTTTGGAAAGACCTTACTACCTGTTGCTATACTGTCTTTTATGAGTGACACGCCGATACCACACAGAAGACAGAGGACCAGTGGACAGGGTGGCCCAAGCCTGCAAAAGCACTGTAGAACTGTGTCAAGACTCAAAAGACCATATTTCATTTACAAAACAGAAATAACATGAGGCACTAAAAAGACCCTTCAAATGTATACAGTATTTCTAACGTCTGTGGTAAAATGTGGTGTTTTTGCCTTGTTATTAGCCTGGTTTGTGAGAAACAGTCTAAACACTCTTAAACTGTTCTATATTCAACTGCTCAGGGCCAGAAACATTTGTTCTCTGCACAGTCAGTGAAAGACCCTCCACTGAGAAACACCAGCTATGTGTCGAAGTGTCCGAGTCTCGCGCCAGACTCTATGTTTAAAGTCGCTGACAACATGCAACAAGCTGAAGGCCTACACAAATAGATGAGTAAAAAATAAAAGTGTCTGACTCTATGTAGTCTGTTGTGATACAGACACTGTGGGTCTGGCAAGACAACAAATGTCATAAAGCTCCCAAATTAATTTTTATTTTCTAGGAATCACTTTTTCAATGAATTTTGAAAGGTTTAGTGTCTGTTCAGATTTGATAAACTACACACTACATACCTACGCACTCAAGACACTATTAAGAACTTGGGAAATTGAAGTTCACTGACAAAATGTGTAATTGTGGATTTACTTTTTTATCTTTATTTGATAAGTTCCATTTTCTTGAGCTCATATTCTGAGTACTTTTCTGCTTGATGTGAGTGATACCATGGGAGCAGTGGTCTAGTTTTAGAGGTCTCCCTCAGCAGTGACAGAGAGTCTGCCTCCATCTTTGATCTCTGTCTCATTCTTGTTTATGGACCGGGGCAGGCAGCTAGCCCCCCCGTCAGAGGTGTGTGCTGCTAACACTTGTGTGAAGTGCCACAAACCACATACATGGGACAGTCCTGCACGGGACAGCTGCTTCCTTCTCCATGATCCACTTGTGATTTGACATGTCTTAGCCAAACTTAAGCTTCGTCACTCAAAAAAAAGCACTTATTTATTTCATGTTGATCCAAAGCATTTCTTCTAAGTTAATATAAAACAGTTTTTTAATTACCATTACAATACAGATGGTAAAAGATAACAAAATATATTTTCACTTAAATATATAAACACCACCAAACTAAAGGTTTTGACAGTAAACAATCCTATAATTTAATAAATACAAGATAGAAAAGTTTATAACAACATCATGGAACATTCCTGATAAAGCAATAACATTTTCATGAGACAAGCAGGTGGGGGAAACTCCACCAGAAAACATACAATCAAATGTTTACGTTGAACTAATTACTATGTTATGCAAAATTAACTCTCATGAGCTTTAAGCCATGTTATAATGTTGTTACCTGTTGTTTTGTTTTCTTTCATTCACATATGTTTGAGCAATTCTTTATAATTAGGCTGCCTTCAACTCCAAATCTTAAAATTCTTTGTTCCCTCTTGTGTTGTCATGAAGTTGTAGTTTTCAAGTTTTCAAGCTCCTTTTACCTTTACTTCAGTAGATTAGCAATTCCATGGCTGAAATTATTCAAATGAATAAATGATTTAAAAACAGTGGAGCACTTCTCGTATTACCACATGGCATCAGAAGATGGAACAAAATGCTTTCAGTTTGAAAGAAAAACTCAGCCTAAATATGCAGGGTTTGCAAGTTGAACATGTGTGAATGAAACAAAACACAACCCCAGGTATGTTTGTGATGAGGAAACAACATTATAACATATAATATAACAGAAAATAGCATTATATGGGCCCTTTAAAAAAATAAAATACCCAACGGTAAAATATGACATACATTTTAAAGTCAACATTTTGTGAGTGAATATCTCTGGTGTATTCCTGCAGATTTCTGATACACATGTTTGGGAAATTACAGTAAGGATGACAAATACAGCTCAGGGCAAGTGAACTATCATCACCATTCACTTAACTCTCCTCAGCAATCACATCAAGTCTGACAGGCTGTGATAATTGTGCTTCAGTGTCAGGGCTCACACGTGCAGCTCTGCAGGAAGGCCTGAGACCTTTGGGTGTCGTTAGCGCCCCCTGCACCCTTCAAAGGTGATTGACACCCACCTGTTTGACACAAAGCCACCTATAGGAGAGCTATGGGAGGCTTTTGTACTCTAAAGGCTAATGTGCCATTACAATTTCAGTTACATTAACTGACCAGGATAATTGGGTAAAATAACGGTAAACAGTATTATCTGAAATTGAAGAGGTTCCAAACTGTGGCATTATCAGGCAAGATAAGAGTAGTTTGCACATTAAAGACTTTTTAAGAACCTGTTTGAATCTCTCTTGGCTGTAATCTTGCTTTTAGCTTGACTTGCAAAAAGGAAAAGTTATAAATTATATGTTTTTCCTCCCAAAGCCTAACCAAATCTATTGAGAAATTACAAATAAGATATTTAGGGTGATTGCTAACAAAACCAAGGCTTGATTGCAGACACGTTCTACCTGGGCATAAACATGTAGATGCTACACAATCATCTTATAAGAAACTCTGTTGAAACCAAAATCTATTAATCAACCCAGGCAACAGCACATGTAGTGTCACTGCAGCCAAAATGGAAATGTCAGGATCATTGCTGCTGGTCGTTGGAGCTGGAGTGGCTGCTCCTGTGTTATACTCAGTTTGTCGACTAATTTTGTATTTGCTGTAGCCTAAACATTATTTTAAGTAAATTATTTTAGTCCTTGTAATTGAGAAAATTATAAGAATAATATTGTATTTTTGAAATAAAAGTATTTACAAGGAAATAGTTAGTATTAAACTATAACATGCATAGATCATTATTTTACATTTAGTTCATTGTAAACTGTAAAATATTTTTGGAAAATGATCCATTGACATCCTGTTCAAAACTGCCACTGTAAGTAGCAGATTTTTCATTTGTTGAAATTTATTGACATTCTTTAACCCTATATATACGACTCAGAGGCAGAATTATATATATATATGTATATATATATATATATATATATATATATATATATATATATATATATATATATATATATATATATATATATATATATATATATATATATATATATATATATATATATATATATATATTTATATATATATATATATATATATATATATATATATATATATAAAATCTTCAGCTAAGTGCAAAGAAGTTAGCAGGCAAAAGGTGAAAACATACATTTTCTCAAACATGCACAAATAATAAATCAAAATAGGCATAGAGAGTAACTGAATGATGACACTGTATAATGCAAAATAGTTAAAGGCTCAAAAAAGTCGATATACATAATATGTCTTAAGATAAGATAAGATAAGATAAGATAAACTTTATTGTCCCCCGAGGGAGAAATTTGTCTTGGGCACGTAGTACTGGGTGCAGTCAATAAATACAATACAAAAACAATACAAAGCAATACAATACAATAAAATACAAAAATAGTATAAATATAGAGTGGGGGGGGACCTTGCTGCTGTTAATTGTTTTGGCACAGGCACACTGACATGCTAATGCTGTAACATTCAGCTACATTTCATTCTATTTTTATATAATACGCATGAGCAGCCTGAAGAGTAATCATCACAGTGGGCCATGGGGTCACTTGGGTCCAAGGTGTAGAATTAGTGGATTGTGACACTGTTGTTTTTATTTTTGCTTTTTCATTTTTAGGCTAGCTTAGGGTGACCAGAATTTCAAAATCAGAAACTGGGACACTCGGTTTGGGGTTGTTGGTAATAATAAAATTGTGAAACGAGTGCGTATAAGAATTGTTCTACACTCGGCCCATTCATGACGAACATGTGAGTAAGTATTTTTGTGTTTTGGTCATTTTTAAGCAGCTTTTCTATATTTTACCCCAACAAATGTCAATGTCTGCCTCTCTTTACTGTTGGCAAGTATCAGATTGGTCAAAAAAAAAAAAAAATTGGGACATCTGGGGCATTTCTTGCATAAAACTGAGACAAAATGGTTTTGGATAAATCTTCTGAGATAGGGGACAGTCCTGGGACTGTCCCAGGTAAATGTCTGGTCACTTTTGGTTAGTTGTCCAGTGGCATGTTTACATATTTCTGATGTGAAATGGGTCAGTAGAAACAAGCATATTTATCAGACATCATTGCAAGAAGCGAAAGAAAAATATATTTTAAAAAAAACAACACACACACACATTTCACACTCAAGGGATCACTAAAGAATGTCTCCCCCTGACATGTTCAAAATGGAGAAGATAAAATGAATTTGCGTGCATAGAGCCTACTAATCCTGTTATAAGTCAAGGCTGCAGAACCATGTTTACACAGACAGGGAGCTGCGGTCACTGGTCGCATCCTGTTAGTAGTTAGATAAGAACTAATAGAAGTATAGCTGGACCATCACATGCAACAGGCACCACCACAGATAATGAGCTGTTTAGCAATCAGGCTTCGGTTAACACATGTAACAAAAATAATACAATGCCACATCAGATTCAGTTATAGTCTTGGTCTTTACCGTGTGAAGGGCATGTGAAAGCATACTGTTACATTTGAAGAAACGGGAATTAGAAAAGAGGGATTATCTGGAACCTAAGGCAAATTGTAGCTTTAATACCATACTGTAAAACATTCTAGACAACACAATAACATCTCCATGAAGAAAAGCATTTGACAGACCCTCCACCAGAAAAGTTACACAATGCAGCTTTAAGCAACAAACATTTGAGAGAAAATAGGTTTAATCCATGTGTATATATGAGTTGCTTTTAAACACAGTGTCATCTGGAGCTTTTGTTTGAGTAACTTTCTTATAGACCTAAATGTCTAATGTTGTAGGATAGATTGTGGATGTGCAGCATATGTAGTCCAACTGCTCAGGCTAAAAACAAAGTGAACATGATTTGGAAATACTCTGACTCAACAATACACCTTAACTGAAAAGGTCAATAGAAATGATGTCAATAATTCATCTAAAAAGTAAATAATCAAGTTGTTTGAAAATAGTCAATGTAATTAATCAGTCGCTTTGTATTATCATCTAAATAGACACAATAGACTTGTGGAACTTCTCGTGTGGAACAAAAATTAGGCCTAAAGATACATCCAGGTGGATTCCCTTTCCCTGCTTCAATGAACCAAAGCTCATCTCCTCAATGAGGCGGTGATATGATTCAGATAACCACGTGAAACAGTGCCACTGCTGCAGACAAACAGTATTGCTATACACAGGGGGAATTCAACACTGTTTATGGCCTTCATTCTTGGATGTAACTCTAGTGTTTAATAGATCCTCATGCCTCTTACACTTCACAGAGTCCCTGAAACACAAGTATTAAAGGGTAATACATGTGCACGTACACACCTCAAAGTCCCTCACACATATGTAACAAACCGTGACTACACTGGTGGCAGCACAATATGCTATTGTAACCTCATGTGCCCATATGCTTTAGTCATTAGTTTCCATAATAACATGCAACAAGTCTGTAAACCATGGCTATACCATTTAGTAACACAATTTGAATGCAGGGACTTTCTTTCCAGTTATAATTAGGCATATAGATTTTGTTTTACATAATAAACAGCACACATTTACTCAAAGAAACCAAAAAACAAAACAAAATATTACTACATTACATTACAACTTAAAATCTTTAACATACAAAACACAATGTTTCCATGTTTTCTAAGCAAGCAACAAATTGTAGCAATATCATGAAATAATTGATTAACTCTTCTCAATATCAGCTCACAATACTACTGCATCACAGTATTTTTCAAAAGTTGTGAAAAAAATACGGGTGGTGAGGAAAATCCCAAATTTTGCTTTCCGACTGTGTTTGTATTCCAAATTAGTACAGTCTGACTGTATAATGTCAAACATGTCCCTGTTTATACAATAGCAAATAGCTAATGTGTGTGTTTGTGTTATCATACTGGGGCTCATGCTTCAGTATCAGGTCCTCCCAGTGACCTACGAGCTGCTTTATTATCAGGACCCCTGCACGCTCCCCTTGTGCACCAGTCAGCATGTCTGCCCCTCCTCTGTATCCTCTACTGCTTCCTCAGAGGGGGAGAGGCGAGGGGAGGAGAGGCCTGGATGGACGGGAAGATGGGAGACAGCAGGAACAGGACACAACAATGACAGGAAGTGACTTCAGATCAATACAGATACGACATGAATGCAACAAACATCCCACTGAAGAGATAAACAGGGAACCTAGTGTGTGCTGACAAAATATTAAGATGATTAATTGAAAAATAAACCAGAAATTTCACTGTGGTATACAAAGTAATTTTAGTCATAATCCGGACTTGTCAAAACATAAAGAGAAATTACATTTAAGAACTTTTAACTCCAATGGTGTTGCATGATCATAGCTTACTCAAAGTATTTCAATTGACCTTTCAGGCTTGAGTGCTCTGAAAATTTTATTTTTCACTTATCCCCTATCCTTGCCTACAGACTCCAGGTTATACATGTAGGGTTGAAAGGTGTATGCAGCAGTTTTTGCAATACTAACATAGTTAGTAAGATGTAAAATTAAAAGGCTCATATTACAGTATTTTCTAATCTATGTAATAATTTTGTTTCCTCATCACAACCTGGAATTTAGTTTTTTTCATTTACATGTTCAACACACAAATCCTGAGTTCTCTCAAACAGAAAACATGCTGTTTCACCTTATGATGCCATGTGATAATACAAGAAATTCTCCACTGTGTTTTTAAACTCCATACACCTTCGCTAGAATTATTTTGATAATTTTGGCCCTGGAATTGCCAATCTCTGCTGATCTAAAGGTAAAAGGTGTTTGTTAACTTGAAACCTACCACTTCATGACATCACAAGGTTGCACAGAGCCTTTTGAACTTTGGGGATGTAGACACACTAATAAAGGGTTTCTCAAGCATGTGAATGAAACAAAACACAACTCCAGAGAGAGAGAGGTTATAGATCACAAGAATTCATTTTGTGTAATATAGGTCCTTTAATACTAATTACCACCAAAGCATATGTCTACTTTTATTAAAACCATGAAAACAATTTGATATTACTTGAAACTGCTGCCAGTAGTGAATTTTACCATGTGTCGTCTTAGCACGGCAACATTTCATTGGTACGTTGAAAGCAGGAAGGAGGGGGTCACCGTTGTGGCAATTACAAGGTTTCTCAATGGTTCAGAGGTCATGCTCAGGTCTCTAAAACCTAATCTGGTCTCAGTATATCAAGTAACCACCAGCTACACCTCTCAACTTCAAACAGTATACAACTTAAGGGAACTGACCAGCTGCAAACTGAATGTAGATATTCAACTTCACAGCTACTGTATTTACACCTGTACATTTATTGAGGAAAGTTTTGTGAAGCCTTTTCAGAAAAATTGTAACAGACAAACCAATATAGTCATATCCTTACAGTGCTTATGATAGGTCAGAGTTCTGATTTAACTAAAACACAGTTAAGATTTTTACTAAAGATTTTTGCAAAATATTCACACTAATTGTCCCAATTTTGCGATGTTTTAGGTTTAAAATGGTACTTTTTACCAGCTAAACTCCTCAAAGATACAAAGAAATGATCATCTATCAAATACAAATATAAGAAAACACCTTTATTTTGTTAGAATCATGTTTAAAGTATCAGAAAAAAAAAATACTTTGGATTGAATTCTCCCTATTGTGATGTATTAATGTTTTGAACTGGCCACTTCCTGCAATTTCCAACATATTTTTTTCTTTGCAAATTGCTTCTTGATTTGTGTAAAACTGTAATTTATATTTACAATAGTTACAATCCTACCCACTTAAATCAAAATGAGAGAATCATAAAAATCTGTCATGCATTTTAACAGTAATGTGGGTAAATCAAATATTATATCGCCTGTAAAGTGCCGTATAGCTCATGATAAGAGATGTCCGGGCCTGTGAACCCAAACCACAGACTGTTGTTTGTGTGTAATGGGTCTGAGGTCATAAGTGCTTCATTCGGCTACTGTTGTGGAGGTGAAGAAAGCCACACACTTCCTGTCCACTGTGCACTCTGTCAGCATGTGTGATCCCTGCACGGTCCACTCCAGCACTGCTTCCTGTTCCACACGTGCAGCCCCCTTCAGCCTCTTCAGCACACACAGATACCAGGTCTTATGCGACTGACTTTGGAGCATCATCAAGCAAGACTGGCCCCAAAAGAGAACGTCCAGGCCCATTCATGAGGGAGGAAGGGTTGGCCCTGTGCACGTCACGCCACTAATGTTAATAAAGTCTGGGGTTGCTATCTGTTTCAGTAATGATAATAACAACAGCTACTATATTAATTTTTTGGAGAAAAATAAAATGCAAAAGGCTTTATTAACATTGCTCTGCTAAATAAACCAACATAATGTCCAAACCAGAATGAAACCAAGACTAAAATATAGACGGAAGTGGCGATGATCGTCCCTCACGCGCACCTATGCAAACACCGTGCACCGCAAACGCCGTGCCCTGCACATTGCGCCATGCAAACGCTGCTCCCAGCAAATGCCACGCCCCACCCTAACCCTAATAACCATAAGCGCCAACGACACTTTTCATATGCTTTACAGTGAATTATATTCAGGCCGAGATCAGCATCAGTGATTCAAATTTCCCAGGCCAACACATCCTCCATCCTCCACAGGAGTCTTTGCGCCCCTGGTGGCCAAAATTCCCCATGTCCGTAATATATTTCTTTGGCTCGTAGTCGTGCACAGAATTTAATACCCAAATTTGGTACAAATCTGATAATGTTGAAGTTTCATGTCTAGAGGGCGCTATAGTGTAATTTTTCATATGCTTTATAGTGTTTTATATTCAGGCCGAGATCAGCATCAGTGATTCAAATTTCAGCGCGATCGGACTAAGCCTGTTCCAACGGGAGCAAATCTTAACATTGAATATTGTCAAAAAATTTGATTGAACTTTGTGGCTTCACCGCGCGTAAACTGTGACAGTTTTCAAAAAATGGAGCAAACTTGTGCAGCCGCACTTCTCTAGATGATGTACGGTGAAGCGCCTTCAGAGGAGTGCGTTCAATCGCAACATGAGTGAAAGTGCAGACTCTGCATTTTGAAGATTTCAATCCAAGATGGTCATCTTCTGGTTGGTCAGGGGGCGTGGCCATAATAATATTTTTTGTTTATCTTCACGTGACGAATGTGCGTACCGAATTTCGTGGCTCTACAGCAAAGTTGAGCTGGGACGGCTCCCATATGAGTGAGCGGAGCCTAATATTCGAGGTGGCGTATTATCTCCATTTTTTGATCCCCACGCATGAAACCTATATCAAGTTTTAGTTTTTTCCTTAACCTAACCTATACCAAATCAAGTTTTTCACACCCAGTAGCTTTAGGGCAGAGAGTTTAAGAACTATGTCAAAATTTCATTGAAGTCAGAGTTTGTTTAAGCAAATAGGAGCAATTTGTAAATATCCAAAACTTGTGTTCATTATTTGTGGCTTCACTGCTCAGAGACCGTCAGACGGATTTGGGATGTGGATATTTTTTTGACATTCCGCCCCTGGAGATAATGTGGACCAAATTTGAGGCCGTTCGGGTGAGCGACTGCGGAGGCTGCGTTACTTGTCTTGTCATGATCGACTTCTGTGTTAAATTTCATGATTCTATGTGCATTTTTTTTTTGTGTCATTCGTATTCCCTAATGTATTTTTGTGATGTTTGGGGGCGCTGACGAGCCATTTTATTTATTTATTGAAAATGGAAATAACCAAAAGCCAGAGAGAGACTTTTTAACACGTGGCTAAATTTCGTGAGTTTTCGTCATTGTTCACTGGGTGAAAAATGGGTGAGTGCGTTAGGAGAAAAAAAAAAAAAGAATAAAAAAGAATATTCTGATGAGAACGATGTTCCGCTTTTTTTTTGGCCGACAACTATACATTTTCGGAAACCTCTGATGCATTTCTACATCACGGCGAGGGTCCCTGGTCACTACGGGTGAGTTACGTTGCGTCATTTTAGTTCCCGCCACCTGAGCATGAGCATCGCTATGCGATACTAATAGGCCCTTCGCCAGCCGCTGGCGCTCGGGCCTAACTAGTGCAGGAGGGAAAAATATAGGTTAACATTTGAAAGATTGGCTGTGTTAGATACTTTAGAGGGCCTAATTTGACTAATCTAGGTGTAAGGAGTGTCGGGCAGCTAAAGGTTCAGACCATTCTGTCTAGTACCAAAAAGCTTAAAAGAGGCTTTACATGCCAGACCCTTAATCTTCTAGACGCCTCACATATGGTCAAACTAGCTCATCCACTCTTCTATACGAGCCACACTGAATAATCAGAGTTAGTTCACATACACAAGATATGAGAGGGGGCTATAAACAGAGGTGTGGGGCAATTAACACGCCCTTTTTATATGGAGGGCACTCCATTCTCTGTAGGGCAAAGTAAAATTTGAAATTTAATGGATGATTTAGATTCAGTGCATCCTAAAATACAATAAGAAACTGAACATAATGATTGACATCACTGGTTTCACTGAGACAGCGGCATCTGAGCAAAAATACATCATACATGGCAGTAGTGAAGAGCGTCTCCAGTACAAAAGGGAAAGGTATCTGTCTTATCAGGTATAGCTAACTTTTGCAATTGAATTTTCATCTTCCATTATTTTTGGGTATTTACCACAATTGTGGTATTTATTTTTGCCCACATCAGTGTATATCGCCTAACCTATATTGTACATATGGCTTTAGACTGATATGGAGTTTGTTGTAGCTCGTCTGGGTCTGATCTCCTCCTCCTTCTCTACTACAGATTATCCTTTTAAATCAGCCTTCTATTTCACCCTTTGTATGGAGAGAGACAGACAGGTGGGCCCACCAGGGCTGTGTACAAGCGTAATGTGGTTTGGGCGACTCGAGCATGGAGGGTGTGGTCAGTAGCCGTGAGACAGCATTGTTTTCAGACAGAAAAAGACTCCAAATACTAGGCTGTATACGAGACAATTATGAGAGATATTCCCAGTGGAGAGGCTCTATATTATCATTACACAACACCCTGACATAGAAAGCTTTAACTATTTCCCAATTTACTTAAAATATGCATTTAGTGAGACTGTGAGAGTCAGTGATGGATGTAAATAAAAGACTGTGTTTTATTTTAGATTGCAGACTAGATTATTTTTGCTTCTTTGGGTGTAAATCACTGTCTGATTGCAAGTCAAAATGGTTTAAATCCAGGCTCAAAATCTGTGTATAACATGTAAATATGTGTACACACAGACATACATACATTTTTGCTGATATATGTATGTACTGTATATGCATATTTTGGAATATGCTCACACAGTCACCCAAGACTGTGGAGCCTTCAATGCAAAATTTGGAAAAACTTCAACTGGCAATAATAAACTTATATATTTGCATGTTTTACTGTATGTGTTGATCTTATTGGAAAGCACCCTTGTATGTTGGAAACTGACTGATTATGAGGAAGCTGAACCTGATCAAAAGTCATCACCATTAGTTCTTATCATATAAAAATCCAAAAGCAGAATTATTTTTGCATTTAATTGTATCCACCTTTTGTTCATAAATACAGAAGCCTGTTTAAAAGCTAGTAGAGGCAGGACTAGTCGAGGCCCACTGAACGATGTTGTGGGAATTTGTCCCATTTGAGATGCAAATGTAGCCCAGAGCTGAAAGAGCAGAAGGAACAGGTGTCAGAGGAAGTGTGCTGTTTGTGAGGGTGGGAGGCCATAACACAGGCTGTATTCAGAGCTGCTCCTTAATTCTGTGGATCTTCTCTGCAAACAGAATGTGTCTGGTGAAAATAAAATAAGTCCAAATGTGATTGGATTTAGATTTATTGTTTACACAATTTAATACAAAACAGCTGGTGATTGTCTTTCTAATAAAATAGAATGATTCAGCATTTGGGCGCTTTGAGCTTCACAATTTTAAGTCAAAAGAGAACGATATAATATAGTGGAATATTAGAAGAAAAAAAAAGAAACATGTATCCCAATTTAATAAATGTGAAAAGCTTTGCAGGATACATGAAAGTGAAAGTGCTTCCTATATGGAAAGAATGAACCCGTAAAAATAAATGTAAAAAAAAAAAAAAAAAAAAATTACATCAGCGTTTCAAGACATGTCTCATTACAAATGAGGCTCGATCGTTCACTTAAGAAAACATTTATACATTTCAAATCCTTCAGTATTTATGGCTGCCTACACGCTTAATGTGAGGCGACACTATACATGTTGAGTAATGATATATGAATAAATCCTGTCAATAATACAGGTATTGGTGCTTTGGCAATATAATAAAGATATCTAATTTCAAATAAAATTGCTTATTAAAAAATAAAATATCTGATCCTCAATCAGACAGTAAAGCAGCATACAAGAAATTTGTAGTGTCCTTCATACAAATCATTATTCACGCTCTCTAACATAAGAAACTGTGACATCTCTGGAGAGGTGGCGCCGGAACCCATTAGCTCAAAAGTACATTTAGGAGTGTAATAATGCCATGGCGCCCTCTTGTGCCCAACTACTATAAAAGACTCCATCTCTCCTTTCATACTTGTCAAGTGATTTCAAGAAAACTGCATCTAACCCAGCACTGACAATGTTGTAAATAGTGTAAGGCAAAGTATACTCCCTTATCAATAAGACTTCATATAATGAAATATGGTGTCCTTTGTGCTTTTGTGCTGTCCCGATGAAGCAAACCTCTAGAGACGTTTCTCCCTGATAACAATTTTAACATTTGTTTTTAATGTTCACCTAAATATGACTAAGTATCTTTAGAATCAACTAAATTTTCATTTGATAAATATTCTATGATGAGAAATAATATATTTGATTGTTTGTATTTTCTTTCAGAAAATGCACCATATGAAATAATAATTACATAAAGATAGAAAATAAGAGCAGTATCAAAGTAACCTCCCAGTTCTCAGTGCTGCATAGTCTTGTTTGTGTAGGCCATTGGCTAGTGTAGTTCCACTTCAAAGAACAGTGCCTTCATATATGTTACTAGGAAGTGGGCTTGTGTAAACGAGCGCTCTGCTGCTACAGGTAGGTGTCATGCTCTGCGCTGCTGAGGCTCTCGTTGGAGCCCTGCTCTGTGTGAGCGCTGGGCAGAGGTGAGGGCTCTTTGGGAGGAATGTGCGAGGTAATGCTATCCTCTTCTAACATGTTTTTGTCTTCTACTTTTTCTTTATTCTTTTTGGAATTTCTTTTTGCATGGTTGTCTCCCATTTTCTCTTCAGCAGGAACAGTGAAGAGTGGAGACTCCACGATGATGGTAGGTCTCTCCTTCAGGTCCTGTCTGCTGTGAGGCTCTCCAGCCATGACTGCTTTGGCCCCATGCATTCTGGGAGGAGACTTACAGTGCAGCTCTCCACGAGACTCCTTCCACAGGCGCAGCTGAGATCGGTGCTCCTTCTCAATGTCCTTCTCTGACACTGACAGCTCCAAAACCTACAGAACAGAACTGGAATCAGTGACCTGCCAACCTCAGTGAACAGTCTGTTTTATGAATGGTTTAAGACTTCTGTTCACATGACTAAGTTAATGTTTCATCCTTTTCTATCACATTAAAAAAAAAGAAAAGTTAAGACAATTGTTACCTCATGCACTAGGGAAGCTTCTTGCATGTACTGTGGTGGTATTGCTTTGAGCAGTTCCATAGTTTCATAAAGGCCCGGACAGCTTTTCAGTTTTTCTTGAGATCCCAAAGTGCACTTTAAAAGAACCAAACCAACACGGAATAAGATTTTCACTCCTGCAAACAAAACAGATGTTTGATTTCAAATATTTGTTGTGGAAGTAGAAGAGTACTAAGTGTATCTACGTGTGCCAACGGTTGCTAATAATCTCACCTTCACAGAGAAACATGTCCCAGACCCTGAGCACGGAGGCCCAAGGCAGAGTCCTGGAGAAGGCACACATGAACCACTCTGTCATGTACAGAATAGGCCCCACTTTCTGATTCTCCAGATGGCGGTAAACTACAGGACACACCTTTTTCAGTAGAGCATGGAGGATTTCTCCATCCAGCTGGATGGCCTCCTTGAAAAGTCAAAACAAAGCAGCTGTCAGAGACGTGAGGGAATGCATTCACATTTTAGATTAACTCAGCACATTTATTATCACCATCTGATATAATATATCTTATTTGCTAACACAATGGCTAGAGAATTTTGGCAACGATACTAAAGTGTTTCTCAAACCAACGCGACAAAGTAAATACATTCTTGATAAAAATCATAATTCTGTGCATAAATATCAGAGAAAAAAAATTATTATCACTACAGTGTGGAATTCATTCATTCACCTAATTCAACCCTGTGTAATATTATATACATTTTTTTATAAAGCACATTAAAACTTCTTATGAAAAAACACAAAAACCTTTTTAGCCAAAAATAAAAACATATTTTTTTATTATTATTATTCTTGTCTATCTCCATAAAGAATGTTCCAAAGTGGTTTTAACTTTCTATTTCCAAGGAATCATGTAGGAGACAACTCAAAAAAGTTACATACTGTGCATACAAGCATATAATTAATGCCAGGTTTCAAATAGAAACTTACCAGGCCTTTGCTGTAGTAACCAGGAAGGTATTTCTCACAAATTTGAACAAGGACCCAAAATGCATCCTAAATAGAAAAAACACAAACAAAAGAAAACAAAAATCATTAAGATGCAACTAAAACAAAACATTTTGCTGAAAATGCCACTAAAATGACCTCTGCCGGCATATGCATCAGAAGAACAGCTGCAATAGGGGCCTGAGCCTGACAGTATCCCTCGTCAGGACGGTGCAGCGTGTAGGCCTTCAACACACGAAACAAGTCCTGCTGCCTACAAACATGCACGACAGAAGTGAAGGTAACGCAATGGAGATGGAGACCATTTTGTTAGAAAGAGAATCATACCCATGACCACCTCGAGCTGAAAACATCTCATGGAAAGGAAACTGTCGATGAAGGTCTCTCTCAATGATGTCAACCCATTTAGGATCGCCAGGCTGTTCATCTAGCTCCTGCAAGATAATGTTGGGAACAAATCTTTATCTATTGAGACTTTGCAAAGCAAAGTCATCTTAAACTAACCTGAAATTTGCCTTTGTTTTGTTCCCTTTTGACTTTGCCCCCAGTGAGGTAAAGCCAAGCTCGACCACGAAGTGATGGAGGAATTCCCTTCTGACATCGTTCCTTCATCTTAAGTGCAACATTATTTATTTTAAAAGTATGGACATGATATTATCTAAACCTAAGACTTACTTTCTTGTGCTTTTTGGCCATCCATTTGTCCCAACTGTTGAGCATTTCAAGCCATTTTGCCTCTCGATGTCTCAGCACTTCAATGGGAATCTCTTCCACACTATCAAGAGACACTTAAATAAATGACTTATTTAAATCACTTAAATTTAAGTCACACAGGATTTCTATTTTGAACAAGGTGATCTTTAAAAACATTGCAGCCCCAATGTTTACACTCTTATATCTTGGAGGTGACATTCCCCTTTTCCTGGAAACCAATCATCCAAGGGAATCGTGAAACACTTGCCATCAGCAGTAAAGCTCAAGGAAAACAGGAAGTAGAGCAGAAGAGAGCTTATTTCCCAGTAGAAGTTTCAACCTCCTACACAAAACATACTTGACTGAGGTCCCTAGTCAACACAGCTATAATTCAATATGAAAGTCAACACTTAAAGAACATTATGCATATGCGAACAGGCAAACACATCTTTCATTGTCACACATTTGGCAATTAATATGGCAATAAAGTTGCAAAATCGTGCAATAAAAGCACAACCACTACTCACAACTATTTGCCCAATGAAAGAAGGAAGTTAACTTGGTACGTTTGGTCAGAACTATAATAAGATCTTATTCTTGGTGTATTAATGTACTTACCTTTCTGCTGAATACTGCTGAGCACCCCCGGTGAAGCCGTATCGGTCCACTTGTTGGTCCTCAGAGATCGCATTGCCGTTCACCTCTGGTTCCGGTCCATGTTTATTACTTTTACCACGGTCTTTCAGCTCTTTACTTTCCCGCATATCAAATCCATTTCCCTGCTCAGTTTTGGCCATTTAAACAGCATTTACCTTGCAGGAAGCCGTGCTTCTGGTGTGGCAGCGCACATACCTTATCTTAATTAATTGGAATAACTCGCTAAGCTTCTTCCCTTGCAGAAGCAGAAGCTATCGCAGTTAGCACGGCTGCTAAGAGGATCTGCAACGTAAAGCTAAACCAAAGTCTAACTCAGTGACAGATAGCTTCATTTTAAACCTGAATCACATCATTTTAAGTGACCTGAGGGTTTTATAACTCGTTACGATTCAACCTAAGAGACAATAGAGCATATTTATAAACTAAAAAAAAAAAAGCAGCATACCATCTTCGTGCTAACTCGGAAACTAGCTCAGTTTGGCAGAGCTGTCAGCTGACACAGGCCGCTGTCAGCAGGATGTGTGGTCGCTGAGGAGGGCTGGAGGCTAAATGCAGGCTATAGCTAAAGGGGCAGATCCACTGACAATACATCAGATCATCAGGGGCAGGTACAAACCATAAATCATATGTATGGTAAAAACAAAACACTGCACTCAGGGGCTCTGCCGACACCTACTGCTCAAAGAAAGAAAAGCGCGAACCTTAAATGAAACTGCACCAAAGATGAAACATGACAGATTTGCAGATATAAATATGGAGCAAAGGGAATGCCATTGGTTAAAAACAAACAAAACGATAATTATTATAAATACTAGACTCTTTATTTAAATATTGTACATTTTTATAACCTATTTACATAAATTAGACCTGCATTGTTACACTCTAAACATGTGTATCTTTCTCACATACATTGACATTTTTGTAGAGAACAATCATACCAAGCAGACAATAGAAGCACCGTTTTTAAATCCGAGATGAGCAGGCTTTGTTTACATTGAACATTGGGCAACTTTAGCAACAGACAAAAGATTGCAATGACAGGAAAGGCCTTGATTACAGGTTTAGCTATTAAGGCTGAAACTGTGCTCATCCCACCTCTAAGTTGAAGCAATTACATCTTTTAATTTTCTTACAGCCAATATGCATATTATTATTCCCACCATACTTATACTAAACATTAACCAGTGCCACAAAGGATGCCAGACAAGATGGAAAACTTAAGGGTGTAATGGAAAACAAAGCGGCCGAGATTGAATAGAACTGTGCCATAGAGAACACGAAGGTGATGTGTTTCCAAAACTGATTGTAGGGCTTGTTACAGAACAATCATAATTTTGCAATTCAGCCATTAACAAGTCAATGATTTATGAATGAAAAAACTAAACAGTGACACTATGAAAGAGCCAGTCATCTATACAGCAGGGCAAACACAGCAATGCCCTGATAGAAAATATGAATATGGCTTTCCTTCTTTGGTTATAAACCTGTACACTGCATTAACCATCAACTCAGTGTAGTTTTCTGATCACATACGGCTAAAAATCAAAAACAATTATGGCCATAAATTTATAGTAATGGCATTTCAAACAAATACAGATTATGCAAAACCAGGTCTTTGGTGCTTCACTTGAGTGTAAATACTCTTAAATTAGCTTTCAAACGCCAAGAACAGTTTTGTTAACATGATAGGATCCAGCACCCAAATTTACAAAAACTCATTAGAATCATGTGACCATGTCCATCTGAATCAAATCCTTAACAGATAGAACAAAAAAATAAGCAGCACACCATGTAAAGGGATGAAGGACTAAAAATATATATAACAGCACACTCACAATACACAACAGATTAAGATAGCTGGAATCATCCATGCCATTTAACACATCAAGCTCTTTCAAGGTAACAATATTCTTTACAAAAATACATATTTTTTCTGTAAAATGTATGCCTGACCTATCATTGCAATTGTAAGCTTTCACAGATGCCAGCCGTAGCTCTGCAAGGATAAAAATTAAATATGAAAGACATTCAAATGACTCCTTACATCTTCCAGCGCACACACACACACGCACAAAATACAAGCAAGAGCAAGACTTAAGGTTTTCATTTCTGTGAATGAAAGAATGGAATTGATAATGCTCACTAAACTACACAGGAAATGTTGCATGAATGAACGTTTGTGTTCATCCATCATAATAGTAACATTTGCTTAATAAGCAAATCAACAAAATATTTACAACATATCAGGATGTGTGCAGTGACATATCCATCAGCTGAATAACAAAACCTGATTTAGCTTCACATAAAGGCTTACACTTTCAAAAACTGTACTCTTAAGTCATAAGATGGGTGTAAAATCACACCTAAATCGTAAGAGTAAAATCCTAATCTCTATCAGTTCACACATTTCCCACCAAAAACATGAACATCCAACACTTGCCCTCCCCAAAGCTTGGGTTCCTAAACTTTTCAGGCCGTATCAGTCTGGACAACTACTGCAAAAATTTTATTCATGTCTGATCATTTCAGTTTACAAAACATAAAAAAAAAAAAAAAAAAATATTATTATTATTATTATGTGTTGTGGTCAAATTTTTCTAAAATATTCAATAATCAATTTAAAACATAATTTAAGTTATCCCACAATCCCCAGCCGGGGGAAGGGGGGGGGGCTGGACTCATCATGTTGAGGTCCAATTTCTCTCAAAGCCCAAACTGGCTTATTGTTCTCATAAGAGCCCAATATAGCTGCAGGCCTCAATCTCATCTCATCTAGTCATACCACCTACCCTTCTGCATCATGATCAACATGAAACACCCCTAGAAGTCCATTCACCTTAAAATAAAATAATGGAAGAAAAAATATTGGTGACAGTGAACCTCCAGAGCGAGGAGTGTGTAATTTTGAAGGTGGACCTTGGCAGCCCATTGGATGCAGTGCTCTTTGGAAGGACTGGAAGACTCAGGCAGATGGGAAAACAAACAAATACATTTAGTCTGTATATTCAGCCACAATAGACAGCAGCACCGTGATGTCATCCGGTTTCCCTCCTGTACAGATGAAAAGAGAGTAAATATGATTAAACTTTTCAAACACATGAAAGAAAATATCAAAAATAAATGCTGATCTGTACAAACCTCTAACATTCAGACCATTATCACAGGCAAACTGTGCAAAAGGAGACATGTAGTTGGGATCATAGGCAAGATCGTGAGCTTGCTTGGCGATACTCTGTGCCGTCTCCAAGACACTTTCATAGTTGGTCGTCTAAAATACAAATACAAACTTTTAAAAATGTACAAAGGTGAGTATTTGGGATAAGGAACAGGTCTTAAATGGCAAATGGCACTTTTCCACCTTCAAGGCACTTAAAGTGCTTTACAACAAGGAACCATTCGCCCATTCACACACACATTCACACACCAGTGTACACAGTGGACACACAGACACTGGGTGGGTTAAGTGTGCCCAAGGGCACAACAACACCTGGAAACACACCAGTTAACCTGTGTCCGTGGATCTGACCGCTCAACCAATGACGTTTTATGTCAAGTGCGGGATTCGAACAGCCAACCCTCGGATCGGCGGACTTTAGTTATCTAATTTAAACTAATTAAGAATGTACCCGCAGGCAGCACTTGTACTGGGTAGTAGAGGTAAGATCGGGCCTAAAAAATCCAGCCCGACCTGACCCGACCCGCAGGTATTAAAGCCCGACCCGACCCGAGCCCGACCAATTAACTTGATTTGCAGGCCCGAGCCCGAAGCAAACCCGAAATTTCATGCGGACCTGCGGAGGGGAAGATTATTAAGAGGGCGTCGTTCACGTGCTCAGGAGCCGCAGAGCCAGCCAGCTCATGCTCTGCGCACGAATTTAACTGTTTATTTATTTTAAAAAAGTCAGCGAGAGAGAAGCCCGGCCGGGCTCGGGCTTAAGATCTTACCTCTACTGGGTAGTAGTCAAATACACTTCACTTGAACTCCTTAACAAAATGGCCAAACAATTTGATGCTATTAATAAATTTAAAAAAGCCTTTACCTTTAGTTTCTTAAGCTCCTGAAGAATCATGTAGTCTGGCATGTTGTCAAAGAGGCCGTCTGTGGCAGTCAGGATTATGTCACCAAGCTGCACATTGAAGGATGAGCTGTCTGCTGCTTCAGGACTAAACAGAAAATAGAACACAGTCAGTCGCAGGAGAAAGAGGTAGGTTGCACCCAACCACAAGTGCTCAGAACCACCAGGACATTTACTATACAGCTGGCCTTCACAGGGGGGTATGTAGCATTTATTTACAGGTCTAAAACAATACACCTTTCAGTGTTTATAAACCTGGCTGGTACCAATTTATGAATTGGCTCCGATGCATTTTCTATGAAAAATCAGGGATGTTTTGTTGACTGACAAATGCTTGACCACATATGTCTAACACCAAAGCCTCATTGGCTTGCTGAGCAAAATGATCATAAAAGCTAACAAACAACTACAACAAATGTTTAAATATAACATTATGGTGGACAGTTTGTGGACAAAATATCACAACAAAAATATATTAAGCAACAACATTTGTTTTTAATCTCTTTTTTAATTTAATGAATCGCCTCAAATTTAACGTGAATAGGCGAATTGAGCTGGAAGTTAGATATTGACTCTTAGTACTCGTGGGGGAATATAACAAACATAAAAGCAATCACCATTTGTCTGTGCAGCCTACAAAATAAGTCACAATTTGTGTTTATTCTGCAGCCTTGTTCAAATGCAGGGCATACCAGGGTTAGCAGGCTGTGTGCGATGCACTTCTAGTGACTCCTGAAAGGGTCATGTAAAAACTAACCTGTCACTCAGTACCACTCCTTCAGATCCTGGAGGAGCAATGGACAGCTGGAAGGGTGTGTTGAAATAGTGTTGCTGCTCGTCAGAACGATGTATCACTTCTCCACCTCGCACAACCAAGAAGCCTGAGTCCCCAAGATTGCAAGTATGTAACCGGTGACTTCGCCGATCCAGAACCACAATACAAGCTGTGCTACTTCCTGCAAAACACAACACATGGGGGGTACTATTAAGCACAATTGACTTATTGGAACCTTCTACATTATAACAATGATCCTCATCAAAAACCATGCCTGAAGAGGTTTTAGATGTCATCCATGCATGTTTGCTCTCTCTCTTGCCCTATTTAAACCCTTCATTATGATTCGATTTGTTCAATACTGTGCCCACAAGCCTACATCATCCATGCTCCCACACAATTTTCCATAAATATGCAAACCCATAGTACTAAACAATACACTACAGTTTAAAAACCTGATGCAGTAGTTTCATTAGCCCAACATACACCAATTGCAATGTGATAGAGCTGTGAAGGGTGACTGACTTCAGTGTCAGAACGAAAATTAAACTCATATGCTTCTACAGTTTGCTTCTACTGTTCTGAAGCCAAATTACTTGAATTAATTACTACTGACCAAAATGGTCCCAAGGGTTAACCCAGTTTCCAAATGACCATGTAGTGTAAAAGTGTGCAATTACCTTCACAAGTACCAGCTTCCCAAAATATATGCAGATCACTTGAGAAATATAAGACGGCCAGAGTAAGTAAGTAATTAAGTGTTTATTTATATAGCGCTTTTCACAGACAGATGTCACAAAGACGCTTTACACAGGATAATTTACAGAGCATTCTTCATTCACTCCATACCCGGTGGTGGTAAACTGCTGTTATAGTCACAGCTGCCCTGGGACAGACTGATGGAGGCGCGGCTGCCAAGCCAACCGGCGCCAACGGTCCGTCCGAGCACCACCATCACTCACACAACTTTCACACCAACAGTACATGTTTTGTGTTGATGGGGGAAACCGGAGTGCCCAGAGGAAACCCATCCAGACACGGGAAGAACATGCAAACTCCACACAGAAAGGCCCTGGCAACCCGGGGATCGAACCCACAACCTTCTTGCTGTGAGGCATGAAGGGGTCAGCGACAGTGTCTGAAAAACGTGACCTCTTACCTCATGTTAAAAATGTCTAAGATTTTAAAGTCTTGCTTCAACTGCAATAAGGCTCCTGACCTTCTGTAACTTAAGTGTACATAGAAATGTTCCTCACGTGCAACGCAAAAAAAATGCAAATCCTCACAAGGTCAGTGTTTCAGGTTGCAACTGAAAGAACAGCCACCTGCTTCAGTTCAGGCATTACATCAGAAATAATGAAGAAGCAACTTTCACTTCTTGATCCCAAGCCTTAAGTGGGGATTCAACCTTTACCCTCACCATTATCTCATAATTGTAGTTATCGTGATCCTGTTGTCATTATTTAATGGCACATCTGATGTACTTTCCATACAACCAGACTTTGCTCAACTGAAACAATAAATTGTGAAAACCACCCACCCAGCCAGGTGTGTAGATTACACATGGGTGATTGTCCAACATGGAGGGTAAAACCAGACTACAGGATCACCGGATCATCTATTGTTTGTGGTTTGTATGCTTTGTGCGTACCAAGTAGGGGCACTTTGTTCTGCAAGAGCTCATAGTAGCCTGAGGTGAGAATGCCCACAGGATTACTTGGAGTGAAGCGTCCCTCCTTCACCAAGCGCTCGCAGGTTCTCATGAGGGTAGCGGAAAACTGAGATGGGTCAACACCATAGTCACGCCAACCTCCCACACCATCTGCTACTCCTGAAAACAATAATATTAATAAAAGTGAGGATGTACAGAGGACTTTGACAATGAATTTAAAAAGATATTTATTTTTGCCTTTTTTCAGTACAATGCAAATTATTTTAGACTGGGATGTTTCAGAACTTCTATGTCCATAACAAATCACTGATAAATCCTTAACAAAACCAGATTCACTTTCTGGTAATATACATAATAACCACAAGGATTCCATACATGAGCATGACTGGCCAATGACCATAGTGCATCACTGTTAAAACGACCAAAAAAAACACGTGGTGGTGTTTTTTTCTTCTCTTCTCTTTCCCATGCTCTCAGCTGGTGAGGACAAAGCCCATAAAGCTAAATAAGTTAGCAGCCTGTTAGCAATATGGCTGCCTCCATGCTCTACCATTCTGACCTTTGTAAGACATTGTCCTGTTCAATCTAAGGGTATAAAGTGCCATATATTAAAGTATAACCTCTTTAAAATGAGTCCAGATATAAATGCTTATTTAAATAGTATATTATCTTACTCCCTTAGCCTAGACTCTCGCCAGGACCCTATCTAGGTGAAAGGTCATTCGGTGTATCGCATAAGATTGTCCGTCACATGTTGAATACGTTACATATTTTATATTGAATTAATTTAATGCATTTCTTATTTTCTCATGCCTCATATTGCTGACCTGTGAGTTTAACACACTGCTGTCCTAAGATCAAAAGTGTGATGTTGTCCAGTAGCCCGGAGGGTGGGGTGTCATGTTTTCATCCGGGGGTCGATACACGTGTGAAGGTCACTCAGGCACATATGAAGCGTTTGAAATTAGAATATGTATTTTTAAAGGAAATATTCTTACCTAAAACATCTGCAGTCTTGTGTCGTGCTACGAAACACGCATCGTCCCCATAGCACATTCCCTTTTTCAGGATTCCCTTACGAAAGTCTTTGCCAAAGCCATAGCTGGCACTGATTAGCTTGTAGTCTCGACCGTCCGTTTGAGAGAGTCCTCCAAGGACAGCCCTCGCAACAAGTCTGCCATAGGACAGTACGGATAACATCCCCTAATAAACAGCAACCCCGACCTGGTATTAGCCTGCTGCCCGTCACTCCGCCGCTTCTACAGGGCTACCGTGGAAAGCAGCGTGGTTATCCACCCATCCGGATTTCACTTGTCCGCTAAATAAGCTTTGAGTCCGATGCCACCTTATCTGAAATACGTCAAAACAACACCGCTCCGTTTAACAGCGCCTTATGTTTAGACCTTTCTCAAACGCAGTTCCTCCGCTGGGCTCTCTCCTTTTCGACATGTTGCCGTCGAAAAGCTGCGAGTACATACGGGTACTTCAGCGTTTACGATCGACGTCAAAAGGACGTAACCGGCCACAACCAATTAGAAACAAGATGATTAGAAGCAATGTGGTATAAATAAAGACAGACATGCATTTTGTCCAACACAAGTAGCCATACAATATTATCAATTAATGCAAAGAATACACTAGAATTTCTTTCCATTCAGAAGATTTTTTTTATATTGCTAATCGCTCACGGTCGTAATTTCTCATCAATCTGACTCATGAACCTCAGAAAGTCATGTAAACATTGGTTACGTTTATTTAAATAATGGTAGTTTTTAAATGATGTATGTCTGTCAGGATTAAATGAAGGTTAAAGTCCCAGAAATGTCTGTCAGGATGAGATTTCCCCGTTATGTTATAAAACACTGAAAGACAGCTACTATCCCCAAGATGTCAGTCTATTGAACTCTCAATAACACTGCAGTAAACTACTGTCTGCGATGCATAATACACTTACTGCTGCTGCCCTATATGAATGTATCATGGATGTCACTACCTCACTGTCACTGTTATCTGTGCAATAACCTGCTCCACAACACATGTGCGATATGGAACTCATCTGTGAAATACTCTACTACACCTTATTTATTCCTACCTGCACCTTTGTATATTACTATATTTCATTACATTTTTATTATATCTGTATTTTATTATATTGTTTACTATTTCCATTGTATTTGCAAATGCTTTTTTCCATTGCACTGTAGACCTTGTGTTGAACCTGCATATGACAAATAAACAATCTTGAATCTTGAATATTCACCCTATATATTACAGTAACAGTTAATGTAGAAATAGCTACTACATTAATTTAATGCAATATAAATACTTACTTTATTGTACAAAAGGCTGTGATTTGTTTTAATGAGATTGCATTATCTTCTTGGGCAGTTCTTTCATTAGCTGGATATCAGATCACAACTATCACAAATGAGAGTGAAGGTGTCTGAATGAAGGAACCCTGCGCTTTTGCATAGGAAGCAGTTCATTTTCTACACCACCAGATGGCGCTATTGTAGAACGCACCAACACTGTCGGAAATGTGTTACACCTTGAGGCCTCATCTACCATCACCAAAATTACTCACCTGCCAGGTTAAGTAATTTTAGTAGAGGTAAGGCGGAGTCTGGCAGGAGAGCTGGGCCTTTTGTCGTTGGCTTGATTGCAGATTGAGTGCAGGTGAGTTCCCAGCAGACTCCGTCCACGTCCACGCGAGGAACATCGAGGGGCGGGACACATCTGACCGTACTCATGCTGTTATTGGAGACGTCTTTGTGGCACTATTTAAACTGATGCAGATTAGATCTGTCAGAACAGGTGTGCCGTATTAATTATATAATGTAATGCCTCATTCTGAAATTGTCTTACAGCCATGGGTTTTCTGCCGCTCCTTTGTGGTGCACTGCTTCTTCTCAGCTGTAAGTTTTTTTTGTTTTGTTTCTTTTTGGTATAAAGAGTATTGACTTAAATTATTGAGGGTTAATTAATGCATTTTTTTTCAATATCTTCCAGGTCAAGTAACCTAAAAACTCCAAATTAAATATAGTAGTCCTTGTCATCAGGAATCATGCACACCCAAAATCAGATTTTTTTTTTTTGCTTCGGAAGCAGGTGATTTTGAATACCCAAACAGTTATTATAGTAGTCCTGGGCTGGACATCTTTTGGAGTTCTAAATTAAACCTTTGTGGGACTTTTATGGATTTTTTCCCCCACTGGAAAATCTTTTTTTTTTTTCTCTCTCTCTTTTTCTTCAATAGCTTCTGAGGCAGATGACCTAGCAACCCCAAACCAAGTTATTATAGTAGTACTAGTCAAGTATGTCACACAACTTTTGATTTCTGAATTAACCCTTTGGGGGATTTTTAGGACATTTTTTTTCCTTTCTCAAAATCACAGATTTTCAAGGGGAAAAAAAATCTTAGGATTAATTCTGAAAACCAAAAGGTGTGTGATTCCTGAGGACTAGGATTACTATAATAAGTTTGGAGTTTTTATGTTACTTGACTGTTTTTGGTTGTGCCTTGTATTATGTTAGGAATATAGTCTTGACTTTTTTGCTTTTTGTTTTTCAGGCCCATGTAAGACCATGTGGGCAGGGAAAGAGTTTGCCCTCACTTTTATGCAGAATTATCACCCAAACTATGATACTCCGAGCTTCCAACTGCACATCACTGCTGTTGAGACTAACACTACAGTCACTGTGGATGTGTCATCTTTAAACTTTAGAGAAAAGAGGAACCTAACGGCTGGGGAGGTGGTCACCATCTCTCTACCCGATAAAGTAGAGCTGTACGGCACTGGGAGATCATCAAATACAGTGCGTGTTGAAGCTTCTGCACTTATCACTGTAACCTCTTCTAATAACAAGCGCTACACCACTGACACCTCTGTGATTGTGCCTATTACTGACTGGGGCAGAGAATATTTCATATTTACTCCAAGTGGATCTCCTAATGGCACGTATAAAGAGTTTGCTGTGACAAATGGAAATGAGTCAAACAGTGTAGAAATCCATCTGACTGGTGCTCTTCGCTGCCAGGGACGCATGTATGGGAGGGGTAGCCGATTACAGTTAGATCTTCAGCCATTTGAGAGCGTGCAACTTCAGAGCACGTCTGACCTTTCCAGTACCCAAATTACCTCCAGAAAACCAGTTGCAGTGTTCTCAGGTCACTCTTGCACCTGGCGCTTCTCCAGATGTAACCATGTCTATGAGCAGCTCCTGCCAGTTAGCAAATGGGGTGCAAACTTTATTATACCCCCGCTGAGCTTCCAGAAGAAATTTGACAGCGTCTTTATCCAGGCATCACAGCGCACTCTCATCACTGTCCAGACTGACAAAGGGAAGGGTGTTTTTAGTTTGAACAGGGGAGAGATGAAAGAAATCACCTACAGTGACCCCACAACACTTGCCATAGACTCTGACCATGCCATCCAAGTTCTCCTGCTATTCAATGGTGTTTCTTTAGGGGGAGGCCAATTCTACGATCCATTTTTGATTAACCTAGTGCCCACAAATCGCTACTGTTCTTCATATGCACTGCAGGGTCTGAATGAATTTGATAACCAGGCTTTAATTGTGGCTGAAACAAATCAAATGTTAGATGTAAAAGTTGATGGAGTAGTGCCCAGAGATGTTCAGTGGAGGAGAATTGAAGGGACAGATTATTCATGGGCAAAGATATCCTACAACCTGACTCAAGATGGTGGCAGCCCCACAGTTTCAAGCAGCGGCCCCTCCTTTGGTCTGTACAGCATCGGGGTGAGCCAGCTGAATGGATACGGTGCACCAGGACAATGCATCAAATCAGGTACGTTTTTGAGTAAGTGAATAGTTTTCTAAGTGGCTATTTTGACTCATTAGTTCCACTAACTTCTTGCCAGCTGAAGCATATGCACAAGTCACTCACAAGTACTCAATTTTGTACATGAAGTAGATTTTCAAGATGAGTTATGTGATCAATATTTTTTAGAATGTATTGTTTATACATAAAACCAATTTTGCCAGTGAATTTTACTACTATAAAATGCAAATACCTTAATTGTCTTTTTAAAATGCCCAATTTGATAATTTTATTGCAAATTTGAATGAAGGAAACATGATGACAGGATCTGATCCCTCAGAAATCAATAGAAGTGGAATTCTATGTTGTACATTTGGAAAAGACTAGCCACTGTGAATTCTAAGACAACAGGTGTCAAGAATGCTTCAAAAATAAGGATTCTGTGTTCACATATGGTATTTTTTTTCATTCAGGTTCTTCTACAGTGAGGTCTCATTGGGCATGTCCGTCTTGCTACGCTGATCAGCCCTTGCGTGCGATTGAGTTCATTGACTGTCCACCTAACAGCCACTATGAGATCTGTGGCAGTGCTTGCCCTGCCACCTGCTCTGACCTTGACACACCCTTGAAATGCAGACGCCCCTGTATAGAAACCTGCTCATGCAACGAGGGCCTTGTGTGGAGCAGAAACAATTGTGTACCAGTCAGTAGATGTGGCTGCACCTACAACAGTCAATATGTTCCGCCTGGGGAATCATTTTGGGTGGATGAGAACTGTCAAAAGTGGTGCCGCTGTCATCCCAAAAGCCGAAAGTTGGAGTGCAAAGGGAGACGATGTAGGAACGGAGAGCGGTGCCAGTGGCATGATGGCATCTGGGAGTGTGCAGCGGTATCTGAGAAAACGTGTCAGGCCACTGGCGACCCCCATTATATGACCTTTGATGGGAGGAGGTTTGATTTCCAAGGCACCTGCGTGTACCAGCTCGCTGCCCTGTGCTCTAATGATCCAGAGTTGGTCCCATTTGAAGTTCTAGTGCAGAATGACAACAGAGGCAGTAAAGTTGTTTCCTACACAAAGTTAGTTGAAGTCAAGGTCTACTCCCTCAGCACTGTCATTACAAGAACTCATAAAGGACTTGTCATGGTGAGTTTACAGCTTTCTAAATGTTGTTGTTACTGAAATTATTATATCTTGCATTTTCAGGTAAATGCTGAATTGGTAAACCTCCCGATCAGTCTTCACGATGGAGATGTGAATGTGTACAAAAGTGGGTGGTATGCCGTTGTTCACACAAACTTTGGACTAAAGGTTACATTCGACTGGGAAAGTTCTGTTTTTGTAACTCTGCCCAGTGCCTATATGGGTGCAGTGTGTGGCCTTTGTGGCAACTACAACGGTAAAACAGAGGATGACCTTATTCCTAAAAATGGTAACAGTCCCGTTGAACCAGCAGCCTTCGGTGCGAGTTGGAGTGTGGCGGAGATACCAGGATGTGTGGATGGGTGTAAAGGGGAGTGTCCTGATTGTGACATGACTGAGATGGTTCAGTATAAGGGAGATGATTTTTGTGGCATCATTAGAGATCCCAAGGGTCCTTTCCGTGACTGCCATGCTAAAGTAGACCCTGCTGGTTATTTTGAAGACTGTGCTTATGATGTCTGTCTCTACAATGGAAGAAAAGATGTGTTGTGTCAGTCTGTCACAGTTTATACTTCTGCCTGTCAAAAAGGAGGAGCTGAGGTGTACAGCTGGCGCTCCAGTCAATTCTGTGGTATGTATATTTTTGCTCTTTATCAAAAAGTGCACTACAGAAATTCTCAGATGGATGGTCCACCATCTGCTTGGCTATGGAGAAGTTTTTCCTTTAGAATGAATTTTCCACCATAAATGCATTCTGTCTCCACCATCAGGTCATGTTATAGGTCACGTCTGTGGTGAAGTAACCCTTATCACAATAATTGGATAAATATGTAATGCTGTGTGGAACTAGGCAATAAAATCACCATTGAGACAATCTGATGGCGTTACTTTACCAGAAATGTTATGCAGTGCACTTTTAATTTCTGGTGAAGGTAACGTACAAGCCTGAATGATTGAATGGGTTTAATAGTCTTATTTTATATTCATTTTCCCACAGCCTTCAAATGTCCAGTCAACAGTCACTATGACATCTGTGCGGTTTCTTGTCCTGCCACCTGCCACAGCCTGACCCCTCCTCAGGGCTGCCGGGCAATGTGTGAAGAGGGCTGCATCTGTGATGAGGGACACATCCTCAGCGGAGACCTGTGTGTGCCAGTCTCGCAGTGCGGCTGCGTTTATCAAGACCGCTACTACCACGCTGGCCAAGTGTTTTACCCCAATGGCCAATGTGAGGAAGAATGCAAATGCAAAAAAGATGGACAGGTAACACTCAGAATTATAGTGGACATTTTCCAAACATGGTCATCAGGAACATGTTTGTGAAATTTGTTTTGGCTATTATCCAAACTGGGAACCTTTTATATCTGTATTGGTGGATTTTCAAATGGCGTCACAACATTCTATATGGCACTTATATTTAATACTGATGGCGGCTAATTGGTACCTGTTTGTTGGCCTTACCAGCTCGTCAAAGCCTGATCTCAGAAGGTAAGCAGGGCTGGGCCTGGTTAGGCCTTGGATAGGAGACCACTGGGCATTCCAGGTGCCACAGTGGGGCGCCAGTCGCAAAAACTGTCGTCGTGCCCTTGGGCAAGACACTTCACCCACATTGCCTAGTATGAAAGTGGTGTGTGCGGGAGTAAAGGGGGTGTGTGCGGGAGTAAAGGGGGTGTGTGCGGGAGTAAAGGGGGTGTGTGCGGGAGTAAAGGGGGTGTGTGCGGGAGTAAAGGGGTGTGTGCGTGAGTAAAGGGGTGTGTGCGCGAGTTAAAGGGGTGTGTGCGCGAGTTAAAGGGGGTGTGCGCGAGTTAAAGGGGGGTGTGCGCGAGAGTTAAAGGGGGTGTGTGCGTGAGTTAAAGGGGGTGTGTGCGTGAGTTAAGGGGGTGTGTGCGTGAGTTAAAGGGGGTGTGTGCGTGAGTTAAAGGGGGTGTGTGCGTGAGTTAAAGGGGGTGTGTGCGTGAGTTAAAGGGGGGGGTGTGTGCGTGAGTTAAAGGGGGGGGTGTGTGCGTGAGTTAAAGGGGTGTGTGCGTGAGTTAAAGGGGGGGGTGCGTGAGTTAAAGGGGGGGGTGCGTGAGTTAAAGGGGGGGGTGCGTGAGTTAAAGGGGTGTGTGCGTGAGTTAAAGGGGGTGGTTGGAGGGGCCAATGGTGCAAATTGGCAGCCTTGCTTCTGTCAGTCTACCCCAGGGCAGCTGTGGCTACAGTAGTAGCTTACCACCAGGTATGGAGTGAATGAACTGTAAAGTGCTTTGGGTGTCATGAGAGGTGCTATATAAATGCATTAATTAATTAAATTGTTATATAATTATATAAATTATCGGGTTGAACATTTGTGAATTTTCCTTTGAGCAGTTTGCAAAAAGTAAAACAATCTTGCACATAAATAGATTAAATACTTGTACTTAATAAAAGACCTTACACACACCTCTGTCCATTTTACAACTTTCAGTTTTAACAAATCAAACACTGTTTCTTTTTCCTTAGGTTGAATGTAAGAAGTTCTCCTGTGGTCCTAATGAAAAATGTGCAATAGAAAACGGAGTCCAAAAGTGTCACCCAGTTGGGAAGGGAGTGTGCCGTGCCTGCGGTGATCCCCACTACTTCTCTTTTGATGGGAGGAAATTTGACTTCCAAGGAACCTGCACCTACATCCTATCCCAGAGCTGTTGCCTGGAGGGCACCCACCTCACGCCCTTCTCCGTCCAGGTGGAGAACGTGGAGTGGAAGTATAACTGGAAGGTGTCTGTCACCAAGCTTGTGGCTGTGATAGTCTATGACATGACATTCATCATGAGAACAAACACATTTGGAGTTCTGGTAAGTGAAAACTTAAAATGGATTCCTGTGAATGGGTAGTTTACATAGAAAAAAATTGGCATCATTATGGTGTTAAGGACAAGCCACAACCAGGTAACCAGTGAAATGTTTTGATGTATAGAAAAAAACTAAGATCATATGTTACATTTGTCATTGTGCAGTGTAACTGTATTTAAAGGTTTTTGTTCCTCTTAGGTGAATGGGATTGTCCACAATCTCCCATTAAATATAAATCAGGGTGCAGTGCTGATCTACCAGGAGGGGACTAATTATGTGATTGAGACAGATTTTGGGCTGCGAGTCACCTATGACCTCATCTACAATGTTGTTGTGACAGTGCCTGGCAATTACCGCAATAAGGTCTGTGGCCTGTGTGGCAACTTCAACGGTGATCCTGAAGATGACTTTCAGTTGCCTAACAAACTACTCACTAAAGATGTCAACAACTTTGGACTATCATGGAAAGTCGCTATTCCAAATGTTTTGTGTGCAAATGGCTGTGAAGGAAACACCTGTCCCAACTGTGACAGTGCTCGTAAGGCTGTGTTCTCTAACCCCACCTACTGTGGCATAATCACAGCCCCCAAAGGTCCTTTCGCTGAGTGCCACAGTAAACTAGACCCACAGCCGTATTTTGATGACTGTGTCTTTGATGTGTGTGTGTCTAATGGAGATGGAAAGGTGCTCTGTGATAGTGTAGCTGCCTACGCCTTTGACTGTCACATGGCAGGAGTGGACGTAATAAACTGGAGGTCCCCCTCCTTCTGTCGTAAGTGCTGTCTGTTTTAGTTTTGTTATAAACTTGGAGCTAGTGCTATGTTTTAAAGCGTTTGAGGGCAGTTTAAATTCTTTAGAATATAACACAATGTCTTCATATTTTTAGCTATGAAGTGCCCAGTTAACAGCCACTATGAGATGTGTGCAGACTTCTGCTCTGTGGCCTGTTTTGGCCTCACAGAAATAGTGCAGTGTTCCATCAGATGTGCAGAGGGCTGTCAATGTGACACAGGTTTCCTGTTTAATGGACAAGCATGTGTCAAAGAGACGGAGTGTGGCTGCTATGACCATGGAAAAACCTACAAGGTACACTTCAAAAATGAATACACTTGTAGAAAACTCGGTAATGTTTAACATTTATTTTTGCCCTTAGCCTGGTGAACTAGTTTACAATGAAGACTGTACAACAAAGTGTGTGTGCAATCAAACTACAGGTTTGGTTTGTGAAAAACACTCCTGTCCTAAAGGCACCAAATGCACTGTAAAGGAAGGCATTCAGGGATGCTACTACACAGGTAAGGCCCTCACTTACACACATGGAGGAACAGAGATAAGTGAACTTACAAGTACCTCTTTGTTGTAGATTCCTGCAAAAATGCAAAGTGCCGGGTTAAAGAAAAGTGCCTAGTTGAAAAGGGTGAAACTGTGTGTGTGCCCGAGTACACTAGGGTCTGCTGGGCCTGGGGTGATCCACACTATCGCACCTTTGATAACTATTATTTTGACTTCCAAGGCACATGCAGATATGTCCTCGCTAAAACATGTGGGAACTTGGATGGTCTAGTACCCTTCTCGATCACAGCTCAAAATGACAACAGAGGAAACAGGGCAGTTTCCTATGTCAGAGATGTAGAGGTGTCTGTGTATGAATATAGGATCAATGTCGGCAAGAACCAAATCGGCCAAGTCACTGTAAGAGTCAACCTGTTAGACATTATTCAGCAAGACTTTAATGTACTGTTTTATATAAACTTTTTTTTTTTCAGGTGAATGGAGAGCTCCTAAATTTGCCATTGATTTTGGATGTTGATGGCAGAGTGTCTCTCGTTGAACTGGGAAATCGGGTCAAAATTGAGACTGACTTTGGCCTCATTGTCACCTATGACTGGAACTGGGAGCTTGTGATCTGGCTTCCAAGTTCATACTACAGCTTGGTCTGTGGTCTGTGTGGCAACTTCAACGGCAACAGCCGCGATGAGCTTCAAAATCCAGATGGAAAATCTGTGTCCTCTATCATCGACTGGGGCAAAAGCTGGCAAAGCCCTGAGCAAGATGCTCAATGCTGGGACATTTGTGACCAAAACTGTCCAACTTGTGATGGTGACCAGCATAAGCTGTATGAGACTGAAGCCTTTTGTGGAGCTCTCACCTCCAAGACTGATGTGTTTCAGAAGTGTCATGATGTAGTGGACCCAGGTGCCTTCATGAACAGCTGTGTGTATGATATGTGTTTCAACAAAGGAGACAAGAAGATGCTCTGTCAGGCTATGGCCTTCTACGGTCAGTGCTGTCGTGAGGAGGGAGTCATTATCAAAGGCTGGAGGCAGAAGTTTGGCTGTCGTGAGTATTTTTAGCTAACACTGTGACAGTTATGTTAGTTTAATTAACTTTTACCAGAACAATGGCACTGTATGGCACATAGTAAACCAATAAGCATTTAATTGAAAAGCCAATCTTGTAAGCTGAACTCTAATATAAAAAGTGAAATAAGACAAACACCTCAGGCATTAAATTGTTTAATTTTTGGTTTTGTAATTTAGCTTAAAGAAGTTGTTTAAATCAGCATGGTTTAAAATGGACTCTGATACTAATTATTAAAATATAATACTAGATACTTATTTGAACAGGTATTGATACCAAAAATAAAATTTACCCTTTAATGGATAGTTTAAGATGGTCTTAATCTTTGTCAGATCTATCTCACCTGGTAACGGTAAATGTCCATTTTACATTTCCTTATATAAAAATGGTGCAGTCACTTTTTAGTAAATATTTTTGATTTTATATTTCGTAACTTTTTTGCAGCAATGAACTGCCAGCGTCACAGCCACTTTGAAGAGTGTGCCAGCCCATGCCAACCATCATGCCCAGTCCCAGAACAACGGGAGAAATGCCCTAGACTTTGTTTAGAGATGTGCGTGTGTGATGAGGGCTATGTTCTGAGCGCTGGGGTCTGTGTGCCTGCGAACACCTGCGGCTGCTCCTATCGGGGTCGCTACTACAAACCCGGCCAGCGGTTTTGGGAGGGCCAGGCTTGTGGGCGCCTCTGTGAGTGTAATACAACTCTGGGGATGGTGATATGCAAAGCGGCATCCTGCTCTGTCAATGAGAAGTGCACTGTTGTGGATGGGGTCCATGCCTGCCGCCCCATCAGCCACACCACATGCAGAGCCTCAGGGGATCCCCACTACCACACTTTTGATGGCCGCAGCTTTGACTTCCAGGGTACATGTGTGTATCAGCTTGTAGCTCTGTGCACTGAGCAGCCTGGTCTGGAGCCGTTTAAAGTGACTGTACAGAATGAACACCGGGGGAACCTTGCAGTGTCCTTCACCAAAATTGTTACCCTCCGGATCTATGGCATCATTCTCACCATCAGCAGAGGGTACCCCAACAAAATCCTAGTGAGTGCAGATATGTGTAATGTGGCTCGAGACTAGAACCAGATGTAGCCAAATTTTAAAGAGAAAGTGCGACACTGTATTAGTTAAAGGGATAAATATAAAATCAGGACATGTACTCTTTGAAATGAATGAATAAAAGCAGAATTTAATAGTATAAATGTGTCATTTGCACATGTTGGATTGGATATTATTAGAATGATTATGTTGTATAATTATGGAATCTAATCTCAACATGTTCTGTTTTCCTCAGCTTAATGGACAGCTTGAGTCTCTGCCCCTGGCCTACAGTGATCTGCTGGTGTATCGCAGTGGCTACACAGCTGTGGTAGAGACCACTGCGGGCCTCACTCTGACCTTTGACTGGATCAGCACCATCTCTGTGACTCTGCCCAGCAACTACCAGGGCGCTGTGTGTGGTTTGTGTGGCAACTACAATGGAAGACTAGAGGATGATCTGACCATGCACAATGGCCAGACTGCTGCTGATGGAGTAGAGCTGGGCGAGAGCTGGCAGGTGGCTCTTGTTCCAGGCTGTTCATCAGTCTGCCAGGGACCATGGTGTCACACTTGTACAGACGCCCAGAGAGAAGTGTATAGAGCACAGAAGTACTGCGGCATTTTTACAGACAAAGCAGGCCCTTTCAAAGAGTGTCACAGTCGGGTTGATCCTGTCCCGTATCTGGAGGACTGCGTGTTTGATGCCTGTCAGTATAATGGACACCATGGCACAATATGTGATGCCATCAGTACATATGTCTTTGCCTGTCAAAAAGCTGGAGTAGCTGTCCTCTCTTGGAGAACAGAGACTTTCTGCCGTGCGTATAGTTCAGTTTTTAGCTTCAGTGTTATAGATCAAAAATGGTTTTCTGCTTGTTGCTCAAACTCCTTTGTTCTTGTCCCATAGCGGTGCAGTGCCCCGCTGATAGCCATTACAGTCTTTGTGCTACGGGCTGCCCAGTCACCTGTGCCAGCGTAACCTCTATGAACTGCAAGAGACCCTGTACAGAAACATGTGAATGTGATGAGGGCTTCCTGCTGAGTGGGGATGTGTGTGTGCCTGTTAAAGACTGTGGCTGCTCCTATGGTGGACACTATTACAGGAAAAGAGAAGTTTTCTACCCAGAAAACGAGTGTGTGGAGAGGTGCACCTGTGGAGACAACGGAGCAGTGTCATGTGAAAAAGTAAAGTGCCACCCTGGTGAGGCCTGTGGACTGGTGAATGGTGTGAAAGGCTGCCACCCTGAGGGCCAGGCCAAGTGTGTGGCTTCTGGTGACCCACATTACATTTCCTTTGATGGGTGCAGGTTTGATTTTCAGGGTACCTGTGTTTATGTTCTGGCCAAAGTTTGTGATGACAAAGGCCAACTGACGCCATTCACTGTAACCCAGGGAAATGAGAAGTATGGGAATGGAAACGTGGCTGTAACAAAGTCAATCTCTGTGTCAGTCTATGGTTTTGTCATCTTCATTCAACAGGGAGTCTCATGGAAAGTTATAGTAAGTAAAAAAAAATTTCTAGAAAAGTTTTCAGTGGTGCACTATGTAATATTTCTGTCTAATCTGTCACTCTCTGTGGGGATGCTATTGCTTTACCGGGAATGTTTCACAGTATGGCATTAACCTTATAAGGAGACAGGCATGTGACACTGCCAGATCACATCTGTGGAGAGGAGAGACTATTCACCATACATGCATAGGTTTCAGGACATATTTTTTTCATGTACTAGTAAGCACTTCCATAGTTGGTTATGTTTAATGTCGCACTGAAGAGCATTCCAAGCAGAGCAATAACTATTCTGAGACGGGCGGTGAATCCCCCAGCATAATGCGCCTTTTAACAATCTAACATTTTTTGTTTAGGTGGATGATGAACTTCTCAACCTACCCCTGTCCTTAAATGATGGCCGTATACAAATCACTCAAGAAGGTTATAACATTATTGTTAGAACTGACTTTGGGTTGACCGTCCTCTACGACACAGTCTATTATGTTGAAGTCATTGTGTCCTCTACATACATGGGAAAGATGTGTGGGCTTTGTGGAAACTACAATGAGAACTCCGGAGATGACTTCATGTTCCCAGATGGCAGAGAGACCAATGATGTAGAAGAGTTTGGAAAGTCTTGGGTAGTGGGTCATCCTGGAGTCACGTGTGGAGGATGTGGTAGCCAGTGTCCAGTCTGTGACAAGGCCCGAACAGTTTTATTTGGAAACCCAGACTTGTGTGGTATCATAACTGCACCTAATGGGCCTTTTAAAGCCTGCCACAGCAAAATTGATCCGGCGGCTTACTTCTCGGACTGTGTTTTTGATGTCTGTGCGATGGATGGCAACAAGGATACTCTGTGCAACAGTGTCCAGGCATACGCCCTGGCCTGTCAGAATGCTGGGGTCCAAATACAGTCATGGAGAACCAACTCCTTCTGCCGTAAGAAACGCACATTTAAAGTGTTATGGCAGCGTAGACCACTAATTTAACTAAAACATGGTAAACATTTTAGTTTGACTAAATACCTTCCCTAGTTTTTATATTTTGATGGTTGTAATTTTACTTCTTGGTTTGGACACTGACAGCAGATGTGAGGCATAACTTAAAAAATCAACCATAATGTTAAGAATGGCCAAAACTTGCACAATTTATTTTGCTAAAATAAATTCCCCTTTCCCCCACAGCTGGTTTGTGCCCAGGGAACAGTCACTATGAGCTGTGTGCTGACACCTGTGGATCGAACTGTGCTAATCTAATGCACCCAGTCTCCTGTTCAAAGATGTGCTTTGAAGGCTGCCAGTGTGACCAGGGCTTTGTTTTTGATGGGATTCAGTGCGTTTCCATGGAGGAATGTGGATGCCAATACAACGGCAGATATCTGAGGGTAACATTATGATTATACCTGTGGGATGAAACGATGCACTCAGACTAGGGATGAGCATATGGCAAACTTATTGGGATTTTTTTTTTCTATTGTAATAAGAATAGTCACATTGTTTTTGCCATCTACCAGAAATGTGCTAAAACTCGACTTGAAGTAGCAGAATGATTAATCTTCCAAACAAGGTTATAGAAGTGATTTTTGTTGCAACTTTGTTTAATTATACAAAGCATGTTTTAAAAGCAATTTTTTAATACCTGCAAAACAAGTTTTGATTTACTAGCTTGTAACTCTTATTGTCCACTTCTAACTTCTACAAGTTTGTTTTCAGGTTGGTGAAATGGTGGTAGATCAATACTGCAAATCCAAATGTGTGTGCCAGACATCTGGGACAGTGAGATGTGAAAGACTGATCTGTGACAGCCGCAAAGTTTGTGAAGTTCGAAACGGTGTCCGAGACTGCTATGTTAAAGGCCAGTGTAACATCTCTCCTCGATTGCCAGCGCGACTAGACTCGAGCCAATTTTAAAGCTGGTAAGACTTAAAAAAGTACATGCTGTCAACTTTTGTTCTTAAATGTTTGCCCCTAACATGACTTGGTGTGACCTGTGAACTAATCAAGAACAGATAGTCCTGAGATTGGGCCAAAGTTTTCTTATAAAAGCAGGAAACTGGGAAACACTTTCCTTTTCCCGGTTTTAATTGCATTTGCTTTGGTTAAGAAATGCCAATGCATCCTCGTAATAATTACGGATAAAAAGGCAAATGAGACTGACAAGCATGGCCATCAAATGCTACCAAGCTTGCAATCCAAGGACAGTCGAAAGTACTCAAAATAATAAACAAGAAGCTGAATCCCAAAATTTAATTTAATTTTTTAAAGAACATCACACCCATTATGGAGGTGAGAAACACCAGATCCAATTCTAATAATGACCATTATTCACTGCTTTAAATAACAAAATACTTTATTATAAAATCTCATTCAGAACTCATTTATAGTCATATGCATTTGTTTGTAAAATGGCCAAAGTCATTTATAACATTCTAACAAGACAAACTAAGCTCTTGCATTGCAGCTCTGTTGAGCATACAAAAAATAAGCTAATGAAATGTATGACTTTTGTGAAAAAATAAGGCTTGGAAAACGTAATTTAAGGCTTTAATTTAGGAACATGAAATTTAAGAACCTGTGGCTGCCCTGTCAGCAATACCTTTGTCTTAAACTAATTTAAACAAACAAAAATAAATGATTCAAAGTAAATGTTTTTAGTCTGAGAAAACCTGGATTTTTTTTTTCTTTTACAGTTGCCTGTCAAAATTAGTTTTGAGGAAAACATTACATCCACACAGCCTACCATCTTTACTCACTTTTGTCATGGGTATAATTAGTTTCTTTTGGCTTATTTAGGACCAACAGCTCCATCTTGTGGTGAGGGGAAGTATTACTGCGTTCTTAGCGGACCAATGTATACATGTTTTACATTTTTACTGGCGAATAAAGTACGTCTTACAATCATGTCTTGTTGGTTTTTATTATTCCAAACTTAAGGAATATCTTTGGATTTTTCACGTCCTACGTTACTAAGTGGGGGATTTGAAACTTTAGTGTGGTGAGACTTTAAAGTAGTTTTAATGTGCCTCATTGAGAGGTTGGCCATGGAAGTGTTATCATTGCTCTCAACAATCTCACAGCAACATACCTTAGATTTGATTTGTAAGGAATATTTAAACATCAAAGCAGGCTAAGCAGGCTTCCATCTAACGCTGGTGTTTTTCTGGAGTCACCTCAGAAGCTGACAAACCAGTCAACAAGAAGTTGGAAGAAGCGGCAGGCTGCAGTCAGTCCCGAGGAATCCCAGCTGAGCGCAACAGACAAAATGGTTATTTGTACAGTAATTGTGGGGGTGACTTTCACTATCTTGCCAAAGTGATAAATTGGATTGGACTGGACGGATTGAAAACTCCACAAATTGAAGCTGCAACTGCGAGTAGCCTGCAAGTCTTAACATTTGTCCACACCTTCCTTAAATATTTTCTAAGCTGTCAATTTAATTTTAAAAAGAGTACATAAACTTAAAAAAAAATATATAGGGTGATCAGACGTCCCTGTTTATCCAGGACAGTCCCAATTTTAAGCCTTGAGTCCCCTGTCCCAGCTGATTTATACAAAACCAGTGATTTGTCCCAGTTTTATACAAGAAGTGTCCCTATTTTTGACCAATTTGATCCTGCCACCAGTAAAGAGAGGCATAAATTGTCATTTGTTTAGGTAAAATACAGAAAAGTTGCTTTACAATGATCAAAACACAAAGAAAATGTGACTATACTGACATGTTAGTCATAAGTCATGAATGAAAAATGTTCCTATATGTATTAGTGTGAAACGGACAGAGGCCTTTGTTGCTAACTCTGGGTTTCTATGTAGATTTGATCTAAGCCTCCACTTCTTTCCGTGCACAAATCTTAGTTTCTGCTCCGAGCAAAACAGAAAACCTTGGCTCTACAAAAATCTGCATTGATGTATCCCATGTAAAACATTTACTGGTAAGTAGCTTCTGGTCTTGCACATTGTTGACTAATTTATCTGAGTCATAAAACTGCTGTGAGTGCATTAACTGTAAACAGGAGAATAAGGGAAGAGACTATTGGACAGGCTCTTTTTGGTTATGCCTTGAGCTCACTACCAAGACTTCAACTCCATTTGGTAACATCTAGTCACCTGTGCTCCATATGTAGATCAGAGGAGATAGTCAACAGTTAGACCCTCTAAGACAGGGGTCTCAGACTCGCGGCCCGAGGGCCAAGTGCGGCCCGCAGTACAATATTTTGTGGATAAATGAGAATATTCACGGACAGCTGTGCTGTGTTGAAAGCCACAGCATCCATTTCATTTTCACCATCTTTGCTAGTTGGTAACGGCAAGGCTAGCTGACCAATCATGTTTTGAACAGCGTGGGGATTGTCTAACAACTGTTGATATGGATATATAGACAAGTACAGTCATGTGAAAAAGTTTGGGCACCCCTGATCATTTTCAAGATTTTCCTTTATAAATCATTGGTTGTTCGGATCAGCAATTTCAGTTAAATATATCATATAGCAGACAAACACAGTGATATTTGAAATTAAGTTTATAGGATTTACAGAAAGTGTGCAATAATTACTTAAACAAAAGTAGGCATGTGCATAAATTAGGGGACCCTTGTTGTTTTAATGATTTTAATACCTTTAGCACTAATTATTGGAACACAAAATTTGTTTGGTAAGCTCATTGACCCTTGGCCTACATACACAGGTGAAGCCGATCATGAGAAAGGGTATTTAAGGTGGCCAGTTGCAAGTTGTTCTACCCTTTGCATCTTCTCTGAAGAGTGGCAACATGGGAGCCTCAAAACAACTGTCAAATGACCTGAAAACAAAGATTGTTCAACATCATGGTTTAGGGGAAAGATACAAAAAACCAGCTCAGAAATTTCAGCTGTCAGTTTCCACTGTGAGGAACATAGTGAGGAAATGGAAGACCACAGGTACAGTTCTAGTTAAGGCCCGGAGTGGCAGGCCAAGAAAAACCTCAGATAAGCAGAGGTGAATGATGGTGAAAACAGTCAAACTTAACCCACAGACCAGCTCCACACACGTACAACATGATCTTGCTGCAGATGGTGTCACTGTGCATCGATGAACTATTCAGCGCACTTTGCACAAGGAGATGCTGTATGGGAGAGTAATGCGACGGAAGCCTTTTCTGCACACATGCCACAAACGGAGTCGCTTGAGGTCTGCTAAAGCACATTTGGACAAGCCAGCTTCATTTTGGAATAAGGTGCTGTGGACTGATGAAACTAAAATTGAGTTATTTGGACATAACAAAGAGTGGTGTGCATGGCGAAAGAAGAGCACAGCATTCCAAGACAAACATTTGTTACCCACAGTAAAATTTGGTGCTGGTTCCATCATGCTGTGGGCCTGTGTGGCCAGTGCAGGTACTGAAAATCTTGTTAAAGTTGAAGAATAACTAACAATGTTCAAGAATCAGTGACAAAGTTGAAGTTGTGCCAGGGCTGGATACTTCCATAAGACAACAACCCTAAACACTGCTCAAATTCTACTAAGGCAGTTCATGCAGAGGAACAAGTACAACGTTCTGGAATGGTCATCTCAGTCCCCAGACCTGAATATTATTGAAAATCTGTGGTGCGATTTAAAGCGGGCTGTCCATGCTCGGGCACCATCAAACTTGACTGAACTGGAGATGTTTTGTAAAGAAGAATGGGCAAAAATACCTTCAACCAGAATCCAGACCCTCATTGGAAGCTATAGGAAGCGTTTAGAGGCTGTTATTTCTGCAAAAGGAGGATCTACTAAATATTGATGTAATTTTTCTGTTGGGGTGCCCTAATTTATGCACATGCCTACTTTTGTTTAAGTAATTATTGCACACTTTCTGTAAATCCTATAAAGTTAATTTCACTTCTCAAATATCACTGTGTTTGTCTGCTATATGATATATTTAACTGAAATTGCTGATCCAAACAACCAATGATTTATAAAGGAAAATCTTGAAAATGATCAGGGGTGTCCAAACTTTTTCACATGACTGTATATAGGCTACTACTTTTCAAACATTTACTTTACAGGTGCATGCATGCACGCATGCGGGAGGGATTCAGGACGCTTTGAAATCAGGTAGCCTAGTTTCTGTACTATAGACATGTGTGACAAACATGAAGTCATTTCAGACAATACAGAAGAAATTGCGTCCTGTTTCCCATGCTGGATGCATCATGTAACTGCCAAAATACTGGACGATTCCGTGCTTTAACGGAACCTCACTCACCGGATTGTCTGCTTCCATCCTGCTTTCAATGCGAATAGGCTACGTTCTCAACACCTCTCCCATGATCTCTGCTGCGCACCAAACAGGAACATAACTTTACCAAGGCCGCGTTAAAGGATGTGGGTGGGTTCCCAAGTCCTCGGGAAGCACTGATTGGTTTGCAGTAAGCAATGTTTTGATTGGCTCTCCCAAGGTGGCAGTAAAATTCGGGTCAAAAATCCGTACATCTGTAGATCAGTTTCGCAAGTGTGAACTTTTGAGTCGCAAGCAGGGACATGTGTACAAAATATTTGTACACATACGCTTTTGTTTTTCTCATGCACCAAATATTTCTACAGTTACAAAATTCCCTCCACACGTACAAAATGTTTCTACAGGTACAACATTTATTTGCACATGCTCGCAATATTTCTACAGGTACACATTTTTCACCCACACATGTACAAAATATTTCTACAGGTACAAAATGTAATTGCACATACACAATTTCTCTTACACAGATGCAAAACTTTATTACAACTGTGCGTTTTTATGACCGTGTATTGATCCCATACAAACTCCGCTTGAAAACACACCCACGCCCAGCTTAATGGAGGAGCATCACCGCAGCAAGACCCACACCTGTCCCGCCACTCACAGACACCCCGTGTCACTGGACTTCCTTCTCCGCTAAAGCGAGAGGTTTGTCCTGGTCTTGTCTCGGACTCGGTCTCGTCACGGATTCAAGGTCTGAATACTGAGTGCGGTCATTAGTAAGTAAGTATGCCCTTTATTATCCCACAGTGGGGAAATTCATGTGTCGCAGTAGTAACAGCAACATATATTCCACAAACAACATGAGTAATTGACATACATACAAGACATACAAGACCAGAGTTAAAGGAAAGGGATATAAAAAAGTGCAAGAGAAAATATTCTAAAAAGGTGATTTGTCCTAATAAATAAGAAAAATAAATAAAAAAAATATAAAAGTTAAAAAGTTAAAAATAAGTTAAAAATACCAGGAGGTAGTGCAGTTGGCTACATACAGAATAATCAGTCAGTCAAGCAGTCACCCCCCACATTCCACATTCCACCGCTCCCCAACACCCACCCATCATCATCGCCGCCTCCATCACCACCATGGCTACCGCAGAGAGTTGTTATACAGTCTTACTGAGGAAGAAAAGACCTGCGGTACCTCTCAGTCTTACAAAGGGGGTGGATAAGCCTGCTACTGCTCAGTGAGCTCTCCAGGGCTGCCATTGTTCCATGCAAGGGGTGGTGGACATTACCCAAGATTGATGACAGTTTTGTCATCACCCTCCTGTCCCCCACCACTTCCACAGAATCCAGGTTACAGCCCAAGACAGAGCCAGCTCTCCTAACCAATTTATTTAATTTCTTGGCCTCTGCTCTCGTGATGCTGCTGCACCAACACACCACACCATACATAACAACAGAGGCAACCACAGAGTCAAAAAAGGTCCTCGGGAGGCAGTCCTGTACCCCAAAAGACCTCAGCCTCCGTAGCAGGTGGAGTCTGCTCTGCCCCCTCTTGTAAAGTGCTTGTGTGTTAGTAGTCCAGTCAAGTTTCTTGTTAAGGTGAACACCCAGGTATTTGTAGGTGTCCACGATCTCAATGTCTGTATCCTGGATGTTCACCGGTACCAGGGGGTGATCTTTGCGCCATATTTCATTACGGCCACTGCTGTCGGCACTAAACTTGTACCAGTGTGCGGGACCTGTGCGCTGGAGCCCGAGGACACTTGAGTACCAGTGTGTATCACAGGGCAGGTTAAACATCCCACCTGTCCATCCGCCTCACATCAAATACGGCAATATTAATTTTATGTCCGTGTCCGCACAGAGCAGAGCTACAGCACAGAGCAGGCGATATGTGAGCTGAAGTTTGCCTAAGAAAATGCCAAATAAATATGTTTGTCACAATGTGCGTTTGGTTTGGTAAATAAATGTGCAGAGGCTAAAAACCACTGTAAAACCAGTAAGAGAATGTAACTTCAATTAGGAATTTGAAAATACAGGTTAAAAAGTCCTACCCACTTTTTACACTTTGAAACAGTTTTCTGTAAAGTGCGAATAGAAGTTAAGTTAAAGAAGAGGTTCTTAAACTGTGGGTGAAGGTCCAAAAAGGGCCACAGAGTGTTTAAGTGCAGTACAGTTTGTTTGGCTTAGTTTAAGTCTAAATATTAATCAGATAAAATGAAGATATTTTTATGAAAACATTGCGATCATGCAGGAAAAGTACAGTCATAATTCTTTTTTTTTTTGTATTAAATTTATTCAGTGTTGGTGTTGGTGTGCGTAAGTTCTGCACTGTAATAATCGTTCACACGAAAACCTACTTGTGCCTCCATTTTTTTTTCTGTGCTCCTAAAATTTTTAACTTAGGGGCACATGTGCTCCTGAAAAAAAAAGTTAGTGTAGAGCCCTGTTTTGGTGAGTCAAACCTTCTTGTTGGTTGTCAACTTTAGGTTTTCATTAAAATAAACTCTAAATACGTCAAAACTGCAAGCTGTTAAACTTTTAAGCCACTACATTTGTTAGCAATGTTAAGTTGTAGGCTAATTTGTTTGGTAAGATAGAAATAGCTTTGAAATGTATTGTTCCCTTTATTGCAGACAGTGAATAAATGAGAACTACTGCAAACTTTAGTGGTTCGTGATTTTTTTCTGTTTGAAAAAGGTTTACCAGTAATCATTTGTGTGCTTGGATGTTAGAGTAGAAGTAGAAGTTCTTTATTGTCATTACAGGTACAGTGAGATAGTTGAGGACAGCACACAGATGCATAGAAGTGTAGAAGAGTAAATAAATTAAGCAATAGTTATGATGCACAACAGTAAATGCAATCTTCTAAACAAAATGTACGAATCAGGTTGGTATTTTCAATAAGGCTATTATGGGTAATAAGGTACAACAATGAGTCACGTGACACAGCCGCATGGCACAGACTCCACAGTAATTTAAGTCCAATTTAACCACTCACAGTCCAGAAAATGCAGCCACCTGCAGGAGAATTTTGTGTATTGCCTTGTTGCCAATTGATGTTTATTTAAGCAGCCTTCACTGAACAAGGATGGCGGCGACTCTTGGCCCCTGAAAGTAACATGTGGCCCCTTAATGGCCCCTGTTTTAGAAAAATCCTAGAACCGCCACTGGTTGTCCTGTCCCTGTATGACAGGAGCAGGAGCTGTGTTCGCATTGCCGGCAGTAAGTCAGACCTGTTTCCGGTGCATGTTGGAATCCACCAGGGCTGCCCTTTGTCACCGGTTCTGTTCATTGTATTTATGGAAAGAATTTCTAGTGTCTAGTCTAGTCTAGTGACCGAAAGGACAAGATAGTGGATACAAGCGGCCAAAATTAGTTTCCTCCGCAGAGGGGCTGGGCAATTCCTTAGAGATAGGGTGAGGAGCTCGGTCACATGGGATGAGCTCAGAGTAGAGCCGCTGCTCCTCCATGTCGAGAGGAGCAGCTGAGGTGGCTCAGGGATTTGTTCCGGATGCCTCCTGGACGCCTCCCTTGGGAGATGTTCCGGGCATGTCCCACTGGAAGGAGGCCTCGGGGAAGACCCAGGACACACTGGAGGGACTATGTCTCTCAGGTGGCCTGGAAATGCCTCGGGGTCCCTCCGGAGGAGCTGGAAGAAGTGTCTGAGGTGGGGGAAGTCTGGGAGTCCCTGCTTAGACTGCTGCCCCCGAGACCCGGCCTCGGATAAGCGGAAGAATGGATGGATGGATATACCCTCTAACCCAGATTTGGGCATTGTACAGCTCCCAGGCCACTACGGCCCTTGGTTGACTCTGCCCTTTAAGATAATTTTGAATTACAAAATATACATATTTTATAATTTTACCTCATTTCACCTCAGACTAAAGCTGCATTGCTTTTATTTTAGAGTTTCTTTAATGGCATTTTTTTGTAAGCCATCTCACTTTTTCATTGTTCAGTCATAACATATAGGCTACTCTTTACTACTAGTAAAGCAGTGAAGTGACGAGCTGATAAGACTAGTAAGTTACTAGTCTTATCAGCTCGTCAAAAACAATGCTATTTACTGCTTTTTATAAAGAAATACAATTATTATTATGGAGAACTGAGTTAAACATTCTGGCCCAGCCCTCCACAATATTTTCTGTTTCTCACATGGCGCCATGGAAAAAATAATTGCCCGCATGATTGCGCAACCATGGCGCCATCATGTGGATCAGTGGATCATCTGCACGATAGAATTACATTTGTACCTGAGGCTTATAATGGTCATATTGCCCTGCAATTCCCTTTAAATTATGTTAATATCTGCACGTATAAAATAGACAGAGCCTATTTTGCCAAAAAGCGTCGATGTTTTTGTGTACTGGGTTGACGTAACGCCGAACGGCATAGTTATAGAACAGTAGATCTCGCATCGACTACTGTTGTCTATTGGAACGAATGCGTCAACAAAGCCGCCATCTTGGTACAGGGTGACGTTGCTTTAAACTTTAAAGCAACGTTACCCTGTACCAAGATGTCCCAGACTGATGTTCATTCCTTTAAAGTTTAAAGGAATGAACATCAGTCTGGGACAAGGCGATATCAGCATTTCCCACAGACCAAGTAGCATTGTGTTAGTCCTGGATTAGGCCTGGTTCAGTTTTGGTTTAGACCTGGTTTAGTTCTCTTGGTTCAGTCCTGGGTTCAATCCTGGTTTAGTCCTGCTTCAGTCCGTATGCGGCGCAAAAATCTTGCACCTTCGCTCGCTGATTTATGATTTTTTTCTTCGTACTGTAAAAATGCTTCGGTCAAATGACGTTGTGATACTTTCGCGTTTAGCCCATAGACAGTATACGGTCCATGGTTTAGCCCATGAAAGCTCTGTACCAAGATGGCGGCAGTATTAACGCATGGCAAGATGTTGAACGCGAGATCTACAGTTCTATATCCATTACTGGACCGTAGCTCCGCCTCCTTTCCTCCTGTCGTCGGTAACAGCGCATCAAAACGAGCGCACCCCTGAAACCACCTCGATACACCCAGGACACCGAGATAACTATTAACAGGAGACGTCCAAGCTCCCACCTTATCACCACTGAGGCTTCTGATTATAAAGGTCGGTCCACCTTAGGTTTTTGAGAGACTGGCGGGAATTGTTTATGGAGTAATTTTGATGGGAACCCAGCCAACAGGCCCGTTATAGCGTCATGTTGAGACCTCTGGGCTGAGCTCTTCAGAATGAAATAAATATTCTAGCTACCCGCCTCCACAAAATGTTGTCTTAATGTACAAAGTATAGAAACAAACTATAATAGCAAAATGAGTCAATAATTTATATCATTGTTCTAATAACCTAATGAAGCGTCACGATAGGCCTGTAAACATCGCCTAACTGCCTTGTTGATTTTTGTAGAGCTGTGACAGGCCTACCTGTTATTTTTGTTTTCTTTATATTCATAATTTGTTCTGTGATATCAATCGAGCCCTTTTAATGAAAGACAATTTTATCTTTTAGGGCCATGATGGGCAGGCTAAGGGGAGCTGTCCTCATCTGTCTTCTTATTATGGGCCTCCTATACTTTGATGGGACTTTGGCTAAAAAGGGAGGTGGATTTGGAGGAGGGAAGAAAACATCATCATCAAACAGGGGGGGGTCCTCAAAGCCCTCCAACACTCAACCAGGAAATTACCCCCGGCAGCAGACTCCTAATCGAAACTCTAACCCATATCCTGCTGGTGGAAGTTATCCCCACCCGGGAAACACCAACCCTGGAGGATATCCCAGACAAAATCCAGGAGGGAATCCTGCGGGAGGCTATCCAGCTGCTGGAGGATACCCTAACCAACCCGGAAGAGGAAATTATCCTAACCAGAACCCTGCAGGGGGCTATCCAGCTGCGGGAGGCTATCCAGCTGCCGGAGGATACCCTAACCAACCCGGAAGAGGAAATTATCCTAACCAGAATCCTGCAGGTGGTTACCCTGCAGGTGGTTACCCTGCAGGTGGCAGGTATCCTGCTGCTGGGGGATACCCAGCAGCGGGAGGATACCCCAACCAGCCAGGCAGAGGCTATCCAAATCAGTACCCAGGTGGCTATCCGGCCGCAGGTGGATATCCAGCTGCTGGGGGTTATCCTAACACTGGGTGGGGAGGTGGCTATCCAGTACGAGGAGGTAATACAGGCCAGGGCTGGGGTGCATATCCTGGGGGTTATCCTGGGGGTCATCCTGGGGGTTATCCTGGTGGTGGAATGGGAGGCTACCCAAACTGGAATCCCAACAATAAGATCCTCAGCCCTCGCTATGGTGTAGGAAGCTATGGCGGTTATGGGATGGGCGGGTCTCCTTTTGCTCGTACAGCCTCGAGCCAAGGCTTTATGCCTAAAGTCGAGTCTAAGGGTTTTGCTAAAAAGGCAATGTTGGCAGCTGGGGTGGGTGCTATGGCTGGCATGGCTGTTGGTTATGGATTAGGGCGATTTCCACGACCACATTTTCACTTCCGAAGTCAGGAAGAAGAATACTACTACAACAACTACATGTACCGTCGCTACGGCACCCAGTCCACGGATCAAAAAGACTATGGTCGTGATTACGAGTACAAGCCACCTCCCCGAGCTGAGCCCTATGATAAGTACATGGACAAATGCATGAACCGAACGGACCTTCTCAAAGACCAGGACAAGACTGACATAGACGAAGAGGACAAGGACACTGTCAACATTGAGGAAATTGGGTATCCCTCTCTAATAGAGCAGATGAAAGCACGGCGCTGCGTGGAATTGTACATGGCCTACTCTGAGAAGTTTCTCCAAAAGCGTGCAGAAGCTCAGATACAAAACAAAGGTAGTCTTCTGTGCATGTCTCAGCTGTTCACATCTGTGGTGATTTTACTGTCCAGCATGTTTCTGCTTCAGTAAGCCCTTTTGCTACTAATATACTCACACATGATCGGCCATAGTCTGTGCATAGCTACTCTGTTTTTTATCACCTTGCCTAAATGCTTATGGACCAATCTGTTAACATGTACAGTGTATCTCAACTATGTAATCTCTACTTTGCAACCCATATTTCACATTACTAGTTTTTCTAAGTGAAAAAGGAGGATTCTCTCCCTTTGATAATCCATATTTTGTTGTAATTTATCTGCAAGAGCTGAATGTGGCATATTGAATTGTAGTAAATAACCTGTGAAAAGTTTCCTTTAAAAAACAAATATAGAACTCCAGATAAAACACCAAAATCAAACCATGTGTGGCAAAATGTGCCAAACGTTCATAGTGATGCAGCAGCAATGTAAAAGAAACACTAAACAAAAGAGCTGCTGAGTCACATGTGGTAAATACATTTATCTATGGTGTTGGAATACTTTTGTATGAACACTGAGTTTAGGACTTAGCACCTTAAAGTATTTACTGAATTAACATTAACAGTGAAAATTCTATGAGGTACGACATAACGTCAAGCTCCATCGAAAAATATGGTCACATTGCATTTAAGGTTAAGTACAAATTATTTGTACATGTGAGCCAGTCGTTTCTTTGTGGGTTGAACCAGAGTGCGGTCTAATGGATGTGATAATGCGTCCACATGAGAAATCTGTTTGCCTTGTAATTGGTTATGTAAGATGAGACTCTATGATATCCACGTGGCCTGTAACATTGCTGCATTTCTTTATTATGGTATGTGCAGATTACAATATAACTTTGCCAGACACTTTTCTGACTTAGAGAGAGCATGATTTCATTCAGCAGCCATATGGTGACAGGTGTAAGTTCTTTGTTGACTCCCATTGGCCTACAGCTGCAGGAACGGTTTTCAGTACTTAACAATAGTGAACTAGGTGGAATACTACTCAGATTCCTTCTTAAAATTTGTACAGCTTTTTTATTATTATTTTTCATATTAATGTAATGTTTTAACATAGAAAACCAGGGAATTAAAAATTGCTGGAAAAATAATTTACTAAATAACTGGATTTATATTTTTTGTTTTATTGTGCATAAAATCTGATACAAGCTCAACTGGAAATACTCCTTTTCCAAAAATCCTGTTCTACTCCACCCCTGTTGTGTGCAGCTGATTACTTTTTCCAGTCTTCCTTCTTCTGGCGATATATAAGAAGTATAAATTGCTCTATCCATAATACGACTTTTGTTATCCCGTTATACATTACATTGTTTTTGAGGCACCTTGTGTATGTTCTTTTTAAAGTGTTTGCTAACTCTCTGTACTGTTTTGTTTGTTGTAAAAACATATTCATTTAAACATGGGTATACATTTGATTTAATAAATTGTATAAAATGTCCTTCATGAACAATGGGTTTTTGTGTTAAAGATCTGTAAGTGCACTTAATTTTCATGGGGCACCCTCCTCATATTTAGAGTACACAGACTTGTGTGTACTGTAAACACCTGAATCTCCTGTTGTAAGCACTTGCATCCAAGACATCAAAAACAGTCCACAGTTGGTCAATAAAATGACTTTCATGCTAAGGAGATTGTTTTACTGTGATTAATAAATCCCTGAAACTGAAGTACAGTATACGGTATAATGTTTAACATGAAGTATCTTCCCCACTAGTAATGTTTTTTCTTTTTCTTCAGCTTTGTTACAAAGAATAGTATTAGTCTGCATGGTTTCTTCAGTACATTTTGGCTATCTCTTTTTTCTGGCAAAATGATACTTAGTACAAGTACCTAACCTTTTTGCAAAACATTTTTATTTGACATCATGTTTTTAAGGATTCCTTATCCAGATTATCAGCACTGGCACCAAGGACAGCAGAAAAACAGAGTTGTTTAGGACAGGAGCAGCTGCGTTCCACTGTGACTGGTCCTCCAGCCTCTGGCCCTCTTTGTGGTACATGTGTTGATTGGATGAGACTGTTTTAGGGCCTGATTTCTTTTTTCCTTTTCCAAGAAAGCCCAGGCCATAGCCAGTGCCCGTTCCTCCGAGTATGCCCGCAGCAGCAACAGCCCCCACCACTCTGAGGCCCTGTTTAGTGAGGCCTTTGTTCTGCAGGGCCTCTTTGTTGCCTTCCCCTTTGCTCTTGCCCCAGAACAGTCTTCCACTTTTACAGAGGGTCCTAGGGCACAGACTAGAGAGGAGCAGGAGGCACATGCACAAAGAGTAAAGCCGGGTCTCCATTACTGCAGATAGATCTGTGGACGCATGAGGAAAAGAGGCTGGTCACAGATGTGTGTGATATAACTGACATAAGATGCTTTAGTGTTTGTTTGAGGCGGGCTCATGCAGTCACATGATTAGAGCACAACAGACCTCTGGAACACTCTTCTGCTCAACAGTTGGATTATCTGAACATAATGTGTGTGGTGCGTCTCCCTTTCATTCACAGTCACATATTACAAATGTATTACAAAAAGAAAAAAACAAAACAAAACCCAAACTAGGAAAGGGAACAGGAATAAAGGCTACTACTTTATAACATTTTCTTCCAATTAAAGGAAAATTACACACATTCACAATAGAGATTTAGTCTGCACTCAGCATTATGGTCTTTAGGATGATGTCAAATATTAGTTTTAATTATTAATATTTAAGTACACTTTACACTTAACACAAACTAGTGTAATTCCTTTTCAGATGACATTATTACAGAACTATTTTCGCTTCAGATAATGACTACTGTAATGATAATTAGGCTACTTAACTATATTTATTAGGTAAAATGTATTAAGCTCTTGTTGCATGTTATAATAAAAAGGAGAGATAACCTTACCTTTCTGTCTGGTCTGACAGTGGGGTGGTGGTGCTGTATCTGTGGTCACCTCTGAAACTTTCATCACTCGGATGCTTTTAGGAGTCATCTCCATGGAAACCACTGCTAACGCCCGTCCCACCCACAAGGAGGGGCTCTGGGCTCGCAGACAGTACAGTCAGTGATTTTTGCTGACACATAGGCTGCTCTGCATTCAGACTGAATGCAATAACTTGTTCTCAACACAGTAATAACAAACAGGGCACATGAAAAATAAGTGACTTAAAAACTTTATTCCAGTTATGGGAATATACAATTTGATTAAGGTGACCAAAGTCCTTTCAGTGTAGCGTTTTAGTTTTCAAAAATATATACAACAGAAAACTACCTTTTTGATTAATTTATTTATTTATTGTAAAAACAAAAGATAAATAAAATAAAACTAATTAATAACATGATTTCAAAGTTAAATGTGTGTTTTTATTTCAGGCAGTCCAACCAAATAAGACACAAATTCATTGATCTAACACAATTTTTTTTTTTTTTTGATCTAACACAATTTCAAGTATAAGAAAAAAACCTCTTCCATCCTTAACTGAGATGAATGCAAATATAAATACATGCAAAAATGTATACACTAAAAAATACAATAAGAGATAAACATGCATGTATATTCCTGACTAAAAGTGTAAAAGCCTATAGCAATCTGTATCAAAATGGAAGATCCTGGTGTCACTTTTTATGTCAGAATTTGGTTATTTGACACAGGAAGTAGCAGCTGGAAGCACAATGCAGCATCAGTCTATGGAGGGTTGATTAGATAACATTCTCAAAAAGTTGCATGGAAGCCATTATATTTTCATCCTGGAAAAGAGAGGCACTTTTACTGACATTGTTCAAAATAAAGTTGTGTCATCTGCTTGTTACCTTCTGACATGTTTCGATAAATTCGTCAATCGTCACCACTCCATCTCTGTTACGATCCATTTTCTACAAAATTGCAAATTCCACAATTTGAGGCCCACACTCAGGACTGTAATGTATCATGTCCACAGACATTGTTTCCAGTCAACAGTTTATAAGATCAAACTCACCTGGAAGAACTTCTCCACATGCTCAAACGGAGAATCGTCCCGCACACTGGGCAGTGTGTACCGCCCCATCATGTCATAGATGGAGGTCATTATTGCCAACATTTCCTGAGAGAAAAGTCAAAGATTGTAATACTATATACACACACGATATTGACCTGATGGCTCTGTATACCTCTTTAGTGACATAACCGTCCTTATTGATGTCATAAAGGTTGAAAGCCCATCGGAGCTTCTCCGTCACAGAGCCCCTGAGGAGCACGGACAGCCCCAGCACAAAGTCCTGTTTATAAGCACATGCTCTTATTTAGACGGTAAAGCAATGCAAACTACAGAGCAAAAGCTTAACACTATATACCTCAAAGCGGATGGAACCATTCCGGTCCATATCGAATGCATTAAACAGAAAATGAGCATAAGTGGTAGCATCTGAAATGAAAATTACAGATATTTAGTGGAGAAAATATAAAAATACAGATATTAAAGTGTAGTTGATGAATTTACAACTGCGACAGTACCTCCCTGAGGGAAGAATTGTGAGTAAATACTCTTAAATGTTTCTTCATCCACTAAGCCACTGGGGCACTCCTGATGATCAAAGACAGACCTGTGTCATGGTACAACCCATACAAACATAAACTTTATTTAAATAATAAATAGTGTTTTTAGTGCTGTCTTATTACCACAATGGACTCTCATCATTTTGAGAACAGGCAATGCTATTTCTATTGCAGATCAAGGGTTTTATAAATAGGCCTCACATCTCAGATTCACAGCCTCTGTGTCCAAATTTAAACCCTAAGAGAGTTTGCAGTTTGTTTTACCTAGAGTATAAATCAAGTGAAATGTTTTGTGAAAACTTAGTATAATGGAGATTATAAATGATGAAAGGATAATCTAGAATAGTTATAGTGTAGATCTGTTCTGCACCTGTTGGTCATATTCCTCTAAATAAATAAGTAAATAAATAATTTTGTGCAGTCATAGCACTTTGGAAGATGCAGATGTAGATAAAAGGCTCTTGCAGTGGGTTTTCTAAAGTGTGAAAAAATGTCATTGCTGCTGTTTTGGGGAAAAGTTCAGTAAAACACTAAAGCTCAACAACTGTGGTTTCAGCATTTTGTTAAACATCTTTAACGTCCCCCTAAAGCCCATTAAACAAACATCAATGCCTGCTGTTGTTTCCAAGACTTGTAACGCATGCTTTGTTTACTTGTGGCCCTGTTGTTCTCCTCTTTAATGGCCCACTGCTACATTTAATGGCACATTACAGCCCCTGAATGTCAGTGCGCATTATACCCTTCTAAAGTTAGAACACATCATCTCCAAGGTGCCATCAGTCAGAGAAAACAAAACGAATAAGCACACTGTCAAATTGATCAGTGCAGTCTCATTTTCCACTGGAACAATGAGCTAAAGCACAATCAAAATAATTTCATTAATTCAATTTATCTCCGTGGATCAGTCCTTCATTTCAAGCAAAAACTGCATGTATCAAATATGGACAATATATTGCCTATACCTTGAAAAAGCTACAGCACCTGCACCATCATTGTGCCTTCATCCATTGCAAAAAATAATAATAAATGATAATATTTTACATAGAGTTTTTTCTACTTCACAGATGCTAGTTAAGGACACAACAACAACAGCAGCATTTATTTATCTGTGGGAGAACTGACAACTCTATCAACAATGTTTATGTTGAGAGCGGGATTTGAACCACCAACCTTCGGATCAGAGGAGGAGCACTCTACAAAAAGAGCTACTGCTATCTAGTATTTGACTATATTTGGAAACCCAAGAGCAGCTGAGGTACTCACATTTTTGAACCCCCTGTAGAGTGACTGCAGCTCCTTCCTGGTGAACTGGGTCTGAGCTTGGAGCTGCTCCAGGCCTTCAGGCTGGTGGCGCACCATGGACAGCTCCAGGTCACTGTCACTGCTGTCTGTCGGAACAAGCAGAACACACAAACAAAGGGAAAATGCAGGGAAAGAGGAGGAGCAGGAGAGGATAGGAGCGGTAAGACTGGAACAAAAAACAGAACATAGTGTGGGAGAAATATCTGAGCATCAGCAACTGGAAATGCTCACCATCTAAAGGGGGAAATAATATGAGAAAGGTGCAAGGAGAGGAGAGTGAGACGGGTGGAGAAACAAGGAATGTATAGTTTATGTATTGCCTAATAAGTCTTGTGCTGTTTTGTTTACAATAATGGACACAAGCCTTAAACAATCAATAAAGCGTCATCATAGAAATGTTTGGAAATGCATCCTCTAAATACAGTGTACTTGGTGTATTTATGTAGTTATTAACTAGTAACATACAGACACAAAGATATTTAAAGTCAGTACACTGGTACTGGTATTGGTATGGGAAAAATGGGAAGAATACACACTCCAGAAATGACAAAAGATGCTCACCGTCTTCTCAACATCAGATAGGTCAGGAGGGAATATCAGTAAGGTAACAAAAGCAATCATTAAATTATATAACAAACAACTAACACAAGAACAACAATACATTGAGCATGAACCAGGTCCACACTTTCCATGGTTGTCTTACCTTCTAATGACAAAGGTTCCCAAATCCCAAACTGTTTCAGCACAACAATAAACAGCCCGATCACGACAGCGATGGCTATCATTTCCATGCCCTCCATTTTTGCCTTTCATTTAGATACAGCGCCTGGTTCCGAATTGCTACAATAATAAAGTTAAGCGTTTTAGATGCTAACTCTTTTCAACTAATGTCAGCTATGGCCAGTCATCTCTGGGCTATTAACGTCTCCTTTTCAAACGCTTGTAGTACAGGCGTCAGCACTTCTTATCACTTAGATGAAAGCCACCGGCTACAATCAGGGTTGTGTTAAAACGCTAAGAGAATGGACGGAGAACATCCCCTTTAAGGCAGGTAAGTGATCAAATATCTTCATTCCTATTCCTAAAAGGTAAGTGCTGTATCCAAGTCTCCTGCGGCTGGTGTTTAGAGACCTGACCTGTTCAGTTTTGGATCTCTCCCACAACAATACTACTACACCAACTAAGTGCTCCTCCCACAACAGCCTGCCCCCCTCTGTCCCATGTTCAGATGTGTGTGTCTGAAGTCGGCGAAGGGAGTGCGTGATACTGAAGGAATTTCTTCACTAATAGTCTCTGATGGACAGTTTGTGTTGTCTTTATTCCCTCAGTCATTTCAAGGATGCAAAGCTGTAAAACCAAGCATTGATCCACATCCGCTGATGGTTGGGATATGAACAGCACTTAGGGTGAGGGAGTCTGCCCTGCCCTGAGCGGCGCTGCCCCTGTCTCCTGGACACTTTGTTGTTTAAAATAGTAGATATTGTATATGCCATAACGCTGCCTTTTAAGTCATAGAAGCTCATTTAAATGGTCACTGTATTGCTAACATGGGCTAATCTTCACTTTCATGTCCTACTCAGTTAGGAGCGGAAGGTATGCCAAAAAGTTACTATCCAATTTTTTTTAAATCCAGATCTCAATTTTGATTGTCTCACTATTCATGAAATATACCTTTTATCTTTATATTGCCTTAAAGTGGGATATACAGTTATTTGCAACTTCATACTGCAGTGTAATTGGATAATTCCATCTGTCACTCACTCAGAGCTTTACAGAGGCTAACCAATACAAAGAATGGGTGGGTTAAAGTGTCTGAGTTAAATTAGAGAGCAGCATTAAAGAGAAAAGCACCAAATCACCAAAAAAGCATATTGTCACACAGATCAGATCACATTTACATGTTTATTGCCAAATCATCCAGCCCTATGCATAAAAATGCTGAAAATAATGTAGGCTTAATTGCTTTGTAAACTTTGTGCTCATGACAATATGTCCCAAAAGATGACCAGCTTCAGAAATCAATCTTTATTGCCCATATAACAAGTGAAATAGCCACGTTTGTTTTAGTTTTATTAGTTTGTACACCCTTTGTTTAGTTTCTGACCATATCGTAAACTAGGATGTGGGTCTTGAGTGTGTGCAGGACAACACTGATGATGCTGCACAACTTAATGGACAGAGCAGAGCAGATCAATGGTGGAGTTAGAAGAGACAACACTAGTTAAAACATGCGTTTAGTCAAACATTACACCTCATCAAAGTAAAGACCATTGTAAAACATTTTTGACCAAAATTCATGTGACTTGATATGTATACAGTAGCTTGCCCTTAAAATAAGAGATATTTATCCTTTCATTAAAAAAATACTGAAAATGGTAAATGTACACAGGCAGAAGACACCATAAGTCACCATAATTTAATCTCAAGCATTAACAATCAAACTGAAATTTCTTCATTTGAAGTAATCTATTTTAAAACTCTTCCACAAAGTAGCATGTCAAATTTCAAAGGGGATTTGAAAAAAAAACAGGCCTTTTCCCCACTCACTTACTTTATGGCAGTAACCAGTTAAATAACTGCACTGACAGTCTGAAGAAACATTAACGTATAAAATGATTTATGAAGAAGAGTTAGTGCCTGGTTTAATGGCCACCGCTCATTTGCCTTTAAATGACTTTCCAAAGTATTCTGCTGTAGCAGACAGAAACACACTCATCCATTACAGTTCACGAACCTGTGACATCTGACAGGTGAACATTCAGGTGACAGGTGAATATTTTGTTAAATCTACCAACTGTTCTTGACAGTAGCTAATAGCCCAGAATGGAAAAACTGCCATAATGAAAACAACCACTAGAGGGAAACCCTGTACAATGCAATCTTTGCTTTAGTTTGATGAAGGCATGTCTCTTGAATATTCTGTTTCCTTATGACATGCTTATGATATGCTAATTCATTAGGCATCACTCCATTTATCAGGATGTGTTAAAGGACGTAGCAATGTTGTCTTGATAATAGAGACTGATGTCACTTTCAGATGTGCAGTGAGTGTCTGCAGTGTCTCAGCACAGAAGGCAAATGTCAATAATTTAGAGAACAGGGCCATGGTGGGTAACATGGTGTGTACAAACATACATCTACTTTACACAATATAAAATTATTTACAGAGGCCCCTAAATTATGTGTATGTTTCTTATGAGAAAGTCAGTGTTATGTAACACAATAGTTTACAAAACAAAATGCAGCCATGGCGAAATAGACACCAGTTCATTTGCTGACAGATAGGCAGCTGAAATGAAAGGACATCTGATGAAGAAAATACCTGCTCCGGAAATAGCTGAAGCGAAAAAGAAGTGAACACTGAATTTTAAATGTTGATCCCGACTGTAGATGGGGCAGAACAGATAATGTAAAATTCATGTATTCTGGATTAAAGCGGCCTGAACCGTCTCCCTCTGACACAAGCTGCAGCTCCCACTCCACCCTCTCTGTCACTAACCATTTTGTCCCACTCAGATACACTGCATTTTATAAAGACTAGTGAAAGTGGGAGTACCTGGTCCCTGCTGATTGGTGCTGTCGATAATCCACTTTACCAGACAACATTTCATCAGAGACTTTCGGGTGATGCGAGGTTTCTGCCACTTGGAGCCTTCTGTTTGTGTGTCTGGACCAGGATCTTTACCATTGGCATCAGGCAGGAGACCCCCATCCACCACCTTTTTGTTCATCTACAACACAAAACAACATCAAAATTGTTGTGCCAAATTGTCATAATCATGAATATTTTTGAGAATTTGTAAACTGTCTACTTTTGTATGAAATTCAAGCATGCACTATAATGGCACTTAAGCCAGTTTTGACCTGATTTGTATGATGCTTTAAAATTATCAGAATTTATTTAAGACTATAACCAAAAAAAAAAAAAAAAAAGACTATAACAAAAAAAAAAGACTATAACAAAAAAAATTAAAATAAAAAAATAAAATAAAAATGAAAATGCCAAAACATTGCACTGAAAAAAAACATTGTCCTGTGACAATTTAACTTCAGGCATTTATTTTTTTCTTCCACAGAACTCTGACCCAAACAGATTGTGAGCATGCAACATTTACCAACTCCACACCAATCCCATGACATTTATTCAGGCAAAATGGCCTCTACCCCCATTTGAGAAATGACAATATTACATTTGAGTGACTGCACTGTATTGCACCACAGTTGATGCTGCTCACTTTTACTGAAAGAAATGAGTTACCTCATTTATTAATTTAATATATCTGAATGCAATTAACCGTGGGTATAAGTGGCCTACAGTAAAATATTGATATTGTGCAGCAATAAGCAAATTCATGTTGTAACACATCAGGTCATAAAGCACATACTGTAAATCAAAGCTTAGCTTTTGTGAGAAGAAAATTGAAGAGTATTATGAGCTCACTGAGTAAACTGATATGTTATATTCATTGTCTGAAGTTAAATTTAGCATCACGTTATCAATACTCTCACACTACATGCACAGTTTCCTCTTCAATATCCATATGAATATTTCAGATATAGAGTTACGCTTTATATAGGCATCGTGCTTAGTGCTACAGTCACAGAACATGCAGAAGTGCTTTCATTTTTCTGTATGTACATTGACTACCCCTTTAAGAAGCTTTGGCAAGAGTTATTTTTGAGGGATTATTTTATATCCAGATGCTTAAAATATACTTGTCATTCACAAAATGCTATATTATCTCAGTTCTTTGTCGCATGATCTGATGATGCACCATTTTCATGATATATTATTTTTTGTTGTCCTATAATGGGATGTTTTTTTTTCTGAGGTTCAGCTCTGGGAACCCCTGTCCCTTTGAATATAAAAGGATGCCAAAACACACAGCAACGAGGATCTCTTAATAATTCACACATTTTAAGACTGTGCATCAATAAAAGATCAGTCTGCTGAGGATAAATGTACAATATAACTATAAGTAAAATGTTACTTCTGTGGAGCTTCATTACACACAACACGATGCAATGTTATTCTCTACCTGTCCTGTATCAGAAGGCTAAATGGATAATAATGATGAATGCACATCTGGTGGTCTTTGATCCTGCACTGCACTCAATGGTCCCTCAGACGTGAGCAGAAGGTGCCTTGGGGTCCCACATCAGAACTCATGCATTATTAAAAAGAGAAGAGCCACGTGGAGCAGTATGTGATCAACTCTGCTGTGAGTCTGTTCACTACGGGTCCACAACCTTCCTCCTGAACACGTGAAGACTGTTTTCTTCTCACAAACCATCCAAACATAACAGTCCATTCTGCTCAAAATTATAGGCTGCATAAGAAGACAACAGTCTCACTTCACGTCACATGTTCTTCTGTTCATCTGGCTTTCCACAGCATAGAAATTCATCATTTAACAATTATATTTTTGTACCACAAAATGTTTTTGTCTTTTAATGAAGACATGCTAAAAATGTATTATTAATAGTTAAACCCATGCCAACACATGCGTTTAACAAATCTTAATCATAGCCCTACAGTATGTGGTGGAGTAGGCTGCCTGACATATCTTTGTATTTATGTTCGAAGTAGCCTACCTGCTTTAAATTGAACACGTTACTTTTAACAACTACAATTTAGATTCAAAATACCTAGTTTATACAAGTTAAAGTCTGACCTAGATCAAATTGTTATTTTTGTTATTTCCTTAGGTCTACATGTAGGCTGCAATGAACTTTGAAAAAAACATCTTTTGCTCCAGAGTCTCCTAGCGACAACAGTGCAAATGCCCAAACGTCGTGACTTCGGTAAATGGATTATGAAAGCAGATTACATGGCACTGACATTATCAGAATAACCCATATTCATATTTTGCATGGCGAAATATTTGTGTTTCCTACCTGCATCGCGTTTGATGGGATCTGTAGGTTACCGCGCCGTAAGCGTCTGTGTCGTCCTCGCCGCGCGTTTGGAGAATGACCCCAGACTGTGAGCTGCAGCAGAGCGGCGTCAAAGCCCCCACACAGAGAGAGGTCCAGCAGCAGAGAGAGCAGGGAGCAGAGAGAGCAGAGAGAGCAGAGAGAGCAGAGAGAGCAGGGAGCTGAGAGAGCAGCGGCAGAGGGAGCAGCAACAGAGAGAGTAGCAGCAGAGAGAGCAGGGAGCTGAGAGAGCAGCGGCAGAGGGAGCAGCAACAGAGAGAGTAGCAGCAGAGAGAGCAGGGAGGAGAGAGAGAGTAGAGAGAACAGGGAGCTGAGAGAGCAGCGGCAGAGGGAGCAGCAACAGAGAGAGTAGCAGCAGAGAGAGTAGAGAGAGCAGTAGAGAGAGCAGGGAGCAGAGAGAGCAGCGGCAGAGAGAGTAGAGAGAGCAGTAGAGAGAGCAGGGAGCAGAGAGCAGAGAGAGCAGGGAGAGCAGCAGCAGAGAGAGCAGTAGAGAGCCGTAGAGAGAGCAGGGAGCAGAGAGAGCAGAGAGCAGAGAGAACAGGGAGCAGAGAGAGCAGCAGCAGAGCGAGCAGCAGAGAGAGCTGAGAGAGCAGCAGCAGAGAGCTGAGAGAGCAGGGAGCTGAGAGAGCAGAGGGAGCTGAGAGAGCAGCAGCAGAGAGAGCAGGGAGCAGAGAGAGCAGAGGGAGCTGAGAGAGCAGCAGCAGAGAGAGCAAGGAACAGAGAGAGCAGAGGGAGCTGAGAGAGCAGCAGCAGAGAGAGCAGGGAGCTGAGAGAGCAGAGGGAGCTGAGAGAGCAGCAGCAGAGAGAGCAGCAGCAGGAGAGCAGCAGCAGAGAAAGCAGAGGAAGCTGAGAGAGCAGCAGCAGCAGAGAGAGCTGAGAGAGTAACAGCAGAGCGAGCAGCAGCAGAGAGAGTAGAGAGCATAGGGAGCAGAGAGAGCAGAGGGAGCTGAGAGAGCAGCAGCAGCAGAGAGAGCTGAGAGAGCAGCAGCAGAGAGAGCAGCAGCAGACAGAGCAGCAGAGAGCAGAGGGAGCTGAGAGAGCAGCAGCAGCAGAGAGAGGCTGAGAGAGCAGCAGCAGAGAAAAAAGCAGAGAGAGCAGCAGCAGACAGAGCAGCAGACATAGCAGAGAGCAGAGGGAGCTGAGAGAGCAGCAGCAGAGAGAGCAGCAGAGAGAGCAGCAGAGAGAGCAGGGAGCAGAGAGAGTAGAGAGCAGAGGGAGCAGAGAGCAGAGAAAGTAGAGCGAGCAGAAGGAGTAGTGCGAGCAGAGGGAGCAGAGAGACTGAGCTGCTCTTCAACAAGTGAGGCGGCATTTAAATACAGAGAGGAAGAGGGGTGAAGACCGTTGTAGTTGTAGCTCTAATAAAGCCACAATGAGAACTGAGACGTAGGTATAATCTAATTTTAGGCTATAAATTGGGATGCTAGAGATTGCTTAGTCCATTGGTTTCAATTGGTTTGCCACATTCATCCCAGTTAGCTGTTTCTGTCCAAATAAAAACAACAATGATGACACAGTTGAGTGCATGAGCAGCATAAACGAGCTGAAGATTCATTAAAAGTGAGAGCCCAAAATACTTGAAAGACATTTAGTGGTGATCGGAGCACTCGGGGCCGTGACACCCAAACTAGAGGAGTGGTTGCAGCAGATCCCAGGAAGGACAACAGACATCTCAGTCCAGAAAAGCGCAGTACTGGGAACAGCAAAGATATTGCGCAGAACTCTCAAGCTCCCAGGCCTCTGGTAGAGGACCCAAGCTGATGAGGGTGAGAGAGACCAACCACCGTGGAAGGTGAGAAATGCGTTTTATATATGTGTGTATGTATATGTATATATATATCGCAGCAAGAAGTTTGCGGGTTCGATCCCCGGGTTGCTCGGGCCCTTCTGTGTGGAGTTTGCATGTTCCTCCCCGTGTCTGGATGGGTTTCCTCCAGGTACTCCGGTTTCCCCCATCAACCTAAAACATGCCCGCACCCCTATGAACTAACATCAAGGACCATGTTGTCCACCCTCCTGTGGTCTCACCACCTGCAGAGGGGTTCATAGGGGGGTCAGGTGCTATGAGTATTGGGCAGTAAACTGCCCTCGCGACCCAGCTGGATTAAGCGGGAGAAGATGGATGGATGGATGGATGACATTGTGATCTTGTATATACCCACATGGCTTCACTGCTGATGGAGACAAAATGAAGAAGATTGTGTCCTGACTTATAAATTAAACCTCTGAGACCTACTAAAGTCATAGAGACCAAGGGATGATACTGTCTGAGCTGTTTAAAGGGCTCAAATGTTCAAAAACAGTCTGTTTAGCACTGTGTGATAGTAGCATCCACTTTCATGTTCTACTATTAACTCATCTGAACCAGAAGGCCAATGCATTCCATAAAACCTGATTACGTCTTATACTTTACAGTAGAGGTATCCTGTAGCAGTGCACTGTGCATGACTTTAAGTGAGTGTAGGAGACTGGAGAATGTGATCTCAAATTGTACTTCTCATTGTGTCATATTATGACCCAACAGTTGTTATACCTCAACATTGTAAAATATTGGCAGGAATGGCTTGGGATGCCTTGAATTTGTGAGAGAGCTTAGTCAGTTTAGGCCCAGGCATTAAATGACAGCTTAAAGGTGCACTTTGTAACCTTTCTGGTGGAGGGTATGCCACCTGCTTGTTTCCATTTCATTTATACAGGAAAACTGGCCTCTACCACCATTTGAGAAAGTACAATATTACTTTCTAGTGATTGCACTGTATTGCATCACAGTTGATCTGAAAAGCTGATCACTTTAACTGAAAGAAGTGAGTTGCCTCATTCATTAATATTTAATATATCTGAATGCAATTAAATGTGGGTGCAAGTGGCCTACAGTACAATATTGATATTGTGCAGTAATAAGCAAATTCCAGTAGTAACACATTAGGTCATACCACACACATACTGTAAATCAAAACTTAGCTTTTGTGAAAAGAAAATGGAAGAGTATTATGAGCTCACTGAGTAAACTGATGTGTTATATCTACTGTTTGAAGTTAAATTTAGCATCACGTTATGAAAACTCTCACACTACATGCACAGTTTCCTCTTTATGCATTAAATTTCAGTTTAAAGATGCACTTTGTAACCTTTCTGGTGCCTGTTTCCATGGAGAGATGCCTTGCCTAGATTGTTTAACAGTATTTTGCATTTATTAAATTACAGGCATTGCGTGACCCAATGATAAGTTTAATACCATACAGTGGAATATTCAGGTAACAAGTAACAACAACTCAATGGAAACCTTTAAGCAGGGAAAGGTACAAAGTGCATCTTTAATATCCAAAACCTTTTTGGTCTCTTGTATTGTTCAGTTGGTCTCTTCATATCATCGACTCAATGATATGAAGAAATCTTATCCAATAGTTTGTGTCCTTGTGGCCCATGTCACATTGGTCTCACTTTTACACAAACGGGTTATTTTTATCCTGGCGGTTTGCTGAGAGACTGTTCACACTCTTCCCGGTAACATGGGGAATGCACAGGGCGTTTCAGCAGACTGTTCATCTGAGACTTCCTATATTTGCTCTCATTTCTCATAAATATTGAATCTTTTTGTGTTTGCCACTAAAATTCACACGACACACTGCTGCACAGAACCACTGCCTCCAACTGTGACTCACTGTCCATCATGGCTCATCTCTTGCCACATACAGTTATGTTTGGGAAGGATTCCATGATCATTTCTTATCTTCAAATATTTTACATTATTATACTTTATACTATATTCTTTCCATGTTTTTTTTTATTTTTATAATTTTAACAAATGTTAATTCACCCCAGTTAATGGCATGCTCCAGTGTTTGGTGCCATGAGTTTGTTGATCTATATACAATAGTTCATATATAAGGCAGTTGATCAGGTGGTACTGTAGGCTATAGTGTTGTATACAGTGGTCTGTTAAATGAGCTGAGCAGCATTCTTAGTGGACCTTACTCAAAAGTTTCCCATAGTGACCTGAACTCCCAGAGCTGTAACATTTTAATTAACTCTGCTCCTAATCTCTGCTATGAGTTAATTGGAGCTCAGAACACTGTGAAGCTGCTGTCATATGGACTTTACAGTGCACTAGAAGATTACAGGACAAATTACATTTGCTGCAGCTTAAGACAAAAAGTTTCCCTGTGAATAGTTTTTATTTCAGTGTACATCATCATACATGCAAACAATGTTGATGTTTAATGTAAAATGAGATAATCACAATATACCTTTTCAGAAAGTCTAAACAGTTTTACTGCTTAGGACATTTAAAGAGCCCATATTTGGCTAGTTTCTGATCTATGTTATAATGCTGTTTCATTCACATATGTTTATTAACACACAAACCCTGGATGTTTGTTCTGTTAAACAGAAAACACTGTGTGGTGTCATGTGGTAATAGAGGAAGTGTTTCACTACGTTTTTAAACTCACTAAAATCATTTGCATAATTTGAGCCCTGGAATTGCACTCTCTGAACTAATAGTAATAGACAGCTGATAACTTGAAAACTTTCACTTCATGACCTCACAAGGCGGAACAGAGCTTTTGAGCTTTTGAGATGTAGACTGATTAATAGTAAAGAGTTACTCATTTGTGTAAATGAAACAAAGCACAACTCCAGGCATGTTTTTGATGCGGTAACAATATTCTAACATGGCCTGATGATCACAAGACTTAATTTTGCATAATATAGATCCTTTAAATAAATAAATGAAAATACAGCTTCTTTTTTGTACTTTTACGTTTGAACTTAGTAAAGTACTAAGCATGAAAGTACTAATACAATTTAATGACACTGGTTCAGCTCTGGCTATGGTCAAAATTCACCCCAGCAGTCCCTATCAGTGCTATAAGTTCAGAGCATTTGAAGCAGTTCATCACTGTCAGTAACCCCATGAAGAGCTGTGCCAGCTCCAGCTGTCCTCAGCTGCACTCCCATTCACCTATTACACACTGTATCTTCACATTCACCTATTACACACTGTATCTCCATATTCACATATTACACACTATCTCCACATTCACCTATTACACACTGTATCACCACATTCACATATTACACACTGTATCTCCATATTCACATATTACACACTGTATCTCCACATTCACCTATTACACACTGTATCTCCACATTCACCTATTACACACTGTATCTCCACATTCACCTATTGCACACTGTATCACCACATTCACATATTACACACTGTATCACCACATTCACATATTACACACTGTATCTCCACATTCACATATTACACACTGTATCTCCACATTCACATATTACACACTGTATCACCACATTCACATATTACACACTGTATCTCCACATTCACATATTACACACTGTATCTCCACATTCACATATTACACACTGTATCTCCACATTCACATATTACACACTGTATCACCACATTCACATATTACACACTGTATCACCACATTCACGTATTACACACTGTATCTCCCATTTACATGACAGCTTCATTCTCTCTGATTGATGGAGCTTATGTAAAAAGGCTCATGAGGTTGAGCAGTAATGAAGCTCATACATTACACTGGGATCACTGAAAGTTTGGAAAAGTTTTTCCTTCCTTATTTCAAAATACTTTTTGCACTGACATGAACATTGTCAACAATTCTCAAATTGGGGCTATTCAAACTATATAACAAGGTTCCCCAAAGGTTTACCCCAAAACTTTAATCTTTTCTTAAATACTAAAATTGATAGAGTTGTTACAGTTCTACACTAACACTACCAAGTAAAAACTATTAGAAATTAATCTTCACTTTTTGAATACATGGTCAGAACATTTTTGTCAGTACTGAAAATGTGAGTGCTGCACAGTCTCCATTCAGACACAGGAGGGCAGAGTTTTCTGGGAAAACTCATCATCAGCGTCTGCAGGCTGCTGACAGATCAGGAATGGGCCACAGAACAATCTGATCAAAACTATGGTAAAGTAGCCTGTTTCAGTTCTGACTCAGCGTGTGGTCGTTAGTCCTGATGACTGTATTCGAAATGTAGCTTTGAGCTAAACAGATGTTCTAAGTATAGTGTATGTCTGTGTCTATAAAAAGTCATTCATTTTCTTATAGAGCAAAAGGGATTCCTTTCATGTGAAACTGGAGTCGTCTTAAAGCAGCTGTTTGAGCCCAGAGGGACAAAAGTGAAATATCTGATATAATGAGCAGTGTGCAGGGGAAGTTACAGGATGTGTGCAGTTTCCCTGGGTGTACTCTATCTCTGGCTAAGGGTTTAACAAAGATGTTTACTTTCCAATAACAATAATCACTTAGAGGAAGCTTTAAATAGAAGGAAAAGGGAAGAGGAAAACTTATTTATGTCTGAGACACACACTCACTTAAAGTCACATTTAAAAGATTTACATATTTCTGTGGTTACTCCGCTGCAGATTAAATGTTCAGAGAAGGGATCTCATGAGAGTTATAGCCCAGACTTCACCAAACAAACATGCCCAGGATAGTAATCTATGGACTGCCTTGTTTTCCTGACGTTTGAGAGAGGAGGAAGAGGAGGAAGAAGGTCTGGAGAGGACTGAGGATCCTCCCCCTTCCCCACAAGCATAGAGCAACAGGAAAAGACCAGGGGCCACAGCTGCACTCTGCACCAGAGCACACACATGTCCACTGGATTTTTAACAAAGACTATCAGCTAAAGCGAAGGAATGAGCAAGAATCAGAAAGACGTGAAAAAAATTCAAACTGTTTATCTACAAAACCTGGAGAGGCTCAACCAGGGCAAAAAGTCAGAGAAGAAACTGTGGAAGCCTAAAGAGGGAGAGTTTGTGGTGCAGACAGCCATGGAGAAGCTGCGGCAGGCACCTCTTGCTGGACACAAGAGCTCTGCTCACAGGATCAGCAGGGACCTCACCTGTTCCATTTGTCTGGACCTGTTCAAACAGCCTGTGTCTCTGCCCTGTGACCACACCTTCTGCCAGACCTGCATCGAGGGCTACTGGATGGGCCCCCGAGGACCCGGCCAGGGGGGCACTGGCTCTTGTCCACAGTGCAGGAAAGTGTACCCGGGGCAGAGTTACCGTCCCAACCGCATTGTAGCCAACATTGTCGAGAGCTACTGCCACGGGCTGGAAGAGGGAGACCCCGGGCCCTTGCTTCCACAGGTGAAGGCCCCTGAGCAGCTGCCGGTGCCCCGCTGCAGCAGACACCGAGAGGAGCTGAAGCTCTACTGTGAGGAGGACCAGGAGCTTGTGTGCTTAGTGTGTGGGCTGTCTCAGGACCACCGCTCCCACACTATGGTGTGTGTGCAGGAGGCCCAGCTCAAGTACAGGGTGAGCCACTGTCTGTCTATGCTGCCCAATACCTGAACGACTCAGACAACTCAAACATTTTGTGATTTTGCCAGGCATCTTTGAACAGCTCTATGGATTCCCTGAAAGCTGAACTTAACATTGCACTACAGTGTGACCGTGAGGCAGAGGAGGAGGTCAGAAAGCTCAAGGTGAGAAAATGTTTACATTTCATGACTCATCGGAAATGAAAATGCTTTTTATTATTATCTTATAATGTAAAAGCAGTAGCAAATATGATGTATGTATATGTAAGTAATAGATTTGGTATGTATGCCTTTACTATTAGAGAAAGAAGTAAACTAAATAAATAATGTTCACAGTAAATTGCTCCACTTTTTTTTTTTTTGCTATATGATGAGTTTGAGGAGGAGTTTTTATTTCAAGAATATATTCCTTGCGATATAGGTAACATTGCAGTTTCACTATGAAATCCTGGGCAGACTGTGTAGATAAATTCCTCATGTGACCATCAGGAGCACACAGCCGACCTAAAGCAGCGCATTGAGGCCCAGTTCAGTGACCTGCATCAGTTCCTGTACCAGGAAGAGAAGCTACTACAGGTGAAGCTAAAGACAGAGGAGCGCAGGGAGCTGATCCGACTGGACGAGCACAAGGCCCTGCTGTGTGTGGAGATCTCACGTCTGCAGAGAGCCGTGGAGGAGACAGAGGACAAGCTCAATGAGCAGGATCCCTTCACTCTGCTCCGGGTCAGTCACACAGCTCTAGTGCTCCATCTGGAAGTGCTCAGCAAACTCATGACTCAGCAATCAGTCAAAAAACACTCAGCCTTCCATTCAAAACTCATTTGTTCCCATAAGTGTTTTGTTACATGAAAATCCCACAGTTTTACTTATACTTAGACTTATAAACACATTTTTAGTGCAGGGTGTGACTAGATTGAGTTTCCTGTGCACATTCTTCAGACAGAAATCTGAATCTAATGCCAGGTTGCATATGAAGATCAGTCACATATATACATGTAAAATACTGCTGAAACTACACCACGGTTGTAATGACTTAATAATAACAGAGGGCTTGGCTCAGACTCAGACCATCAGGAAGCAGGGCTGTGATCTCATTCACTGATCAGAGGATAAGGGTTTGAGGCAGAAGGCCACGCTTTGGCCCAAGGAGTGGGACTTTCCCCGGCCACAGGGAGCTCTCACAGGGTGGATACTGTGAGCTCAGACATTGATGTAATGTGGAAAAGCTGTCTTTACTTTCATATACAACCAAACTAATCATCCCTCTCATTTTCTGTGCTTTTCTAGGGTATCAAAGCGCTGCTACAGAGGTGAGCAGTGGCTAATATTTCACTGTAAATGTTGTGTTTTCCATTCTCATATTGGTCTGCTTCTCTTGGCAGGCCGCTGCTGAAGTTTGAAAAACCTAGCTTTACACCCCCCAGTCTGTGTGAGGGGCGCTTTGCGGGGCCTCTTCAGTACCGAGTATGGAAGTCCATGAAAGGAAGCCTCTACCCAGGTACATTACATCAACTCTCTTGCACTGTGCTTTATTATATGTGCATAGATCATTCATTTTAAATTTAAATTTGTCTGTAGTGCCTGCAGCCATCACATTCAACTCAAGCACAGCCAACCCATGGCTTAGCCTGACCTCCTCCCTCACATGTGTGCGCTATCAGACCTTCAACCACACAGTGGAGGACAATCCAGACCGGTTCAACGCGGCTCTGTCTCTGCTGGGCAGCCAGGGCTTCACCCATGGGCGCCACTACTGGGAGATTGAGGTGTACAGTAGCACAGTTTGGACAGTGGGTGTGGCCCGGGAGTCTGTGCCAAGGAAAGGAGTGATCAAAGCCCTGCCAGCCAATGGTTTCTGGACCCTGTCTCTGTCCTATGGGGTCCAGTACATGGCTGGGACATCACCCCCAACTGTCCTGTCACTGGAGGAGCCTCTGGCTCGCATTGGCGTGTACCTGGATTATAAGAGGGGCCTGGTGTCTTTCTATAATGCTGAGAGCATGACACATTTGTACACCTTTAGAGAGACATTCACTGAAACTCTCTATCCTTACTTTAATTTAGGCTTTCTGGATAAAGTGCATGAGAATGAGCCTCTCAAAGTTTTCCTTCCAAAAATCTAACAAGCTGTAAATTGACAAAAAGAAAACAAACAAACATTAACAATAAACAAAGACAAATCTCAGAATGAGTGAATATATGGCACCTTTTGTATACAGTGAGTATACTGGGCTTTGTGGGCTGGTTCTATTGTGAACTATATTGTTTTGAAAATGCATTCAATAGTTTTTATTTGTATTTTTTTTTTTTTTTAAAGGCCAGTGTTGTGCATAACATCCATTTGCACAAACATCTATTACATCCTTCGTACTACTGTGATTTGTTTAATAAACTTTTGTGGAGTGCCACACAGACATAAGTGTGTATTGAATATTTTCATATTTCTAAGAAGTTCAAATAACATTCACCTTGTCATATTGAATGTGAGTTAATCCTAAAATAGTAAGAATAAAGGCTTTTGCTCTATGGAGTTATACAACACTAATCTATTCTGTTTATGGGGCTTTTAACATCAGCTCAGCTGGTTAAAGCAGAAAATATATACTCTTTTGAAAGAGTAACATTTTGTACAAAAAACAAAACACATTGAAACTGACATAACATTATTGTTAATCTCTATATTTTATATTTTTCAAAACAAAAATAGGTAAATTACTTTATACATCATCAATATAATACACTTCTGCATATCCCATGTTTGTCTTGGCAGTTTAAAACAATATTTTAAACTTTCACTACTGTCTAATGTCCTATGCTACACAAGGCTGGAGTTCACTGATCCAGAAGTGAATGTGAAGTATTTGGGTTGGTGTCTGTGGTTTCCATTGGTCCATACTTCGACTCCTTGTCTGCAGCTGGGTGTGTCCCACTTAATGTTAGGGTCCAAGTCTCATTTTAGATTGACGATAGGTTTAGCTTGCATGCAATGTGTCCTGGAACTTTGTGCTCGTATACTGTACATGAAAGCCTTTTTTACTAATGCTGTCATCTGAATGAAACTTTAAAATAATGGCATCTCCGGCTGAGTAGATCTCCTCTGGTGCCTGTAAACACATCACAGAAGTAAGATATGGCACTAACCCTCTGAGATCTGTTTGTCTTCTCATTTGAATCTTACTCCCGATCCACAGAAGCGGCCCAGCCTAGGAGACTTGGTGTCTGCCCCATCGTACAGTTCAACGTAATCATAACCACAGTCGGCTTCTTCTTCTATCTCAAACACCTGGAAGATAACCTCCACACCATAGCCCTTCTCAGCAGACACCACCCACTCACAGTCCGCTCCTCCTGGGTAATTGTTATCTCCAAATTGGGCATGAGAGAACAAGTCTTTGGTCTTGACCTCAGCTTTTAGACTTCCTCCACATTCTGAGAAGTCATCACCATAAAATGAGCGTCAAATAGAAGAAGGGCAAAATTCTGCTTTTTGATTGATCTATATAAAAGCAGTACTGTCAATAATTATTCTTTAAGGTGCATATTACCTGATCTGTAGGAGGCCTCAAAGCCTCGCTTTTGCACTGAGTTGTCAGAAAAGAAACGCAAAAACATCTTATTGTCACTTGAGATGACCGGAGAAGGCTTCTTAGTGCCACAAAATCGTCCTAAACTTGGAGAACGGACATCTCTGCCATCATAAATCTCCAAGTGATCATAAGCACACTCCAGATGGGCTTCCATGTCAATTTCATTGAATATCTGAAATTTAAATTGTACATGAAAAATTTGACCAGTATGCAGTGATTGAAAAGTACAAACAAAAGTAGTTACATACAAGTTTGATGCGGTGGCCTGGAGTAGAGGACATAGACCATGTGCAGGCTTTCTTGCTGGGATATCTGTCTGGCCAGTTGGGGCTACTGATAATTCCTGAAACACTGTTTACGACATGGTCACAGCCCGCTGAGGATATAAATCGCTAATGTTTAGCTTTAGCTTCATATCTATTAATATGATGACACAACAGTATTGCGATATTTTTTTCTTTAAAGATATTACGTTTTGTCATTTAGCAATCTAAACATATTTGTATGTATATAAATGGATAAAAACTACAATTGATTGCTAATTATTCATCCCCTTTTTCAAATTACAATCATTGTCCCAGGTTTATTTTGTTTTCACATATTAACTGAGTCTGGACTTGTGAGTAAGTCAGTCAGAAACCATTATAGTAATATTTACCTTCTTTGCAGTCGTGCTTATTGTCATGTAGCATGAACCCACTGCGGCATTGACAGCTGTAGCTTCCAAATGTGTTCACACACTCATGCTGACATCCTCCATTTTCTTTGGAGCACTCATCCACATCTGTGAAGGTTTATAAAACAAACATGAGTTAGACTCAGTCAGAACAGGAAATTAACATTTGTGGGCTCTATCTACCAAGTATCAAAATGTTTGTCCACATTCCTGCTACATGCTTGTATGGTTCACGTTATGTTTCATTTGTCTCACCAGAGAAGTAGTGAGCACTGAAGCCCCTCTTAGACACTGTGTTGTCAGACTTGAACTCAATCCTCATGTTGTTGTGCAGAGAGGTGATAACCTCTGGTTTCTCTGCTCCACAAAACTTTCCATGAAGTTTTGAATCTGAACTCAGACCACTGCGTACCTCTACATAATCATATTTACAAACCTAAAAGACAACACATGACTTAGAAAACAAGACCCATACCTAAAAACAGTGAATGTGATTCATAGAAGAAACCTACATCATTCCCCTCAGTCTCAAATGCGTCAAACACCAGTGTGATGCGGTACTGAATGGGAGCCACCAGCTGCCACACACAGTTCTTGCTGGGAGGGTACTCTTTGGGCCAACCAGGGGTGGACAGAGAACCATTAAGCTTTGTTAGGAACCCACCACAAGCAGCTGCTGATAGGAGACATCAGCTTTAGAGTTAATAAGTATTCACATTTTATATTAGTTACGTTTTCATGCATATATAATGACTGAAAATGCCAATACAATATAAATTGTGTTATTGTCATTAGACAGTTTACATTATATTATGGAGAGCTTTTAGTTGCTTAGTTGCAGTGATTCAAATCTCATTTTCAAATTGCTGTTAGTCAGCAGTGCCCCCTTGTGGATAATTTCCAAATAATCTTCATTTCAAGATTCTGTCTTGAAACAGCAGATTATTTATGTGTTCAGACTAATCTGAGTGAATACATGTTATCTCTTTAGTGGTGTACAGTGACTAGGCGTGAGTTGTTGTTTAGACTCACTTTCACAGCTGCGCTTGTCTGGTGCCAGCTCAAAGCCAGGGTCACAGGCACATCTGTAGCTGCCGAGTGTGTTTAGACAACGCTGCTCACACTGGCCTCTGTCAGGTCTAGAGCACTCATCCATCTCTGTAAAGGATTCTAGTTGTTATTTCAGAGTGAAAAACAAAATCATGTTATTTTGCTGACCTTTAAAAAAGTTGGCTGAAAACCCAGCTTTGTTGACAGACCCGTCAGACACAAACTTAAACCAGAGCTTGTTGGAGCTACTTTTAATGTCATCTGGTTTTTCATAGCCACAGAAACGGCCAATCAAAGGGCTTTCCTCTGATGCACCATCTCTCACTTCCACGTAGTCATAGGAGCAGCTATCATGCCTCTCGATCTACAGACAGGGACAAGATACTTAAAAAATAGTATTTTGGGTAATAACTGGTCTATTACTCCAGATAAACTAGACTTTACCTCAAATGACTGAAAGGACAGACCCACATGAAATCCTTCTGCCACTGAGATCTTCCACACACATGCTTTGTTGGACTGGTAGTCATCAGGATAATTTGGAGACTGGATCTGACCATTGTCTTTATTAACATCTCCTCCACAAATGGCTACACACAGAGTGAGCTGTCAGATGTGGTGGGATTCAACAGATTCAAATATTCAAACTTAAAGACCACCTTCGTAAACAGCAGAAAAACCTTTGCCGACCCAGTTGCTACTACTTCTAAATTCAATCCAAAGTTGGCTGTCAGTTGAAGTAATTGAATCTGGGAGTGTTTCTCCACAAAAACGTCCTAAATTAAAATAAAATAAAATAACTTTATATTACAACCCTGCATAGTTTGTCACACAACACAAATAATCTAGCAAAGAGCTGAACTAACGTAATACCTTTGAGGGGAGCTTTTCTCCAGAAACCGTCACGCACTTCCACATGGTCATACCAGCACAAGTGGCTCCTGAACAAGTCCATGGAGGAGAAGTTCAGAATAATCTATGAATGACAAAAAACTATAGTAATACAGTAATAAATAAGTATGTATTAGTAACAAATATTAATTTGCCAACCTTTTCTCCCGGTGTGACAGAGATCCTCCAGACACAGTGAGCATATGCTGCATAGCCATTGGGAAAACCAGGGGAGGAGAAGTTCCCACTACTGTCTTGTAGGTTGTCTCCACACTCTTGTTGTAGAAACAAGGACATTAACTTTATTCTCAATATACAAAAGCTTTATGCTGGGCATCTGTGATTTGAAAATTATGCAAGGAATATAGTGTAGTTATTCCTACTTGCACATTTGTAAAGTTTGCGAGCTTGTGCAATATCGCCTTTGCTAAGTTTAGTCCTTTGTCCAATTGATGGCCTTACTCCATTGACGTCATAACGAGGAAGTATTGTGTCCAAAAAGATGCCTCTGTAAAAATATCACAGTTAAAAGCAAACCGATATCACAAAAGGGTCCTTCAGTTTGTCAGGTGGGACTCTTGTCCAACACCTTGATACTGTATTAATTGTGATGGACGTCAGTCACTTTTGACCGGTTCCCATGGTGATGGGCCTATGAATGGCAGGCATGTGCAAACACCGAGCTCTGAATGAAGCCTTTGGCTGGTGCCAGCAGGCTCAGTGGAGCCCACTGCTGAATGGCACAGAAAAAGGCCACTCCAGCTAAAATGGTTCAACAAAGCCTCAACTGCCAGCCCTTTATTTAGTTTGGCTTTCCTCCATGACCCAGACCAGCAACACAGCAATGGGTATAAAAAAATCCAAAAGCACATAATTCAACAGGGAACCATGATGTACGAGACAGAAATAAAAGGAAACTAGTGATTGATGCCACAATAGAGAAACTAATCCCCAGAGGTTTGTTGAGGCAATAGGATGCTCTGATCTGTGCAACATCAAGATATTGGTGTAGAACTAGGATCTGTGGGCTACGACTGCTGTTGTAGCTCTTATTCCTTTAGAAGTTATACAGTGTTGTACTTTTAGAGGACAAATTATTGCAGAACAATGTGGAACAATAAAGTAAGTGGAATATTATACAACTACTAACCTGGAAAACGTGTTTCTTGCATAATGCATGATGCTACCAAAGTCGTATACCTCTCCAAGTGAGTCCACCTCTCCTGGCTCCATCTTATAGAAATTATATTCTTGACCTGTAACACAAATATTACTCTGCTGCACCTGCTCCAAGAGGACACCAGTCTAGTACAGCCATACCTGGCTGGATGTTGTCTCTGATGATGCTCACATGCTCATCTCGGTCTGGACGTGTGTGTTCATGCCAAAAGCCCACCACATGACCAAGCTCATGCACCACTATACCAAACTTGTCACAGTTCTTTCCAATGGAAATGGCCTGAGGGCCACCTCCTCGCCTCCCCACATATGAGCAACATCTGCAGAGGACACCATAACTTACTGAATGGCTTATGAGCCCTAAAAAAAAGCTAATTATATTTTGATAGTTTTCTGCCTATCTTGTGATATTAAATTATATAAAGTAAACTCTAGATTGGTCAGGATAATTGACTGTATATAAAGAGATAAGGACAAGAACAAAATTAATAAATATGTGCTTCTGACTCACCCACAAGGTCTGTAGGTGAACACGATATAGCTTTCTTCAATTGTCCTCTCAATGAATGTTACACAAGTGTATTTCTCCCAGTGACGCATTGCCTGTCGGAAAATAGCTCTCTGACTACCTGAAAACAATAAGTAATTACAAAAGGGAAATGTCTTTTCTAGACCAGAAGTTTGCATACTCGTGCAGTACAGTGCTGTCTTTACTGACTCCTTACCACTAAAGTTTCCACTGATTACATATGGGATGATGCCATCGGGCCAGATTCGCTCAGGTCTGGAGGTTGCTGCCCTCCTCCTACGATGTACACCGAATGTGTCTGACCTCTTTCTTCTGTTACTAGGAACAGTCCCATTTTTTGCAGCTGGAAGATAACATTTATCATTTATCAGGTTTATTATCTTTATATGTCAAATTATTTTAAACGTGTCAATAGAGCAGTCCATACCCAAGCCGGTTTGGTTTAATACAGTGTGCTGAAAACCTGCTGTTTTCTGAAAAGCTTTTAACATGCTAATGTCGTCCTCATCCAGAGCAATATCACCCCAAAAAGCAACTGAAAGAGGGGAACACAGTGATCAGTTAAAAAAACACATCTAACAACTAAAGTATATTTTATGTTTCCACGCAACTTCAAATATTTGCTGAAATTCACCAAAAAATTTTATTATTAAATCACAAATAGTAATTTACAAAAATCAGAAAATTCAGAACACATTGTTTTAGCATGATCCCAGTGCACATTTTATGTTTCAAAAGGAGGCCTGAGCAGGGATCTGTGTTTGTTTGATGAGCAAACACAGGCTGTGAATGCAGGCAGTACCACACACGCTCCAGTGTAGTGAAAGGCTTCTGCAGCTGCTGTGCCACTACAGAGGACAGATATGTGCTCAGAATATTTACCGAACAGTAACTTTGACAGTCCCATATTAGGCCCTGCAGAGAAGGTACAGAAATCATACCTGTTCTTATATACACAGATGATATATTGGGCCTGCCAATTATATTACACTGCAAGAGGTTATTGAAGAGTATTTTAGAAATCTGTGTATAAAATAACTTCTATATTGGGTCACCTTAGTCTTGACACATTGTATAATTTAAACTAGGACCACAGTCATAAGGACAGGAAAAGGTATGACTGAGGTCGAGCAATAAGACCAATCCCTCAAAACATACAAATGAAAATTAAACATTTAGTGAGGGCATCTTCCTCCAGGCATTAAAAATAAATGAAGCCAGTTTATATGCATTAAAATGTAATAACCATTTCTATTTATATAAATTGTCTATTTTATTTGTTGTTTATGTTTATAAGTTGCAGTGGTTCTTTACAGTGTATGTTCATAATGATCTGTGCTTTTAAATTGTAACAATGTGATTATTAATGGATTATTAATGAGCAATTCATCTATATCTAAAAACATGTGTTTTAAAAGATAGGCATCTGCATTGCAAAACCAAGAACTTTTTCCCTTAACTGAACTGTGGGTGGTAAACTTTGTGCAGCAACCGATAGCTGGGAGCAAAGACCTTTATAAACAATTGTCTGATAACCTTAAGTCATTCATAGCTCACCTAAAATATTTGATTGGACTTTACTAAAATACACTACACAGAACATGGCCAGAGTAGTACATTTCTAACTCACCGCATTATTGTTGTTCTCACATAATCATGGCTGGCACTCAGTAACCCTCATTTAGATGTATGTAATGTAACATAGCGGGCAGGCCTCAGAGTCACAATGAACGGGCCTTTGAAGTGGACTCACTCATGCAGAGGGTGACTGTAATGACTGTCACCCCTGCCACGACGCCCCATGCCCAGAGCATAGGGGCTTTCACTGGGGTCCAGCCTCACTGACCTCCACTGTCTCCAGGCAACTGCCTTAGAAAGAGCTGTGTGTTTTGACATTTCAGCGGAGAAAAGGGAGCCCAACCAGCTGGAGGTTGCTCAATTACCCAAATAATACATTGGCATGTGTAATGATGCCCAAAGTTGTTTTCTTAAGAGATGGCTCATTAAAGCTGCAAAAAACCACAAAACAAGGTACACTAAATGTGTAGCATAAAGAGTATTGTGCTTATGTTATTATGGCATAGATAAGCATTAGCCTGTTACCTGTAACATAGATCCACAGAATTCGAGAGCCACAAGCAATACAGGTTAAATGATATGTTAAACTTAAGGCTCTAGATGTTCTCAAACAAAGAGAAATGTATTTTCTGTGGCTCACTGAGCGCAATCAGTGAACTTCTTACCAATGCATGTCAGAGACGACTTAATGAAAAAAGAAAATAATGCCACATTGTTAACAGAAACACGCAACAGCAAATGAGTTAAAATGACAATGATAATTTCATAACAGTCCATAGTGGAGGCACCTGTCCCAGTGTTCACAGATTTTGTCAATTGAGAATATACATGTAACTACTGAAAATGGCAAGCAGCATTTAAAATGCTCTAAGGCACGTGGTATGACATAAAAATAAATAAATTCTATTGACATGAACGATTAAAGATCACGTTACCAGCTTTACAAGGGTCCTTATAGTCGATGGCATCACTGGAGAAATTACTGTCCTCAAACTCCCAATCAGCCGCAGGAGAAGCGTGGACACAGCAGAGCAGGAATAACAGCAGGCGAGCACACGCCATGATCAAAGAGCTGGGGCTCAAATGAGAGAGGAGCTGAAGTTGCCCTGGAGCGGCGCTGTGAGGTCCACACACATCAGCTACTCTCACGACTCCATTGTACTGCAGCACAACAGCAGTGGGTCCACTGCCAAGAACACGACCCACGGCACCTGCACGTGGCACAGCTAAACAAGTCAGACATTTCCTCTCATCATGTTCATTTATCACTGTTTACTTTACTTTAGTCTGTTGCACGTTCCAGGTTTAACTTGCACTTTGTGCACATGCTATTCTACCTAATCTGTGAAGGCCTATTAAAGAAATGTGACATGTTTTAGTACTGATATCGCCTGAGTGTAGGCCTACCTGCTGCCTATAGGCCTACAAAAATACAATCATTATTATGAATAAATGCATTTACTTTGTACTTTAGACTGTCTAGTGCAATGTATGTGCCGTGGTTACCACTAAGTGGCACTGGTGAACAAGGTTAACAGAAAATTAATTGTCTATAAACATTTCCTATAACTGTTTCCTTTAACATAGCTAAACACCACTAAACTTTATTAAGCATGTAGCCTACGTGTGTTAAAGTTTATTAAAAAAAAAAAGCAATAATATTGTTAATACCACTTCTATCTTGTTTTTTTTTTTTTTCTGATGACAAGCTGATCATGTGCTGTGAAGTATTGGCAGAGAGAGGGAGCTGGTGTCCCGTCCCACTCCACTTTTCTCTGTCCAAGCAACTGCTCCAGAGGAGATGGGTCTGAGATCCAGAAGAGAGCACTTCTCGCCTCACAGCATGGTGCTCCCTCTTTTCTGAGGGTGACACCTGTGTGCTTAGATCTGCAGAGGGATGTGTGTGCACTGGGACAGGCAGGTCCTGCTCCGTGTGCTTGGCCTACTGACCGTCCTAATGGTTCCTGCTGCTCCACAACAGACCAACAGCCAGAGGGAGGCAGGCTTATCCTGCTACGGCGGATTTGACCTCTACTTTGTTTTGGACAAGTGAGTGAGTCTAATCTAAGTCTAATCAAAGTTACAATAGCTAATACATTTAGACCAATTTAGGCTAAGGGTGACTCATATAAAGCTTGTATTTGTAACAGAAGCTTTGCATTCTTTCTATCTCATATCTTCTTTTCCAGTTTCTTCCTTTATTCAGCTGAAAAAGAGATGTATGTAAAGGAATGAGGTTTAAGCTTGTATTTTCTATACATAATCTTCACACATATTTTTAACTCTGTCCATGGTGAGAGAGTTAACATAAGGGTTTGGTTTCACAGGCATTTAAACTGTCAAAACTAACACAAAGCTTCTGGACTAGTGGTCATGGAAACTCATTTGTCTCCTTGTTTTGAAGTGCAGTATCACTTTTATTACCAAGTGCTTCTGTTCCATTACCACGGCCCAGTTAGATTATCTGTGGATTTATTGACATCTATTTGCGTCACAGTGCCTTTGTTGATAAAGTCATGTCTTCGCATATCACACACATCCAGGATTGTGGCTCTTAGTTGTTCACTTTGCAGAAACCCTTTCTCCATTAGAGCCAGATGTTCCAAAGATTCTGTGTGTTTGGCTGGCTGTGTGCCTTCACATCACAGCATACATGAAAACAGGAGAAGAGGGCCAGCAGCGCAGGGTGAAAAAGAAAACAGTTTATTTACACTTTGCAACACCACTTGGCCTGGGCCGGACATCAGACCAGTTGACACCTGTTGTGGAGCATGAAGCTGGATAGTTTTGTAAAACTTTGGAATGAAGTTCTTATAATAAACATAAGTTGCAATGTACCTAATTAATTACACAACTGTATGAAGTATTTATTTGTTTATTTCAATGTTTTGTTGTTTTTTATTCTGACAAAGAGGTCATTATGTATGGCTATAGTGAGTGCATGCATTCTCCTGGGCCACTATAAATTTGAAGTTGTCCTTAAATACCAGAGCAAATTGGGACCATCAACAAAGATTGGACAGTCACTTCTAAAAGAGCAACTGGATTAAGGAAGTCAAGTAAACACTGGAGTCTCCAGTCTCTTTATACAGTGGCAGAGCCTGTTGACACTTCCCATCAGACGATGTCTGGACGAGCACAGTCTGTGGAGTAAACAGAACTGCTCCGTAAGGGTTTTATATTTATGTTTAGTAGCTCTAGTCTGGGACCTGAATTAGAATGCAAAGACATGGTAATTATTATTGCAATTTTATTTTCCTTAAAAGACTAACTTGCTAAAACACAATTTAAATGCCATGATAATTGTGTGCCTTTAATAATACTTTTCCATTTTGACAAAAAGTGTCACTTTCCTTTAGGTCTGGCAGTGTCCGAGGCTACTGGAATGAAATTTACTATTTTGTTGTCCACTTGGCACACAAATTCACAAGGTAAACTCACATACACAAATGTGTTTATAAAATATGGACTTATTTTAATGTTGGTCTGTCTGGTCTAGTCCACAGCTGCGGATGTCCTTCATTGTGTTTTCCTCCTCAGCGAGGACACTTATGCCTTTGACAGAGGACAGGTGATGCTGTAGCTATACACAGTTCCAATGTCAATGTGAAGAATTACTTCTCATTGTTTTTCACTGGACAGAGAAGAGATCCGTGTGAGACTGGAGGAGCTCAACCTGGTGGAGCCTGGTGGAGACACTTGTCTGAACAAAGGTTTGGAGAAAGTAAGTTTTCTGTGAGGTCTTTGGGAAAGTCATCCACTTGCCCAAAACCATTTCAATGAGCTCTATTTAAATTTATAGACACTGACAGTGAAAGTGTTCTTGCAGGCCAGTGAACAGATCTACTACAGGAGTGGCGATGGTGGGTACAGTATTTTCCTTTTTAGCAGTTAATCATTTGCTCATTTTGGATGAATTACCGTAGTTATTATTGAAACATATGGCATTGCAATAAGTAAGTAAAAGTAATAATAATAAAACATGTTTGTATCACAAATTTTCATGACGTCTTGAGAAATGCAGTTTTCACTATTTCAGTTTTCCAGGCTTGTTTCTCTGTTGCCCTTTCAGCTCATCGGACAGCGAGTGTGATCATTGCTCTGACAGATGGAGAACTAAGGCAAAATCAGTTTGAGGGGGCTCAGATGGAGGTAATGATGACAGAATCCTGTTTTAATAGACCTGCCAATAAAAGTGGACTCCCAGTATAAGAGTTGATCTCTGTAGTAGTGCAAAACCCACCAAGTCTTTTATGTAGGAGCAGCTGTTCTGCTGCAGCTGTCAGACATACCTGTGCTGATGACATCAGTGGCAGAAAATACATAAAAACTTTCAAAGTCAAAGAAGACAAGGGACCAGCTCTTTTTTTCTCTTTGTTTTGTGCAGGCGGGCAGAGCTCGGCAGCTCGGGGCCACTGTCTACTGTGTGGGAGTCAAAGAGTTTAATGAAACACAGGTATCCCAGCTTAACTTTAGGAAGACAATTCATTATGCCTCTAATCTGTAGTCATACAGCAATCATTCATTCAATATTTTATAGCTTTCAACCATCGCTGACAGCAAAGACCACGTGTTTCCTGTTAATGATGGATTTCAAGCACTGCAAGGCGTCATTGACTCAGTGAGACAAACACAAAAAACACCAAATTAATTTCAGAGATAGATAAGGATGTTTTTGTTGACTTATATAGATCCTTAAGAGATCATGTATTGAGATCCTTGCTGTAGAACCTTCAAGCATCTGTGAAGGAGGTAAATAATATGAATTAGTCATTCAGTTGCACACTATTGTTTATTTGTAATGCTTTATATATATATATTTTTTGCACATCTCAGAGTCCTTTCAAGTGGTCATCAAGGGAAACGGCTTCCTTCACGCAAGAGACGTACAGAAAGTTCTGTGCAGCTTCCGCATTAACGACACAGTCACCCTAAGTGAGTTTAAAGCTTTTAGACCTTATAATAATGAAAAAACAAAAAGCAAAAAGAACATTACATGGACTTCTGTTGAGTATCTATGACAAAGATGTAAAAAATACACATCTTCTACCCTTCTTTATGACAAATGAGTAGGGTTGGCTTGGCCAGCTCTATTTTGGCCAGGACTTTTCACTTTACAGTGAGTTAAGCTTCTGTCTTTCCTCCCAAACCCTGGTGTCTTTGAATGCACTGGTATAGCACTCAGGCTTCTCACATGCTGGAGGGGAATGTGGATCGCTTCAGACACAGACTCATGAGGCCAGGATAAATAAACCACAACCCTCCTGCTTTCGATCCTCTTTCCGTGAGCAAGGAAGCCCAGGAATTTAATAACAATATGAAATATTTTAGCAGTTGCATCTGTCTGTTTAGCTTGATGTAAATGTCTTGAATCAAAACACAATGTAAATCCTTATTTTTCATGTGAATTTTCAGTGGAAAGACCGCTTGAGGTTAGAGACACTTATCTGCTGTGCCCGGCTCCTGTTTTGGACAAAGTGGGAATGTAAGTTACAATGACATATTCTTCATGCTCCGGCTCCTAATTTTCTTTTTTAAATGGATGTTTTCCTTGTAGGTCAGCGACTCTCTACGTCAGCATGAACAATGGTCTGAGCTTCATATCGAGCTCTGTCACCATCACCGCAGTCACCTGTGTAAGTCATAGTAATAAAATACATTATCTTATTTAGGAAAGCAAAGGAGTAAAGGAGATTATTCTGTTAATGGACACCTGTGATTAACCGGGTCCCAATATAATCACTCAAGTAAAAAAACAAACAAACAATAAAATACAATTTTAGAAGCAAAATAAGTAATTTCAATCTAATCTATTCTCCAGTTCTAAATGGTATGTACTATTATCTGTCTATTTATGTCACAACTTCATTGCAAAAGAAAACTGAATTCTTTTTAAGAGTGAGTCTCTTTCACCAATCATCCAAGTAGCTTCTTCAATTCTGTCTGGGTTCTCAAAGTTACTGCTTTAAACATCTGTGTGAAGAGTGCAGCTAACTGCAGTGAAGCTAATTCTAGCAACTCTAAAATTGTGATGTGCCCAGTTTTATTAATATACAGCCATTTTCCAGCCTCTTCTGACCACCCCTCCCCTACAAAAATACACAATACAACACTAAATTCATAAGTATCTTACTGTTGCGTAATATGTTTCATGTTTCTTTTTCTTTCTTTGTTTCAGTCTGATGGTACATTTGTGGCCATAGCGTTGCTGATCCTGCTCCTGCTGTTGACAGTGGCTCTGCTCTGGTGGTTCTGGCCTCTCTGCTGCACTGTGGTATGATACAATCCAACTCTACAGACCAAGAAACAGTGTAATATTTTCTAAATTATTTTAAATGTAAGGATGTTTTTTTTTTTTTTTACAGGTGATTCATGAGCCACCTCCCCTCACAGTCATAGACGATTTCTCAGTATGTATATTCTCTTGCCACGTTTAATCGAGCACTGTTTTAGGACAAATGACTGTTTACTCTCCCTCAGGATGATGAGGAAGATTACCCAAAGAAGCGGTGGCCCACAGTGGATGCTTCCTACTACGGAGGGCGGGGAGTTGGAGGAATCAAGAGAATGGAGGTAATATACCTCTAAGCTGTGTGTTTCTTTTTAACACGTGGACCGACAGCAAACTAATTCCAGGCTCCAGAATGAGAATAGCGTGCTCAGCGCAAAGCATGTTTGAATTACTGAAAAACTATGGAGAGAGATCAAAGTACAGCACTGTCCAAAGAAAAGGGAAGCGGTCAGCAAAAGATGAGTGTGCAGTTCTTCTCTGGAAGAGACTTGAGCCACAAAGTATCTCTCAAGAGACTGTTTTCACTGAAATCTGGTCCAGCCTTTTCACACATAGTCTCTTTGCTGCCCAGTGCTTTTCAAATTAGACAAATGTGTGTGGAAAATATGCAGTGCATAATTTCCTGTTCTCATTCTCTGCACCATGTTTAAAGCCTTATGGTTTATTTGTGTCATGCAATAAATAATTACCAAATAATTAAATTATGTCTTAACTTAACCTCTTGAGACCCTGTGGCCCCATACGAGGACATTACATTTTTGCCTCTTAGCACCATGATTTTCAATTATTTTAAACTTTCACCTGTAATCAACTAAAAACCTCTACAGCAGCTCCCGAAAGTAAAAAAAAAAACTGCATTGTAAAGTTTAGATGCAAAATTTATAAACCAATGTATTTATGTACAATAATGTCTCTTCATGTATCTTAATGTATCTTCATTTGGCATTAAAATTTGACACATTTTATTGACCACAGCAGACGAGAGCATCAGTAAATGTCATGTCCTCGTTTGAAGACATTGGGACTATGTTATATTATTGATTGTACATGTTGTTAGGTAAACTTGGGAATATTTAGATGAGTTTACAGTTATAAATTGCTGGACGTTTCTGCTGCTATAGGGAAACTGCTGCCTGTCTCCACTTTTTGCACCTCTACTTTTTTTGTAACGATTGAAAACCAGAAAAAATTAAAACTGTGGACCACATTTTCAGGCCTTTTTGTGTGTTTTTAACCTCACTCACTGAACCCCAACCCGCTCACGGTCGACCTACGTCACATTTGGCAGGTTTAGGGCTTGAAATAAACAGCTAATTGCTGTTTTTTTTTTTTTTTTGTAATTTATTTATACATTTTAATGTTTTTACATTTTTTAACCAATGGTGTCATACAGAAGACTTACTTAGTAGGTCCTACTTATCCCAAATAGCAAGAAGAAATGAAAAATGGACACCAGACAAAAGCTCGGGTCTCAGGAGGTTAAATGAATTTTAATGGATGAATTTAACTTTGTGCAGCAAACATTTAATCTGATCTTGGAAAACTAAAACACTTGGTAATGTGTTCCTCTGTCGTCCTCAGGTGCGATGGGGAGATAAGGGCTCCACTGAAGAAGGAGCAAAACTGGAAAAAGCGAAAAATGCTCGAGTGGTAATGCCTGAGCAGGAGTTTGATTACCCTTTACCACGGCCGTATTACCACACACACAAGCCAGTGCGCCCACAGAAATGGTACTCTCCCATCAGGGTGAGTGCTCTGCCAGTCATGTGTGCTCCTAGCAGCTTTCTACAAAGATTTGTATTGAAATCTAACCAAAAAAAACTTGAACAAGGTTTATTTTTACTATGATTTTTTTTTTATTTAATGATAATCTACACCCAAACGTCATTAAGATGAATAGAAACAGACATGAAATGTGCTTTTCTGGAAATATAGCCACTTATGAAAAGAATTTTAGAATAAATAAAATACATTCTTTTGTAATTTGTGCTTCTTGCATTAAAAACTCATATAGTATAATCAAAGATTTGACCATCTAATGAACTCATAAACTGTTTATTAGTGAATAAATAAAGCTCTGCCCTATTCTGCCAGCCAATCGACACAGTTTTTAAACATTAGGTTGTTATCAAAGATATTTCTAATGAGTATTTTAGTGTTAATGTTTTTTTTTCTCCTCTTCAGGGCAAACTTCAGGCTCTGTGGGTTGTCTTGAGAAAAGGTTATGACAGAGTGTCAGTGATGAGACCTCATCCTGGAGACAAGGTCAGTCACAGTTATTTTTACTTTACACAATTATATTTACTTTTGATATAAAAGGGCAATAATTATGTTGTTTCTCAATATATAAAAGTAGAAGTTGAAAATGTGATTTGATTGCTTAAACCAAATAAACAAACATGAATATTTCAGAACGACAGTATAAATCAGTGTCTGCAGGAGTCATTAGTCAGTGCTTGGCAGAATGTTGTTTTGTTCTTTGACACTAATTTAAAGGATCGAGGGAGAAATGTGCTTTTTCCATCTGCTGAAAGTTGTGCATTGAAGGAATGAAGGAACACACTGTTGCGTAATAGTCATACTTAATCTCCTTTTTCTGTCCATTTTTAACAGGGCAAGTGCATCACATTCAAAAGAAGTCCATCATACCCTGCTCCACACTATCCTATCTACAACCACCCATCCACACCCGTCTACACCCTGCCCCACCCGCAGCAGCGCAGATGGTCAGACGAGGGTCTGATGCCCCCATCACCCACCTCCACCCTGCCACCCCTGCCAACTACACCACCACCATCTTCAGTCTCATTTACAGCATATAATACATACAGGGCCGCACCAGACAGAGAGCTCCCTCCACCCTCACCCACTGGGTGTGTGCCCCCACCTCCCAGTGGACCACCGCCCTGTAGAGCTCCCCCTCCCACACGTCCCCCACCTCACCCCAACATGGACATCTGAGCACTACTACTGGCCACACTACTACTGGCCAAAAATGTTGCTTTAAAAATGTTGCTTTAAAATCACAATGCTGATATCCTACAAATGCTTGGGCTGATCACTTTATTTTGGAAACTTTTACACAAAATTCATAAATTGTGTCTTTAAAAAAAAAAAAAGAAAAGAAAATTTCAGTCTTTTGGAGAAACAAAACTAGTCTAATTTGAGTTTGCCTGCTTTTTATGTATATTGAGTGAACAAAGTTTTCTGTTAATTTTGTTGTACAAGGTTTTATATGTGATGTTTTTTTTCCACACTTTTGTACAATTTTATTTTAGCACTAATGATTGTGACCCAGTTATATAGCTTTGATCACATTTTATGACCTGAACCTGTGTTGCTGACATAACAGATCAGGAAAATCAGGAAAAAGTGACATAAGCTTTATTTAATATAGTGTGCATTTAAATACGTACATCTAAAGGAGATGGCCACTGTACTTTACGGTTTTGGAAGTGGGGGTGAAGCCTGCTTCACAGTTTTGGAGTGTCAAATGTAGAGGTTATGGAGAAATAAAGACTCTGGAGAGGGATCAACGCTTAGATCCAACATATGTGGAAAATGTAGCAACTTTCAAAAAAAACGTCTGGAGTGCTTTGCCCTGATTTATGAGCTGTCAGAGTGAATTAAGCAAAGCAGACACAACATGGAGTGAATGAAAAATAAATCAAACATAAGCAAATGCATATTGTTTTAAAACAAAGCTAATTTCTTGGGATGAAAAAGTCCAAGTTTCCTTTCCAATCCAAACACATAAACTCTTCTTAGGTAAGCAGTCATTTTTCATTGCAAAGGATTATGCAAGATAGCCACGCAGAATCCAGTCAGCTGAGTCAACGGGATGCTTTTTCCATTCAGCTCCACCAAAACATAGACCACAATATCTTTCCCATGTGCCCCAGCGCGGCAGTCTGCAATTCAAGTGCTTTGACAGACCCTCTGCCCATGGCTATGAGCTCACAGAGGCGTGTCCAGAGCCAGGCCAGCGCAGCCGCTGCCGTCTCGGGCTGCAGGAAAAGCAATAATCCTCATTTAATTTCAGAAGAAAATAATTTTATCCAGCACCGTGATTTCAACAAATAAAATGCACTTTTTTGACAACTTGTGTTATTGAAAATCTATCAAAACCTAAGAATGTTTTACTGTATAATATTCATACTCTGACCACAAAAGAAACCGAGTCTGGGTTCAGAGACTTTTACCTAATACCTCAATAGGGACAGACATTATAAAAAGCAGTATTATCCAAATTGCAATCCTAGTAACACTTAAACACAACAGTTTTTAAAGGCAGCATGGCTTTTAATAATATAGAACTAGAAAACATAAAAACAGTAACAGAAAGATAAATACACATCCATAAACTTAAACAGCATAATATACTTATAGTGAGATTAAATAACCACAAATATGCCATTGGGCAATATGAGTAACATGGGCTAAAAGGGCATAATTGCATCTTTTATGTAACAGAAAGCTGTAAAAACAGGATCGTAAAATATTTTATGAAAATGTACTTTATACATCAAAATAATCATACTCATAGTTGTAAAAATTGTTAATACTTTGGCGTTAAGCAAAATCTGTACTAAAATGTCTAAACACAAATTGCTATGAATTTGAGCACATAAAAAATAACTGTTTAATGGGTATTTTGGTGATATCATCTTATCATGATTCAGGTCTCTGTTTAATCCAGAAGTCTGCACCAACACAGACACTTTTCCCACTCTTCTCCCTTGGTCAGCCTTTGTCCTGCTCTGAGTGAGTGACAGATGATTTCACCAGATTACAGTGTAGTGTGAACTCCATAAAGACATTATTGCCTAAACTCTGAATGGTAATATAAAGATAGTGTACGTTAATGATATTGCGATATTGGCTCTTAAGCCTGATATGAACTTTTTGGCATCCTACTTAACCCTTCCTAACCTTTAATTGCACAATTTACTGTAATTCCATGAGTTAGTAAAACAAAATCATGCAGTATCGGGCCCGTGTTTCAGGGATCAGTGGTGCGTAGTATGTGCTCCACTGCTTACAGCTTCCATTATAATACTAATGCAATAGCAAATAATGTAAAGTGCGTTAAAAAGGTTCAGTATGGACAAAATGTAACGAGGTAGAGATACTATATACAGTATAATGTACTTAATTGTGGCTAATACTAACTTTTTAAAAATCTCTACTAAAACCTAACCATATTTTCCCAATCTGGAAAATTAAAAAAAAAATTATGTTGAAAAAAAGGGCAGTTGGTCAATTATGGGCTGAATGGTTTTGAGAATAATATCCAATTGAGTTCACAGAGCACATTTTAACATGACCTAGTTTGTTTGCTCACCAAAATAACTGCAGCATTTGCAATTTCCAAAATGTAGCAACTGAAATATGAAAACTTGCCTCAGTATTTAAAATGTTCCTGTCTTCTACTGGAACCATAAAGTAAAATGTGTGAAATCATAGCTCCCCCTGGGGGCACCTGGGGCTGAATGGTGCAGCTGTAAAGGGATCCTCTGTGGGCCGTCCAGCGACTGTCCAGGCGTGTAGTGGCCCCACAGCCACAGAGCCCACAGCCGCCTGCTGCCCCACCCTGTGCACAACCCTGTGCATCACCACAGGCTGCTGCAGCACAGGGACCTCTGGGAGCCGCAAGGGCCCCCCCTTGAACAGGGGACATTCTGAGTCTGGGGCTGAGCTGCTACCAATGTTCTGTCTTCTCACAAATGGGGCCTGCAGGAACACATCGGACGGCTCTGAGGTGAAAGAGGAGTTCAGGATGAACCTGTTTTTTCTAGCAGGAGTTTTCTTGAAAGGAGCTAACTGAAAAACATCAGCTCCAAACTGGGAGAGTTCTGAGACATCTGTGGCCGTGGGAAAGTGCAGACTGGAGGAGGCTGTTACAGTGTAACAGAGAGCCCCCTCAGAGTGAGTTGTCTGGTCGGGGTAGACACATGAGGTGGTCCTATGGTGCATTTGTGTCTTCTGACTCTGCACAGGCAACAAGTTGTTCACCTCTGCCTTCAGGTCTGAGGGCAGAACAAGCAGACATTATAATAAACACTATACTTTAGAATCATACATTTAAAATTATATTCATCCATCAATCACATGCAGCACTTGACATGGAAAAGAGAAAAAAGCATAAGTGATTTGCTCTTACCTGACATGACTCAAATCTCTTAACTGAACATTTTTATCTTCCATTATGCCTGATCTCACTTAGGACAGTCAAGCTTATGCAAACATAAATGCAGATGCAAAATATATATTTACTGCTCATCTATTACAGTATAATACAACATAAAGAATAAAAATATGGTTGTTTTTATGTATTTATTTGACTAACATTCAAAATGTGCTTCTGTCCAAGGCTCTGTGTGAAATTCATCAAACATACTTAGTGGCAGGGGAAAGTTATACTTACAATTGAATAGAATCAGAAGTTCTGAATGGGCTTTTTTTTTTTTTTTTTTTTTAAATTGTTTTGATCAAATTGTAATATTTCCAAATTTCCAAAAGCAAAACTCCACACGCTGACTTTCACATTATTATTTTATTTGCCACCCCTTTATAATTCTATAGTCATCTCACAAAAATATAAGAGCACATAATACCACAACTTGAATGTTGAATGCCAAAAAGACAAAGAGGTGCCTCAAAACACTCATGATATCAGAGAACGGACAGCTTTATTTTTGGCAAAACAACAAGGAAACAGGACTTGTTTCACTCTGGGGAATAACTGCTGGGCTTTGCCGATTTCCACAGCACACAAGTGGCTACAGGGACAAGCTCGGTAGTTGCATAGGTTCAAAACAGTAACTGCACACAACTAGAACTATTCATAAGAGCGTAGAGGAGGATAGTAAACATACGCTTCTGTTGCACATGCAGCACCAAACAACACGCACCCAAGAGGCAGCTGCTTGCTTTTCTGCAGTGGACAAAAGTTGTAATAACATCTACGGAGGTACAAGCACTGTTCAATGATTTCCTTTTTTACATAAATGGCTAATTTTGATTTTGCTGTAGGTTTTTCTCTTTTAAACAAATGTCAGGAACGGTATTGTTTTGTTTTCAAAGGTTGTTTAAACACCATTATAAAGTCATATGATATACTGTATTTGGTGCAATGCAAAAAGTGGTCAACTGTGATCATGCACGGAAAGCCTAAATGATCCAACACGCTTTGACATTACAGGTCAATTTAAACCAAAAGAGTCATTCTGAGTTATATCTGATCATTCAAACTCTTATGCAACCTCCCACCAACCACCTGCAGACAGTGAGACTGGAGTAGGCCAAAGAAACTGTGGTTCTCAGAGAAAACAATGTTTAGTGACCTGAGACAATTTGGGGGTCTGTGCTTTCATAGTTATTTTAATGACTGTTGCCATATTTGCAGCAGAGTCAACAAAGAAAATGAATAGGCAACAGGAAAATACATCCAACAATGACTCCACACACACACTTATCATTACACTGTATATCACACACACAAAACGGTCAACAACACAGCCATGCTATTTCTGATAGGAACTCTGTGATCACTAAACAGAAAAGCCAAACAGAGCTGTACAAAGCACACGTCCAGAAAAGATTGGCTTTAGGCATGAAATGAAACTGGACCAAACTCATTCTGCCGAAAACTGTCAACATTTTGGAATAAAACATATTATTCCATCATCGATACACACCAAACGTACAGTGGACATACGGTCTTTCACAAATTAAGAGAATAAGACATGGCCATCAGCTTAAACTTTCAAACTCTTCACATTGGCTTGTTAAAAAAAAAAAAAAAAAAGAACACACATCTTACAAGAGGAATGACATTTTATAGACTATTCAATATTATTCAGTGATTACGATGTTGAGAATCATAGATTTTTTTTATAATATATTTCATTATATTTATTTTATACATTCATTCTCTAACACTATTTATATTAACAGGAAAACAATAATTTTAAATATATATATGATATACATAGAGCATATCATCATATATACCACTTCAAAGATAAAGCAATAGGATTTCTGTGGGTAAAGCTTCATGACAATGATATATTCACAGATCAAATGGCTGGGGAGCAGCCTGTAAGGGTTCAGAATGATATTTACACAAATGAAGTAAACAATGGAAATGTGGGAACATTGCACAAAGTGGAATGGATGATAGTGATATTTACCATAAATGCTTCTGCTTTTTTCTTAGTGCCAAAAGTAGTTTATGATAAAGAACTACAATATTTTCTCTACAGTGCTATCTATATACTTGTGACCATGCAACGGAAATCTGTTGGAATGGCACGCTAATCTATGGCTTGCAATAAACAGGGCCTATCAATAGGGAGAGGGAGGGGTGTAAGCAGGATTTAATGCTGCCCCATGTCTGGGCCCTCTTCTAACAGTTTGTCTTACATGGGCGCCAAGGTGAGTCTTATAATCTGACCCCCACAAATGTCACCAGGCATGGTCACTACATACATACTTTAACAAGTACAGTTTCCCCAGATCATGTATGGGACTTATATTAGCAATTCCGCACCGGAGATTCTCCATATGTAGTTTTAACTGTGTCCATGTTTGAGCAGCAGAGGCAGCAGCTTGAGGTAATGACCACTTACTACTTCTCTGACACAGAAGACATTTATGCTACTGTGCAAATTGGGCTACAAGATGCTCCTTTTTGTTTAAGTCATCGATGGAATAAATATGTTTACATTTTTACTTTAACTGTGTGCAAATAAATCCGTGCTGGAAAGGTTCAAAAGGCAAAAAAGTAAAACATCACGTGTGCACAATTATACCTACAACCACTTATAATATGCCTATTTTACATTATACCACTCATCTATTGTCTGATTACACCTAGTGAAAAGTGGATGGCATAATTATATTCCGAATGAATTAGAAAATGTAATTATTTACACTTGAAGGGAAATGAGATGTGTCATTTTAAAGAAAGGACATTTCAGAATGACAGATGAGCAGGAGAGAGAAGAGCCAAATACTGAATGATTCTACAGAACTATCGTAGTGAAGCAGACAGCAGAAGGGTGGATAGCTATGAGAATGGTCTCTAGGTTCTAATCCAGAGTTACAGCATCTACAGGGGCCGTCTACAGGTCGATGAGCTGGTCCACCAGCAGAAGGGAACGGGCCAAGCTGGGCAGGCTGGACTCAGAGCCACCACTGTTACTGCGCGAGTGGCCTCCTGAAACTGGCCCACAAGAGAAGGAAGGGCCAGGTCAGAGAGGGAGGAGGAGCAGGAGTGACAAGCACAGAAAGCAGTCAGAACAGGGCCATAGAGGAGAGAAGAGAGGAAACAATTCACCCATTATCTACAGCATAGCACAGTGACAGATCTTATATCTGCCAGTCAAACTGAACTTAGTGTAGTTACATACTGTTATGAAATTACCTTGAGAATTCTTTCGACCAGTGACAGGGATAGGATCAAACTCATCCTCTTCACCTGCATCTCCAGATGCTGGGGGAGGCTCCAAGTCAGAAATGAGGAGGTCGGAATCTGCTGAGCATGTGAAGGACAAGTTTTAATAACACTTCAGTGACACCATAAAGTCAGACAATGACAATGCTTCTGGGCACAACTTGGTTCAATCTCAAACAAAATGAAAACATAATTTATATCATGTAATATAAACAAATCCACACCTAAAAGTATGTTATATTTTATACACAAAAGAACAACTTTAACTTAAATATATAATACATCAGTGAAAGTAAAGACTGTTAACGCTGAACACCATTAGTTGCAAGGATCTAGATCATTGCCCTCTAGTGGCACAAGAGTAAATATCAAAAGGAAGTGAATAAAACACACACCTGTTTTAGGCTGTGCAGAGTCACCTGACAGCAAACTGAAGTCATCCATAGCAGAGGCAGCTGAGGTTGGAGCGGAGGACACTGAGGAATTTGCACTGCTGCCAGCAGGTGGTACAGAAGGGCATGAGATCAGTCCCAAGAGAGAGTCATCTGAGGTGAGCGGGTCTGAGGAGAAAAAACACTTTGCCCACAAAAATATCTTAACAAAGCAAAAATAACAGTTGAACAAACCTTTGGCAGACTCCTCCACAGCTCCCCCAAAAGGATCAGACAATGAGAGCAGATCAGGAAGCATAAGTGAAGATGTGTCTGGAGACTTCAAACCTTCAATTAGCTTTTCTGAAGAAGTGGAGAAATATGAAATAAAACATACTGGTAAACTTCATTTTACATTTGCCATTAGATATAGTGCCAGCCTGATTTAACTGACTAAAACAATGTGCATGGATTTGGGCAGGGCATTATTTATTACTCATTGTAAAACAACCATAAATATCGATATATTAATATTACAGGAAAGCAGAGGGCTTTACAAGATTGAGTTGTGATTGATTATTTACAAATGGCGTCTTGTTTCATTCAAACATGTACTCTACTCAGCGACCAAAAAGACAGACGATGCACAGTTATTTACCCGATGTGTCTGTAAGGTCCAGAGTCTGGAAAGGATCAGGAACAGCCAAGAGAGAGGTTCCTGTATCCACATCCACAATGTTTGAGGGTATCTCAACTGAATCACAGCAAACAAGAAAGGGAAATCAGGACCTGTATGTAGCCTCCTGGCTTTATATGAAACATCATCTTAAATTTGATCTGCAGCACAGAAATCAATAAATACTTTCAATCCACCAACACTAAATCCTTACTGCTTAATGCTTCTTATTTTCTATGTTTATTTGAAAAAGAAAACATGCTCATGTTACTTTAACAATGTCAGTTAAAGCATTGAATACATTCAAGCAGTTTAATGGTATATTACGTCCTGATCATTAAACTGGAGCATCATTATTACATTTTTAATAGGCTTTTAAAGTAAAAGCAACCTACAGAAAGAGTGCTTGTTTGATTGTTGTTGCTGGGCAAAATGTATGTTTATGTCATTGCCATGTTGTCCACTGAAGAATTTGGCATAGCAAAACTTTTGTCTTATTTTCATGAATGGCTCATGCACATGGAAACATAACAAACCATTAGGAGGTGTACTTTCAACTGAAGTATGCAATCCTGGTATCAGTTCCTCAGATTTTGTCTCAGCTTCTGAATAGAAAATAAAAACGAATTATCATACTTTGACACAAACCCACAAAAATAAATGTATCTAGATGACCTTACCCTCTGCAAGTTTCTTGTCATTAGTGCTCAGTTCATTGGATATGTTGGAGAAGTTGTCATTATCAAATGGGTTCCATGTGGGTTGAGCAGAAATATCTGCAGTATTCCTACAGAAGGAAATCAAAACACTGTTTGTGTTTTGTATTGTGTTTTTGCTGATGAAGTAAATGTTATCAATTTACTTACTGACTCGCAGCAGCATCCACACTAGTTCCTACTACCTGCTGAGGGTCATTTGGAGAGGTTCCAATACTGCCTACTGTGGTGTCACTAGGGTTGCGTTGGTGGCCCCGATCGTCAGTAGTTTTTGGAGAGGCAGGTGGGGTCTGACAGGAGGAATATCAAAACTTAGTAATTACATAAAGCATATAGTCATGTAGTTAAAAGCAGTTCGATCAACATGTGTTTATAATTGTATTCGCAATGCAGTGTCCCTTACCATCTCTGCCACTTTAGGGCTGATGTCAGTCGGTGGACATGGGGCAGCTTTGCTTGGGGAGCTCACACTGCCTTGCTTGCGCCGTGCTGGCCGTTGTGGTGGCGCAGGGCTGGGAGGACTGGCTTGTTGAGAGGCCACATTGATCACTGAGGGAGTTGTGCTGGGCTGCTGAGGTGAAGCCTGAACCTGAGCTTGTGGAGGGGACTCAGTCTTAGTGACGTTCTCTGGTGCTGTAGTGGTCTCTGCTGATGGAGCCGAATTGGCCTGAACCATCTGTTTGACATAAATACACATCATAATAATTATTGTTAGTTCTTTTATAAATCATTTAATTTACCAGTAGCTGTGTGCAATAACCTTTCATATACTGAGCAATCACCGCAATTGTGTAATTAATTAATAGTATGTTTCTTCTATAGTGGCAACACTCAGGCCTCACAGCAAGAAGGTTGCGGGTCGCCCGGGCCTTTCTGTGTGGAGTTTGCATGTTCTCCGGGTACTCCGGTTTCCCCCATCAACCCAAAACATGCCCGCACCCCTATGAACTAACATCAAGGACCATGATGTCCACACTCCTGTGGGCTCACCACCTGCAGAGGGGTTCATGGGGGGGGGGTCAGGTGCTATGAGGATTGGGCAGCAAACTGCCCCCGCGACCCAGCTGGATTAAGCGGGAGAAGATGGATGGATCTTCTATACAGTGTTCTTTCTTTCTGTATATATGGGGTGTGGGTATGGATGATTAAATAATTGAATTTGTAATCAAGTAAAAGAGAGCACACATATTTAGAAATAGGCTAATTTTATATAAAAAGGCTGAAAATACTTAAGAGTAGGCACCTGCTTCTGTTGAGCTGGGGCCACAACAGCATTGTTCAAAGTGGAAGTCTGCACCTTCTGTGACTGTAGAGCTGCAGCTGGCTGAGACATGTCTAAACTCACTCCTGTGGGATCAACAGAAACACAAGACAGCAATGTGTCACTCTCAAGACCAATCTGTAGGCATTTACATTTATATACTTATACAAACAACCGAAGATTCACAACTAGACTGCTTTAGTAAATAAGGACGGCATATTTAATCTGCATAGGTATTTAATCTTAATTAATCATATATCAAATCACTGCAACTGATGAAAAGGTGCTATACTACTCACCCACTGGCTGAGCTGTTCCACCAGGGATGTTGGCTCTCTTGCGAGGTGTCAGAGCAGCCGGCTGGATAGGTAGCATGCCAGTACCCGGTTGGGTATGAATGGCTTTGGGTCTTTGCCTTGGGGTGATGGAGGTTTCAGTGGTGGGAATGGGATCGGTCAGTCTGGTGAAAAAAAAAAAGGATGTTAGATTATTTTATGTTATTTTAGGCAGTGTACCTAATGGCTTTCACAAACCCTCATATTTCAACTACAGCTTTAATTGTGATGCAGCGTAACATCATCATGCTTGCCTGGGCTTATTCTGGCTCTTCTTTGCTGCAGCAGCTTCACTTGCTTTGACTGGCTCAGGAAGTTTAGAGGGAAGAGGGGAATTCTGGAACAAGATGAAAGAGGAGACCCTGTTAGATCACAAATGCAGCTCGATTTGTAATAACATGGAAACCAATTAGATAAAAATGACATTGAGTAATAAGACTAACATCTCAGTAGATTTGTACAAGAATGTTTAGGAGTTTTCAATTTAGGTGACTTTATGTTTCAATCTTTGAAATGAAAAGCATTCACCTTTGAGTTTTGTACAGGACAGGTCCGCTGGGCAAGTTTAAAAGCAAAGTGTGACACCTGATAGATATCTGGTCTATTGTCTGGATCTGGTTCCAGCATGTACCCTTCACAAAACAGAAAAAATTGAATTATCACTAAAATATGGATTAAACATCTCCATATTTCTATGCAATTTAACAGGACTAACTAATAAGGCAGTGTAGGTCATAAGAGTAGCGGGAGTTATCTGGTATGGTGAAACTGCCATCACATATGGCCACTTGGCTTTCACCAAAGGGCAGAGTAAAGAAGCACAGCTTGTAGAGCAAACATCCCAGAGCCTGGAGTAGACCATCACCGGAAATAACCACCAAGAAGAAAGACAGGAGAACAAGGAAAAAGAGGAAATTATAATCAAAACATATACAAAAAATAAATATGCATTTCTCCCAAACTGATTAAGTTAGTCAGCTGAACAGCAGCATTATGGTCTGATTTCTGAATATGAACAGGATACCCATAAACATAACAGTGTTCATCAGGTGATTTCAGTGTTTCCTCACCCAGATATCGGCTTTTGTAGTGATGATCTTATTATTGTACAAATTCACCATTTCAGGGGCACGATACGATAAAGTTGTATACCTGTAGAAAAATTGATGTTAGTTAAAAAGTAAAACTGTCCAAATCAATCATTAAAGACTGCATTAGATATTAACAAACTTTACAAACTTTTTAATTTCTTCCTCAACTGCAGCCACTCCTTCAGTTTGTGGACTCTGGAACTTGTTGGTAGCGCTGCCAAAGTCGCACAACACATAGTGACCCTTGTCGTGTAAGAGAATGTTTTCCACCTAACATTCACAAGACAGAATAATTTTTGATTGTAAAAATTTGCATATACTATTAATCAGCAAAGTAAAAAAGATTAATCAAAAGTCAAGATGTTGCTCAACAGAAGAAGAAGCCATTTCATATTGGTAAAAGTTTATCAGTTAAATTGACGATAACAAATATATCATGGACATGATTAGTGCTCTCATTACCCACTGTTAGACACAGCAGAAAATTATAAAGTAATTGAGTGTCACTCCTGCTTCAAAGGGCAAAGATCACCATAGTACAATGAATGTTGTTACCTAGTAGTATAATATTTGTTACAACAAACATAAAAGGTTACCTTTAGATCTCTGTGGATGATCGAAGTCTTGCGCTGATGCAGGCAAGAAACAGCTTCACAAGTATCGCAGAAGATTTGCAGCACCTCAGACTCAGAGAAGCCTGTCTGCAGCCTTTGATTCATTAGATTTACCACTTGACCTCCTATCAAATAAAGTTTAAGACACTGTCAGTAATGTTGGTCATTTTCAATATCTATCAGATATAGCCAAATGGCTTTCAACATATGTTGGAGAGCACAAATTGAGGCACACAAGATGGTTTGACTGCATTTAAAGACAAGTTTATATATTTGTACATAAAAGAACTTTAGCACCTACCTTTGCAGAAATCCATTAATATAAAGACTTCCCATACATCCCTTGAACCCATCGCAGTAATACTAGAGTCCAGGTAACCAACAATATTCTTGTGACCAACTAGATCTTTCTACAAATACACAAAACTATTTTTAAACAAAAGTTCAAGTTACAAAAATCAATTGTCACTTACAAACACTCACATAAAAGTGGCAAAAAATTGTAAGACACAAAATAATAAAAGAAACTCACCATGATTTGAATTTCCCGTTTGCACACCTGCAAATCATGCTCATTGTTGACATACATTCTCTTCAGGGCACATCGGACACCTTGATTTGTTCGTACAAGAAATACAATGGCAAAACCACCTGCAAAGGAAGCAAACAAGTTTTAAACATGCAGACATGTGCTTTGAAGACAAGAGGCACATGTCTGCATATTTACACTCAGAAAATGCTAAATTGTGTCTATTTATTGTTTTCCATCAGTGGGACTGATAGCACATGCTTAGCTTATTGAGTTATGCATTAGTCATGTCACTGCTGCAGGCTTACATAGAGGCCTACATTGAAACCTAACCATCTGGTATAGCTCAGACCTCAAATTTAGTTTCGTCTGAGTCTCAGTCATCCATTTTCTAAATAAATGGTAGTAGCTTATCACACAGAATATTTATTATAAAAAAATGGTGGTTGATCTAATTAACTTAAGATGGGTAAAAACTTGGAACACATTGATTGGAATAATACTACACAAAGCAAAGCCGTTATGGTGTGGGGAGAGTACACACTAAACACTGATATTAGACCAGTTTATCACTGCTGGTTTAGAATTACATTCTTGTATTACCATATGACCCTTGGTTTTGGTCTCAGCTGCAAAAGATGCAGACATCGTCTCTCACCTTTCACAAGCAAGAATGAAATAGACACAAAACATCAGGCTCAGAAGACATATTTACCTTCAGCAATGATCTCTTCCACGGTGACCTGGTGCCGCCCCACGGTGAATCCTCGCCCAATAAAGTTGCTCCCTGCCAGGCTGGACCCAGAGCTTCCACCCCCTCCTCCAGAACCAGGGCCAGAGCTCACCAATTCTCGACGAGAATCAAAAAACTTCCTCATGTTGGTCAGTTGACAAAGACAATGTTTTTGCTTCAGTCACTCCCAGGTGAATGAATCAATCAGCTATTATAGAGTCAGTTTCACAATATGTTTGGACTGGGGGCTTTAGATGCTCTGGTGTCTCGGTCTATTTTATTGATGTGGATACGGTCCGGATTTTCGTGGCGTTTCTCCCATTTGCCAACACAGTGCAGTATAGCAGCTAGCTGTTATGTAAGTGAATTACACCACCTAGAAGGCTAAAGCATCTCCGGAGAAACTCTCTATCTAGCTATCCATCCAGCTGTTCAAAGACGGGTACTAAACATAGTGATGTCAGCGTTAGGTCCATTTCCATCTCATCCAGATAAGAACCAGCTAGCCAAGTGCTAGCTACTTAGAAGCTATGACATTTCGTGTAAGGTTACCCAGGTTATCCTCTGAAGATGTCTTCGACTGCGATGTTCCCGTCGTTTAACTCGAGAATCGACACTCTGTGACAGAATGTTTCCATTATCAGTCAAATGAAGCAGCTGTCCAGGGCCACATAGCTGCAAATACAGCTATTTAATAGTTTTTGGAATAAAACAATGATTTCTCTTAGCTAACGCTTAGCTCGTCCCTGCCTTTCATCTACAAAACTAAACGCACAGTCCTCAAGAAAACCTCTAAATCCCGCATTTGAGAAATCTACACCCAGAAACGTACGCCCGGAAAATTTCACATCCAAAAATATTAGATTGAGGTTTCAACCCAGCTAATCTCTGCAACCACAGCAATCTTTGGCTGCCAGCGATATCGCAACATCCGAGCTGAGGCTGTTGACGCGCGAAAGGACTTATGGGTATTGTAGTTTGACCACCAATATGTTGTGTTCATTGTCATCGTTTAGGGCAGGGTATCAATGTATCTTTTTTGTATTAGGCCTGTTATTAAATCTTTTATACATTTTATGATGTACAAATATACATAAAACCATAAAATGCATGGAATATGATACATTGTTGTTTGTTTGTGTGTTTATTTGCTATTCTCCGAGATCCAATAAAACTATTTTTATGAACGGAATTAGAATTTTAAACAATTGTATATACAATACGAATGCATGAAAAACATAGGCTACATTTATTCTAATGACTAAATTAAGTAGACCTGCATTTTAACAAATCCTGCCTGCCAACAAGTATTAATTACCTAGCCTATTTAGTCCTTGACGTGGTCCTTGAATGCATCAGTGGGTTGTCTCCACGCTCTCATCTGGGGGAGGGACCTAACCCATGAATGTAACTGGTCTTATAAGCTAAAGTTTTCCAGTTTCAGCACTCTTACCCCTGTTCGCTTGCTCTTTTTACACCAGTCTTCTTTCGGGCAGGTAAGGCATTGACACAATATATGTTATTTACTTAATAGTATGTGAAGTGTGTGCTCCACTTCAGCGCAAGACGTTGGGTGTGTTCTTCTTGCCTTCACGCCAAGTTCATTGTAGCGATGTCACAACTCTGCTTCCTCTATCCCGTTGCTGACAGTTTTTGAAGAAAACAAACTGTCTCTAACAACATTAGATGTGCTATTTTGTTAAGAATATGTAATGCGTAAAAAACTCTTTTGTAAAAGTTTCCACACTCCTAATTATAATCAAAATGCAGCCAGACGCAATCGGGTATTTCTGCTGTTTTCCGTCCATCTGGGCCTACCCTCACCTCTTGTCATTTTTTTTACCCTGAAAATGTAACTTTATGCTTGATGTGTATCAGTGGTCCAATATAGGGACCACAAACAGTCTGTTCACGAAAAGATTCAGGTCGCTGCCTTTTATTTACATGACAAACCACTGAGGTGTGTCTGCTGACAAATATCCATGTGGATTTTCCAAAGGTCAGTCCATTCATTTATGAGGAGTAGAATGATTTGTATCATAAATGTGAACAATATGACAATGCAAATGATTAAAACAGACTTCTATGGCCTTTTATTTGTCAAGCAGCGGTGGGTCCAGACCAAACTAACTAAATGAGGGTGCATTTGAGTTTCAAAGGGGTGCAAAGTTTATACTAGTCCATTAAGATTCGTTATTTATCCTGCCTCAAGTGAGGATACAAACCAGTATAAATGAGGTTTTAGTGCACCCTTTGCATGCTTGTTGACACAGGTGTGTTATCAAGTTCTACATTAATCTAACTCAACATTGTAAAGGATGATAAACCCCAACGTATAGGTTACAATTTGCATATAGATTAGAGAAATGATGCAAAGGACTATAGTTTGGGTAAGGTGATCTGTGTTAACTTCAGTGAAAACCTATAGCCCTTCTCGGAGTAATTACAGGTGTGTCCACAAACAAAAGACTAATGAGATTACCTCTAGGGCCTAAGCAGATGTGAGACCACTTAAGCAATCCATTTGGGAAATTTGAAAAAAACCTCTTTTTAGTTGATGAGGTGCATACAATATTGATCCGGTTAATTAGACTAGTTTTGTGTGTAATGAATCATTGTTAATGCTGTTTATTTTCTATTAGTTCTTATCCTTGCCTTTGGGAATCCATTCATTCTACAATGGCAGCAGTAAGTTTCAATTGTGTTTTATTATACTTCTCTTACCATTGAATCAAATCTCCATACATTTCAGTTAATTACATCTTTACAAGCTTCCTGTTGTTAAACTATCTATTTTTACCAATCAGATTGGTAAACGTGGAACAGTGACTGAAGCGTCCGGATTCAACCCAGAGCAAGATGTCCAGAAACTTCGAGAAGCCATGAAAGGAACTGGTAAGACACAACATAAATATGTTTTTACCGGTTTACTGAGGTAATCTATTTACTTTGTATCAATACACATTTCAGAAAATTATTTTTATTTTAACAATCATTAATACTACACTTATTATCTAACAATAAAACTGGTAAACTATTTAAAATCACTGACACATTAGGAGCATGGGCATTTTCACCATTTTAGAGTCTGGTATGTTAATGTTGTTAGGCTTATTTTATTTTGGTTGCTATGTAACTGAGTTGTCTTATAGACTATCTGTGGTGTGTGCACAGACCCATATGATGAGGCAGCTGAATAGAGTTTGCCCGTTTACCTATTAGTTCTGATCATGACGAACACACATCATGCTCTTGTCACCAGCACATTACCACATACCTACAGACATGCACATGACGCATCAGTCAGGATGATACATTCACTGACTGTATAAGTGCTTGTATGATTGCGTTAAAATGCTTGTTTTTCCAGGCACTAATGAGGCCACTATTATTGAAGTCCTGGCTCACCGCACAATTGCCCAAAGACAGCGCATCAAGGAGGCCTACAAGCAATCTATTGGAAAGGTATACAGTCAGTCTACTCTATCTAAAAAGAGATTTGCTCTCATTCACTCATTTGTTTTCATCTTATCTTTTTATCTGAGAAAAACTGTGCATTTAAAAAATGTCTTTGTAACAAATTGACCTTGAGAGCACTTTTTTGCAAGTTAAACATTAACTAAAAGAGTGATAATAACCAGACGTGAGACTAAATTTCCCAATTGGGCTTTGTTACCCTGTTTGCAAGTCCTCTTAGCATACAGACCTGGTCTGTCACTCTTCTGCATTTTATAGTTAATTGAATCCATATATTAACTTGTGAAGCAAATTTGTTCTGGAAATCAGAGTTGTAAAAGCAGACAACATTGTTCAAGTGTCCATTGATTGCTTGCAAAAAGGAAGCAGAAGGAGAATAAAAAGTGGAATTTGCGGGTGCAGAAAAAGTGAGTCATACTGCACATATAAACGCCCTTATGTGGGCTCCACTGACACTGGGAGAAACCACACCCTCTAGTGGAGACAGAAAGTGGGATATGTTCTGTCCACGCTGGCAAGACAGACAGAATAGAAAAGTTGCATCATGTATAAGTTTTCAGTAACACAGAAAAGCCTGAATAAAGTGAGTGAGAAAGGCATGTCTGAAAAGCATTCCCATTTTGTAGTTATGTTATTTGCGTTGTTGCAGGAACTGGCTGAGGATCTGTCCTCAGAGCTGAGTGGAAACTTCAGGAGTGTGGTCCTGGGTCTACTGATGTTGGCTCCCGTGTATGATGCCTATGAACTGAAACATGCAATGAAGGTGAAATTTAATAGACAAATGAATAAAGAAGGGCACTCGCAAGAATTGCATCAGCAGCCCCTTGTGTTTGCATCCCTTCATCCTTTTGCATCTGACTTGAAAATGCAAATAAAATAAAAATCTATGGTTAAAATTATCCCCAACTACTTAAACTGGCTAGATTTAACTATTGTATATCCTTCAAGTGAATGTTTAATCATGGCAGACAGATACCACAAAATAGTGCTGCAGTGTCTTGGTTGGAATAGATGGAATTGATGTCATACAAATTCATTGGAGCTGCTTGTCTCATTGCAACCTTGCCTTTTTAAGCTGTGAACAATTTACCATATCAAGGGAACAGTAAACAATTTGTGAGTCAAAGGGGGGCAGGGATGTCGTGGGATGAGTTAACACATCGTCACTTTTGCCCACAGGGTGCAGGAACGGAAGAGGCCTGTCTTATTGATATACTCGCTTCAAGGTCAAATGAGGAAATAAGAACCATCACTGCCTTCTACAAAAAAGGTATAGGTTCTGTGTGTATTGATGAAGCATTGTGCTGCACTTACACTATTGATATTTGATAGCAATACAAGCCTTTCTTCATTATTTAGACACACTGTCATGACCATTATTAGGTCAAATGAAGGGCATAAATATTTCATGAAAAATACTGTAGCCTAATTGTGGCTTTGGTTTGTCCTTCTTTAGCCCCATGGTTAGAATGGCAAATATTTTTCAAATACTGTTTATTCAGTCATGTGGTGACCTATAAACTTACAGTATTTTATTTTGATCAGAATATGGAAAAACTTTGGAGGATGATGTGTGTGATGACACATCTGGAATGCTTCAGCGAGTTCTTGTCTCTCTGCTGACGGTGAGTTAATAAAATACAAAGAATTCTAAGCTACAAATCCAAAAATATGAAATCACTCTCCCCAGGCTGGACGGGATGAGGGTAACAATGTAAATGAGGCCCTGGCTGTGCAAGATGCAAAAGTAAATTTTTAAAATTAAACCAAAAATAAATGTAACATTATAAATGTTTTTCTTTTATAAGTGTATGCATTTGGTAGGAAATTTTTGAGGCTGGTGAGGCGCGATGGGGCACGGATGAGGTCAAATTCCTCACTGTGCTGTGTGTGAGGAACAGGGACCATTTGCTAAGAGGTTTGTCTGAAAATGAATTTTAATACTTTTGTGACTGTAACCCTTGCATCTCATGATTGCTTTGTGTAGAGAGGTACATTGTTTCCTCAACAAGGGTTGTAAAAACAGAAAATTGAATAACATTTGATGGCTTAATCCACATATGATGTGTTATTTAGTATATTGTGTGGCTTATGTAATTGTGTTCCAGTGTTTGATGAATACAAGAAGATTTCTGGACGCGAGATTGAGGAGAGCATAAAGAGAGAGATGTCTGGTTGCCTGGAAGACGTTTTTCTCGCAATTGGTCAGTGTTCTACTTTTCTCTGTAAATGATAAAATTTACTATTTTAAATGTATTTAGGACAGTTGTACAACACGACAAATGAGAGCATTTAAAATGTATTGATGAACTGAAAATATACAATTCAGTGGACTTGCCAGCCACCATCATCTCTTAAATAAACGCCAACATGACCTTAAAAAGTCCCCCCATTCGTGAGTTTATCTCTGTACACAGAGGAGACAAAATAAGGGGAACATTTTTGCTATTAAACTCAATTCATTACCCTGTGGTAAAATGCAGTGCCAGGTTGTAATTAGTCTGAAGTGACATGTTCTTTTGTGCTAATCCTGAGCCTGTAATTAGTGCTAGTACTGTGAAATGTTTTATGGCCCATTTATGGCACTTCCAGATAAAAAGGACATTACTGTGACATATAGGTTTTGCATTAACGTCTGTTAATAAGTAACTATATTATCTGATGTTCTTACCTTGCAGTTAAATGCATGCGGAACAAACCAGCATTCTTTGCCGAGCGACTATACAAATCAATGAAGGTAAACTGTACTGTGGTGGATCCCCTCTTGTGTTTGTGAGCCATATCTGAGGTGTATGAAAGATGTTTCCCAGTATTTTAGTGGACTGCATGTCACTGGATTAAGGGGGATTATGTAAATATATGTATTTCTATGATTCTTTTCACAATCCACGATTTTGTTTGACCAGGGGCTGGGCACCACAGACAGCGTGCTCATTAGAATAATGGTGGCACGAGCTGAAATAGACATGTTGGATATTAAAGCAGAGTTTCAGAAGATGTACAGCAAGACGCTGTACTCCTTCATTAAGGTAAGGCAGTGTGCAATTCTGGACAGGAGCTTATTCCTCAACTGTCAGCTAAATCCTCTGTAATTCCACTGTTAGATGTGTATCACTTCTTTTACATTTGCGTTGAGTCCGCGTGGGTATATATAAAACTCCCACACATACATTTAAACATAGCCTACTTTTTGTTTGTAAAACTGGAAGGACATAATGTGACATTGACATGGTAGTCTTCTGTGGTAGTCTTGAAATCTTTTCTTTGTAGGGTGACACATCTGGAGATTACCGCAAAATCCTGTTGGAGCTGTGCGGAGGCGAGTGAGAGACGTCCTCAGCCTCTTTTTGTATCCTCCTCCTTTTGATGAATTCCTCCATGTCCCATTTTTCCTGCCTTAGTCTTCTCTTTATTCTGACTGACAGCAGTGCTTCACTTTACAGTTTGTAAAACATATTAAACCAAAGAGCAGTGACCTTTTACACGTCTGCGTTTTTGTTATCGATCTTCACTAAAGCTTAATTAGCTCTGTTTGTTCAAGACGGAGACAAATGTCCCTCACCTCTTTAAGTGCTTAAAATCTAAATGTTATTGCCCTCCGGATCCAAGTTTTGTTACATGCAGCAATTTCATCACTGTCCAGTTGGTCCATTTGTTTAATTGGCGCCAATTTCTCATTTGTTGAGTCAGCCCAGCTTCTTTCCTCTATTCAATTACATTAACAGTATGCTAGCCTGGTTTGGAAGGCAGTAAAGTGTGCCCTAATCAATTACGTCCCGTAGCTCATACCAAATTACAGCTCCATCTCAAGGACAATAACCTATGCATTAAAGGTGGAGTGCTACAAATCAAGGTGACCACTAGAGGGAGATATTCCAGACTGACCTTGAAAGTTTCCAATAAGAAACTGTTTCTTTTCAGTTTTTCAGACAGCTATGTATAAGAAATAACTGAAACTGAACTGGATAATTGCCTAGATTCCCTTACTATATTATCACATCTTCACTGTGGCATTGAGGCATCAAAGTAAATATGCTATATGTGTTATTACATTGTTTTTTTTTTTTTTTTTGCTTTGGTGTGACCGTGAGTGCACAGTATGTAGGCGCACTGCACAAGACAAGAGAATATAAATATACTTGTTAATAGCTTTTAGATTTTGCTCAAAGATGATTCAAACTTTGGATAGCTTAAAAAACATTTCAAATGCCTAACAAAAGCAGAAAATCTTATGTTATTTTTTGTCTTTGTGTCTCAGTGCAGTTTAACAGAAGGACTGGTCAGGTAGGGTCAGCAGATCTAGTGGAGGAACCAAAAGTGTCTTGCTGTGTCCTGCAACATCACAGAAGTGTCCAGGGGGAACCAGGTGAACAAAACAGTGTTTTGGTTGGTGACAAAATGTTTCAATCCCTCAAAGAGTTTCCTCTGGAAGGTCTTCTGCCACATTTGCTGCTACATGTGGTGTAAAAAGTCTGTAGCATCTCAAATGTTCATAGCTAGCTCCTTAGCTAGCCTGTTTAACATGGATATGGATATGAGAAAAAACATACAGTTCGCAGAATTCAACAATCCCTTGTGTTCATTCCCTCAAAGTATTTTCCCTGAAGCTCTTGTGACACATTTGCTGCCACATGTGGTGTAAAAACGGTGTCCATGGATATGGGAAAAACAAACAGCACATTCCTTTGTGTCCTTTGAACTGAACATGCTGCACCGCTTAGTTGGTTAAAATCTCATGATATGATATTAAAAACTGCACTCAAAAAGTTTCAAAAACTGCTCAGTGTGTCAGGTAGTCACAAAAGCAGCTACCACTCTGTTGCCATAGAGAATAGAAATTAAGGGGAATAATATATTATGCAAAATTTACTCTTGTAAGCTTTAAGCCATGTTTGAATGTTGTGAACTCATCAAAAACGTACCTGGAATTGTGTTTTGTTTCACCCACAGATGTTTATTTACACCATTTATTATTAGTCATTACATCTCCAAAGATCAAAAAGCTCTGTTCCACCTTGTGATGTCAAGTAGTGATAGTTTAAGTGAACAGCTCCTTTTACCTTTAGTTCAGAACAGAATGACAATTCTAGGGCTGAAATTATCCAAATGATTCTAGTGAAGGTGTAGTTTAAAAAACACCATGCATCACTTCCTGTATTACCACATGACATCACAAGGTGAAACAGAGTGTTTTCGGTTTGAGAGACGAACTCAGCCTAAATATCCAGTGGACTGTGTGCTAAACGTGTGAATGAAACAAAACACAACTCCAGGTTCAGTATGTTTTTGATGAGGAAACCTTATAACATAAATGTGAAAATAGCATAATTTGGGCCATTTAAATGAATGTCTTTTGGTAAATAATATTGCATAGTTTATGCAAGACAAACAAAATGGTGGCAGGTGCCTAAATGCATCCAAAAAACAGCGTAGGACTATGTGTAACGAATTTAATACCATTCTGAACAAACAGGGTCAAGACAACTTGTTCTTTGACCTACCAGTGCCACAAAATAATATGACATTTGCTAAAAGCTAATGTGTGGTTTAATTGTGATTTTCAACAAATTGTTCTTTTTAGACATTCCTATACTACTTTTCTATGTCAAAGGTAGTATTTGAATGAACATTATGCATTTGTCATAAGACCATTTATGAGAAGACTACTAGTATTTAAATCTCAATTATTAATTATCATCAATTAATTTAAATCTTCTGTCCTTGGGAAAACGCATAAATATATTCCTGAGTGATGCCAGCTCTTGTCTGTCTTGCCTTGCCCATGTATGTCAAGAAAAATAGCACAAAAATTAAGTTATTTAAAAAATAACACGCAGTTAAAGGGACCCTGTGTAGCCTGCGGTTACTACAATCACAACTCATACATTTTTCTCAGTATATGGACAAGTCTTATGTGAAAAGTCAGAACCTCCAGAATTCATTCACTGAGCTGCAGAGGCTGCACTAGCACTGATTAATGATTGGTTGAAGGTGCTGTATTATAGGTATATAGATCAGAGAGGTATTTTAGGTTTAAATCAGTTGGATTTCAAAATTTAAACTGGAAACACAAATGAGAGGCTCATGTCAGGCTCATTGTGCTTTCTGGACAAGCATTTTGAGAACCAAAACACCCAATTATAACAAATGATTTCTAATATATATAAATGACTTTGTCCAATATTTTTGTAATTAAAATGAAACAGCATTATGATTGTTGTCAGAGCACAAAATTTTATTTGAACATTTACCTTGTATCTGGGGAGACAAATAGGCCAATCAAAATCTTGCACATAGTTCCTTTGATCCTATTTTTGTTAATATACAACAGAAGACTATTTTCTTTTGTCTGATAATAGTCAGATTATGCAGATTATACAGAAGGACAATTTGACAAAGAGCCAATACAGCCACCTGAGTCATTTGCCACAGTACAAATGAAGAGCTAAACAACAGATTTTTATAAAGCAACCAGTCGGTGAAGGCTAGTATGTCGTTATATTCACTAAGGTTTTCTATACGGGCCAGATGCAGTTATGGAATGAGAACACAAGTTTGTTAATGATAATGTTTAAGTGAATGATCTGTTACATTGAGAGGCAAATAAATCCAAGTCATTAATGCAATAATAATAACAGAGTTGACCCTGCTTATAGGACAACCTGTGGGGTGCATGTTAGATGTTGTATATTTTAACATCTTGCAAGTTGCCAAGTTGACAGATCTTTGTGTTGTGTTGTTACTCTACTTCAACTTCACAGAAAATAAATTTAAAGCATATAAGGTAGACTGATTTTCAAGGGCTTAAAAGACATTTGCAACAACAATAACTCAGAGAGACACTGTTTACATCTCTTTACATTCATTTACACTTTCCTTACATTGATAGGACCAGCTATCATCTATACTATAAAACCATCATGGAGTCAAGCAGGAACAGCAACAGGCCAAGTTACAGATTATATTTTTGACATCTTACAGAAATTGATAGCACAGTATATTGCTTTTTTTTTTTTTTTTTTTCCAAATTTCACTAATATGACATATCTGTGTCTCTGGATACACCAGTAATCATGCAGGGAACTGTATCTTTAAGTACGTCAGAAGAAAAATAATAGAGCTGTGTCCTTGTAGATATTGTTATGCAAGTATGTTTTGATTTTTTTACATTGTGAAAAAGTACTTAATGTGTATTTTCTGTTGCCACATTTCTCTCATAGTGTGATTTCTGTTTATTATAGATCTTCTATAGACTTCCTGAAATAGAATAACTGCAGTTTGTGGCAGTTAATGGGTCTCATAAAAAAAAACAACAACAACCATAATATAGGTTAAGGTTTTAAAGCAATAAACACCCTTGTGTGATCAAATCAATATTTAATCATTACAAATCCAAAATTCACCATTCAATCAGTTCATTCAAACTACTGCTCTTGACTGGGTGCACAGCCCGTAGTGCCTACATGTTTCGGAGGGGAGGAGCTTCTTTATAGCTTCTTTAAAAATTATCAACAATCTAGCAAAGACTGCACGAGCAGAGGGACTTTATATAGACAGCCCTGGGATGATCAGGGAATGACTGCAGGGAAAGAGGGAGGAAGCCAAAGGTGGACTGGCTCAGGCTGGGAAATGGAGCTGGATATGTCACTCATTTTAAAATATCTTTGGCATTTTTTGCCCTAACATCATGAAACTTAGCACTGCACACACCCATACCATTAGGACGACACCCTCCAAATTTGAGATCAGTGGGGTGAGTGGTTTGACAGTTATGCGTTTAACAGGCAGACAGACGTTTCTTGCACTAATAGATTAATTTCATTCACTCACCACTTTGACATAGCTCACTGTGAATGGTCTGCACAATGAGATCAGAACTTAAACTTGTCACATCTTTACATTTTATTAATACTTTGCTGCTGATATCATCAACATTCCCTGAAAGCTCTACTCTGTTAGAAGCTCTGTTACTCAAGTTAGACTTTAATCTGAGCTTTATTTTAATACAATCTGACCAAAAAGAGCTGGTTTGGAACTACAACAGCTGAGATACAAGTAGAACACCCCCAGCTTGATGTCATTGCAAAGTATCAATAACAAGGCAAATTCTCCATGTACTACCAAGTGTGTCCTGGAATCATTGTTGTCCAGGACCTGCTGTTTCACAACTTTTTCAATGTGAGGCAGTTTTCAACCCTCACTTTATGAAATGAAAAGAAGTGTGATAATGGATATCTTTTTTGTGTTGGACTCCTTTTGATATTGATTGGGTTAAATAATCACTCAAACCACCATATGTGAATGAGAAAAACAGCAGATAACCCACAGCAGTCCTCCGGTCTCTCTTTAACAACTGTGTTTAGCTCCATACAAATGCCTTCATTATAATTTCTTTGTCATTTTTGCAAAGCACTGAATAAAGGTCAGGCCAAGGGTTGCTCACTTTGATAACAACTCCTGGATATAAATGGAAAAATGATGTCACCAATGATCAAGTTAAGATTAATTATACAATGTGGTTTAGCAACTGTTCCATTTTTCTTCACTGCCAAAAAAATAATATTATTAGTGTTGTAGTCAAAACTGCACTAATCGAGACCAAGACCTGTCCGAGACCACAGGGTCCCGAGACCAGGACAAAACCAAGACCACTGAGGGTCGAGACCGAGACAAGATTGATACCACAGCTCATTGAGACCAAATCAAGACCAACTTTGTCATTTTGGACATTTATGTGTGTATGACCGAGTCCGAGCACCTTCAAAACTGAGACAAGGCCGAGTCCAAACGTGGTCGACTGCAAGACAAAAAAAAAAGAAGTTTCTAAGCCAAGTACTAGGCTTCAGGACACTAAATATTATAGCCTAGGTTCATATTACTTGAATACTAAATATTTACAGGCCCATCAATGAAATAAATCTTGTCAAAATTAACCGAAATAAAATTTTTGCAATCGACTCTCAGCTTAATTGTGATGTAAAATGTTTGGTGTAAAATAATGATACCATATTGTAGGCAGTGATAACTTGACATGTATGGACTGAATTATTTTTAACTGTCCATTATTATTATCTTAACTCAACTAGTTGTTGTTTCACAGTGGGGGGCCACCATCTGCTTGTCTCCATGGAGATGCTATTGCTTTGCCTGGTATGTTCCACAGTAGGCAATTTATCATTTTCTTGCATTTATTCAATTGCAAGATTTTGTATTGTCATAAATAAATAAAGTAAAACTACTAGGCCTGGAGGTGTCACCTACTTGTTTCCCTGGAGACAGATCACTTTAATACCATACTGTGCAGGCAAAGCAATAACTGTGTTGTCGAAGGTATTAAAAGGCAAAACACAAAAGCATTCACACTTACTCACCATATGTCAAAGGATTAGCCTGTTGTTCATCACTACTCATTTGTTCATGTTGGTCAACACAATAGATGAGGTTTGATCCAAAATCCACCCATGAATTGTTTTCTATGGCTTTATTGTGTTTGGACTATGGTTGTCAAAAGTACTGAAAATTAGATACTAAACGGTACTAAAACTAGTATCAAAATTAGATACTGCTTTGAGGAAGTATCACTAAAACTGATATAGATAAATAAAAGTCACATTCACAGAACAAAAATGAATCTTTTCTGAATAGTTTAAGATTGATCTTGAGCTGTACCAAATCTGTATAATACCACATAGAGTAGTATACGCTTATGAACTGCTATGGGACCTACCTGGACAACACAGAAATTACACAGCTATAAAACCACATGGTAATATAAAATAACATGCAATTTAATGTTAGAAAATGACATTCTATTGCCTACATAAAGAAAAGTCGATTCACTTATGTTTATGCTCGTCAGGATTTAGAATGCTGGAAAAGGATCAAAATTCTCCATTTTGCACTGAATTTATGCACTGAAATGTTAATGGTAAAACATATAATGGTATTTGTTAAGGTTGCCTAGAGAAAAGCAGTTCTTGTTTATATTCTTCTCAATGAAATCTGTTCAAGAAGATCAGGAAGGAAGTTCAAGTTATAAATAAAAAGCGTGTGTGCTGTTTCTTAGAGATGGAGTTCCTTTGACATGTCTCATGATCATCAGTAGTTGCACACGTCCACAGGTCAAACACATTTCAGTTCAAACCGATGTGCCTTTTGTTTGTCAGTGTCCAGTCTATTTACTATGACAGCTTTAAGGGACAGGGGAATCTTTAACATATAGAAATGGATCTTCAGAATGGCCTTTCATAGATACATTTGAAAGAAAAACAGCTTGGTGTCCTGCAGGTTATAGCACATTGATAATACACTGACACCTTCCCCCGTGCATCCAATTCTATAAAGCTTTATAATGGTTAAGAAAGTGCATCTGAATATTTCTAACTCATGAACTTTGAAATCATGAGTCCTTTTATGCTTTGGAGATTTTAACTCAACATATTGAAATTACTTTCAGCCTCTGTCAAAAATGTGAGGACACAAAGACTTTAATATTCACTCCACAAAGTCATTAGCTAAACAAATATGGGAGTTCTTTTCCCAGAGAGACATAATGTTTTGCAAAAACTCACCTCAATATTTTACTTTGCATGCAACAATAACAAAGCAATATCCATGTGCCACTGGCACATTACTAATGAAATAACGCTAGCTTTCTTGTCTCTGGCTTCGTTTATATGCTCGTTCTTCAAATGTATCATATTTCAAAAAATCTTTTAAATTAGTTAAAGTAAACAAACTCAATTTTAGTTTGTTTATTGTTATGCAAATAAAACTTATAGATCTGTTTATGAGAGAAATACAGTAATAGTTCAGCATGTTAAAGCTAAATTTCGATTGCTTTGTATGTCTTGTACATGTGAAGGAATTGACAAATAAAAGGCTACTACTGCTACTACTAAATATGAAATCTTTGTTTGACCTTGTGGGGCAGCAGTAGCTCTGAGTGCCCATTGTCTGATCTGAAGGTTGGTGAATTTGACATAAACATTATTGAGCGAGCAGAATCACTGACCCACACATTGGTGGTGTGTTTCCATCTCCCACAAATGAATACTGTCACATGACACTTAACCCACCTCACCCCCAGTGTCTTCGCACATTGATGTATGAATGTGTGTGTGAATGGGTGAGTGATTTCTTGTTGTACAGCACTTTGAGGGTCTTGAAGGTGCAAAAGCGTTATATAAATGTGAGCATTTGACCGTTTACCAACATATAAAAAAAGCTGTCCTATAGCCTATAGGCTTATAAGAACTATTGGCCGATGAGAAAAAAAAAAGACACAAGAAAAAAAAAAGGTCATAGGAGGAAAAATAATGATTGACTTAATGAAAGGAAGAAATATTTCTTTGTCTGTGACTCACATCTGATGGTCAAGAAAATATACCACAATAAAATGACACTGATCTGAAGATGATTAAGATTATTTTTGTGTGAGACAAAATTGTAAAATTTTAGATGCAATGGAGTCTGTCACTGGAAAAAAACATAATTTGGTTAAAGAAAAATAAATCATAAAAAGCCAAAGCTGCTGGTGCTATTTGTATAATTAAATAATTAAATGATACACCTGACTAGAGCCTTTGTATGTCCAGATTCTATTTTAAAAGTTGCTGACTTGCCAAGCCACTCCACCAAAATGTATTTTTAACATAAATTCAAGGTCATATAGTTTAATAATTAAGTACAGAGGTGTAGTGGGTGTGGTACGCTGCCCACCCATTTCTCCTGCTGTGAGATGTAAAAAAAAATAAAAAAAAATTGCCTACAACTTAAATGTCAAACCGGAGCTGTTGGCAATGGTGAAAACAACCTGCATAAGCTTATGATTTCAACACTTTCCTAAAATATTCGCACAAGTCATGTTTTCAAGTTTTTCAGGAAACACAAAAAACGTACTGAAAACTTGAAATTATGGGATTCAATGATGATTTCATTCAGAAAGTATGCTGATGGTGAGAGTATGATGATATTTGGCATAGTAAGAACACTGATTGTTTTTATGCAACTAAAAAGAAATACAGTGGGGCAAAAAAGTACAGTATTTAGTCAGCCACCAATAGTGCAAGTTCTCCCACTTAAAAATATGAGAGAGGCCTGTAATTTTCATCATAGGTTCACTTCAACTATGAGAGACAGAATTGGGGAAAGAATCCAGGAAATCACACTGTAGGATTTTTAATGAATTAATTGGTAAATTCCTCTGTAAAATAAGACATTCCAGCATGACAATGACCCAAAACATAAGGCCAAATCAACCTGTCAGTGGCTACAGCAACACAAGGTGAAAGTTCTGGAATGGCCATCTCAGTCTCCTGACCTCAATATTATTGAGCCACTCTGGGGAGACCTGAAACATGCTGTTTATGCAAGACAGCCCAAGAATCTACAGGAACTGGAGGCTTTTTGCCAAGAAGAATGGGCAGCTTTACCATCTGAGAAGATTAAGAGACTCATTGACAACTACCACAAAAGACTTAAAGCTGTTATTGATGTTAAAGGGGGAAATACACAGTATTAGGAACTGGGGTATGTAAACTTTTGATCAGGGTACTTTGGGTAATTTCTGTTGTTATTTTGGTTCAAATTGAGTTCTCACATTTGTTTCACAATAAATGGCTTCCACTGTTCACTAACCACACATGGAAAACCAGTTTTTTGTGTCATCATTCATTTTCTCTTACAAATGGGCAGGAAACCATTAATTCTGTAAGGGTATGTAAACATATGCACAGCACTGTATTTAGTCAGCCACCAATAGTGCAAGTTCTCCCACTTAAAAATATGAGAGAGGCCTGTAATTTTCATCATAGGTTCACTTCAACTATGAGAGACAGAATTGGAGAAAGAATCCAGGAAATCACACTGTAGGATTTTTAATGAATTAATTGGTAAATTCCTCTGTAAAATAAGTAATGGTCACCCACAAACAAGATTTGTGGCTCTCACAGCCCTGGACGTTCTTCTTTAAGAGGCTCCCCTGTCCTCCACTAGTTACCTGTATTAATGGTTCCTGTTTGAACTGGTTCTCAACATAAAAGACACAAGTGGCTGAGTGGCAACACTCAGGCCTCACAGCAAGAAGGTTGCGGGTTCGATCCCCGGGTCGCCCGGGCCTTTCTGTGTGGAGTTTGCATGTTCTCCCCGTGTCTGGATGGGTTTCCTCCGGGTACTCCGGTTTCCCCCATCAACCCAAAACATGCCCGCACCCCTATGAACTAACATCAAGGACCATGTTGCCCACCATCCTGTGGGCTCACCACCCGCAGAGGGGTTCATAGGGGGGGTCAGGTGCTATGAGTATTGGGCAGCAAGGTGCCCCTGCGACCCAGCTGGATTAAGCGGGAGAAGATGGATGGATGGTTGAACTGGTTCTCAACATAAAAGACACCTGTCCACAACCTTAAACAGTCACAGTCCAAACTCCACTATGGCCAAGATCAAAGAGCTGTCAAAGAGACAAGACTAGAAACAAAATTGTAGACCTGCACCAGGCTAGGAAGACTGGATCTGCAATAGGTAAGCAGCTTGGTGTGAAGAAATCAACTGTGGGAGCAATTATTAGAAAATTGAAGACATACAAGACCACTGATAACAACCACGCAAGACCTTGTGGGGTCACTGAGTCTTCCCCAGGGCCTCCTTCCGGTGGAACGTGCCTGGAACACCTCCTGAGGGAGGCGTCCAGATGCCCAGAACAGATGCCCAAACCACCTCAGCTGGCTCGTCTTGACATGGAGGAACAGTGGTTCTACTCCGAGCTCCTCCCGTGTGACTGAGCTCATCACCCTATCTCTATGGGAGCACCCAACCACCCTATGGAGGAAACTCATTTTGAACTGCTTGTATCTACAATCTCATCCTTTTGGTCATTATCCAAAGCTCATGACCTAGGTCTGGCCCCTGGCTATGCCTAGAAATTTTGTCCATAAATACAATGAACAGAACCGGTGACAAAGGCCAGCCCTGGGGGACTCCAACATGCACCGGGAACAGGTCTGACTTACTGCCGGCAATGCAGATCCTGCTCCTGTGATACAGGGACCGGACAGCCCTAGCAAAGAGTCCCAGACCCCATACTCCCAGAGCACCCCCCAATGGACACCACGAGGGTCTTCTCCACACTCCACTGGCATAGCTCTTACCGGGGAGGCTGAGGAGTGTAATTCCCCTGTAATTAGAACACACCCTCCGGTCCCCCTTCTTAAACAGAGGGACTGCCATCCTGGTCTGCCAGTCCAGTGGTACTGTCCCTGACTGCTGCACGATATTGCAAAGACCCCACAACATCCACAAACTTAAGCCACTCAGGACAGATCTCATCCACCCTGGAGCTTTTCCCCCAAAGAGCTTTCCAACCACCTCAGTGACTTCAGCCAGGGTGATGGAGGAGTCCACTTCCGAATCCCCAGCCTCTGCTTCCTCCTTGGAAGACGTGATGGTGGGATTGAGGAGATCCTCAAAGTATTCCTTCCACCATCTAACAACATTCTCAGTCAAGGTCAAACAGAGTTGGTGAAGCACTGCTTTCCCCTCCCAAGACGTCAGATGGTTTGCCAGAATTTCTCTGAGGCAGTCCGATAGTCTTCCTCCATGGCCTCTCCTAACTCCTCCCAGCCCCAAGTTTTTGCCTCTGTAACCACACAGGCCGGTACTAATCAGCTGTCTCAGGAGTCCCACAAGCCAATGAGGCTAAGATGGGACTCCTTCAGCCTGATGGTATCCCTTACTTCCAGTGTCCACCACAGGGTTCGTGGATTGCAGCTGCGACAGGCACCACAAACCTTACGACCACAGCTATGTGCGGTCTCATCGACAAATGAGCCCACTCGGACTCCATGTCTCCAGCTTCTCCTGGTGGTGTTTCCTCAGTCCTAATTTCCTAATTTCCTAATTACCTAAGTTACATTTTATTACTTAAGTCACATTTTATCTCCAGTACTGTCCTCATGTCGCAGGTACCACTGATCCCAGGAACCAGGTCTAAATCAGGACTAAACCAGAGAGGTGCCCCACAGAGACTCAGGTGACCGCAGGCGAAAGGACCGGTGCAGAGCTCCACACCCAGCGGGGCTCTGTCGAAAAGGGCTGCCTCGTCGCAATGAGCTCCCTGCAGCCTAAATCGACAGTAACGTCTATGATTCACGCTCCCCCGTCGAAATAAGCCACCTTACTCTTTTCCATTTATAATTGTCTAGATCCAATAAAGTGAACCTCCCCAGTTTTACAATATATTTCTTTGGATTATAAACAGTGGATTTGATGCTGTTTGCACACGATGATCACACTTTATACCTTAGTTATGTCAAATTTCAACTCATTTATATGAATATGCATAGTTCATTTGGGCAATTGTATTACGCTATAGGGCTAGCAAAAGTTGCACATATCAACAGGCCAATTTAGCCAGCGAATAATGCTCCCACTGTAGAATCACCATTATTCACTCATTTATATGAGTATGTGTGGAAGTAGCTAATTTCAACAGGCCTATATCTTCTCTCAAATAAGGCTCTCACTATAAGAGAAAGAAATGACTGGAAACACTGAAATTTTTATATTAAATAGCATTGAATATATAACATTTAATAATATAGGCTACAGTGTGAATTTCCTATTATAATATAGTGATATTTTATTTATACAGCACCGTTTAAAACAAAATTACAATGTTACACGGAAACAAAATAAAATATGACGAAAATGATAACGATAAAATCAAAAATTAAATCCAAACTATTCAATCATCTAACATAGTTATTCTGCCGTGAATCTAACATGCATGTGTCAATGCTTTCATACTTAATTGGTCAAAACATACAATAAAACCAACACACTTTTAAAATGTGACTTGTTCCTCCACTTTTGCCTCGGGAGCTCAAATCGACGGCATTTGAGCTGTAACAGTACTTGGGGCTTAAGTGCATGCGCAGTAGCACAAGGGAGCTCAAATCAACAAGTCTCAGAAGCTAAGCAGGGCCGGGCCTGGTTAGTACTTGGATGGGAGACCACAAGGAATTCCAGGTGCCACAGTGGGGCGCCAGTTGCAAAAAAAACTGTTGTTGTGTCCTTAGGCAAGGCACATCACCCACATTGCCTAGTATGAAAGAGGTGTGTGCGTGAGTGATGGTGGTGGTCGGAGGGACTGATGGCGCAGATTGGCAGCCTCACTTCCGTCAGTCTGCCCCAGGGCAGCTGTGGCTACAATAGTAGTTTACCACCACCGGGTCTGGAGTGAATGAATAATGCTCTGTAAAGCGTCTTTGAGTGTCCAGAAAAGCGCTATATAAAACTGATGCATTATTATTATTATTAAGTAGCTCAAATCGACAGGACACCTGCATCTTGAGCAATGTTTCTTCTGGGACACGCACACAAATACCCACAAACACCTGCCACCTGCATGATCATCATCAACCTGAAATGACTAAAATGGCAACTCAACAGAAAAATATTCATTTTTATTTTTGGAAAGACGCCACCAGTCAAGTGACACAATGCCATCTGCTCACATGTGCTGTTTGTAGCCTATGATTTATGTTCTGCAGTGATAAATGTTAATAACATGATTCCGCATCATTTTGAGTAAAAAAAAACATCAAATATTACCGATTTTTACTGGGCTGGTACCTCACTAAAAGTGAGTTGTTGTTTTTTTTTAAATAAACAAACAGTCTATATGACACCTGTGTGTATTTTGGCAGGTCAAGCTGAGTGTTTGGCTTTTGGGGTGGAGTGGGCTGGGGTAGAGTAGACGGGGGTGTTGGTTGATGATGCCACGAATCACGTGCCCTCACTTAAAAAATCCCTACTACACCATTGATTAAGCAGTAGTAATTTTCAGCATAAAACTTGCACAAAACAATACAGAATATTTTATTATTATAAAGGCTGAGAAAACAAAATAAGAGTTTGACTGTTGTTCAGCAGGAATGCTTTTAATGCATGAGCCTGATAAAATTCAAGCAGTCAAGCAGGAATCTTTTGATTGAAAAAAAAATTGCCTAATCTATAATGCTATATAACTATACTTTCTTGTTGAATTGAGTGATTTGACTATTCAGTGCAGTGTAGATTTTAACATAAATAAAGACTTAATCTTGAGTTAAAACCAAACGCCACCCCCTTCTTACATAGAGCACAATATCAGTAATTCAGAACCATGTTTACAAGATGAATTGAATTTCTGTCAGTCGATTCACGGAGCAGTCAACACATTTTATTTGTTTACAAGCAATGCTTATCTTGTGAATGAACGTTCATCTGAATGAATAAAGTATTGGCTGTGCAACCTAACAGCAAACTTGATTCACTTGTGCCTATATTGTGATACATGCAACACATAGACATAATAGACTATAATCTGTGAATCAGGACAGGGCGGACCACATGTCACCACCAAGTCCACGGACATTCATCATTGTGGGTTGTGTCTTATTGGCTTTCTGTCATTTCCATTGGAGTAGACTGAACCTCGATCTCCCCAGCCACCTCCCCTCCTCTCTATCTGTCTCTCTCTCCTCTTTGTGGATCCTGCCGCTAAAACAGCTTCACTGGAGAAGGAGCGCACGAGGAGGTCTGCTGTGCACCCTGCTCTGTAAAGACTCACAGGTAAGAGAGCAGCTTTGTTATGTTTGACTTTTGGGCCAGCGTTATGATTTATTTAAATACAATATATTGAGTAATAGCAAGATAGGATTTTAATGACTAAGAATATTTTTACTGTCAGTTTGAGTCTATCTAGTTGCATTGTAGTTTGAATTAACATGTTCATACGGTTAAATGTTGATCAAATATAAATTGACTGTACTCCACACAAAATCTGCTAACTCTCACCAGGAAGATATAGTTTACGCCAACTAAAATGAGAAAACATGAAGAATTATATAACCCTAACACTAACTGTTTTTTTTTTCAGTAGCATATTGCTGTAACCACAGTGGCACATTGTTGCTTCAAAATGGTTGCTTTACTTGTATTCAGTGTAATTAAGTCAAATTAACACTCCCTAAATTGATTGCCGTGGGACAAATTTTACTGATTTATTTCCCCTGGAAAAATAAATGTGAAAGTACAGTGGCTTGTGCTTTATTGCCTAGTGTAAAACATAATCTGTGTATTCTGTTCTGTAGAACATCTGTAATGGCAAAGCTTAGCATTAATCATTTCATTGCACTGCAGTGGTGTAAAGACACACATCAGTGAACCAACTCAAAGTCTCAATTTAATGTTTTTAACATAAAGAAACTGTCTTTCTGTATCAAATACCCACATAGCTAACGAACACTAACTGCAGGTCTGTTATGACAACATCAAAGCAACAGATAATTAGTGTCACAAACCGTAACTACTGGCTCATTTTTTAATCAGTTTTTATTCTGCCCCAGTGCCTTTTGAGTTCTGCACATCTCAGTCTGTATTTTGTGCTTTATTCATTTGATGTATCATTAGATAATGTAGGCAAATATAATGCCAAATATCATGATTTCAAGAATTATTTCAGATATTTAAATCATTCTTAGACACATTGACAATCGTAAGACATCATTAAATGTTTTTTTTTAATGCTTTATGGCATTTATGGCATTCTACACTACATGCCACACTTAATATAGGTAACTTTACAGTCTGAGAGTAGCAGGTGGAAATAGACTCCCATTTTGTCACGAATCTCTATTATTTCGATGATAATTTCCAGCTGTGCTGAGATGCTTGTGCCTTTGCTCTAACGCGTGAGGCTAGCACAAAAATACATTCAATTTGTGGAAGAAACTAATATGTTTGATTATGGATATCCATGGATATTGTGCTACAGACAAGCATAGATTCAAAGTTGCTTGTTTTTTTCCCGACATAAAAGCTCAGCTGCATTATGTCATATATTGGTTTTCTGCTTTTGAGGACCAAATGAAGAAACCAGCACATAAATGGATTGATTGCAAGAATAGGCCTATAGTGAAGGGCTTAGCATTCTCTGTACATATACAATAATACATTACGGCATTGGTTTTTCATCAACATTTTGTTTGTTTGTTTTTCAAATATGCTTCTTAATGCAACACATATACATTTATCCAGGCTGCATTATTTGCAGGCTACAGTTGGAATAGGCTATAACCAGAAGCGTCTGTTGCACACGCATCAAACTGCGAAAATAACTTCTGGGGCTTGCAAAAAACGTTTCTATTTTATATTTCTTCCTCAGTAGTGTTTATTACCAAAAAGCTTGGTCACAGTGAGTCCTTTCCCCTTTACTATGTGAGAATGTGAGTTTATGAAAGTGTGGGAGTGTGGATGCCCATTTGGAAAATATCACGACCTCCACTAAAGGCACAGACGCGTGGTTATTAAAGGTGTGTTTTATCGTTTTCTGCATGCAGGAAGGCCATCAACCGCGACCGGCGCACTGATGGAGGCTAATCACAGTGATTTGGATGGCGCACGTACGAATGGACTCATGTACGAGGTCGCGGTGCAGAACTCCTCCGCGAACCACAGCTCTCAATTCGCCGACGTGGCCCTGCTACAGACTTTCAAACCCCTTATCATCCCTTGTTACGCGCTGGTGGTCGTGGTGGGGGTCTTCGGAAACTATTTGTTGATCTATGTCATATGCCGCACGCGTAAAATGCACAATGTCACCAACTTTTTCATCGGAAACCTGGCCTTCTCCGACATGTTGATGTGCGTGACCTGCGTGCCCTTTACGCTCGCGTACGCCTTCAATCCTCACGGATGGGTGTTTGGGCGCTCCATGTGCTACCTGGTGTTCCTCATCCAGCCTGTCACCGTCTACGTCTCGGTCTTCACACTGACGGCCATCGCTGTTGACAGGTGCGCCTTTTAGCATCCACACTACACATCAGCAGAGATCATCGTTAGGCCATATCACAGTCTTCCAGAAGATTATTATTTAAAGCATTTCATGGTACAATTTGTTGAACAATAACACATGTAGTAATTGGCATGCGCAAAGTATCAACAATACAGTAAGATACAATACACCTGATGCTGGACTAGATACAAAAGATTATAGATCTACCCTATAGGCTATTATGGACATAATGCAAAACCAGCAGTAAATTGATAAATAGGGAGTGCATTTTTGAGCCAATTTAAAGCAATCCTTTATTACAACCTAAGCAATACCAGGAATAAAAACAAACACAAGGAAGATTTAGGTGATTATGCAACTTGGCCAAGATTTTGGCTTTTGAAACGCCTTGATCTTTGCAGTCAATTTAACTAATTGCATACAAATCTCATGCAACTTTAGGCAGAAGTTCAATTATGGTGTTCTGCTCACACACAAGTTGCCAATATAAAAACAACACCACCAAGAAAGGATGATAGTTAATAATAATAAAACATGTCAATACATAACAGTTGGGAAATCTGCAGAATCCAGTCATGACTGGGTGAGTAAAGTAAAGTCATGGGCGTCGCATCAATTCAGTCCACTTAATGGCGATCCGCTGCGGGTTTTCCGTGTTGCCTGTGTGCGCACGTGTTGCCTAGGACTCATCAAAAAGTTCATCCAGCGTTGTTTCCCAAAACAATCCATTCCACTTAATCGCTGAGAGATAAACATACCACTGACGATCCGCTCCGGGTTTTGTATGTTGGCTGTCTGCACGTGTGTTGCCTGGAACTCATCACACGCAAGTGAATCGTCAGTGCAACAGTTGCTTCTAGGCTGCTCGAAGCAGGTAACGTCAGCTCCATCCAGCATTTTGTCAAAACCCTATTTTTGTTCTGTTACTCAAAATTAAGCCTAGGCCATGTTAATTCAATGTTCAACTGAATAATGAAATATTAGGAGTAAGTTTGCTTATTTTAGCTTAGGCTAACAGTAAGAGATCCGTCTTGGTCACATGTGTCAAACATGCGGCCCGGGGGCCAGATCCGGCCCTCCAAGACCTTTAATCTGGCCCTCGGCTGATTTCTCTATTAAAATACTTAAAATTTTCAGATTTTTTTGTTAATTTTCTGCACCGTTTAGCATAGCAGCGTCTCCGGCGTTTCTGTACGTTGCGACTCCCACCAGAGCAGCACAAATTAAGACTTTCCTCTTTCCAAATGCTCTTAAAGGACGATCGTTTTGACTGTCGACCGTGACCCTCATCAGCAAAATGTCAAAACATGAGAAAAGCAGATGCTGAGTTCAGGATTTCCCAAGAAAAATAGTCTAATTCTTATTTGTTGACAGAGGTGAATGGGAAATCTGTGCTCAGTGTGTTTGGAACAAGTGGCGTTGCTCGAGGAATATAATCTTAAACACCACTACGAGACACGGAGAAAAATACAATAACTTGAAGAGAGAACTGAGTTTTCTGATCCGGCCCTTTTGGGATCAAAGTAGGTTGCATACGGCCCCCGGACCAAAATGAGTTTGACACCCCTGGTCTTGGTGGTTGGAGGTATTCTTGGTTGATGAGCATCCATCCATCCATCCATCCATCTTCTCCCGCTTAATCCGGCTGGGTCGCGGGGGCAGCTTGCTGCCCAATACTCATAGCACCTGACCCCCCCAATGAACCCCTCTGCAGGTGGTGAGCCCACAGGAGGATGGATGGTTGATGAGCAGTGTTTTGATATTTGCTCCTTTCCCAGACAGACATTAATGGACATAAGGAAATTCCTGACAAAGAAATGGAAAGTAAGTCAAAATTACTATGATGGAAATGTTAATGCAGTTAGCCGGCTGGTCAATATTATCAGATAGCTTAACCCCCAGACCCCCCGCCACTGTGTCCCCCCCACATTATGAAAGCTTGTGACGCCCATGAGTAAAGTACATGTTTTTATAGGATTCAAAAGCTTCATTTCACAACATTTGGCCTTGATCCTTAGAGTAGAAGCTACACAGTTAGTTATGGTTTGTTCAATAGCATTATTATTGTCATTTTTCAATGAGTAATAATTCATACTTAGCCTGGTGCCTAATTAGCAGACATACATTAAGTAAGGCATAATTGCACTGCCTTCTTCCGTGTGGTTTCCCTTATGTAAAATCTGTATCTCTGCTCAGCATCATACGGGTGTAAATGTGTTTTCATAAATGTCAACTGTCATGGCTTCAGTGTGAGGTAAATCAGCTTATTAAATCACAGGGAGGGTTCTAATCAACTAATTTGCTTTTCACAAATGGCAAAACAAGATGAATCATACAGAACATTAATTATATTGAAGTAAGTTGCACAGACCCAATCTGTCTGTACTAAACTCCATGTTTCCTGTCTGGTTTTGCAGGTACTCGGCCACAGTGCACCCTCTGAAGAAGCGCACTTCTGTGTCCACCTGCGCTGCTGTTCTCACGGGGATATGGCTCCTGTCCTGTGCTCTGGTGGCTCCGGCTATTATGCACACGTATCATGTGGAGTTCAAAGAGGAGGGCTTCACTATCTGCGAGGAGTTCTGGATAGGTCAGGAGAAAGAAAGGCGAGCTTATGCATACAGCACACTTCTGGTGACCTATGTTCTGCCCTTGTCAGCTGTCTTTGTGTCCTACCTGTGCATCACTGTCAAACTGAAGAAGTGTGTGGCTCCGGGAAATAGGACCAAGACCCAGAATGCACCTCAGCAGGCCCGTAAGAGGAAGATCTTCAGGCTGGTGGCTCTTCTGGTTTCTGCCTTTGCTGTATGCTGGCTGCCCATCCACATGTTCAATGTGCTGAGAGACATAGACATTCACCTCATCAACAAGCGCTACTTTTTACTGATCCAGCTTCTGTGTCACCTCTGTGCCATGAGCTCGTCCTGCTGTAACCCATTCCTCTATGCCTGGCTCCACGACCGCTTCCGAACCGAGCTCAGGAAGATGTTTAAGTGCAACCGCCGTATCAGAGCGCCCACCAATCACTGCGCAGCCACTGTTGTCCTATAGATGAAAATGTGTTTAATATGTACACGTCTTTTTAAAATGAATGCCTAGCTTTCACACATGAAGGTCTATGCCCACGTGCTTCTGGTGACAGACAATTCAACTGCGGGCAGGCGGTCTTATCTTGTGTGCACAGAGAGGCCTGTTTGATGGCTCAAGACAACAGTGCAGTAAAAAGCTAAATAGTATATGGACATTCACTATCAACCATCTCCTGTCAGCATTATACATTTACATTTGACAATTAAGTCTAATGGTATTAATAGTAATGGGTTTTATTCAGTTGTTGATGCTAACAGTTTTCCAAGGCTCTCAAAAGAACAAACTAATTGCACAGTTGTTGAAGACATAAATTGCTGTATATTTGTGCATAGACATATTTTTGAGTGTAAATATATATTTTGTGTGAATAACAGCTATAATCACTGTGATCTTGTAATGAGGGGGTATTGCATTCAAGCATTTGACCACAAGTTTTTCTATTATGCCTTCACACAAAGAGGATTTTTTACATCTTTTTTTTTTTTTTCAGAAAACCGCTGATGTCAAAATAAATTAACTCCAGGAGCATATTGCCAAAACCTTTTCAATAAATCCCATCATGCCTCTGGGGATTTAATTTCAGCGATGCTCCAGGGTAGAACCATGCACCTTCACACATCAAATGATGTAAAATAAACTTCAGTGGACAGGCTCATTTAATTGTAGCTGTTTGTGTTGCTAATGCTTTGGGAGACTTGACATTTAATAAAAAAAAGTATTCTATTGCAAAGAAGTTGGGGCTTCAAGATGCTGACTGCATGTCTGTTTTAATTATTCAGACATGTCCATTTTTAAAATGGTAATGTTGTGCTAGTGTTGTAAGTTTCTTGTAAAATTCCTGAATAAAATAAAATTGAAATGAGTATTTTTAGTTTTTTTTTTTTTTTTTAGAAATCTTTTAAAAATGCCTTCAAAGTATAAAATGGTAATGTTGTGCTAGTGTTGTAAGTTTCTTGTAAAATTCCTGAATAAAATAAAATTGAAATTAGTATTTTTAGTATTTTTTTTTTTTTTAGAAATCTTTTTAAAATGCCTTCAAAGTAGTCAAGGTGAGGTTTTATTGCCCCAATTTAACAGATTGAAATGTGTTTGACTGCATTTGACTGTTAATTAGATACGCACCAAAAGAAAAAAAATGGATAATTTATTGTCCGCACCAATGCCAACCTGCCAGCCAAGATGCAATTAAAACTCCTTTCATTCAGCTGTTCTGTTTCTGGAAGGCACAGTAGGGGAAACAAAACATTGACAATAATTAAAATGCACTAGGTACTAGAGCTATGCTTTGTTCAAAACAATAGACCAATTAGTTATAACGCTACAGCAACAAGCATAGGTGAGGTCACAGTGTACTAAGAATGCTAAGAATTAATACACAAGGATTTGAGTAAGTTTGACAAAATCCAAAATGTGATATGAGAACATCTCCATTGAAGAACGCTGGCAACAGCAAAAAGTGCCAGCACTGAGTTTGATGATCTTGCATATTTGGTAGGTAGAAAACAAACCATTATGGTTATTAATAATTAGACTGGTCATATAATAAATTCCATGAAAAAGTAGTTAACTAAATTAAACTCCAAGAATTGACTGAGCTCCATGGTTTATATTCTACTCAAAGTTATGTTTCACAGCCTAGAGTACTGCATAAAGGCTTTTACTCTTCTTTAAAGCAAGAAGTGTAAACAAATGTAATGGATGGTACAGGAATTTTTTTGATGCAATAATGGAACATATTGGAGTTAGATCAATACTTCAGTAAAGATGTTTTTGAGACAGTGTGTGTCAAAACTGCAAACAAAATCGCATTCTGCTCTGAAAAGCAGACTGCACTCAGAGTACCAATAGCTTTACAAAATACTTTGAAAGGGCCAATTAACATATATAAACCTGCTTTCCATGCCCAAAGTGTATATTACTAAAATAATAATAACAATATGGTTTACGGCTCCATGTTATATTTTTACCATTACCTTTCAGACGTTCCACCTTTTTATGTTCTGATGCTTCTTATTTTACTTAACTTCTCATCACCTGGTTTTTCAAAAGGCGTGTAGACTCTTGTCAAAAGGAGAAAACAGCATGAATCTTACATGAGCTGCTCCTTTGTGTCATTGCGTATTTCCCAAAACCCTTTTGTGTTGGATGTTCACCTTTTACCTCACAACAAATACTACTTGCTAGTATCTGTGCGTTACTTTTTGTGAATTCCTTGAAACATGCACTTTCTAAAACAGTTTTCTATCTCTGGGGAGATCGTTGTGTCATGGATCTCCCCTTTGCATACATAGTCGATAGTATCCTGGCCCAAGGACATGTCTGATGTTCGTTCCAATTCTAGTTGGCTCATGGCATTTAACACTGGTCTATGACCAAAATGCCAGGCGATTGCTCTCTATCCTAATACTTAATTCTGACAGTTAATTTTGTATGTGCTGCTCTTAAAACTGAGCTTCAAATGCAGTAGCTGCAGTAGTAGTGTAAAAAATGTCTGTTCTTTCAAGCCAACACAGAAAGTCAGTGTAAAAACAGAAAATTCCATATATGTATTTTGGGTATCTTAAAAACACTGAAATGAATGGTGCATCTCATTCTTGCCAAATTGCTTTACTACATAAATTAGGACTGTATATGCTCTACTGATGATATACAATCTTTATTAATAAACAAGCATGAATAAGCAAAAGAGAAAACAACTTTTATTTAAGCCAAATCTGTCTCTGCCAACAAAAATAACTTTTTTCTTCTTACTTATCTACAGAAAACTAGAAACAGCAGATGATGACGACAATAAACCATTACAAATCGTCACTCTCCTGGCAAAAAAAACGTTTGAGTCTTAGCAAAGTCTAGGACTTCCTGATGTGTTCTGATGTATGAATCAATTTCACTGTCGGATATGTCTTCATTCCCTGTTACTTCTATTTGGTTGCTTAGTGTCCTTTTCTTTTTCTTGGGACGAACCACACAAGGAGGGGCTAACAGCATGTGCTTACCCCTGTTTGGTTGATCACAGGTGCCACTGCTTGCTTGCTCGGTTTCTAGAACGCCTGAGCCTGTCTTGGAAACTGTTTTTAATTCTGGCGTTTTGGTCGTCACGATTTCTTTATTTTCTGCTTCACACTGCTGAAGATCTGCCTGTAGCGAATCCTCACAACTTTTCAAAGCCTCCCTCATCAAGGCAAATCTATAACTCAAAATGTCCTCCACTTGTTGTATCACATTGTTAGGAGTCACTTCTTCTTTTTCCCAAGGGATCTCATTCCCAAGTTTACATAGCATTTGCTTGATTTCAGTTACTCTTTTCTTTGCAGCTCTGCTCTTATCGACTTCTGTGATTTCACAAAATTTATCCAGAGTCATTTTGAGTCGTAGTTTTGTCGGCTGTAGGGACTGCCATGACAAATATGTTACAGCCGTCATGAGAGGGACAGGTCTTCGGCCAGTCACAATCCAGGACTTGGCTGCCAGCTCCACCAGTGCCAAGGCTCTTTTTGTCAGCTCTTTTGTATCAGCCGCCAACTCATCTGGAACATGCTCACGTGTGATTTTGTATCTGCAAAATAAAAATGTTTTAGGTTACTCAATTAATTTTTTTATAAATCAATCTATAAATCTATACATCAGAAAGACTGTAGCTTTAACTGTTTCAGTGGGATTTGGAAAATTGTTTGTTCTGCAATATATCAAATAGTATCCATCTATCCATCTATTGTAAATGTAGCTCTTAGTGAAATAATTAGACTGTGCTCTGTTGTCATCTCTAATTCAATTGATGAATTTGATTTGCACTTTCATCAGGTGTGAACCCTGAGGCGCTGTCATGATTGTCGCTGGTTCAGTTGGTGTAGTTTGTGTCATTTAACAAGGTTGTTGGTGGCATCGGTGATCGACATCATTTCCGGTGAGTGAATTCTGTTTTGCTAGCGGTATAGCTAGCGTCTCTGTACTGAATCTGTTAATCCACGAATCTAACATCTAAACTAGTGCCTGAATACTTCGTCAAACCACCAAAGTTTATTCAGCATCTAGTGCTCCGTAATTCGTGGACTAAGCCTCTCTCTCTGTAGTTTCAGCCTGATCTAGCCTAGCCGACTAGCATCATGGCTAAAACTCTCGCTCTGTCCTGCCCTAGCTGCCACATGTGGAGTGAGAACCCTGGCTTATTTGATGGTGACAGGGATAGTTGTGCTAAGTACAGCGTAGTGGCAGTCGAGGCCAGGGTTACAGAGTTAGAAACGCGGATCCAATCATTGGAGGCACTGAAGCCGAGTTATAGTCAGGCAGTAGCAGGGACCGCGGACCGCGTTAGCATTAGCACAGCTAGTGAGAGCAGCCCCCCGGCGCATCCCGTGCAGCCGGGACCAGACCAGGACAGGTTTGTGACAGTTAGACGCAGGCGCAGGGCTAAGACTAGGACTGCAGGAGATCAGGGACACAGGGCTGAGTGTAGGACTGCAGGAGACCAGGGACATAGGGCTGAGAGTAGGGAGCTTCCCGTCCAGAACAGGTTCGCCCCCCTGAGCTGGACGCGGGACACTCTAGTCATAGGGAGCCCCATAGTCAGGGACGTGGAACTGCCTGCAGCTTCCACACGGTGTTACCCTGGAAACAGACTGGGTGACATCGAGGGGAATCAGGCACAAATAAAACACACCTAAACTCTGATAGGAAAGGCATCAGATCTCCTAACTTAATGAAAATAAATATATGTGCCGCAAATAAACAAAATGACAAGTCTGTAAAAAGCACAAATAAAACTCAACTAAACTCGGACAAGAAAGGCATCAGACCTCATAACTTAATAAAAATAAATACATGTGTGGCAAATAAAATAAGTGTGTAAAATGTGGACTGCTAAACATCAGGTCCCTCTCTTCCAAATCTCTTTTAATAAATGAATTAATTAGCGACTTTAATATTGATCTTCTAGCTTTAACTGAAACATGGCTTCAGGAAAATGATTGTTAGATTAAACAAATCTACACCTCCAAGTCACGTGAACTTTCAAAGTGCCAGGAGCACAGGTCGTCATTTCTCACTCCAGCCTAGAGGTAAGATCTTAAGCCCGAGCCTGACCCCGGCTCGGGTCAGGCCTAAAATGTCAATCATTGCTTCGGGTCGGGTCGGGTCGGGCCGGGCTTCTCTCTCGCTGACTTTTTTTTAATAAATAAACCGTGGCGGCACGGTGGCTGAGTGGCAACACTCAGGCCTCACAGCAAGAAGGTCGCGGGTTCGATCCCCGGGTCGCCCGGGCCTTTCTGTGTGGAGTTTGCATGTTCCTCCCCGTGTCTGGATGGGTTTCCTCCGGGTACTCCGGTTTCCCCCATCAACCCAAAAACATGCCCGCACCCCTATGAACTAACATCAAGGACCATGTTGTCCACCCTCCTGTGGGCTCACCACCTGCAGAGGGGTTCATAGGGGGGGTCAGGTGCTATGAGTATTGGGCAGCACGCTGCCCCCGCGACCCAGCCGGATTAAGCGGGAGAAGATGGATGGATGGATGGATAAACAGTTAAATTCGTGTGCAGAGCATGAGCCAGAGCGGCTCCTGTTACAGGAGCCGCAGAGCCAGCGCATGCTCTGCGCACGTGAACGACGCCCTCTTAATAATCTTCCCCTCCGCAGGTCCGCATGAAATTTCGGGTTTGCTTCGGGCTCGGGCCTGCAAATCAAGTTAATTGGTCGGGCTCGGGTCGGGTCTTAATACCCGCGGGTCGGGTCGGGCTGGATTTTTTAGGCCCGATCTTACCTCTACTCCAGCCTAATTTTCAGCCTCAAATCTAATTATACATTCCGCTCCTTTGAAAGCCTCGCAATATCTATTACGTGCGCCAACTGGAAAAACCAAAAAGCTGTTATATTCATAACAATCTACCGACCTCCTGGTCCATATGCCGAGTTTCTCACAGAGTTTTCTGACTTTATTTCAAGTTTAGTTTTGGAATGGGAAAGGATTGTTATAGTTGGAGATTTCAACATTCATGTTGATAACAGCAGTGAGTGCCTCAGCAGTGCTTTTGGTGCTCTCCTGGATGGGGTGGGTTTTACCCAGAGTATGAACAAGCCGACTCACTGTCACAATCACACTCTTGATCTCGTTCTAACTTATGGTATTGAGATTAATGACTTAATTGTTCTTCCTCAAAACCCTATACTCTCTGACCATTTTTAATTACCTTTCAATTCATACTAAAAGACTATCCAGCTCAGCAGGAGAAAACTATTATGAAAAGAACAATATCAGAAAAATCGGTAGCCGAGTTCAAAGAAATAATTGAGCCAGTATTAAATGATATGCCATGTGACAATGAGAACAACTTTAATCCAATTATCATGGATCAGTTTGTTGATAGGACAATGCTCACTTTAAAATCTGCTCTCGATGTTGCAGCTCCACTAAAACAGAAAAGCATTAAACCAAGACCTCCGGCTCCATGGTATACTCCAGAACGGCGATCACTCAAACAACACGTAAGACGCACACGCTCGCGCTCCGAGCAGTCTCTGAAGGCATGGAAGCTCTGCCTGCTCTCTTATAAGGCCGCTCTGCGAAGAGCGCAAACCAGATACTATTCAAACCTAATGGAAGTAAACAAAAGCAACCCCAGATTTCTGTTCAGCACTGTAGCCAGGCTGACAAACTCGCACACTGCCCCCGAGCCTCTTCTCCCCTCGAAGTTCAGTTGTGATGACTTTCTTGAATTCTTCGATTACAAAATTACAACCATTAGAGACAAGATCAATGAAGCCACTCCAAAAATCAGCACCGAGCAAATCCAGTCTGTAACACCAATATACCACATGAATCCTCTAACAGCATTAGACAAATTTACTCCTGTCGATGAAGTGGAGATTACCTCAGTCATCATGTCGTCCAAACCATCAACTTGTTTGTTCGACCCTATTCCAGTCAAACTCCTCAAAGAAGCTCTCCACCTAATAGGTTCCATCCATAACATAACAAATGTCGTTAGAAAATGGCTATGTTACTCAGTCCTTTAAATATGCTGTAATTAAACCTTCTATCTTAAATCCTGATGAACTAGCCAAATACAGACCTATCTCGAATCTTCCATTTCTCTCAAAGATCCTGGAACGAGTTGTGGTGAAACAGCTTTGTCACCATCTGCAGGACAATAATTTATTTGAAAAATTTCAGTCTGGTTTCAGAGCTCACCACAGCACAGAAACTGCTCTGCTTAAAAGTGACAAATGATTTGCTACTAGCTGCTGATAACGGGCTGGCTTCAGTCCTGCTCCTACTGGACCTCAGTGCAGCGTTTGACACCACTGATCACAACATTCTACTGCAGAGGTTAGAATGTGACATAGGTGTCAGAGGGACCGCCCTCAAATGGTTTAAATCCTATCTATCAGATAGGTACCAGTTTGTTAGTGTAAACCAGTGCACCTCTCCCTGCTCTAAAGTAGCTTGCGGTGTTCCACAAGGATCTGTGCTTGGTCTGGATCTGTTTACTCTGTATATGTTGCCATTTGGTAACATTATCTGAAAACATGGCATTAATTTCCACTGTTATGCTGATGACACTCAGCTGTACTTAATGAAACCAACCAACCAGACTAATCAAATCGACAAGCTCAGTGCCTGTGCGAAGGACATCAAAACCTGGATGACCCTGAATTACCTGCTCTTAAATCCTGAAAAAACAGAGGTCATTGTTGTCAGTCCTAAAGGTCAGAGAGATTCTCTGTCCGACCAGATAACCTCACTATATTGAGAATATATATATATAGAAATATTTTGCCTAAAAATGATGCTGAAAAAAACGTATCCATGCATTTGTTACATCCAGACTAGATTACTGTAATTCTCTGCTCGCCGCCTGCGCTAAAGGTACTTTAAGAAGCTTCCAGTTAGTCCAAAATGCAGCAGCCAGAGTCCTAACAGGAACTAAAATAAGTGATCACATCAGTCCTGTGTTAAAATCACTTCACTGGCTTCCTGTCGAGTTTAGAATTAAATTCAAAGTTCTCCTCCTGACATACAAAGCCTTAAACAATATGGCCCCATCATATCTTCAGGATGCCATTGTCACGTATCAGCCAAATAGAGCACTTCGCTCTCAGAATGCAGGATTATTAGTGGTTCTTAGAGTGTCTAAAAGTACAGTGGGGGGGGAGAGCCTTCAGTTACCAAGCTCTTGTGTTATGGAATCAACTCCCTGTTGATGTTAAACAGGCACCCACAGTCTCTTTATTTAAGACCAGGCTTAAAACCTTCCTCTTCGGAATAGTTTATGACCAGGTTACTTAGTTTGATGTCACTAAGATAAGCTGCCGCAGGAGATAAGCTGGGGGAAGTGTGGCAACCTGAGCACTATCCTCTGTTTCCTCCTATTTTCTCATCAGCATCACTTACTATGTTCTCATCTGTAGCTCGTTCATTGCTATTCACATGTTGTCCCCTGTCCCACTCCCCCTGTGGAATGTAACTCCTCCTCCTCCTCCTCCTCCTCCTCCTCGCTCCTCCTCGCCTGGCTCCTCCCCCACCTGGGTAGATGTGGCCATACCGAACTGGCCCACGGGCCTGGACATCTATAGCCTGTCCGTCCATGGGAGTGGATCTCTCCTTCACTGTAGTTCTCCCTGAGGTTTCTTCTTTTTCCCAGGATCCTGGGTTTTTTGGAGTTTTTCCTTGCTGAGAAGGAGGGTCTAAGGACAGGGGATGACTGGACGATGTTTCATTTGCTGCTTTACATGAATGTTGTTTATTCCTGTTTTGATATGTCTGTGTGCATGTTTTACTCATCAAAATCTTGGAACGCCCTTAGAGGCAACTGTTGTTGCGATTTTGGGCGCTACAAAAATAAATTGAATTCAAGTATTTTTGCAAATGCTGTTACAGATTCATGTGAAGCTCATTCACACTGGTTTAACTATTGTTGTCAGGCTGTTGTCTCAGTCTTCCTACATGGACAGACTCATTTCTACCACATGCCATACGGCTATTCAACACTTCATATAATTTGATAAATTTGTGTATGTATATATATACATATATATATACACACACATATATACACACATATATACACACACATATACACACACACACACACACACACACACACACACACACACATATATATATAATGTTATGTATTATATTATGTCTTGTATTATGTATTGTATGCTGCCTGAAATACAAATTTCCTTTGAGATTATAAAGTATCTAGCTATCCATCTATGATTCACTAACTCACTAACTGCTCATTATAAAAATATGATCAATGTTATCTGAATAATTTGTCCATCAACATTTGCAGATCCCACTTACTGCTGACAGTGAGCCTCCATAACGTCGGTAACACTCCAAGTTGAAACGTGGATATTCAGAATGTTCACAGCCTGTTGAAAAATGGCTCCCACAACCCCTGGATCAGTGTCAATGAGGTAAGCAATGGTTCCCATAGTAATGGGCCAATTCCGCATCCTGCAGTTGATGAGGACACAACAGCCAGCCAAGGCCTCCTTCTTGGTCAAGCTCACATTGATGAAGCTCTTGTGGTTATACACTTGTTCAAAATGAGCTGTTGATGAGTTCTCAGTTTCACTGTTGACTTTAAGGATACGGCAGAGTGCCCTGACCCGCTGTAGTCCTGCAGGAGGAGACAAATAGTAAGCAATAATAGAGGCATTTGTATTTGATTTACTTATAGCATAGAACATGGAAGAAACTCACCTTTTATCAGGTTTGGGCATGGAATTTTGGATTGCTGTGTAGAGTGCCTGTAGCTGACTTCTGCTGAAAACAAAATAACCAGAAACACATTGTACTAGCATTCAAAAGCTCTTCACAATAAAGCATAATAGCATGGCTAATTAATTATCTTGCTTGTTTAAAATGCTACACTGCAATCCATGTAACCCTGCTGACATGACTATGCACTTTACTATTGAACCTTACATGGCGTTTTATATATACTTTTATATTTACTCTAGCTACATAATATAATTCAATCTAAATGTAGCTAGGCAAATTGAATAATTGTTATGTTGTGGTTGATGGGAGCATCACAGGGTAAAGCTGCTTGGATCCTTAGTGCTGGAGTTTTCGGCTCTTTATTTGCCTGACCAAGAGAGGCATCATAATGTTAAAAAGGTCAGAAAAAAATCATTCTGTACCTGAACCTCCGATCGGGTCATGAGCCAGAAGCCCCTCGGACACCACGGAGCCGCAGTCCACACACACGGTCTGGGTCTGCGCGTACAAATCATCCTCCACGATGTTGGAGGAGCCGCAACTCGGACACTTGAGACCCGCCTGAGACATCTTTACACACCGCCACGGAAATCACCCCGTAATATTGGAGGAGGAAAAAGAAGGTAACGACCTACCAAATTTGAATACAGCTGCAGGTAAAAGCGTACCTTTCCTGCCAACGACGAATAAACGATAGGTTGTAGTCCGGTACTGAAATACGTCCGTGTAGAACATGAGGTAACTTTTGTTCCTCGTGAAAATATATGTAATTACTGCAAAAACAAATCCAAAATCAGTGGTTGTCACCCTCTACTAGTGAGACAAAAAGATGGAAAGATTAATTCTCATTTTTAGAATGTTGCTCAATCAATAAAATAAATAAAACTAGCCAATCTGGCCAAGGATGTACATGAAGGAGTCTAACCCTATTTGAAAAGGGAACCGCGAAACAGAGAACACATCTCTCAATAGCTGTGTCCCAATTCATAAGGCGGCAGCCTCCGGAGGCTGTAGCCTTATGAAGCGTTTAAGGCCGCATACGTCACTTCCGGTAAACCAAGGCCTGTCCCATTTTATTTTATTTCGTGCAGCTTTCAAATGCAGCCTTAAAACCGGCCTGGTTTCCATGGAGATCGGGCCGCGAACGAAGGCTACATCCGAGTATCCTTCGCGGCCTCCAATATCCCAGCATGCACCGTCATGTTCGAAAACAGCAAAAACACGGAGCGAAAAACACGGACCGCAAAACACGGAGCAAAAAGCAGCATGTGAGTACACACTTTTAACAATTGGAAATCATCACTAACACAACGGTAAACTTAAAATACGGCCATAACTCCCACAAAACTGTCAAAAAGTTTGTTTTTAACTGCGTGAACTTTGGAGCTTTGAGCTAAAAGTTTGGCTAGTAATTTACAGCTAAGCAAGTCCGCTCAGACTTTTATATTTGGACAGATTTCCATCAAACACTAATTTTTTTTTTTACTGTTAGGGGAAAAGACCATGGAGTGATTAAAGAGGAAGAAACGCCACGTTTTCACAGACAGGGGTAGCTCGGAGGTAAGGTAAAAACACGCATTATTTCATGCAGTATAATAATATTTACTTGTAAATCACATAATAAGCCTCCCACACATGCATTTCATTCTGGGAATACATTATATTGACACCTGTGTCTGTTAGGTCAGTCACATTTAATATAACAATGATAAAACGGTTTGAAATGTTTTATATGAATTTATTTTTTTCTCATCTGCAAGTTCCTGGATGAGGACACAACACACTTTGGACGTGAATGTACTTGCTCTGTGGACCTCATTTTCCTGTAATAGTTGGTAGTTTTCTTAATGTGTGTGTCATTACAGGTTTTCACTCTGCAGGACAGGACTTTGAACCAACAGAACCAATCAGATGTAAGGTTCATTCTGCTCTTCCTCCTTCAGAAGATACAAGATGTCTCCACTGTCCATGTCCCCCCCCCCCGGCTATGGGCCTGCTGTGAGGCCTCTGGTTGCATCTGGCTTCCTGCACCCGCTGTCTGCTGCTGCCTTGAATGTGTCCTAATAGTGATGTCTCCATGCAGTTTAGGTTCATAATAAGTTTATCTGAACGTTTTTCACTGTGACATTTGATTCATGGTGAGATGTCCCAGTTATTTGATGTGTCGTTTAATAGTAACTATAATTACATATAATGTACTGAATGTACTATTGTACTGCAGTGAAGCAGTATTCAATCTGATCATATTTGGCAAAGATAATTTGTTCATTTTGGATTGGCACCTGCTTCTGTAAAAAAAAAAAAAAAAAAAAAGTTACACAATGGGAGTACACTGACATGTTTTATTTATTTATTCATTTATTTATTATGCATTGTGTGTGTGATGGGTTTAATGTTTGACTAAAGTATTTCCAGAAGTTTATTTGATTGTTTAATAAACCATTTTTTCTCAAAGGAGTCTTTATAAAATGACTTAAATGCATTCCCTGTATACATGTAATCCCTTATCAATTTAAAAATACTTAATCCATATCTCATCACTGTTTTTAAAACTTTAAGGTAATTTAGCCTATTTTAGATGTATTGGAGAAAAAGCAATATTTTAGCCATAAAATGTGAATTAGAATTATAAGATTAACTTCTTATAACTTCTCAAAATGTGACAGTTTGATTACCCGTGCTTAATCTGCAGCTGCGTGTTGTTAGCATTAGCATTAGCAGCGTGTCTCGGTTGCTGGGCGACGGGCGCGGCTCCGTGGGCTGGACCTGTCCCATTTCGACACGGCCATGCGGTCCGCGGAGTGGTGTTCGAAGGCTACAGCCTATGCAGCTTCAGGAGGCTGCAGCCTTCACAGCCTCCGGAGGCTGCAGCCTTCTGAATTGGGACACGGCTTGCGTATAGGTAAATATCATTTAAACCAGGATTAAATTTATAATTTAGTGCAATTTTTCTTTTTGACATTTGAAAATATAAATGTGTCATTAATCATTTTTGTTTATTTATTTATATTTTTATATGGTGGCCTGGTTATTACTGGGATGGGAGACTGCTGGGAAAATCAGACACCACAGTGGGGCACCCATTGTAAAAACTGTTGTGTCCTTAGGCAAGGCACTTTGCCCACATTGCCTAGTATGAAAGTGGTGAGTGTGTGAGTGATGGTGGTCGGAGGGGCTGATGGTGCAGATTGGCAGCCTCGCTTCAGTCAGTCTGCCCCAGGGCAGCTGTGGCTACATTAGTAGCTTACCACCACAGGGTATGGAGTGAATGAATAATGAACTGTAAAACATATTTTTGACATATGTCTATCAAAAGCGCTTTATAAATACAAACTTAGATAACCAGAATTGCATCTCAAATCTTTATTTGAAAATGAAGTGCTTTTGGTGCAATAGGCAATTGTAAACTTTAATACTGGTAACAAAAGCAGCATTTTAAACTATTGAACAGTTCACTGTTTAAAACTGATTTAAGGCATATGCATTACATCATAGAAACACAGCATATAAAGAATAAAATAATATATAGAAAATAGATTGCAGTTATTCAATTTACGTGATTGTGAAACAATACAGTGCTTAATTTCAAGAGAAAGGTTTGTTCAAAAAGCCTATTTTAATGGAGTCATGGTCATGAGGATATTGGGGGCTTCTTCAATGACACGTACAAGCAAATTATCAATGTACTGTTCTAGCTCTGATATCTTTTTGCTTTTCTCCGACAGCTGGCTCTTTTGTTTATGTACCAAAGAGATAAGCTCTTCTCGAGTTAGCAGTGCATATGGTTCAGCGTCTTTGATCTGTGGGAACAAAGTACAAAACAGTTTGAAGAGTAAAATAATTAATCGCCCAAAATCAAAAGAAAATCAAAAGAAAGTACATTTTCTTTTCCCTGATTGTTGATGATTTCTCCTGAGGGTTCTTTTTGGTCTTGAATAGCTGAAACAGGCACCTGATCTACAGGGTTTAGAGGTCTCACAGGTTGAAGCCTGAAAAAACAAACAAACATGCATATACAATAATCATATTTTGTAAGAAGAGTTTGTAAAATTATGGTGTATGGTACGTACATGCATCCTCTACTTTGTGATAATGAAGAAAAGTATAAATAATTATTAAGAAGGTTATGGTACAACAACAGAACAAAAAGGCTGATTCCACTCACCTCCGTGAAGGGACTGGGGGAGCATCCTTCTTCACTGTTTCCTCTTGTACAACTTCTTTATTTAATGATTCTTCAACAAGTACACAGTCATGCCCCTCTTCTATGTCACATATTGTCACTTTGTGGCCCATGTCAGAGCCAAGTGTGTGGATGTTCTTTTCAGGTGGAGCTGGGGCATGGGCAGTCTTTGAAGATTTGGTTTTGATTTGAGAAACTGTATCCTTCCCGACACTTGGCTGCATAGGAGGTGGTGCAGAGGCAGCTGTGGTAGTTGTAGTGTCATCTACGTCTTCATCGTCGTCAAATGGATTCAAACTGGAAACAGCAGGGGCTTGCCTTGACTTCAGCATGGGCCCTTGAGAACCTTTAAACAACAAATTTTCCTCCTCTTTTAAACCAGGTCTCTGTGGAGCTGGCTTTCTTCCTGAAATCCTGGCTGGTTGTTTATTATTGTTTATATGGGAGGAAGCAGCAGTCACAGGTTCAATATTTTGCACAGCACGTTGAGGTAGAATGCTGGCAGTTTTGATCTCTTTGTCTCTGCTTGGTTTGCTCACATGGGCTTCATGTTGTGCTGCCTGCTGTGTCTCAAATGAATTCATTCTGGGTGGTTTAGGAGCCTGACGTTTTTCCCGTTGTGTTGTACTGTCATCCTTTTCACCAGACAAGCAGGTGTTTCTTTCCACGGGCAATTTGCATCTACAAATGAAAAAGAAGCATTTGACTTTTGAGCAGGCTTTCATTAAATCAGGAAATCTTAAAGTAACATAATTACAAGGAAAGATGGATGGATAGATAAAGTGTAAAAACGGTGTAGGAGTAAAGTTTGAGAGAAAAAAATGTGTAGAAGTAAATTCATGTAAATTAGTCATCTTAAAAGTTTTGACTTTAATAAGATACTGATTCCTCAGATAATTTAAGATTAGATTACTGATCCACCAACATTGCCATAAAAAATGTTAGTCATTTTCAAATTTCTGGTCATGATACTGGATACACTGAACTACTCCACTAAATGAATGTCTCTAAAGATGCTGATAATATCAGTTGTTCCCACACAGTGACACACTTAGAAAGGCGTGCGCGCACAAACACACAAACACACAAACACACACACACAGACTGCACAGAGCTATGCAGTTTTCATGATGGTGTTAGATTCACAGGGACCAGTCATTGACACGTCACTGATAGAAAAACAGGATAGAGTAGCACAAAGCTTATCAGAGACTTGGTTTTGTAGCCACAAAGCTCATTGCTAAAATATTTCCATTGTGATGTTATATACAGTATCTACATAAGTTTGCATCCAGATAAAGAACACATGGTTATCTCTGAATGTGCATATGGCAGGTTTTCATGCATATGAGTCGTCTAACTTATAATAACTTATATAATATTCACAAATTGTGCCTATAGAGCCATTGCAATCCCTGTATCATAAGTATATTCTATATATTTCTTCTTATATCACTGACTGTAGAGGGATTTAGGCAGTTACACCGAAGATAGTATAGGACTAACAAAGGAATAGTTTTGTTAAAACCATTTCAAAGTTATCCAACATAATGCATGCCTTTAGTTTGAGCTGAAGGAGGAAAAAAACAAAAGGAACATATTACTGCATATAAAGCATTGTTGTTGTTTTTTTCCTCAGTATGGGCAGTGCTGTTATGGTAGGAATAGAGGTACACTCAACAAAAATATAAACGCAACACTTTTGTTTTTGCTCCCATTTGTCATGAGATGGACTCAAAGATCTAAAATGCATTCCAGATACACAATATTACCATTTCTCGCAAACATTGTTCACAAATCTGTCTAAATGTGTGATAGTGAGCACTTTTGCTTTGCTGAGATAATCCATCCCACCTCACAGGTGTGCCACATCAAGATGCTCATCAGACACCATGATTAGTGCACAGGTGTACCTTAGACTGCCCACAATAAAAGGCCAGTCTGAAATGTGCAGTTGTTGCTTTATTGGGGGTCTGGGGACTCAGAACCAGTCAGTATCTGGTGTGACCACCATTTGCCTCATGCAGTGCAACACATCTTCTTCGCATAGAGTTTATCAGATTGTCAATTGTGGCCTGTGGAATGTTGGTCCACTCCTCTTCAATGGCTGTGCAAAGTTGCTGGATATTAGTGGGAACTGGTACGTGCTGTCGTATACGCCGGTCAAGCACATCCCAAACATGCTCAATGGGTGACATGTCCGGTGAGTATGCTGGCCATGCAAGAACTGGGACATTTTCAGCTTCCAAGAATTGTGTACAGATCCTTGCAACATGGGGCCGTGCATTATCTTGCTGAAACATGAGGTGATGTTCATGGATGTATGGCACAACAATGGGCCTCAGGATCTCATCACGGTATCTCTGTGCATTCAAAATGCCACCAATAAAATGCACCTGTGTTCTTCGTCCATAACAGATGCCTGCCCATACCATAACCCCACCACCACCATGGGCCACTCGATCCACAACATTGACATCAGCAAAGCGCTCACCCACACGACGCCACACACGCTGTCTGCCATCTACCCTGAACAATGTAAACCGAGATTCATCCGTGAAGTGAACACCTCTCCAACGTGCCAGACGCCATCGAATGTGGGCATTTGCCCACTCAAGTCTGTTACGGCGACGATCTGGAGTCAGGTTAAGACCCCGATGAGGACGACGAGCATGCAGTTGAGCTTCCCTGAGACGGTTTCTGACAGTTTGTGCAGAAATTCTTTGGTTATGCAAACCAATTGTTTCAGCAGCTGTCTGAGTAGCTGGTCTCAGACGATCTTGGAGGTGAACCTGCTGGATGTGGAGGTCCTGGGCTGGTGTGGTTACACATGGTCTGCGGTTGTGAGGCCGGTTGGATGTACTGCCATATTCTCTGAAACGCCTTTGGAGACGGCTTATGGTGGAGAAATGAACATTCAATGCCCGAGCAACAGATCTGGTTGACATTCCTGCTGTCAGCATGCCAATTGCACACTCCCTCAATGCTTGCGCCATCTGTGGCATTTTGCTGTGAGACAAAACTGCACATTTCAGAGTGGCCTTTTATTGTGGACAGTCTAAGGTACACCTGTGCACTAATCATGGTGTCTGATGAACATCTTGATGTGGCACACCTGTGAGGTGGGATGGATTATCTCAGCAAAGCAAAAGTGCTCACTATCACACATTTAGACAGATTTGTGAACAATGTTTGAGAGAAATGGTAATATTGTGTATCTGGAATGAATTTTAGATCTTTGAGTCCATCTCATGACAAATGGGAGCAAAAACAAAAGTGTTGCGTTTATATTTTTGTTGAGTGTATATTGTATATAAGTCTCAGATAAGGAAACCTACAGAATGGGTATAGGAGCAGTTGATTAAATGCAAAAGAGATGTGTTGGTGTTGCAATATCTATAACAATAACAAAGATGGTTGAGTTGAGTTATTATTAATAGTTATGTATAATATGTTATATGTGTATCATTCTAATTTCCGACTCTTATTAAATCATGGCTTTTCTTCTATAAACCATGGTTTTTCATGAGCTATAAACAACTCCACTAAGATGGTGATAAACATGTGACTTTGTGTGTAGTAAAATATATTGTTATGTGAGTTTGAACACACCTTTGTCGAGCACTAGCCACTGTGATTGTGCGTTCAGGTACATCTCCTTCGTCTTCATCAGTTTGATCAAAAGGGCTTGTAGAAGTGACCTCAGTGCAGGCTTGTGTGTCTGAAGCTGTTTTAAAGTGTCTTTGAATTTCTTCTTCTTCTCTCCTCCTCCTCTCACCCTCATGTCTCCTTTTTTCCTCTCCTAGTCTCTCCTCCTCCTTCCTCCTCTGTCTCTCCTCCTCCTCTTGTTTCCTCCTTTCTTCTAGTCTCTCCTCCTCCTCCCTCCTCTGTTTCTTCTCCTCCTCTTGTTTCCTCCTTTCTTCTAGTCTCTTCTCCTCCTCTTGTTTCCTCCTTTCTTCTAGTCTCTCCTCCTCTTCCCTCCTCTGTCTCTCCTCCTCCTCTTGTTTCCTCCTTTCTTCTAGTCTCTCCTCCTCCTCCCTCCTCTGTCTCTCCTCCTCTCGTGCCTCCTCCACCCTCCGTTTCTCCTCTTCCTTCCTCTGTCTCTCTTCTTGCTCTTTTCGCCTCATTTCTTCTTCTCGTTTATACTCTTCCTCTGCTAATCTTTCCTTCTCTAGTATTTCCTCTGCTCTCCTTCGTCTCTCTTCCTCCTCTTCAGCTAATCTGTCCATCTCCCTCCTTCGTTCCTCCTCTTCCTCCTGTATCTTTTGTTGTACTCTAAGTCGTTCATACTCCTGTTTTCTCACTCTCTGTTCCTCCTCTTCCATCATCTTCCTTCTCAATTCTTTCTCTGCCTTTTCCTTCTCAAGCCTCATCCTTTCATCTTCTTCTTCTTGTCTAAGCCTTTCCTGCTCCTCTTGTAGTTGTTGCATCCTCTTCTCCTCTGCCAATCTTTCCTCTTCCTCTCTTTGTCTCTCCTTTTCTCTTTCTTCCTCAAGTCGTTTCCTTTCCTCCTCCAATTTTCTTGCTTCCTCAATCCTTTGTTCTTCTCGTTCTTTCTCCATGCGGAGCTCTTCTTCCATTCTCTCCTGCTCTTCCCTCCTTTCCCTTTCCTCTTTAAGTCTTTGCTTTCTTGCTTTTTCTTCCTTCAGCTTTCTTAGCTCCTCCAACCTCTCTTCTTCTCTCCTCTTCTCCATTGTTCTAATTTCCTCAGCTTGTCTCATTTTCTCCTCTTCTGCTTCTCTTTCCCTCTCTTCTTCCTCATGCTTTTTATGTTCCTCCTCCAACCTAATCCTTTCTTCTTCTTCTCCAATTCGTTCCCTCTCTTCTTCCTCTCTTCTCCTCTGCTGCTCCTCCTCTTCCTGCTTTCTTCTTTCTTCTTCCACTCTCATCATTTCCTGATTGTAATCTTCCTCCTTCTGAAGTCTCTCTTTCTCAATCCTTATCTCCTCATCTTGTCTTCTCTTTTCATCGTCCATTCTAATCCTCTCTCCTTCCTCTTCTCTCCTTCGCTCTTCTTCTTCTATCTTGCTCTCCTTCTCCGCCAACTTCTCCAGCTCTTGTCTCCTGAACATCTCTTCATCTGCCTTTTGGTTGTTTTCCTCAGTGGCCTCCTCTTCCTCCTCCTCTGTCCAGGCGGAGCTGTGGTGCACCGAGCGTCTGGAGCCCACAGATGGAGGGGAGCTGTTGTCGGGGACGTCCTCCATGGAGCCCACCCCAGAGCTGGCCAAGCTGAAGTTGGAGCTGGCCCGAGATGTCCGAGGTGCAGGTTCCTCACAGTAAACATGGCTGCCGTTGATGCACAGGTTGCTCTGTTCAGCTATAAGTTTCTGATCTTTTTTGCCCGAGCTCCCACTGCGTTTGTGACTTAGAAACTTAAACTTCTTTTTACCTGAGAAGAGGAAAAACAGAAGAAATTGTAGAGAAAATGGAAAAATGTCTAATAGCAATAGCCCTTGGGAAACTCAAGATTCAGTTCATATCTGAAACATGTCCAGGAGCATTAATATTTCATTAAGACTGCAAACTGCTATTACAAAAATCCTATTTCAGAACAAGGTTTTGGAGATCTAAACAGTGTTACAACTTAAATTTAGATTCAGTTGAAATGAATCTTTCAGCCATCTGCATTACGTCACAGTTTCATAATTCTGAACTCTCATCACCATCATGTGAAGTTAAGGACACTATTACAAAATACAAAGTAACTACTCCCACTGAATCTGGCAAGCTCATTGTCCATTGTCCCTTATTTGAAACAATCAAGATGGCACACATGGCTACCCAAATTTGAAGTGCCAAATGTAGAATTATCCAAAAAAAAAAAAAAAAACCTATTAAAATTGTATATTCTTACAAAAACACAAACTAAAATAAAATTGCAAAATTAAATACTTATTTTGTATCTATAATGACAAATCATAGAAGTTATTTATTCAACTCTCTACAGCTAATTTTTTTTCGTAGTACAGAAAAATAATAAAAAGACTATGAAAAAGTACCCATGATAAATCCTGACCCCCAAAAAGCACATGCATATACTTTTGAACAACAATTTGAACAATAACTCAATAGAGTGTATCATGACAGGCCTAGCTACCATGTGTTTGTATGCTTTTGTTTTAGTTTCACCTACAATTAAAAGGTAAATATAAAAGATGTAAGACACCCAAAGATGATCAGAACAGTTCCTCACCCTCAGAAGCATCCACATTCAGGCCAGATGACATGCTTCCGCTCAGAGAGGAGTTTTTCCCCGGCAGTACGGACATAGACTGGGATAAGTTCTTCTGTAGATTAGTCTTGTGTGAAAACAGAGACTTGGCTTTGTTCTTCTTCTTCGGCTCGCTCCCTGCTGCTGCCCCTTCCCGGTCACTGCCCCCTTCTCCCTCGCTGTCAGTCATCACCTGAGACAAGGCTGGCACCACAGTGGATGATGTATCCAAAAGTGTGTCCTCTTTTTTCTTGCCCCTCACTTTGTCCTTGAACTTGCTGAGGCGCGATCGTGACTTCCCTGCAGCGGAGATATCAAACATGCTGGCTGTCATGTTGTTTCGTGTGAACTGGATGTCCACAAGGACCTCGCCTCGGTCCTTGTCTGATTTTCCGGATTTGTCCAGCAACTTGAACCACCTATAGAATGGGAAAGGAAAAATAAATGAGCAGAGTTGAAAGACGTAAGGATACTACAGTGACATTTTGGCATAAAATGTTACCGTTACATTTAACATACATACTGTAATGTAAAGTAAATGCACATCAAAAAAATCATGTGAAGGAAAGTTACCAAAAACCCTCAGAAAAAAGAAACCTTCTCATCTTCTTTCAAGTTCTCAAGTCTTTTCTGAAACTATAACAAAAGACATACTTGTATACACAAAGTAACTATTGTTTGATTCTGAGTCAGAGCTTTTGAGAAATTACAGATGATGATAAAGTCTTTTTGTTATGGAAATATCATGTAGTCACAAGAGCACAGAAAATTGCATCAATAATCTCTTCTTATTGGAAAGTTTATGGTTTGAAGGAGGTGGATTGCTAACCTGTGCGCTAATAAATCCACCTCATCGTACATTATTCATCATTTCTTTACTGTTAAATGGAGTCAGAACAAAGATCATCCAAGTTATGTGTAAATATTAACATTACACTTTCCATTATAAGAATGTTAAATATCAGAAGAACACCAAAATAAAATTCTAATGAAACTCCATACTTCCCACTGTTTTGTTTAGTAGCACTACATGTGTCCACGTCTAACCGCCTAAGTGCAGAATTAGCTGTTACCTAACAAGATCAGTGCCTAGTCTAAACACAAGAACCGTGTTAATCACATCCAAACCTCTAAGTACGATCTGAGCCAGGCATTATACACATCTTTTTATTTCAAAATCTCTCACTAACACATTGGTTTATAATTCCTTCCAAATCATAATTCTGTTTGAATATTAAATTTAACCAATCACAATTACAGAAACCTGAAAGCATTTCACTTGAAATAATGATAGTGTAGTTGTGAAGTAATAGCTTATGGTAACAGTAGCAGTGCTGAAGTTGGAAGGAATAGTGTGTATAAGTGGCACCATATTATACAAGTAAAAGTTATACTTTTGCATGATTGCAATTTATGCTATTTTTGAGTATAGTCTATTTGAAGTGACAGCATTTCGTCTACAATTGTCTCTCCATAATAAATCTTTTACAAATCATAAAAAAGTGCAATGTCAGCAAAAAAAGTGCCCATCAGGCAGATGTCTGTGCTTCCCTGTACAAACAAACTCAACAGCAAAGTGAATTCCAGAGGAAATGAAGAGGGGGCATGTGTGACTGAGTTTTAAATGATTTGTGCTACATTAAGAAACTACAGCAGGACCGTGTTCTGATGTAGTTTCATTGTTTGACCTCCAGCCTCACCCACTGGCACAAAGCAGGACGCTGCTCATTTGGAAGTCTGGAACTGAATAATTAGAAGAGGAAATGCCTGGAATGTGAACGAGACCAAAGCCATTCCTCTTTCTTCCTTTTAGCTACTGACTATACTTATACTTAATGATGGCATTGGCAGCCTGTCCAACAATAACAGAAATCATAGAAATGATAGACACAGACCCGGTCTTAGGATATTTTCAAATACTGATACAGTATTCAGATTGAAATCTGCTGCACATTGTATGCAGCATTACTTGCAGAACTCAACCATCTCACTGGGAAATACCACAGGTTACAATTTTAACACCACCAAAACCTCACAATTCCTTAAACATATACCTCCTCAAAAAGCAGAACTTTTACTAACTAGGGGAAGTTTCACAATAGAAGGGGTGTTACTACAAAAGAGCAATGTGCTGAATGAGGAATTAAAAGTGTGTTTCACTCAACAAGAGGATGTGCTGATGAAGTGAACTCACAGACAGCGTGAGTCATGAATGTGTACATGCAGTGCTCTTATTGTGAGCTCTTGTCCTTCCTCCTGGAGCCTTGTTCATGATAAGACAAAGGCCAGAGTGAGTCTTATCACAGAGAGCAGCTGCATGGGTCAGAAGAGAAGAAGCTGAGCCAGACCAATAACCGCAGTGATAATGTCCACTGTACCTACAGTACAGCATTAAAGATTGCTCATATTTCTATTGGGATTGTATAGGGATCACAATATCAATATCACTTTGAAACAATTTAGTCCTGTATATATGTTGTTGTTTTTTGCATCCCAACTGTGCACAGATCACCAGTCTTAGGCATGTCTCATGTCCTTTGAGTGCACGGTGAGTCAGAACAGCTCAAATACAGGATCAAATGAGCCTAGAAACTCTACACCTTCAGGTGATACAGGCCAACATATCAACAAGTCCAAGAAGAGAGCTCTGTTCATTTAGGTGCATCACTTTATTGTACAAACGTGTCATTGTGGATTTGAGAGGCTACATTAATGGATTTTAATGTGACACGGGTTGACATTTTTGGACAGCTGAAAAAAGTGATCTATTCTAACCTATCCTAAATTAAAGCAGATTATGTATCTTGGACAGTTATTTTCTAATTAGATTTCTTTTCCTTCCAAATACTGTAATTGGGAATATATTTTTATATTTATATATTTCTCTCTGGTGGAACAAATATATTCTTCTTATAAGGGAAATACATTGTCTGCATTTGACCCATCCTTCAGTGCCACTGGGAGAACCTGTCAGGAGCAGTGAGCTGATGCAGTAAAGTGCTCAGGGATCTTGTTGAACGAGGCTTGTTCAGGACTTCTTAGCTGAATAATTTTATTTATTGTACATGATGTGGGTTTATGGAGAAAACAGGAGTGTCCGGAGGAAACCCATCCAGACATGAGAAACTGCACAGAATGGCCCAGTGGCCCAGGAGTTGAGCCCAGAACCTATTTGCTGTGAGGTAAGAGTGCGAGTTACTCAGCCACCATGCTGCCAAAATGTCTAACAGTAACTGTTAGGATACTCCAGAAAATAGCTAAGGCTTTCCAAGGATGCCCACGTACAGTGTACCTAAATCTCTGGCATTCTTTGGATGCCTTTTGGGATTTCAGATAATACACACAGGACATGTTGTGGGAGTCAGTACAAACAGCAGTGGTGCCCGGGGTGACTGACCTTGTCTGTTGCCATCTCTATTTGTTTTTCACTGATAAATGTTGTAGGAATGTGAAGCAGAAACTAAAGCTGCACTGCAAGGAGAATCCACATAAAATATTGAGTGGTCAGAACAAGCATTTACTAACACCAGGCAGTTGCAGGCCCAGTTCAATAGTGTATATGTGTCTTCTACAATTGCTACAGCACGGCCCAATCGAAATCTTATCAAACCTACATTTTTGGGTCTAAAACATGATGTATAATCATCAGGACTAAGCTACATTTTTCCAAACCATACAAAATCTTTGAATCTCTAATGGATTTCTCACACAATACCAGCAAGTCTAGACAGAAAAGAAACTGAAACAGCACCAAAGAGGATAAAGATATCAAGCTTTAGTGCAAATATTTTTATATGCTGCACACACCATGTGATGTGTGTAGTTCTTTTCCCACAGCAGGGGGCTGAAAAGAAGCTTAACACAGTGAATGAATACAAACAAACTATGGCTCCAGGTACAATTACAACACTTTCTCCTTACCTGACTACAGTAAAACTACAACTGCAACAAGTATTATCATCAGTGGCCTGTCTATGCCTAAAACAGATCTGTGCCATGTAAAATCGTTCAGACCACAAGTGCCCACTTGCTCAACGAAAGAGTTAATCTTTGTGGTCACTTTATTGGTCTTGTAACTCCTGATTGGCATCCCTGGGATCTACAGAGGAACAAATCCCTGAACTGGTACAGGATTCATGAGATCAAACCAGGCCAATCCTGCACAGCACATTACAGCTATTAAGGGGCACATATGTGGTACAGTACATTCGCGAGAAGGAACAGACAATGACATGACTGACAGGCCTTCATTCATTTATGTGTATGTGTATTATGTAGATTGTCATGGTTATAATTACTGAGAGGAAACATAACTTCACAGCTTACACTGACTTCCTTCACAAATTCAGTTGTGACAGACTCTTGCAGTTGGAGCAGTGTGGATGTGTGGATATGACTGTGCATACAAAATCTATGCTGCCACATCTTGAGCATAATCAATTCTTGAATACAATGTGGCATTTGGTTTCTTCTTTTTTCTGCACTGACTACAGAGCATGTTCTGGTTTCATAACTGACAATGACATGACTTGAGGAGATGTAAATAGCTATCACTCCATGTTCAGAGCAACTACAGGAAGGTAATGCATATGTATCTACTTCCTATACTGACCCGTTGTGCTGTTTTATTCATATGAGTGAGGGTAAGACGCCACTCCTTGTGAATCTAGATTGGCATGACACAGTAGAGGTTTTTGACAGCTCTGTGTGCAGTGTTAGATTAGCAGTGACATGGCAGGAATAGCAAATGACAAATAAGATGTCTAAAGAGATCCTAAACACTATAGCCACGGTATGTCAATATAGGCCCACTCCTTCAAAACTTATAGGTTATAGCCTAACCCTTTTATGTTGTCGTTATGATCACTTTCTCAAAAGGATTTTTAGACAAAAAAGTAAGTCAATTTTAGTCATTTTAGAATATCCATCAAATTGGAAGATATAAAACTGGGTGTTGAATGTGCACCCTAATATTTTGAGACCTTCATAGACTTTAATAGGGCCTTTTTTTTTAGCCTATACGCAATTACTCGTTGGAAAATTTGGCCTATCCATTTCTCAGTATCTTTTGTCTGTTGTGTGTTTTATGTTTTTCCCTGTGGGACCAAATGCATGGGGCCAATCATTGTAGTCTGAATGTGGCCAGTGTACCATGGCCTACACTTTACTCACTGTGTTTTGTCTCTGTTCTTGTCCTCGCTGAGTTGGACCAGGTTAATGACAGCCTGCCCCAGCAATTTGTCTGGACCCACCAGGGCCCGGTGCAGGACGTGAACGTGGAGCGTGCCCCGCTCCGCGCCACCCTGATGGGCTGAGGGCATGTCGAAAGAGGCCTCCTCTTTCCAGACGGGGGCCACGGTCTTCTCCGCCACAGATGTCTGGTACTTCTCCTTGCCCAAGTGCATGACCGCGTACGCATCGTTTGTGCCGTTTTTCCCCTTTATCCGCAGGCCACGGGCTTGGATCACCGTTACCTGGGCACTTGTCGGACTCCACAGCTGATCCGACAACGACATGATGTTTACTTGTTCACAATTCTCCAAAAACAAACAGAAACCTCAGTACCCCGTGTCCCTCCAGTGCACCCTGTCCCTCCAGGTACAGGAGGTCTGAACCAGAAGTTTACCCACCACGCGCTCGAGGGAACCCAATGAAGGAAACAGCTGATGGGGCGCGGCTTGTGGAGACACGCCCTCAGATTAACAGGTTTCATAGTTGTGATACGAGAGCATAACTGATCACTGTACTAGACATTCATTTACCCGGAGAATAGCAGTCTATTTTACAGCAGGCCTGTCTGTTTTAATAGTCCAACTGACCGCTCTTAGACAAGAGAATCAGCTATAAAAAGTGAACCAATACGTGAGTCACTGAAAATAGTTTTGAAATCATTTCAGGGCAAGTAACAGCCACAGATGAAAAATACCAAAAGATATTCCTACAGAAGAAACGAGGTCAAAGTGTACTGTGCAAACCCTTATTCTCCAAACACGCCTGTTTGTTCCACTGTCTATCCTAACACCTACTGCCTATCCTCACACCTCTTGTCCATCCTAACTTTGTCCGCTTATTACAATTTGCAGTGTACGACATTGCCCTCTACTGGTTGACACATAAGAGTACACCTTTTCAAGTTCAATTAGGGTTTGTGTATGGATTTATACATAATAAGTAAAAATGTATGAGGGATGGTCATATGCCATGAAGGAGTGGCAATACAATGTAATAAAAAGTGTGTGGTGGCTTTAAATAAAAATAAGCATAAACAAACATTGCATAACACATAGAGACTTAATCCAATTAGAGGAGATAGGTAACTGTAAGCACAAACGCATTTTGTTATGTAACGAGTTCTAACATCTAGCCTACAAAATACATACATTAGAAATATTACTTCAGCAAAATGCAGAAACACCTTAAAACCCTCATTACTTGAACAATAGGAATACAAAAATATGAATGTTTCTTTGATCTTCAGCTAAATAGCAAATACAGACCTTATGTTGTATTCCGTTTCTTTGTCATCCTTTGCTCAAGTTTCTTTTTCTGACAGTTTCTCCTCTGAAAGTGTCTTTCTGTGTTGCTCACTCAAGTCCTGGTCACCCACAAGAACTTTGCTGTAAAGCTTTTGTTGCTCTTTTTTGAAATCATCCTTTACTTTTGCCCGTTTTAATCCTCCATCCCTAAAACAGAAGAGAGAGCTGCTATTTCAGTATTTTTTTCAATATTAATAATAGAATGATTGGATTACTCGTTACACAATATTATTTGTATAATTTCAGTTTTATTGGATATTTGTAGAGCTTGTGTTATATTTGATCATATTTAATAATGTGCTGCCACATTCTTGCTGATTCACCCCTAGCTGAAAACATTATTAAACCAGTAACTTACCATACAAGGTCCACTAGACCTCCCTGTGCAGCAATGGCTGATTTCACTCTGTTGGCAAACTCTACCGCACTTTCACCTCCCTAACACACACAAAAAGAAACATAAACCAGGCAAACATAATCTATACTGGAGCATTTTATACCATAGTGAGACCTTACCCCCCTGTTCATAGGAGGCAAGTACCAAACACTGCAAACAATAGCCCAGCTGCTCATCATCCTAAGCAGGTAATTCACAATACCAAATTTACTACTGTTCCAGAAAGCATCCCCAAAGCGAGGGTCATACTGAAACACAGTCCCACATACAAATAAGAAAACAGAGAAAGGGCTAGAGGCATACAATGTCAAATAAAATCCTATTGAACCTTAATGGCCACTGGATATATGGTGCAGCCAACCTCAAAGCTCCCTTTTTTGAACATCATCACTGATGTGTTATTTATGCAAGTCCCTGTGAACAATACAAAAGAAGAAACAGATAAGAAATATATACACGTGATTTGCAAAATGTATAATGCTATACAAACCTTCAGGAAATATGAGAATAGGCAGTTTATTTTTGTCTGCAACATGGTCACCAAGTCTGAAAGCAAAATAATATATTAACACCACTAAGTAGGCCTAAATGTTTTACAGTAACTTTGTCATCTTGCAGCTGTGCCTTTTGGCCACTAGATGTCTGTCTTTGGCTTCTGATCTTTCGAACCAGATGTGTGAGGAGGCTTTAACCATGGCCTTTTGCAGTATTCCCATTAAACCTCCGTGCACCTGCCCAACCTGAGGCAGAAAGAAGAACTCTTATTCAGTCATTGCTTTGATAATTCTGCAGAGTCTTAGGGGGGAAACAAACTACCAATGAGTAGCAGCCATCATTGGCCAGGATGATGACATCGATTGGAGTAGTGTGATTAGCCACACAGATCCCACCATTCTTGGGTTTATTCTCCCTGTAACAAACATGTAAGTAAACATTTAACATGCACAAATTAGCCAACATAAACTATAATATAATTTAACTTACTGGTTATGATAGGTAATAATTGCTGTCAGAGCTCTTACAAAAATGCGATAACACATCAAGTGGACCTCCTCACTAAGCCTAGAACGAAGTCTAAACACACACAAACACTAGATAAAATACTATAGTTTTCTAAAGTTTTACTAAAATTTTCTTTGTGGTCTAATATTAAAGCTGAGAGAATACACTCACTGTCCTTCTGGTAAAAATCCCACAAGTGTTGTCAAAACTATCAGCAAGATGATTCCAGTAATGGCCAGCACTACCCTGTGATCATATAACATACACAGCCTTGACTTGAAATGCAACTGAACTTAACATTATTCAAACTTGTCATTTTATTAAATTAAGGAGTCCATATTATACTTAACTAACTTTTAAAAAGGTTAAATGATTATTCCCTTTAAATATACCTGAGTTGGTTAGCTTTCAGTATTGCTTTTTCAGTATGTCCCTAAAACTCCTCATAACACAACTGGAGGTGGTATTTGTCAAGTTTCATTAAAAAATAGTGGTGTTTTGCATGCACAGAAATAATGGCCAAAATAACTTTAGCTTGTTTACCACACATATTATATTTTTAAATGTAAATTATAAAACACAGAATATCAATGCAAAGTAACTTGAATTGATGACTCTGACTCTGACCTGAGAGGCAGCATGATGCCGTATCGAAGCAGGACCCCTAGTCCCCACAGCACCGTCAGTCTCACACTAATGTGTCGGAAATTGTAGTTGCTTCGAGTCAGCAGATTCCAGCTCTCTAATTCCTGAGCTGAGAAACACTTGGTCACTTCATCATCCACGATGCTCTCTACTCCTGTGCGGCTAAAATACAGAATGTCTGCCAACTCAAACTCTGAGCTGGCAGAGCTCCTGAGCTCCTGCATCTCATGCTTCAGGGACACCGCTGGTTCCTTTGCTATTATACCTAAAATGCATGGTTTAAAGATTTTACATAAAACGTTTCATTTGATTTTAGAATGTAATTGTCATTACCTTTGCAATATGGTTTGTACAGTTTCTCATTCTTTTCCTTTGCTCCAACTTTGATCCGTACGGTTGCCCACTAAAAAGTAGGTTATTATACAATTTAAGTGACTTATCACTTACTCTTATCATTATCTACTTATCGTAGGAGTCATGCACACATTGCTCCAAAATACTGCTGTATTCAGAGAAATAGACAAATAAATGAAAATGTTGCATAATTCTTCAACATGACAATTTTGATCCCATCTAGTTCAACTGCAGAGCAGAGACCTTCCCCAGGGGCCCTTCTGAAAGCCCAAGCACCAGAGAAGTCAGTGTTGTATTACACTCCCACAGTGCTGTGTAATCTCAGGAGTCCCAACTAACAAGGTCAGGATTTCACATGAGCATGTGCTGTCCTCACACAGACTTATTATCTCAACAATGTGCATAGATTCTCTTTAGCTGGGCTGCCTGGCTAGTCCCATATTCTGAATTACTTCTTTTAACAGTTAGTCTAATTCAGTCCTTTTGCAACACAGACGTACCTTGAATACCTTTAGAAGTGATCTTATGTAAAATGAGCGCATGCCAAAGGAAACTCCAAGAACAGCTGGCACAATAACAAAGATCAAGAGATGAGTCCACCATAGTGTGACAGTGATGCAGACACACCTGCACAGCAGATTATCAGTAGAAAACACAAACCAAGGCATGGCTTAAGAAAAACAATGACCTCACAAAGTCAAGATATAACATTACAATAAAAATAAAAATAAAAATAGTGAAAAATGTAACCAGATGGTTGCAGGTTGTCAAATCTGGAAAAGAGTACAATTTACAATTTGTGAGTGCAAGTGTTAAATGAATAACACGCTTATTGACAGTCAGTTAGCTATTTTAGCTAGAGAGGTTTAGAGGTACCTAATCTTCTGGCTAACACTCACCATCCAGACCTGCCAGAGCTGTGTGGACATAGCCTCATATTGTCCTACACATGGACAGTCCATTCGTCCATACACCTCTCAGGTAAATGTTCGTGTCATGAGGCTGTAGGAGTTTTATGACAACAGGAGTCCAAAGAACAGCGTCTGACTGACACTGAGCTGAGCCTGTGAAATGAGGAGTTGAACTCCTAATCTGATTAGTGTCTGTCCACCACAGATGTCACTGGGAAGGTGATGTTAGGCGTAGACTCATTCATTTTATAAACTATCTTTTTTTATTTTAAAGTTCAAACTGCTTTGTAACGGTATACTTTGTCTGACAATGCCATCCTAATCACTTCCTGTATATGTAATATACAAGGAACTGGAGGGATGGCACATGTCAGCCAAATACTTTGTGCTAATGAAGAGAAATCTGAGTTTGTTTTCATTTCTGTGAAGGGTATTTGCAGTCGTCTGGGTTGGGATGTTCCACATAAAAAACACATTATAGTTTGATTTAAAAAAACAAACAAAAAAGAACATTTTATTTGTTAATATTTTGCTACAAACTGCATTGTTCCTTGCATGCATAGTTCCACAGATATTGTATGTAAAACTGTATAGAAAGATTTCCCTTTACTTAGCAGGCATATTTAACTTGAAATGCATGCATATTGGATCACCCCACCCACATGGTCATACACAGTTCAGCTGCCACAGTAATCTTTAGATTTTTACTTAAATTAATGTTTTCTACAGATATGTAAACTCTTTGGCTTTTAGCATTGAAGAAGCTGTTTTATAGCCTAGCTTATTATTTCTTATTTTCAATTAAGGTAAAGGGCAGAATGGATTCCTTTTTTTCTAAGTTAGACTTTCAGTTTGATTAGGTCTGCTCTATCTCTTGGGTTAGCTCAGTAAACATTTCTTAAACCTAATAAAACATATTTATATACATATATTTTAAAGTTAAATAAGAGAATACTGGAACCTTCCACAGTATTCTTTATAAATATGAATTGCTATATATTTTACACATGTAGTTTACCACAGTAAGACAGTCTTAATGTTTAAACAGCATGGTTGCTACACCACAACAAAAAGTCCTACCTAAACATTGCAGTAGAAAGTGAAGAGAGACATCAGTGTACACACATATCTCACAACACAACTTGTTTTAGTATTGCCTCTCTATTTGTGCTTTATGTCTTGATTTGATAAAATAGTTTGTGCTGTTCTATAAAGGCTTTTGCTGGCATACTACTGTCATATGCTCAGGATTGCTACAGTTGTATTGCACCAAATGGTGAAGTGATTTTTCATACACCCAGTATGGCAAGTAACACTTCAGTATACTGTATATAAATATAACCTGTGAAGCCCAAATCCAGTTTAAGGTCTACAAAACAGCAGCAGCATCAGGTCAACAGTGTGCCCCTGGCCTCAGTATGGCAGTCTCCAGACAGGGCTGATATGTTTAGTAACAGAAGTTCAGTAATCTGTTCTTCCCTTTTGCTGAGGTTAAATAAAGCATTAAGAGATTGTCAAGTCTCTGTTCTGCTCATCGTGACATCATCCGCACAAATTCTACAAAACAGAAAGAAAACAATAGTTAAACTCTGATACATGTATAACAATTGCCTTTGCATTGCTCCAAGATGTGTATTTTCCATGAGGTGAGAGATGTGACTGACGACCACCTCAGGAACACAATATCAACCATCTTATTGTACATCTTACCAAGGGGGTGGGTATTCCCTTTTACATTTGTAGTATAATTTTTTTATGAATTACATTTTGTCTTTTCTTTTCCTTTATAATTTACCTTCAAAGTCTACGTGGCCATCTCCATTGAGGTCAATGTCTCGGAGGATGTCCTCTAGATCTCTGTGACCAACCTAATGAAGAATAAGTAAGAACTTGGGTTACACATACACAACATCAATCATCAAAGGTCAAGGCAGGGCCGTCTATCAGTACCTGTTGTCCCAAAAGCTTTTTCATAGCCTCACGCAGTTCAGCTGTGCTGATCATTCCATCTCCATTTGTGTCAAACTAAACAAATAACCAAACATCAAAAAATATTCTTCATAACTCATCATTCATCTCTCTCTCTCTCTCTCTCTCTCTAAATATATAAATATATATATATATATATATATATATATATATATATATATATATATATATATATATATATGCCACTGATGTGTGTCACTTCTAACATTTTTGTAAATTAGTTTAGGCATATTTGGGTCTCTTTCCCTTTTAGACTCATCGCTTGCCTCTTTGAATGCGTCTCTTAACTCCTTTACACCAATCATATCTGCTGTTTCGGCCAAAAGCTTGGGTCCCATGAGTTCCACAAAGTCTTCAAAGTCCACGTGCCCTCCCACTGTTGAAAGAGAAACAAGGTCATCGGTTTGCACTACCACATGAAATTGCAGAGATTTACGTGCTTTCAAACACCGTACTTACAGTTCATGTTGATCTGCTGGCTCAGTTCAATCAGCTCCATCTCTGTTGGCATGTAGCCCATCGTCCTCATACAGTTCCCGAGGTCTTTGCACCCAATGAATCCATCCTTGTCTTTGTCAAACTCTCGAAATGCCTCACGCAACTCTGCAAACAGTCCAGATTATTACAGGTTTAGATACATGGTTGTAAGCATATTTCTATTTATTCATATCTTGAATTCAACCTACCATCCATTTCCTCTGGTCTTAACTCTCGGTCCTGCAAAAATGACACAGTTGATGGTTAGAGTCCAAGGTCGGCCAACTACTCTAAAGCTGCCAGTGAACAGCCGTCCTTTCACCACACACGATGTGGTCAAAAATAGAAAACTATAGGTATGTTCAGAGTGCCAGCAGTCCTCAGGCTCTCTCCCCCCAAACGAGGAGCTTATTATTACTCACATCTCCTGCTGTGGCATGTGCCTCTTGGAAAACAGGACAAAGACGAAGGCAGGATAACTCCCTCAATTTAAAATACAATGTCTCACTGTCACATGTTTGTTCATTACAATCACCCATACAAGATGCAGCGACATTAAACGACCTTCACAATTTTACTGGCATGAATTTTAAATCTGAAATGGGAAAAAAAGAAATGTCAGTGAAGAACATTATCTACTACAGCTGTGATGTAATAATCTTCCCTCCAGCTAAATATCCTCTGTGTTGAGAGTCACATCCTAATACATGGATTCACACACTCACACGTCTTAACACATTCAGCAACAACTGACATACAAATATTGTTATTCTCGGAAAATCACATTCATATTTCAAAAGAGCCTCTTGGGTGTAACTATGGATACCCGATGAGAGCATTTTACGCACATCTGTTACTGAGAATGTTTTGGAAATTGTTTGCTCATATTGAGTGCTAATCTCTTCCATTCATGCAGCGATATTTCCTAGACTTACGTACAGCCTGCCGGCTCTCAGCGAAGCCTTTGCGCAGAAAGATGCACGCGGGCCCCAAAACGTTGTGCATGGTGGCTCCGTTCTGGGCCAGGGCCACCAGCGGCTCTAGATAGGCCCCCCCAGAGCCCCCCTCCTCACTGGACTGCACTGCCTTGTATTTCTTCTGGTCCTGGAGTGATGCCAGGTCAGGATTGGGGCAGACACAGAGACAGGGATAAGGACTTAAGCCAGTTTAAAAGATGATGGAGTCACTGTATGAAGGTGGAACTTGGACGTGACAGACAGATGTTCCACTCAAACAGAGGTGTGGGCTCTGGTTAGTCATAATACAGTAGCAACTGCAGTCAGAGATACACAAACAACTGATGCCATCTGCTCCCAGTCACCACAGGGCACAAGTGTAATCAGAAGGAATATTCTTGGCACACAAAGTAAAAAAATTTGTAAATATATAGGCACTGTATAGGTACATTTTTTAAGGTGCTGTGTAAATAAAGATAATTGTTACTATTATATTGTGGCCAAAATTGTATATAAGCCTGGCAATATCAAAATAATAACAAATAGCCAAAGCTAATGTTCATCTAACTATTTAATTTTGATCACTAATTATCCACTTACTAGACGAGTAGTCTTTACATCAGCCCTCAAAATTATACTGCAGGGTAATTAGTAATACATTCATTTAAGAACCTCATTATGGTCATCATTCAAGCAAAGACAAGCTTTGACTGGAGTAATCCCTTAGTCATTTGTTAAAATATTCAGTTGTAACAAATAACTAAGGGATCATTTTCATTGTGACCTGAAATCTCCAAGCTATTTGAATGAGTGCGAAACATAGTAAATGTATAGAAAATGAAATATGAATAAGTATGTGTTTACTGCAGTCATGGACACTGTCGTGCATGCTCCACTATTGACCTTCATACTCCATCTGTTCTCGTGCCACTTCTGATTTCAGTTCATGCAATGCTACAGTTACCACCGCAGGAGCCAATGCCTACTGGGTAATCTGACCAAGTGATGCATGGAGCAGGACTGCACATCATGTCACAAAAGTACCACAAAGCCTCTTGCTAGCAGTTATATAACCCAAAAGAAAATGCAGATATAGGTAACATTTTGAACTTCTTCTCACAAATGGCATCAAGAGTTGCTTGTTATATCAGCTTTAGATAATGCCATGTAAATTACCAACAAGGAGTAAAAGATGATCTTTTGGTATTGTTTTTTTTAATTATTTTATTTTATTGCTAATTAAGCTTTATAGGTTTTCTTTTGCAGAAAAACTAATCAACTAAAACTAATCAAAAATAAACAGAACACAGAAATACAGTACTTGTTTAATGTAATATACAAATATACTGGATACTTGTACTCTTCAGGGAGAAACCCAACCAGACACAGGGAGGCTGTGGGTAATTGAATCCAGGACCCTCTTACTATGTGGTGTGAGTGTCAATCCCGCAGCCACTGTTACGCCATTGTGTCTTATTCTCCAATGATCGTTCCATTAAAAAATGACCATGCTGAATGTGTATTCCTGTTTTTGAAATATTATTATGTACAGCTATTGTAGCTGTCAAGAAGCTTTTTTTTAAGCCTAGAGATTACTGACTCTTATGTTTAATTCTGTGTGTTCAGTTCTTCTCACTGTTGAAAACTGTTGTGTAAATGCATATTGCAGTTGATATTCATATTCTTTACAAAGTAGGATATAACTGCACTTGTACTTCAGTATGTTTCTACCTTTGACAACAGCTGCACACCTGTTAGTAACATCTGTGTGCTCTGGTCTCATTTTGCAGGTGCTGTTGTTGCAGCCAGTGCATTGTTGATAAAGGTCACAGCGCAACAACAGCCACTGTCATGAAGCTAATTCACCTCTTCACCGGAGCAGGCAGGTCAAGCACCACCTCTTCTGTCCTGGTCTCTACCGGTACATTGTTGACACTAATTTGAGAGTGTATTTTTATCTACCAAATTGGAAGGGCATTCCTCGTTCTTATCTGCTTTGCTTAGAATAACAATAATCTTAAGATTCTTTAACTAAATGTCATAGAGGTTAGCCTTAAATACATATTCAATAGTTGGCTTGAAAACAAATATGGAAGTCAGATTACACTAACAGCTATGTCAACACAGGTCAAGTCAGATTTTGTCTGGGTCATGTGGGGGGCTCACAATGACACATGCAACATACAAAGTTATGGAGATAGAGACTACAAGCAAAACCTTCTTACCTTCTTGTTGAAAACTTTAAGCGACTTTACAGAGTTGCCCATTGCCAAAATATATAGTCCTTCTATGTGTTCTCTCTAATTGTGTCTATGTAGTTTCGGCTGCATGTGGTCCCACGTGTGTGCATGTGTGTTTGCATATGTTTTCGGGCATGCATAGGAACAGGCTAAGGAAAACAGGATTCAGTGGGTCAGGGACTAATACAAGCGGACATTTGGGGAGTAGGGACGAAGGAGACGACTTGAAGGAGACAAGGACACTTGAAGGAGGGACACTCAAAGGGAAAGGACAGAAAAACAGGACAAAACACAACAAACAGGACACACAACAAACAGGACACAGAAGCGGAAGAGAATGCATGCATGTGGTAGTAGCCTGAGATGCCAGCGCCAAGAGTTGGAAACCAAGATTGCTTATTCATCGCATCCTTTTCCTTTCTCTCTCTCTCCCTCTCTTTGACTTTGCCCTCACCCCCCACCACCTTGACTCCTCCCTCCCTCCATCACTCAGTCCGTCTGTCTCCACGCTTTCCCATTTACTCCTCAGCAGCACATGCGTTTTTTAAATCTCTACCAATGAGGAAGCAGGACAACATTCCCGTCAGCAAGACATCCAAATACACACCACATACTATATAGACAGCAGTGCAGTTACACACAGAGATGGGGATGGGAGCTAAAAATAAAGCTCTCATCCCCCACTATATTCCAGCTCCAACCTCTAGCATCCCTCTGTTTTTTCCTCTCAAACTCTGCATGGGAGCTGGGAGGGCTGGGATGCAGATCAAAGGCAAAAACGTGCAGGAGATGACATGGATTTGCTAATGCGAGCGCAAATACCATAGCTTCCTCCAAATCACTTGCACAATTGTTGGTACCTAGAAAGCAAAGATGAAGAATGCACTTCGTCCTTGGATAAACAGCGTCATCATAAGGTTAACTGGAGACTTTTGCCATCATGGTTGTTGAATTCAACTATGCATTTATTGTTTGATGTAACACAAATAATATCTAATAATATGGTATAAAATATATGTCTCAGTCTATACATTTTTCTTCATAAGTTTGTTTATTTAGTTTCTTCATTGTTATAAGTGTTGGTACAATGTGAAAAAAAATGCTTACATTGGAGCTGAATGTTACTGGAAAATATCATCATCATTCTAATTTCTGACAAGCATTACTATTGCGATTAGATTAGCAATTTATGTTTTAATCATAGGATTCTGTTCAACTTCACATGTTAAACACACCAGAAGAACTAACAACAAGACTGAAATATCAACTTATACATAATACAAGTATCACTTGTTTGTAGAGAAACTACATTTGATCGCCTGCAATCTTGCAGCCAAAGTATACATACAACTCATTGTGCTTGATGTAGCAGTGAATAGTCTGGACTTTGTCTACTGCCTCCTATTGGGCCAAAGCTATTTTAGATTTTGGTGTTTGGTGAATCATAGGCTCTTACCAGAGGCTCATTGTGAACTTCAGAACACATCAGTCATCTGACACAGGGCCGTCAGCTCTCATAATGTCACATCATCATCGAGTTGAGCACGAGAAACATCTCCTTAGCCTGTTTCCTTCCACCCTCTCATGCCAGACTATCTCTCAGTATGCATTATGTGTAATGGCTCATCACAACACATCTCTGTCTCTGTGTGCAAGATGAATACAATTACTGAATATATACTGAATATATACTGAATATATATATATATATATATATATATATATATATATACTTGCCCTGTGCAAGCTGCACAGGGCATAGCTGCAGTGTGTGTGGCGTCTCGGACGCGTGTCTTCCATAAAAGAGTCGATATATATATATATATATATATATATATATATATATATATATATATACATGTCTTGTTACAGTCAGTTCAGATATTCCTCAAACTGGATGCAAAATACACCATCTCTTGCATTACATTTTAATTTTCATATGCTCTAAAATGTTCACTTGCGTCATGTTCTTGAGACGTCACAGCGGCTGCTCATCAGTGCACTGCTCTATTCCTGTATTTCTGCTTATTTCAGACCTCTTCCATCTCTGTCTTTTGTCTGCTTTAATCATTCATTTTCCATTTTTACCGCCATCTTTCTCTCTTATTTAGCTCTGAGTCTTGAGAAATATTCTCCATCATGTTTGAGACCCACAGTTCAGCTCATCTTCAACCTAATCCTCATTTCAAAAAGGGTTTTAGCCACAGAATGACTTCTATCTCCTCCTTCTCCTATGCCAGCAATTATATAAATACACCCATGTGCTGCTAAAAATAGCTTGGTATTCTCTATAGTACACAGACACTGGGCCAAAACGTGTGCTGTGTGCTGTTTAACTTTTACTCCATCCATTTATCCATCCATCTTCTCCCGCTTAATCCGGCTGGGTCGCAGGGGCAGTTTACTGCCCAATACTCATAGCACCTGACCCCCCCTATGAACCCCTCTGCAGGTGGTGAGCCCACAGGAGGGCTCATCTAGCTTATTTCTTTGCAGGCATTGTTGAGATTCCAGTCATTCCATCTGAAGTAATGGAAATAATTGACAAAGGAAACAACAGCACACAGTGACAGTGTTCCAAGAGATGGGATGAGTAAGGGGCAAACCAGAGGCGGAAGTGTGGAGCTTATCTGCGCCTTGGACCTTTCCTCACATTGTCTGAAGCTGTCAGGTGGGAGCAGGCCAGTTAGATTTGATGAGTGCCCAGCTTATATAACCATCATCAGATCTGCCTAACCATCCCATTTCCCTGCACCCCTTCCTCTTCCTCCTCAAATATGCAGCTTCCTTCATTGTATTCTTCTGGCTTTTCACTTCTCTTACTGGGCTGATGTGACAGTCTCAGTGCTATCACAGTCTCTCTTTAGGAACAGAACACAGGGCCATTAGTACAAATGGTACTTGCTCCCTCTGCTGGCTAGCCAAAAAATCACTATAATCTATATCTCTACAGACATTCGCCAGTTTATACTATTATATTGTAATAAATCGCACGCACACACTCAGTCATCAAAACACAAGTTACTTTGCCCTTCTTTCACACCTAGTCTATACTTTGCCTTATGTTTTATAATGAGGGTAAATTCACTACTCTCATTATATATTCCCTAAATTCTCTTTATCAGGTAAGTATTTTGAAAAAAAGGATTATACTTTATTTTTTAAACCAAGACAAAGCTCATCCCTCCTCCACTGTCTCATAATCAGGTCTAGTTGTACTATTTTTAGTATCCACTGACAGCGTGTGAGTTCTGCTGGGATTGTATGCAGATCTTGATGTTACATAAGAAAAGAGAAAATGTGGAATGATAAGAGTTGTGGTGTGTATTATCAAGGCCCTGCCGTGTCTACTCAGGAGGCATAAAGGCAGCATTACAAAGATGATTGCATCAATGCACACGAAAGCCATAAGAAGATGCTGAAGCAGGTGTACAACATGCAGGCTCAAGCTGCCTTTCCATCACCATTTCCATCACCAAGTCCAACATGGTTTTCACAATTACACATGAGCTTATGTGAAAAGAAGAAAAGCACTTTTGAGTCAGAAATCTTATTCTATGCAATATTTACTAATGTAAATGTAGGACAGTTAAGTTATCTTTTGTTCCTTTGTCAATTTGTCACTTAAATGCATTTTACTTCTTCAGGCCTCCTTCTCCAGCCAGAAGCAGGACCTTTTAGCTGTGTTGCTAAATTTTACCAGACTGGAAATCTTAGAAGTGATGGGAGCTGTGGCCTGAATTGAGAGCAGTTATTTTGGGAGCACATTAGTGCACATGGAGGTAATTGTCTCCTCTTGAGCTTTTTATCATTAGATCGGAAAGACGTTTTTGAAAAGAACAAAACGAGCACAGGAATGACGTATGAGAGGGAGCCTTGAATAAGAATGTTGTCCTGACATGGCCAAGATACAAAGGAATTAAATGTTCACCCTGATTTTATAGGGGCATAATATTCTAATATTGGCTTAAGCTTAAAGCCATTAATAATTGAGGTTCACTAATGTATATGCAGCAGAAAGAAAGCATAGACATGATGTCTCACTGAAGAGACAGTTGGCATCTCCAAATTATTGTTGGTTATAAAATGGCTAAAGCAAATATTGATAAATAGTATACCCTGTAAAGCTGCAATAATGGCACTCCATACAGCATACTGTATGCACACTACTCGCAGAATTCATTCATTTAGAGTCCTTTAACACATGCATGGTAGGAGGTATGACATGAGAACCCCGCAGTAACATGGGGAGAACATGCATACTCCAACTGTAAAACATCTACAATCTCCTTGCTGGAAAGCATGAGCACTAACCACAATCCCACTGTGCACCCCATTAATTATTCACAATCTGGATTAATTAGTTGTGGAAAAGAGAAGTGAAATATTTAATACAATCTGATTCCAAATATTCCACACCCCTAATGCCCAATGCCGTTGTTGTTGCACCCGCTAAAGCCAAGTCCAAACATGCAGTGTATGATTTCCCTCATTCTTCCCTTACCCGTTTGCACCTATAGCAGCTTTGACAAGCACTCATCGTTAAAGGCTTTAAGCAGAGGGAAAGTCGATCCCCCTTTGATACTCGGGTGACACTGGTGATGAAGGTTGTGCATTCATAGCTAAATGCATGAAAGAGCACATGACTCCCCTCTTTTTTTAAGTGACTAGTATCAAATATATGATCTATTGAGAATAATTTAGCAACAAAGCCAACATTAATTTTTAATGTGCTTACCTGCAGTCATTGCTCACACACAGTATAAGGCTAAGTTCACCTGGCTTTGACCTCTTTACCCCAACATCCTGTCCACTGAGCTGGATAATAATTCTCATATTAGACAGACACGCTGTAAATTGCCTAATTACACTGTGAGTGTGACTGTTTTAATTGAAATGTCCTCCAGGGCTTCATTCCAGCTGCCCAGGGAAAGGGGCCGTCCAACTTTTACACTATTCACTGTAGTGCTAAAGACTGACATTTTGGTTATCTCCGAAGCTATAGTCAAGAAAAACCCAGAAGTGTACTAAAATATGTAGCAGTGTTAATACTGACGCTGTACTCCTCCCAACAAATGCAAAAGAAAAAAACACGCGTTATTTTGATGGTATAAATCCGGATAAATTGAACAATCGAGGCCAAGTTTTATGCCTCCTATGTAATATATTAGACATTACACATGTTTTTTGTTTGTTTGTTTGTTTTGTTTTTTTCTTAAAATGTTACATTTTGACATTGTACATTCAGCTCTTGAAATTACTTCACTTTGATTGTAAACTTTTACCCATCTTACCTGTCCAAACACAGACTTGACGATGGGGTGAAGCATGGAGTCGTACTCGGAGAGCGTTGCGCTCAGCCTCTTGCCCGTCCGGCCGTGCGCGTAATGACGCACAGGTGCACTGGCCGTTGGGGGGTCTGTGGAGCTGATGCTGGATGATGAGCCGCGGGGGAGCCTCTGTTCACGCTGACTGGGTTCGAACAAGAACGCGGCATCATCTTGGTTCTTGGGTTGGGAGGATGGTGAGGACTTTCTGCCCTGTAAACCAAAATATTAAAGAACTTGTTTATAGCATTTGTGGCACGTGTACAGATTCTGTTGGCTATGAATGAACGCGCCTTTAACTTAAGTTAAATTAAGCCAATGGTCGCTAAACAAACAACAAAGTTAAGGTCTTTGCCTGGTGATGGTGCGACGAGTTCTGCTTGGATCTTGAAGTTTTACTCCGTTCTTTCTGAGTCCGACTCTGAGTGGAAGTGTCATCCATCCTTTGCGCACCGTCGCGGGGTTGACAGAGTGGTCTTCTGGCGCTAGTTTCGCTCTCAGTCTGTGCAGTAGACTCTCTTCCTCCAGCCGCGCCGCGCTGGTTCAGCCCGTGACAGTGAGAGCGCAGGAGAGACGTGGTGGACTCGCTTTTCGGGAGAGAAGAACTCATCCTGGTGTTTCCTCTGTGCGTGAGGCAGAAGCACGTGCCAGCAGGGTGCCTAGTCCACACACTGGAGCATCACTGAGCTGCCTCTGAGCTGCCTCTGAGCTGCCTCTGAGCTGTCTCTGAGCTGCCTGCAGATGATGCTGAGCCTGTGCGAGGTGCACCTGATTGGCAGAGTGAGGCGATCCACACGGAGTTTTGGTGACAGCGCCTCTTGCGTGGCACGGGCACGAGCAGTCAGTGCGCGAGTTCCACCCACGTCAATGCCCGTTGCACAAACACCAACAAAACTCACTTTTCACAAACAAGCTCACAGGCGGGTTTGATCGGACAGTGAGAATCCTCTGATGTTTAATAAGAGGTGAATAGGCTCGGCTCAAGTGCAGAGGCTTCTTTATGAATATTTGGTTATTGGCCAGGAATATCTGGACAGGTCAGTCAGTAAATATTGTGGCATGTATCTCATACATGCATTATATTCTCTTCTCACACAATAAATTTAAGGACATGCCAATGGCTTTCTACAGCTTCTTTTCCAAAAGGTATTTTTTAGTTCCATGCACACAACATCACCCATGCAGGAGATTTTGTTTAGCGCCCATTTTGCCATTGCGGTCAATGCCTCTGGCCACTTTCAACAAATTTGTTCACTGGCAGAGGAGGCTTTTTTAACAAGAAAATTATGTAACAATAAATGCAAAAAAGCTACTAAAGTCATTAAAGCACCAGAATAAGGATGACCCACAGTGGGTCTTTAGCTAAGAATAGTAACATAACCTTTCAGTTTTACTCAGCAGCCCCACATGTTCATTAATTGCCCTAGGACTATTAGCTTAAAAAGATCAAAAATAGTTGGGCCTGACTCCCAGATTTTACATAAAAATCTCTTCTTGAAAATTTGGTAATAGTAATAATTTCAGACTCCTGCATGGGTTTTGTCAAGAAATTATTTTAAAAAAACACCCTTGTACAGAAAGACAAGACAGGAGCCATTCACATCCTTGGTTGGTCTAGTCTCCCATCTCAGAGCAGATGTCCCAGGATGCAGAGCACCATCATGATGTTATTATTTGGGAATACTAACACGCTACAGCATACTGTACACTCATAAACACAGAAAATGAACAGACTTTTGCTCCTGTCTCTAGGGACAGGTGCAGTGACATCTGTGTCTCTTCCTCCTCTGCTCCAGAGATTGCCCCCTCCTGCTCCACATGGGCCCTCTGTACCTTCACATTACCTCCATCCTGAAAGCACTGTATCATGCGAAGTCAGGGCGCCAAGGGAAAAATTGGTTGGTCCATTTAATTTACACACTTTGATTTACACCATTTTAAACTTTCACAGTGAGAGACACAACAAATGAATGTAATCCGCATAAGTAAATGTGTGTTTCTTAGAATAAATTGCTAAAAGTTACAGGAGGACAGCTCTAAAACTTTTAGTAAACTCATTACTGCCTTGCTTATACCGTTTAAAATTTACTGTTTGTTTCTTGTGGCTGATGTGTGAAGAAGTTTGATGTTTTAGTTTTGTGCCCTCTGTCTACGTGGCTGTCTGTAGAGAAAGAGAGAATGTAGCAGAGTCCATGGGCCTTGGGGTGCCCACTTCACTGTTATAAACATTTGGAACAAAATATATAAATACAAATAAAATTAATTTAAGATCTGATGAGGAAAGTAAATGAACTACCACACTCCTACTTTAAAAGGTTAAACACTCCATAAAAAGTCTTTGTCTCCAGATGTCATGATGTTTTACTGAGTGCACATTTTTGACCTGACCTGTCAAACTGCTGTCCGTCCGGTGTTAACACACTTTTGTGATAAAGTAGTCAAGTGCTGCCAAGCACACAGCTGCTGTGCTGAATCATTTGGTTAAATGCAGCTGGGCATAAATATTTGTGGAGCAGTAAATAAAATGTCCTTACACTGAGAGCTTCAGATAGTTGTGGGTTCAGTCTTTTGCCTATAGGGAACTAACTTTCTTTCAGGGTTAGTCTTCTTGTCTAGCCTTTTTTACCTTGGATTTTTGAGAATTGTCTAGCTGTGTCCTATCATCTGAAGTCATGTAGAAATGTCTATTAGCCCCGCAGTGAACATGAGACTGAGGGTTAATGGTTAAATGTATCAGCCTTGTCAACTAAATGGACCCTGGTGGCAACATAGTGGATACTGCAAGCTTCAGTCACTGCCCTCATAATAATAAAGTGACAAATGGATCAGTGATAGAGCATAATTTCCCCAACATTATTTTACATTTCTCAGAATCTGAGTAATCACAATTTATATTGTATCATAAATCAATCTAGTCATTAAACAGTATGTGCACTGTTTAGTGCCAGTTAGCTTCTTGATTTAATCCATTACTCTGACCTTAGTCTCCTGCACTGTTTTATATCAAACATTTATTAGAATGGTAAATTATTAAGTACAACACAGGAATATAATGTGAAACACAAGCATCTTACTCAATCATCCTGTTCACACTATTCATTTCATCTGGACAGCACATTGGTGGTATAAAAAAAAGCTTGGTTACTATAGTGTACTGTATTAGTTCATAACTGAAGACAAATGATCTTTTGGTCTTTTTTGTTGTTTTGTATGTCAGAGAAGTAGAATGTAACATGTTTTGAGAGACAAAGTCCATATTTTAATAATAATAATAATAATGCATCAGTTTTATATAGCGCTTTTCTGGGCACTCAAAGACGCTTTACAGAGCATTATTCATTCACTCCATACCCAGTGGTGGTAAGCTACTATTGTAGCTACAGCTGCCCTGGGGCAGACTGACGGAAGCGAGGCTGCCAATCTGCACCATCGGCCCCTCCGACCACCACCAACACTCACGCACGCACCACTTTCATACTAGGCAATGTGGGTGAAATGCCTTGCCTAAGGACACAACGACAGTTTTGCAACTGGCGCCCCACTGTGGCACCTGGCATTCTTTGTGGTCTCCCATCCAAGTACTAACCAGGCCCGGCCCTGCTTAGCTTCTGAGATCTGACGGGTTCAGGCTTTGACGAGCCGGTATGGTCACATTTTGTGCTTTTGGGTCTGGGACAAACCTATGATGTTGCACTTAAGTCTGCAATATTGGCCCGCATGCTTCTACCAGTGTGCCCCAAGTCAGCTTTCTATGTCTGACTGGCAGTATATCTTTCCAAATGCATCAGATATTTTTTTCTTTGTATGTGTTAGTGAAAGAAAGCTGCAATGAGGAAACATGTGGAACAGTTATGAAATAAAATGCATAGATTTCGCCTCATATTGTATCAAGAAATTATATAACTTGCTATTTTAAATTAGTGTAATTTAGGATGTGACTTATTTCCAGTCAGTCTGGGTGAGCTGTTAATTCTTTTAGATCTTAAACTGCTTAATTTCCACCCACTCAAGCATGTTTTTAAGTTTACTTATGTCCCAGGATGTCATGTATGGTTACAGTAGCTCCTATTAGTCCGAGTGACATGGAGGAAAAAAGGATGGTTTTGTGGTGTTTTGTATGTGTCTGATACTGTAAGTAGCTGCTCTGACTGTACAAAATAAGCTGTTAAACGGATAGAGATGCTCCACTACAGGAACAGAAGTGTGGTTTTGAGTGAACAGGGGGTTGGCATGGGCAGGTGAGAGGGGGCATGACGCACTGGTGGCAGAATAATAACTGTGCACTATTTATAGGCTCCCTGTGACCTACAGACAGTATCCTTGAAAAATGTACACCGTTGTTGTGTCCATGTGGCGTGACTTTGCAGAGCATTAGGTGAAGTAGCCACATTCTACCGCATTAGTTCATTGTGTGTACACTGTGGTTTGTATAGCAGTCATGGAGATATAGCATTAATTAACTTGAACGTATGTGGGTTTCTGGGCTAAGTGTTCTATTTACAGCTCTGTTGTAATGGCAGCTGTTTAGAGGTGACGAATAAGGAAGTGCATTTATACAGATGTCATTTTCCCTACTAATTACAAACTAATTAGTTATAACTGTAATTTTAAAAAATGTATGTAGATGCTGTTTTTTTTCTTTCAGGTCATCAAAGTTGTATTAAAATTTCCTGTTATTTTCTTGCTGCCACAACTGTCCTGGAGTAGAACAACTGAAGTGTGCCTTGCAGTCTGTGACTAACTATGGCCATTCAGACCACCACCAATGGCAGTGTCTTGCCAAAGGCCACAATGACAGTATGCCCCGGTTCAACCTGATTGAACGTCTTCGGGCTTGTGATAGAACGTGCGGACCTACCACTGAGTCACAGCTCCCTGTTCTCCCTGTGGGGGTCCTTTCTGTCTCCTTCATCTCCTTCACATAGTTCAAGGTCATGCATTGTCCAGGTGAATTGTAGTTGCTCCTAGTGTGAGAGTGAATGGTCTATTTTTAACTCCTAACACCAGGTAATTGCACACCATCTATAAAGTTTCTGTAGTTGGCACCAGTCAACTAATACATCAACAGAAAAAATAGAGCTATACAAATTATCCTGATATTAAAATGGACTTAAAGAATAGTCCAGTATTAAAATGTTCAGATAAAACACATAATGCCCCTGAGTAAGAGATGTTGTGTAGTACTTAATCTACAGTATATGGGCCTATTATAGCAGGTATAGTCTTATATGGTTTTGGCACTGTCTGTACACTGACTCCCTCTTGTGTCCAGACTGCTCTGACAAATAGTATGCATACCCATTCACTAGCTGGTACCAGGGAACCACAGTGAAATAATGGTCACTGTGATTAGGCTATTTACTTACAGACATCCCACTGTGGTTTATTTGGATATGAACTCTTGCACAAACTTCTCTTTGAGGTTACTGACCAAGGTGCTGACAAAGCAAACCATTTCTCATGTTAAGGCTGTTTGCCACATTGAGCATGATGCAGCTGGACACAGTCTTTTAGAGTAGCCTTGTATTGCAGCAAGTTTAACATGCATGACAACAGATAAACTGATTATCAGATATGATAACTGAGGTCTGATAACTGAACTGAGGTCTATTATCTGATGTAAATCACATGCTAGAACTTGTTCATTCCTGCCAGTCCAGTTTGAAACTATTGGAAATTATTTGTTTATCTAATCTTTTCTAAACGATCTAAGTTTCCTGATAGTTTTCTGTTAAGAGTTTTCCTGTTAAATGCGTCACAGCCGTACGTGGGAGTCGGTGGAGTTGGAGCGCTTGTGAACTGCAGGCATGCCTTTGATTAGCAGAATAGGTTATGATGGTTCGGTGCGCGCACTATTATCGCGCAGCGTTGGACCAAGTGAGCACGCCTGTTGACTACGTCCCTGTGCACTCTTCCTTCATCATGGCACAGTTGAGGCCATGGCTGGTGCGCTGCGGTGTCTTCGCTGGGGTGCTGTGCGTAGTGACGGTGGTTTGTGTGTGCGTTCTCGCGTCCCTGGATAAAGGATGTGCCAGCGGCACTTACAGACTCGCGGCCGTGTCTGCGGACTCGCGGCGCTGCTCTGAGATCGGCAAGTAAGTGTTTCGGCTGATTTATAAATGCTGCTCATAGTTATTAACATTTAGTAACCATAACAATATCAATTCAAGTTCCCAGACAAAGCAGAGAGCCTGATTTATTTAACTTCCCTGTGCACAGTTAAGCGCATAACTTTAAGCAGTTTAAGAGATTTGATCGTCATCTAGAAAGATACGTACGGGCACTTGTGTCTCCAAAATCAGATGCATCAAGCATCCCATCGGCTGGTGTCAAAAGTCGCGCATCCGGCTTGTGTTTTTCTTTGAGGACAGTTTCTGTCCTCTCTTGCCAAGAACGCTCTGGGCTTCATTTCCAGGTTCATGCTCAGCATTATTCTTCAAAATGACAGAGACCCTCCGCCCTCTCTATTCGAGTCTAATTCACTCAAGTGCAAACTTTGACTGTTACTCATTAAAGTTTAGTTTAACGTATTGTGAAGGAAATACCGTGAGACCTCCAATCAGATTTTTCAGCCCTGTGCAAGTTACTTCTTTGGACTTTAAATAAGTAATTAACCACAGACCATTGAACTATGTAACTTTTCTATTGAAGGATCTGCCAGCTGCTAGTGTTCCACACAGTAACGTGCCAAGAATCGATTTTCTACAAAAACATTTAACTGAATAATACAAAGATAAACGTGTCATGTTATACTGTGAAATAAAAGTCATAACTCTATGGAGGCATCTGATATGAAACAAAGCAGGGTTGGGCCAGGTTCACACTGGAGATCCTGGGGAATACCATGTGCTACATTGGAACATGTCACCTAACTTATATTGCTATATTATTATATTATATTAATGTATATTATGAATGTGGGGAATGGGTGAGTTTAGTGGGATTGGGAGACTTGCTTCCATCAGTCTACCCCAAGGAAATGGTGGCTACAATAGTAGCTTATTACCACCATATGAACGAACAAAGTAAAGTGCTTTGAGGGAAAGGCATCTGAAAGACACTGTATACATTCAATACATTATTGGTTTTACTATTATTGTTATCATACATTGATTCTAGCCTTCTTAACATGCACATATACCTTCAGTGGTTGTCCAGCAATACTAAGCCTTCCTTTTAATGATACGTACATATATTTATTTGAAAAAAGTTGTGTCCCACAGCAGTAATTAAAAGGTTAAGTCAGACCTTTTTTTTAAAGAGAGGATGTGGACAATGCTACCGCTGTGACTGCCCTGTACTTCCTCAGAGCTGAGCACTTCTCATGACATTCCCCCACTGCAAGCTGTTGTTGCTCAGAGAATGAACTGTGCCTAATGACTGCTTCACATTCAGTGGCTGAAACTGCCTGGCAAAATTCCTCACTGGTTTACATGGTTAGAAACACTCTACCTAAACCAAAATAGTGGCAAGGCAAGTTCATATAGCACAATTTTTACACAAAGTAATTCAAAGTGAAATAGATTAAAATCACATTACAAACAAATAGTGCACTTACTCTTACCCTGTGTCTAAAGAGTGATCTGAATTCAAACCAAAATACATTATTAATAAGTAATAAATATATACCTAAATTAACTAAATACATAATTTATTTTTATTTTATTTTGTACTTATTTTCTTTTTTTTTTTTTTTTGTTTACTTATGTATGTTCCAAGCATTCAGTTGCAAATACTGTTTTGCTGTGTGACTAAGCAGCTCTTAAATGTATTTTGGGGTATTTTTTATTAATTTGCCAAAGAAATTCTGTGAAAATGTTTGTTTTCTAGGAAGATACTGCAGCGGGGCGGATCGGCAGTAGATGGCGCTATTGCAGCTCTGCTCTGCACCTCTTTGGTCAACCCTCAGAGTATGGGGATAGGAGGAGGCTCTATCGTCACCATCAGAGACAAATCTGGTCTGTCTGCAGTATTGTGTACGCCACTTGAAACTAATAGTGTAATATTGTATTGTAATATTGATGATAATACATTGCCTGCAGAATAGAACACACTTTATTACATCAAATTAGATAAACAGTTTCTACAGTTTATCTAAATGCAAGGTAAAACAGTCACACCCGTAGGTCCTTGTAGAATAATAACAATCATCAGTCATAAATTGTATAGGATATTTGATTTAACATATAGAGCAGATGCCCTTCAGCCTGGAAATGTTGGAATCGAATTAGCAAAATGATACAGCCCTAATATACAACCTTATCAGAGCCAAGTTTTTGTACCTGCTCTAACAACCATGCAAAAATAGAATAAAAACCCATAATGATTAGAAAATAATAGAAAATCTAAAATGTTCTTGCATCTTTTTGTTAGGGAAGGTCAAAGTTTACAACTTCCGAGAGACTGTTCCACAGTCTTATAAAAGAAACCTATTGGAGGACTGCCCCAAAACATTCAGCTTGTCTTCAGGTAAACAGTCACATATACCTCTGGGATTGTTCTGAGCTGCTCTCATTGTACTCTTCTGTGTGCTTTGTGCAGGCAGCCAGTGGATTGGTGTGCCTGGAGAACTGAGGGGCTATGAGGTGCTCCACACACAGTATGGGAGACTGCCCTGGAGCAAACTGTTTGAGCCCACTGTGACACTGGCCCGAGACGGGATACCGCTGCCTGACTACTTGGCACACTTCCTTAGTTCACCCCTGGTTAGGCACAGAGTGGAGAGCACATCTCTGTGGTAAAGAATTCTGTCACTCACTAGAACATATTTATTTAATTTGGCTTTTAAATAGGACCTCTGAAGTGTCTTTGTCAATAACTATGATAATACCAAACTATAAATATATAGTTGTATTTTTGTGCTTAGTTCTCACTTTCAGAAAATGACATTTTATGCGCATCAACAGGGATATATGAATGTATTTCATGTAAAGCCAAAAAGGCATTAGTAGCATTCTTTACTTATTATTATGATATACTTGTTTTGCAGTGACATTTTTTGCAACAAAAACAGGACTGTTTTGAAAAAAGGAGACACTCTTAAGTTCCCTAAACTTGCTGAAACCCTGGAAACAGTTGCTAATTCTGGAGTAGAGGCCTTTTACAGTGGCAATATTGGAAGTGCCCTTATTGAAGATATCAATGCTACAGGTTGGTTTTCATGTTTTTTTAATTACTTTGATTGGTGGACTAATGCCTGTGGTTATAATAGTTTTATCAGTCAGTTTGTGAAAAAATTAGAAAAAATACACAGAATATGCATGTTCTAAAACCTATGGATCAGAAAGAAAATACAAACATTTATTATTATTTTTTTTTATTATTTTTCAGTAAACATTACAATAATGTAATAGTACCTGAATTTGCTAAGACACTAGTTTTCATCGGCAGTTCAGCTGCTAGATGGTAATAGGCTCATGAATAAATGTATTCATGACATATTGTCAGGCAAAAACCAAATGGTAATAACTCATTTTCTGTCAGTTTAAACATTTATTAAAAAGGTATCGCCATCTATTTTATTGAGTTAAATAGTCACTATGATGTAAATTAGGCAGGTTTGACTCTTGTTTACAGTATGGTTATGTAATTACCTCTACTTATGTCACATCTACTGCCCATATCTAAACAGGAAAGTTGTCAAAATAAGCCAAATTAATTATAAAATATAAAAAAATAATTATGTTAGCTGTGTTTTAGTAAAAGAGGTACTCTAATACCCAATGCACTATAAGCACTTTAAATGTTAAACATCAGTTGTTTGTGAACAATACCTGTGTAAACCAAGATTAAGATGCCTTATTCTTTGCCAGGTGGAACGCTGACCCTTGAGGACTTGAAAGGGTTCAAGGTCAGAGTGACCCATGCTCTCCAAGTTCCTCTGGGCGATACTGTGATGCACATACCTCCACCACCAGCAGGGGGCCCTCTGCTAGCCTTTATACTTCAGCTCATGAGAGGTTTGCCCACTGAGTTCTAATTTCCCTTGAGTCCGAAGAACCAGACAGTATCTCATCAATAATGAATGCACACACCTTATCACTGTAAAAGCCAAAATCTGAACAATGACACTATAATTTTGTCTTTCAGAATTTGCACCAAGCCCAAAGTCTTTGGATGCAGACCAAAAGATTCAAATGTACCATCGTTACGTAGAAGTAGCTAAATTTGCCAATGGGCAGAAAAAGGCTATCTGTGATCCACAGTTCAATAAGGTGAAGGTAGGTGCATGAGAAATAATAAACACATAAACTCTCTGGATTACAGGTATTCACGGCCATCTCTTGGAGTCTAATATAACCCTTATCTGTTCTCGGCATATGACTTAATATGTGATTTTGAGTCCTGATGCCTTTGAGGGAACTACTGCTTATCAAGGAAATACTTTATATTAGAAGTGTCAATGCATTTTTGATGTCAAGTCTGGAACAAATCCTGTGTTTGATATGATTTTGGTGCACAAGGCAGTTGCACTTGATGAAAACATGTCTTAATACTATATCACATTTCAATGTCAGAGTAACATGTAGTAGAACTTATATTTCCCTTGTTTTCTGACATGTGTGTTGCAGAGTGCAGCTCACCTAACTGACCCCTCCTTCATCGCCCAGATCAAAGCTCTCATCTCTAACCAGACTCACGACAACTCCATCTACTCCAGTATTGCGCCCCCGCCAGACCACTTTGGGACCACCCATGTCTCTGTGCTGGATGAGGACGGTCTGGCCGTGTCTGCCACCAGCACCATCAACCAACTGTAAGACAATCCTCTGTTATTGCCCGTGAGTCCCCAGAGATCACACTAATCCCTGTCTCTGCTGTGGCCCTAGGTTTGGGGGGGCTGTTTATTCTCCACAAACTGGCATCATCCTCAACAATGAACTGGCCGATTTCTGTCACAGAGCCGACGCAGTAAAGCCAGGTGAACTTGTGCCAGGGCTGTTGAATTGCCAATGTACTACAGTTGTGCTAATAACTTCATTGATTAACTGGTGTCTTTCCTTGAAAAGAAGGACTTAATTTGATAGTTCGATGTTATTGTTTTGCCTACAATGCTTCACAGTATGGCATTAAACTTCATTAAAATCTCCATGGAAACAAGCATGTGATCTGACCAAGCTACAGGTCAGATCTGTGAAGAAGCGGCTGTACTCACAGTGAGAATTCATGTTTTCGAGATATTGTTGACCAATAAAACACCTGTATTTCAATAACTGTAAGAAAAATCTGTTTAATGTCATACTGTGGAACATCCCAAGTAAAGCAATGACATTTCTACTGCGACAAGTTTGAGGCGTACCCCCTTCCAGAAAAGTGTACTTTTAAGGATAATAGGATTACTCTGTAATGGTTGGTGTAGGTGAACAGCCCCCCTCGTCAATGTCTCCAGTCGTCCTTGAGTCCAAGTCTGGAAGGCTGCTTGTGATCGGTGGATCAGGAGGAAGTATGATAACGTCTGCAGTGGCATTGGTGAGTACTGAGTGTTCTACTTCCTCTTCTGTGTGCTTATGTTTATTCACAGTCTATTATTCCACAGTCTATAATGAACCGCTTGTGGCTGAAAATGAGCCTGAAGGACGCCATCGCCGCTCCCATAGTGTTTGTGGATTCAAAGAACAATGTCAACTTTGAGCCTGGGTTTGATGAGGTGAATAATTGCAGATTATGCTGGATAATGACTAATATTACTCCATTACTCTATTAGTCCATTACTACAACAATAGCCTCACTATTTAACAATAAGAATCAGAACATATTTTTGCAATCTAACAAAAATATACTTAATTCTGACGTCAAATGTACTGTTGGAGAAGTATCAAACAATTGTAAAAAAAAATAATAATAATAATAATAATAATAAAAAAGTATTATTAGACACAAAAGACCAAAACTATCTCTTATACCATTGTTTTAAGGATTACAACATCAGATTGTTCCAGTATTTATTTCTTATATACTTTTTTTACAACCTTTTGAGATAGTAAACAATTCCTACCCAATATTCAACATTTTTATATCTCTAAAATAACACAATATTTTGCTTTATTGTCAACCAGTTTCTGTTCTATTTTCATTAAGTAAATTGTATTTTACATTAAGCACATCCACACATATAACTGATTATTTTCATTAGTGCCTGGGCCCTTGAATACGGCGTACTAAGAAATTATAGCATGATCATTTTTTTTTAATGAAATTCTTCTATTGAAATACACAATTAAATAGGCTTTCAATATTGTCTCATGAATATAAACAAGTTTTTAATCAAAATTTCCTCAAATCTGAACTCTGCTCCAAACCTCTTGCTTAAAATAAAAACACAAGCACAACACAAGCACTGGTTTATACGTGATTACACATGACTGAATCTCGATCTTGATTAAGAGTTGATGAATTGCCCAGCCCCATTTTGATATAATCTGAGTAATACAATGACCAGAATAGTTCATGTGAAATGTGTTGCTCATTTCATTGTTTGTGTTTAGTCTGTTATCGAAGGCCTGCGAGCGCTCGGACACAAAGTGGGGAGTTGGTCGTACTTCCTCAATGTGGTCAATGCCGTGGAGAGAGAGAGCGAGGGCGGCTGCATCTCTGCCTTCTCAGACAGCCGGAAGTTGGGAGAGACAGCGGGATACTGAGAGGGAAGAGTCATGTGATTTGGCTAAAGAAGTGCCTTAATATAAAAACACACATTTATGAACAAAAAGAGTGAAGAGGATGGAGCACTGATCCAGTTACTGTGATGCCAGGTTTTAGCACTTGTATCGTATATTACTTCTTATGTCTCAGAGCTTCTATTTTGCCTGAAATAATGTTTAACAATATAAATTGTTTTTATACTTTTAACTTGAGGTGCTATTTTTATATTCTCTTTTATATTCTTAAATGGCATTTAAAGCAAACTTAGTAGTAACTGCCTTTAGTTGCTGTATGTCGAATGTATAGTTTTTTATATATATTTTTGTACAAGTGAGTCAGTTTTGATGTAAGAGAGCTTTACTGTGACTACAAATGCAAATGTGACTAGAAATCTTAATGCAACCATTTATACATTTATATTGTTATACTGACACTATGCTGCTGTATTATCTATTTTTTGTAACTTTTGTCATTGTATTGAATATAGGACTTGTTTTTTTTAACTAAATAATGTTGTATTTTTAAAATCATTTCTCACATCACCCATCTTTAACACCTAGGAAGATTTTCTTAAGTGAATCCATAAATCATGGTTCTTTAAATATTAACACCATGTTGTTGTTTCACATTGAAGAGCGTGGTGGCGTTTCCTTGTTCCACAGCAGCACTTTAGCACCGAGACAATGGCAGCGCTAATAAGATACGTTTTGAGCTGGAGACTTATGAATTAGTAATGACTCCTTAAGTGGATTCTGCTCCGTTTGCCTTTGAGGCGATAGATGTGAGTTATGAGAACATGCAAATTAGCCCCTGAGCGAAGTGCTACTGTCTGGTTGTGTGACAAATGGGTGAATCAGTATAAGTTGAGATCTTTACTGTCATGATATTCCCTCAAATAATAGTATTCAAAAGCTGAGGGAAAATGGGAACTGTGAGGAAAACGTCTCCACTGGTAATTTCCTCAGCGTAGGCGGCTTAGAAATGTTCAGAGGCGCCTGGTGCGGTTCCATTTTGAACTACAAAGTGTCTTGATGAACCCTTTTCTGTGAGCCTGTAGGCTTATAACTAATTTACAGTATGCATAGCTCAATGAGACATCATACAGAGAAATTATGAATGCATGCAAAGATTTGATTTGATGTTTTTTTAGACTCAGTTATGCTCTCTGACTCACATAAGTTCATAAAAGTAACTGTACTGAACTGTAATTGGGTGCAATAAACAGAGGTGCCTTTATTACCACTCATACTGAAATTTATGGTACCATTTTATCACAGTTATTACAGTGTATTTGCTGAACTTTGCTGAAAAGTAAAAGTCAACCAGTTCGGTACATCCCCATCTTAAATAATAATAATAATAATAATAATAATAATAATAATAATAATAATAATAATAATAATAATAATAATAATAATAATAATAATAATAATAATAATAATAATAATAAATATAGCCGCAAGCGGCGATGATCAGCCCTCGCGTGCACCTATGCAGCACCCCACAAACACCGTGCCTTACAAACAACGTGCCCTGCACATCGCGCCATGCAAACACTGCACCCCACACTAACCCTAATAACCGCAAACCCCAACCACACTTTTCATATGCTTTACAGTGTATTACATTCAGGCCGAGATCACGTATTAGTGATTCAAATTTCCCAGGCCAACACATCCTCCATCAGAAAAATTACATAGTGCACCTTTAAATGATTTTTGAGGAGTCTTTGCACCTCTGGTGGCCAACAGTGAAAAATCCATTATGTCCATGGGTTTTTTTGCTCATAGTCATGCATAGAATTTAATTCCCAAATTTGGTACAAATCTGATAATGTTGGCGTTTCATTATACTAGGGGGGCACTATAGTGTAATTTTTCATATGCTTTATAGTGTTTTATATTCAGGCCGAGATCAGCATCAGTGATTCAAATTTCAGCGCAATCGGACTAAGCCTGTGCCAACGGGACCAAATCTTCCCTGGTCCCTGGTCACTACAGGCGAGTCATGTCACAGCATTTTAGTTCCCGCCCCCTATGAGCATCACTATGCGATACTAACAGGCCCTTCACCAGCCTCTGGCACTCGGGCCTAATAATAATAATAATAATAATAATAATAATAATAATAATATATTATCCTCATCATTATGTAACATGTTTACACCACAGTAACAGTGCAATAACAGATGTAGGATTGTTCACTCATTAAAGGTCAGCGTAAAAAGAACAAAAGCATGACCCGCTATCAGGCTGTAAAACGTTTAAGTCATGTATGCACTATCTCTTATTTCTGAACTGTGAACTCTAGGTTTTCATAACTAATAGGAAGTTAGATAAATGAGGATCACAAAATGATTTACAAAAAAAGTTTATAAATAATGACTTATACAATTTTAAACAATAACATGTTCAAAGAAGGAATGAGATGTTCTGTTTTCAGACTTCAGATAATTCTGGAGAACATTCGTGCTTCTGATGAGACAGACAGACCTGTTCTTTATCAGTCTAAAATCCGTGTTTGCACAGCTACTCTTTGACCTCTGACCTCAGTAGCCTGCCGCATATGCATACTTCCTGGGGTCAGACTGAGCGAGGAGACCCTCCTTGTACTGGACCACCGCCTGCACCACGGCCCCCGAGGACTTCAGGATCTGTGTTGGGTGATTTTTCAAATTCAAGCCATCCAGAGTTTTCTGTAAACATACAAAGGTAAACGCTGGAGAGAGAGTTTGTGATCTGGCACAACATAATATAGTTAGATCAGGTTTAAGCCATAGTCTCAGCCTAACCCTTCTTTATACTTTATTTGTAGCTTAGTGGCTTTATTTTAACATGACCTGTTGCTTGTTTCTAGCTTTTTGGTATTGTGTTACATTAGTTACATTTTTTATAAAACTAACAAACAAAAACACACACACATTGGAAAACATGCAAAAAAACAAAACAAAACACCACATAAAAAACAATGGACATACAAATAGTATCAGGAAACATGTTGACACAGTGAAACAGACAAGAGAAAAGTTGCTAGAAAATATTATATGTGCTTTAGGTCAACGTTCAAGGTGTTTTGTTTAAGTTTGTGGGATAAAACTTTCAGCAAAACGCGAACACTTACATTTAACATAAACAGCTGAGTGGGCCACTTTATTGAAGTGGTCTCTTTTACAGTCTCTTTTAAAGTTCATCAGGATCTTAATGTTTCTTATTCATTCTCAAAGTTGCCACAAAAGGTTTAGTTTAGTCATTTTTATGACAAAGCTGACACATGCACTCACCCAGATCTGCCCCTGCTCAGTTGAGGATTTCCCTGGTTTATATACAGTCCCCTTCACAAATTGCTCCAAAGCTCTAGTGGTCTTTTATGATTTGTAATTTAGGGCGGCTTGTATCACTGAAGCATAGAGTGATGGACAAGGAAACTGTAATCAGGGGTGCCTGCAGGATTTTTTGAGAAGGTGCGCTTAGCCAAGTGGGTGACAGACCCTCCACACCGCACACTGCACACACCCACTGGACTGGTGTTTGGGTGACACTGGGAGAAGAAGGTGCTCCATGCTTCTTAAGCCTACAGGGGGCGCTATCTTATGATTGTGTGTTGGGAGTGAGAAAGGAGACCCAGTGCTTGTCTAGATCCAATGCCTACCCAGTGTCAGATAGAACAGGTATGAATAGTTTTACAGCCCTGCCCTCAGTAAAGAGGTGAACAGTTTGGTGAATAATCACTGTAGTGCTCCTCCAGCACAACTTGGGTCATCCATTTAGATTCAGTGGGGACATTCGAGGTATGGACAGGTGTACCCCTGCAGGCGCCACTGATAATGTCTGCTCATAGGGGAAGTTTACTTCTGTCCCTCACTGGTTTCACTCACCTGGTCAAAGCCTGGCTCTGCCATGGTGGTATTGGGGCTGAGCTGGTTGTGGAGCCTGGGATCCTCCACTGCCTTCTTCAGGTCAAAACCAAAGAAGAGAACATTCAGAATCACCTACAGCAGAAAAGTGGTTAAGATGATTGTTAATTGTAATAAGACAAATTAAGAAGTCCCATTTTAAATCATATTTCACCTGAGCAACAGAGGTAGTAATTTTGGTACCTCCTGAACCACCAACCACCATCTTAAGTTTGTTGTTTTTGTCAAAAATCAGCGTTGGACACATTGAAGACATTGGCCTTTTGCCTATTAATAAAAAAATGAATGAATAAATAAACATAATCTTTCAGTGCACTTTATTATACATCTTTAATAAACATCCCTACTCTACAGTATTCCCTTTAGTCTTAATTTCTGCGTTTAAACTAGAGCTATAACAAGTGGTTTGTTCTATGCTTTTCTTTGAGCTGTTTTTTTCTGGATCAAACCAAATTTTCAAAAACACTTTGTTTTCTTTAATGCAGCCAATTTAAGCCAGTAAAAAGAATTGTTTATGTAGTCAGTAAAACCATAATGTTTGCCATGAAAAACTGTAAAATGACTGTTTTGTGTCCTGTTGAGCCGGACCCGGTCTGATGAAGTTGTTTGGTGAAGGTGGGACTCCAAACCCATTAGTTATGAATGGAGAGCTGAAGTCGTCCATCTCATTATTGAGCAGGATCCCAGTGGAGTTTGACATGACCTTTGACCCCAGGCTGTGGAGAAACATTGTCATTATGACCCTGCATGACTGAGCAAACTCTTTGAATACATCACACATTAACCATACAAGCGATTGATGGTGCTGGTGGCAGCGACAGCGCTCCCATCTTCAGCCACTACAGAGATGTGTGAGGTGCCATAGTTTTCAGGCAGGAAAAACTCCGGCTCATAGTAGCTCATGTCATGTGTTGTGTTGTCTGTGATCTTTTTCTGGAGCTCTCCAGCAAACCAGACTGACGTCATGTTCTTAATGACCTGAGAGAGAAATATTTGGTTTGACCTAGCTTACTTCAATTGACACCTTTATTTCAATAGGTGATTTTTTACCAGTTACATTGCCCGTAATACTATTAGTTATTTAGAACACATAAAGTGAAAATCTCAGTCCTTACCTCTGAAATGTTTAAAAAGGTGGGATCTCCCAGTAATGTCCTTTTAGCATAAGCAAACTTGAATGCCTCCACAATGCGGTGATAAGTAAGTATCTTCTCTTCCAAACTGGACATGCTTATTGCTGTTAGGTTGAATCCTGTGGAGAGTACGCACAATGATAAGGGCCGTTTTGAGTAGATAAGCAGGAGTAGAAGGTAGTATGTTAGTGTCAATGAGGAGATTTTTTTGGTCAATTATAACATAATAAAGACTATTTCTAAATATAAAATTGACAATAATTCTGAATATTTTAAGTGTAATCAACAATATGTTAAATTGTAGGAGTTACTGAGTACAAGTTCCACTTGTCTAAATCGACACAGCTGTCTCATCTTTTTGGTCTCTCCACACATATTACTGCAACCATCACTTGCCCTGATTGAATCTAAAATTACTAACTTCTTACTTTACAGAGTTTAAAAACACAGGGGAGCACTTCCTGTACCATCACATGACATTTTCTGTTTGAGAGTAGAACTCAAAGGAGAACTAAATATGCAGGGTCTGTGTATTTAAAATACAATATATGTGAATTAAACCATACACAACTCCAGGTATGCTTTTGATGAGGAAACCACATTGTAGCACAGATCAGAAAATGGTGTAGTATGGGCCCTTTAAGTCATGAAACATTTCTTCTACTTGAATACAGATTTCCATCACTGATAGTTGTGGGTTTGATTAAGTTCGCAGAGTTATAGCAAAGCCTGAGTCAACAGAAGGACAGAGGGCTGAGAGTTTTGGTTTTCATCTGGGCCAGGGGCAGAGTGATGCTAAATTAGTGCAAATGAAAGTTTGGGGCTGTCACTGAAATGAATGTGTAGCCTCCACCAGTCGACTGTGTCCAATTAGAGGTAAATGTAGTTTTATTCAGGAAGGCGGGGGTGGCAGGGAGGGGGCGGCTCGTCATAGATTAATGACTTTTGAAGGAACTTTCTCATTTAATCTTCTGAGACACAGCACAGACAGATGTGGTTTCATTGTCACAGTAAGCAGTTTATGTTAAAAATAATAAATATGTTTTAGTTGTTGTATAGAAAAGTATCTGAAAAAATTAGCTAAATATAATGATCAAACAGAGGCATACACTAGAGGAGCTACATTTGATGGTGAAGTTATAATTTCAAGGCAGTGGAATGTTTTATAACTCACATAAATGAGCATTGCTTATATCATCAGACAGCATAATCATTCCTCAATTCTTTAACTTTTGGCTGAGCTCACTGTTGATGTCTGAAAATGTTGAGAAGTGTATGGCTCCCCTGGGTGACTGCAGGTCAATAGACATATTTATTTTAAGCACAGACGTTCAGTACAGTAACATGCTGCTCACAGAGGAGTCTTTTGTCCATGACTGGCTCAGACTTGAGCTCTCTCCCACACGGCTCTGTTTTGGTCAACAAAGCATCAGGACTTACCGTTCAAAATGTTTAATATCAGCGAGAGCACAGGGCCACTGGCAGGAGCGTTGGGAGCGACCATGGTGTACTCCCCCACACTAAGCCTCAAAGGCTGCGCCACAACTGCCATATAATCCCGCAGATCCTCCATTGTGATGATGCCGCCTAAACATACACACAGACACACACAGACACAACTGGAGAAACAATCCCATTTGCAGTGGAAATGAAATGTGCTCAAAGGAGTGATGTTTGATGCTTTTTTATCCCAGTGTGGGGTTACAATATTTGAGCTGATAATGTTAGAGTCACCCTCAGCACTGCTGCTCTGGCTGCTCTCTTTTTCAATACTCTTAAAGCTCCCACCACTGTCATTCTTATTTCATTTTATCGACTTCTTTGGACCAAAAACACCTACCTGCCCTCTGGATGTCCGCAACAAGGTCCTCTGCCAGCTGTCCTTTATAAAATGCATCAGGTCCTTCCTCTGCTATTTTCCGGTATGTTTGAGCAAGCTGCGGAAATCTAATAGTTTCATTTTCTTGAAGAATATCACCATCTGCTCCACAAAACACTTCACTAGAAAAAGAAATAAACAACAAATTTAAGTCAGAACCAAAAGCGGTGTGGACACTGGATTACTAAATGTTGTAGCACTCACCACAGGGCAGAATCTTCCACTATGATTTTTCTGTTGCTATTAAGAGCAGAGGCCAGTGCCCGACCCAAAGGAAAGCCCTCCTCTGCCAGCTTAATACTTGGCTCAAACAGGTCTCGCCACGGCAGTCGGCCATGACGCTCGTGGGCCAACTGGTAACCCCTGATCTCCCCTGGCACAGCTATGGACAACCCACCTGCCAATCACATTATTGACATTTAGTTTTTTTGTTTTTGTTCAGCAACCTCAGATAATCTCTCTGAGTATAAATGTGTTAACTAGCTTCTTTATGTCATAAAAAAATTAATACCTCTCTGTGAAAGATCTGTGCTGTTGCCAAACATGTTCTCTGACGCATTACGCGGCGCCATCTCTCTAGCATTGATGGTCTCAACTTCACCTGTAGATTAATCAACATTTTAGTTAAAAAAAAGTTGTGTGAGTGAGTGTTGGTGGTGGTCGGAGGGACCGTTGGCGCCGGTTGGCTTGGCAGCCGCGCCTCCGTCAGTCTGCCCCAGGGCAACTGTGGCTATAACAGTAGCTTACCACCACCGGGTATGGAGTGAATGAAGAATGCTCTGTAAAATGCTGTGTAAAGCACTTTGGGGACATGTGTCTGTGTAAAGCGCTATATAAATAAACCTTACCTTACCTTACCTTATATAATTGAGTTTGTAATATGAGTTTTCTAAATGTTTAGTTTAGGTGAGACAAATAGTGAAGCTGAAGAATAGAAAATAGAAAGGGCATTTGTATGAGCCAGAACTGGAATGTGGAATTTGTTGAAGTAGGTGACGAATGAAAGAAATCAGATTTATTATTCTCAAATGAAACAATTTACGACAACTTAAAATTATCATTGTAGGCAATCAAATAATATAATAAGTATAATTCATATAATAAGTATAACAGTATAATATACCAGTTTTTGCATCATAGATTGTGAAGAACAGCCCTCCTCCAATACCCATACTATGAGCATTCATGAGGCCAACACACAGCAAAGCAGCTATTGTTCCATCTACCGCAGAGCCGCCTTTCTTTAAAATATCCCTACAGATCAAAATACAAGAGTGACAGCAGTTAGTGGAGAAGAAATTGATCATCTACTTGACATTTCTTATCTTTCCAGCATTTTGGAAATGATTAATAAAGCTGTCTGACCTTCCAACCTCCGAGCATTTGCCAGCGTCTGCTGCCACGGCTGCCTTGTAGAAGTCGCCTGTAGAACGCTCAACGCCATACAACACCCCAAAGATCGTCGCTACCACAGCCACCACCAGCAGCAGGACAGCCAACACTATGACCTTCTTGCTCATGTTACACTTCACACTTCAGTACCTTCTACTGGAGGGGGCAAAATGTTTAAAGATTCCATTTAGTTTCTTTAAAAAAAAAAAAAAGATTAGCTAGATGCTTTGTTTTAAAATATAGTTTGATTATCTATTAATTTTTTTATTTAATTTTGTTATGTAATACTTTATGGTGGATTGAATGATGTACAAAACAGAAGGAATCGACATATTAAGCTATAATGAAACATTTTAGGCAACACTTTCTGGAGTTCATCATCTGCACCATGGAAATGGAAAATTAAAACCATATTACTGCACATTGTCCTTAGCATAGCTACATGCTATGCTGTGGGAATATCCCATGGAAGAATTTCTTTGAAGACAGGCAGGTGGAGGCCTGCTCACTGGAAGGTGCAAAGGTGCAAAAATCCCAACTGAAAATGCCTATATATTTTTGGGCTAAAAAGTTGCGCAGTTCGCTTTAACAACAGTCCATCAACCGTTGTCTCATTTGTTATATAGTTACAACTTGTAATGTATTATGCAGGAAAAACAAATACTAAGCCTAGTACACAGCTATTTTGTGAATTCTAGTTGAAGTGATCACAAGATTTGGTTGATATAAATCCATGTCTTACCTTGGTTGCTCCTGGCCTCTCGAATGTGGAGTTGATGTGAGCGGCTGCCACTATCTGACAGAGTCGAATGTAGACCTCTTTTATGGTATACAGCTGTCAGCAAAGTCAATGAACATTAACCACCACAAACATTAACAACACAACCTACGGTTGTGAACAAATGACCTAATATCAAATGACCCTATCACTGTTGACAATTGACAAGGTCAGATTTAAGCAAAATGCTGAAAGGTACCTGAATACACTAACCAACAAAAGTGCCCTTTTGTCACAGAAACAGTTACATACACTTGTCACAAAAGATTAACCTGTTCCTTCTTCAAATAGGTGACATATTGCATGAAATCAGACTAAGAAAATGATTATATTTGTACTACTATCTTCCAATTACATTTGTAAGATTTTAAACTACATAGTTAAGTAAGTAACTAATCTCCGACTTTCTCACTAAGTATGTAAATGACAGATTACCTTGATGATGAATGTTTTTAGCTGCAGGAAGAAGACCACATCTGCCAACAAGAGAGGAGTGAGGCAACCCCAGTGTGACAAAAGCTGTGGAGTCAGAAATGTCGTTAAGCTAGAGGGACACAGCACTGAGAATTCAAAATGGGGTAAACTAATACGGAATTAAATGTTATATCAGGCTATTACCATAAAAAAAAAAAAACTTTATTAGATGAAAACAGTTAAATACTTACACAGCTTACCCATACTGGACTGTACCCTTGAAGCTTTGCCAATCCAGAGGAAAAAACAAAGTGGGCTATATACATGAGTTTGAAATGCCTTGTGGCTGTTCAAGGAAAGACGGTGCACAGGCAGTCACAGGTACAGAGTGACATCTGCTCCACTGTGTGAAAAATATAGTTTAGAAAGTTGACAATCAAAGCATCCAACCAAATGCCCTACAGCGTCTATCCAAAGCTATTTCCTGGATGCCAAGTGTCCTTTTATTAATGTGGAGCCTGTCTTGGATCCGACATCACCACAGCTGTGAAAACAGAACGTGTTTGTGTTTTGATATGCTGAGGCCCATTAGCTGCACTGCATTTCTCTATATGTGTTTTTAAGAACTTACTCCAAGCCAAGATCTATTTAAGATATGTTATGTAAAATTATTAATACAGTGTTTTTGTTTCAGTATGTTTCCAACAAGTCAAAGCCTGTTAAACTTCAGGCCATAATTAAAGATTTTGTTCAGCGTGCATGATCAGTTTCTTATTATATTAAAATACCATTGTCTGAGTGTAATTTAGAACCTTTTCAGAAACAAAATGTGCAAATATTGATCTGGTCAACTATAAAGTCCTACAGTCCCCATACTTGACTCCTCCTCATTACTGTTTTGTCTGTTTTGTCCTTGTTTTAGTGTTGCCTCATTGTGAAGCGTCTTTGTGTTACCGTGAAAAGTGCTATATAAAACAATGTATTATTATTATTATTATTATTATTATTATTATTATTATTATTATTATTATTATTATTATTATTATTATTATCCATCCATCCATCCATCTTCTCCTGCTTAATCCGACTGGGTCGCGGGGGCAGCTTGCTGCCCAATCCTCTTAGCACCTGACCCCCCCCTATGAACCCCTCCGCAGGTGGTGAGCCCACAGGAGGGTGGACATGATCCTTGATGTTAGTTCATAGGGGTGCGGGCATGTTTTGGGTTGATGGGGGAAACCGGAGTGCCCGGAGAAAACCCATCCAGACACGGGGAGAACATGCAAACTCCACACACCGTGCCGCCTAAATTATTATTATTATTATTATTATTATTATTATTATTATTATTATTATTATTATTACTACTACTACTACTACTACTACTACTACTACTACTACCACTACTACAGTTGAATTAGACTGTGTGATGTTTTTTTGAGTGTCAAACACCAGATTTCTTGCCTGTGGTTATTTGTGAGCATTAAGCAACGAACTATAAAATATTGAACTGCATGGATATGACTTGAGAGGCAAAATCAATTCAACTGATATCTTCTACCTACCATTCTTTAGCTTAGTCGAGCAGCTTTAGAAAAGGGATACGAGAAACTAACTTTAGGCCTACACAAAACTTAATTTTGAGTTGTATCCAGAAGTGCGTGGCTGTAGTTTTATGAGCATCTGTAGCTTCAGCCAAACCTTGTCTGAAGGTTATTTCGGGCAAGACTAAACAGCCATGGCTAAAGTTAAGTTAACTGTAAGATATTTACAAGGTCACACAGGTTTCCCACCTGTTTCTCTGTCGTGCAGTTTCCAGCACGACTCTCCTCCGGATTTACAGAGCGCGGCTGTGATTGGCTGAGGAGCGCACGAGTGCCGAGTATACTGAGGATGGCACAAAGCTCAAGTATTGCATGAAAGGAGACGAGGAGGGCACAGCCACGGCGCACGCACACTGCAGCCAGCACCTAACCAACTATTGTGTTGTTGCCGGACACGTGTTCTTTGCTTTGTAACTTTTCAGCCGCGTTGTCCTGTGGCCGTTTGTCTTTGAACTCATCTTCAAGTTAACAACGCTAACTGGGATGTTTTGGTTGTGCGTTGTCCGGTTTCTCCTAGTACTCTCCCGTCCCCTCGCGCCGGAGTGATGGGCTCCAAGTTGACAAGACAGAGAAGTCTCGATTTTGACTCCAAATTGTCCAGGAGGAGACGCCAGCGGAATGACACGTCCGCGGACACCGAGAAGAGTGCCACCAAAAGCGGAGGGGACTTCTTGTTTACCTCGCTGATGCTAAAGTCCGACAAGCTTCCAGGGATGCTGCGCAAAAGCAAGCACAGCCCGTACGTGAGGAGGGTGGCGTGGATCCGGGACATACAGAGGCTTCTCCGGGAACAGAAGCTGGAGCAAGCCGCAGAAGTGCTCAAGCTGCTTAGAAAGGTGAGGAATGCTACAGGATGTCCATCCATCTTCTCCCGCTTAATCCGGGTCGCGGGGGCAGCTTGCTGCCCAATACTCATAGCACCTGACCCCCCCTATGAACCCCTCTGCAGGTGGTGAGCCCACAGGAGGGTGGACAACATGGTCCTTAATGTTAGTTCATAGGGGTGCGGGCATGTTTTGGGTTGATGGGGGAAACCGGAGTACATGCAAACTCCACACAGAAAGGCCCGGGCGACCCGGGGATCGAAGACGCAACCTTCTTGCTGTGAGGCCTGAGTGTTGCCACTCAGCCACCATGCCCAGGTTGTATCTTAGACAAAAACAATAAACCAAAAATAATCTCTAAAAGCAAAAATAAATACATCATAAGTTGATTAATTAATTGAATAAATGTATTATTATTTTGAGTATTATGAATATGATTATTGTGATCGTTGTAATTATTATGATGTTTTTTACAGATAGACTACAATTTACAATAAGTAAATTACCAGAACCTTGAAGTTTGTTACTGAAGACATTTACCTGTTAGCATGTTTCAGTTATTTTAATTTGTGATTGTAAAAACTTGAAAATGTTGTCACATCACATTTCATAATACGTCCGTTCACAGAGCCTGGAGTCTGAGCTATGGGCCATTTACCAAAGGGGAGTAGACCTCAGACTTGTTGACGTTCCATATACATTTCATTATCATAAGCACCCTGAAGTGGTTTAGTTGTTAAGCATCTGATCATTGGCAAAGCATCAGGTCTGGACACCTGCCTGGTCTGAAAGAGGCTGGACTCCAGGCCATGTCCTGAATATTAACGTATACAGACACACTGTGCGGAGACACACTTTAGTTTGTGAGTGAGCTCTTTGGGATGGAGGGCATGCAGCCAAAGCCCAGAGGAAAACACACACTCCTTTCTGTTTAAACAGTGAGCAAAAGGTTGCAAACATTGTACATTGTGCGCATTTTAGGAATTGTTCAACAGTTCTTTCTCAATGCAAACATATGACAGTGTCTTTTAAGCAAGTGTATATTTATGTGCTCATTTGGATTATATTTAATAATCACAACTCCAGAAGGCTTTAACTGTGCTGTGCATCATTGTGGTGCACGGATCAAAAGATGGATCAAAGTTTATAGATTCGATTAACACACATTAAAGGAACAATATCTTAGATTAAACTCTGGTTATATTGTCATCAATGAAAATCCGATTTTTAACAATGCTCAGTAATTACAAATATGATCTTCAATAAGAGACTCAACCACATAATATGTATGGAGATCTCATCACATGCATCTAAACTGAGCAAAAGCTAAACATGAACAGTTAAGTCTGAATGTAATCTCTGATATTTAAAATGTCATTTACCTTTACATACTCAAGTAACAAAGTGCAAGTCTTCCACAGACCCTGATCTGTGAGACGTGTCTTTATCAGCTGGCCCAGGTGTAAGGATGGACGAGTACGTCAGCAGGAGCAAGCAGCCTTTAGTTTTGAAACAAGAGTGTTGCAGGTGTGACACTCGTGATGCCCCACCTCCCCCATGAAGGGGCTTTGTCTGATGGGCTGGGGCGGGAAATTACAGGTAACAGCAGTAGCAGCAACAGCACCAGTAGATATAGTTAAATCAAATTAAATATGAGGCTATGGCTAACAATAATTTACAATAACAATATAATACCCCCCTCCTAGTATTTTAGAAACTACAGACACACTTTCTACTCACCAGATAATTTCACAACTAAGTGGGCGAAAGTACAAAGCCTTGACAACTGATTGTTTTGAATATCAGCCAATGAGCTGGTCTCGTCTTCTTCAAAGTGATGCATGTGTGTTGTTGCAAATAAATGAAAACTGTCAGGAATTCAGGTTTTGAGGACTCCTGTAAACAACAAATCAGAAGGCGTAGTGCTGTTCATACACCGGGTTTATTTAGAGAAGTTGCAGGCCATCGTAGATTTTAGTGATTCTTCTCCCCCACTCTCCGACTCTCTCTGACAAACAGTACTTCAGTCAACTCTTTTATACTGTGCATTTTGACAAATATCAACTCATTTGCAGACGTGTACATTTAGATAACACACAGACAAAAACAAGAAATGGAACAGTACATGTTTATCTTCAGGGTTAGCGAGTTTGAAAGAATCAATAGTCCACTCCGTGTACAACTTCACATGTTGGCATAACACAAGGGTCACATTTTGAAAGAACAGCTTCAGCTCATTGACCACCCTTTAATATTACAACACAGAGAATAATTTTACAATTCACAATTATCCACAAAACTCACTAGCAAAATAAAAGTGGGAAATTGCTACAGACAGTTAAGAGGTCACATGGAGATCCTCTTTAATAGTCAATATACAAAGAACGCCTTATAACCTGGCTTAGTAAAAAAAAATACTAAAACAAGCAGACCTTTTCTTTTGGTAGTGTAAACATCCTGTATTTATGACTCACAAGCATATTACAGTCGATTTATATCTGACAATACTTTACAGCTAATGAATCCTGTAAAGTGGACAAATATGGAGTTTGATGTTTGTGTCAGTGTGTGTTATTGTCACTGTGTATGACATCAGGGCTGAAGTTTTTGTAATTAAAGCTTTCCACGTCACATCTTATTTAAAAAAAAACTCTTTGACATCGACTTGTGCTCTTGGCGTTGTGAGTCAGGAAGTCCCACAATACATGTCTGTGCTAGTTTAATTTTGAAGTTTCACTCAATCAGCTGAATGTTTGTAACGCTTTAAATTGGTGCCATCCCCAAACTGGACACATATCAATCTGACCTCTGCTGGTTTGTGGACTGAGGCCATCTTCCCAACGCTTGTTTGGCTGCAAAAGTGCTCACGAAGCAGCAACTATGGTCTCCCCAGTGCTCACTGAGGAGAAGGCTGTTGTAGCTTTAGCATTTGGGGTTAGAGCCAAGTGTCTGACTAATAATACTGAGGCTCTGAGAGGGGATTGGCTGTAGATCTCCACCTTTGTTGCGGTGTAGCAGTAAAACAGCTTTGCCCCTCTGAGAAGATAATCACCTTGAGATGACTAAGGTCCACAACATGTTTCATTTGGAGGTGAAAAGACAGCACTACTGCTGTATCTGGGCCTTTGAGACAATACGTTTGAGGTCTTAACCAAAAAGCAAATATTCTTATCGAATATATAAAGTAATCAAAGCATAGACAACATCATCAACATAATCACAAGCACTAGGTCTGCTTTTTTATCACTATGTTAAAGCTAGTATTACTGATGCTAAACCATGACCTTTAACCTTAGCCTTTAATTGGTTTCCTGTTTAACACATTACACATTTACCATTTACAACCTGTAGGTACAACTTTAAGAGCATTTTCTTTCTTATCAGTAAGCTATGACATAAGCAGTTGGTCTGTCACATTTATGTTCTGATTAAGAGGACTTTCACTTATTTAATACAGGTGAGTTTGTGCTTCGATCCAGTTCAAGCTTAAACATGTTTGTAAAACAACGGACCCTTGTCAACATCTTGTAAGACGTCTATTTGTTTGTTTGAATTTCAGCACATTCATTCAGGGCTTCTGTTTTAGTACTGCATTGCATCTTAAAAGCTCATCATATTTAGCGTGTGAGGCTATCATTTTATTTGCCCATAACAAATATTTAGTGCGAACTGTGTAGGTAGCCAACAAACATGTACTATGTATCTCATCCTTGATTACACAACATTATTATTTCATTCTACACATAGCTCTAGCAATTAAGGCTGGGAAAGTTTTTTTTGTTTGTTTTTTTTTAGTAGAAATTGCCCTGTAAACTTTTCAACTACAACAGTGCAGCTTCCATATTAACCTCACTACATTTGTCACATTGTGCTGGAGGCGAGCTGCTGTAGGCCTGCCACTCATGACTTCATCAGGGAAATGTCAGCTTTGATTTTCCATACGATGTGATATGGCTTTAAAAAGACTGTCAGTGCAAAGGTTATAGTGTATCTGATAAAAATAAATGTTGAGTCACCTGACGGTTGCCACATTTGTCTGACTTCGTACTAAACTGGCAGGACTGGAATAAAATAAATATACTTTTAATGTCACATGTAAGGGCTGTGCCGTCGGGAGCAAGGGTTTTTGTAATAAAAATACGTGAGATCAGATACACTTTTTTCATTGAGAGTGGCTAAGGAATATGAAGGAGAGAACAATAGATATCTACTGTACTACCAAAATCAGAAAAGAGTTTGGTAGCGAGTTTCAGCTAAAGGTGCATTGTGTAACTTTTCTTGTGGGGGATCCAAATGCGTGTCTCCATATAGATGTTATTGCTTTGCTTAGAATTTTCCACAATATGCCACTAAACTGATCTAAACTGATCTGTCATTTTATTATGGTTTTACTGCTCAGAAATACAGTGAAAAACATCTTCTTACTGTGATCCGGTTCGCCTTTCTGTAGACTAGAGGCAGCGCTGGTCTGGAGGAAAGCCCATTGTCAGGGAAACCCACCAAGCACCGCTGCAATAACTCAGCCGGAGAGTCTGGGGGAGGGGGGAAGTGCTGATGGGAGTTTTCCTCTGCATGTGCCTGTGCTCTGCACAGAGCTTACAGAGCCCGTTGTACAGCAAAGCCATTTTACCGGAGGCACTGTCTGTGAAGTCCCACACTTTTACATCAGGAACTGACAGCACTGCTCCCTCCGATGTACTGCCGATGTAAAGTAAATGGAGAAAAAAAAAATCACATTAAACAAATCTATCTATGAAACAAATCCTCATTAGTAGAGATTATGTATCAAAAAATGCATAATATGGCAATTCATGTTTTGGAGACATGTAAAATTGGAATATCGGTGTATAATAAAGATAGACAAATCGGTTTATTAGCTGATATATCCGGGCAGCATTTGCTTTTTTTAGAATATCGGCTATTGGCCTTCAGACTCCAGCGGAGACTGATATTCTGTTTAGGCTGGCTACCTGATTAAGAGGAGAAGTACAATGTGTAGACAGTTTGTAATTTCAAATTAAATCATACTTTGGGGAAAATAATTTAAATCATCATTGGTTCAAAAATATCGACTGTACTTATCAGCCATCAGCTGCTAAACAATTATTGATCAGTCTCTAATGAAGATTGTCTTCAGTAAAAAATATTTTTAAAAGGATCCAAAAAGAGATGATTAAAAATTATAAAATTATTTCAGTGTAATCTCACAAACAAAGGTGACATTATGAGCAACACTCAACTCTATGATGTTTCTTGTGGACAGTAAATCTATAACTTTTTATCTTTTTAGAACTATTTGCCCCCAGTTAAGCCCTATAATTTTGATAATTTTCATATTTTTATCTAAATATGTATAATTTACATTAACATTGTGAAGCAATTCAGTTTAGTCTCAAATCAGACTGTATGCATAGTCGACTCTCCTCTCTCCACATGCTCTATAAGTTTATGATAAAACTCATCAGCTCAACACATTGTGAGGCTGAAATGAAACGGCGTTGATCAAAGCTTGTTATCTCCCATAATCTTAACAGCTTCAACATTCAATACTTTGATGTTATGCTCATTCTGTCAAACTTCAGCCCTCTTTTGTTCCAACAGGACTTGGGACTCCAGGGAACGTCACTCAATGATATTTTGTACAAGAATGCGGCTTTCCTCAACCTGGTGGACCCCATCTCCCATGAACTACTGCTCAGTCTGGCCAGGGATCTGCAGTGTCCCAAAAGGGTATGACCGCTTTGTTTTACACTGATGTAATTACACTTAACATTTGTAACATTAAAAACAAGTGCTCTGGTATGTGATGTGATTGGAATATATGGTTCATTATAAGCAGTATGTGTTGGCAACAATACCTCAAGCACCATCACTCTGAGCACAGGGGCTCCCCAAGGCTGTGTGCTCAGTCCTCCTCTCTTCACCTGCTGACACATGACTGCACAACAACCTACAGCACCAATCACCTTGTGAGGTTCGCAGATGACACAACTCTTGTGGGTTTCATGACCAAGGGTGACGAGACTCACTACAGGAAAGAGGTCGACCTTCTGACCACATTGTGCAGAGACAACAACCTCCAGCTGAATGTCAGCAAAACTAAGGAGATTGTTGTCGACTTCCAAAGAGGCCACACCAAACACCCGTCACTGACCATCGACAGTACTGCTGTGGAGAGAGTGAGCAACAGGGACATGCAGAGGGGGGGTTGCTTTGGTTGCCTTGGCAACTGCCCGTATGGCCTCCTCAACTGAAGTTGCCCTTCCGAGGGCAACTTATTATTAGTGGTTGTAGTTAATATGTGCCCCTGGTCCTAAAACTATATTAACATAATTAACACCACTCATAAAGCTAGACAACAGATGGACAATGGATTGTCTAAAAAGACCACAAAATACTCATTGACCATGCTGGCCCTGGATGCAGACGTGAGGATGACTCTCCAGCCAAAGCGGGTGCTGTGTCTCTCAGGCCCTGTGCCTATGCTAAAGAGCACAGAGGTGGGGAAGGAGCAGATGTGCTGGGGCCAGTGTCACATTAGCAGTATTGGGCTGGTGCTAAAAGCAGCTGCAGAGAGGCTCAGGGGCCGGCTCCTGATACTGGGAGACAGGCCACAGGTCAGGTCCAGACAGAGAAGCAGGTGCCAAATGATGTTTGTATTACCCTTATACTCTTTTTATTCGAGAGGTAACATTTTTACAATGAATAAATAAGTGCTATATTCCTCTATTTTCAACTTTAGTGATACATTAATTGACTTTGTAGTTTCTAGCCAACATTGTAATTAATCTAACCAGCAGCTAAGGACTCATGTGGCCTGGCACACAATCAGGAAATTGAAGTTGAATGTTCCAAAGAGTCTTTAAGCGTCAGTCAAAAAGTGAGCTAGGGGTCATGGCAGTTACTGCCAGACTGGACTTATCACTTTGAGAAAAAAATATCTCTGATAAGTCAACAGAGTTTGGTGCAGATGATAATCAACTGAGACTGAGTCATCTTCTCTGGGTTTGTGGTGGAGGAAGGGTATAGGTATACTAGTCCTGGCCCTATCCTACTAATATAGTGTCCAAAGTTGGTTATGAGCTTGCTAGTTCTTGGGTAAATTCTTAAGCATTGTAGCCATAAAGACGAAGAGCGGTTCAGAAGCCCCTAATGATGATGACCATACAAAGGCCAGTTACGTTGCCCGGAATGGCGACACCGGGGCCCCACCCTGGAGCCAGGCCTGGGGTGGGTGCACGCCGGCGAGCGACTGGTGGCCGGGCCTTTCCCCATGGGGCCCGGCCGGGCCCAGCCCGAAGGAGCGACGTGGGGCCGCCCTCTGGTGGGCCCACCACCCGCGAGAGGAGCCATAGGGGTCGGGTGCGGAGAGATCTGGGTGACGGTCGAAGGCAGGGGCCTCGGCGACCGGATCTCCGGACATGGAGACTAGCTCTGGGGACATGGAATGTCACCTCGCTGGGGGGGAAGGAGCCTGAGCTTGTGCGGGAGGTCGAGCGTTACCGGCTAGATATAGTCGGCCTCACCTCCACGCACAGCTTGGGGTCTGGAACCCAACTCCTTGAGAGGGGTTGGACTCTCCATTTCTCTGGCGTTGGCCGCGGGGAGCAGCGGTGAGCTGGTGTGGGCCTGCTCATAGCCCCACAGCTCAGCCGCTGCGTGTTGGAGTTCACCCCGGTGAACGAGAGGGTCGCGTCCCTGCGCCTTCGGGTCGGGGACAGGTCTCTCACTGTGGTGTCGGCCTATGGGCCGAACAGCAGTGCAGAGTACCCGGCCTTCTTGGAGTCTCTGGGAGGGGTACTGGACAGTGCGCCGACCGGGGACTCCGTTGTTCTACTGGGGGACTTCAACGCCCATGTGGGCAACGACAGTGACACTTGGAGAGGGGTGATTGGGAGGAACGGCCTCCCTGATCTGAACCCGAGCGGTGTTCTGTTATTGGACTTCTGTGCTAGTCACAGCTTGTTGATAACGAACACCATGTTCGAGCACAAGGGGGTCCATCGGTGCACGTGGCACCAGGACTCCCTAGGCCGGAGGTCGATGATCGACTTTGTTGTTGTGTCATCTAACCTCCGGCCGTGTGTCTTGGACACTCAGGTGAAGAGAGGGGCAGAGCTGTCAACTGATCACCACCTGGTGGTGAGTTGGGTCCGCTGGCGGAGGAGGAAGCCGGAAAGACCTGGCAGGCCCAAGCGTATCGTGAGGGTCTGTTGGGAACGTCTGGCAGAACCTTCTGTCAGTGCGCCCTTCAACTCACACCTCCGGGAGAGCTTCTCCCGGATCCCGGGGGAGGCTGGGGACATGGAGCCCGAGTGGGCTTTGTTCTCGGCCTCTATTGTCGATGCGGCTGCTCGTAGCTGTGGCCGTAAGGTCTGTGGTGCCTGTCGCGGCGGCAATCCCCGAACCCGGTGGTGGACACTGGAAGTAAGGGATGCCGTCAAGCTGAAGAAGGAGTCCTACCGGGCCTTGCTGGCTCGGGGGACTCCTGAAGCAGCTGACGGGTACCGGCAGGCCAAGCGTGCTGCAGCCCGGGCGGTTGCAGAGGCAAAAACTCGGGTCTGGGAGGAGTTCGGGGAGGCCATGGAGGAGGACTATCGGACGGCCCCAAGGAAATTCTGGCAAACCGTCTGGCGCCTCAGGAGGGGGAAGCAGTTCTTCACCAACACTGTTTACAGTGCGGGGGGAGAGTTGCTGACCTCGACTGGGGATGTTGTCGGGCGGTGGAAGGAATACTTTGGGGATCTCCTCAATCCCACCGTCACGTCCTCCGAAGAGGAGGCCGAGGCTGGGGACCCAGAGGCGGACTCATCCATCACCCTGGCCGAAGTCACTGAGGTGGTCGGAAAGCTCCTCGGTGGCAAGGCTCCGGGGGTGGATGAGATCCGTCCTGAGTACCTTAAGTCTCTGGGTGTTGTGGGGCTGTCTTGCCTGACACGCCTCTGCAACATCGCGTGGCGGTCGGGAACAGTACCTTTGGACTGGCAGACCGGGGTGGTGGTCCCTCTGTATAAAAAGGGGGACCGGAGGGTGTGTTCCAACTATAGGGGAATCACACTCCTCAGCCTCCCCGGTAAAGTCTATGCCAGGGTACTGGAGAGGAGAGTTCGGCCGATAGTCGAACCTCGGATTCAAGAGGAGCAGTGTGGTTTTCGGCCCGGTCGTGGAACACTGGACCAGCTCTACACCCTCCATCGGGTGCTCGAGGGTTCATGGGAGTTTGCCCAACCAGTCCACATGTGTTTTGTGGACCTGGAGAAGGCATTCGACCGTGTCCCTCGTGGTGCCCTGTGGGGGGTGCTCCGGGAGTATGGGGTCCGGGGCCCTTTGCTAAGGGCTGTCCGGTCCCTGTATGACCGGAGCAGGAGCTGTGTTCGCATTGCCGGCAGTAAGTCAGACTTGTTCCCGGTGCATGTTGGACTCCGCCAGGGCTGCCCTTTGTCACCGGTTCTGTTCATTGTATTTATGGACAGAATTTCTAGGCGCAGCCAGGGGCCGGAGGGGGTCCAGTTCGGGGACCACAGGATCTCATCTCTGCTTTTTGCGGATGATGTTGTCCTGTTGGCTCCATCGAGCCAGGACCTGCAGCACTGGGGCGGTTTGCAGCCGAGTGTGAAGCGGCTGGGATGAGAATCAGCTGTTCCAAATCCGAGGCCATGGTTCTCGACCGGAAAAAGGTGGATTGCCCTCTCCGGGTGGGTGGGGAGTCTCTGCCTCAAGTGGAGGAGTTTAAGTATCTCGGGGTCTTGTTCACGAGTGAGGGGAGGATGGAGCGTGAGATTGACAGGCGGATCGGTGCAGCATCGGCAGTGATGCGGTCCCTTCATCGGACCGTTGTGGTGAAGAGGGAGCTGAGCCGAAAGGCGAAGCTCTCGATTTACCGGTCAATCTACGTTCCTACCCTCACCTATGGTCATGAGCTCTGGGTAATGACCGAAAGAACGAGATCGCGGATACAAGCGGCCGAAATGAGTTTCCTTCGCAGAGTGGCCGGGCGCTCCCTTAGAGATAAGGTGAGGAGCTCTGTCACACGGGAGGAGCTCGGAGTAGAGTCGCTGCTCCTCCACGTCGAGAGGAGCCAGCTGAGGTGGCTCGGGCATCTGGTCCGGATACCTCCTGGACGCCTCCCTCGGGAGGTGTTCCGGGCATGTCCCACCGGTAGGAGGCCCCGGGGAAGACCCAGGACACGCTGGAGGGACTATGTCTCTCGGCTGGCCTGGGAACACCTCGGGGTTCGTCCGGAGGAGCTGGAGGAAGTGGCTGGGGAAAAGGAAGCTTGGGAGCTCCTGCTTAGACTGCTGCCCCCACGACCCGGCCCCGGATAAGCGGAAGAAGATGGATGGATGGATGTAGCCATAAAGGTCTGAACATAAATTATTTGGGACTTGCCTGTAATGGCAACTTCTTTGCATAATTCTTAGTTATTTATTTAGAGCATAATCAAAATACAACCAAAATTTGTCTGGGTCTTGTCAACAAAGTAGCCCAGATATGCTAATGAATAATTAAATGAAAGACATAAACTAAACCGGGTCTAAAATCCAGATGTAGTCCTTAACCATAGACCAGAAAAACACTAATTGGGGACTTAAACCTAGATAAAACAAAGCTCAGTTTTTTGCATTGCGTGTCAGTCCGTACACAAAGTGAAGGCAGCCGTGTGAATGGTTAATCGTCTTTAGGTAAATTGCTTCCATGTCTTTCTCCTCTCCCCGTGTTGTTGTGTTGTACCATTAATTAGATTTCCCTTCACAGAGTAAATCAAAGTCTCCAGCAGAGGAAGCAGAGGAAGCAGAGGGGAGAGAGAGTTGCCTGGGAGGGAGGGGGCAGAAGTACTCTAAAAAGAGGCTGAAATATGTCCTCTGTCAGCATCCGCCTATCTATGATATTCATAAATCACATCAAGTTTAGGTTACACTTTATTTATTGGACTTTGAATCACAAATGTGTGTGTGAGTGTGTTGCATTGTTTTTGTTTTGCAGTTTTGACGTTTGTCATTGTGTGATTGAGACTAAATAAAACAGTGGAAAAATAATGATGCTAGATTAGGAGTCAAACCAGTTCACACAAATAAAGCTCTGTTCCATTTATCACTTTTCCAAAACTCTGATGAATATTTCACACTCTGTAAAGCTATGCTATAAAACTCATCTCACATCAGATTACAGTTTTCTGAATTAGGGTTGCACAATATATCTCAAGGAAACTGAAATTTGAGTGGGTACACTTATCAACACGGAAAGGCTGCAATTATTTAGATAGAATGTCAAACAAACAATAAACTATACAGTCTTAAATACTTTTGCCCCAATAGTTTAGACTTCCACACACAAGAAATTGAAGGGATTCTTATATTGTTTATCATCTGTTTTCTCAGTGGTTAACTGTGCAGCCCTGAATCTAATGTCTTTTCTATCTGTAAAGATGAGACAATATTGTAACATTTTGACAGACAAGTCACCCTCACACGCACTGCAGCTAACCACTACATCACCTAGTTTCATTGGAGTTGGATCAAAGAAATGTGATGTTTCTTTTGTGTTGCAGGAGACAGATTCCTTCAAGTCCACCAATAAGATCTGCAGACAGCTGATCTACCACCTGACTCCTCACTCCAAGTGGAGCAGAAAGAACGTGCACAGGAGGAAGTCTCAGGCCTGGTGAGTGTAATCACTGACTGGGCTAACAGACAGAAGCTAACAGACAGAGGCTAAAGGCCTATTCATACTATCCATCCATCTTCTTCCGCTGTGTCCGGCTGGGTCGCGGGAGCAGCATGTTACACAATCCTCATAGCACCTGACCCTCCCTATGAACCCCTCTGTGAGTCATAAGACATAAGAACTTTGTGCTTGCACCCTGAGCTGACCAAACAAAATTACGTCATTTTGTTCCCGACATCTCGGCTGAGCAGAATTTTGAGCAGAACTTTCGGCAGTTCACAGCGCTGATTGGTTATTTTTTTATGTGGGCATGGTTTATCTGCTGGAGCCAACGGGCGCCGTGCAAAAACAGAAGAAAAATAATTGACGCGCGTCCAGAGCGTTAGCTGTGGTCTGTGAGTGCCATGTTTTTCCGGTCTAGAGAGAGTGACTTTAGTGTATTTATTACATAAAACACATCAGCGGAGCCCCGGCCCCGCGGAGCCCTGAGCCGCCGAGGTCCTAGCTGCAGAGATATGCGCTTGAGTTCTCGGCTCTTAGCACTGCGGGAAACACTGCTCACTATATACCTTCCTACAGTGGCTTCATAAAACACAGGGCAACATCCACCAATATGAATCTTCTTCAGGTTCAAACATCAAGGTGATGGGGCGGGGCAGAGCAAGGGGGCAGGGCAGAGTGAGGGAGCGGAGCAGAGTGAGGGGGCAGGGTGCGAATTTGCGAACCGTAGGATGGTAGGGGAAGGTCCTGCCTTCCTCGCCTCTGATTGGCTATTTCATTCGGCCATGAAAACATCATCTTATGTTCATTACTGCTGAAGCGCCCGGCCACTCTGCGGAGGAAACTCATTTTGACCACTTGTATCCGTGATCTTGTCCTTTGGGTCATTACCCAAAGCTTATGACCATAGACCAAAACAGTCTGATACAGCAACCGCATCACTGCCGACGCTGCACAGATCTGCCTGTCAATCTCACGTTCCGTTCTCCCCTCACTCATGAACAAGACCCCAAGGTACTTGAACTCCTCCACTTGAGGCAGTGCCTCCCCACACACCCGGAGAGGGCAAGCCACCTTTTTCCGGTCGAGAACCATGGCCTCAAAACCCTCAAGCACCCGATGGAGGGTGTCCTCCTGGATCCGAGGTTCAACTATCGGCTGGATTCTCCTCTTCAGTACCCTGGCATAGACATTACCGGGAAGGCTGAGGAGTGTGATTCTCCTGTAGTTGGAACACACCCTCCGGCCCTCCTTCATAAACAGAGGGACCACCACCCCGCTCTGCCAGTCCAGAGGTACTGTCTCTGACCCTCGATGCTGCAGGGACGTGCCAGCCAAAACAGCCTGACAACATCCAGAGACTTAAGATACTCAGGACGGGTCTCATCCACCCCGGAGCCTTTGCACCAAGGAGCTTTCCAACCACCTCAGTGACTTCAGCCACGGTGATGGACGAGTCCACCTCTAAGTCCCCGGTCTCTGCTTCCTCCTCAGAAGACGTGACGGTGGGTTTGAGGAGATCCTCAAAGTATTCCTTCCACCGTCCCCCTGCCCTGTAAACAGTGTTGGTGAAGCACTGCTTCCCCCCTCCTGGAGTCGGAAGAGCCTCCTGGCGCACTTCCTATTTGGCACATGGCGGCTAATGCGTTAGCTCTGTCCCCCCATATATACGGTCTATGGCTGAGACTAACAGACTGAGACTAACAGGCTGAGACTAACAGGCTGAGACTAACAGACTGAGACTAACAGACTGAGACTAACAGACTGAGACTAACAGGCTGAGACTAACAGGCTGAGACTAACAGACTGAGACTAACAGGCTGAGACTAACAGGCTGAGACTAACAGACTGAGACTAACAGACTGAGACTAACAGGCTGAGACTAACAGACTGAGACTAACAGACTGAGACTAACAGACTGAGACTAACAGGCTGAGACTAACAGACTGAGACTAACAGACTGAGACTAACAGACTGAGACTAACAGACTGAGACTAACAGACTGAGACTAACAGACTGAGACTAACAGGCTGAGGCTTGCACAAAAAAAGGAATTACAAGTTTTTTTCCTTCTATTGGTCATAAGTTTTGGTTTGAAAATATTACAATTTAAACCTCCAAAGTCTGAACTCTTCACCACACCATGTGGTGTTACTGGCAAGAGATGAAAAATTATCTTTTGCAGCCCTAAGTTGAATAAAACCAAATAGCACCTGTACAAATAGCTTATTGCTCACGTATTGTATCTGATGCTATAAAAACCAACATGGATCTAACAGGTGAAGTTATGAGAAAAACTAATGAACATCTCCAGTCTCTGTCTCCCTCAACAATTAACCCAGATTGAAAGATTCTTTGACAGCTTGAGTTCACTTCCCACTCTGCTTTGGAAATAACACTTTGCACAGGCACAACACGCAGACTCTCCCAATGTGCTCATTAGCAAACTCTGTCTCTCACTGTTTTCACTACTGCAACTACGACAACACAGCTTTTGGTATAGACCCAGGCTTCAAAGAACATTTGCACAATACTGCAATTTTAGCATTACAGCGGTATATCCAAGCTAAATGTTTTGCAATCAATTAATACCATTCCTTCTCTTACAGTTTGCTGATATAAATTGTCAATCTCTGTTATGACCACTTAAATGTGCAAGTTGGAATGTAACAATAGACTAAAGTTAAGATTCTCAAAGATGTTCTGTTTAAAGGTGCGGTATGGAACTTTTTTGCCAACTTTAGACATGAAACTATCATTGTTCGGTACTAGTATCACTGTACGGTATTTTTCTGTTGGGGTCGGCTTGTCTCCATGGAGATGCTATTGCTTTGCTTGATGTTCCACAATATGGTTTTAAATGTATGTGTTTATTATTTGTGTTTTAGTGATCAAAAATAAATTGAACGACATACATTCTTATTGTAATCAGGCTTGCCTCTCCACAGATCTGACCTATAACTTGGGTTGGTGGTGTGACCTTCTTGTGTCCATGGAAATATATAGTTCAGTTCATATTGTGGAACATTCAACCAAAAATGTTACACAATCTTTTAATTTACAAAAGGTTCTGCTACCAATTAAAGGTGAGTGACGGGCTTATTTACAGGTCAGATCTGTGGAATGTGAACTTGCTCACTGTAAGAATGCATGTCTTTTTAATTAGTGTAATGACATACTGTGGAACATTGCAGGAAAAGCAATTTTCTCCGTGGAGAAAGCAGATGGCACCCCTCAAAAGACAAGTTACATAGGTCCCATATATACACAAAATGGAGTTGTTATAATGTTATATGTTGTTACCTCCTCAAAAACACACCCAGAGTTATATTTTTTATTTAATTTACACAGTAATCCTGGTTTATTAATCTGTCTACATCTCCAAACCTCAAAATGCTCCACTCCACCTTGTGATGTCATGCAATGTTTTCACAGTTACATTTACGTCAGTTGAAAGAGGCAATTTCGTGGCTGAAATCATATAAATGAATTTAGTGAAGGTGTATGGAGTTTAAAATCACAGTGGAGCACTTCCTGTATTACCACGTGACATCACAAAGTGGAAGTGGAGTTTTCCGTTCGAGAGCAGCAGAGAGCCCTAAATATGCAGGATTTATGTGGTAAACATTTATGAACAAAACACACAACTCTTTCTCTTGATGAAACAACATTATAAAATAGATGAATAGCTAATATAAGCCCTTTAAGTCCTAGTTTATTTCTGCTTTAGTGATTTAATTTAAAATGTTGATCCCGTTTGACAATGTGCCCTTAGCTTTGTTTTTGTTCTTTTATTTTTGTTTGTTTGTTTCTTTGTTTGTTTTATCGTCATTTTTCATCTCCTGAATTCAATATTACATCATTAAGATTTCATATCATAAGCAGCCGTACCTGAGAGTTTATTGTTAATATCTCCAATGACATTACTGCAGAGCGTCATCAGGAGAAGTCACATGGTTACAGTCTTAATAAAGGCTTTATTGATTTCCGCATCAGAATTTAATTGCCTGGCTTTATAAGTTTTACCTTTCTGCTGTTTGGGAAAAAAAACATACTTTCCTGACTATTTTAAAACGCATTTCTTTCCCATTGATTTTCTCCTTCTCGTCTTTTCCTGTGGGCTTATTTTATTCTCTTCTTACTTCTCTCTTTCTTCTTGTGAGAGTCCATTTTGTTCAACAGTTGCCACACACACACACACGCTCTGCAGTTTGAGTGGAGGCTCTGGGGAAACACTGTCAGACACAGACAAAAACGGGGGGAGGTGGGATGACTGCAAAGCTGCACTATTACAAGCCACATCTCTTTCTCTCTCTACGCTTTGAATCGATTTGAGCTCATCAAATTGACAAATGCTTGTGGATTCCTGCACACACACTATATCTGCATGAAACAATATTGAGGGGAGTCTTTCATATATTTATTTTTTCAATATAGTGTAGAATGCTAGGGCTGTAGTCCATGAAGTTTTAGTTGATGAATTTGTCTGAGTCGATTAATTATTTTATCAAGATTATAAAGATTTGTATACACGACTACACTAGAAAGAAGAATGAGTTAGGTGGAATTTTGGCCTTTTCAATTTTGATAATGCTTCCCCTGTGTGCATAGTTATTTGTGCAAGATCCTGAAAATGCGTATATATAAAAATGGGTATGTCTTTATATATTATTATTTAGTTGACTGAAAATGTCTTTACTCCCACCTAACTTAATAAGCTGTAGTGCCACTTTTAAATTATCAGTTGGGCTCATATTGCTGCGTATTTCCCAGCAGATTTTCAGACAGATACAGTAATACAGAAAAGTGTGTAGGAGTTCTTAATGGTACTGTAATTGCGATTGAATTTCAGATTAATCATGCTTATATTTTTCTCCTCTCTGCTCAAATGGCTCCTCTAACACATTTGAAAGAAATTGGACTTGGTTTGCAGATGTGCTTTGATTGCTCATCTTCGCTGTGAGGGAATAATTGGTGCAAAGCTCTCCGCAGAAACTCCAGCTGCCAGCCCTCGTCGGTAAAGACACTGCTGTTTGTGCTTTCAGTCATGGAGCTTAAAAAATATCCACAGTGTTTACATTGCGGCACACGTGAATCTGCTCCTGTCACCACATAAGAGGAGGCGTGATGTCTTTAAAAGCGTCATCAGAATTGTGGTAGAGATGCTTGACCCAGGCCTGCTCAGAAAATACACACCTGATTCACAGCGATGGGAAAAGTACTTTGAGAATACTTTTCCCTTACAGTCAGAGTACTGTATTCTGAATACTTGGAATACTTTTAGACTTTATTGATCTGTAAGGGAAATGATTTTGACACAGTAGCTCACACATCACAATATACTATAATAACAAAATATATAGGCATAATTATATCAATATTTATGTACAACAGTATAGTATAAAAATATAGTATATCTGCCATATATAACATAAGGGCGAGTTGTTGTACAGTCCTTACATTGCATCAAAGCATGACATATAGCAACTATAAACAGCTTTATGTTTGTTGCACTGTTTATGTGTCCAATTATGTCCAATTAGAGGTGAAAAATCAAACTTGTACTCACTGCAAGAGCTGTGTTTTCTGTTTTTCTTACTAGTACCATGCAGTTCAAAGCCAAAATTGCTTGGCCAAGCACTGGCATGTATTCCTTAATTTAGAAAAGTAACTGTACTGAGATACAGGTACTTAACATAAGTATTCAGAAACTTACACACATAAGTATTCAGAAACTTACACAACTTAAAACACACCTGTTTTACAATGGACTTCAGTAAACACACTGTAGGAGCCATGTGCTACAGTCCATGGTGCTATTACATAAAAGCACATCACCCTGGGGTGTGGCCTGACTTTGACTCTGCAGCTCCATCTGACTCACCCACAAGGTCAGCCTCTGACCTCTGAGTCCACAAACGAGACATTAAAAGCCCCGTATGTGTTATATGAGTTTTTTTCTCATTGTGAGCTGAAACTGGAGTCTTCTCTTTGACCTCTCTGTTTAACACGGGCGCACACAGCCCATCCTCAGTGTGAATAATTAAAGGCTCCCTGCTGCCACATCAGGAGCATGAGGGGGCGGACCACAGGGATCCACAGCCCCCACCTTCAGGACACAGCACAGGCGTCACAACATTAGACATTAGACTATCAATGTGGCCACAGAGATCTTATATTAATGACCACCATCATCTTTTCTGTCGACGATCCCACAGCTGATTTCTTTGCCAGGAATGTTCCACAATATGACATTAAACATATCCATCTGCATGGAGACAAGCAAGTGATGCCATCAGGCCAAGTTGCAAGTCAGATCTGTGGAGAGGCAACCTCGCTCACAGCTTTTTTTTATTTTCAATTATAATTAGGAAGAAAAACAAAATAGATACTTCAATGCTGTAGAACGCAGGCAGAGCAATAACGGAGAAAAGCAGGTTGAAGTATATGATGTGACTGTAGTGTGCTCTTACTTCACAATGGTGTTTTATTTTCATATGTAAAGTGTCAAATATCAAAATGTGGAACAGCCTTATCCCTGTGCCTCCTCTGTGGGGCTGGATACACATCCGTTCTCTACTATCAGGCCCAGCGCTGGAGCTCTGCATTTTAATCCTGCTTTGCTTTCATAACCACAGTTTGACATAGTATAGCTGTAACTGACTCAGGCGCACTCCCCCGTCATGTACTGTTATGTAATGTCACTGTTTCTATGCATTTAGTTTTCCCTTTTTTCCAGTTTGTCACATCAAATCAAATCAGTAGAGAATTTATAGCTCATCCATGGAGTGCTTTCTTCACGGCTGTCCTTCTGTACGGCACTGCTTTGTACTGGCAGCACAGCCGTTATCTTTGGTTAAAGTCACATTATATTAGTGCTAATTCATGTCACTTGTGAGTGTGTTAATTTCAGCATACAAAAACAAGGACAAAGTTACATTGGGTCCTTTTAGTTTAAACCTTATTTTTTAGACTCTCTGCAGGGGATGATTTGGTTCTCAGTTGAATAAAAAGCTTTTGCTTTTGCTGCAGCTTGACTCTAGCCTATCCCCTTATGGGCTGACTTTAGCCTGACTGCCGTTGCTTCATCAGTAAAAAGGTATTGAATACTTCTTCCTTTTGACCACATTATTCATTCTGCTTTGCTATTTTTTTCTTCAGGAAATTGATTCTGCTAACCAATCCCGCAATTTGTAAGATTAGTACATTGTTCTGTTTCCTCATAACTGTATAGTAGGGTCCATATTGCCCAGTAATTTGAGTGTTTCTCAGAAGCGATGCGGCTGGTTGGAGCTCTTGTAAAGTGTGGCAGATTGATGTCATGGTAGCCCTGGAGAGTTGGGCGACGAAAGAGGTAGTGGCGTAGCTGGGTTAGCTGTATTCAACTTCTCTGCACTAATTAACATGATGCATATGAGTCACTGCTGGGTGCCATGTGATCTACTTTTGAAGCATTTAGATTCTTAAAGATTTTATGCATTTAATTTTCTTGGTGTCAACAAAAACTTGCCATTCTATAGTTACATATGAAGGTGAAGCTAGACTGATCAGAAATGTCTAATAGCACTGCTCTGCTGTGAGCTGTCGCCTATTGACTCACACAATGAAGCCGGGATAGGATGTGCTAAATGTTTCACTGAAATTTAATCCAAATGAGCTTTGGAGCTATTTTTTCTTCCCACAAAGTGTTCCATTATCCCCTAAGAACGAAGAGCACACTGATGGTGAACGCACGAACCACTTTCAAGTTTCGCACAAAAGTGCAGTATTGAAGTACTACTTAGCTCACGGCTTCTCGTTAAAGTCTAACTGATGATAAAGTTAAGAAAATGGAGCAACCCCCTCTAAATTTTGGCACCCAAAAAAAATCCAGTAGCTATGTTTTTGTTAGTATAAAAAAATCTAAATTTTTTATTTTAATCCAGTCCCCATTGTACATTTTAAAGGTCCTATACTACACAAAATGGATGAGCTTTATGCAATGTCATAGTGTTGTTACTTCATAATCATTTACAGAGTTTAAAAACACTTCTTGTATTACCACATGACAACATAAGGTGGATGTGTGGAGGGTTTTCAGTTTGAGAGAAGAAGTCAACCTAAATATGCAGGGTTTGTGTGTTAAACATGTGTGTATGAAACATAGCACAACTCCAGGTCTGTTTGTGATGAGGAATCAACATTATAACATAGATCAGAAAATAGCATAAACATGTCCAGAAGCAAAAACAGAGTGAAACAGCTAAACTAAATACAAGAATTCCCAAGAATAAGGCCTACATGGACATGGTAATATCACTGTTTTTATTCATTCGGAAATAAATGTCCACATTAAATCCTTAAATCTTGAATATTTTATAGATGAATATCTTAGATTTATTAGAGATTAAGTGGTTCTTATACCCTCCTGTATATCAAAAAGCAATCACACAATCTTGTCCTTTCTTGGCACTTCTCAGGGCTGACTGCAGAGCCCAGCAGTCTCTCCCACTCATGCCCAAAGGCGCAACACTTCGGATCAATGCAGGGAATAAACAAGTCAAGAGCCCGGTGTTGATGAAGCAGACATTGATTTCACAGTCTCTTGGAACTCCATCCACTTCCACCGGTTTTACATACTTTCATTTCATCCGCCACAGACAGGCTCCTCTGCACACTCAGCACAACCCACTTTTTCATTAGCATCATGAAGTTGAGCTCATTTATCATATCCCATTCACTTGAAACATTGGCCAATTGAATTAACAGATATTTCAAAGGCTTAGCAACAGGGATTGACATTAGCACTAGTTGACTAGCCACATGCTGGGAGATGTTTGGCTAGCAGCCTTATAGATTTGCATTTTGAGTTAGTGCATTTTGTATATTCATCATGACCAGAAAGGGGAACATTAAAGGTCATATATTACACAAAACTGTGAGCTTTAAGACATGTTACGATGTTGTTACCCCATCAAAAACATACCTGGATGGTCCATGTGGGTCCATGTGCCATTTGTTATTTTCAATTTCAATTAAGAACGAAAAACAATAAAATGGGAAAACAGTTTGCTATTTCTTTATTCTGTTTTAGTGTCAAACAAAGAAACAAAAAAAATAATTCAACCTCCATGTCCAATTGAAAGTGTATTTCAAATAACACCAATCAAAAAACTATGGTGGCGTATTGCTCTTATTCCCCAAAATATTTTTCGGCTCAATATCAAGTAATTGCGTGAAAACGTTCACGTTTTAACGTGATATTTATCACGTTATAACGTGAAATTTTCACGCTAATACATGACATGAAATTATCATCTTATTTCGTGGTAGGCATTTATAACTTTATTTTATATGTTCACATTATAACTTGAAAATGTCAAGTATGGTTTAAGTGATTTGATTATAAGATCAGCCACAGCCAAGCCACGCTCCAGCTTGGGCAGCCTGCTGTCACACAGAGGAACTGCAGCTAAATCACTTTATATATGCACAGTGAATGTGCATTTAATACTGCAGTTGGTATATGTGGAGCCTACTATTAATGAGCGGATCCGCAGCTGGCCTGGTTCACATCCGCTGGGCAGACGCGCCTTTGACCAGTGTTGGGCAAGCTACTTGTAAAGTGTAGTGAGCTAAGCTATCAGTTACTCGACAATAAATTAAGCTTAACTAAACAAATGCTACCACCTATAGAAATGTAGCAAGCTAAGTAACACAAATGTGGCAAAAGTAGTTAACTACATCAGAAGCTACTTCACACTGTACCAACCTAATGTCAGATCAATTCACAACGACACATCAGATCCCTTCATTAAAGAAACATTCATTTATTAAAGTCAGAAACATAAGGCCAGGGTGGATGGTCAGTTGACTGGCCTCTTTGCTCTCCTCCTGTCTCCTCCATCCTATGTGTGTTTGTGCGTGTGTGTGTGTCGGTGTGTGTATGTGTGTTTGTGTGCGTGTGTGATACTTTATTGACTTTATTGATCCTGAGGGAAATATCTTATTATGGGCCCTTTAAATTGTTATGTAGGTCAACAGGAAAACATATTAATTGTAACACATCCAAGGAAATGTAAAATGTTGTAGATTTTGATGATCTCAAATGGAAAAGGATTAGGGATTGACTCCACAAACTAGCCCTGCTAATCTTATGTCTTAAAGTCCCTTCATCTGACAACAGTCACATGTTTGGGGTTGAATAATGGGCACCACTTTCACTCTTGTTCATTTGTATTGACAGAAAAGAAGCCAGGAGTCAGTTTTTGTTTCATGTTGGCTCAGTAATTATAGAGATACTAACCATAAACCAGGTCAACAAACAGATTCTGCGGTAGAATTTAGACCAGACCTCCAGCTCCTTTAAACCAATGGGGATTCTTGAACTTTATTGGGCTAAATAGCAAAACAAAATGGCACAACCAATATTAACTAATAAAGAACTAAACACAGCCATGAGCAGAAAAAAGCCTTTCTGTCATGTCGTCTGATTGAAAATACGTCTTACGTCTTCTATCAGGATTATAGAGGCGCACATGTTCAATCATCAAGCAGTCACTAAATTCAGAAACATCGGGTGCTCCTAAAAGATTGATTTATGGTAGGTTCATATCAATGTTTCTCAAATGGCGGGCTGAGACTGAATGATTACTTTTATCGCTTTTATGGGCCACTAGTCTGATGGAGAGGTACAGCCAGGTATAAAAAATTCCACCTGCCCTCTCTGTGGTCAACTTTGAACATCACCTTGCCATGGCTTTCAGTGGTGGAAGAACTACTTAGCTTTGTTACTTAAGTAAAAGTACAGATACCGGAGCAAAAAAAAGCACTTAAATAATAAAAGGTAAAATTATTTTGTGCAGATTGTAAGCTCTATAAAACTTCAAATGTATTGATTTTGATCAGTTTTGTGCTGAACAAAAATAATAAAATTTTTCCTTGCTGTTTTTATTTGTATATTCTTATTTGTTCAAACTACAAACTTGCTTTACTAGTTACTTCATTATGTTCCACCACTGGTTTCAGGTAAATGATTTCATTCTGATGTGAAGAATTTTATGAGGACCTTTCCACATTCCACAGATATTGTACTTTGAACTGAACTGCGTTATTGCCAGGTCAAATCATTAAAATCCATAAGTAATCTTTGGTGTTTAAAGACTTAAACCCAGTTCAAGTTACATAAAGACAACACAAGTAAACTAAAACACTTTTATTCTTGCCCCTCTTAAGGATAGGCAGTTGGTGTGTAGATTTCAAGGCTCATTTGTGCAGTGCATTTCCCCAGTGAGAGCAGATACCCTCAGTTACACCTCCTGCAGGAGCTGCTGCATTACTCATTCATGAGAGTAAATGAAGGAGAACACTAGTAGATGTGGGCAGACATTTTACAGGCCTGTGCTGCCACTGGCTTTAACTCAGCCCAGTGCCTCTGTATTGAAGGCTGTGGCTATGAGAACAAGTGTTACCCAAAGTGCTTGTCCAGTTTAATTGATAATTTTCTGTAAACCCGAACCCGAAGTAAAGGTTACATAGAAAAGTTAAGAAAAACAGAAAAGTTGAGAAACAAAATGCAGCAGAACTTAATCAATAACTGAATTCTGAGAAATGTGCTCTTCATAGTAAGTTAGTACATTTTTTATTTATATAGCGCTTTTCACAGACATATATCACAAAGACGCTTTACAGATCATTATTCATTCAGTCCACACTCAGTGGTGGTAAACTTCTGTTGTAGCCACAGCTGCCCTGGGGCAGACTGACAGAAATGCGGATGCCAATCTGCACCATCAACCCCCCCCGACCACCCCCATCACTCACGCACACTCCACTTTCATACTAGGCAATGCAGGTGAAGTGCCTTGCCTAAGGACACAACAACAGTTTTTGCAACTGCTGTCCCACTGTGGCACCTGGAATTCCCGGTGGTCTCCCATCCAAGTACTAACCTTTGCTGAGCTTCTGAGATCTGATGAGATCAGGCTTTGACAAACTGGTATGGCCACTCATACATCTAAGTTAGAGGAAATGAGATTTTCTCATTTAGGATGAGTTCTTCTTTCAAACTGATAACACTCTGTTCCACCTTGTGATGGGAAAAGAAGACAGACTATAACTCAGGATTACTTGAAACAAAACACAGTGCGGGTATATTTTAGGAGGTAACAACATTTTAACATTGCTAAAAGCTCACAAGAGTGATTTTTGCGTAATATACCTTTACATAGACTAAATCAGTAGGAGGAGTGAAAGATTTTATTGACTGATTCTGTGATGTCACAGTATTTAATCCTAAATCTGAGCAAATGCAGGTGTAGTGAATTACATTAGGTTGATCTTAATAGCTGAGTGGGCAGGGCATGTGAGAGGATACTCAGTAATTAAGAGCCTGGTAAATGTATTGTGTGGAAACAGTAGTACATTGGATGTGTTTGGATTGTCATCTTATACAGAAATATTTGTAATATCTTAGAAGTATGCAGAATTAGAGACCCCAACACAGTTTAATCCCAACACTACAGTCTGAAAGTGCTGTGTTAGTGGTGGTGGTGAGAGAGGCTCATGGCACATTGGCAGCTGTGCTAGGGCTGTAGGGCTTTGTTTGACCATAAAGAACTACAACAGGTGAGCTGTACTGCTACACAAATCCCTCTTAAATAACTTTACAATCACAGGCTCGCGTTAGACAACAGTTTTTCCATTTGTCACTCTCACTTTTTTGTTGAAAATCAAACACCTGAACAGGACCATCACAGTGCCCTGAAAATATATTGTTTAAATCCATTTTGTAGATTGTCTTGAGTTTTCAGAGTTTTCTTAAAACGTTTTGGCTGTGTTTGCTAATGTTTGCATTGTGTCACCATGGCAACTACAGAAACATTATACCATAGAAATGCACGTAGGACACTGACAGCGTGTAAACTGACAGCGTTGTAAGCATCACTGCAAAGTACCAATCAGTATCACAGCAGGTGCACCTTGTAACTTTTCTGGTGTAAAATGTACCACTTTTCATTAAAATGTTCTTGCTTTTATTCAGGCTCTCCAGAAATCGGGCTTGTAACTTAATAATAATAATAATAATAATAATAATAATAATAATAATAATAATAATAATAATAATAATAATAATAATAATAATAATTAGGTGCCTTTCTGGACACCCAAGGTCACCTTACAACAACATAAACAAATTAAGTACGATTAAAACATGCAGTTAAAAGCCTACAGTTAAAGTAGGACAGTATTTTATTGATTGTGTTTGGTATTGTATTTAGTGTTGTATTTCATTAGTATTTATTATTTACTTTAACTTGGCCTGGTGGTGTTTAATGTTTAATGCCATACTGTGGTACATTCCAGACTAAGCAATAATGGGGACAAGCAGGTAGAGCACCAGAAAAGTGAAATAGTGCAGCTTTGAATACTATCTTGATTTTAATTTAGCTCTATAACATGTGCGTGTTGCTTGTCAAATTAACACAAGTGCATTTTGCTCTATTGACTTTGTGTTTAGAATCCCGACACTCTCTGAAGACCTTTCTGCCAGTTCAGTTGCCACAGAAGCTCTCATTTGGACGCATATTGACTACTTTACACTGACCTTTTTTGTTTTCCTGATCCCATTGACTATGGTGGGTTCCTTCAACCTTCACCTCAGCTGTTTGACTCGTCCCTTTGGGCTTTATATAACCATGAAGGAGCAGAGACCCTTGTTCCATGTGCAAAAGTTAACAACGTCCTCGCGGGCTCACTCTCCATGAAAGCAATTAGGCAGTGCTCCTCCAATCCTGCACATTTAGCCGCTCAATATCTGGTCCTGGCAATTGTTCTGCTTGTAAGGAAGTCAATGGGTTTGTTGCTGTTAAAGAAACCAGGGGACATGGTGGTATATGACATGCATGCACTTTGAAGATATGAGCACAAAGATGACTACCTCGGAGCATGGCGGAGACATCAGAGGCACCGGGCCATGTGTTTACGGGTATGTGCTGATGTCTATGGGGCCGGTGGTGCTGTGGGCGGATGTATAATGTTTGAAAGGAAGTCAGATGCAGTGTGTATGTCGTTAAACAGGCATTAACCCCGCCCCCTCAGTCACCTCCTGCACAGGCTGTGGTTTGATGGAGGAACACCAAAAAGCCATTGCTGCAGCACTCACGTATGCACAGGTGAAAGATGAGACACCGAACATCCCCCAGCTCCACAGCAACAAAAGCTCTTCTCACTGCACTATATTTAGAACACCCGAGTATTTTGATATTGGTCCATTAGTCAGCACGAGTTTTGTTCATTTAGGAAATAGATTAGTTTTAAATTTAAAACTTTTTTCTTTTTGTTAAAAGTACAGTGTGTAACTTTCTGGAGGTGGCATGATTCTATGAAAATAATAAGCTTACACCCTACACTGGAGATTTATGCCGTACTGTAACAACGTTGGCATGGAAAAAAGCAGACCCTGCTCCAGGCCAAACAAGAGTCGGGTTTGTGGAGCTGCAAAGCTGCACAGAATAAAGATGCATATCCAAACAAGATAAGACCTGATTCCAAACACACAATTTTCAATTTTGTTTGATTTCATTTTTTGTTGTCATACCTCAGATTTTTGGAACTAGCTCCTCACCAGCATTGACCTTTGTTTTGGTCTGAAAATATAAACATTGGAAAAAATGTGTGCACAATTCGGTGTTAATTTTATCTCTTAAGATCCTGTGGCACAAGATCTTGTCCAATAATAGACAATATTTTATCATATATACAGTGTGCATCGACAAACAGTTCTACATTATGGTATAAAGACTTGCTTTTGAATGCTTGTAAATGCTTTGTGAATCAGAAATAATAATGCAAAGGTTATGCAGGCAAACATGAGTTTAAAAGCTTGTCTTGATGTTTTGTAAAGAAACCTCTTGTAGATGTTAATGTCTCTTGCTTGTCCTTTCAATTAATACAGCAAAGCATTTCTCTATGTGCTTTATCCTGACCTGACCCTCAGCTCAGGAGTCTGACAATGAAAAGCAGAAAAATCTGTTATAACTCACTGTAAAAAGTCCTTTATAAATATGTATAGCATTATGATGTGATGCCCTCTGCAAACACAGAAATAGTGCAGGATGAAAAATGACCTGATATACACATTTGCAGCCCCTGCGGTCAGATGTGAATTTAAATGCGGTTTCAGTGAGCAAACAAAAACAACCAAAACAAATGACGCAGGTGAAATTTGGAACGGACCACTGCAAGATTACAGAAGGACTCACAGAAATGTGTGCAAGGGCATGGATTTGAAAGAGATGAATTACAGTTTCTCCTGGGAATCGATAACACTGTGAATCAAAAGCGTTGCAGATCTTTTCTTTACCTTAAGGGAGAACAAGCTTGAGCGATGTAAAGAATGTTGCCTGTCAATTTGTGAGGTACAGGGAAGTAATGCATAAAGCCCAGGCAGAGGAGAAAGAGGCTCAACTGAATACAAACTGGACAAAACAGGGCAGGCTTTACACATGGAGTTTAATGACCTATTCTTTCTGAAGCAAATATCGAATCTCTGGTTTTGACTAGAAACACTTTTGACAACATCCATCCATCTTAAAGGTCCTATTCTTCGTTTGCAACCACGTGACCAAAATTGGTCACGTCATCGGTCAGCGCCATCTTGGTTGGTAGGTCTTTTAAAGAAAAGATAGAAGAGATTGGTTTTGATCCATATTCGCTAAAAAATCCGAATTTTTTGAAGATTTGATTCATTTACCGAGTGTTGACTACCCAGACATAGTCAACTACCTTGTGTTTCGGACATCTTGGGTAACGGGAGAGCAATTTAGCAATTGGAAAGCGATGGAGTCGTACAATTTCTTTACCTCTGGTTAGGTTGGCACACTGCAGTTCAAGAAAGTTCCCAATAACAGAGTTCTGGTCTACGAAGGGTAAGTTTTAGCGTTAATAACAAGTCTATTAAACTGACATTCTCTTGTGGAACATTCCATATAGTTTTTCCTACAACAGCTGGGTTTGTTTTCCTTACCTATGTTGATTGAGGACAAGTTTCTATTGAAAATATACATTTGCCGATTTCACTTTTATTGTCAATATAACTTGATGTAATTTTTTCTGAAAAATAAACCATTGCCAGCATTATTTCGTGAGGGCTTTGTAATGTAGCACTCAATGAATATAACTCAGACTCAGCTACCAAGAATTCGAATATCTTGATAGATATTTTCTACACTAAATAAAGAAAGCTAGTTCAGTTAATTTTCAAACTCATGTTATTTTGATCTTAATGTATTATTTGATACACAACCTCACAAGTTTAATCTTGCTTAAAACGTTATAAAAACAATTCTGACTGCTTTACTGTAATAAAAATGTGTAAAATGTATTATTATTATTATTATTATTATTATTATTATTATTATTATTATTATTATTATTATTATTTCAATTGATTTAGTTATTTGTTTTACTTCTAGGTAAATCACTAGCAGAGATCTCATGAAACTCCATTGAAAACCTGGTTTTTATCAGAATCTGGAGGTACAGTTATCACAGCACACTGTGATTGCATGGCTAGCCTTGATGAGTGTTGTTCACATGTTGGTGCCATGTTGTGGGCTACATGGACATCTTCAAGAATTCGTGGTACTCTTACATGTACAGACGTTGCAAATAGATGGCTTCTCCCAGCATATGTCAAAGATATTCCCTACCTACCAGTTGCTGAAATGGACTTTACTTCTGCAAGGAAAAAGAAGCAACTGTTGGTTGAGAAAGACATAACGCCAAGAACAACAAGGCAGTTGCCTCCTACAGCACAACTTCATCGAGGAAAGTGAATTGGTCAAGTGTGATAATCAACAGTGCAAAAATCAAGTGGTTCCACCTTAAATGCACTCATTTAACCAGTGCACCAGAAGGACAGTGGTTATGTGCTGATTGGTGACTTTTTTTTATTATTCTCTGATTGATGTGCCTAGTGTAAGATGTAAGAGTGCAAACATCAAAGAGTACAAGCACTAAATGTGTGCAATAGTTATGACAATTTAGTTGTAAATGCCACTACATTTCCTAATAAGATAACACTATTTACTGCTATTTATGCCGCATAATTTTTAGTGATTGTACTTTTATGCAAACTTTAATGTTTTCATTGTTTTACTAGTACTGTTTTTGGAAAATAATTAAATGATTTGTGGATTAGTATTGTTTACATTTTAATATTGCTATGATTTTATTTGCAGCTATTTCCAAAGGTTTGTATTTTAAATTGTTTACTTATTACATGACTATTCATCTAATAGAAATAAACTATTTTTTTTCATTTCTGTTAGTTCAAAAGTCATGTAATAATTAAACACTTAAATAAACTATACTACCTTTTTGGGAATAGGCTGCAAATGAAATCATAGCAATGTAGAGTGTGAACAATAATTAATCCATCAAGTAGAGATTCAATTTGTACAATCAAACATTTACAACTCATCAAACAGTCACAATATTATTATGAACATGGCCAAAACAATAAATCTGTTAAAGTGCTTGTAACACTCGATAGTGCAATTTATATTACTTTTTATTTTGATAATAGTTATGAAGTAATAATTTCATCAACACTGTTTCGTGTTTATCGCTAGTGTCATTAGGGCTTATGGATTTATTGTTTGTATCCTCACCCTGAACTACATTGTAAATAGTAAAAATTTAGTGTTAATTGATTTGATTGATTCAACATTTCACATACAAGGGACATTTTTTGTAAGTTACAATTCACATAGTATTAAAGTATACATTGGTCATGTAAATTCACATTTACAGTTACTTTACATACATTTAAATACATTTCATATAGTATGTGAAAGGTTAGATTTTGCAATTGATTTTAAAATTAACAACATGTAAATATTGTTCAGATCTAATAAAACTAATGTTTTGGCTATTCATTTATAGTTTGAAATTGATTCAGTGTGAAAATCTGCACAGAATTTTAAATAGTTCTTGAACTATGTTCATTAGGGCATCATGCCAAGTATGAATGCAGTCTGTATTATTTTTTTTAGTAAATATAAAGTATTATTTGACAATATAAACTCGACGCTCCTCGCTAAGTTTTCGCGTTTGTTCTCCTTGACTTTCAATGACTTTAGGAATCCTAAAAAAGCTATATTTCCCTTTCTCACATTGGGCATTATGACTACAACCATGCACTGCGCAAGAAATTGGCATAATTACATAAAACAATTGAGCTATCGAGACTTAAAATACGCTATTATTCAATGTTATTGTATGAAGTGGGTGACCCGGCTACCAACCAAGATGGCCGACTTCCGGTTTTGTTTATGCATATTAATTAGTGATGACGTCAGTTGCAAACGAAGAATATTACACAACATTGTCATGGTACACTCCTGGTGCGATCCTTCCCTGCTTCACCCTCCCCCTCACTTACCTCCCTCTCCGGATCTGCTGGGCGTGTCCGACTCCTCCTCCTGCTCCTGGGCTGGCCTGTGCACCTGTTTCCCATCTCCAATCATCCCTGTATATCTACCTGGTTTCTCCTCACCATCTCCGCCAGATCGTCAGTTAACCTCCGTGGTGAACGCTTGCTCCGGCTCTTTATGAATTTTCTGCCCAGTTTGTTGTGTTTTTTCTCACCCGTCTGTTTTTCTGCTCCAGCTCCCAACCAGTCTGCCTGGCCCAGCTCCAGCTCCGTCCTCAGCTCCAGCCTGTCCTACCCTGCCTGCCTACTCTACCCGCTGCCCTCCTGACCTGCCTGCTACCCCTGCTATATTCATCATCTCTGTAATAAATCCTTGTAAACTCTCTTGGATTCCTGTCTGCCTTTGGGTCCTACCTTTATTCGATCGTGACAAACATTGATTCTTATGAGCTTTAGTTCATGTAAAAATGTTGTTTCCTCATCAAAAACATATTCGGAGTTGTGTTTTGTTTCATTTACACATGTTTGTGTATCTATTTATTATTAGTCTGTCTACATCTCCAAAGCTCTAAATACTCTTTTCTCTGATATCATGAAGTGTAGTTTTCAAGTTAACAGCTATGTGATTATAGAATATGGAGTTAAAAAGCACAGTGGAGCGCTTCCTGTATTCCTGTTCATGACATTTGAAGGTGTTACAGAGAGTTTTCTGTTTGAGTAAAGAACACAAGATAAATATGCAGCGTTTGTGTGTTAAACATGCCTATGCCCAATCTCTGAGAATATGGGGGAACACTGTGTGCACTCCTCATCATATGTGCCAATTATTTTCTGTTGAGGATCTCATGGCATGTAATTTTATAGGCGATAATAGATTATAGTCTGTCCTCAGAACTGAGCAGGAGCAGCTGAGGATTTGTCTCTCATCTAATGGGAATCAGTATCAGAATCACTATAAAGAGTTGGTTATTAGGGCCATAGCAGCACATCCCTAATGTCCAGGCACGCGTGTATTTTCTATATAGCTTCCCATACAATTTTAACCACACTGTGCATGTATAAAAGGAAAACACTTAGTTTCAGACAGCCTAGTGCCTTTTTTCAGTGCCTATAGATACAGTGATAGTTTGTGACAGGAGAGAAAGTTCCCACACCTGAGCTGTTACTGAAATGCATTATCACAGTTCTAATCATAGACCATTGGAACCATGGCCGAAGGTGGAAAGATCCAATATCCAAATTCCATGACCATCTTATTCTTAAGGATGTAGTAAAGAAGTCTTAATTTTAATGGATTTCATGGCGTGATAGGGCCAGTGCCTTGACAGAGGATAAAAAATGTTAATTTTGTTTTTATTCATAAGTGGTTCTTTGAATATGGGTGTTGTGCACAGTCTGCTCCGTGCACCAGTGGATAAATCTATGAGGATTTGAGAAACTTGAGTTTAATGACACATTTTTAACAGATGAAAAAAAAAAAAAAAAAACTATAATTTTTTATTTGCCGTGGGCTGAACTGGAAACACAAACAAACAAAAACATGATTAGCTGAGAAATCATATTTTTCCAGGTCATACTTATGCATATCAGTTGCTGTTGCTGTCTGGTAGTTGTCGTGTTCTTGGCAGCAGCGTGACTGGATGTGCCGAGAGTGGCACTTGTGTGAAAACAGCTGGTGCGTGTGGAGTGGAGGATAGCCCAGGAGACCAGGACTTTGTTTCTTGAGGGAGTCAACAGGCGTCACATCTAAATGCAAATTCTCTCTTTACATTATTGATTGCTACACTTATCCTGTGGCTGTTTCATTTTGCATATGTTACAGCCCTGTGTATTATGGCCACTGTAGCACCATTACACAGTATGTTGAATCAATAAGAGACATGTTAAGTACAATCTACTTCAATGAGCTTTCAACAGTGTTATAATAATGCTCCATCATCATTAATTCAATTCAATTCAATTCAATTCAATTCAATTTATTTTGTAGCGCCCAAAATCGCAACAACAGTTGCCTCTAAGGGCGTTCCAAGATATGGATGAGCCAAACATACACACAGACATATCAAAACAGGAATAAACAACATTCATGTAAAGCAGCAAATGAAACATCGTCCAGTCATCCCCTGTCCTTAGACCCTCAGTTTAATCAGAGGTGTATTTTGTATGTTTGAGTAATCCTCTATTGTCTTTCATTCGAGGCTTGAGTTCCATTTACATCACAATCTCCACTGCAGCTTTGTACTTACTTGCAATTATAAATAAATAAATAAATAAATAAATAAATAAATAAATAAATAAATAAATAAAAATCAGACTCTGAGTCATACACGTAGGGTTAAAAAATGCCAAACTGATATTTTTAACAATAACAATAATAGAAAATCTACTTGATGGTGAAAAGCCACTGTGAAAAGGCGGGGCTTAGCATTTCGTCAGCTTTCAACAGGTAGCCAATGGACTTTTTTCAGATCAGTGTCACAGTTTACAAGGAATAAATGTAAAGTAAAGAACCACTTAAAGAAGCATAAGCATTAAGTGAGATCATTTGTTTTTAGTGACACATATAAGGATTAACCTACTTATTATAATTTTGTGTTTTAGTTTGAAGACTACTCTGAAGAAGAAGCTTTCAGGGGATGTGGTTAACCTCTCGGGCATCCCCCTGTCTGGCCGGGACATCCAGAAGGTGGCGCTGTACCTCCAGAGCAGCAGCGATTCTGTGTCTGCTGTGGACCTCAGCTTCACAGAGCTCCTGGATGACAGACTCCGCCTCCTGCTGCCTTTCCTTGGAGGTATGCCCAAACTCACCATCCTGGCTGTAAATGGCAACCGCCTGACCACATCCATCCTTAAAGATCTGTCTGATGCTGTGAAGGACCCTCGGAAGTTCCCCTGCCTGGCCTGGATCGATCTGGGGAACAATGTCGACATATACACCGTCCCACAACCTCTACTTGTAGCTTTAAGACGGAGATTTGGTTTACGCAGTAGCCTCCCCACAATCTACGAGTACAGTGAGACACACTCTTTCAGCAGCTTTAGCCCAAACATAGAGACATCAGTGGAGGAGCCCAGTCTGTATGAGGAGGCAGAGGAGGAGGAGCACGAGGAGGATGAGGACCGGCTGGAGCTTCAGGCTTGGGGGCTTCAACACCAGCCGACATCCAGGACTGTAGCAGTGCATTTCAGTGGGAGGTGATGGTCTGAGCGGATGGCCTGTTTCTCACACTGTTGTGTCTGTTGTGTCTGTGAGCTGGTGTCAACAATACTCACTCTCAGAGTAACTTTGAAATACTGACAGACGGGCCAGCAGGTGCCCCTGCAGCTATTCAGTTAGATGTATGAACTGAGAGTCCAGTTATCTCAGGCATGAATCCTCCAGTATCTGCCACCAGGCTGCTCTTCAGCAGCAGCTTGGGGATAAGTGCCTTTGCATAAGGGACACTGTTGGGTGCTCCAGAGGAGGCTGCACACTGCCCAAGTGCATCATGGGTTATGGACTAGATTTGGTCTTCAGTTATATGTTTGTGTCACATATGAGGAAACATCACAGCCAGAGTTGGCCGTTTTAATCTGAGCATCTTTCCTGTGAAGTATGTATATACCACAGTGTGCTCTTTCAATGCTATGTATTACTAGTATAAATACATATTTGTCATTTATAATCATGAAGGATCCAGGAGCTGGATGAATGTTACAATTTTAAATATAGCTTTATTCATTAGTGCATAATGTATCAAATCAATAACTCAGAAAGAGAATAGTAGAAGTCATTGAAGTTATGCTGTAAAGAAGATCTTGAGCAAAAATGGGAGATTATAAAGTCAAAATATCCATCCATCCATCTTCTCCCACTTAATCCGGTTGGGTCGCGGGGGTAGCTTGCTGCCCAATCCTCATAGCACTTGACCCTCCCATGAACCCCTCTGCGGGTGGTGAGGCCACAGGAGGGTGGACGTCATGGTCCTTGATGTTAGTTCATAGGGGTGCTGCATGTTTTAGGTTGATGGGGGAAACTGGAGTACCCGGAGGAAACCCATCCAGACACAGGGAGAACATGCAAACCCACCAAACCCAACCCCGCAACCCGAACCCGCAACCTTCTTGCTGTGAGGCCTGAGTGTTGCCACTCAGCCACCGTGCCACCTAAAGTCAAAATAATCTTTGGGAAAAAAAAGGTCTCCTTTTTTTGATCCATCAATTAATGCTGCATGAAGCAACCTCATGACCTGCCTGGGGACCATTCTCCAGATGTTCACCTATAATTTTATGGTCATGAGTTCCTAACTCTGGGATTAGTCTAAGGTGAATGAAGCCTATCCAGACACAGTGAACATGCAAAGTCTACACAGAAAGGACCCTTGACAAGAGGATCAAACCTGGAAATTTTTTGTGTGCGGCAGGAATGCCTAGTGAAACATTGTGTATGAATTTCTTTATTATTTATTTAAGAAGCACATACAAAGAATAGAGGTAAATAGGAATATGATTTGCTGACAGATGATAAAGAAAACAGTTGATATTTTTTTTCTTGACCGTAGTCTTGTTGAAAACCTCATAAACAGTGTGGAAAAACGGCTGCATCTTGAAGTAGGTAATAATACACAATGAATACACTTGACCTGATACATGAGTAATTAATTCACTCTCTGCCGTAGAGATGATAATGCCTATTTGTGGAGTAATGAGTTTGAATAATTCTCCTGCCCTGTGGCGACGGATGACCAATTCTGACTCATCTCATCATTTATAGTCCATTTATAGTGGGGCAGCCCTACACTTGAGTTTTATCATTGTAGCAGATGCATCATATTTTATTAGGAAACTTTCTTTTGTTTGGAGGTCTACATGAAGATCAACGCATCTGTTTGAAGTGATGAAGCAATCACTGTGGTCTCCCTCAGACCCAGATGGGGAATACAGAATCTCTTTTACCCTGCAAATAGGACTAGCCCCAGATAATCCTGCCAGGCTATTTATAGATCCCCCTAGAAGCAACAGGAAGGATGCCCGATCTGTTTAAGGGAAGAAATGATAGACTCTATATAGTTCATCTGCACCGTTTACTTCCTTGTTTTGTGTTATTTGCTAATGTATGACAATGCATAACACGACCTATGTGCCCAGTTTACATATTGGAACATTCTAAACAGAGAAAAAATGTTAAATCTTTATTTTTGAGGAAGCGTGTGTCAAATACAGGGAGCATCGAGGATATTGGTGTTTTATTTATGACATATAATTAGCGCGTGGCTGTGGTCGTGTGGAGTACATGACTACCTTTGATGGCAGAGATAAGATGTTTACTCATTTGCACATTAAGAGTGTCCCTGGATGCACAACGCATTTTTTATGGGCTGTTACAAGCATCCAAATAACATTATGATTCATAGGTTCAAATATACATACTGTTATGTAATGTAAACTTCTGGTTAACATTCCCCCCAAACTCTTTTACTCTTTTTAAATTCAGGGAAATTATCTGTGAGTCATTCTGTCCAAGTCACAACTGCCTGCTGTTGCATTTTAATAAATACATGACTCGACTAAAATGTCTTTTGTATCTTTTTTCATACTTTTTCAACCTACACCTCACCTTCTCACCTATTCTTCAAGGTCATGTCTCAAAATAAGATATTAGATTGCTTATTGCGGGATTTATAATATCCGACTGTCTATCAAGGGCTGTCCTGACCTTCAGTTACCTTATCTAATATTAATTTCACATTGCAAAAACAAAACACAGTCTGGTCAGTGGTCACTTTTTGTGCGCTAGACAGAATTAATAGCAACAGAAAATTAACAGAGAATTTCCTAATTATTTAAATCATGAGCCAAAGGGGGAAAATGGATTAAAGGGAATAAAACTGGAAAAATGCCATTCACCTGCTTGTTTCTATGAATATGTCATTGCTTTGCCTGGAATATTCCACAGTATGACATTAAATAGCTCTAGTTTATATTTATTTAATTACAGGTGGATTTATGACTCAAAAATACCTAGAAAAACAGACATTCAGACTGTGAGTGGGGTCGCCTCTCCACAAATCAGGCCTGTAACTTGGTCTGGTATCCTTTCTATCCTTTCTGTCTTCCTTCCAGGAAGATAGAAAGATTTAATACCACACTGTGAAGCACTCCAGCCAAAGCAATAACATCTCCACGGAGAAAAGGATTTGACAGACCCTCTGCCAGACAAGTTACACAATTCACCTTGAAATATTTTTCCCATAACAAAATTGCATTCAAAGTCTGACCCACATCATCAGAGGGAAACGACGATACCACAGTGTGCTGAGCTAATGTGGGTCCAGTGCTAATGAGAAATAAATTGAGAAATAATCCAGAGTTTGTGTCTCTTTTTACTCTTGTGCTATATCAGTTAGTTAGCAGTAGTTATTGCTTGTTGATGCCTGCCCCCGCCAGTCTCGTCAAACTGACTAACATTGCCTATTTCATAACATGCAAATGTACTCCAATATGTGTTTCAACATGTCCAGTGAAGTAGGCTTATCTGAAGTATTTTGTTTCTCTCAGCAGGCTAATGTTTCAGTTTACATAATGCACAGTGTACATTTCCTGGAGCTGTAACAGTTTGGACTTGCTGGCTTGTCTTTTGTGTGTTTACAGCAAACATATGAGGCATGTAAAAGTGACACTCCACAGATAATGGAGGAGCCCGGGGGGAGCAGGGTGTGCTGGGGCTGCTGTGGTGTCAGCATTTAGCAGGACTGTGGAGGAAGAGAAGGAGGTATAGTCCCGTCTAGAGTTGTCAGAGAAACAGAGTAATACCCCCGTGTTGCTGACTGCAGCTCTGCCACAGTTACAGAGATCGGCTTTGGGGCATTCATCTTCAGGCCTGTCCAGAGAGAGGAAAACAGAGGTCAGATCATATGGCCTAAAGCAATTTAAAAGCACTCTCACTTTGTACTGTTATCTGTACTGAAAACACACTGGCAATGTTCATTAGTACACTTATGTCATGGATTTGATTGTGTGTGTGATCAGGCTGCTATTTCTATACTCAGCAGCAGAAGGAATACAAAGCCTCACAAATGTCAGGTTTGATGAAACACGATGTCCCCGCCGGATGGCAAACTGAACGCAAGTAATGTGAGCATGTTTGCAGCGTCTCCAAGCTGTCACAGAAATATGTGAACTACTTTTACTAACAGAAAGCCTACAAATAAATTGAGAAATGTGAAAACTACATTGGGACTTTTGCAATGAAATTTATCTGACATTATATCACTTTTTGTGTAGAATACATAGCAAAGGTTTATCAAAATACAGTTGAAAACCTTAGCTACAAAAGTAGACATCAAAGAATAAAATAATATTACCATATCTCTATGAGTGGTCAATTTTCAATCAAGAATAGGGTTGTTTAATAGAATTGTCTGCATAAAGGTGTAAGCAAGCACAATAGATAATGCAACAGATGCCAAAACACCATATAAAGTTGAAAATTAAAGGAACTATATGAAGATTATGAATTTCACATACATGAGATATCTGTGTCCCCAGATACAAAGTAAACATACTCAAACCAAATGCTGCTTTTGCTGATACCAGATTTCTTAATTACCAAACGTATTGGACACAATGAACAAGTTATTAATGTTGTAATTTGATGTTATGCTCCTCCAGACAATCAGAAAGAGTTTCTCACTTAGATTTAGACGTAGACTTAGACAAACTTTATTGATGCACAAGGGAAATTATTAGGACACAGTAGCCCACACGTCACAATATACTATAATAACAAAGAGTAAACAGCATGAATGGTAATGATACATTTTAAATAACCAAAAAATACCAAGAGACAGTGCTAAATAAGGAATAGTTATATAAATGCATATGTACAAGTCAAAATAAAATAGAGAAATAAGTAATAAAATATAAAATCTCAGCTAGTGCAGCAATGATATGATGATTGACAGGAGACTATTTGTTACAAGTGAGTTGTTGTACAGTTGTAGGGAGTATTATCTATTTGGGTTGCCGGCTTGAATGATTAAATTCATTTGGTTTAAACCTAAAAGGACTCCACCTGATTGGTATTCTGTCTACCCAAACCCCAACACCAGCAGCCAATCTCTGGTCAGGTACTGGGGATTCGAGGGATTAGAGGAAATGTATTTGTCCTCTGTCCTACACAGGATAAGTTAGGATAACACAGCATCAGTTGTGATTTAAGTACCTTTGTTTTAAACCAGCTACATACAGTGCCTTTAGTCTTAGGCTATACAGACTTGGCATCACAAGCGTTAAAACAACTCGGGGTAAAACATAGACTATGTACTCCATCTAGTGGCTGATACTGGACCTACAGAGAACATGATGGACGTGCCTGGAGCTTGTGATATTGAGTAAATGTGTTCAGTGAAATCCAACACTGCATGCTGATGTGGATCTGAAAGTAAAATAGAGGCTTTACGGGAAACTGGAGACACAGAACCCCGAGGTTTAGAGTTTATTTTTACTTTGTTTGACAATCATAAAACAGATTGTGAGCTGGATACTGTCCCAGTCATTACTCAGTGCCATCACAAACACACAAATCTCTCCTGAGAAAGTTCAGCTTGCATGTTTTCCAGTAAACTGAAAGTGAAGTGTTTCGTTCTAATCCTTGGCCAGTTTTAAAGTTTCTACGTCTCACAGCCTTCAGAACAAGAATGCTAGTATCAAAGAAAAAACTTAAGCCTGGCTATTTGTCCCATTAACCTATAAATACAAACATGGCTTTCAGTGGAGACTGTTGCCTGGGGTCCAGAATATACACTTGTCGTCTGTATGAATAATACAAAGAGATATCATGGATGCTTCTTGGTTTAGACCGTTGTTTGTTTGTGTGCTTGTTTGTTTATCATCAAATAGATTTCTACCTAATGAATGTGTTTTGGGACTAACTTCATTTAGGCCTGTATCAGATCAAACCACGCAGGATTGTGGTAATATAGGCCTAGAATATATTTGGGTTTTGCATATGAAAGTTAACCCTCTGTCATATTGTACTATTTTCCACCTGTGTTATCACTTTACGAGGACCTGGTGTGGTGTGATGCGAACGCACAAACGGATCTTTGCGTGAACTTAATGTACATAAACTTTAAACTAAGTTCTGGCGTCATTCCGTATCAAGTGGCCATATCAGTGGACAGACTCAGCACCCAATGCGCCTGCGCCATAGATTTACCCAAATCTGTGCACAATGATATCACGGCAACAGCTCAAAGTTTTAACACCCCAGAAAAGCTTTGAGTACAGAAATACGGGGCCAATCTCATGCCGTATGAAGTGTGTCACTGCGGGGCCCCAGGGCGGCACACACTGCCTCTGTGTTTGATGTAAACAGCGGAGGTCCTAAACTGATTAACCAGTGCCCCTCCGACCATTAAATAGACTATCTCCAAGAGATGGGAGACTTTTTCTATTCCTGCTCCACTTCAAGCACAGGCACAGCACCAACCTGGTCTGAATCATGTAAGAAATGGTACGGTGCTGCCCCCTGCGGTTCACAGACCGCACTGACCACTCACTTCCCAAACAGCGTCTCTCTAATCAGCCCTGTGCATACAGCGTCCTGGAGCGCACACGCACACGCCCGTGCTAAATATGTCGCCTGCTAAGAATGCAGATGTATTTTAGGTTTCAGAGCAGATTTTTAAAGAAAAAACGTTTGAAAGCACTTTGACCTATTTCTTTGTATATGTCTATATTTTATTGAAGTATTGGAGCACATAATTTCAATAGAATAAAATCACGACTCAAATAAGTTGATATGCAGAGGCTTTCAGGAGGTTTTTGGCTGGTAGCTTCAGTTTTAGGGCAACTGCACCATATATCTTATATTATTCTTGAATCATTACTAGTGGTCGCAGTTCCGTTGTAGTAGCCTAGGCCTGTACGGGTGTCAATCAATACGTTTACTGCCTTGGTTTACACACACTTCAAAATCAATATTGCAACGTTTGCTCATGAAAACAACATCAGTGACAGAAACTGCGCCAATGCACAATGCACCAGGTTGTTCCCGTATCTGTTTCTTCAAAACTAAAATTTTCATACATCAACCTTGGTAAAAAAAACAAACAAAAAAAACAAAAAAAAACGGATTTAATTCGGCGAAATAAAAGTATATCTGAAAATAGAATGATGCGTCTGTCGTCTTTACGCACGGCTCTCTCTGTACGCCCACTCCTCATGTATCGCGTTGGATTGGCTGTTAAACATACCAGTGCTGTGTGTGTGCGCTGTGATAGGCTGCGGCTCACTGTGGCCATTACGTTATGCTCTTTACTCCTCTCAGACACGCGCACAGAGCAGCTGGAGAGAGAGGGAAGACGTAATGGTTTGAGTCCGCCGTGCACAACACTTGCGATGGTCGTCGTCCTGACATTACTCGGCAGATTCCTTGAACAGGAGCTGCAATGAAGGTATGTCACTTTAAACCTCTGCTATCTCATCTTCGTTTGGGCCTTATAATTATTGTGTTTTACGCGGGATGCTGCAGCGACTAACAGAGCAGACCAAGATTGATGTCACTGTGGGTTTATTCTATCAACAGGCTTAGAATTCACTCCAAAACAAACCGTGTGCTATGTAAAAGCTCCATCATTACCGAGAGCACGTACTGTGTGTGTGGTGAGGAGCCTGTACTGACCCCTGTGACAGTCCAATGTATTAAAGCCTCTGCAGCGACGTCCATTCATGGCCAGCCTTTAATCCAGCGTAATGGGATAAAGACAGTGTGTGTGTTTGCGCGTGGGGCTGTTTTCTGTTTTGGGAGCGCGAGGATCTCCTCTGGGTGCGCGCGTGTGTGTCATCGGGGCTGCTGTGTCAGGACGTAGAGGTGCATCGGAGTCCCCCCTCTTTCTCCCATCCACGGGGTTTTTATGCCCCACTGCAGCACGGGCTCACGGGAAATGATGGAGATGATGTCATTGATGCGAAGGTTGTACCGAAAAGTGATTTACAGGAGGCAGTGTCACGGTAACCTTAATAATCGTGCACATCCACATCCCTCTGGCGTGTTATTGCAGCGTCTTGCAGCTGATCTGTCGCCTCCTCACAACAGCAGCTCCGTGTTGTCATCCTCACCATCAGTGCAATGGCCCAAAGCTCCAGTGGCAGAGACCTGTGTGCTCATAGCCTCCTCCTCTCCGAGGATTCACTGTCTATTTGTATTCTAAAAACAAAAGGGCTTCCCCTACACCAGCTGCCTGCCTGCTCACCTTCACAAAGAGTAAAACCATTTAAAGGATATTCTATAGGTCATTCTCAGTGGGAATGCTGAAATGCAATAACCTTTTGAATGCTTACAGTTCCTAGTGATACGGGTACATTTTTACTATGCTTCCGTGTGCATATTGACAATTTTTAGGACGAACAACCTAACCTATTCCTAAAAACTTCCTCCAAACACAAAAGTTCCCTGACCAAATAGAACCCGAAATACAATGTAAAGCTGCCTTATTAACAAAACACTGATTTTCCAGCAGCTTCTGACTTGATCTAGACTGCTTAAATTGTCTACAAAATGTCACAAAAACCTTCCTTATATCCCTGTTGAGTACAGAATAAAGTGGTAACCTTCTAACCTTCTTCTAATCTGTATCATTGTGGAGAATATCTGGTGAATGCCTGATTTTAAATTGAAGGCCAGTTTGCGGGCCCTGTGAAGTCCTAATCCTGTCTCTGTTATCGTCACTTAAAAGGGCACTTTTAACATGTTGTCACAGTAAAATGTGTTATTGTAATCAGATCTCCTCACTGTTATATATCTATATTGCTGAACTCTGGATTTAACTCACTTCTGTGCATTTGCAAATAAAGCGACACTCACAGTGGACATTTAAAGTGGAACAGGAAGTCTAAAGATGGAGTCCTGGCCAGAGGGGCGCAAAATTGTCCAAGTCTGTTTTTATTTTCTCTCTAATCTCTTCAACCTCCAATATGAGTTTCTGTTCCAGCACCAAACATATTTTCAGAACTAAATCGGTATCTTGCTTTGAGTAAATCTGCTATTTCACACTCTAGGTCAACGGGACAGGGTGTATCTCTCCAGACTAGACTCAAAATACTGTTATTGAAATCCCATTTTTCTTTTATTCATGTCCGTTTACACATGAGGTGCTGAATAATTAAAAGATCTGCCTTGACAGTTTTGTTTCTCTCTGGCGTTTTGAGTGATGTTTGAACAACATGTCAGGAGAGGAGAGCAGAGGAACGGGCCGAGGAAATGAAATGTGAGACAGTGGGGAGATACTGAACTCAATATGGGCGACTTTGTTTACGCCGGAGACTTCTTCATGCTTCATGCTGATGACTTGACTGTATTAGGCTTGTATGATATGGCATTATTATAAATCAGGGGAGAGCTGGGGGCTTATTGGATCCACAAGACCTCCATAAGGATATACGGAGTGTGTAGGCCAGGGCCATATGTTGGACCGTCAGTTTTTCATAGCAGTGTCAGTCCTCAACACCCCCCAGCATATTTATTACTTCTCTAAGGCGTCTTGCTTGTCATTTTAAAGCTCAACATCAACATAGATACAGATAAAGGACTAATGTTGTGAGTTATGACCACCTGATATCAGTATGTTATTTCTGAAATGTATTTAGTCACTGTTTTTATGGTGATGACAGTATTCAAACAATACTAAATGAGATAAACACGTCTGTAGCGTTCTGATTGACTTTTAAGTATCTTTCAAAAGTGAATGAATTGTTAAATTAGACACTAAAGTGCAGAAATATAACCCTTAACTTTGGAAGATTACACTATAACTTTCTGTTTTTTAAAAAGTTGTTTTTTTACAGTACACATGATGATCAATATTAAACCTTTGCATCTCTTCAGAACAACAGCATTATTATCCATCTTTTAATTTTGTATCTCCCCCTTCTTGTCACTGGCCTTTATTTTGTCACTGTTTTGTCACTGTCACAAATGTTTATAATAATAGGTTTTCTTGGGTCACAACTTTCATATTAGAATAAGCACATTCAGTTGAATTGTCTCTTCCAATGTGCAAAGACCAGCACAATAACCTAATTCAGTGTTATAATGTGCATTGTTGTCGCTGTTGTCTTAGGGAGGTTTACCTACAGTGCGCTAATTGAAGTGACAGGAGGACAGTTTCTGGCTCAGAGCCACACAGACGTTCCAGTGCGTTGCCTGTTCCACAGACAAATATTAGAATGATGAGGAGGAGGCTCTCTCTAACCTTGGAGGCATTTTGGTGAGTGAACATCAGGTCAGAGTTAAGTCATGAGCTACTGTCTCTCTCTATGCTAGACTGAGTTTACTTTTAGAGCCAGATGCTAACATTGTTCCACTGTGAACTGATGTGAACTCCAAGATGAATAAAATTACTATGCGTGCGCACTTACACGGTTATTTTAGGCCAAGGCTGCATTCACAATACACTTTGAGATTTCTTCTGGATAGAAATTAGGTTATGCATTTGCTGGATTGTTGGGGAGTTCACGCATGAAAGATACTCTCAGTTCTAATGATGCTTAGATGAAACTTTGGAAATGACTGACTATTTTCGCATGTCTAAATCTTATTGTATAATTATGAGATAGTGCTCAACATTCTGAAAATTTTAACTTGAACTATTTCAATGGTAGTGGCAATGGCAAGTGGTTTACTGTACATATTGTTACAGTTTTGTGACTGTACCAACCTAGAAAGTCAACATTTAATTGGTACATGAAATGATAATTGTATCCACAGTACACGCACTGGAAAAAAGCAATATCTAAGTAAGTTAAAATGACTTAAATTAAGAACATTTTGCTTTATTTGAGTAGATTCAACTTGACAAGTAAAAATATATGACAGTGGAATAAGCGTTTTTGTTCTTAATTCAAGCAACACTTGATTTTGTTTCATATTTTAAGTACAGAAAGTTGTTTTTTTATTTTAAGTGTAACAAGATGTATTTTTAAGTCTTGTTCCACTGGCGGATAATTTTACTTGTCAAGTGAAACTTACTCAAATCATGGTAAAACTTTCTTAATTAAAGTCATCTTAGCTTGACTAGATTTTGTTTTTTGCAGTGGAAGTAACTTTGACCTTTATTGCTCTATTGGTAGGGGTTGTTTTGACAATACATTTTTATTTCTGTAACTTTTATTGTTAGAAACTCCTTCACCATTGTTATTGTGGTTGTAAACTTACTAACCCCACAGCAGTAATGCACATTGTTGTTCCATAGCTCCATGCTTATTGTCCCTGTCTACTATTGGGAATACAAGCTAGTTAACCCCATCCCTTGCAAGAACTTATTAATATGTCAAAAATAGCACAACCTTGAGTCATGTTGGCCACAATTCATCTTCTTCACTGTAGCATTAATAACAGAAGCGGTAATTGAAAGTGTAATTGCCCGTTATGAGCAGTGACTTTGGCTGCCTGCCGATGTGTCTGTCACTGTTGTTAATGCGTATTCGACCAGGGCTTTCACACTCTGACTCCACATATAGAGCACTCCTGGTACATTACATAATAGACCCTTGAGCAGATGGGAGAGGTCAGATCACCCAGCACCGCCTTAAGAAACCCCGTAGCATAGCCCTGTGAATTGCATCGTCTGAGGAAAATGCTGAACATTATCGTGGGCCATTGATTGTGCGGCCAGAGAGAGAGCACACAGAAGACAGACTGTATTCTCCCCTGGATGACCCCCACCCCCTCCTTCTCATCAGTATGCTCCACCATCACGCCATCTTTGCTCCAGCCTAGGACATAGCCCATCTTACGGTCAACAAGCTCGCCCAACTTGTTCATGGTGCATCATGGAATAATTTATGCTCTTATTTTGACTCTATAGTCTGTGAGTTTTTGTATATTTCTGGCTCCAACAACAGAAAAATCAATGGTTTTAATCGACTTCAGTAATGATAATGATAGTGTGTACATTTAGGCAGGAATATAAATAAACCTTCATTAGTGTCTGACATTGATGTTTTATACAGACCAAAAGGAAGGATTTGGGGTTTTAAAGATACAAAATTTGTTATGATATAACTGTGGCATATTGCTGCAAAAATGTCATTATAAATGAAGTCTAATATTGGAACTAATAGTGACTCAGTCTCAGTCTCAATAACACTAAAGCAGGATAATCCTCACAAACCTTGCCTAAATGAAGACAAACATACGTTTTATAGGCAGGACACTTTGTCCAACCCATATTAATGTGAATGGTGCTGCAGTGGGGCAGTCACCCTCACTTCAGAGTCAGCCTTTCTCTTTTCCTCCTTATTGCACTGTCAACAAAGATACAAAATTATATTTCAAAATATTCTTGAATGGACCCGATTGACTTCCACCCTGTTTGTTCCTCAGATTAGTGAGAATCTGTATAATTTCATCTACACAAATGTTGCATGGTCTGGTTCTGTTCTAAACAATTGTCTAAAATCATTCAAATTACTTTACTCAAATTATTACTTTCACGGTTATATTCCTAAATTGAACACTTTTCCAGGAGATATCATTTTAGTTTCCCTAAATCCACAAAGGTACTTTATGTGAACGACAGCCCTAATCCACTTAGTGCAGTGCACTTGTTTAAACGCTGTAGTGGAGCGCCACTGACTGAGGCCTACATTAATAGAGCTTTTAGAGTCCACTACTGTCTAATTATGTCCAACCTCTCAGACTCTCAGACTGCAGTGCCACACTGCCTCGCCCCCATGGCCCACAGGAGGGTACTACACAGGGCCTTTATCTCTCCACTCAAACTATAGAACATAAATTAAAAAAGCAGTGTATTTTATTTAAAACATGCCCTAAGAAGACTCTGAACATAAAGATACATCATGTCACTTTTCTGGTAGTGGGTCTGTTGCCATGAAGATGTCTTTATTGATCTCTGTAGAGACAAACACGTGACATCAACAGACAAAATTACAGGTTAGATCTATGGAGAGGTGATCCTGTTCAAATTGGAATGCATGTTTTCCAAGGTATGTTTTGTTTTAACATCAAAACAGTAGTAATTGGATGAATGCATACTGTGGAACCTTTTAGGCACATCTCCATGGAAACAAAGGGGGCATGAGATATTGGACTGGCGGGTGATACCGTATATTGTCTATGAAATGGTGGAAAAATTGTTGTAGATCACATCACTGTAGATCACAACAAAGTAAGAGTCTGTGAAGTTCCCTGTACACATTTGAAACTGGGGTAATTAAACATGTCCAGAATGTGAGTCCAGCTCTTGTAAACAGCAAAGATTCAAGAGCTGCACAGATTTTAATTTACTTAGAGCTCTTTATTGATCTGTTTGTAAAACCTGTTGTAGAAGTTTTCAGGTTGTCCAAGAAAGAGTGGAAGTAAAAAGCTGGAGACCAACTGGGTGTTTTAAACAGGAGAAGTTTATTTACCATCAATAATCCAGGGGAACTTGAAAAGAGAACATAGTCTGATTCCAAAAGTGAACATAGTCTGATCTTTGAGTGTTCAAGCCCCTTTATTGTGCTTCCAAAGGAGTAGGTTTATAAAGTGTGTTCAGACTATGAAGGCCAGTAGGCACCAGTTAGTCGGCATTTAGTGAGAATATGAAGACCAGTAGACTCCAGTCAGACAGCAATATGCCACAATTTAGATAGAAGTGTGCCAATGGTACGCCAAGAGAAGATCATGGTGTAAATATAGCTTTTGTGAATCATTGTTAAACTGAGAGATGTACATGGATTAAATTCTCTTACAATACCTACAGTGTTTGTGGATTAAGAGTAAACAAAAGTCTAAATATTTAAGTAAACATGATGAGTTTAGTGTTTGATATGACTCCTTTGACACTCTCTCATACTGATGGTAAAATAAAGGGTTGCAATGGAGTTTGTTGGGGGAGAATCAAAGCCTCAATGTTCTGGCACTGGTCTGTGACAAGTGAGTGAATAACAATAAGTCACAACAAAAATCTGTCTGCACTGCCGTTTATTCACTGTGCACTCTGAAACTACTCTGAAAATTACATTCAAAATTATGAAAATGATTTTGTTGCTGTCATTGTTAACTGCAGTACTGATCTAAAATGGTTCACTGTCTGTTCACAACTGCAGAGCTGTGGCTAAACCTAATATCAAAGCCGGATCTCGTCAGATCTCAGAAGCTAAGCAAGGCCTCATTAGTACTTAAATGGGAGCCCATTGGGAATACCAGGAGCCACAGAGGAGTGGGAGTGGCAAAAACCCTCACCCTTTTACCCACATCGCCTAATATGAATGTGTTGGTGGAGATGGTCGGAGAGACCAATGGCACAAATTGGCAGCCTCGCTTCAGTCAGTCTCCCCCAGGGCAGGTATGGCACCATAGTAGCTTACCACCACCAAGTGTATAATGAAGAATAATGCACAACATTGTAAAGAAAAGTGGCATTTCAGGTTGAATACTCATAAAAGCAAATTTTATTTTGTTAGGCCCGATCATTGCCACTTGCAGCTATATTTATGAATTATTTTCACTGTAGTTGATGCTTAGTTAATCTTATCCTTATCCTGCTGTGTTGTAGGCGGGGGCGTCTTCCATGTGGGCGTCTTGTTGCGGGCTGCTGAATGAGGTGATGGGCACAGGTGCAGTGCGGACCCCACAGCCTGCGTTTGGGGCAGGAGCCGGGCCATTCCGCTTCGCCCCCAGTGCAGGATACTCCACGTACCCCCCCACCAGCTCAGGGAGTGCCGGGCAACTGTGCAAGGCCTGTGGGCTGGCTTTCTCTGTCTTCAGACGCAAGGTACAGTCAATACAAAGCAAAATCACACAAACGCTATTCATTTTACATTTAAGAATGAGTTTGTAATCTTACATTGCGTCAACTTTTTGCTGCTTATGTAACAGTGAAGTGTTAGTGTCTCTTTGAGCAGTGAAGATCATCTATAATTGAAATTACCATCTCCACACAAAATTCTACAAAATAATTTTCATAGATAAGAATTATATTCATCTATATTCATAGATAAGAATTATATAATTATATATAAAATTATACAAATAGTAACAAATAGTAAGATCTTATATTACTCTAAACTGACTCTTGTGAGCTTAAAGCCATGTTACAACCTGGTTTAGTTTTGTTTCATTCACACTCATTTGAGTGATCCTGGTTACCTTTCACCATTAGTTCAGTAGAGATGGGCAGTTCCAGGGATGAAATGATCCAAATGATGAATTTGGGCTTGGATACAAGGGAAATTATTTGAACACAGTAGCTCACACATCACAATATAATATAATATAATAACAAAGAGTAAAAAAAATGGTAATAATGAATTCTAATTAAGCAAAAAAGATAGCAAGAGACAGTTGTCAAATAAGGCATACTTATATAAATGTAAGTGTACAAGTCAAAATAAAACAGGAAAATAAGTAATAAAATATAAAATCTCAGCTATATACAAGAGGTCATAGGAAGACAGTGCAACAATGATGTGATGACTGACAGGACACAGGTTTATCCGTTACATAAGGGTGAGTTGTTGTACAGTTGTAGGGAGTATTATCTGTTACATAAAGGTGAGTCAGAAGAAGTCAGAGAAGAAGTCAGCCTAAATATGCAGGGTTTATGTGTTAAACATGTGTGAGTGAAACAAAACACAACTCCAGGTTTGTTTTTTATGAGGAAACAACAATATAACATAGATCAGAAAATAGACCTTTAAATTAGAAATTGCACAAATATATGATTATGTTGTGCTGGAAGAGAATAAGCACGTCGCACAATTGATGAATCTCTTTACTATCTGACTTTGATGAACCCTAGACTTTTGAATCTCTATCAGCATTGGAATCAGATGACAATGGTTATGTGCATCACTGTGGCATTTGTGACTATAGTTCAGTGTCAGGGTTTAAGACAGAGTGGCATTTAGACTCAGACACTAGACCTGCTTCAGACTACTCAAACAACCTCATCCAAACACAAGATAAGAACGTGCACACACACACACACACACACACACACTCCTCTGCGTCACCTGTGATAGATGTGCCATGGGATTAATAGCTAATTATGGAAGGAAAGTAGTGGTATGTCGGAAATGCCCTCCTTGTAAACCACATTTGTGTGAACTAGTGATAAGGAAAAGTGAATGACCAGGGCCAACCTCTTCTACAGCCCATCTGAAGGGCCAGTCTGCACTGTAACAGGAGACAGACTCAAGGAAAATGTCAAGCATCACCAGAAGCATTACGCACACTTTTATTACGTTTTGGAGTTTCGAGGCAACTTGGAGTGGTTTAAATCCATTTTATTTGAAGATAAGTACACACTTGAGCATTCTCGTTATTTCAAAATATCATACGAAACATAAATATGAAGAATAAAATGTTTGTAAGAGATTTGTAATTACCAAGTCAATTTTGGACTTTGAAGGTTCATTGTTGGCCATGAGGGTGGAAGGTTGTGTCCACAAAACTCTTAACTGTTTTCTCTAGCAACATTTTCTATTTATGCAGGCTGGAGACAAGTATACTGCTCCTGGAGTTTTTGGCTCCTTCGAGGGGAATTAAACTCCTGGTATCTCAATCCAAATGAAAAAAAACAAAACATTAATGTGCAATTTACGTGTCTTGTTCAAATTTTTTAACATTTGTTTTAATGGTGAACTGTAATGCTATGAATAAATAAGTCATTAGTGTTATGTCATCATTCATTTTCCCACATTTTTAGGAGCTTAAAAACTTCTAGCCTGCAGTTCACTTATTCATGATCGAGCCCCGCAGAGAAAGTGTTTAATGTGCACAAAGAGCTGTGGCATCAGGCCTATTTAAATGAATAAAGAGTGAGCTGGAGTCTGTGTGAAGCAAGTAGAGATAGACTGAATGATGACTTATTTACTTCCTGTTCCCAGCACATCTGCTGTGACTGTAAGAAGAGTTTCTGTGCCCTGTGCTCCGTGCTGATGGAGAACCTTCGCTGCTGCACCACCTGCCACCTGCTGCGCAGCACAGCCTTCCAGAGAACGCGCCTCATGCAGCTTCGCGTCAAGGACCTGCGCCAGTACCTGCTGCTGCGCAACATCCCCACAGACACCTGCCGCGAGAAGGAGGACCTGGTGGACCTGGTACTGTGTCACCAGGGCACCAGCGAGAGCCCCAGTGCAGTGCTGGAGCAGGACGAAGAAGAAGAGGAGGAAGAGGAGGAAGAGGAGGGGCCTGATGAAGACGAGGACGGAGAAGATGGAGAGGAGGATTCGGACAGTCTGCACTCCCCTGCACAGGCCTCCCCTCCCTCCGCCACACGCTCCGCCTCACAACTGTCCGTCCTGTCTGCCTCTCAGGGAGATGCTCTGAGCCCCAGCCAGAGCTCAGGCACCAGCAGCCAGGTCTGTGCATGGCCTCAATGAGACATAACCGTGGTGATATCACAATAGTGCAATGGTAGACGTGGTTTGTATAGTTACAGCTGAGGACCAAAAACAGGCAGGGCTGTGCAGAGAGTGCAGATTTGAGTGCATGGTTATTAAAACATACTAAACATTGCACCCAAATACTAGAGGAAAATTTGAAATACAGAATACTTCTTCAATACGAAAATGTGAGTTTGGCCACCAGTGAACCATCCCTTTTATAGACGTGTGTGATTGACAGGTGAATTAGGGAAATGAATGGTCTGTCTCTATCAGAAAAAAAGGGATGAAAAACATTTTGGATTTCTGCAGGATCAATGAGCAAAGCACTAATCTGCTTCTGAAACCATAACTGCCATCTACATCAAGCCACCATCAGTTACTCTCTTTTGTAATGTTCTCTGGCTTTCTGTGCATACATGTTGTGCTTGTGCCTTTGTGTCTGTGTGACATGTGCTCATGACTGTGCTGTGCTTAGTCCTTTGACGAGTCAGTGCGGCTTAAGCCCTTTGGCTTTTTTAGGCCGGTTATATAGGCAGAGTGTTATGTAATGTCCACGCAGGTTAAGAACTGCCCACTGTATCACAGAGCAGCATTAGCAAAGAGACAGCCTCTCCACACCCTCACTAGTCATCAGTTTTGTGCAATTTTAAAAAAAAAAAAAAAAAAACCAACAACAAAAAAACAATGATAATATAATAATAATCAAGAAAAATAATCACACATTGAACCAGTGATCCTTATAATTGTGTTATTTACTATAATTTAAATGACTAATTTCAGTGGCTCTCAAAAAACTGAGAAAGAAACCAAATGTTGTATTGTTGAGAGAGTAGTCGTCTATCTGTAAGTGGGTCACATTGACTCCAGGATTCACCAAAGTATTCAAAACTCCAGAGCTCCCAGAGGAGAGGCTGTCTGCATGTGTCATACAGCATGTTTGTGTTACGTGTGCTCTCAGAGGATAACAGGCATCGACTGGACATTAAATATTAGTGGTAAATCAAACAAATAGAAATTACAATAGAGGTCAAAAGCACCATTCTTATTCAACAAAAAGCTCTGATTTCTAGATTTAAATAAAATTATATTCTGTAAAGGATGGGCATAGTGGACCGTTAAACCCGAGAACTATTATAATTTACTTTTGTATATTGTTACAGTATATGTGGATATGTTAATATCCATACTGAGGACCTTAACTGTCTCGACAATGGCACCATACACACTGACCCTCTTATAGTAAAGTGTATTAAGAACATGGGCTGTAGCTCTTCTGGTGATCTCTGAGGCGGCTTCAGTAAAGGTCTGGGCCAGAGAGACCAGTGGATATATTATTAACATATCTGCGCTGAAGGAGGCACGGGTGACTGACAGCTCTGCACTGTTTGCTCCAGTAGAGACACAGAATGAATAGATTTATCTTTCTTTGACTGGGAAAATTCTATTTTTAGCTCAGCAGATTAAAAAAAATTTAATAAAAAAAAAAATAGGGGAATTTACAGTTGAAATAAAGAGAGCTGTTTTGGATATTTGAGAGCACTGTGATCCACCATCTTATGATGATAAGTCAAATAGATGCATAGAACCATGGATCTGTACTTTACTTCCATGATGAGAACAAATACATGTGAACACCTTCGAGCTCTGGCCCATCTTATTGCAGCTGGGGTTGAACAAAGTAATTTTGTCAGTTCAACACATCATCATAATCACTGAATATAAGGAAATGGGTAAAATGACATTAGTGATATAAAGATGTATTTTGTAGATTGACATATATGTCGCATAAGTGATCACCTACAATTCTTTACATCTTTACCTGACTAATACTAACATTTTGATGAATAATAAAGGAAGAAATATAGTGGACATTGTTCTTTTATGCGTTATGCACAAATCTGTTCTGTAATCAGTGTATTTCGTACACTGTAAAATCTAATAAGTAGACCTTAATTGATAATAATCTAAAGCTAAGTAATTCCTCAGGGTAGTGTACAGTAAAATCCTCTTTCATCTAGCTAGGCACAGAAAGTTAAGTGTCCTTAATTTTCATTCATAGAAATCATGTTGTGAAGCTGTGCCAAGTAATCAGTCATCCACTGTGCCGCCCAGTCAGTTCCTCAAATCTGAAATATGCAGTAACCTTTACTTTAATCTTGCTTGGTAAAATCATGGAAACCGATTGCCTTGAATTGAGCGAGTAAATGTCACTTATATACACACATTAGAGTAAAAAGCTTCTAGTCTACAATAATGTCATTTAGATCTCAATCAGGTTTTTGAAAAAAAATGTAGCAAAACCTTTGTTCAGCTTAAGTTCAAAACACATTGTAACATGTGTAACAATAAAATAATACAGTTCGGTCATTCCATGTCAACACAACCAAGGTCCTGCACTTCCTGGAAAAACAAAACGGGTACAGGTGTAACCCAGCAAAGACTGAATGAACAAAGGATAAAGAGACGGCCCTGGGAGGATCAGAGAATGAGTGGAGCTGTAGGAAAAACAGTGAGTAGCAAAAAGAGGACCAGAACAGGCTGAGAAATGGAGCTGGACTGGGGAAACATACGTCATTGCTGAAGTTACTTGTCTCATTCAAGTTGACTTTAGTCTAATAGACAAATAATGTGCTTTTTTGCCCTGAAAGTAACTGTTACTTTACCACAATCATTACGATCCACCAGTTCATAGCTGTGGGTAAAGTAAACTAGCTGAATGCAAGTTAACCCTTTACAGTGTATTTAATACCTGCTGATTTCATATTTGTTTATCACAGGAGCAAGAGCAAGAGGATACTACAACAGCATCACTACTAAACTTGGATCCCCCTGAAAACCTCATGGAAGTGAGATATTTGGAATTGTTTTTCTATAAATTGAGTTTTTTTTTTGTTGATAAACTTAAATTCATAGTCAAATTTGTTCTTTTTTTTCTGCCGCTGAGTTGCATGCCTTACATGCTACATCCTAACACAGCTTTAATCTATTACACGGCAGATCCATTAATCTTAATGTTTTCATTAATTTTTACTCGAAATATTAATGGTTCCAAAATTAGGATCTAGCCTGGACAAACTTTTTCAGTAGTATATTAATAAAGCAAAAAGTCTTTAAGTATACGAGAAAACGAGATCACGTCACGTCCGGGGTATATTAGTAGGCAGTCAACCTGCCACCGACCTGTTGTGCATCTGTCTGTGGCCAGAGCAATCAGCCATTTTCCAGAGAAAACGGGTCAGGGAGATCGATGCCTTTATCGGTGAGTTTTAACTTTTCAAAATGAGATGAGTTATCTCATGACAGACATATGCAACACAACTGTCAACACAAACAAGTGGCCCCACTGACTTTGTGCCTACCAGCCACTGTGCACGTGTGGAAATGCCAGATGTAAACAAAAACAACGTTTTCTCATATGCGTTCACACTTGTACTTGTCTGCTCCTGGTCTGCACCCAGTTTAATTTGAATGGTGACTTTTTTTTGGTCCTGTCCTAGTTTAGCCCTGGTGTTGTCAGACTCTATTCATAGGCTTAATATGTTTTAATATGTTAGTCATGCAAGAGTGTACTGGCTGAATAAGCACAGCCTCAGATTTGCTGCTCATGTGTTGTGTAGGTCAGTCCCGCCACTCAGAGGAGGATCAGAGCCTCTCTGTCTGATCTGGACAACGAAGAGGCCATAGAGAACCTGTCTGTACGGCAGCTTAAGGAGATTTTGGCCAGGAACTTTGTCAATTACTCTGGCTGCTGTGAGAAGTGGGAGCTGCTGGAGCGAGTGCACCGGCTCTATAGAGAAAATGAGCAGAACAGGAAGTCCAGTGAGTACTTTTTTAGTCTGTAGAAGAAGACATCATATTTATGTGTCAGTGATTCTATCTGTGATATTCTCTTTTCCATCTCTTTCAGTGGAGAATGTGAGCATCACAGCAGGTAAGACACAATTCTACTCATCTTTCCCTACTACAATAAACTCCTACTTATTTAGGGATTAATCACAATAGAATTTTCACAAACTCCAGTAAAATATTTAGATATAATTGCAGAAATATTGCAAATGTTGTTTGGTTTTTTTGTTTGCTTTTGGGGCAGCCTGTTTCCTTCTCCTTTCCCTCTTGCTCCAGTTACTATAGCTTGCTTGCTCATTGCAATCAAGTCAATTGACTATTTATTGTCACGTTATATTATGCATTTTAGATAGCTATGAAAATGCAGGTTGCTGATAAAACTGTAGAAAATACTCTACACTGTGCTGGAGAGCCACTCAACACACATTCCCTATGCAAGGCGGATCAGGTGTGATGGGGTTGGATATGATTATGATTGTCCTGGATTCAATATGGATGGAATTGGTTTTGAGTGATATTGGGTTTTAGACCTGTCTATCTCTGGTTTATGAGGCAAATATAAATATATATTGAAAACTAACAAATGTTTATATTATTACTTTTCTCAAAAATCAAGTGGTTGCATTCCCTCCACCTGAGTGCAACAGAGAGGTTAGAGGTAAGCCACATGGGAAGCCACATCATGTCAGTATCAACACATTCCACATTGTTTGACCAAAAACAGCAGTAAAAGCATGCTTCTAGCTGCATGCTTCATTCTACTACATTACTACATTATCCTGCATTATCACATTAAATTTACATCCATCCATCTTGTGTCTTTGGTCTGTCTTTGCTGTTTGGATAGTGAAAAGCAGTTTAGAGTTTCTACCTCCTCTGCTCTGCTGAACCGTGGCATTCCCGGCCCTAACCATTTTGACACCCTAGGCAAGATTTCAGGTGGCACCCCTTGGATTGCAAAAAAAAAAAAAAAAATACTGCCAATAGATGTTTCTGAAAAGCTCATTATATTATTAATTAATATACTGTATATACTGTATTAGTAGGCTTATTATATCATTACAGTGGAACTAAAATAATCAATACGGATCCTAGAGTAAAGAGAAAGAGTTAAGTATTGTTAGTATATCCATATAGTAAGCTTATTGCATGAGTACACTGATAGAAAGTTTAACACAACAAAAACACACAGTAATGTTTAGCTAACCAGGTGTCAAATACAGAACAACATAACAAGTGGCACCTGGTGAATAATCTAGATCTACAGTATTGCTATAGACCTTTTTACCTGAGGAAGCTAAGGAGGAGGCAATTACATTATTCGTTTCCGTTATAGCTTTGCCATTCTATCAAAGTCAGTCTGATACTGCTATAAAAAAAGTCTGCTTCTATAAACTGATGCAGTTAACGCTAGCTATTTATTGACTGGCTTATATGACATGCTAATAGTCAATGACTCTCAAATTTATATTAATTTATATTAATTAAATATTCTTTCTGCAACAGGAAAACAATCATGGCATCATCATTACTGGAACATTACCTCTGTCTTTGTTGTGTTTTTCCTCCTCATCTTTTTTTTTTTTCCTACCCTGAGCACCAGACAGTTTGGGACGTTTTGACATAGTCCAACAAGTGACGTTGTTTCAGCTCGCTCCTCGCTCTAGCTACATCTTTTTTTTTTTTTTTTTAACCTTTATTTACCCAGGAAAGTCCCATTGAGATTACTAATCTCTTTTTCAAGGGAGTCCTGCCATGCACACATCACTTTCACACTAGGCAATGTGGGTGAAATGTCTTGCCTAAGGACACAACACCAGTTTTTTGTGACTGGCGCCCCCCTGTGGCACCTGGAATTCCCTGTGGTCTCCCATCCAAGTACTAACCAGGCCCGGCCCTGCTTAGCTTCTGAGATCTAACGGGATCAGGCTTTGACAAGCCGGTATGGCCAGCTTGGCTGTTTGAAGCATGTCCAGCAACAACAACAAAAAACACGACCAAACTTCAAAGGGGCAACGCAGTATTTTTAAATGACAAGTTTAACAACATAAACTCTTTAACAGTGCAGGGGGGCGCCGAATGAGGCGTTGTTTACTGGTTTTATTGCTGATTTACTTTCATTCTCCACCCCTAGTGGAGCGGCGGCGCCCTTAGCATTTGCCTATGTTGCCTCATGGGGGGGCCGGCCCTGGTGGCATTGCTTCAGCGCAGAGCAGTTTCATAGTGTGTAATTATATTGTCAGGCTTCTCATAGACTTGTGTTAACATGAAGGCTCTGGGGTCAAATTAGTTCACTTACAGCACAATGGGGAGTCAGTAGTGGCACATTGCACTTGTAGCAAGGCAGATGAAAGCCAAACCCAGCTGACTACATAACTCTGAAAACAATTGTATTTCAATTTGTGAGAGTACAGTTTATTGAATGTAGAACAGTTAAAACAATATTATAGGAAACTCAGTATATCAGTATGTGATGTGTACACTGCAGTCGTAGTGTTTACATTGAAGAATTAGGATGACCACTGGTCCCTTTCTTGATTTCCTCACTCTGTGACCATCATTTTAGTCCCTGTCCTTCATTCCACTTATTTAGAGAACGTCCCACTTTTTCACTAATGGAACATAAATTGTAAAAAATGAGATTTACTGATGACAATATTTTTGTCCTTGGAAAGAAATCAATGCTTTCTGGATGTACTGTCTTTTAGGGTTGTAATATGTTGGCACCTATTGCTATTCCAATCTCTCTCTCCGCAAGAAGACTTTGTTAAAAACTAAAAACCATAGCATATGGTCTATAAGCTTAAACTTCCCTCTATTTCTACAATCTGAGGTATGCAGCACAGTTTGTTTTCTGGTTAGTTCCAGATAATTCTGTGGGAAGGGCCTTTATTACCCAAAATTGACTCTTGTGAGCTTTTAGGCATGTTATAATGTTGTTAATTCATCAAAAACATACCTGGAGTTGTGTTTTGTTTCATTCACAAATGTAACACTTTATTATTAGTCTGTCTACATCTTCAAAGCTCAAAATGCTCTGTTCCACCTTGTGATGTCATGAAGCAATAGTTTTCAAGTGAACAGCTCCATTTACCTTTTGTGCAGTAGAGAAGTTCTGAGGCTGAAATCATCCAAATGATTCTAGTGAAGGTGTATGTACTTTAAAAACACAGTGGGGCACTTCCTGTATTACCACATGACATCACAAGGTGGAACAGTGTGTTTTCCTTTTGAGAGAAGAACTCAGTCTGAATGTACAGGGTTTGTGTGTTAAACATGTGAATAGTTTAGTTTAGTCTTTATTTGAAGGGACAATGTACAGATACATTAAGTTTTAAAAAAAACAGAGATGTTCTGCACCAGATTATAGCTAGATAGCTAGTTTCCGTCTGCATTCTGCAAACACAACCCAATGTTTTTGATGAGGAAACAACATTGTAACATAGATCAATACGATACCAAAACCATCACTCAGTGCATGTACTACTTGTATTCAGAAAAATGCATGCTGGTTAAAATAATTTTTTGTCTTTCTTCATAAGATTTTATCCAGTAAGGTAGAATACATTGTCCAGTATTTTATGTTAAAAACTCAGGACGTGTCTGAGTCATTCTGAAACAGCCTTTAGTTTGGCTTCATAAACATGCACAAACATTTGTCCGCCATCTTTGTAATCTGAAGCTTGTCTCATTGAACAGATGGTGTGAAGTCGCAGCTGTCCCTGGATGAGAACCTGTGCCGTATCTGCATGGATGCCATCATAGACTGCGTGCTGCTGGAGTGCGGGCACATGGTCACCTGCACCAAGTGTGGCAAGAGGATGAGCGAGTGCCCCATCTGCCGGCAATACGTGGTCAGGGCAGTGCATGTTTTTAAGTCTTAAAGTGTTACGCTCTCAGGCTCGACAGTCTCTGCGGCAGAACTGCCGTGCACGGGGTCTACAGGGGTCTTTGACTAATTTGCGCTCACTGTCCAAAAGCAGAGTCCTCTCCCCTCCATACCCACACTGGGACACTTCACAGCGGAGGTAGCGTCTTGACCAACAGCACTCCCCCCCCTGACAGAGGCGCAGTCCTGCAGATACTTGAAGTAATGTTGGATGGAGATTACTGTTTACACAGCAAGGCGGCATGACCGTAGTGTTCCTCCCTCACTGTTCTTTAGGATGTGCAATATGAGAAAACAAAGACTTCCACATGTTTTTAAGTTATGATTATTATATGTTTAATTTATGCACCTAATTTTGGCAGGACACACTAAAGAGGGACGCCAAATGTCTTGCCTTTTAAACATATTTGGTTTATGGCATATGGATCTCATAACCAGCAACTTCAATTACATTTTTGTTTCCTCTCTCTGATGAATTATCAGTGGAAATCAGCAAACAGATATTTTTGGTATTAATTGTATGTGACTACTGTTCTTACACTGGGATTCAAGGAGCAAAATGCATAGTAATACAGCAGGCTAGACAGCCCTAAGAAAACTCTGACAAAAAATAACCATTAAATTCACTACAAAGAATATCTGAATTGTTATACAGAGAAAACAGTAGCTTGAACGATGGATGTGAGCATGGGTGGTCCAAATTTAAAGTGATTTCAACGTAAATGTAAACAAACTGAGTTATTTCCAAAACGTTTGTTACTTTACTGTGCATCCAGCTCAAAGATACTGTAGGTGCTACTTTAACATCACTAGTACTGTTGTATCAAGCAGACATTTGTAGACAATGCCTGGTTTATTTTAACTTATGCAATTAAAAGTTTTTTTCTGTCATCGTCTAACAAAATGTGTACTATGCTTGTGGTCTGTTTCAAAAAGTTTAACGTAAAATGCATAAATGGTTATTAAATGTATATTTTTACACTTGGAAGTTGGTAGATAAAAATAATAGTCTAAAGGTTATGAAATAAAACGTACCTTTTCAGAATGTATTTCTTCTAGTTCTGCTTTCTTAGTCACTCGTCTCACTGGTCACATTCACATCAGACTACCAGATTTGAATACAGGTTAATTTACACAGAAACAATCTTTGAATAAGCTACATATCATAAGGACAAATTATATGGACAACTCTTTGCAGTGTGAACATAACCTCTTAATATGTGTAATTTATGTGGTATTTCTTTGTCCGCTTCGAATACTGTCATTGCCATAGACTGTAAATGGTCCATTTGTACAGGTGTTTCTTTGAGATGTCACATACAGGCAGCTACATCATTTAGATCACTCATTATTTCACATCTTTATATTTGGGAATGTCATACCATTTTATTTTTTGGTAAACAAGGGAAGATTGATTTATTCTATTCAATAAAATGCAGTACTACAATTAAAAAGATTACTATGCTATTCCTTTATCATTGTCATTTTAAAGCTGTAGAAAGAGAAATTAAGGACATGTTTACTTTCAATATGTTTTAATATTTCAAGGTATGTTGTCACCTTTTTTGTGAGAATTTAAATTATATATATAAAAAAAACACATTTAGACATTCACTAAAATCTGATCACTGTAACCAAAATGTAAAAAAATGTAAACATACAAAATATGAAGTAAAAATCTAACAAAACAGAACACTATTACAGGTAGTTTAAATATCAAACAATAAACAAGGCCAAAGAGAGCATGTGGTATTACATGACTAACTCAAAAGTGAGAAAAAAGAAAATATACAGCCAGTGTTGATCAGATCATATAAAGCTGACATAAAGCAATATGTTCACAATAAACATTCATTTATTGTCACCGATACATTTGCACAAATCTTTCAGGTGAACTCTTTCTAAATTCACACACACAGGAGCTGTGTGATGGAACCCAACATTTACCTTTATGTTACATCAAAGCCTCTCCAGTTATTAGTAAAGAGGAAGTGCAGCCCTTTGTGTGTAACATGTAAACAATTTATATTCTGGACTGAATTATATTAACTCCTGAGTTTCAGTAAAAAAAAGGCATTTAATTTGTATCTGAATGATTTGTGCCAATGTATAGGTCATTAAAAGTGTTACAGTATGGAGTTAGGTTCAAAATGGAAGTAAACCAAGAACACTGCACATTTTCTACATACAGGCATATTACCTGGTGGTGGAAATATCTCGTAACTACATGCAGAGCTACGACTGTTTCTTTTACTAAGCACCTGTGTTAATACAGAAATATCAGGAAGGACCCACTGCTTAAACAGACAGTTTTTAGAGCTATCTTTGAAAAAATATCATTTATGTACAATGTACACCACATTGTACATGTGAATACATCCATGTATTCAAATAAGTGGTTCCAGTGCAAATAAATGTTTGAATACCTAGTATAGATAGTTTGTTTTGTGAAGAACATTCAGTGTAGCCTTACTGAGAACGTTTACAGTCCATTCGTCTGGTCAAAAAACTGATAACATATAATGCATTATCAACACCAAACCACTAGTTACTGGCCGACTATTTGGCAAAAAAGCTCCACACCATCTCCTCTCCATCAGCAAAAGCTTAATAATAACATAGACTATAATTTTATTTAAACTTTTCTGTACACTGGTGCATAATGCACATAAATGTATGAAATATTTTCTGATATAAAAATATTACTCTATAACTTGATCTACTTTGCATTAGAACAACATAATAATCTATTAACAGATAAACAAGATTCAAAACATAAAACACATCACAAATAAATAACTTAAAAAGGTGCCATGATTTTACAGAATAATAGAACCCTAAAAGGTATTGCTCCAATAAAACAACAGTTACATTTGTACAAAAACATTCAGCTTCGGTTCTGAAATTTGCTGTGTTGTATCATTCAGTAGTACTGGAGAGGCCTTCTGCTCCCTGCTAAATACAACACAGTAGTCTGCTGCCCCCTGGTGGAACCTATACTTAATAATAATTGCTATATGTAGTCTAGCTGATTTTTTGCAGTAGTTTTTCCTCAATCAGTTCAAACTGAACGCTGACAGACATCTCTGCTATGAACTGGTCACAGCCTTCCTTGGTCACCTGTTTGCAGTAGCGCAGGTCGATGTGGCAGATACTCCCACAGCGTTTAAAAAAGGTCAGTGACTGGTCTGTCACCCTGTTGCACACTGTAAAACACAATAAGATTAAAGGAGCAGTCACTATTTATTTCTTAACAAATTTATTATATCAATTTCTCACTATAATTAAATGTAAAATATGTTCACAAATCTGGCAACTCAAACTTGGGAGCTCATTTAGCTGAGGGGATAATCATCTTGATAACCACAACACAAAATTGTAATTTAACTTATAGTAAAATGATTTGTAACTGTGATTTAATCAACATCTGATAGGCCAAGACATTTTTTCTATATGAGATATTTAGTCTGGGACCTTGTCTTATAATAACTGATTGTCAGGGCAATAAATACATTGTGAAATTGTGTCAAAACCAACACTGTGATTAATAAAACAAATTTGAGATAACACCACACAGAAGCATAAACATTGTTAATCTGAGGTAAGAGAAGTTATACATTTCATTCTGCTTCAAAACTTTTTGCATTCTAAAATGAAGTATGAGTGAGATCATATGATTTAATATATTTATGCAGATAGGTAATGTTTTTAAATACAAATACAATGACCATATCAGGAAAATCGTATTGATGTAAACCCATAAATTGTCTTTAAATACATTATTGTTCCAATCAAAGCAGTACTTGACAGGTTGACCTGAAAGATGGACAAATAAAGTGTACATTAACCTTAACTTACCAGAGAGCTTAATGTCTGTGAGAGAATCTCTGGAGGTGGTCCCGGCTGCAGTCAGGAGGTTGACAGATTGGTCAGTGACGTGGTTACAGTAGCTCAGGTCCAATTTGGACAGTAGAGGCATGTAGCGGATGATGAGGCGCAGTGATGTGTCTGTGATGTCCAGTCCGGCCAGACGCAGGTCAACCACATTACGCAGTTTACTCCTATTGTCCAGCTGACCTGTGCAACAAAGAAATCACTGTGTGAGATAGTGCCAATTAATTAATTAATTCATCATGGGACTTATATAGCACCTTTCATGATGCCTAATTCACTCCACACTCGGTGGTAAGCTATTATTGTGGCCACAGCTGCCCTGGGGTAACATCACATTACCCCCCCTCCCCCCACTCATGCTGTGATTTAGGACACTGGACTGGTACCTGGCCTGTTGTCTGTGGGTGGTGATAACAAGTCTCTCATCTGCGCATCCTTTAGTCCCTCGACCCACTGAATGTCCAGAGTGCGCAGGAGAGGACAGCTGGATGTGCAGAGTGCAGAGACAGCAACCCATGAACATCCGGACAACAGCAGCATGCGGAGGCCTGTAAAAGTCAAAACCAAATTAGACTTTTCTACAAGATACAGATAGTGGTTCTACATTGAGATACCCAAATCATTATTATGAATTTACATGTCTGTTGCAAAAAGACTTACCTGGCAGCCTATTGATGAGCCAGCTGAGCTGCTTTTTGGAGATGTTGGTCCAGCTGAGGTCCAGAGCGACAGGCTGTCGGCGGATGATCCCACTGAGCATGAGAGGAGTGATGGACTTACAGCGACTGAGATTGATGTGTTTCCACAGCCTCTTGTCACAACACCTGTTCAGATATACACAGGAATGTTCAAATGGCCACTGTTTCTGACAAGTGACACGACTGGGCTGTTTGTACTCACCATCTGTTCCAGGTGCGGCACACACGCATGCACACACACAGGTCTTTGTGAGTCAGCTGACTGAACACGGACATCCAGGCCTCCCGCCGCATCACGTGAGACTCTTCATCGTTCAGAGGCAGTCTGTCAGGAGGGGGGCTGATGGGAGGGGGGCGGATCACATGACGCTCCATTTGGACACATTTAGGAGGGGAGTGAGAGGGTGGAGGTCGGGGACAGATGGGTGAGATTGGCAAGCTCCTGTTCCATCCGAGAGGTGAGTACCCTTTTTGGTTCCCGTTAATATCCCGCCCTCGATGGCGAAGCCAGTCCCCAAGATCACTATTGCCATTATTGAGAGTCCATTTAGACTTTGAGTCATCTACATCATTTTCAGGTTCAGTTTTGATAGTCCTGTGGTTTTGATGGGACAAACTGTCTTCTGTTTTCAATGGACGCCTGTTTTGATTGTTTAGAGCATCTTCAGTTTTAAGGTTTTTTCGGTTTTGATTAGTGCTTACGTCCTCTGTTTTTAGAGGTTTGCGATTTTGGCTGGCCGTAGTGTCCTCAAGCTTTATTGGTTTTCTGTTGTTGCAGACTGGGCTGTCCTCTCTTTTTAGCAGTTTTTCTTCAGACTTTGAAATGTCCTGGTTAAATTCTTTTTCTTTGACTGCTCGTTTACGCTGGTGGCAGGTCTTCATGTGTCTGGAGCTCTTGTCCTGTGTGTCTGTCAGGTCAGCACTGGACCCAGCTTTGCTGGTGTGTACAGGGATGTGGTCACTGTCACACCCTCCTGATGTTCTAAGCAGAGGATTTAAGTGAACTTTTGATTTGTCATCAGCTGTATATTTGTCTCTTATTATTGCTTCCTCTTCCTCATCTTCATCCTCTGCTTCATGCTGGTACTTCTTTTCTTTGAAATACTTCCTGTTTGAGAAAAAGTCATCTTCTGCCCGATCATCATGCTCATCCTCCAGATCATTCTCAGTCTTGATTTGCCGGAAGAATTTAGGAGACATTGAGCCATCATGTTTGAAGAGCTTCTTCTGTGAAAGAAACATATCAGTTAATATATTTCAAATTTCCATGTGAACATGTTTGTTTATTTACTGTTTGTATTAAATTAAGTAGAGATACCTTCTTTTTCAAAAGGACAGGTTCATCATTGGTATCAAAGAGTTTCCTCTTCTTCCTCAGTGGGTTGTCCTCAGGCCTGGGTCGGGTCGTGCTTTCCAGCGAAAGCAGTGGAGGCCTCTTCTTTGGAGGCTCTTCATCTTTTCTCTTTGGGACATCTTCCCGTTCTGCTTTTCTCTTTAAAACAGGGGCTGTGTTTGTGGTGGTAACAGTCGTGGTTGGCATCTTTGGAGAGTTAGACTCTTCTTTTTGGTCCCTGGCCAGCCGGGGCTCTTTCAGTAAGGACCCAGGAAGGTTTGATGCATATTTAAAACCTGGACCCCGTTTTTGCTTTGAAGCCAAAAATATAGAAAAAGAAGCAAGACATGATTCATCTTGTCAACATTTTTAGCACTTTAGAAGAATTTTCAAGAATTGGTATTACACAGTATTAACATTCAAGTCAACAAAGAAGCTTACTTTCCCGGTTTTCCCTGCATGGTTACACTTAGGGCACTCCCAACAGTTTGGTAGCTCATCATTAACAACCCCATTTGAATCTTTAACCTAAAACACAAAAGAGATACACAACAAAATAGGACACATTTTTAAAATTAGCATTGGAATAATTAAAACCCTAAATATCACCAGGGGACTACAGATGAAAACTAGCCTTCTGGCTAATTCTGGCTTTTTTAACCATGTGTAATCATGTGTTTTATAAAATTGCATCGTCCCCTTTCAAATAAACTAAGCTTAAATATATAGAATGGGAAGACCTTACCTTGAGACAGTTTGGATGCACAATCTCATTGCATATAGAGCACTCCATGAGCATCAGGTTAAACTTCTCTTCTTCATCTTCAACAGTGTCCTCTTTCCCTGCTTCTCCACAGACCAGACACACTGCAGTGTGAGGCAGAACCGGCTACAAAAAGAATGTCGTAAAGAAACAATTAATCACATTGAAGACAAATGAAGGTAGACACAAATGATTTCTTGCACAGCCAAACATGAATGACTTGTTTCCACATATGACTAATAAGCAGCTCAACCAGTTCAAGATACTACTATAGTGACTCTGAACTGGTTAACTGGTGTTAACATAGTGCAAAAACATACTGCTATGCACTGTCTCATGATGCAGGACTGCTTCATCCGACCAGGCCCTCCAAACTTCTTCATGTCTTTGCAAAAGTGGCATTCCCCACACTCAGTACGGAGACACGCCTCACACCTCCGGCACCGGGTCCTTCTGCGGCGTGCACCAGATGTCCCCCGACTGGCTGACAGTTTAACTGCTGATGCTGGTGAAGTTGCCATCTTGGGTTTTGGCCGGTTTGGTGGCCGAGGCTGACAAAAGAAAACAGATACAAGTAGAATTTTTGTTATGAAACTACAAGCACATATGCTAGACAGAAGTAAATAAAGATTTTAGACAAAGACAACTGTACTTGTTTCACAATTGCTTTTGAGCAAAGACCTGTGTTTAAATTTGTTTAATTAAGATTTTAAAAATTTAAACAAAGGATAAGAAAGCTATGGGGAAATTTAGTGCTCCAGTAAAGTTGTATGATTTTGATTTTTTAAGCAAAACACTAACACATTTCACTGAGCTAATTAAAAGACTTAAATAAAACAATATTCAGGGTTAATGCAGCCTGCAGAAGACAAAACATGCTCATTTGATTATTTGAGGTTTTACATCACATCATCAGAGAGTATTAGGACACAGGCTTGCAGGCTGCTGAGGCACAGAATACAGGGGAAACAAACGCATCAAGACTGTCCCTGGAGGCACCGTCCAAATTTAGCACTCACATGTTTTGACTTCAAAGAGAAACTGCATTTATAATCACATTTCACGCATGGATCTGTACGTTACCTAAAGTTGCGGGGGTGTATTCTGATCTGATTAAGGACATGCTAATGATGCTCTATTTCATTAGAATACAGATTCAAGAAAAAAGCAGTATTAATGATAATGATTTTTTACTCTCATTTACTATTTTTCAACCCAATTCCACCAGGTACATAGCTTTAACAATAGTTGAACTTGACAAAGATGGATAGTACTCATACATAAATATACAGTAGATACTCAAACAGGAAGAAGACTGCAAAGGGCTGTAGGTTGAAGAAATGGAGATGTGATTTCTTTAGTTACAACGGCAGTGCAGATTTTCCTAGCGTCAGCATAGCAACAGCCACATCCCATTCCCTAACAGAACACTCTATGACACACACACTTGTAACCAATAAGATCAGTATTGAGAAACTCACACAGAAAGGCTCACTCTGACCCATATTAAAATATTTTTCCAACAATAGCCAAGAGATGAGATGACATATTATGTAGTCAAATAAGTGGTACCCAGACAGGATTAGGAAGAGATATTTTGAAGAGGGGTGGGGGGATGGACTGGGTCTGAGGCAATATAATAGGAACAAAATGAGAGGAAAACATACAACTATTATTGTAAGGACAGCCTGTGCCAGCGTTTCAGTTGGCCACAAAGTTAGTACACTGCTGGAATAAGATCTAAGACAAGTGAAGATTTAGAGAAAAGCAACTGGTGATCACTTCAGACAAGCAAAAACTGTAAATGTACATGAGAACATCCACAAATAACAATAGTAACGACAATAATGCATCATCGTGTTGGCCTAAATCTCATTCCACTCCACCATCTGCTTAGTATGTGATCCTTAAAGCAGACTCTAGCCCACTGACACAGAATTCAATAACAGGACATGTCAACGTCAAAGAAAATCATTTACAGTTAGTTAGGAATCAGGCAGAGTGGGATTCAATGGGAGGGCTTAATATGAGTTCAATATCAGCAGTTGCATGCACACCATATGCAGGTGCCTATTTTTAGTTATTTTTTTAAGTAGTTTTTTGTATAAAGAAATTGTATGAAACTGTAGTCATATTTTTGAAGGGTAATTGTGTGGCATTCATTACAGAGAACAGAACAAGACATTTTGAACAAATGCACACAAAATATAATAACAAAATTGGTTTTCTAAAGTAGTTTACAAAATACAATAGTAAGCAAGTTGAATGACAATATTTAAAAGCTGTTGTAACATGTTTTTGTTTTGTTCCACTGTAACTGAAAACGTGTATAAGCAAATGTGCTAATGATTGACAGATAAACTTCGAATTTTATTTCCATCCTGACAGGATGTAAGGGGGTGTGGCTATTATTCACTCAAATTTAGCTGGCAAAACCCATTGTTAATGTGTGATGTCTGTAAATGCATTGTCAACATAAGTACAATATACATCTAGCAGTCTCAAGAAATCTGTCTCAAATGTACCTAGAGACTCATCAATCATCGTCAATACATTTTCCATAAATTGTAAATTGCTATTTATTATAAAGGCTTCAAAATATGTATAAATACTGAAAAAAAAATCCATTAAAAGCAATCACACGTGACAAATGTGATACATTCAGTACATCGAAAGAGCAAATCTACATCTGTGCCATTATCTACTATCTCATTGCTCTGGAAGGCTGTACAATTTCCTGTCTGCCATAAGCATTCCTTTGGTGGCTTGTGCGTGGCTGCCTGGTGGGCTAACCTGCTCAGAGTCTGAGTCGTAGTCCTCATCATCAGCGCTCAGCGACATGGCCATGACTGCTTTTTCACACAGCGTCCAGCACACAGCTCTCTGACATGGCTGCGCTCTCCTCCTCCTTTACTCCTGCTGTCTGGCCTCTATAGCCCTCCCTCCTGCTCCACAGCTCCACAATACCACAAGCAGATGTACAAAACACAGACAAGCCTGCCTCATTAACATGGACTGGCTCCCAGGAAAAAGGGAGTGGCGCAGCCAATCAGAAAACACAGTCAACTTAAATATTTGCCCCTGTGAACCAATAGCAGAGCAGTATGAAAATACAGCCTGGACATATTCATGAGTATCACAGGGAGAAGGTAGAAAGCTGTGCTCAGCCAATTGAGCCAGATGGCATATCATTACAAAAGGCAAACACAAAAGAGGCCCGGGACCAGCAGCTGGCCTAAAGGGAGGAAGGGGGATGAGGCAGAGCATCCAAAACACACAAAAATCACAGACTGACATCAATAAAGGCTCTTTCTCTCAACCGCTAATGAAATCATCACAGCAGGAAGGCATTTCCCTTTTCAATTAATTTATAAATATTTGGTTTGTAAAATAAAGAAAAAACATCCCCATCCACAGAGTGAAACAAATAATATTGTATTTAATGTGTAAATGTCTTTAATAGTTAGAGTATAATGACTGTGAGTCACACGTGTGATCTTCATTCTAAAAATAACACTCTATTTATATCCTCCCCATAGCAGAAAAGTGTCACTGTTTTCAAATGTAATTTCTTTACTGTAAAATGTAGCATTGAGGTTCTTTGAGTTATAAATAAATAAATAATAGTTAGAGTTAGATACACAAGACTGGAAATGTGATTATGGTTTAAGTTTTAAATGTATTACAGGTTTAAAAATAAATGTGCTGGTGATCAATCAGATCAGTCTTCAGTTAAACTACATTTTACGTTAGATTATTATTATTATTATTATTATTATTATTATTATTATTATTATTATTATTATTATTATTATTATTATATTTTGTTGTTGGTGTATATATGCATGTTATTACCATGTGTTGTTGAATAATTTTAAAAAGTAAAAACTAGATCAGTGCCCCAAAATAAATTAGTAAGCGAAATCTATTGTTTACTTTGTTAGCCAATGCTGCGGCCTGTTACATCTGAATTATGTAAACAAGTACATGAACAGCTCTGGAGTGGAAATGAGTACAATGAATTTTGAAGAGTGGGAGGAGGATTAGACAGAAAAATTATAAGACAAGCGGTGCTAGATTAAATGAGAATGGTGTGACATGGACTATACATGGACATCATCTTAGCAATGAATGAACATAAATCATTGAGACATAAAAACTATGAGCCACTAAAGAATTTTATATCAAGGATAACATTAATGTAAAAAATGTTATTTAATTTAAGTATTTGTCCTACCTTCATACTATTTTTAGGCCCATATACTACAGGAATTCCTGTTACGGCCAGCATCGAGTCGTCATCAGCATGTTCTTCTAACACAACCTGGACAATCAAAGGCAACAATTAAGTCCATAACACACTACAACCCTGTCATTTAGTTTGACAGACTGTTACTATTCATACCTTCATTGATTCTAAAAGTCTTTGTGAATCAACAATTCCCTCTGGAACACACTTTTTGTTTTCAGGCAGGGATTCCAGTTTTTCTACCAGTGTTTTCAGACCATTTAGTTCAAACTCAGTTAAATAGGTCCATTTGCTCTTGGACTCTGACAATGAACAGTCCAGTGGGGATTTGGGGAAATCTATTGTATTGAAACTGGGATTACAGCTGTCTTCCAAGTCCAGAGAGAGATCTGCTCGGAAAAGTTGACTCTTCGTGTTCCCAGGTGAAGTATCCATGTAAATTCTTTCATATGAGTCCTCGTTGACGTCCTGGCTCCTTGAATCAGAGAAAGGGCTAGCTATATTTGTTGTGGAGTCGATATCTAGAAAATATACAAAAAATACATTATTTACCAAATGTTCATTATCACTATTGTAATAGAATTAATCCAACCATAAACAATATCACTTAAACTTTTAATGTTACAAGATTATAGATATGTAATAAACAGTGTGCAATCATCCCTATTCCATAACACATTATAGTTAGTAAAAATAGTGCACATGGATAAATATATTCTGATTGGCCTAATATTAAAATTTTTTGTTAGGATTTGTGACAGTGCCTTGCTTACCCAATAGTGCTGGCTCTTTGTGGAACTCATGAGAAAGGTAGGATCGCTTAGTTAGGCAATATGTATATCTCTCAAGAACATACCAGCACATCTCGTAGTAAAAAGGAAAGCGGAATTTGGAATGAACCTAAAAAAGAGATGCATGTTTTTTTATAATTGAAATATATACTAGATTTTAACCAGTGTCTTGCAAGTATCAGAGAGCTGTCTGTCTGTCCAGCCAAGACTACAAAGATGTGTAATATAGAACCGCCCTGTCTCCACAAATTCCAATGACCTTGATAGACAGGAGGATTAACAAATGAGAGAAACACATAATCTGTTGGCGTCCAAACAAAAATGGCTGCATTCAAGTTAAAAAAAGCTCAGAGAAACTGTACAGATTACAGCTGAATCAGCAAATGAAGCAGTGCAAAGTGTAATTTATTTGAGGTAAAAGAAGCTATGGTGGTCTGATGTGGTGTGTGGTCAGAAACAAGAAAGGACTTGCTCAGTAGGCCAGAGACCTGCAACACTGTAGAACATTACCTTGGTTCTGTTCTCTATCTCATGGATGGTGAGCTGCATAGGAATGTTAAAGCTGTGCAAAATGTTGCCTCCAAACACCAGTGTATCCTCTGGAGTGTAGACAGCATGGATCCAGCCTAACAAACAAGATATTGAAATGCTAAGTGAAAACATACTATGAATATGCTTTAAGTAATATTGTAGTTTTAATTGTGTTGCTCATGTCAATGTTGTCTCCTGTTCTAATTAATATTCTACAATGATAACAATAATAAATCTGCCCACAGTGGTCCTCGCCACTGTCTACTGCATACAGAATGCCTGCTCATTGATTACTAATGCCTGCTCATTGATTACTAATGAGGTGATTACCTATTGCCAAGCTCACAGGAGGACCCGTGAAGGACCTTCAGGAACACCAATGAACAGAAGTTATTTCCACACGTCCACTAATGTCTGGAACAATATTCCCCCTCACACCATGAGAGTTAAATGGGAAGGTCTGGTCGACCTGGCATTACAGACTCACCAGATGGGATAAAGAAGGTGTATCCTTGCTTAAGCTCCACTCTCTGGCATCCATCCGCTCGGTCTCCCAAGAAGATGTCACTCTGCTTCCCTGACAAAACCCAGTCTTCATATAGGGCAAGGTTATAAGAAGTTGGCGGGACCAGCCAGAATACCTATAAATAGCAAGCAGATCATCCCAAATAAACAATACAGAAGTGCAGACAAAAAATGTTTAGAAGTTAGTTAATGTTTGACAGGTAATACTGTACCTTCTTGCCTTTGAAGACATGATACCAGACTGAAGTGCCTCCAAAATCAATATGAAAATCTGTGTAGCAGCCCTTGACACTCATCAAACAGTATCTAAAAACAAAGCAATGCACAAGCCTTTATGTAATTGTGTAAAACATTTAGTTTTTAGAAATCAAGATATGGCAAAGTGTTAGTTAGTCTTTGTGATGGGATAAATAAAGAAATAAAGAGCTATTGGGTAACCATATTTACCATTTATTAATTAATAAAATATCTGTATGTATGCTATTCTGTAAGAAAAATGGGAATAAAGAATAAATTGTTTAAGTAATGAGCAGTCAAATAGGACAGCCATAAGAAAAGGCAGGTGTGATTGTGATTGTAAGTTAACATGTGTAGTAAGCAGCTGATTGGATGAATGACTCTGTGAGGCCGCAGCTGTTACATTCCCCACTGTGGGACACTGCTGCCTAGCAACCACCAGCGGGTGAAATACAGCAGCACTGTACAGTTACACGCATTAATGAGTTAGTCAGGTAAAATGTAAATAATGGTGATTATTTGCCACTGAACAGTGGAAACGCGTGATATAAATGCAAACATGTTGAAATCTGAAACATAACAGAACTCTACAGCAAAAGCATACCTCTGAACTTTAGGGTATTTCATTTCTGAAATGACATTGGTTCCTTCGGTCTGGCTATGTTTAAGATCTGGAGGCCACATATTGTCCACCCAGTCAACTTGGTCAATCTATGAAAGCAGAAATAAAATGATCAAAAAATATCATTATCACAAAATGTAAACTAACTGATCATGACAAATATGATTATTCTCACCACTGTTGGTCTTTTGATGAGGTGTTCCAGCTTAGTGTGGCTGAACTCTAAACTAATAACATTAAACAGCTTATCTCTCTCTTCCTCTGGCGTCTCATAATAGCGAACAAACTGAGCCATGCTCATCTCAGAGCCTTTCTGAGTGCTCACATCCATTACATCCACAGAGCGGCGGCTTCCTGGGAGTCCAAATCACAGATTAATATCAATTGTCTTTGCACTTTCCTACAAATTTGTTACTATGTAGTTCAACCATCTCCACAAGATGGTGGATGTTGTGGAGATGTTGTCACTTTTATACAGGCTAGTCATTTGGTTTTAATTTCATAAAGTGTGGTTGCGTATATGCATGCATAAATGTGTTCTTATTTCACCATAAAATGTGTTGAGAAGATATTGTTTCTATTGTTATTAGTATCTTCCACCTGGCCACAAAAAAGTGTAAATATGTTTTATTTATATTACTTACCAACCAGACCTTTAATTTCACTAACTGTGAATTGTGGATCGGGCATTCTGTATGTAACATAAAATGTTGGTTAGGAAATAAAAGCTCAGTCTGAACACAATAAAAATACATATTTTATATTGCTGAAGGAATTTTACTTGGACAGTATCTTATGAAGAGTGCAATGTGATGTCCCTTACCTGATCCCTAAGCCATCTTTCTCTTTGAAGATTAGGGGTTTTCTAAGACCTTCCGTTTGTACATATTCATAGGTAAAATCTGCACACACAAAAAAAAAACACTCTTTAGAAACAGAGCTACAATGAAATGCATGCATGTGTAAATTGTACAACACAATACTTACCCCTTCCATCCATTATGTGCACAAAGTTTGAGGTGTAGATATCACTGGTGAGCTTCTCTTCTACACTAAATCCCCTAATGTTGGCAATTTCTTCAACATCAGACGGATCGTCGTTTTCGTCGTACATCCTCCGGCAGATGGAGCGCTGCCATAGTAAACAAATGAAAAACACAAACGTATATTTGAGAAAATGTGAGAATATGTGACTACGTTATTAAATGCCTGCTTTCACAAAACCTTATACGTGAACATGCAACGCTATTTAGCGTCCAAGAGTGTCATTTGAACACTTAAAACCTTAGTATTATATAAAAGACTTTTATCCTTTCTGTTCACTTTAGCCAGTTTCATAAACTCATGGTCCATTTGCGCGTTACAAGAAGAGTGAGTGACTGAATGCGAAATTGTGCGTATTTTAATAGCTGTTAACTTTCAATTCAATAGTAATGACAGCGAATATGGTGGTAAAGGTTAGCTTAGCTACTAATTAGCTGCCAGTATCGTTTCTGAAGCTAACGATAGGCTTCACTTCACGTTTATGGCTTCACGGGAGATAGTACACACCAGCTTGCGTCCAGACTCAGCACACGTTTCCGTAGACTGGGCCATCTTCTCTTGTAAACAGCGGCCAGTGTCTCAGTTTAGGAAAAGCATGTTGCTTTGTAGAAAAGTTAAAGCCACACTTAGCCACGCTTTTCGGGTTCAAAACAACAAGGGAACCATGTTTTTGTCTATTACGTCACCACCTGGAACCAAAACATTGTTGGACAGCGACACTGCGTGAACGGATTTTGATTGCCTTCATGTGGACATTTATCACTTCTGGCTTGCTTCTGACAGATGTTGGTCACACTGGTCAGTCATCAGATCTATGTGCAGAATGTGTGCAGCTGTTTGATATGAGCTTGCTGAAGATCATGATGTTACCAAGGGTTTTCAGTTTCATTCATTGTGGTACTCGCAGTTTGTGCGTGACCCGTCACGTGGGTTAGTAAAACAGACGACAACTGTGTGCTGTATAAGAGAAAATTGTATTACTAAACCAAGATCAGGACAGTTGTTATCCTTAAAACACAAGTTATATCTTTGTTATTACTGTGTAGCTAGCTTGTTTTAGCGGATGTTCCTTTGGGCGCAGGGGATTATGGGAAATGTAAGGTGCAGACAACAGTGTCAGTGCAGCACGCTTTGAACGGCTGCTGTTGCTGCTGCTGGTGGTAGTGAAAAAATAGCTTTCTCTGTCAGCTGGCAAGGTTAAGTGTCTTGTCAGTGTAGCCGATTAGCATGCTCAAAGTCTGTTTTGGTTGTGTTTGGTAAAAGTAGCGAAGGAAATACGCTTGATCGGTCAGTCTGGTAATTTATGAGAAGCAGAACATGAGTCTGAACGAGCATTCGCTCCAAGCACTTTCCTGGAGAAAGCTCTACCTCAGCCGCGCTAAACTCAAGGCTTCAAGTCGAACATCGGCGCTTCTCTCTGGATTTGCTATGGTAATATTCTCCCACCCCTCATATTTCTTCCAATTACGCTTTATGTTCTATTACACATAACTTGTAGGGCACTTACCACCGTGTGTTTATTGCATGTGCTGTGCTTGTGTTTTCAGGTAGCCATGGTGGAAGTACAGCTGGACAACAGTTACCCATACCCCCCTGCTCTGCTCATTGCCTTTAGTGCCTGCACCACTGTGCTTGTAGCCGTCCACCTGTTTGCTCTTATGGTCAGCACCTGTATTCTACCCAATATAGAGGCAGTCAGCAATGTCCATAACCTGAACTCTGTGAAAGAGTCTCCACATGAACGGATGCACAGACACATTGAACTTGCGTGGGCTTTTTCAACAGTTATTGGCACGTTGTTGTTTCTGGCTGAAGTGGTGTTACTTTGTTGGGTAAAATTTTTGCCAATCAAACCAAACAAATCTAACAACAATACCGTTTCATCTGGTGTAGCTGCTGCAATTACCTCCACTTCAATTATGGTCCCATTTGGGCTAGTCTTCATTGTGTTTGCGGTGCATTTCTACCGCTCCTTAGTGAGCCACAAGACTGACAGACAGTTTCAAGAGCTTGAGGAGCTATCAAATCTTACCAGATTACAGAACGAGCTGGACAACAGAGGGGACTCATCCATCCTACAATCTCCCTCTTCACATTTCCCTTAAAGAAGAAACAGAGAACCTCTTGCATACCTACAAGCCACTTTTCAGATTTTTGGAAATATTGATTTCATAGTACTGCAAATAATGCATGTATTACAGTTTTTAATCAAATAACACTTATGGAGTTGTCATAATTGAAGTCTATTAAAAGTCTTAAGTTGTTTTTTTGTGTGTGTTTTTATATGTAACTTGTACTGTAACAGAATATCTGAAATAATTTCAGCTGCTTGATATTTTCTTATTGCACACTGTTGAAAGATTACTTTTTTATTATTTGTGCTTTATGAACCACATTCATGTATTATTGTGTTTGTAGTATGTGAACAGTTTGCTATTAAAACTGCATGTTATTTGAAAGGAATTACAACACATGCTAAAGATCAGTATTATTAATAACATAATAAGGGTATTTAACTTTCATTTCAAATTTCTTTGACAAAGTACCTGTGAACTCAAACACATTAACACATTTTGCTGTAAAATAAAAATGTGCGTATGCTTTCTACTTTTTACTCTTTACCATTCTTTTATTATGGCAGTGGAGATGTCAAACGGGGACTTGTCACTGCAAACAAAATGTGTGGAGTTACATAGAGATGCACATTGTGTTAAAGTGGACTTGTGAACTCAGTTGTTGATAGAAATGATCAGTTGTCAATGATAATGTTAATACCGCAATGATTTTGCCCATAAGAATGTGAGTACAAATGTGACTCCATACTAGCATCTGAAAACAACTAATTGTTATGGAACCCATTAAACACAATCGCTTTTTTGCAGAAATGCATAGAGTAGACACCTTTCTTTTCCAGTTTTTGATGGGACTTTATTCTTGAGTGGCTGTTATCATGTGATCCTTGAAGGTTGACTAAGCTTCAGTCAATACTGCCTGCATATCTACTAGTTGCAACTAAAAATTAAAATTAAGGACAGCTTGTTATTTTTTTCACATAACATAAAGTAAGTCATATAAACTACTACCCGCTATCAGTTCTTTCAATATTACCTGTGGAATTTGATATTTTGGAGGTCTTGGTGCTTCGTTTCTCCCAAAATCAGATAGTGTGCCACATTTTGCTGTACCATCCAACCAAAATCCCTCATAAAGCTGCCCCTGGTCAGAGTAGAAAAACTTCCCATAGCCATTCTTCTTTCCATCTCTCCAGGAACCTTCATACCAGTTCCCATTTGCTTAGACACAAAAATGCAAACACTGAAATTAAGTGTAAACATAGTTATTAGACTACCACTACAAAACAAAAATGCAGCATCTTACCACATCGAATAATGCCTTTGCCGTGACTTTTGTCCTTCCACCACTCTCCTTCATAGATATCTCCACTGGCATAGTACATTCTTCCCCAACCACAACGTGAATCTTCATTCCACTCTCCTTCATAAACTGCTGAACAGTTGTAGAGGAATGTTCCAAAGCCCTTTTGAGCCAAATAAAAGATCAGTCAGTTACATGTTGCATTATAGTATAAATGTTGTAGCAATGTGTATACATATGCATACATGTTTTTTCCCATTTCTCCACTCTCCACAATATTTTCTTGTATATTCATTGGATTGTGGATTTCGAATGCTGTAGGTGCCATATCCATCACGCATTCCACATCTCCATTCTCCATTATAAATTGCACCAGCATTCTTCCACACTTGAGTCCCCTTGCCTTGAGGATGTAAACATCTTTTTAGGTAATTTGTAATTTAATATGAATTCTGTTGCGTTTACGGGTTGTAGGTTACTCCACCATGCTTCTTGTTGTCCTGCCATTCTCCAGTATATTCAATTCCACTGACAGAATAAACAGTGTGCTTCAGTCCATTCTTTTGGGCCTTTTTATCCCACAGTGTTGACAGTGGCTGCTTTTTGTGACTAGATCGCAAGTACTGCATGACTAGGGCTTAAGTTAATGGAACTCCTGAAAATAAAACAAGCCAATAACTACAAACAAGAAATAACACAAAACCTTCTAAGGTCTGTCCTAAGGTCTGTCCTATAGTGAATACTATAACTCACCCTACAAAAAAGAGCTCAACGACGCTATTTCTCCTCGAACATGTTGTTAGCTTGCAGTTTGGAGAGTCCCTCACTGGGAAGCATACGTCGTCTCTTAGCAACGGGACTGTTTGAGGAGTCTCAGGCGATTTTTAAAAAAATATATAAATATAATTTTTAAAATATAAACGCACCTCACCGCCATTTGAGAGTGGGATTTTATTTCATTTGCATTCATATTATGCTATTTCCTTCACACCAGAAACTGCTTAAACCAGTGCACTTGTACTTGTATCACCTGTATAATCTTTCTTTCCACCTAAAGCCTAAAAGATTCACAATCAATCACTCAAATCAATCAAATGTTACTACATTAAGCACGGTCGATCGGCCAAAGGTGCACCTTTTTCTGTATTTCGTGTTGTCTTTTTTTTTTTTTTTTTTTTTGGCACAACACCGGTGACTTTTGCACATGCGCACTGCGGGCCGGGCAAACTCGCATTGAGTGGACTGAAAGCACAGACAGCACAGGTCCATGACTGAACCCAATCCGGCTGTTCGTGTGTGCTCAGCTCCTCTACTACGATGTCAAAATCCAAGTTTCAGATGGAATGGGAGGAACTTGACGAAGAATATCAACAATTACAGGTGACTCTTTGTACATGAACAGTTTTTGAATTTGTGTTTTGTGATACGGGAACATCACAGCTGTAGTAGGTTAGCCACTGTTAGTGCGGTTGCTTCTGACTGGCTCATTCGCCAATCATTTATCCATAGCCCTAGATCAGTGTAAATGCAGTCTCCAGCCACTAATTACAATGATGCGGCAAAACGACTGATATTATTGTTTAAATTAGCTTTCATATGCTTGGCTTTTTTGTTTTAAATGCGGTTTAGCAAGTTGGTAAAGTAATGTCTAGCTCGCTAATGAGTTGTTAATACAAACGCACTGTTTGTTATGTTTGTTTACTTAATAATTGCAGTTTTAGTAGGTACCTTCTTGTTCTTTGCCTCATATTATATGGAAAAAATAAAAATGTTGTGCCCGCACATTAATGTTTTAGCATGCTATCTCATGCTAGCATGTTCTGTTACTGAAACAGCTTAACTTCTTTGATCTCACCTGCCTGTGTACTGAAATGGTGAGTCGTTTAGCAATACATGTTTAGAAAGTGGGTCTAAATGGGGTGTTTTTACATTAATATTTTAAAAGCTTAAGTATTGCTAACCGGCCAACAGAACGCTTGATGTAAACTATTTTAAAACTTGTTTTGTTTTTACATTTCTAGGAAACACACAAAATATACAGACAGAAACTTGAGGAACTCACCAGTCTTCAGACATCATGCAGTAATGCAATAAGCAAACAGAGAAAGTGTCTAAAGGATATAAAATACCATTTAAAAAGGTAGGTTGTTTCATTCATTTCTGGTGCAGGTTGTTTCATTCATTTCTGGTGCATGCTCACCTGCTTTCAACAGTAAACAGTTGTGTTGCATTTGACCAAGGGCCATGGTCTGTTTGTATGCTTTTACATCTTATGTGTATTGGACCACTAATGGAGTATTCAAGAGAGCCTGGCTGCAGACCTCCATCTAGGGACCCTACCCTGCTGACCTGGATGCACCTCCTTCACTATTTTTCATTAGTTTACTTCATAAATTACTTCAAAGACATTGAATTGAGTTTTCATTTTAGTTATTCAATTAATAAAATTAACTAGCTTTGTGTTGTCTCTGATCTACTTTGCTTGTAGGTTAATTAGTATTTTTAAACATGTTGTTACAAACCATAAAACAGGTATTTAACTGTCAACATAGGCCTGCAATACAAGGGCATAAATGGAATAGGCTTTCTAGATGTAGTTTGTCCATGAAGAAGTTGCCATAGGCCGGGTCCTGTATCTGCTTAAGCAAAAGCGCAAATCTATAATGGTAATGCTATGTTAGATAGTATCATATTAGTATACTACTACTTTGTTTCTCATGTCGAGTTCTAAAGATATGCATATGCAATAATGCAAATAATTTTGTGTGTTCCCAGGTCCTCTCAAACTTCTGATGAGAAGGAACTAAAGATCTTAGCAGGCATTCAAACCCAAATTAAAGGCAGAGAAAATGTGTTTTTTGATATGGAAGCATACTTGCCAAAGAAAAATGGGTTTGTACTCTTTAATCTTGATTTGTTCTTTTGTCTCAGACCTGGCTTTTTATCATTAATTTTTATTGGAATTTTGTTAACTGTATTTCATTTTCCCCTTCAGGTTGTACCTAAATTTGGTTCTAGGGAATGTAAATGTTACGCTTCTCAGTAATCAGGCAAAGTATGACCTATTAAATTACATAAAACTGGACAGTTATAGAGTATTAAATAACTGAACTGCCATTTTCACACAGATTTGCTTATAAAGATGAGTATGAGAAATTCAAGCTTTATCTGACAATAATTCTACTGTTTGGAGCCATAACCTGCCTATTTTTCTTAAATTATCGGTAAGTTTGTTATTAGCACACTGTTGAGTAGAAAAGTTGTACCCGTGTTTCATATTAATTTGCTTCTCATTCTCATCAGTGTTACTGATGAAATCTTCAACTTTTTACTTGTTTGGTACTACTGCACTTTGACCATAAGGGAAAGCATTCTTATGAGTAATGGCTCTAGGTTTGTACAGGTGGAAATTAAAATCTGTCTAAGTAATGTTTACTGTGAAGTGCTCAATTTGCTTTTTTTAACTTTAGGATAAAAGGGTGGTGGGTCTCTCACCACTACGTCTCCACTTTTCTCTCAGGTGTCATGCTTACCTGGTGAGTAGACTCTTACTTGTAATAGTCGAAATGTAAGATGCTAAAACTCTCTTGTGTTTTGTTCAGGCCAGAAGGATCGATGTATCAAATGTTCAGAAGCCAGTTTCTCGCATTCTCTATTTATCAAAGTAAGTTTTTTTTATTAGTATTTATCAATGTCCAGACATATAAACAAAATGATCTCCCATCTAAGTACTAACCAGGCCCAGCCTTACTTGGCTTCTAAGATTTGACAAGGTCAGACTTTGTTGAGGCAGTATGGCTGTTAAACTTGAACAATGCCTGTCTTTTTTTTCAAAACCTACTCCCGTAGTAAGAAATAAGAATTGCAGTGTTTTTAAATGCCATTGAATACCACAGACAACTTATAGAATATACCAATAATGTACTGTAAATTTCCTAACTTGATTGCATATCTCCTAATTTCACAATAAAGGCATATTGTTTTTTGTAAAGGTTAATCTGAAAGTATTTAGTGAGAATGTATTTCAAACTTTTAAGATGCTTATGAAAATGCAGAACTAAGGTTATAAACCACCCATGAGACACATATTGTTTGTCACATGTGAAGTCATTGCGATATACTTGTGATATAGCACTAAATCTAACGTCTAAAGCTGTTGCAAGAAATAAAATGTGGTCTTTATAAAAAAGCTTGCAGAAATCTCACCAAAACGCATATAAGTAGATGAATTCCTAACATCTAAAACCACTGTCATCTGTGCCTTTCTTTTTAGGCTTTTTACAGTTCTTGCAGTATTATTACCAGAGTGGCTGCTTGTACAGACTCCGGGCTCTTGGGGAGAGAAATCAATTGGATCTCACAGTGGGTACGTTGTTTATCTATATTTGGTTGAACTCTCAAGCCATCTGCAACACCATGTGGGAAATATAGGCTAAAGGGCAGCAAGAGAAACAGTTGTTAACATTAAGTGTAATGTAACTTGAGTGGAGTCAGGCCTAGAGTTATCTTTAACCATCTCAAAGGCCCAATCATTTAGTGAGATAAGTGCAACACAGGCCAGCAATGTGGAGGGTTTGCCCCAAGGTCACACTTTTGTGTTTCTGCAGAGGGATTCCAGTCCTGGATGTGGAGAGGTCTTACTTTTCTCTTACCGTTCCTTTTCTTTGGCCACGTGAGTTCACGTTAAAGCTTATAAGTGTGACTTCAGCACATATCTTGCAGAATATTGCAAGTCTAAATGCGGCTGTGTGTCCAGTGTACTGTGACATTATGAAAGATAATGCCTTCCCTTCTCTACAGTTTTGGCAGCTCTACAACTCTGTGACATTGTTTCGCTTGGCACAACATGAGGACTGTAAAGAGTGGCAGGTAAAGACGTGAGCGATTTGAAGGAAACTAATATGCATTTTTAAATTATTTGGGTTAACCTAACATAATTTTGTTTCTAGGTTTTTATGCTGGCATTGACATTTCTAGTCCTGTTCCTGGGGAACTTCCTCACCACCCTAAAAGTTGTTCACCAAAAAATACAGAAATCTCCTGAGAAGGTGAAGAAAAATGACTGAGGATAAACTTCACCCTTCTTACAAGACCAGTAACTTTGAATCAAGAATGCACAATCACTTCACAGTATGATTTCATCTGGAGACTGACTGAAACCAATAGTTTGACTCCGGTTTGATGATGGCTACAGCGTCAAGCCAAAGTGACTGTCCAGTGGCTTTTGTTTTTGAATAATTATTGGTATTGCTCTGTCAATGACTAAAGAAAATATCCCCCAGCTAGCTGAACTTGGCATCATCTTTATGAGGAGGGAAAGAATGTGGTTCAGTGCATAATTATCTATAAATGGTATGCAACTAAACAAGCTCAGAAAAATGAATTGCCTTTGATTACCCAATTCTGTTGTAATACTTTTGTCAAGTGCTAAAACTCAAGCATTGCCTAGCACCATCAGGGAAACTGACTTTGAGAGTGACTCTTTCCTGTTATAATTTCATTATTCTCTCTGCTGAACAATATTTACTTATATTTGAATTTTTGAGAAGATATAGTTATAGGCACTGACTGACAAATGCTGAAGCCTCTGTGTTGCTAACTGGGTACATGTGTCATGCATTGTAATCTGCACTATTGTGTAAAATTGATTCCTGATGAAACTTGAATCCACACATCAGTGGTTTTTGGTACTGTATGGAGTTATTCTTTAACTGAAGCAAGTATGCACCATTCTTAATTGACATGACATTTTGCAATAATTGAATATGAATTTGAATGCCATCATTGTAAGTTTTGTTACAGGATCCTGAAATTGTTCACTGCACATTCAGAAAAAAACTATTACTAGTTGTAGCTGATTATGAAAATATTCCAAGGTGCATTGCCTTAAGGTGACATTAAAGTAACAGACTGTGCGCATAGCTGTAGATTTATTAATAATTGCATTTACAGATTTTTATACAGTTTTTCTACTTCTCAAACGCCTCGGCCCAGCAGCTTATTCAACACTAGTGGGCGCTATTGGAAAAGATGTTGCCGCCTCTGTCACTTATCCAAAATTTTGTTGTTGCTTTCCAGACTCTAAAGTGTCCATATTATACTGTTTCCTGATCTATGTTATAATTGTGTTTGGGTTTCCTCATCAAAAGCATACCTGGAGTTGTGTTTTATTTCTTTTACAGATGTTTAACACGTAAACCCTGCATATTTAATCTGAGTTCTTCTCTCAGTTAATACTCAGTTCCACCTTGTGATGTCGTGGTAATTCATGAAAGGCTCCACTGTGTTTTTAAACTCCATACACCTTCACCAGAATCATTTGGATTATTTCAGCCCTTTCTCCTGAACAAACGGTAAAACAAAGATGTTAACTTGAAAACTACCACTACATGACATCACAAGGTGGAAAAGAGCATTTTGAGCTTTGAAGATGTAGACAGACTAATGTGAATGAAACAAAACACAACTCCAGGTATGTTTTTGTTGAGGCAACAACATTCTGACATGGCTTAAAGCTCACAAGAGTCAATTTTACGTATAATATAGGACCTTTAAAATATTCCCTCTGCAAATTTGACTTGACCTTGAGTCAGAGTCAGATCTGAACCCAAACAGTTCAAACCAACAAAAACTATGGGCCACAAACGCAATGAATTATTTTCATTATCTCAACTTCACAAAATGAGGCATTTCCTCTTCCTCTTATAGTTCCTTTGTTTCCGTCTAAACGTGAGCGCTCTTTTGGTGGCTTCTTTGAAAATATCTTCCACGTTTTCTTGAAATTTAGCTGAACACTCGAGATATACTTCAGCGCTGATTTGCTTGCAGGCCTCCTCACCCTATTGCAAACATAAAGCACCCTTTGAATGATTAACTTAAACCACGTAAGTAGTAATCACAAAAAGTACTGTATATTTCTTACTTGTGTATAGGTGATGGGTGCTAGATTCAAGACCCTCAGCTTTCTGGCACACTCCTTATCTTTTCTGAGGTCAGTCTTGCAGCCAATGAGGATGAGAGGAGTGTCTCGACAAAAATGCTTCACTTCTGGAAACCACTGGGGAAAGGGGTTTTGCATGTGTTAAGATGGACGTGATTTATACTGACATCTTGTTTTCAATGGGGATCCTGTGTGCATGATTGGGGTCAATGTCCACAGAGGAGTTAATCATTGGAATGCAGCACCACTACAAACCAACATCCAGTTATCATTCACACAGATAAACTAAAAAGTAAAGTTGAGAGTTCACTTAAAACATGCAACTCTTTATTTGTCACTATTGATGCGTACCTTTATTAGAACATTCTCAAAACTGGTGGGGTTAGTCACATCAAAGCAAACTAGAACCACATTGGCTTCTTGGTATGCAAGTGGCCGTAGTCTGTCATAGTCATCCTGCCCTATAAAATAAAATAAATCACACAGTCAATTAAACTTTAAGAAAATGTCACTTTCATATAGTACATTTATGGTTCTAAGTGGTTATACATTTAAGTGGTGTGTATGAAAAAACCACATCCTGTTTTCAGTTTACTTTTTCACTCACTACTCTGCTGCAATTCTGTGCAAGATAAACTATCATGCTCTCCAAGGCTTCCTACTACATATTCAGTAAAAAACAATGTCATATATTGGAGGTGTACTTGCATGAACATAAAAGCCAATAACATCTTTTCATTATCTTAAATGTTGCTATAGTTAAACGCTCATTAAGTGTATAGTACAGGTACATACCTGCTGTGTCATACAGGTTGAGCCTTATCTCCTTTCCTCCAAGAGATATAGTGGTGTTATATTTTTCAAAAACAGATGGAGCATAGGTCTATAAAATGTGTATACATGATTTTGTTACATAAAACAATAAATGACTGCTCAGTCAATCTAATAAATATATATTAATAAATATATATTTTGAAGCAAGTTAAATGATATTGTCTTACCTCTGGAAAGTCACCTTTGGCATACACCATCAGTAGAGATGTTTTCCCACAGCCTCCATCTCCCACAATCACAATTTTAAGTTCATCAGTTTTAGGTTTACCATTGTGGGTCATTTTTCTGTCTCCAGATGATCTCACAGTGAAAACTGACTCTCCCTTTCCCTGGCATTAAGTTAAATACATGGCAAAGAAGACTATATATTTGTAAAAGCTTAGATGATTTACAGTCAGTGTCAAATGAGAGGAACAGACAAGCCTCATGTTTAAGCAGGTATCTGAGTTGGTTGGCTCACCACTTCCTGTTCCTGTTAGATTGAAAATGTTCAGAATGACCCTGTACACTCTACTTTCGGCCTATAGGCACGCTCCTCAACAAAAGCATCTTTGTACATCATTGCAAAGTGTAAGTGAGCTTCCTCTTATGAGTCAGCTGTGGGTGGGTATCTATCTGTTCCAAAAAACATTAGAAACAAAACTACTTGCTACTTGGAAACACCCAAAGAGATATGATATATGATATGATATAATATTATATTTTATTTTATTTTTAGGGGAAGATTGTTTTTGTTGTCCATGCTTTTATGAGATAGCAAGGATAGGTAATTGCATTCTCAGGAGCCCCAAAATAAAACAAGAGACAAAATATGAAAAATAAAAAATAAATCAGTGATGAGATCCATAGGTTTTACCACTACTGGAACAGGAAAAGATTAAGGTGTAAGTAGCATTTATTGAATGTAGACCTACACAGCAAAAACTGGAGGGTTAAAATTTCATGGTAAAATATTTCAGAGTTGCTTTTAACCCAAAAGGTGTTATTTTAACTATTTGAAAATTAAATAGGGGTTCAAGTTGGGGTTATTTGCCAGATTTGATATGGTTGAAGTTAATTCAACTTGCCTTAGTGTTAATTTGGCACCTCCCATCCACCACTTCAAAGTCCCGCGAGAGAAGACCAGTTTGTACCAGTTCTGCACATAATTTCATCTTTTACAATGTTTTAAAGAAAATAAAGGCTTTACATGCACTGAATGTGTGTTTTACAGTGTACCCTAATTAACACTTTACAGTGTGTAGTTACTACTCCCCAGAATATTAAATTTCCTAAAATAAAGTGTAAAAATAAAACATCTATATGTGTTATCCATTTACTCTCAAAGCATTAATATATAACTCTTGATTTCAGGGTTAAACAGGATCTATGGTCCAGTGTTAATTAACATTTCCAAAAAATGTTAAATTAACTAGAACAGATTGGACTCATATAAACCCTGAGAAAATGTTAAAACTGATTCTGTAAGAGTTAATTTTAACACTCCATTTTTTGCTGTGTACATTTATCTTTAAATGGGAAGACAGCCTACAATGATGTAACTTTAGAAAACCTTGAGTGCCGTTTTATGAAATATGCATCAAATTTCATATTTTCAAATCAGGAGATGAAAAACAACCCCATTCAGATCTATAATTAAAACATGTCATTTATTTAAATTTAACAGATAATACAGTATGAGACATTATGAAGTATAGCCCACAGAAAGCTTATGTACACAAAACATGCAAAGTTTAAAAAGTAGATCTAAACATTTTCTGTGTGTTACAGCTACCACTTATGAGAATAAGACTTGGACACAACATACCTATATTTATCAAGAATTAATGATCCGAGGACGCTGCCATGTAACAAGTAAAAATCCAGTAGTCTACAATTTAATGTACCAGCAAATGGGGGATTGTAATGATGGTCCATCTCAAATACAACGGACTTTGAGGCTGAAAGATTAAATGCAATTAGCCCAAATCTAATTATTTTGTTTGTAAAAACATCCATGCTTGTCAGTATAAGAGGGGGAGAGGAAGAAAGGACAGCATAGAAAGTCGCCTGAATAATGTTTTCCCTTAAGAACAAAGCCAGCTGTCCTGTGACAAGGGAGGCCAATCCTCTTTGCCGAATATTCCAGACAGTCCAGTAATGCGCAACCAAGCACCGGGGACAGATCTGTGCGAGAGGGCGTTTTCCCTTTCAACAAAGGCTATTAATAACCTAGTGATCAACTGAAACACAAACATCCAGTAAGACCCTACCATTTGCTACTAAATGAAAGCATTGTTGCCGTAACATTTACGGCTGTCGGCTCCCACCTCGCCAGTGGGGGTAGTTCATGGGGTAGTTGGCTGTGCTGCGCCCGTCTCAAAGCCTCGTGACGCTCCTCGTGACCTGCTCACAGGAATGCGCGCGCCTGATAGTCGACCGTCAGCACAAGCTAACGAAAAAAACTGGTCTGGCTGGCATCTGCCACAACCGGTGCGACTATGGTTTTTAGTCGGTTGCCTATCCTATCCACAGGATAAATATAAATGTGAAGGTTCACGAACCACAAGAAATACGGCTTCGTTAGGCACTTCAACAGCTAATAAAAACGCTTAAATTAGAGTATTCTTGTTTGCAAGACGCAAGTCATGTGTTGGACTATGATAACGCCAACAATAAGGTCATCTTTGGCACGAAAGAGCGAGCCTCATGATGTTATTTTCTCTCACATAGGCAAATCACATAAAGGGGCTCCTGTCGCTGCTGTGGAACGCGTGTTCCTCATGACCTTATATGGCATAGTGGCTGTCATGGCAACCGGCCAGAGCCTCGGATTACAGCGGAGCCGCCGCCAGGCTGATCAAACTGAGCAAGTCCACTGAACCGAGCCACCGTTTCCCCATTGCCTTTATGCTTTTTATCTTTATGTAAATCAGAGCAAATCTTGACTCAAAAAATCCCCATAAAACGAAGTCCCCGGTGCTGCACATCTAGACCCAGTCACCCGAGATGTCCACAGCGCATTCTCCTCCAGTGCGAAGCGAGCCTCACCCAGTAATGGCGCAGTAACATTTGAGAGCACAGTGCTGTCCTTTGTCTCTGAAGTAGCCATTTTGAGAATTAGAAAATCAAGGAAACCTATGTTCATAGTTGGTTGTTACACCTCCACTGGTCTTTTGGATCCAGGCAAATAGACAAGAAATCACTTTTTAATGAGTTTGGCCGTTAAATCTTTGGGATTATTTTGAATACCATCAGTAAGTTTCCACCACAACCTTTTTGAACATATAAATGTTTTTTACAGATCGAGATATAGTCTAAACTTAGATTTCAGATATTATTTAAACCCATGCCTGAAACAAAGAAAAGAAAGTAGTAAATTAGGCCTACCTTTCCATTTAATTATATGCTGTTAATGTAAATGGAAGAAGTGTTAACAGTCATAGCCTACTGTAATCTTGTCCTCAAGGAGATGTGGTTGGCATATTGCTCAGTTAGATGAGACTTGGAAAGAAGCATAGTCCCAGACTGCCACCAGACGAAGTTTTGTTTTTTCACATTCATATCTCTTGTGCTAATGGAGTTGTTGTTTTTCCAGGCGATATCATCCAACCCTTAATCAAAAGGAAGATGAAGCTGCAAATGTTCCTGTGCCTGCGTTTAGGCCTCCAGAGTATAGTGCTTCAAAAAGCAGAGGTAGGCAATGTTTCATGTGGAGGATCAGACTTCAGTCCAAGTGAAGTCAAACAGGGAGTGCAAAAACTTTATAGAACATTGAAATAGCTTTTTGGGGGGACAACCATGCGACTACTTACAAAAGACTACCTTTTTGAAGGCTTTTTGAAGTGGTCAGCAGTCAGCCTACACTTAGTGTAGCCTGTATCGGATGTCTTCTCACTCAAGGGAAGAGTAATACAGCCGAAGCCCTGTTGTTGAGAGAACAGTGTAAATGTTATTTAGGCCCTTAAAAGCAAACCCAATTAAAAATAACAGCAGCACACTGTATTCTTTTTATAACCTGCCCTAAAACCCATAATGCCTATTCAGATTAGAAAGCACAGACAAGTTTAATGTTCATTTGACAAAAGTTCTACAGAGAAATACATTTCACAAGAGCATGCTTTATATACTTTAAATCTCATACATTATTAAGAATAAAAAATGACTTACTTATTGCATCTCTATTCTACAAGGCCACAAATGCCAACAATCCTCCACATATTTTGTTTAGGCCTACTTTGTGTTCACTTAAGAAATAATGATTCCTAAAAGAATAAAGTAGTTTATTTAACACTTTTATGTGTTCACTTAAGAAGAAGAAATACTTTTATAGGCTATGGGTGTGCCATGACCTAGTTAAGACAAAGATGGATTCCAAGAAGAGGAAAAATGTTCAAAATGTCCATTACATTAGGCTATCTTCCTTCTTCTCAATCCTTTAAAGGGATGAATCATAGTTTTATCATAGTCCATGGAAGGTCAAATGTAAGATCCCTTTAGGAACAAAGGAAACCCATATAGGCCATGAGTCCTGTTTCAGGAAAATGGCTGCCGAGAGCGATCTGCCCCCTCTCTCTGCTCTCTGTTGAAGGACTTCTGAGTTGTGCCTCTAATAGCAGTCAGCTCCTCTGCTGCTGCTTTCTGATTGGCCAAGCGCACTGCCTCTATTAACCAGCCAATTGCCCGAGTACTGTGCAAAGCCTACCAGACATGTCAAAACCTACTTTAATTTCACAAAGAAATCACTTCAGCGTAAAAATGACATTACAAGGCTTCTCACGTGTGCTTAAGATAATCTACAGAGCAAGACAAATGCCTTTTTAATAGGAAGATGTTACCAAATCTACGGTGTTACACGTAGTCTAAACTATCAAGATAATATAGGCGATGATAATAATAGGATGATAGAACAGGATATCTATGTGAGAAAACAGCCCGATGAGGTAAACATCATAAAACATTATGTTACATACAATCTTAAAAACCCTATGTTGAACCATCCTCACAACACTGAGCTAAGATGCTGCTTTCCTCTTGTATTAAGTAGGAGTCAGTAACTTTCATAACCTTTGGTCTATTTTCCTGTCGCTTTGTGAACGCGCACATCGAAAATATAAACATCGAAAACATAAACGTATTTTAACCATACAACAAAATACTACGCTACTTGCTCTGTATTGATTAATCCAGAAAGCAGATTCTCCACACAAACATCGACGGGAATTAGCACAAAGTTTCATAAAACTAATACCACTGAATAAATATTTAATATGTTTAAAGTCTCTTAACATTTTCCGCCGCAGTCGCGGCATAAAGGCGCAAAAAACAGCGGATGAGTTTGTGGCGAAAGTGCGACCCGCATATACGGAGGCTAAGCCCAGTGCTGTATTGTGGGAGAGACAGAAGCTACAGACCAGAGGCACAATATGTGTTGGCTCTCGCCTAAAAGGAGGCAGTATTCTTCAAGCTAAACCATGTAATGTAAGCGGCGAAAGGAAAGCATTTTTGTCTTTTCGTCAAATAAAGAGATATCACTCTATTGGACGAACCATGTCCAAGCCAGGGGAGAGAAACAGATTGAACGAAGACCATGGCAGAAAACAGAGTTCAAGTAAGCTTGTTCTTTTTCCCTCTTTCTCCAAACCTTCTCTGCTGTTTCCGTAAATGGGATGTGTGCTATCCCACAGCGTGTGATTCTTGTAATCTCCGTGAGATTAAAAACATGCAAGTGTTGCATTTAGTTGTTTTAAGTGTTGCTAACAGCACCGTGTCAAGCGCCGCTGCTTTACTGCTGGATATCGTCGCTCTCGTTTCAGGTTTGGCGAACGGCATGGACAGTCATTCTGGCTCGACAGAGAAGCGGAGTCACCACTGGAGAAGTTACAAGTTGATTATTGACCCAGCTCTGAAGAAAGGCTCCCACAAACTGTATCGCTATGATGGGCAGACTTTCAGCATGCCCGTAAGTGGACTGCATTTACAGCGGCTACAATAGTAACAGAGTAGCCGACCTCCATGATGGGTTCAGCGGGGCTGTAGTGCCATGGCCCCGCGGAGTGTCGACAGAGTTCATTGCAATAGAAAGCTGTGTCCGAACTCTGTAAATCAGCTTCATAAAATCAGCTTCATAACACGTTCATGGGATATGAGTTCTGACTGGGACGCATAACAGCAGTGTCATCCTCTTTTTTTTTTTTTAACATAGAACCCCGGATTACCTCCCGTGGACACCGTCCGTGATCCGAGGATAGGACGACTATGGACAAAGTACAAAGAGACCGATTTACCTGTACCCAAGTTTAAGGTAGAGTTTTCATGACCTTGGGCAAAGCTGATGCCAGTTGTTGTCTGTGGGAAAGGGGCTGTCAAAAGTTGCAGACACACCCCCTTCACTCATCTTAGTGATGTAGAATTCTAAGTGTGACAGCAACAAAAGTCTACTTAACTGCAATAGCTAATTAATCAACACTTCTTTCTTCAAATAAGTGTGACAAGTGTGTTTCTAGCATTGCTGTTTGTCTCCTATTCTTCATTCCCTCAGTGACCACATTTTCAACAATTTTTTCCAGATCGATGACTGCTACATTGGGCCGGTACCTCCAAAGGAGGTAACATTTGCTCGACTGAACGATAACATAAGGGAAGGATTTCTGACAGACATGTGCAAAAAATTTGGGGAAATTGAGGAGGTTGAGATTCTTTATAATCCTAAAAACAAGAAGCACTTGGGAATTGCCAAAGTTGTTTTTGAATCAGTTAAAGCAGCCAAAGTGGCCGTGCAGTCGCTGCACAACACCTCTGTGATGGGAAACATCATCCACGTGGAGCTGGATCCTAAAGGTAAACAATAATTCCACTCTGTCATTTCATCTTTATGTATATATCCTGGGAATTAGGTAATTGAATTTCTTTCAAACTGAAGCTGTTCCCACAAGCCCAGAGCAGAGGGTGATGTGTTGTACTCCCACTGTGCATAATTTCAGACTTGTAAACAAACAACCAGTGCCCTTTCATATTGTTACTATCCAGATAAATCTCACCTTTGTATTCTGTCAGATCTCAAATAAATGGGAAAATCTATAAAAAATAGTTATTTTCAATATTTAGTGCTTTAGTGCTTTATAATTTACTAAAAATTATGTATAGATAAAACTATTTATTGTCAGTCATTTTAATGACAATTAGACAAATGTGTACAAATATAATTGTACAACCAGTAATCTACTGTGTTTGTTGTCTTTATTAAGTTGTGTGTATAGTATACAATTAAAAATGATCTTGACTAGAATAAGTCAATTGATTTACCACCTTTCATCTACTGTATTATCTATAGATTGAGTTTATATTGTTAAGATAAATTCATTGACATATTACTTGTAAAAAGTTAGCCGTTTCAGGTTTATCAGTACAGAATCTCATACATCATTTTTATATATATATATATATATATATATATATTTTTTTTTTTTTTTTTTTTAAGGTGAGAATCGCCTCAGATACTTTCACCTTCTGATGAATGGCAGCTACACGCCACGGACCCTACCTGTTGGTGGTGAGGAGGCTAAAGTCTCCCCTCGAACCCTTGCAGAAGCCATTTTGGTAATTTCTATAATGTGAAATGTATACATTTTAGACATCTTGGGGAGTGAGCAGTTTCCTCTTAGATATTAGCAATTGTTGTCAAGTTAATATTTTAGGAGCTGACATGTAGTTTCAGGTCCACCTTGTCCATGCAGCAGGTGGGAAGCAATATTATTCTTCTTTCTCTCTGTATATGGAGGAGATAACTCACAGAAATGTGCACAGTTTTGGATTTTATTTAAATTTTTCTTTCTCCTTTCTGTGAAGAAAGAAGAGAAAGAATCAGAAAAAAATGTTTGGCTTACCTTCCATGTGTTGTCTTTGTCTTTAAGGCTTGTGAGCCCATTCGGAGGTTGTCTGAGAGCAGTACTACTGGAGGAGCAGTGCCACCCAGCAACTCCACGACTCCTCTGTCTTCGGAGGCGGGATACTCCAGCCTAAGGCAGGACACACCACAGTCCCAGGGAACACCTCACACCCCTCGCCAGACCAGTACACCCTTTTCTCAAGACTCCAACTACTCCTCCCGACAATCCACACCTGCGTATCAGTCCAACCGGGCTGAGAGTTCAGCAGGCTATAAATCCCGCAGACATGAGAGCAAGTTTCAGGATGCCTACAATCGTCGTCCAGAGAGGCCTCAGTATCGAAGCAACATGTACCGGAGTTCATCATCAGAACAAGCCCCTTATAAGCAGCAGCAGGTCACTCCACCTGAGCCCCCACCACCAACCCCATCATACAGCTACACAACTCCTACCCCACCTACACCCAGCTTTAAGTCAGCCTTTTCTCCCTACCAGACCCCTCTGCCCCCTGCTTTTCCTCCTTCTGAACCTTTCCATCACCCAGTCCAGAGAGAGACTGACTATCTAAGACCACCTCAGCCTCCGCCGGAAGCTCCTTCCGACTTTGTGACAGTCAAAGATCGGCCAGAAACTCCTCCTATACCTGAGCCCCCACCTGAACCTGTTGCACAACCAACTACCCCACCTCCCCAAACCCCAGAACGCTGCCCCTCTCCTGGCTCCCCAAACATGGATTCTGAACGAAACAGTTTGGATTCCAGGATTGAGATGCTTCTAAAGGAAAAAAGGACAAAACTGCCTTTCCTAGCAGAGCGGGACTCTGATACAGAGGTTCGGATGGAAGGAAGTCCCATTTCATCGTCATCCTCTCAGCTATCCCCTATTCCCCCCTTCACCGGCAGCTCTCAGGGTGGCCAACAGAACTCTCGTCCTTGTAGCACCGGTTTGGAGGACATCAGTCCAACTCCACTGCCGGACTCTGATGATGACGAGCCCATCCCTTCGACTGCATCCCTCTTGAGGCGAATCAGCTCACCCATGCGGGACAAGAGGAGCAAAAGTGACTACAAAGATGGACATTATCGAGGCCACACACCTACAGATAAAATGGACATGGTAGGAAAACTGCTTTTAAAATCTTTCATGTATTTTGCATTACATCATTAACATGCTAACTGCTTATACATAAGAGAAATGCCCTTTTTTATTATCATATTTCCTGTGATGGCTTCTCGCACTGCTTGACTGTTGTTGTTGTGAAGTATTAGCAGCATTAGCATTACACACTCGAAAGATACAGGAAGTGCAGTCTAGTTTCAGAAGTAGTACTAGAAGACTTTCTCTTTTTGTGTTGTCATTTGTTTGAGAGAAGTTAAACTTTAAACTCAGAAATTACAAAAATGCTTACTTTGCTGCATCAAAATAATACTTATCATAGATGGTCGATTCCACAAAACATTTAATACAGAAATATGCAAATGTTTGAATTGAAACAAACTTTCTAATATTTAAGATGGCTTGATTTACACAGCATATATCTGTCCTAGCAAAACTGAAATGTTTTGTTCCTCTTCTGAAAGCTCATGAACATAGAAAAGCACAGTTTGGCTGTTTACCCACACTTCCTGGTTTTACAAGCTTCACTGCCAGGATTGGTCAAAGTGCCTCTTGTCTCACATTTCAACGTACCACAAAGCAAACAGTACAAACAGGTCATTTGGATAACAACACCACTCCCATTCATTTTTACTGTGCTTGTTGTACTTTCTTTTGTTTACTACCATTAATAATGATGAGGATTTAAAACAAGGTCTGTCAAAAAGCTTGTGGCTGTCAATCATTTAAAATTAAATAGACTCATTATATCTAATGTGAAAACGTAATTTTAACTGTTTCACAGGTTGGTTTAAAAACATTTGGGTGTCTCTTTAAAGTGCGTCACATGTGCTTTTTGTTTAAGTGCAGATCAGTGGTAATGTATCAATGATCACAAGAATGACTATATGAATGATGATATGTATGAACAATAAATAGTTCTTTCACTAGCTTGTCATGCCCAGGCCTAATAGTAATAATAATAATAATAATAATAATAATAATAATAATAATAATAATAATACAAAAGTTTTGGCAATTTTCCAAACATTCAGTCACTCTACAACTTCAAGCATTCTTCATTTATTCCATACTTGGCGATGATAAGGTAGCATTATAACCTTAACTGCCATGGGGTAGATTGTCAGCCTCACTTATAAGCCCAATTTTTAAATCTGGGGATAAACACCAGGCCAACAATTACAGACCAATTTCAATTCTTCCTATAATTTCAAAGGTATTAGAAAAGACTGTAGCAGAACAATTAATTGATTATATTGATACAAAGAACATATTTCATCCAAAACAGTTTGGATTCAGGCCAAAATACTCAACAGATATGGCAAACTGTTATTTGACGGATATAATCAAAAACAGTTTAGATCGAGGAAACGTGGTTGGGGCAGTGTTCTTAAATCTTCGTAAGGCCTTTGACACTGTCAACCACAAGATTCTAATACATAAATTAAAGAAACTCAACTTCTCACAGCAGGCTCTTAACTGGTTCACATCATATCTAGAGTCTAGAATACAAAGTGTTCAAGTCAGTGGCACAACATCAGCCCCTCTGGAATACAAAACAGGCATTCCACAAGGTTCAGTCTTAGGTCCTCTGCTGTTCTGTCTTTACATCAACGAGCTACCTAACATCTGTAAAGAGGCTGAGTGCCAACTGTATGCTGATGACACTGTCATCTATGTCTCAGCTAGGACTCCAGAGAAGGCTGCAGAGATACTAAATAAGCAAATGCTCAGTGTCTCAGTGGTTGGAGGACAACTGCCTGTGTTTAAATCATTCCAAAACTGTCTCTATGTGCTTCTCCTTACGTAAAAAAAAATATTAGATCATTTTCAGATATTTATAAACCAAAACCAAATCAACAATGTGGAGGAAGTTAAGTATCTTGGAGTAATTTTAGACAGGCATTTAAAATTTGAACCACATTTTAAAAAAGTATCTAAAACTATTAGAACAAATCTGAACTGTTTCCGTCTAATAAGACCTTGTCTGTCCATAAATGCGGCCAAACTGTACTTCCATGCAATGATCCTTTCCCACTATTCATACTGCATCACTGTGGGGCCAGGCTAGAGGGTCAACTATGAAAAGTGTGGCCTCTCTGTATAAACAAACTCTAAAAGTGATGGACAAGAAGTCCATGAGATTTCATTATTGTACAATTATAGAAAAGCACAATCTATTAAGCCTTGATAATTTTATTAAATATTCTTTTCTAAAATTGAATTTTAAATGTGTAAATAAACTTGCTCCAGAAATTTAAAGTAACATGATTCATAGGTGTAACCCCCGCTGTGTGACCACAAGAGGTGCTGCACATGGTGACTGTAGACCAGCTCAATGCAAGACCACCTTTGGTCAAAGTGCATTTGCTGTTAAGGGACCACAGATCTGGAACCCTTTACCTGCCGAACTGAAAACACTCACAGATCTGAGCCAGTTCACCTGCAAAGTAAAGCAGTGGCTAAAACTAAAGCAAGCTTGTGAACACTGAAGTAATTTAATTGTGTATTTTTTTTAACGCTGTAATAATGTGTTGCATGTCTGTCAATACTTTTGTCCGTTTTTATGTGAGGGACCTGGCCTGCAAATTAGTCTTTGGCTAGACGGCTTATGGACATGGCATCGGTCACTGTTTTAAATGTGGCAATGCTCTCTGTTCTGTCCCTTTTAAATAAACATGATTATGACTTCTGTCAATCTGTGCCATCAGCCCAAATCAATCACCCACTCACCGTATTCATAAGCAAAATGGGTGACAAAGTGTCTTGTTAAAGGACACAACCACATTTTACACAGGCCAAACTCTGCTTACCTTCTGAGATCAGAAGAGATTGTTTATAAATCATGTGTAAATCATTCTTCTCAACTGACATTCATTATTTTGACTTCTCTTTCTTTTCTTAGGGCCATCAGTCGTCAGGAGAAGACATGGAAATCTCTGACGATGAGATGCCCAATACACCCATCACCAGTGGGGACTGTGGCAAAGGCATTGTGGTGAACTCTGCTATGTCACCAATGCAGACACTTGCTCTGCATCCTCCCGGCTTCCCTCCTCTTCACCAGACTGGTTACCCCATCCCACACCACCACTACGGACCACATTCTGGTGTCCCTGGACACCCACATCTGACAGACCCTCATGGTGTTCCCCACCATATGCTGCCACACATGGGTCCTTATGCCCATGGCATGGTTCCCCTCATGCAGATGGAGCTCATGAACTGTTTGAGATGGGAGCAATGGAGCACTGTCCCCATGTCTTTCCAGATGCAGCAGCAGGTTCTGAGTCGCATGGCTCAAACGAGAGGGCCATATTCCTACCCACATTACATGGACAGCTCCTTTGGAGGTCCGTACCCCCCTTTGTCCATGAGTGCATCCCCTATGAGTGGAGCAGGCACCCATGGGCAACCGTGGCAGCATGCTAGTGTACCAAAGTTTAATCCAACAGTTCCTCCTCCTGGATATGATTCCCAAAAGGATGATCCTCACAAAGCTACTGTTGATGGAGTGTTGCTAGTCATAGTCAAAGAACTTAAGGCCATCATGAAAAGGGACCTTAATCGCAAAATGGTGGAGGTGGTGGCCTTCAGAGCTTTTGACGAATGGTGGGATAAGAAGGAGCGCTCAGCTAAGGCAAGTTGATAAAGTAGTGTAGCAATGACTTCTGCTTCTATATACTAATAAATACTATAAATATTCTTATACAGGCATCTTTGACACCAGTGAAAGGAGCAGAAGGTAAAGAAGAAGAAACCAAGCCTAAACCTAAAGAGACAATGGGTTCCAGTCTGTTGGAAAACTGGAACAAGGGAGAAGCTTTAGGTTATGAGGGGATGGGCCTGAGCATTGGTCTACGAGGAGCTATCCGTCTGCCATCCTTCAAGGTAAACTCCATAAGTATCAGCCAGGGATGCACCGATCCAGCTTTTTCAGTTCTAATACTGATACTTCGAATTTAAGCATCTGCCGATACGTGATATTAACCAATACATTTGTATGAATAAAACTTCGAACATTATGAAATGTTCTAGGTCTAAATCAGCCTGATAAAGTCATATTGCATCAAAATCTAAGGCCCAATAGGATATTGATCAACCGATATTTTAAAGCAGACATCCACTCCAGAAAATGTTTCAGTTATCTACGTTGATATTTAATACCAGTATCTGTATCAGCATCCCTAGTATCAGCATATAGATATAAAAACAAAACAAAGCATGCAATGTTTCTTAACATCAGTGTTGTGTTTCAGGTGAAAAGAAAAGGTCCTCCTGACGCTGCTACAGTAACTGAAAGCAAGCGGGCACGGCCCTCGACTCCAGTGGATGACGAGCTTGAGGATGAAAGTAAACCAGTCGATGAGTCTAAAATGGATGGAGACAGTACAGCAGCAAAGCGGCGGCATTCTCGACCTCTTGAACTGGACAGTGAAGGAGAGGAGGCAGACACCTCAGAGAAGGAAGAATCTCTGTCTGATCGGGAGGAGGAGCCAGAAGAAACTGAGGCCAAGCAGGCCTCTTCAAACAAAGTAGGACCACTCCAATATCATGTCTGTCTTCCACTCGTACTGTGGTGCTGATGTGCTTTTGTCATTGTCAGGAGAGTGAAAATGAGAGTGACGATGAGCAGGAGCAAGAGTCATCAACTGAGGGCACATCTTCAGATTCATCTGATGAAGGTAAAAGATATAGAAAATTTAAATATAAATTATGGAAGAAATATTTGGAATGACCAAATACATTTCTGTACTAGAACACGTGTTGTTCAGACAGTTCATAGTTCCTGCTTAGTAATGTAAAGCTCAAGACACATCTTTCCAAGTAACATTTTTTAACCCCAACAGTTCATCATTTATTTTATGTGTAACTATATTTTAATTTTAAAATTGATTGTGTAAACCTTTTTTCAGGCTTAGAGTTATAATTATAAATGATTATCAAGATTAAATATACAGAAGTGGATGATGTGGTAATGACATCATCATCACAGCATTTATTCTTCATGCAAACATCGTCTCCATGTGTTGTTTTTTAATCCAAATGCATATGTAAAGTCTATCTTTGCTCTGAACATGTATCTAGCACAAGATAACTGATGATATCTTTACATCTCACAGAAGAGGGGCAATCCATCATGTCTAAAGCCAGCTCGGACTCTGGGTCAGAGAGTTCTGACTCTTCTGAATATGAGGTGAGCTCTGAGGAAGAGCAAAGTGAGGAGGAAGAGGATAAAGGGAGTGAGGTCGAGGATGGCAGTAGAAAGACTTCTTCATCCTCCTCTTCATCATCAACCTCTTCTGATGATGAGAGTGACACAAAAGAGGCAGCAAGCTCTCCTTTGGGACGTCTCTCAGAGGACAGGCAAGACCACAAAAGCAAAGAGGAGGTCACGGCCAAGGCCAGACACAGACCACCCAGTCCGATGGAAGAGCCAGAGGAGAAACTCAGGCCTCCATCACCTGCCCCAGGTAAATATCTAAATCATGTCAATGAGTCCTGTCTTTTTCATGTTAATTTCTTTATTGACTGCTTCAGTTGACATTAATTCATGATTAAATATAAAACATTTTTCTCTTTAGAAAACGATCGAGATATAAGTGGTGATATAACAACTTTGAAGTCTGGGTCTCGGGAGCTTCTAGCAAACCTCCGGCCTCCCACTCCAACTGGTATCGTGGAGGACAGTGACCAAGAGTCAAAAGCCAAAGGTAAAGCTGAACCAGAGGAAGTGGCCTGCACTGATGCTCAACTAACATCTGTAGAGTCAAACTCCTCTGCCCCCAAACCCCTAGCATCTTTAATGCACCTCCCTCTTCCTCCTCACCCCTCTCTGGAGGGGCGCTCCCTCCTCCACCCGCCCCCTGCTTCACTGCCGGACCTCCCCCAGCGGCCTCGGCTTCCTACAGACGAGGATACCCCGCGTACACCAGGCAGGGACCTGTTGGAGCGAGCTCGGAGTCTGGGCAAGTCCCAGAGCACCGACACAGTGCCCATCACGCCTGGAGGTGACGCTCCGCTGACCGGCAGCAGTCTGCTGCTTAGCTCCCCTCATATTCCTGGTAGTCCTTTCTCCTACCCTGCTCAGTCTCCTATTCTTAGTGCTGGTGTACCCCGAACACCAGGAAGAGATTTAACCTTCACCCCTGTGTTCCCTGACCCCACAGCACTAAGCCTCAACAGGAAAACGTCCTCTGCCAGCATTGACGATGGTCCTGTGTTCAAAGAGCCGCCTGTCAGTGCTTTGCCAAACCAGACCACCTCTGTTTGTGAGGACCTCTCTACATCTCTGTCACTGGATGTTCCTGTTCCATCTGACTCTGCATCATCCAAGAAGAAGGCTGCACGACTCAAATCCAAGAAGACCCCAGTGGCCTCTGAAGCAGAGGAGTCTCTTAAGGTCATCCCAGAGTCTGTCCCTCAGGAGACATATCTGTCCAGTAAGTCCCCTGAATGCACCACACTTGACTTTAGGGAAGATGAGGTGGAGCTTCAAATGGTCATACCTCCTGAAGATGGATTTGTGTCGTATGATGATGAGGAGCGCATAGTGAAGCCCACTCGAAGGGCGCGCAGGGGCTGGGAGGAGCTGCTGCTGGGCAGCCTGTCTCCTGTCACAACACCCCCTCGTACGTTCTTCAAACCCCGGTCAGATTTCGAGGAGATGACCATTCTGTACGACATCTGGAATGAAGGTATTGATGAAGAGGATGTGCGACTTTTGAAGATCACCTATGAGAAGATGCTGCAACAGGACAACGGCAACGACTGGCTCAATGACACCCTGTGGGTCAACCATCCTAATATCCTTTAAGGCTGCTCCATGCTGTTATTAAGGTAGTTCTTATGACTTGTTTGACTCACAATGTACTTTGATGACTACCCACAGACTGTAAATATTACTACTATGTACAGTATACAGTATATATAGTGGCTGTCCTATTCATTTTGCTGCAAATACTCCAAAAGCTCCCTCTGGTGGTAGAAGTATGTACTGTATATAAAGCTGTTTTCAGATTTAAGTCAGATTTGTGAGATTCTCCTTGACTCCTTTGCACCTACTAACATCCCTGGAGTGAAGAAAAAGCGCAGAGATGATGGTATGAGGGATCACATGACTGGCTGTGCACGAAGTGAAGGATACTATAAAATCGACAAAAAAGACAAGATCAAATATCTCCAAAGTACACGGCTTCAGTCGGAGGAGGTTCCAGTTGATACACAGGTAATAAATAAATGAATAAATGAATATATATATATATATATATATCAATCCATGGGGTGTGGATAATCTGTCATGAGAACCATTGTTTTAAAATTAACTTCTTTTTTTTTTTTAAGGGGATGAGTATTCCTGCTCAGGTCCATGCCTCTACCAGAGCAGGCTCAGAGCGGCGATCAGAGCAGCGGCGTTTGTTGTCCTCTTTCGCCTGTGACAGTGACTTACTCAAGTTCAACCAGCTCAAGGTGAATCCATATTCAGATTTGCATAAAGTGTATACTTATTATTATTATTATTATTATTATTATTATTATTATTATTAGTTGTTACAGGTGGATATAGCTTTTATAGTTATGTTTTATGTACTCACTTTTAGAATCAAACCTAAAGCCAAATTTTGTGACTTTCAGTTCCGTAAGAAAAAGATTCGATTTTGTAAGTCGCACATCCACGACTGGGGTCTGTTTGCGTTGGAACCTATTGCTGCTGATGAAATGGTTATCGAATATGTTGGACAAAATATCAGACAGGTGAGAAAGCCTTATTGCATTTTATGTGATGTTCACTTTTAAGGCTTCTGTATGTTTTTATGAGTACAATTTCTCCTGTTTAGGTGATTGCTGATATGCGAGAGAAGCGCTATGAAGAGGAGGGAATTGGTAGCAGTTATATGTTTCGTGTTGATCATGATACAATTATAGATGCAACCAAGTGTGGCAACTTTGCCCGCTTTATCAACCATAGCTGTAATGTAAGGAACAAAATGACTGTTTTACATTTCTCTGAGCATTGTTTGCGCATTGTAATTGCCTTTTTAACTATGATCTTTTCTTTTAGCCGAACTGTTATGCGAAGGTCATCACAGTGGAGTCTCAAAAGAAGATTGTGATTTACTCCAGACAGCCAATTAACGTCAATGAGGAGATCACATACGACTACAAGTTCCCCATTGAGGATGAGAAGATTCCCTGTTTATGCGGCGCGGAGAACTGTCGGGGAACACTGAATTAAGTCTAGCAGCCCCGACACTGCCCCTGACAAGAAGGCACTGTCCTGAACTTCTACAGAGGAGGTTTTGAGGAGCGGGGAGAACTTGACTGGACATGGTCTGTGCTTGTCCAGCTTTCTTCACCCATTAAACTCCTCAGTGTTTACAATTTATGGTGCTCTTGAAATGCATAGCTTATATAATATATGACCTTTTACCCATAATTTACAAAAAGCTCAACATCCCCTCATTCAACATCATTACATCCAGTATTCAAGCACGATTCCTTTGTCCCTTTCTGCCTTTCCATTTACCAAGCTTTAGCATTACCATGTGATACAAAGACCCATCTTTAGCTTTTTCTAATAGAGTTGAGATGCACAAACTGGCAAGAAACTATCTACTCTATGTGGCGATCTGTCAGAAACTCATTCTTGGACAGTGAAGTTTTGATGTCCATTATGGAATTTTATCCTGTCTCTTCTACCTCTTTATAAAAATCAAGTAATGCAATCCTCCTGTCCTGCCACTAAAATTTGGACTCTTTGGATATCATGTCGTCACCAGCTAACAGTAAATCATGCAGCTTCCCAATAGTTTATGCAAAAAAGACAAGCAACACGTTGTGTTGAGGCTATTCCAGTATTTTCTAATTATGTTTTGGCAACATCATGCTTGTTTCTGTGGCTTTGTTTGAAAGTGTGTGAATGAGAGTATTTATGACCTGAATGTGAGTGCACTGCCCCCTCAGGCCACAGAGTAGAAGGCCAATCGTGCAGATAATTAATGTGAAGATTTAATTACCTAATTTCGACTTCTATAAGGCAGCATTCTAAAATAACTGTAAAACAGACCTAATGGAGAAAGTACTTATTTATGTGCCATATAAAGTGTAGGTTGCGTGAGTATTAACATGTACTGCGTGTTTGGTCCATGTCCTTAGTTCTCACTGCGGCACCTCCTCTGTTTCTGCACAGCGGTTTCCCTGAGCTCATCATGAAGAGCTTTTGAATGCACTTTTGTGCTTTGCATTGAACTAACCCACCTTAGACCAAGTCAGTCACTGCTCAACATTGGCTTTGCCTTTTCCCATGTTTATATTGTGTATATGACTTGTATAGAAGATATAAATGTTTTTTATCTTCCTAGGATTCAGAATTTTTAAGCCGCCTCTTTTTTTAAAAGACAAGACTGTGTATTTAAAATATTTTCAGGGAACTGTGAAAGGAATCTTAAGGGTTTCAAATGGTGTACAGGACAGAGCCTCCACTTCCCTCTGAGAGATTGTTTCTTGTAGAAACGTCTTCATTTTTCTGCCAATTTGCTCTGTAATTCTAACATGTAAATACTGTAACTGTGAATATGATATAAATATATATTTTTTTGTTTTTGGTAAATGCTACAAGGAACAGCTCTGATCTTTGTAACATATTGAGGTGCGCAAAGAGCTGGTAGCAGGAAATTCAGCTTGTGTCAAGCTTTGTTTTTTATTTTCAGTTGTAAATTCTATGAACATTTGTTTGCGGTGTGAAGTTTAAATAAGCAAAAGATGCAGAATTGGCATGAGAAGAGGAGTCACACATCGCCTGTTCTCATGTCTATTTATTACAACTAATAACAAAATGTATGAAAAGAAAATAAAGCAATTTTGAATACATCCATCAACAATCGTGTCCTCAGTGCTAGTCAACCACACAATGCTCAAATAACCTGTACAAAGATTTTTTCTTGTGTGACTTAAAATTCTTCTGAGTGCTTCAGTGTTGTGTGGAGTTTATACTAAAAAGCTTATGAGTTACATGACAGTTCTGAAAGTGATCTTAAGATTAGATTATACAATTGAACAAAATACAGTCAAGAAACATTAGTTATTGTGAGTTCCAGCTGCTATACTCTCAAAAACAGATATGTCAGGGGGCTCTGGATAGAAGTCTTCTGTGTGTCTCTCTCTCTGTGTGTGTGTGTGTGTGTGTGTGTGTGTGTGTGCGTGTGTGTGTGTGTGTTGGTGACAGGCGGAGGATGGCATGTGATCACAGACAGAGATAACAAGCTCCATTTCATCTGCTGAGGGTTGCCATGAATGTCTTTCACATTGTGATAGACACAGAAATCTGAATGTGTGTTTTTTTGTATAGTCAAATGATCCTCAAGTCAATATTTATGTATCTTGTTTCTGGTTTTAGTGAATTTATGGATGTCAAACTGACAAAACACTTCTAAATGGCCCATCCAATGATATGGTTTGTACAGGTAGTAAAAATATGTATAATGAATAAATGAATACGCATGCAATAAGTCATTATCAGATACAATATTCAAGTCATGTAAGGCACCTGTTTCCATGTTTCTAACCATATGATGACAAAATACATCACAGTGTTCAGATTAGAGTTATATCTTCAGTATTTCTGTGTTGTTCTAAAGTAGTAGAGTAAGGAGCTCTAGTAAACACAGGTGAAAGAGCCCCAGTACCACAGAGGGGCTGACAGGACGTCCCGCAGCCGATAGGAGGACCCGTGCATCCCTGGATGCAGAGACCATGCGGCTGTATTTGGGGTGGATGTGTCTGTAGTTGTTCTGAAGAGGCGTGACCTGCTCTGCGTCTTCCTCTGTGGAGAAAATCTGGGACGTGAACTGGGCAAGCTGCAAACAGAGGCCAGTTTCCTTCATAAATAAAAGACTCAAAAAAAATTCAAAATAATGAATATCATACTTTCTTTTCAAATATGATGGCAGTGATACTCATTAACAAAAAGACTACAGCATTTGTTTATTTAATACAGAAATGTGAACTAGTAGTTTTATTAAAGGTGCACTATTTCAGATACCTGCTTGGAGATGTTATTGCTTCCAAGGTGTTCCAAGGTATGACATTTAGCCCTATATATCTTGCATTTAATCCATTACAGATGTTTTTATAGCTGAAAATGCCATAACAGTATGTATTCTGACTCGCCTTTCCACAGATATGACCTATAACTTGGCCTGGTGGGGCCAACTGGGAGCGTCACAAGTGTTACACAGTGCAATTAAGGTGACCAGACGTCCCTGTTTACCCGGGACAGTCCCAGTTTTGAGCTCTGTGTCCCCTGTCCCAGAAGATTGATACAAAACCAGTGATTTGTCCCAGTTTGATACAAGAAATGTCCCAGGTGTCCCTATTTTTGACCAATTTGATCCCTGCCAACAGTAAAGAGAGGTATAAATTGTCATTTGTTTAGGTAAAATACAATAAAAGCATCTTAAAAATGACCAAACAAAGAAAAAGTGACTTTTCTGACTCACATGTCAAGTGCAGAACAGTTTTCCTTCATTCACATGTTTCAACTGTTTCATTATTACCAACCACCAAAAAAACAAGGCTGTCCCAGAAATTCTGGTCACCCTGCTTTTAATCTGCCTGGGAAATTAACTGTGCACATCTTTCCATAACGTTGTGTTAGAGAGAGACTAATCCATGTGTCTACTGGAGGACATGGATGTGGTTTATACTAACTTACCTGAGTCCAGGAGATGTAGATGGGGACCTCGTACACTGTCCAGACAACAGCCTGGGAGCACGGGGGAGTGGTCAAACTGCCGTGGTATCTGTAGTACTGGCTCAGGTTGTGCTTTGGCAGAAGGCTCATCAGCGCAAAGGGCTTGATTTTAGCCACTTGTCCTTTTGGAAACAGTGGAAACATAAACAGTGCACCGACACACTCCCACTCAACTGTGAATGTCTGACAAATTCTTACCTTTGTGCGCCACAGAGGAAAGCTTTTGTGATATGTAGTTGAAGTGCACATTGTCCGCATACACCACCTGGATCAAAGGAAAGGTATATTACGGACTGGCAGTATTTTCAACATAATTTATTGTTTGTCATGTATTTAAAAAGAAGGCCTCCATTGCAGGCAATTGTTTTTGTCCATGTACTGGAACACTATTCTATGTTCAAGATTAGTCATTCATCTTATGCTGCATAAAGTAATGGGTGCATTACTTTGGCCATACCGGCTTGTCAGAGCCTGATCCCGTCAGATCTCAGAAGCTAAGCAGGACCGGGCCTGGTTAGTACTTGGATGGGAGACCACTGGGAATTCCAGGTGCCACAGTGGGGCGCCAGTGGCAAAAAAAAACTGTTGTTGTGTCCTTAGGCAAGGCACATTACCCAGATTGCCTAGTATGAAAGTGGTGTGTGCGTGAATGGTGGTGGTGGTCGGAGGGGCCGATGGTGCAGATTGGCAGCCTCGCTTCCATCAGTCTGCCCCAGGGCAGCTGTGGCTACAATAGTAGCATCACCACCACCGGGTCTGGAGTGAATGAATAATGCTCTGTAAAGCGTCTTTGAGTGTCCTGAAAAGCCCTATATAAAACTAATGCATTATTATTATTATTATTATTATTATTATTATTATTATTATTATTATTTTGTGATGAGGGCGCAATGGTGATAAGGCAGAGAATATCTGCATTACTGAACTAGGATAAGTTTTAGTGTATCTTAATAATTATGCTAATGAATTAGTCTTAGTCGGTCTCCAGTGAACTGCCAAGGTGAGAGAAAGTGAAAGTAAAGTGAAGTGTCTTGCTTAAGGACAGAACAACAGTATGCATTAGACTAGAGCCACTGCTGCCTCACTGTGACACCTGGTATTCTCAGCGGTCTCTCATCGTAGTGCTAACCAGACCCACCCATTCAAAATTAGGTAAAATTAGACATCATCAAGGTGCTATGGCTGTTTAACTCAATGCTATAACTTTAACATGTGTGGAGGTACTGACATCAATGAAGAATCCCAGGACAGCGAGCCCCGTAGGGTCGTCTAGAGCCGCAGACACATTTGGGTGGATAGACTTCATGTTGACGATGTGCATCTGAGTGTGAGAGCAGAGCAGAGTGAGTAGGCCCACAGCAGTCACTCTATATGTGGGTGCAGCTCTGTCTACTGACCCTACTGTACCTCCATCGGGTATCTGCGGGAGTCCAGCGTGTGCTCGGAGCCGTTTGTGGCCGGGCTGCCCCAGTGGAAGTGCAGCTGGAGGGTGTGGTACAGACCAGGGAGACCGCCCCCACTCACTGACATCCCACTACCCACTGACAGCACCACTGCAACAGAGAGATGCAATGGACATGAAAACAACAGTACAGCAAAAGACTGATGATTTACCAGACAGAAGTGGTGGGTAAATATGATCAGAGATACAAATATTACACAGGCAGTGTTGTGGAATAAACTGAAGTAGCTTGAGAGGAAAAGAGACATAAGGCTGGGATTCGAACAGAGGAGAAGAATCAGTAAGGGGCCGAGGACCCAGACAAATTGTGGTAGTATTGTCCATTCTGTTGTAGGGAGTATTATACAGTACTTCTGATGATGTAGAAAATAACAAAGACTGAGCTGGTAGTGTGAGGCTGGCAGAGCGCATACATTTAAATTCTCTAGAAGGTAGCAAGTTTGATTTAGTGGGTAAAAATCAAATTGTTTGTAAAATAGATTGTAGATAGAGCCTGTGCTGATCCACCTTATATGTCTGCATTTACTATAATGCACAAAAATGCCCATCTCTGCCACATAAACAGAACCAGCATGCCACCCCATCCACTCACATCCTCTTTACCATTACTATTATCCATGCCTCAAGATATTATTCCTAACTGGAATAATCAGGTTAAAGTCTCTAAAGTCTCTCCTCTTGTTGAAATAGTAGCAAAAGCATTATTGTAGTGCAGGTGAAACTGTACTGTGCTTTAGACATTCTGAATGTAGTGGGAGTTGAAATGAGTAAGCCACAGAAATAAACTGATGTTTTATACTAGGACTACTACTGCTATGCTATTTATGTTGTCCTTGTGCTACATGTGGCGGTGAGCCAAGGATGCACAATAAAGCTATATTCAGTTCTATTAAAGCCCTATATTACACAAAATTGACTTGTGAGCTTTAGGCCATGTATGTTGTTACCTCATCAAAAACATATCTGGAGTTGTGTTTTATTTCATTCTCACATGTTTGAGTAATCCTGTATTAGTCTGACATCAAAGCTCAAAATGCTCTCTTCCACTTTGTGATGTCATGAAGCAGTAGTTTTCAAGTGAACAGCTCCTTTTACCTTTAATTCAGTAGAGAGGGGCAATTCCAAGGCTGAAATTATCCAAATGTTTCTAGTGACGGTGTATGGAGTATATATTAGCACATGACATTGCAGGGGGGAACAGATTTTTCAGTTTGACAGAAGAACAAAGCGTATATATGCAGAGTTTGTGTGTTAAACATTTGTGAATGAAACAAAACACAACTCCAGGTTTGTGATGAGGAAACAAAATTACAACCTAGATCAGAAAATAGCAGAATATGTGCCCTTTAACCAGCTTTCTCCATTAAAATGCACGCTTACCTGAGTGACCGTCATTTTCTAGTGTCCAGTGTCCCCCTTGCACCTCCTCGAAGCCCTCCAGCTGCAGGGCGTCCAGAGAGGTGTTCCGGCTCATGTGGAGGTCCAGGTCAATCGGTGAGTGATGCTTTTCAAGTAACGGGTGACAGGAGTGAAAAAAGTTCCCCCACGCGTAAGGATCTATGGAAACACAACAATCCAATTATTAAACACATTCATAACATCACACATTATGTAAACAAATTAATGTTTGTCACAACACAACAGTGAAGTGAAATCTAACAAGGGACAATTGTATTAAGTGGGGACTCATTTGCATGTTATCTCCATTGTAACTGAGCAAGCCTCTACAGTGCAAGTCATTTAGTTGGTAATAAAAATGTCTCAAAGAAAACAACGCTCCAAAACTTTGCAAGATAGATGTATATTAAAGTAGAACCATATTCTGCCAGCATACATCATGTTTACTTACCACAGTATGGATCATTGTAGCAGTAGTCATCTGAAAGAGATAAATAACATTGTCATGATTTTGATGATTATTAAGTTAAAAGTCATTGCATAAACAACCACATCTCACCTGCTTCAATATATGAAAGAACAACCATGAGGAAGACAGCAGTCCAAATCATCATCCTTGCAAATCCGTACAGGTTTAAAGGCATGAGGTAGACCGGTGGATAAGTGGGATGGATGAACTTAAATAGGAGAGCTGGTAAAATCCAGGTTTTATTTGGTCTGGGTCTGATCGCTGAACCCTGTCATTACCAGTGGTCTTAAGTGATCAACAGGCTCATTGATGCAGGGACAGCTCCAGTGCACCCCCCCGCTGCAGCACGATGTCCAATGACTAGTAACAAGAACCATTCATTCCACGAGAAAGCTCTGGGGATGTGCTGCCTGTTCTAAGGACACCAGAAAATGGTCATCATCTATTTATGTCTCTTTCTTAATTACTAATTACTATTAAGTTTTTTTTTTTTTTTTACGAAACTAAAACACCTGCTAATGTATAGTTTACAACATTGTTCCATTGCATGCCTATCTGATTCATACAGATTAATTGGGATGGAGTTGGGTACAGATTCAGCTAGAAAGAAAATAGGATTTTTAAACAAACTATAAAAATCAATTATTGAAAAAGATTTTCATTGTTCTTCTAAAAACACCCAAATAATGAGTGTAAAAATCTATACATGTGAAAAATGTGATGTAGGCCTATAACAAATAATAAGTATACTCAAACTATTCAAAACAGAATTGAGGTTATTGTGTTAAAGTCCTAAAGCGTCACTCCACTCTCATCCAGGAGCACGTTCTATGATTGGTCCAGTTCTGCCTGTGAACAAAGGGCCCTTTCTATACTCTCTCTACTGCATTTGGCTATCGCTGTCTCCAGTCACAGCGTGGTGCTCTATATCTCCTTACTTCAAATAATTTGAGTCTTTAGGTTAAAGTAGATTTATCCAACAGCCTGTAACCTGTGGGACTTTCCCGTATCAGACCTTAATATCCCTGACATTTGCTGGCAGGATTTCCCTCCACAAGTCAGAGAAGGTAAATGTCGCCACAACACAAAGCGCAATGTCCAGTGACGCCATGGTCATCCTTTATGGTGCAATTTATTTGGCATTTGATCAAATGTAAATCCACCATTTAGAAACACAAGCCCTAGCAAAACAAAGCATCTTTTCAATTAAAGGCTCAGAAATCAATGACAGAATGTATTCTATTTTACAGTATTGAAATTGGGATATGGGACTCACACTGGCAACATACGGGATAACGCAGCTGGTTGAGTTGAGTATGAGTATGGCAGATCTGATAGCTCAAAATGTTGCCAAAGAAAAGCCATTGCAATTACAAACATGCCAAAAGAAAATATTTATCATGCACCACAGGTCCAAAAAGCAGTATGGAAAAATTAGGCAAAGAAACCCAAACCGTCAGCAACAAACTTAATGTTGCCAGAAAATCCACAAGAAATTGTCAAAGCCAAATAAAGATAACTGAATGATGGGCATCTTAAAGCGTAATACAATTTCATTACATTCAGACATGAGATCTACAGAGCATACATGAGATCTACAGAGCATCACACATTTACAGCCATTTAAGAGGCAGATCAGAAGCTGTTGTTACGCTGGTGAATGTGGGGTTCTCGCTTTATTTGTAGCTTAGATGATTGTCTTCCAAACAAAAACATGTTCTCAAATGGGACTGAGACTTTTAAACATCATATTTCTTTCCAAAAAGAGCAAAGAACTCACTGACCCCAAAATACTAGGTAAAATCAGTAACCCAAAGTCTCAAAATGGGCCCATACCGCATCACACTAATGTAGGGGGGGTGAGTGGGCAGCATTCACAACAAAAAGGTCAGGTTGTCTAAAATGGAGCTGCATGCATTAAAGTTAGATCTATTTTCAGTTTTAAAGACTCATCATGTGCATGTCTGATGTCTATATATTTTGCCCACAAAAAAAAATTGTGTGAAGTAAATGCAACTTTTTTTTAGAAGAACATATATATTTCCATTTGTTCAGATTTACATTTCTGGTCAAATTGATTTGAAACTGTTTAGGGCATGTTTGTATAATTTGACGCTGTAGTGTGATCAACATTGAGGATTCAGAAGTGTATTAACAAAAACCTTCCTTCCCTGCCTGAAAGTAGTACATATTAAGTTTTTTTAAAAGATCGTGCACAATATTCGGCATTTGGTAGCTAAATAAAATGCCATTTACATTATTACCCTGCAATCAACTCATAGTGATGTCCCTGTATAATTATCATGTAATACTTTCACACAGTGGTTGATGGGGGAGCTCGGTGCTTGCTCTGTTGTCACATAAAAGCAAGACTACAGTCATATTATCATCAGAAACAATCTGCAGTACCCTAATGAGCTTTAATACAATGTATGTCCAACAATTCTTGTATAAATCTAACCAGAACAAGTCATTTCAAAGTTTACAATTACAAAATATCTTCAAAATAATCTCCTTAAACCCGGAAGAAACCTGCCACACAAATATGAGCGTGAAGGAAGATTAGCTAATGAGAAGTTAGGGCACGCTGCAACAAGCACAGCTAATGAAAACAATGATCATAGAGCAATACAAATTCTTCTGATTCAAAACAAAGAGCACAGGACTAAAAGCTGCGAGTCATTGTTGGTAGGAGCATCACACAGGAGTTTAAACTTGACCAGTGCAGACCTGAGACCTGTATTTACAGGAGAGCATCTGGATCTAAGGCCAGGTCGCAGCAGTTCAAAAGCGTCGCTCTTTTGGGGTTCCAAGTCAAAACACACCCTTCAGTTTACGTCCTGTGTAACTCCTCCTGCCCCATAGTCTTCTGCTCACTCGGATGCCAGTCTATTTAGAAAACATGAAGTCCTTTAATCAAACTATTTATCATTTCTGTACAAACTTCAAATGTCATGACATTTTTTAAATCAAGGTTTCCAAGTGGAGACTGAGCACTGGGCTGTGTCCTTAAGAGACACAGAGGATCTCCTGACCGCGCACTAGTCCTGCTGCTGAGTCAGTCCTATACAGCAGTGCTGAGAGAGGAGTCAGGGGACATTGGGCTTGGAGCCATGGGGCCCTCTGTGGGGGTGTCTGGCCCCACTAGGAGGGTGCTGCTGTCTATGGAGTCCTCTCTCTCCTGAGGCGGGGCCATCACTGACCCTGGACCACGTGGGTTAGGAATATCAGCTTGTAGTCCATCTCCAATGGCATTCATCGGGCCTGGTACCATGGCAACTCCAGTGTGGCCTAAACAGAAAATTATTATTATCAGTGGGTTGGGTTCACATGACATAGCAACATTCATATGGCTGAACTGGTAGGCAGGGGAGATTGTCAAAATGGAGATATTTAGTCCTAGTTTACAGTCAGTATCTCTGTAATTACCGGGCCTATCCTCATGAAAATGTCCTCTCTATAAGCACAAATTAACTTAAGCCGGGGACACATAATATTCTATTTTTAAAGATGTGACATAAAGTGTACAGACAACCACAGACATAGTGACATTTTGCAACTATTATTTATCTCACACTGATATAAAGGACCGTGACACCACGCACTAAAAGGCCTCTGCTCTCATTGTTTTCTACAGTGTCAAGGCCAGAGTTTGTGTTTAACTCGCCAAGTTGTATAAACCATGGTTTGTCTTGATTAGATTTCAAGTTAATCACAGAATGTTTCATGTTAGGCCGCTGCTTTGTGTGGAGTTGGATAAATGGTGTGTGTGCAGGAGTTACGGCGGTTCTTACCCAGATCCACATAGAGCAGACTGTCTGGGTTGATGGAAGCCTCATAAGGAGGAGGGGGGTCGTCCGGGTGGGGCATGTCAGGGTATTTGTAAGCAGCATATGGTGGGGGCGGCTCCTGGAAATGAAAGGCCCCTCCCTCTCCATCATCAGACAGGTGTAAGGGGGTAAGGCCAGTCCCAAACATATCTGGGCCATAGTCAAAGCCAGGAACTCTCCGGCCAAGGTTAAAATGATGCACTGAGACAAAGAAAGATCATTGTCAAATTTAAATTCATAAGAAACATATCTCTGCAGAATGTGATTTAGTGGTGAAGAAAGATAAAAATCTAAAATCGATGCTTACAGTTCCCCCCGATGAGTGTTTCAATTCGCTCCCGCCTCCTCTGACGCAGCCTGTGCACCATGAAGAGCAGCAGGGACAGGATGAGGAAGGATGAGATGCAGCTGACGATCAGCCTCATCCCACTGGCCATTGAGTCAAACAGGCTGTTACCATCTATGACACAAACAGGTTGGTTTAGTGCTCAGCAGATGGACTACCAGTGCACTGAAATGACTAATGTGATCAGAGTTGGTAGAGCCCATGGCACATGGCTGTTACTGATGCCTCCTTGTGGACAAAATAGTTACTGTCCTGTTCTAAGTCTTATTTAAGGTGGGGGAGGTGGGTGTACCTGGGTCGAGGCAGGTGAACTTGCAGCACTCTTTAGGGTCCTTGCGGAAGTGCTGGCAGCCCTGCGGCCGCTCACACAGAGCTGCCACACACATCTCTGGCTCTCCGTCGTGACACGTGCAGCTCAAACACGGGTCGTCTCCTTTTGGGGTGAAGTAGTACCCCTCATTCACAACATTGTCCTTTATATCCACACACGTTTGCCCTGCAAAATAAAATATGTAAAATCAGAAACAAATTCTTAAACTCAAAAGGGACCAGTTGCTGTGATGTTATAACATACTTCTTTTGCAAAGAAAAGGAAACTTCTTATAACAGTTTTCTGCATGCCAGCTATGCAGACCCCTTTCATTCATGCTTTTAATCTGAAAGCGCTGGAGCTGGGCACAGAACACATTGTCCTGGGAGGGAGATGCATCACCAATGGAGGCCAGACCCTCAGGTGGCAGAAATACCTGCATGGCACCTGTACCAAGGAAGGACACTTGTCAAACTTAATCTGCAGCAGACAGAATAACAAAAAAGTGTTTAATTGGTACCTTTATATGCCACTTCCCAGCGGCCCTGCAGTGAGTGATTCTGGTTGGTTATCACATACTGGTAGCCAACCCAAAATCTGAAAAATGTTAGTGGATCTCATTTGTAGGCTTTTATTATAATTTATATATATATTATTTTTTTTAAAGTTTAAATTAACTCACTTGCACTGGTCTCTGCGCTCACAGACCTTGTCATCAAAGTCTACCTCGATCTTTAAGATGAACTGCAGCTCTTCATTGGTCACAAAAGTAGCCAGAGAGCCATTCACTTTCTGACAAGTGTCCACAGCCTGCCAGTAATTCTCATTCCTCAAGTAGACTTTATAACAACTTGCCGTCTTCTCATAGTGGTGCCACCCAGTTGGACATTTTTCTGCAGACAATAATGGGACATTAATAATGCTGTATGTAAATGCATAAAATTAGTCAGTGCATGATTAAGCTTACTGTTGAAGCGCACAGGCTGGGCTACACCAATGACATCTTCACCCTGGTCAAAGCCGTTTCCATAGCGGTACCGTTCCTCCTTTAGAGCTGCAAACACAAGACGCAAGGTCAATCACCACTTCTCAGTTCAGATATGTCTCGAGGCTAAGTTAAGCTAATTTATCTGACATTTTGTGCATCTTGCACCACTGATAAACTCCCAACCTTTCTGCACAGTGTCCCCATTATGAGGAATTTTCAAAACAAAAAGATAATTTTACTGGGCAAGGTGTGTGGTACATGCATTTATTTTGTTCAAGAAAATAATGCAAGAGCAGAGCCCTCCGAATTAGATAAATATTCCAGATAGTATAAAAAAATGTATTTCCAATTGACAGAATATTTAAGGTGACTGAAGATACTTAACAGGAGCAGAGGATACTTTAACTCTACTTCGGTTCATGTACTTAACAGGTTTGACTAGTCCGCCTCCGCCTAATCAGCTACTGTAACTCCAAATAGTTTGATGTTTATGTTGAGGACATTGTGTCAAGTTAAGCCTAATAAAACTATTAGGATCTTCAAATTAGCAAAAATGACATTTTTTTCCCAATTCCCAATTTCCCTCTAATAACTTTTAGAAATGAAACAATTCAAAAGTAATATGTAAATATATAATATTTTTAAATAGATGTATGCATAGCCCATTCAGTAATTATCCCCCTATCGTCTAAGCATGTTGACATGTGCTTTAGTTTTATGAATGAAAACAATCCCAAGGCCTTAAAGCACTGCTGTTGTTGGAAAGCCCGGCTGAGCTACTGCAGTATGCAGGTCACATGTTGTACTCAATCCTTTCAGTAATTCCCATTATGTGGTTACAGATCTGAGGATAAAGTCGTTCGACTTAATAAAAGGGGAAAACAAAAGGATTTGAGTCCAGGCCTTAGCACAGCAATATCCCAGCAGTACTGAACAGGGGTGAGACAGACACATGTAAAGTCACCCTCAGAAATCATGTGACCACAATAATGTTTCAAAAGTACAATGGGCGGTGAACTTAAGTCCAGGCTTTGTGTTAGCCTGAGCGCACAGTAATGTGTGTTTACTCACGAGGACAGTCCATCTCGTCACTCTTGTCCTCACATGCTGTCCAGCCATCACACTGCCAGGACAAAGGGATACACTGCAGCTTTCCACTGCGGCAGGCAAACTGCCCCGGACAGCGTTGCTCTGAAACACAAAGACACAATTCGGATGATCACCATACCTTTACAGAAACACTGTGTCACCAAAATGCTGAAAAAGAAGTTATACTTTTCAAATAATCGAGAGGCACACAGATGAAAGACCTTTATTAGGAAAGTTATAGGAGATAATAAAAATAAAAAACTTCATTATTTGACCGTGTTCTGAGAATGCTGTGAAAGGAGGGGGTAGTCCCCATGTGCCACTGCACTGAAAAGGAGTTATAGTTATAGGAGATAATAAAAATAAAAAACTTCATTATTTGACCGTGTTCTGAGAATGCTGTGAAAGGAGGGGGTAGTCCCCATGTGCCACTGCACTGAAAACTATAGCCAAAGTTCTTTACAAAGTTCTAACTCCATGTGGTGTTGACAATAGTAATAATTTATTGTAGATGTAAATATGTATTTAATACCTATATATTTTATACATTTAAATACAGGCCGGTCACAATAATTGCTATGCAAACCTATTGTTCAATAAATAAAAATATTTTTAGGGGCATTTTTAACTTTTTGCACAATATAATAGTGGGTGACCCAGTGTTCTTGAAAATAAGCAGATTTTAGTTGTTTTTAACCACACAAACAGAAACACACACTACACACAATATAGTCTTGTGATTTCTGATCCCTCCACAGATGTCTCCAGTCCGTAAAAAAACATAAGAATACTTTTGTTTAGAGTCCATAGAAGGTTCAAAAGGTAACCGTATGGATCTTTCTGCTGAGATCCAGCTCTAAGGAGACCTACAGCAGAGACAGAATGAGCAGCTCCTACAGGCTTTTATCTGCCAACATCTCTGAGCCACAGTGTGCGCTAAGTGGGTCTCCACACTATATGTGATTAACATAAGAGACACCCGTGCACGAAAGTGTTTAACTCGCCCCAGGTCGCCCCGAAAACTGCAATGAGACCTGATCATGAGAGATCAAACTCAAGTAAATGCTCTTCATTCTGAACTAACTGTATATTCAATCTTCCTGTACTAGGAAATTGCTTACCTGACAATAATCTGGCCAGAGCTAGTCGTGGACCTGTAACAAATAAAAACATTAGAATAACTATCCTGTGTGTTATTTTGAAAAGTTTAAAGTTGCCCTTCATTAGGAATGGCTCAGTGACTCTAAATGACACTGTAGTTCTCCTGTTGCTCTACTCATTTGTTGTTGTGAGTCACAAAAACATTTGTTCTTGTTTTGCAGGGGCTGGACACCCCAATCACTTCACACTAACTGTAGGACCATTTAAAAGTTGTCTGCTAAATCAAGTGGACGGGAGGACAGCTCTTCTGTGCGTTCATGCCTGACCATGTACACTGGCAACAATTTTTGCAACACTCACATTTTTCCAAAACCACTCTCAGTTCAAATGTTATTCTGCCTCAAACACCACATCTGCAAGCTGTTTCAGGCTTGATATTGTGTAGTAATTTATTGTAAAATCCAGTTACAATAAAAGGGAAGTGTTGCTTCCAGTATTTAGTTCCTTTTGAGTACTACATTAAAGCCAGAGCTTACACAAAATTTATTCGTGTTTCCGTATAAATGCGATTGATCAAATCATGACTGATTTTATTAGACCATGCACACTTTGTATATTTCTAGTGTCAATCACTTCTGTTGAAAGTTCACACCTCACTGCGATTGGTTAAATCCAGCTGTCACTCACTCAGAGCTTTACACAAGCACCTAGCTGGAGGAGTAGGTGGGGAAAAAATGGCGGCATTAGAGCAAACTACATTAAATAATATTTAACTTCAACTGAATTTTATTATTTCTTCAAAGAACTTGAAGTCAAGAAATCATTAAAAAGACAGATTACTAGATATTTTTGGTTCAATTTCAATACTTTGGTTCATTGATAAGACTATGCATGCAAGACTCCTGACTCTGCATGGAGCTGCTCCATCAGTTTGATAACAACTGTCGTGAGGAGAGATCTTTTAATGAAGTGGCCTTTCCTTTTTTTCTTAGTATCAGTTCTGCTTTGTGGAGATGAGAATCTGAATATATGCAGTAGATAATCACTGTGTAGAGCTAATCTTTTCAGCCATAAGGAACAAGTGATATGTTGTACTTGTTTCTAAATGTCATCCATCAAGCTTCAAGATTTTACCCAAATATTAGGTTATTTAATTAACTTATCACTAAGGATTCACCGAGCAGTGGGATTTTGAACAAAGGGATTTTGAACTGTCAGGAATATGATCTTATCACTAAATAATATGCTTTTTGTGCAAAGACATATTTTGTTCAGGAGTGATTGGCCAGCAATGCTTTATGAATATAGTTCCTCTGCATTAGTTGACATATGGGGTGTCCTTATTTCTGTCCTCTGAATTCAAATAGAATAGGTCGCTCAGTTAGTTTTTTTCTTTCACTTTGATGCATTTTATTGCCCATCTAAATGTCTAGACAAATGATTGCAAAAACAAAAGCACCCAAATAGACAGGTCCACTTTCAAATCCAACATAACATATCTGCAGACAGTCACAGACAAAATTTGGTTAACAACTTGGAAGTATTTCTACAGTTTTATTTTTCAGAGAAGCCAACTTCTGAACCAATTATGTGTTGTTTTTAATGAACACACAATTGTGAGCATCACAAGACACAGCCGAGGGGCACCACAAGATGGTTTTGTCTCATGAATCTATGTATTTACCAAATGCAACTTATAGTGAATAAAAGCTGAACAGTGCTTTTTCAAATGGGATAAATGTAATCAGTGTGTATATAGACAAAGGAAATTGTTCTTCTAGTTTTGCCAGATCTGTGACATGTTTTTCTATCCTTATTTTAGCAGCCTGGTTCAAGAATATGGTTAAATAATGGTGCACCAAACTACCAAAGTGCAGTCTGCTGAGAGTGTGGTGATACGTGAGACTTTGCATGATGTACCTCAACAATCGTATTAACAATCATATATTTGCTGTAAAATGACGAATCAGATTTTGCCTCATGAATGCACAAGGGTTTGTAAACATAAAGGCCATTGCATCTTTGTATTCCCATGGCACTTATTGCAGTTTTTCTCAGAGATCGGCTGCTGTGGAGCCTACAGCCCCAGCAGGCCTGCGGTCGGACTCGCCGCCTTAAGCCTCTGCTCGGGAAAACTGAGCTGAATGAAGTGCGCTTAGCTCCAAACTGTGATTTGTGCATTTACCTGTCCGTGGAGGGTCCGTTAAAGTGAGGACGAATAAAAGCGAGAAGAGGACAAAACTGCAGCTGTCAGCCTTTGGAAACATTTATCCTCCATTCATAGTATCTCGCCTCAGAAAAATAAAAAATATACACCGAGGATGTGCACCGCCGTCGCCCTTCTTCTCTTGGACTTCAACCATTAACGCCGTTTCGGACCATTTCTGCGCCAACACAAGCGGCTAGGAGGTGAAACGCAGTGTGCAGATCACATTACTATCGAAGAACAGCCTGGTGTGGTTAATTAGGACGCGAGGCTAACATTAGCCAAGAGCGCAGTCGTCCTGTGCGTCCCGCTCCGTGTGGATCTGTGCTGATCCAAGATGGCCGCGGCCTCCCATCACAACAATCCCAAACACGCAGAGGCAAACAGGCATCAGCTGGAGGAGCTGCGGGGCGGAGCTGCGGGCGGAGCTCCGGGGATTACGCCCAATAAACCCGCTGTGTACTGAGCACTTTTATGTATGATTTACCAGCTAAACCTACTGTGTCCCCTTTGTTAACCAGCCAAAATGGACATACAGTGCGGAAAAGTTATGAGTTGTACATAATAAATATCATTGGTCATTTATGGAAATCGCAAAGGACAATAATACAGCAATTAATACAAATCATAATGGAAGATGTTGACAGGACTATTAGTATATTAAGTGGTATAGCCATCTAACACAGGAGGGACAAAGAACTTCTTAAAAATACATACATCAACATTTTGTTCAATAGAGCAAGACCGCTGGCATTAAGTTCAAAGGAAAACAACATATTTAATTAAAAAAATGAACAAGGAAAACAAAACACAGAATCTAATGAACTTGTGCTGAAATGAGATGCACACACTCTTGTTCTTCAAATGTAAATATTGGTATCAGCACTGTATTGTTATGTTTATCTACATTTGTTAACAAATATGGCACTTTCTTTAGAAAAAGTCTGATGCTTTCCTCCGTTTGGGAAGTTGTAGCAAATTGTCCGTAAGGGAAGTAACATCCTGAGAACTCGGCGTCTTGGCCTTGATAGGTGTTGGAGTTCCTGAAGGGGTTGCAGGGCCATTAAATGGGGACTTGCAGGCCACATTTCGGTGGGAAGGTGAAGGAGTGTAACTAGCTCTTAATGCTTTGTCTGTGTATTTACTTGAAGTCCGATTTACAAGTCTCTGCAGGGCAGGGCTGAGGGCTGAGCTCATGCCTTTTGGAGTAAGACTGGAAACAGAAAAAGCATTGATAAAGTTGTTTGTGTATAATCAAGAATGAGCTGGAAATGTTTTTCTTAAAAATCCTACACAATTACCTTGCTAGGTTCTGTGTGACCTTTCGCAATGCCTCCTGTTTATTCGCACGATTCTTGGCAGCCGCTTCATTGGCCATTTTCAAACCAAGTCTTTCCCGTCTTCCTGGTTCTGGGATCTAGGAGAAGGGTATAAAATGTCAATAGTTCTGATTTGTCTGAATATTCTTAAATTTGGGATGGCAGTAGCTCAGCACCAACAAAGGCAGGTTATGTGGCAGCTGTGACTTGAGAAGTTCTCGACATTAAAAAAAAAAAATCATTGGTTGAGCGGTCAGATCCACTGACCCACAAGTTAGCGGTGCGGTTCCAGTTCTACTGATGAATGCTGTCATTGTGTCTTTGGGCAAGACACTTAACCCACCTCACCCTATCTTCATACACTGGTGTATGAATGTGTGTGAATGGGTGAATGGTTCCTTGCTGTAAAGCGTCTTGAAGGTGGAAAAATGGCTACATAAAACTGGGACCATGTGACCAAGTAATTAGAGTATGACTGAATAATGGACTACTGTTAAAAGTGCTTTGAAAAGCTTGTACATTTAAATATGTGCCATTGTTAGTATTCCTACAATTTACCTTAAATGATGGACCATGGTTTCTCTCTACATAAGGTGTGTCAGAGCCATCTAGTCGAAATGGGGTGTTCTCAATCTCACCCCAAGTCATGAGAGGTGATTCAGCTACACCTATAAAACGTATAAAAATATTTACAATGCAAAATGATTTAGGGCAGAAATATTCAGGGCAGTTGGTGAGAGCCACTTCACACTTACCAGGTGCTGGTGATGGGGTACCTACATAGCCATACCCATTTAGAGTGGGAGATTCTTGAGGTATGAGCTCCTTTCCATCAGGACCAACTTTACCCTGTTTAAACTGGACACACAGAGTACATAATATATGCATTAAATGGGTTGGAAAATTTTACTTCCTTTTTTAAAATACACTTTGTAAAATATTACTTGAGCATTGAGGGCTGCAGCCTGTTGTATCTGGCTTTTGTTGAGAGCTTTGCTGAAAGGATCTCCAGAAAATCGTGTATTCTTGTGTATAACCTCTCTTGGTTTCTTAAAGACGGTGTCATCTGGAACTCCTTCATAAAACATAAAACACACAGAGTCCTTTCTTTAAAGGTTTATTCTATGTTTTGTTTACAAAGTTGGAAATGTTGCCCTTACCCTCTGGATAATACATCAATGCGTTCTTGGCTTTATACTCCCAAGTCTCCAGTCCAGCTTTAACACACTCCAATGCTGCTTTCTCTGGTGCTGGTAAAGCCAGATTTTCTTGATGTCGCTGTAAAGTAGACAGAATTGTTTTAATAATTTATCCACAGATTTATCCTTAAGAACAAAAAAGTATATACTGTAAGACAATCATCATACCTGTTTAAATTCATTCTCTGCTTCGTATAACCAGGCATGCCTCAGTTTCTCTTTGTCTTTTGCCATTTCCACTATTTGTTCAAAAGATTCATTATCCTCACTGGTATTTTTGGCAAGAAAACGATCCAGAGTTGGCAATTCCTTTTCTTTCTCTTCCTCTTCTTTAGTGTCTAAGAAAAATATAAAAATATGTAATTAAAATAAAATATTCATTGGTTTCATTGTGCACTTTCCTGCTCTACCTTTATTGCCCAAATTCCTGCTCTGACTGGATGCAGGAGACCCTGGTAGACCGACCGGTGTCTCAAAACTGGCTGGTGTTACATCTTATGAAAACAGAAAAGCTCATGTTAAAAGATCCCATAAAATGACAACAACTAGACTTTCATATTTAAAATATTATTTACAAGGTGCCACGGTCTGTGGTGTGGCTTTTGCGAGAGAAGATCCATATTTAATGGAAATCTGTCTCATTCTCTCTAGATCTCCATTTTCTTCTGCCTCCAAAAATTCCTTTTGTGCTTGTAGTTTTGTAACATCGGGGAAAAAATCTCGTTGAATGATTTTCTCTAAATTCTGAGACAACAAAAACGCGGTCAGCACTGTTCACAAGAGCGATTAAACACAAATTACCTACTATACTGTTGAACAATTTTTTTTGCCATAGCATTAGCAAACAGCGACCTTGTTGGTAATATTAAGAGCAACATGAATGTCTTTATTTTTACCTCAATGTAATCCTCTTCGTCGAGGACTTTCCTCTTCGGCCTATCGTTGTTCTGGTCTTCCAATTGAGTCCGTAGGGCTACAGTTGTGACCGACGAGGGGACCAGAGTCCCGGACAAGGCTTTCCTGACGCTAGCGCTACCCTCCATGTCGACACACTTAACGTTAGCTAGTTTAGTCTTTCACTATAATGGACTTCTAAACAAAGTGGTTGATCGAAAGCAGTTTCCAAAACACCAGCTGAAGCTCAAACACATATCTACTCCGTTATAAGAATAACGGGGTAATGTCTAAACTAGATTATAAGGATCGTTCTTTGGCTAACATTGGCTAACATGTCGTCTGTTTTGGCGTTGTTTGTGCGTCACCGGAAATACGTCCGGTAAAAAAAAGTAACGGTATAAATAAAGCTAGGGTGTCATTGATACTGTTGCCGTGGCAATTGCGATAGCCATCTTGTTACTGTAGGAAGAGCAAAAGTCTAATGGCAAAATAATATAAAACAAGAGCTCCTCCAGCGGGGCAAAATACGCCCGTACTTTGAATTATTGTATATAGAATTCTAGAATCGGAATTCCACCAATCAGATTGCAGCAACAGAACTTAAAGACACTACAAAGCTTTAATGTGTCAAAGCTCAAAGAAGCAGAGAATGTGGGTTGTTCTCGCTTTCAGCAGCAGAACATTTGAGAAGAGAGTTCAGATCTTACATGAAGACAAAGCTTCAAAGACTTCAAAGCTTTGAAGTGTCCACGGACGGACGGAACGGACGGACGGATGGACGGACGGACAGCGCCATACCATAATACGTCCCGTATTACAACGGGTGTATAAATAGAGCCAGTTTGATTAAAGCCTTTTGTTTTAGGTCTTCAAATGAAAAATAGCCTAAGGGTAATTCTGGCATATTTACAAAAATGCTCATTAATATACGTGGTCCCTGAAAAAATAAAAAATAAAGGCCTTGAAGTGCATATGACTAGTTAGACTACTAATTTCACTAAAACATGGTTAACATAAACATATTTAGGATTTTACTAAAAACCTTGTCTAGTCATTTGTAATAGTAAATAAAGCTTATAATTTTACTTCCTGGGTTGACATATGAAGTAGATTTGACAGGCTTACAAAGAAATTTCTATGGATCTAGAGCCTACCGAGAGATGATAAAAAGGACCAAAATATGGTTAAATTGCCCAATAATTATGATTAGACTAATCTGATCTCAGAAGAGCTCCAAAGATGAGCAGGGCTGAGCCTGGTTAGTACTTGGATGGAAGCATAGGCACCCAATATAAAACTATGATAAATATTTACCACAGATGCTATCCCACCAAATCTAAAAATAATTTGAAAAACATTAAACCTCTCACATGCACTTACACAGTATTAATAAGAACTGTGTCGGTCAGAACCTGTTTTCACCAAATCATGAAAATGAATATGCCTTGTAAAATTGGACTCTACAGTATACCTTTTCTGGAGGAGGGTACCCCATCTGTTTGTAATAGAGAGATGACATTGTTTTGCTTTAAATATTCTGCTACATGGAATTATCTTGAATTTATTCAATTACAGGTGTTTTTATTGCTTAAAAATATCTTCAAAAAACATATATTCCTGCTATGAGTGGGGTCACATCTGCACAGATCTGATTTGGTCCTATGGTGTTATCGTGCCTTCATGGTCTTAAATAGTTAGTGGCTCATTCAGCAAGAGCTATAACATCCTCCACCAAAAAAGGTAGGCCTAGAAGGTGCACTTCCTTGATAACTATTCTGTTTACCTAACACAAATAGCAATGATGATTTTTATTAGCAAATATTGTTTGAGTGTGGACATTACAAAAGCTCAAACACAAAAACATGTAAATTAAAGAAAATTGCTTTAAAAAGTGTGCTCCCTGTTAATCTGCACATGTTCTAAGTATAATTTCACATAATTTCACAGTCAGAACATGGCTGACAAACAACACCAAATTTTCAGCTTTGAATTATTTAATACTAAAAAAAGATGGAATGTAATAAATTTAACAGGAACAATGTTACATTCACAAACCAAAATAGTCAACAGACATCTAATATCCTGATATTGATGTTCTAAACTATAAACCATATGACTAGTCATCTTATATTGCTATAAATAACGCATTAATCTTACATGAAATATTTAAAACATTTGCCTTAGCTACCAACATGTAACAGTTAACTGGGATAGGTATGCTTTTATGCTTTTGTTTAATATTGTCCTTTGAATATTAGTTTTCCAAATGTCCCATACTGTATGTGAGTCTCTTCTGTCGTCTCCACTTTGCTCTTCGGTTTTTAAACCAAACCTAGTTTTGTTTAAGAAAACATCAATTGCATTCATATGCTCATATTGGGAGTTAAGAGAATTATGCATAATCCTAAACAATTCAAAAGCAACATGTGTTATGATTCCCATAACCAAACTGAACTTCAGTCTTACCTCTACTCTCTCTTCTCGCAGTTGTGCTCGTGCAGCCAATTTCTCCCTGGTGTTGACATCTGGATATTGGTTTTGGAGGAACAGCTCCTCAAGCGCATCCAGCTGCTCCTCTGTAAAAATTGTGCGGTGGCGTCGGGTTCTCCTCTGTGCATGGCTGTGCAACTGTTCCTCTTTCTGACCATCTTCCAGCCTGCACTGATCTGAGTCTGAGAGCAATGCTGTGGGTGACCATCCATAGGTACAAGCTAAAAAGTAAGAAACGTGTTTCTTAAAAGAAAAGATACACCAGCATTATAAAGCCTACCTTCATGAATGTAGTCTGTCTGAAACACTTCTCCACAATAAGCACAATGGGAGCAGTAGCAACAGCAAAAGCATGTCTGGTGACCAGGATCCACTCTATTTACAGAAGGCTGCCATTTCTCTTTAACTCCAGAACCTGCAACTCCATATGAAGGGCTGTTTGCAAGAGTGTTGGGACATGTATTCAGAATGTTTTCGATGCTAAAAGGGAACTTTTGTCTCTCCATCTATACAGTCCAAAGCATATGTCATTCTTCTTCCTCCTCTTCAAGTGTCAGCTCCTTATACTGAATTTTGCAGGCAAAAAAATAGAAAAACTGTAATCCCCCTATGGACCAGTCACATAAAACGTCTGAAACTTAATTCCTGGCTAATCTGGGCAGTTTTGTGAAGAGGTTAGGGAGGACAGCAGATTCAGTTAATCTTGCCTTATTCCTTTCTCCACGAGAAATCAGATTTCACTACATAAAATGAGAAGTGGAGAGAAGCTAAGATCCTTATTGTTAAGGTTTTAGAGAAAAGGGGATTGCTTGGTATTATATCCCGGGATTTAGTAGGCTAGGTGAACATTTTGGTGTGGCCAGACTGAGACTTATGTTGCAGACTTTAGGATTAGCTCTTAAATACATTTCATAATGTCACTTTTTCTTGACTGATGTTACAAATAATCTGATCAAATTGTATGCATTTGGTGTGTAGTGATGAGCCTCAATCCTAAAAAGACAACCACTTATCTTGACACATGAAGTACACTAGCAATTTATGAGGCGGTTTGTATGTGTGCCTTATCTGTGCTGTGCAGTCTTTTCAGTTTGACTTCTGTGACAATGTGACTGCACAGCTGAGGTAAAGCAGTTAAATTCATCCCTCTACAAATCCTGAGATTTCATACAAGGCAATACACCTTTTTATAAGAATTAATGGATTTCTTCAATCTGTTTTAAGCTTCTTTTGTAAGGGCTTTTGAAAACAGATAACAGCAGTCCTCTCCTTTGTAAACGTGTTGATAGCTTATAGCCTGCGCCTATATCTAATGCACATGTTATAGATCACATCATAGATCCATGATCACATCTGCATCCATTTTAGACTAACAGCTATATGATTGCATGATGTTGAAATTTTACTCAGTGCTCTTTGTTTCATTAAGGATCAACATGTTATATTAACTATAGGTCTAAATATAATAAGTACTCCTACTGATGGCTCCGTGATAAAGCCACAAACACCAAGGCCAATCCGTGGGTTGCAGAATGATGAGAAATTTTCATTTTTTGACCATTTGCGTTACAGACTTTGGGCAAGCATTCAGGATAACTTATTTTAATCATACTCTATTATCAATTGGTTATATTATCATTTTATATTCATTTGTTAGGCGGCACGGGGGCTGAGTGGAAACACTCAGGCCTCACAGCAAGAAGGTTGCGGGTTCGATCTCCGATCTTCTGTGTGGAGTTTGCATGTTCTCCCCGTGTCTGGATGGGTTTCCTCCGGTTTCCCCCATCAACTCAAAACATGCAGCACCTCCTATGAACTAACATCAAGGACCACGACATCCACCTCCTGTGGGCTCACCACCCGCAGAGGGGTTCATAGGGGGGTCAGGTGCTATGAGAATTGGGCAGCTGCCCCCGTGACCCAGCTGGATTAAGCGGGAGAAGATGGATGGATATATTCCGTTTGTTTCAAATCTCTTGAAGATCACAAATCTAAAAATAACCTAGAGCGCACTAAAATGAAAAAGTTGTAGTAAAAACGTGTTTATTTATTTTAATATTTAAATGTGTGGAAGTCTCTGGGTTATAATGTTATTAAATAGAAATGTGGTTCTTTTTATTCTCAGTATCCTACACTGTAAAGCAGAGAAGCGGCAGAGCGCATGCTGGGGCGGCAGGCGCAGCTGCTGAGCGGAAAAGGCGGGAGAAACCTGCCGCTTCCGCGTCCGTCCGCGCAGCAAAGGCACACGGCAAAGGCACAACGCGGGGGCAACATGGACGATAAGTTAATTTTGGCTGTATTTAATTACCCTGAGCTTTACAATGCAACTTTACCAAATTACCGATGCACACAAAGTCGGGCAAATGCGTGGAAAAACATCAGCTTGACACTCGGTCTCCCCAGTGAGTATTTTTAGAGTTAAAAGTCTTATCCAAACTTTATTGACTCGATAATAACGTTTGTCCACTTCGTTTTAAACGCCAGGACTTGGCACAGACGTATAAATGCACACGGCGCTAAGTATTTTCTGCTTTTTAGCTCCCTTTGACCACAGTTTGTTTGTTTAACATGAGCGAATGCAGCAGTCTGTGATGCCGCGGTGCCGTGCTAGCGGTAGCATCAGCGGCGCTGCAGGCCGCGCTGCACACACGGTGCTCCGCGCCTCACAGTGTGGCGCTTTCGCTGGTGCCGCTAGCGGCGTCTCCGTCACGGCACGGAACAGCGGTGAGGCACAACGGAGGGGCACGGCGGAGGGGCACGGCGGAGGGGCAGCCTGCGGAGCGGCACCGGGAGCGGCAGGACGGGGCGGTGGAAACGAGTGCCGCGTGTTTCTTGCGCTTGGTACCGCAATGGCGCCGTGAGCTAAAAAAGACGAGCTCGTCGTGGAGGCGACTGAAAGTGTATTGGAGGGAGATTGAAAGGCTCAATGGCGGCTTTTGGTCCTTGTAAAACTATAGAAGCTCATGTGACAAACTTTAGCCATGGCGCACTCCCTCATGTTTTATTTTTGCAGTTTTCCGGCTTGTGCATCGTTCCGTACTACATGGGCTCTCAGACCCTGCACGGAGGCAATCTGTGAAAACAGCGCTTCTCAAACTTTTCACACCTCGACCTTTCGAGTGTCACCAGAGCTAAACCAGGTCCAACTATTCCAGGTCTAAACTAGCGCTAACCAGGCCGAAAATAGGATTACATAATAGCTTCTAGTCTCGAAAAGCAAATATTGGAACTGCAGATGAGCTGCGCACCCGCGGTACCCGTGCCAGTGTATGATAACCAGTTTTATCACATACATTTTAAAAAGGATTGGTTATGGTGGCCATTGTTGTTTCAGTTTTATTTTGTCATAAAAATGTTTCTCAATATTATTTACTTAATCATAAACGATACATAACTGCCAGTAAAGTTTCTTTTGTTAAACCAGTGGTTCTTAACCTTGTTGGAGGTACTGAACCCCACTAGTTTCATATGCGCATTCACCGAACCCTTCTTAACTGGAAAAATAAAATGTTTTTTTCAAATTCAAAACATAAGTATATATATTTTATTGGTGCACACATGTGAATCCATATTGCACATATTAATTCGACCACTTTCTTTTCCGTTAGTATGAAGGGAAAATATTAATAAATTACAAACCGGGCGTGTCATCATGAATCATAAGTTGTGTCTTGACCACTGCCGAACCTCTGAGATTGACTTACCGAACCCCTGGGGTTCGATCAAACCCAGGTTAAGAACCACTGTGTTAAACACTGCAGGCAGAGCAGTGACCTCTCCTCTGGAGACAAGCACTGAGCACTGTAAACCAAGAAACAGTGCTTTTAGTTTGTGCAGCCAAATTTTCTTTTGTCTTCACAAGTTTTCACATTTGTTTATATTTATAATTTAGATACTGTTGTAAATAACAATTTTGAAATTTGACAACAAGCCTAATAAAATACATGTTTCGTGATTTGTGTTACAGCTGATGAGTGCAAAAGAAAATGGAAGAACATGAGAGACCGCTATTTAAAAGAAGTCCGCCTGGAGATAAAAAGTAAAACACTTTTTGGAGAACCTGTTCAAAGCAGATGGAGATACAGACAGCTAATGAATTTCATTGCACCCTTTACTGGGTCAAGAATTGGTCTGATGGACATGTCTCCAGAGGATGAGCAGGATAACCATGACACTGAATCTGGAAGCGCAGAAGGAGAAACTACACCTACATCAGAAGTGATCAAGACCCCACAGTCCTGCACAAAAACCAATCAGCTCAATCAAAATGACATTAAACCACAGATTGCATCTGTTGCTCACGACGCTCAAATTGCTCAATTAGCAGCACTGGCAAAGATCTCATCTAGTATCTCCCCAATAATCAATAAACCAGGACGGAAACGACGTTTCACCCGGGACAGTTTTCCTGTCACTGATGCAACAAACGCTACAGAATTGTCTCCGAAGTGGCTGTTAAAAGACAACAGTCTTTCACCTGCGACTACCAGACCACGAGATGAAGATGAACTGTTTTTGTTGAGTTTTGTTCCAGCCCTTAAAAGACTTGCTCCTCAAAAAAGATGTGAAACTAAAATAAGGATCCAACAAATAATGTATGAAGCAGAATTCAATGTGTTTGAATCAGAGAAACATTCAGGTGATGTCCAAGACTAAAAAATAACTTCATGAAACCCATATTAAAAATGTGTTGAACATCTTTATTTGCAATGCAATGTATTGATTTGTAGAGGATCTTCACATTTAGTGAATAGTATAGTTAATGTTCATTTATACAGTATTTTACAAAATAAAGTTGTCTACAGTAACATGAATTTACACATTGGATTTCAATTTGTCCATAAAACAAGAGATTGATTTTTTTTGTGTGTGTGTAGGTAGTTTTGTAGAAAAGTTTGATCAAATGAATAAAATTTATTATGCATTCTTTGTGTTAAACAGATATCCTCACTGAGTGTTAAAAATTTAGTAAAATTGTGAGCTAAATAAACACCTACTGTTGAATACTCAAGTCTAATACATTTAACAGTAAGACCCAGTATTCTACATTGAAATATATATATAAATAAGGTTTAATGTGATGGCATTTATGAATCAGATTTGCCATTTTAAGTAAAAGAGAAAAAAAAGCACTAGCTATGTGCTAATGCTGCTTAGTGCCCACTTAGGATCTCTTTTGCATAGTTGGCAGTGGGGATGTTTATTTAAGGCTATAAAATGACTTGAATGCATGAATTTTAACATTCACTTTAATCACTGTAATTATAATTAACACGTCTTTAGGATGATAAAAAGTAAGCAGCACATGTTTAAAAAATCTCTCCGTTGCTCTTAATGTTAATCATTTAATCTAACTGATCAAGCAATCAAAAGCCAAAACATAATTACCAATGCAACAAAGAGGAAAAGCCGTGACAAAAATTGCTCATCCATGTGCTGTGGAGTCCCAGGAGCTGCTGTGAAGAAAATGTTTCTTTTTAGAAGAAAATATGACATTAGAACCATATTCATGAGTGAAGCACGTAAAACTTACCTGGTGGAGGTCTTCCATCATTGATGTTAAACGCAGTGGCAAAAATACCAAACGGAAAGGCACCAATTCCAAATGACATTTGGAATCCTCCATCTCCAAACCCAAAGCCTTGAAATCCCTAAGAAAATACATATAAATTTGTTTCATTGCATCAATCTGTTCTAGTTAGAAAAGAAAAAGGAATTGTGATGCACATTTTGTCTTTATTCCCAAAACAAGTTTTTGCTCAACTCAGCAGGGTGGTTTAACAAATTATTTCATCATAAATAAAGACTCCGACTCAAAAACAAGAAGAAACTTGAATACTTACACCACGATTCTCAGGTTCAGGTCTTTGTCCTTGTGGTCGAGGGGGTGTTCGTTCTCTGTTCAACAGAATAAAAATATTTACAGTTGTCTTTGAGAGATGGAAATGTTTCTGATTCCTAGTTCAGACCTGGGATCCTGCTGCCCAGTGCTCCCTCTCCCGTACAGTGGGATTACTTTATCTCGACTTATTCCGGCTTTACACACAGGACAAACTTGTCTAGTTGGTCGAGTCTCCAACCACTGTATAAAGCAACACGTAAATAAAATTGGCTCTATTTAAACAGACAAACATTTTGTCACTTACTTGGTGCAAACAAGGCCAACTGAGAAGGGAAAATGAAAAGTGAATAGTTAATTGAAGCCTGGCCTGAGCAAACAGAATACAAATATAATGTTACAAAACATTTGGGGCACTCACCAGAAGAGGTGGCCACACAGGCTGATGACTGCATCTTTGGCTGTGTCTAGACATATATTACACTCAAATGTGCTGTCCTGATTTCCAGTGTCGGCAGAAGTCGAGTTGCTGGACGTGGTGCCTGTGTTTTCAGCAGCCGCGAATGTGGCCATTTATAAATAGATCCTTTCTAATCGAGCAAACCAGAGGCTCCGACAGCACCTTTCGCTGTAATAAATACGTACTCGTAAAAAACACGATTTAGCTGTAATTTCCTATTGTTTTTGCAGAGGCATGGTGACATTCAGGCTCTATGGATCTAACAGAGATAAACAGTCAAGTCAATAGCTGCGGCTAACGTTAATGCTAATCATAGGATTGTTAACTTCTGCTGAAAAGTGTCCGCTGAGCCTTAAGTAAAATCAGAACAGAAAAGGCTAACAAAGCACGAACATTAATAAACGTGTCGTCTTAACGTTTAGGCAGCCAAAAGAAATCTAATACGCCAACACTTAGCTACAATCTACAGTCTGTGGTTGCAACACTTTTCCATAACACTGAACACATCCGGATGTAGCAACAACCCTCCCTCCCTCATATGGCCATGGACGGTGTCGCCCCCGTGTAGCTGTGGAGAGTACTGTAGGAGCTAATATGACACGACAACAGCCTTTCCCAGAGTCTGCAGTGCTGCGGCCCGCTCTAGATGCAAAGATCCCACGCACCCTATGAATAATTGGCAGTACGAAAAGTCTCGCATGGGAGTATCACATCGACCGGTCCGGCGAAAAATTTGATAAAACGGGCATCGTAATAATGCCCAAAGTGACGCGTTTTGACTGCGTGTTTGCTAAACTCATCTAGTCCCTGGCTTTTGGTCCAAATTAGCTCAGATTTTACATGTCACATCTACAGACGTGGGTCTAGACCGCATATACGGTCACACGCATTTTTTTTTTTTTTTCGGATCTCCTCACGGTTTTTCCGTAGCACGCTGCACACCTTCATTTCCTGTTTCTTTGATGCCCTCTCACGGCCACAGGCTTTGGCCTACAGAGTTCAAACTCACATCACTATTGTGTGATCCCGGTCTGAATGTGATGAAATATGAAATATAATAAAAGTGAACTCTATAGCGCCACCTAGTGTATACATGAAACGTCAACATGATCGGATTTGTACCAAATCTGGGGATTAAATTCTAGGCATGATTACAAGCAAAAAATATATATTAAGGACATGGTGCATTTTTCACCGTTGGCCAGCAGGGGTGCAAGGATTCCCCCAATAAATAGTTCAAAAATTACTACAGGCATAGACTTTGTCCGATTGTGCTGAAATTTGAATCACTAATGTCTGATCATGGCCTGATTATAATCAACTATAAAGCATATGAAAAGTTACACTATAGCGCCCCCTATCATAGACGTGAAACGTCAACAGATTTGTACCAAATTTGGGGATTAAATTCTATGTGCGACTACGAGCAAAGAAATATATTATGGATATGGAGTATTTTTCACGGTTGGCCAGCAGGGGTGCAATGACTCCCCCCAAAAATATTTTTAAAATTATTGCATGGACATGCTTAGTTCAATCGTGCTGAAATTTCTATCACTTGTACACTGCACGACCCTGATTCCACTGATATGTCAAACACAATTATCAGTGCTACAGCGCCACCTACAGGAATGTACAAAGTTTACTATGGGGAAAAAATATATTTTAATTCATGTAAGATGTCGGTCTGCGCAGCTGTTGGGAAGAGAGAGTGGCGTACCTGGGCAGTCACGAGTCCTCGGCGGTCGCGTGGGAGGGGCGTGCGCACCGGGTCGAGGGCCATCATCGCCGCAAGCGGCTTTAATTTAAAATACATTTCATAGAAAATGTCATGTATACATGACTTTTTAAAAAAAAATATATATATATATAATTGTACATGTAGGCTTAATACTAATATAAAATAGTTAATGTAATCAAATATATTATGTAAAGCTTATTTCAAAACGAAAACTTTTGGGGGGCCGTACAATGCCTCTGCCCCTCATTAATGTCCTGTTACTAAGTTTGCGTTATTTTTATTCTTAAATTTTTGACACAATTTTGGAAGAATTTTATTGGAAAAAATACAATTGGCATTTTTAAAAACAAAACATTTGCATAAATTTTACAATTGTACAATATCCATTGACTTTGATCTGGATCGTAGATCATCTGCCAGTGCTGCTTCTATCCTTGATGTCAGTGACCGTTTTAGAGTGGTCTTAAAGTCATTACCAATGAAGATATAGAGAACTGGGGACATAAAAGTGTTTGCTGCGGCCAAAGTTGCACCAATCTTTAGTCCAATGCGAAGTACATCCGGGCTGTAGTTCAAGTCTAACTCCAAAAAGATAAAAGTGTGATAAGGAATCCAGCAGAAGAAAAATGAGCATATAAGAGCTGATAAAATTTTATACGGTTTTGCAGATTTAAGTGTCACATTCTTAAGTTGGACTGCAAGCACTATACCACAAACAACAATGATTACGAAAGGAATAACAAAGCCACAAATGAATCGTGTTTGTGCCACTGCTTTGTGCTGTGACTTGAATTTGTAATTTGAAAAACACTGAGTGACTATGCCATGTGCAGTGATATGCCTATAGATCATTGAGGGGAGGGTCAAGAGAGCAGATAGCACCCACACTAAGGCAACAATTACCAGTGCTTTCCATGGGCAACGTTGATTCTGTGACCAAACAGGAAATGAAACCATTACACATCTATCAATACTAATCAGGACTAACAGAAACACACTGCTGTACATGTTGAGAAATAGGACAGAGGAGGTCAGCTTGCACATGAGCAGTCCGAATGGCCAGTGCAGAGTTATCATGTAGAAAACTTCCAGGGGCAGGAAGACACAGAACAAAAGGTTGGAAATAGCCAGACTGATGTACCAGATGGTTATCACTGTCTTTTTCATTTTCCATCCACAGATCCAGATGACCAAGGAGTTTCCTCCAAGACCAAGCACACAAATAATGACATTTATTGTAACCAGTGCTGGAGCCAAAGGTGTCTGGGTGCCAGTAAAAAGGAATTGTCCATGGTCACTTGTGGCATTGTCATTTTCATCGGCTGAAGTGTAGTCATCATAATTGACATAATCCAAATCCATTGTTTCAGAAAAATCTGTAAAAGGATACAAACATAACATCTTGACACTACTTCAAACATTGTTTAAACTATTATTATGGTTTAGCACGTTTTTGAATCTTATTGTTGATATTTGCAATAAAGATGATTATGTATTATGCTGATAATTATTCAAAAGAAAAAATAACACAGAAGAATAACTCTATCTGATTATAATGGAACATATTCAATTCCTTTGTTATTTGACACTTGACTTAACCTATGTAAAAGTGAAATAAATTAAAAACATTCAAATGTACTTACTTTTTCTTGAGTATTGGGAACCACCAGCTCGATATGTCTAACCACCTCAGTGTGTACATCATATGCTTAGAAGGATTCACTTCTCACTTTAGCTTCCTGAGTCAAGGGATTTAACAAGTGACGCAAGTGCCCTGATCTGCCATTCCTTTGTTTATGATAACATTATAAGAATTTCATATGTTTGGGAAAAAATACACTGTGACATCAGTGACAAATTAATCTTAGAAAGATTGGGGACACAAGCGATTTTGTTGAGCTGAAGTAGGCATAATTCAACTACAGTAGATCCAGATGGGGGTAAATCTCATGATCTGGCCTTAGATATTTTTATTTTTTGTAAATTTACAGTAATTTAAAATTCATTTCATTTTATATTTATATTTTCTTTAACCAGGTTATTATTTCTTGCACAGAACATGCTGCAGTTACACAATGATGAACTCCCCTCTTGCTTAATAGTGCAGTCTTCAGTATTTCTGTTGACTGACCTCTGAACTGAACTATTTAGCACTTCCCTAAAATCATGCTGAGTATGAGGCCCTTATTGATGGGACAGCTGCTTGTGGACTATAGCTAAGCATTCATCACCACTTCACCACTGTGAAGAAGCCCAGATCTCATGTGCAACTATTTCTTGAGCTGAAATTCTGAGATACTCTCAGAAACCTCTACAATACATGAAAAACTGCAAAAAGCAGAACTGAAATAAGTGGTCCCTTCAGCTGAGTGGACCACCAGAACCACACTCCTAAAACAAGGGGGTCTAAGGGTGGGCAATTATTTTTTCTCAAGGGTCATCTTCAAATCCAGGATGTGGCAGAGAGCAAGATCAACATGATAATTGGTGAAACTAATGTTCATAAGCACATTTCTGTGAAATATAGGTTACTGTAATCTATTACTATGCTATTCCAAGGTGGAATTTGCCACTTCTGGTCATATACCTCTAATGTGGATAACATACCAGCACTTGTGATTAAAGGAAATTATGGTCATGAAGCTAGACTTGACTGGTCTAAAGTAACAAAATATGATGTTAATAATTATGCATCAAGGACTGATGCTCTGCTGCAAACTGTGAATCTACCCAGGGGATGCACTAACATGTCTTGATCCAAATGGCAAGAATTCGAAGCAGTGCAAAGAACTGTGTGAGTTACATGAAAACATTATTCAAGTTCTGAAAGACAGTAGTCAATGTCTTCAAAATAAGAATCACAAAAGTTTCCATATTAAACCTGGGTGGAATGATTTCGTGGCTGAACATTGCTGCTAGGGAAGTTTGGAAGGGAAGTTTGAACATTGCTGCTAGAGAACTTTGGAAGGGAAGTTTGAACATTACTGCTAGAGAAGTTTTCAAACTCTTGGACATTGTTTGAGTCTAAGAAAGTGACTAATGCTAGATTTAACGAATATGCCCTTCTTTATATTAAAAGAAAAGAAAATATGATGACTCTCAGACTCTCTTGCCAGAGGACTCCAGCACAATGACCACCATAAATTTTGGAATGAAATAAAAGTTATGAACAATGTTAAAACTCCACTGCCATCAAACACTGAAGGTGTATGTGGCTCTGATAATTATGTGTAAACATTATTGTGATCTGTTTAACTCAGTGAAAAGTGACTTTTGTCGTTGATCATGTTGATGTGACTGATGACATGGTGGTTCGTGTCAGTGAAATCAATGTCAGTGTCATTTTAAAACTTGGTGGAAACAAAGCCTGTAGACTAGACAATCTCACAGCTGAGCACTTGAAATATTCAAGTAATAAATTATGCCCTCTGCTGTCCGTGTGTTTTACTGGCTTTTTAACTCATGGAGTCCTGCCCAATTCTATTATTTCTGTTGTTTTGGTTCCTGTCATTAAAGACAAGGCTGCTAATTTAAATAGTTTGCTAAACTACAAACCTATTGCCCTTGCCAGCATTCTCTCCAAAGTATTAGAAAGTGTATTGCTCACAAGATTGAAAGTATAAACTGTATATTTTAACTAATGACAATTAAAAGGGACAAGGAACTGATATATGTATTTATGCACTGAAAGAAATAGTAGTAATAGTATATTGGTTTGAATTTATCTATATTTCTGTTTTATTGATGCCACCAAGGGGTTTGATAGAGTAAACCACAACTGCTAATTATTTTTGGAATTAGTCAATAGAGGTGTGCCAAAATATCCGATTCATACATTTAATGAAAGTGAAATGGGACAATGCTATCTGAGGCCTTTCATGTTAGTGCAGGTGTACGACAAGGAGGGTCTCCCCATTTTTATTTAATGCATATACTGATAATCTGTCTACAGAGTTAAACACTTGTAACAGGCTGTTTTGTTGGAACTAAAGTCATCAATCACCTCACGATGATCTTGTGATCATCAGTCCTTATAGTGCAGGGGTGTCAAACTCATTTTGGTCCGGGGGCCGTATGCAACCTACTTTGATCCCAAAAGGGCCGGATCAGAAAACTCCGTTCTTTCTTCAAGTTATTGTATTTTTCTCCGTGTCTTGTAGTGGTGTTTAAGATTATATTCCTTGAGCAACGCCACTTGTTCCAAACACACTGAGCACAGATTTCCCATTCACCTCTGTCAACAAATAAGAATTAGACTATTTTTCTTGGGAAATCCTGAACTCAGCATCTGCTTTTCTCATTTTTTGACATTTTGCTGATGAGGGTCACGGTCGACAGTCAAAACGATCATCCTTTAAGAGCGTTTGGAAAGAGGAAAGTCTTCATTTGTGCTGCTCTGGTGGGAGTCGCAACGTACAGAAACGCCGGAGACGCTGCTATGCTAAACGGTGCAGAAAATTAACAGAAAAATCTGAAAATTTTAAGTATTTTAATAGAAAAATCAGCCGAGGGCCAGATTAAAGGTCTTGGAGGGCCGGATCTGGGCCCCGGGCCGCACGTTTGACACATGTGTTATAGTGCTAGGATGCGAGCGCTATTAAGACTGTTCAGACTATGGCAGAAAATATGACATTAAGTGTAATCCCACAAAGAGTAACATAATGATTGTGAAGAGTAAAGATGATAAAAAGTTGAATTTCCTGCCTCTTCAGCCAAATACAGACCAAATACAGATGATTGGCGGGATGACAAAGACATGAAGAGACAGCACTGTAAACAAGACACAGGATTGTAAACAATAGACAAAATTGTAAGCTGTATGCCTAGGCAAATATGCTGCTGAGGAAACTGAGTGCGTGTTCTCATGTTAAATGTTCTCTGTTCAGCAGAGCCTGTTATACTGCGCTGCACAAAAAAAAAAAAAAAAGAAAAAAGAAAAGCTAAACCCCCACGCCCACTACCAGGCTCCTCTGCCCCCCTCCTCACATGGATCTACTAAAATAACCATCTGGAGTATTGGGACTAGATTCACTCGCCCTTTTCCGTGATCATCCTCCAGACCCGCCTCGGCTCGGCCTCCTTCTGCAAGGCTACAAGGTTAACTAGGCTAACGCGGCTAACAAACAAGTAGCATTTAAAGTTCGTCACTAACCCGGGCTGTCAACATGGCGGGTCCTGTGGCCAACAAATGCTTTTCTCTTTTGGCTTTCCTCACCAGAAGACTCTCTGCTCCAGAGTTTATTAGCAGATGCTGTTACCACGTTAAGGTAAAGTGTTAAAGTGTAGTAGACAGAGCATAATATTTGTGTGTCAAGGGCTAGCCCATGGATCTGTTAGCCGGTTGTTTAGCTACTGCGTTACGTAGCTTCACGTTAAGCAATAAGTGTGTCATTGACAGGTCACAATAGATGTTATTTGGGTTTTTAATTCAGTGAAACACAAGCTTACTTGAATGCTATTTGTCATGCAATGTTGATTTTATTCTCTAAAAATGAAGTAATTGCCCCATAACTGATGGGCTTGTTTTGGTTTATGAGTCTGATATAACCATAACGTCCTGGGATATAACTTGTGTGTCATTTGCACATATTCAGGTCTCTAATCTTTTTTTTTTTTTTTCATGGTTTGTTTGTGAGATCAGTCAGATCACTTGGGTTATTGTTTTAGACACTAAAACATGGCTCAACTCAGTGGTTGATCATAACAGCTCCTAAAACACCACGTTTGATTACTTGAATAATGAAAGAAAAAACTTATACATCGATACGTGTTGCGAAAAAGGATTGCATATTTTGTGGTTGTCACTGTGACTCAGCAGGATAGTGACAGGGTGACGTGCCTTGTATAACAGTGGAAACACGATAAAAAATGGAAAAGCTTAAATATGCTGTATTTGCTTGTGTTCTCTACCAAGTAACCTTATTTGTTTTTTAGGTGGTGGACCATTATGAAAACCCAAGAAATGTTGGCTCTCTGGATAAAAACTCCAAGAATGTGGGGACTGGTCTGGTTGGTGCTCCTGCCTGTGGAGATGTCATGAAGCTTCAGGTATTTACTTTTTACAAAGCCTCTTAAATCAGATGAAAATATAATGCATAATAGGTGCATAACATATATAAATATGTTGTTTGCATTTTTTGCAAAAAAAAAAAAAAATGCAAAAAATGCTCACAAAATTCATTGTGTGCTTCACTCTGATTAATTGTGTGATTCAGTTTTTACTATCACTTTTATTATTTTGATAACCCTAACCCATTATACATTGGTGCCACCTGGTGTTGAAAAATATGAAGAGCAATATAGAGCAAGCGTTTTAAATTATGCATTACATATTAATACTTAATAATAATAGTAATAATAATATTTGATTATTTCCACAGATTCAGGTGGATGACCAGGGGAAGATAATAGATGCCAGGTTCAAAACCTTTGGATGTGGTTCTGCCATTGCCTCCAGCTCTTTAGCAACTGAGTGGGTGAAGGGCAAGTCTGTGAGTACATTTTCACACTACTTGTATATCTTTCAAAGCACAAAGATATTGAATGCTGATTGTTTGATAGGTAGAGGAAGCTTTGACCATAAAGAACACAGACATTGCCAAAGAACTGTGTCTTCCACCTGTTAAACTTCATTGCTCCAGTAAGTCATAATTAGGATTTATCCTGTCCTGTTTTGCCCTTTAGTCTAAACTGGTTATTGTCTGTCTTAGTGCTTGCTGAAGATGCCATTAAAGCAGCCCTGGCTGACTACCGTCTGAAGCAGCAGGATGAGCAGCAGGAGGCAGCGAGGGTCAACAACTGAACACTCTCATTCATGCTTTTATGTCTGCTCCCTAGTACACTCTCAGACAAACTTCACATGCTACTGCAGTGTTGAGGTACACCCAGTATGTTTCTATACGCACAATATTCTTAATCCTCTGCAGCATTGACTCCAGGCTATTGTCTCTGTACACTTAACTCCTGTCACATAAACGCACATTTGAAGCTGTTGGAGTAGATGATACAGTGGTGAGCCTTATTTATGAAACTGTTTTTGTTCAAAGATTTTGCTCTTTAAAAGCAGTTCTGGCTGTAGTGTGAAAAGCAAAGAGCTTCTCAGGCCTATTTTAATCTTTGAACTTTGATATGCAAATAGCCCAATGCGGCTTAAGAAGGGCCCATTGGCTTTCTTGTTTAGTCAGATAGGAAGGCTTCCTTTTTGTTCAAATAAAATATTAAAAATAACACTGTAGGTTGTCATATTTATTTTTATGGAAGATGATGACTTTTATTGTACACACACTATTTTTGTGATTATATAAAATCCATTACATTAGTATACTAAGTGTTTTAGGCCATAAAACCTGATGATAAATACACATAATAAGGCAAACTCACATGCTTTTGGCATTTAACATTTCATTTAGCATTTTTTTTGTACCAAATTGTTTGCACTTCCATTTTCCCTTAATTTCATGACAGCATTAGCATGAAGGATAAAGCTGACCCATGTCCTAGTAAAGCAAAATACAATTTGTTTACCTTCATTCAATGCAATAAACAGTAAAATACTCTTCAGCGTCAAATGAATGTTTGTATTGAGTCGAGAGGCAGCCTGAAATGCAGAAATGTCCTGCAAACACAACAATAGGGAATATCCCTTTAAAATATTGTAATTGTTCTTGGGAGCAAAATAGACATCCATTGCCCATGGTGCCTCAGAATGCTGTTTTTTCTCCTGCAATCAGCTGGAGCATGGCAGTGTCGTGGATGTGAAGAGAGGATGGGCGTGCGTTCCTATTGATTAATACCTCTTGTGAATCACTTTTAGCAGACAGGCTCTCATCTGAAGAAACCGCTGCTGCTTCGCTGAGAGAGAGTTGACACGGCTCCTCCTCAGGGAGGCTGGGCAACAGTGTGTCCAAGATGCTGTCTCGTGGAAGGATGATCTCTTCAGAGCTCTGCTCCTCCAGCTGGTCTTCTACTGCTGACTTATTAGGCGACCGTAGGCTCCTGGCAGCTCTCATGATGTCTGCTTGAAGCTGCTTGTGGCTGTCCATTGTCTCACTATTCTGTTCTAGACTTGCTTTTTCTGGCAAGTCACTAAAAGGTTTAGCACCTCCAGTTTTGTCCCGATGGTCCACATACATTTTGGAGGGAAAAGAAGAGGGGTAGTAAGCATTGAATTTGCGCTTGCGGCTCATAAAAAAGGCCCCACAGAGGATAAGAAATATTAGGAAGACCAAAGTGATAGTGACAAGGATCAAGAGTGTGTTTTCTCGTAGGAAGTCCTCAACTCGCTTCAGGGCATCTGTGTTCACATGGGGGCCAGCAGGCACAGTCGGGAGCTCAGAGAAGAGGTACGTGGGAGCTAAAGATGATGTAGAGTTGAGGAGTTCATCCTCATCTGTGCTTCCCTCAAAAGTGCTGTAAAGTGCAAGAGGACTGGCCAAAGTGCTGCTGAGGCTATAGACAGTGAGGAGGCTGATCAGATGTGAAACAGCAGTCTTCATTTTGACTTTGTGTCTGCAAAATAGCACAAAAACAGAAAGCATTCTTATAAGGCCTTTCATTTGCCTTTTCTCCACCTCTAATTTCATACACAATGCATTGGGAAGCAAACTAAGTGATATCCAGAATTGGGTTCCCCATATTTTCAGACCATGACCTCCAAAATAACATATTGTAAAATGTGATATAAATATTGGAACCTTTAATAATTGCATTGATTTTTTTTCTTTCATCAATTGGTCAGTCCTCCATTTTGAGTACTTGCGTATATTTGTGTCTCACTATGCTCATTTCTGTAGCTGCAGGACACTACTTACTAAACCACATTTAACTATGATGGTTCTCAAAAACTTTTTAGTGGTATATCTGGTATTATCTGATTACTGGATGATGAACCACCTCAGTCAGTTTATCCACATTCAACATTGTCAGTTAGAGTACATTTGTTAAGTACATTGTATATTAGTAAAACATAATTGCACTATATTTAGGTCAGAGGAATGATCTATACAAAAATAGGAGCAATACTCTGGCTTTGTTTCCACCAGACTTTTGTCTTTCCATCTGCGTACAAGCTGGGTGACAGGAACCTCTGCTCTCATCTGGAAAGGGGGGAGGGTGAAACGTTGTTTTTTTCACAGAATTAGGACCACCACTCGCAATAAACATACTACTGATTAAAATGTCACATCACACACCAGCAAACAATTTGGCACTCACCATCAGAAGTAGCATGTAGTTTGTGGGGTTGTCTGGAAGAGTGATCTGGAGCCAGGGCTTACATAGAGGGGTCTCCTTGCTGTGTCAGATTTCAGCCTGGAGTTCTGTCTGGATAACCATGAGCAAATCCCTCCTTCTGCTTCACTCTCCTCCCCCTTTTCACCAGCCGTGTCTGAGCAGCCTGGGCCTTTCACAGATTGTTCTTGTTAGGTAGTTTTTATAAGGTGTAGGGGTAAGGCGAGGGCTATTCAACCAAACAGAACAGCTAAGGACACAGTTCAAAACTTTCTTCCATATCACAATGTTCAGATCTTGAGTGTTACTTATCACTGACAGTACAGGCTTTTTTGTACAGATTCGCTATGAATAAACCGGCTTTCCACTTACCCAAACACAATGCTAATACTAATGCTAATACTTTTCAAACCCAAGTACCACAACTTTCTTAACATGCAGTACCTTGTTCAATCCCCTAAACCACGCCTAAACTACAGTCAAGATTAATTTAAACACTGTCCAAACCAGGGCCAATATGGCAGACAATTTTAATAAAAGATCAATACAATTTGCAACCCACTGTAATCAGAGAATTTGATTTCATTATTCTCCTAAACTCAAGTGGATTTCAGAACTTATGATTGAGTAATTCATCTATGTGGGTGTATTGGATATTTAACACATTCTATAGTCACGACTGTAGAAATTTTGCACGCCTATGATCAGGTTTTGTTAACAGATCCTGCAATAAATACATGAAAAATACTTAAACTTAAACTTGATAATGTGTTTGAATTTGTGAAGAATATGTCTATATTTCTCTGGCCCTGTCTGGGTAGCTTATTTCTGTCTGGAGACAAATTAAGTGTATAACTGTGAAGGTGAAAATGAATTGGGGTGCAGCTTGTAATAGTGAATGGTTCTTGCAGGAAGAAGTTAATGTTTCCTGTGCAGACCTATGGTGCAGTCCTATGGCAGGAGCTGGGGGATGGAGGAGACCCTCTTTGAAACAATGAGGTGTATTTTCTCCAGCAGCAGCAAGGAGTAATTATACTCACATGGTGTGTGACCACTTTAGGCTAAAATGTGGCTGCCTTTGAGTGGCCTGGCAAGCCAATGCAATCAGTCAAGACAAGTCGCACTTTATATGGTCATTAGGCGCATCGGAGTAGCTCCTGCACCCTCACAGTTTACACTGATCCAGGCTCTGTTGATACTCAAAAAGAAGCACATGCTCCTGAGCATGTGCATATGTACAAAACATTAGCTACTATTTGGAAATAATAAAAAATGCATTTCAAGAAATAGGTTTAATTTAACCTCCACAATAGTTATACATGATTACAATCATGTAAGCTACAAAAAAAAAGAATGTAAAGTGAAAGTGACTTTTTTGTTATTCAGAAAAAACTAAAAATTCAGTTTGTACATACACTGCAGAGAAAAACCCAGTAGAAGACGTATGTACGTATGTATTTTGTTTTTACAAAAAATGTAGAGCTGCGGGCAGAGACAGGGTTAGGTGAAAATAGACATTTTATAAGCAAATTTGCAAATTTGTGTTGTATATACACTTAAGATTAAAGCCTAAGACTATAAGTATGCAGCTCAATTTAGCTTATAAGTGTATACACAATGGACAATTTTAGCAATATTGAATTTGTGTTTAAATATTTCAGGTTGCCAAACTGTTTATGTAAAGAAATCTGTTTGAATAATTCTTAGTAGCATGCTTTAGTAACATGTTTTATAAAAACAAAAAAGGATAAAATACAAATATGGCAGAAGGGATTATGATTATTCTCAGGTGTGGGCCAAGGTTAGGACAAACTAACTCAAAACCAGATATATACAACTGAATTATCTTGACTTGACGTTGACCATTTTGACTTAACAAGTAAAAGAAGAAGTAAATATGGTTCTTTAAAAAAAATGATTAGCTTCACCCTTTTGAATCATAATTTACAAGATAAAAAAAACTCTAACATGATTCACAATTCTGAGATAATGATATTGAGAGCAGTAGTCCCCTGAAAGAACGGGCCTTCCTGTCTCCTGCTGCTGAGTGAAAAACCATCAGGACATCTGCTGGGGATATTTGGGGGACAACATCTTTGATCTGTAAAGTCCTCCACGTCACATGGTATAAAAATCTTCCCTCTACATGGCGCTCACTGCCAGATATATTGGTTCAAAGTGTTCGAATATGAGTGTGCTTTTGTGTTTGTGGTTTCCGTTCTTCTTCCTCCTTAGTAAAGATCACGCTGTGGCCCAAACCACCAGCTTCAAAAAGGAAGCAGTGACGGTATTCACCCCCCACACACATCTGATACACTTTCTGATGTATCAGCTCTACCTTTGCATCTGTTAAAAATACTTTGACTGATATCTAGATACATACATACAGCAATCATATTAGGAAACCACTTACTGCAAATATGAAAATACCTTCTCTATAAATTGCCAGTTAGTTATTTTGGAGTTAGCTGGTTCAAAATTGATCGCAATTTTAATTAATGGTTGGTTAGATGCTGTTTACTTTTAGATATGGGGACAGTTTGATCAGCAAAGTAACACACAATGTTCCCAGTAAGTATTTACAAAGAATGGTTGTCTTTATACATCTGACTTGACAGTAATGGCTTGGTTAAGGTTTTGGGGTTTTCCATGAATAAACTAAGCATATTATTTACATATACACAGCAACAAGTTTTGTCATAGAGTTGTTTTTGCTCATTGCATTTGAATCACCCATAATCTAAACATACCGGTCATTATCTGGTAGAAAACTGCTCAGGGTGAGGTTGTCTCCTATTTCGTCATCACTGTCCCCACAGTTATGCATAACCAGGACCCCATTGCGCACTGGGCTGTGTTGCCTTGTGTAGCGGTTGTGATGGTTGCTTTCAGGCAGCAGTGAAGATATGCACATCATCTCCGTACCTTGCTGCTGTCTTCTCAGTTTGAACTTTCTTGAAGACAGTTTGGTGCAGAGGACTATGGTAGAAATGATAAAACTCGTCGCCACAGCAGCCAGAGATGCAATGATAATCAGACACTTTTTTACCACACCTATAGATGAACAGGGTGGGGCCTCGGTTTTATCGTTACTCTTTTTGGTAGAAGTTGGCAAGCTCGTGGGTAAAGTTTTGGGGAAAATAGGTATCAAAGCTCCTTGTGTGGCATTTGTGGTTTGTGAAAAGTTTGTTGAAAAGCTTGTTGAGAGTATTTCTGCAGTAGTGGTGGATACATTTGTTGAGAGTATTTCTCGAGTAGTGGTGGATAAGTTTGTTGAGAGTATTTCTGCAGTAGTGGTTGACATGTTGGAAAATGCAGTTGCTGGAATTGTAGGAGCTTTGGTTGGCTGGTTGGTAGACTGATTGAATTTGGTATTGGATATGTCTTGAATGGTTTGGTTGCTGATTCTGGTGATTGCAGAAGTGGTAGTTGTCCTGCTATTTTCTTGTAACACAGTTGACATTTTTGATTCTGTCAATGTAGTTTTTATTATTGATTCATTTGTAACTGTAGTTAAGGTTGTTGTCAATGCTGGGGTCTTTGGAGCTACTGGCAATGTGGTGGTATTATCTGACCACTCTGCTTTTGGTGTCACTGCTGTCAAATTCTTCACTGTATCTGTCATGTTTGTTGGTAATATTGGCTGGAATCCAGTTGTCAATTCTTGCATATTTGTTGGCGTTGTTAAAGTTGTATTTTTTGGTACCACGCTGGACTGTTTTGGTGGTAATGTTGGTAACACAGTTGACTTCTCTTCTGCTTCTTTCATTCCTGTTGTTGAGGCTTCTGTAATATTAACTCGAGAATTGCATGTAGTTGTTGTAATGGAAGATGTCTGTTCAGTTCCTGTCACATTGTGGGCAAATGGCTTTCCACTTGCAGTTCTTGTTTCATTTGTTGCTGTATGACCGGGGCTTAAAATAGGTGTAGTAGTTAAGTTTTCTTTGTCAAATATACCGGGTGATGGAGTATTGTGAGGCAAAGTAACTTCTGCAGGAGGATGGGCAGTCTCACTGGTGGAGAGGTTGTTTTCTCTTGTTATTTCACTTCTTATTTCCAGGACTACAAATACAAGTATTCCAAAAAACACAGCAGGGTACATCTTCAGTGTCAGAGACAACATGGTCAATCTAGATAACAAAGAGAGGGGATTTTAATACTTTTTAGTGAATTAAAAGATGTCTTCAGTAAATTGTGATTATTAGTTTTAGTATATTTTATTTTATATTATTAGTGGCCTCTGTTGCCACTGTTCTAGTTGATACAAAAACAGCTGAAGCAGTAGTAGTATTCTTTCTAATTACAAAATATTAAACTAATCTGTGTCATTATACATTAATTTGAGTAATAATATACCTTAGTAATAGTTGCCTTATAGTTTGAGTACTGCAACACTTTAACGGAAAGTGACAAGCTTCAAGTGGGCACTAAGACATGTTACGAAACAGCATGGTTTTGCCACACACTGCACATTTTACAAGCACAACCTCTGCTCCTGTTAAATGGGTGTTTATGTAAAAAGACAACTCAGTTTATCAGTGTTGACTATGAAATATCATTGTTTTTTTACCTTTAGGTAAATTAATGTGAGCCAAATATTTGAAAAAAAAAAACAAGTAATCTTAAACCAGTTAATTTATCCCCTTGAACTTTTTTTTGTATAAATAAAGTTTGTCTAAATCAAATGTTAGTAGTCTTATACTTCTTAATAGCCTTACCTTGTAGTTGGACAGGCCTGGGGATAGACAGACTCACTCAGGGGCTCATTTCAATGTGCCATGGAAAAGATCTGTCATCTGTTGACGAAGAAGCAGGAAATGTAGAAATGCTCACAGCAGCAAGTGTTAACAACTAATATCAAGACTCCCTTCAGACTCACTCTAAATTATGTCAAATTAATAAATGAAAATGCACCTTAATGTATGACAGTTTCATTGGAGCTTGATCTGTCCTGATGCTCTGGTTACTATCTTATAAAAAGCAGCAGGAAGTACTTGCACAAATGACGGATGATGACAAATCACTTGAAAACACCACTTATTTCTAATAGTAAACATTAGCAACAAATAAGGAAAAAAAATATTGTTTACCATTGTGGTAAATGTTTTAACAATTAAAACCAAAAATAGCAATTATTATTAAATAAAATAATTAAATTTGTTTCTCTGTTCTATGCTAATTCAGACAAAATTGCAGAAATGACTGAGTACTTCCTCACTTGTGCTCTGGTACCGCTTCTGTCTCCAATAACTACAACCTTTCCTTTGGCACCACCTACTGTCAAAATCAGAGGCAAGTACTCTTAAAGTTGATAAAGCCAATACAGAACAAAACTCAATATAAGCTGGTGTTTCTGATGTGTAAAATCTTTATTATGTGCACAGAACTGTTTGTTCGGGTTCAGTGAAACACAAGCAATGAGTGGTCCCTCCCCAACACCACATACGCACTGAAGAGAGCCGCAGTTGACTGGCCCTTTTCAGTGACAAGAGGCACCACTACATTTTGCACAACATTTACACCAGAGAAATGCAACCCTCCCTCCCCTTAACACCCAATGGTTTATGTTGAGACCAAAATAGGATCAATAATGTTTGATAAGGATTTCTGCCACATTCATAAATCTGAGAGGAAAAACAGCTATTGTTTACAAAAATCCAGCTTGGCTAAATGATTCTATAGGTGTGACAGGAATGTACATCAGGAGTGAAAATGTAAAAGCAGTGCATAAAAAATGCAATTCATATTTGGCAACACAAAACATAAAATGGAAATACTGATGCTACATACAATTCCAGAGAAGTACAAACTTCACATGAGAATGTTTTACCACATATTAAAACAAAAATTAAGACTTATCCTTCAACAAAAATGTCTCTTCAAACAAACATGAGCTGCAAGAGTTTTTTCTTCATGAGATGGAGCTGGAGTGTGAAACTGGAAAATAGCAAATTCCATCCTGGAATGTAGACTTGGAGCCATTACAAAGACACCAAGTTCAATAGAGCCGAATCTTGGGCAACCGGCCTTGAGTTGACCACATCCACTGATCCTGGGATATTGTAGTGTCTTACAAGGCGACCTTGGCGACCTGCTCTTCCAGTCTGGCAATCCGACGGTCCTGAAGGATGACACGGTCCCTGAGTGACTTGAACTCTCGGAGTACCTCTTCTAGTTTGTCTTCCATTTTCTGCTACAAAAAATAAGAGTAATGTCATTACAAAACACAACAAAGCCACAAAAATCTTACAGGCAGTTGAGCAGCAGGTTTCTCATCTGTATCTGTATTCTCATCGCGACTGTATAAAAAAGTGGACTAAGCAAATGTGACGTCACCCACAGCGTTCAGCGCCACTCAAATGAAGCTCGAGATGCTAATGGTTACAAGAGCGAATCTGGAGTCAGGCTCTATATTAAGAAGGACTTTTTTGACAAACAGAATACCGAAAAAAAAAAATGCCTGGTAGGATCATGTACAGGTTAATACAAATGTTTTAAGACTAAAATGATGAGGCTCACAGCAGCAGCGAGAGGCAACAATATTTCAGTGTAGGTCAATGAGAGCCAGGGTCAGTAGGAGTCGGAAGAGCCGCATGGGAACTTCCCAGTGCTTTAGCTCTGTCCATTTATATATACAGTCTATGATCTGACCCAAACACAAAAAAGTGGTATTGAAACAAAATTAGTAGACACAAAATACAATTTACTGTTATAATATGATAAAATGAGTGTGTGTGTGTAATAAAACACTCACTGCTGAAGGCTGAGGAGGAGCCTGCTTATGAACCGGCATGATGCTCTCTGCTTTTGGAGTTGGCTTAGATTCCAGGACATTAGTTTTGATCACTTTCAGGTCCCGGCTCTTTGACGAGACATATCCATCTTTTAGTGAAATCAGGATGGGACTTCCATTCTTCCCAGCGAACCACTCCTCAGCCTCCAGAGCTGGGTCTGGGCCCGCGGTGTCCGGATATAGGTCATCTTGGAAAAGGTCAGACTGAACAAAAAAATAAAATGATACAAATGAGACTAAAAGAATACTAAATACAGACAGTAATGTCCATTGCACACACTCACCTTGCGGGGGACAGTCATAATGATTGGTTCACATTTTCTCTCATGCAGTTTATAAAATCTGAAAAAGTAATGATTAACATTTACTCATAAACAGTGAATAACTGTGAATGTACCTTGACGGTTTAAAAAGATACATTTTTGTATTTGTTACATGCATTTATTATCAAGACCAGTACCTTGCTATTTCACACTTGTTAACATCCAGTCCTCGTTTAGGCATGTATCCCATTCCTCTCTGCGGTTCCTTAGTAGAGAAGGTGTTGAGGTAGTGCACATACGGCGCTTCATCTGTGATTTCAAAGTACCGAATGCTGCTATCACCCTAAGGACCCAAAGACATATTTAGGTTTTAATACCAATACAAATGTAGACCACACTTGTCTTAGGGCACCCCACCTTCCCACAGAGGTACACAACATTGGTGTCAGGATCGTAGAAAGGCAGAAGGACTCCGTTACTAGAGTCCATTTCTTGAACACATATCGGCTCATCCATATTGTCCTGGAAAAGACATGTAAAAAACAAAACTTTAGTTTTATTGTATGAGTACAGTAATACTGGTTAAATTAATTGGGCTGAGTTTTGAACTCAATTCAGCTCAAATTAACCTACAATTACAGTATTCATGATTACAAAGCTGTATTGAGGAGTCACTTTATTGACGTACACTTTTCCACAAGGCAAGTTGGCGTTCACTCATGCGGCTGAAACCTGTGGTGAAAATATTTCCATCTGCTAAAAAGATTGCTCTCATCGGCCGTGCTCCCTCGTGGGCTTTGTCCTTCTCCTGTAAAGACACAAATGTGTCACACTGGGAACTACAACAATCCCACTAACTCTTACAATACCTCCACTTACAGCAACAATCTTATTTTTGCGCGGGTCAATGACGCGGACTTTCTTGTCCTTGCAGGCGGTGCAGAGCAGGCTGCCATTGCGGCTCCAGCTGACACTAAAGATGACATCAGGATGCATGTCCTCCAGGTTGATCATGGCCTCACCGGTGCCCACGTTCCAAATGATGATCTGGTTGTCACACCCTTAAATGGACACATGCACACAAATACCAGTCTGAAGCTATTTTCAGCACATTGGACGGACTCTGGCATTCTGTGAGATAATGGTCTGATTTGGAGCTCAGCTGTGCTCCATGCCTCAGTCAAACATTACCAGCACTGAGAAGAACGTTGCGGGCGGTGGGGTGCCAGGACACAATGCCCACCCTCTTAGAGTGTCCTTCAAGCACCACCACAGGCTCCGAAAGGGGAGACTCCAGGCCATTCTCAGGAATCTGCCATACCTAAAGACATATGGCCCAAAGTTCAAACAAAGCTCTACAGATAATACACTTATTTTTAATGCTGCTGGGTCAGCTATAACATTAGAACACAAAGGCACCATTACATTACTCATCTGATGCACGCAAAATTAGATCCTAGGGATACTGTGTCCTTACCATGACTGTGCAATCCTCTGAGCCACTGGCAATGACCTGGTCATTATGAGGACACCACTCTATGTCCAAAACTGGACCGGTGTGGCCACAAACTGTGGGGTAAACCTTGTCTATACGACCAGTCTGTGGGACAAGCACAGAGAGTGTTAGACAAAAGGGAAATCAAGGCAAATATAGTTTCAGATTGATTAAAGAGTGTAACTATGTTCTATAAAACACAGTAAGATGAACTTCCCTTTCCTGTAGGAAGACATCTGCTCTTAAAGAAATTTACAGAAATTACGTTTGACGGAGAAAAAAACAAATAGTGACATAGTGACCTAGTTTAAGGGCCCATCCCCCTGTGGTATCAAGTGTTCAACATGATACTACACAATGGATGCACAACATTTAGGAATTGATTATCTATAGTTTAACAATATGCAATTACCTATAAGCCCTCCAAGGCAGATACAGATCACTGGAGTGGTTGGACAAAATATCTACTGGACTGAAATTGAATACCCATACTAAAATGCTTTGTGGCATTGTCTCAGTCCAATAACTAGACAAATTTCTAATTTTTTTTTTTACTGTATCTTATCGATAACGTGATGATGTGATAACAACAAATTTTGGTCTAGACTGGGATTTAGGAATACCTATTTGCCTACAAATGATTTATGCACGAAAGGCAAAATGACTGTAGTTAATGCCACCCAAAAACAGAAATAAATGATGAGACAAGAGAAAGTGACAAACCACAAAAAACTCACTTTGTGTAAAGGCAGCACTAGGAAGGCTCCTCCACCACTTGCTTCAATAATGATGGCAACAAACTTGGGGTTGACAGCACAGAAGGAGCTGTCCCATGTGACCCTGGACACGCGGATGTCATCGTAACACTGGTCGTTTCTCACCGCCTGCCCAAAGACGTGGCGGAACTTGCTCTGTCGCACAACTCTTCTCAACATGTCTGAAAGGAAAGACATTCAAAAGTGTATAAATAATTAACATCGTGGTGTCTGGGGTATGTTTACAGAGAACCCTAAAGGTGGATTCTGATTTTTGTTCAATTGTTGATGCATGTTTTATAACTCCATTCAACTACTTAGAAGCCAAAACTATTTGACTCAAGTACAGTTCCAGGAAACAGATGCCTGGTCTTTATTTCGATTTCATGTAAGGAATGATTGATACAAATAGCCTTGCATTGCTGTAATTACACTGTTGCTCTGAGTTCTATGAACAGAGACGTCATGCAAGGGGGCTACAGGCCTGGCGTCACATCAACCCACCTGCTTCTTGACATTCACTCAGATTTTGTGAATGGAAAGAATGAATCACCACATTATTAAACACAAATTAAAACATAGATTTTTCAGTCTTGCAGATTGCATGGGAAACTCTTTGTTCTCAATAAAACGGCTTTGTTGATTAGAGTGTTAGTGTCTGGTACATTTACACCTAGGATGATTATATGAAGATGATAATTTGGTGAGCAAAAATAATGTTTTCAACAAAGCTTGACTAGGGCAATCACAGACATGCTTATGTGTTTTCAATAATAGAGCCTGATTAGACTTTAGGCCCATGTGGGTGTGCACTGTGCCGTTTGGCTGAATGACATGTCTAAATGAATCTCATATTTCACTCTCTGCTCTCACCTTTTGTCTTGGTGTGGTTTGTGTTACAGTATTTTCATGTATTATATTTGTATGCTTACAAAAGAGTTGCCCACCTCCTGTTTTAATTTAGATGACAAGCCCATCCCCACAGTATTCAGAGTTTACTTAAAACACTATTTATAAGCATACAAATGCTGAGCTTTATAATGGTTTGGGAGATCTTATGTCTGAGCAGAACATTATGTTCCTTTAGTAAATGTGAGCACTTTAGTCAAAAGAACCTTGACTTTTCTGCATTTATTCATCGGACAATATGAGCTGGTTTCCTCCCCTGCAGGCATGAGCCGATTCTACATTACATTACAACATAGTCCTCACAGCGCCGTGCTGCATTTGTCACCACCCAGTAGCCTATAGAGCAGCTGGAGATCATGCTGGCCCAGTCTCTGCTGCTGCTGCCTTGTTGTTATTACACATGAACTGTGAAATATTCCAGTGTTGGTGATCTGAAGTTTAGCAAAGTTACTCAATGCCCTAGTGATAGTTTAATTTAATTGTTTTCATGCCAATCAAGGTTTAAGAAGCTTCACTGACATTTATCATTGTAATTAATGTTTACACATAGGCTTATCGTACAGTAGGTTAAATACACTTATGTCCACCAAATGTGAATGGCATTTCAGTCTTATTAGTAACTAGTGCTTTATCAGTTAGTTAATTTGTTGTTAGTAAAACCATTTATTTGTACTACACTTTTATATCCCAGTTAATACCCAGTTGGTATAAAAATGTGATCTCAGATTATGTTTAGAGGGAATGGTGCATTTAGTGAAGTTAGAGGAAACCCTGGGATGTTGCTGCATCATTCATTGGATCCGGGAGCCCGCCATAGTATTTATAATCGCAGAAAACATTGTGTGACCGGAGCATAAACCCCGCGCATTCATTAATAATATAGTTATATTATTAACTATAAATAGTTAATAATATAACTATTTATAGTGATTAGATTGTATAATTGGTTAACTATTTGCATCCCGGTCCCACATCTGACTGCAGCTCGACAGCTGTGCCGGGCTGTCCGACACAGCAGCTCAGGCTAAGCTAGCTACAAGAGGACCTATCAAAACGAGCACCTTTTGTTAGGAAAAATGGTAAAGGATTTGAGATGGATGTTTCTGTGTGAAACAATAGATGCATTGAAGGCGTTTCTACCGCGTCTATGCGCCTGTATCCTGCTGAAAGCATCCCGTGTAGTGGCCCACGTTTGCATTGGGGGAAAATCTAATGCTAGGCTAACCATTGGCCTGCCCGCTGCCTGGACCACCGCTAGCTGACGCAAGTGCAGATATTTCCATCCAAGCTTTTGCTTGTTCTCGTATCCTGTAACTCACCCAGGGAGCTAAACAGATGCTCCGCATCCCGGCTCATTAAGTACAGCGCAATTGAAACAGACGATATTTTCTTACCTTCTATAACTATGCAAGATTTTCTCAAGCACGGTAGTGATCAATCACAACACATGAATGTGGTGGTTTAGGCGCGCCCTTATCCTGCAGGACGTTTCCGTTTGTATCCCTGTATTCACCAAACGTCCAGAGGTTTTGCCGTTTTCCGCGCCTCACAGGCAAATATGTGCTGCAAATGTGTGGATCAATTAGTAGGGGTTTCCAAAGAGAGATGTGGGAAGGCGCATTCCTTGTTCGGTCATCACCCGCGGAAGACTAGAAATCTCCTATTCTCATCGTTATTAAATTCAATGGGGTACGTGGTCGACCGGCTAGTGCACATGCGCAGTACAACAGCACAGAGCGCTTTTCCCAGGGCTGTGAATGGAGAGCAGGCAGCAAGGGTGGGGGTTTGCATTCAACTTTCCCTTTTGGGTTGTCAAGTAAGGGGATTCATAGAAGATTTTTAAGATTGAAAGCGCCTGTTTCAAAATTATTTTGTCCCAAAAGACCAGCTCTGAAGCTTAATACAGCAAAGAATGAAATACTCTTGTCCTCTTGTCACTGCCTATAGTAACTAAATGCCTGTTAGAAGGTAATAAACAAATCCTTTGTCTGTCTCTTCAAACTTCCGAAGCTAGCCTATTTAAGCTATTAATTTTAGCAGGGCAATCAGTCAACTCAAAACAGTGAACTGTGATAAACAGGTGATTTTATTTTTATTTTTAAAAATTAATGTGATAACAGTGTTTAGACTTCCATTATTCTCAATGAGCAATTGTATAATGCTTTCTTCTCCATGTCTAATTGTCTTATAACTAATAATTATCAAATAATAAGACAACAGACCTATTCAGAATAAATAGGGTTGTGTTTGCACTGCTGATAACCTAATGACAGCATGCAAAGATATTATTTTGCAGCATATATAGCCTACCTCCAGCCTAGCCTTTAACAGATACTATTAACCAAATAACTAATTTTTGCTTACCTTTCTTTGAAACTGCTGGAGCTTCCTGTGGTCGCTCCTTGGACCTTTTTGGAACATCAAAAGTGCTCTTCATTTGGGACACATTGACACTTGAACTCTGGTCTGAAACCGCTATTGGCACTTTTGGCACTTCTGTTTTTGATCGGAAGGATGAATGTCTTTGGATCTGATTTTTTTCTTTAACAAATTCAGCCACAGGTTTGTATGAAGCCACACCACTCGTTCTTACACATCTGTCGTTACTATGAACTGTGACATCTTTACTACTGTCTTGTAATGCTTGTGAGCGCTTTTCTTGTAGATCTGATTTTCCTTTCCTGACAGCATCCACTACTCTCTCTAGGTCTGGTGATGTTTCTGGGACCTGTAAGGATTCTGACGAAGCATAAAGATTCACAGGTTTCTTGGACACAGGTGGAGGTGAGCTTTTGTATCTTGATCTTCTTTCTAAAAACACTCTCCTCTGCAGCATGTCTAGGTTCCTTGGTTCCTCATCTGGTGATAGGTCTGCAATACGTGCACAGTAGTCAAAGTTAATCCGGCTTCTGTCCTGATCTTCAAGGAGTAAAAGTTCTTCCCAGGGACTGAGGTCAACTGACAGGCACCTTGCACTGGTTGGTACGAAGTATGTTCCCCGCTCATCCCAAAGCTGACACATATCTTGGTTGAGAGGCTTGTGTCCCAGTAGATCTTTGTTAAAATGAAAAGTGTGCCTCCGCTTGACTCTCTCTTCTGAACGGAGGTGATCCTTGCCTCTTTTGGGTATATCTTCTGACATTAGCTGTGCCGTTTTGAGTTTTATGAATGGATTTTTGGGTTTTTTAGGAACAGGAGGTGGTGGACCTTTAACTTTTGACTTTTCACTTGATACTTCTATATTTCCCTCTGATTCAGACATTACCTTTAAATCTTGCTTTCTTCTTTTCTCTGACTCCTTCTCAGGCATTACATGAGTTGGTGGTGGAGGGGTGATGACAGCGGAGAAGGAGACAAACTCACTCTCCTTTTTGAAACTGGCCACTTCCTTTATTCCATTGCAGCACTGAGGATCAGAAATGGCCTCACATTGTTCCAGTAATAAAGCCGGATCCCCTTGCTGTTGCGGTATGCTGGAGCTAGAGGGCTTAGTTGAGTTGGCATCAGCCTCATTGTCCTCTTTCTTGGAACTACCATGGCGTGCATTGGCCTTCCTGGTAACAGCACTCATATCTTGTGTTCTGCTTGTAGTAATGCAATCTTTATAGTTTTCCCTACCTTCCTCCACCTCTTCTTGAGCCTTCACAGCAGTTTCACAAGGAATGATCTCACACTCGTCATTGGTCTTCCGTCTAACAATCCTTTTCAACAAACCTCTGCTTTTTGGATTTGGTGCAGTTCTGATTTCCCCGGTGTTTTGGTTGCCTGTATCTCCCGTTCCTCTCCCCGTTGTTTCTGCCTGGGTAGCTCCAATAGTACTGGATGCTTTTAGCTGACACCTGCTGCCTGTCACTTCACCCAAATGTGGGCCTAAATTACTCTCCACACAACTTTCAGCACTGGTTTCAGCTCTGGCTGTAGGTGTCCTCCAGCTTGACTTCTCGTCGCTTGTTGCTTCTTGGGTCATTATCTGAATTTGGTCACTTTGAACCTCCATGTTTTGTCCATTTGTTGAAACCCATGTGTCGTCTCTTTCCAGAACAACAAAGTCTTCTTCATTTTCTTGTCCTTCAAAGCCCTTCCTCTGCTCCTCCATTGCTGCGGTCCCAAAACAGACCACAGCTTGTCTCTCACTGTGTTTATTATTAGGCTGCTTGGACTTCTGTCTGCTCTCTGGAGCTCTCAAAACAGTTTTTGACTCCTCTCTGGCTTGAGTGGCATCCTGGCTGTTGCTAACTCCGCCCACCTGTTGCCCCTCTATGTTGAGAGGGCACTCTGGCTGACCTAAACCTCTGATTGGCTGCCAAGTTTGGGGGTCTGTACGTGCCACAGGGACAGTAGATTCCCGAGCATGCCCAGTGACACAGATTCCTGCGTCATTTGGAGGCTTCCCAAATATGTCACTGTCTTGGTCTTTGGTGTCCACTTCTGTTTCCTGGGTCTCTGCTGTCTGCTCAGAATTGTCCAGTGAGTCCTCATCTTTTTCAGATAATTTGTCAAGCTTTTGACCCATTCTGTTTTTTGTTTCCTAGAAAAAAGTATTATAGTATGAATTACCACCTTGATTTTAGGATTTTTTAAATACACAGTATAAAAAACTTCTGGAAAAAATTCTGGATCAAATGAATAACTGCATTACATTAAAAGTTTTCAAGTATTGCATAACACAAGTAATTGATCCAGCATTATTTAAGACTTAAATGTGTTCTTTCAGAGTCAGCCAGCATTCAGAAGCATCAGGCATTCTCAATTAGTAGAAGACATGGCTAATTTGTTCTGTATGCTCTTCCATTTAACCGGTCTATGGTTTATCATTGTTTTGGTTACAGGGGTTTGCATAAAGGTCATTTGGATACTTTGAGTCATGAGGGCCTAATTACTGGTTTTATGAGCATCTCAACGAAAAGGTGTTAAAATAAATAAATATATAAACAAGCTCAAGTATGAACATTACATGAAGCTATTCTTAGTATCATAATATTAGTTAGATGTTCTTTAAGTCTGTTATTAAGGATGTATATAGTACTTCTTTCATCTTGGGTTGAAGATGGGAGACTATCAAGAGGTGACTGAACCTCTTCACCCTGCGTCTGCAGTCATGTACTGGAGCTATTTCAAGCATTAGAGGTGTTGAGTGACATGTCTTTTTTGTCCTGCTTACCAACATACATGTCTATTGTATGGAAACGAAGCCACGCATTTTAAATTTAAAATATTTACATATATAATGGTTCATTTAACTGTCTGACATTGTGGCTCCAGGTACTTGACAGATGTAAGCGCTTGCCTCTCCAGCTCAGTGTTATTTTTGGGATGGTGGCATTACAATAGCAGAGGCATTTGTGACACTGGCCTGTGAAAGTTCCTCTACTATAGCACTGTTTCCATGGCCCTCTCCTTTGGCTCTCATGCTTTCAATACTAAGCACCTAGGCAGTTTATGAGAGGCTTGTGACTTTGGGTACAGGCTGTTAGCCCTATCCCAAGTTAGCCTTGTTTTTCTCTGATCACTGCCAAAACGTGAGAGCACAATATTAGCTGGATATAAATTGTAATCTCATATCTCTTGTACATACAAATTAATCTCATATACATTACATTTACAGTATTGTAAGATTCCTTTTCTACATTAGGCCTAAATATCACGGCTCTTCTAAAATAACACTGTTAAATACCATACTTGTTACTCTTAGGCCCATATTTAACGTTTTGTTGTTGTTTGTTGTTGTCTATTGACAACTAATCATAGTAAATAACGTACATAAAGTACAGCTAATGATTATAGTTTTATACTTACAGAGTGTAAGTTATGAGGATGCTTCTCCAGCTGAAGTCCAGTACAACTTCTTTCTGAGAGGCCGTCCCTGAGCTGTCACCTTTCTCATGATGTCACCACTTCATTTGAATAATTCAATAAAACTGATCTCTGCCCACTTAATTTTACTTAAAGAGCAAGTCAAGCAAAAGTTACATGCTATAAGGTTTGTTTCTCTCTTTTTTGTTGCAAAAACACAAAATAATACTATGCAGAAGAAATAGTTTATTTCCATGATAAATATTAACATGGACATACTTTAACAAATTATTAAAAAGTGCATTGCACATAAACATTGGCATTGTACCATACAGAAGACAATGAAGAGTTTCCACCAGAAACGGTCTTCTTTATTTGTTCAGATTGATGATCTGCTTGAAAACGAACGGTGATAAACAAATGCCATTGAGGAAGTTGTGGATTGTCTATGGTGACAGATGTTTGTAACTGAATACATTACACTGTACTTCAACTTCCATTAAAAGCAAAGTTGAAACTGTTACAAACTTCTTTCTACATAAAAAGTATTAAGATAGCATATTTCTCAGCCATCCTAAATGCAAAAGATAGTTCTCATTCCAGGTCATTTGAGGTTTATCATTCAGTGTACCACAGAGGCAGAACAATATCAAACAGATAAGACTAGTCATATATAGGATATTAGAAATGGAAGTCCACCAGTTCTTTATGTTTGCATACATGATATGCCATACATTTCAGAGACAAGTTAATGATTGTTACTGGGAGTAAATGTGTTTTGTATGTACAGAGAGCCAGACCATCAACAAAGATACTAAGCCTTCAATCAATATGATGGAGCTAAGGCTGAATTTAAGGCACTTAAATACAAAACCCAAAGTACAAACTGTTGGTGAATTGAGGAGAGTCTATGCACCATGTCTAGTGAACAATGAGCTGGATGTGCTTATGGTAATCTTCCGGAAATGTAATAAATGCAAACTTGAAATAGAAATATATAACCGAGCAAGCCAGCAGCTCCATTAGCATGGGTCAAATGAGTTCTCTAATCTAGCAAAATTGTCAAAAAATGCAAAACACAAAAAGCAAATAAATATAAAACAAGAATCACCCCTTTGGTTTCAGCACACCCAGCATGTGAAAACAGGAGCCACATAAATTCAAGTAAATGTACACATATACACAGTAATTCCTTATGGCACAGCAACTTAGGATCTGTGGCAGACAGCATTTAAATTAAAGTCATATTTCAAGTACATTAACAAAAAATATATTTTTATGCCATAGTCAAGAATGTCAGGAGATGTGCTGAAGCATTTTAGTAATGTTTCTGTGCCTGTATTTTAAGGTAGTATTAGCTGCAATGAAATCTTTATTTGATAAAGCGTCTCTCTTAAAATGAGACCTCACATATTTTTGTGCCAAACAAGCAGAATAAAATGATTTCAAGTACATAAATTAAAATAACTTAAATGCATGTGAATGTACAAACAACTGTTGTGCAACACTGTCATCATGCTCAGTCAAGTGCTTTAAGGACATGATCACGTCAGTCATAAAAGTGGACTCATTGGAGCGGCAAACATAAAAGATGATGGTGGTCAGATACAAGGCCCACCAACAATGACATGCTTTTTACACATATAATGTCACATTAAATGCCCTGGTAAAATGTCAAATCTACAAGAACAAAAATTTATGAATCAGTGTTGATTCAGTTGCTATGCAGGTGATTCCAAGTTGCAAACACGGATTGAGCGTGCTTTTAAATACTATTGGTGAGCTAATCCAAACAGTTTACAGACATTAGCATGTTTCCTTGTTGTCTTTTTGTCGCATGTTGTTTTTTTCTCTTTGCACAGTATCAAAGTGCTAGCTGTAAGTTGGACAGTAATCTTCAATAACAAAAAATGACCAAAACCTCAAATGCAGTGTTCTGCTTTTCTGTCTATGATCATCAGCATGGCCAACCACCACTGAGTTATGGACATTCCAGCTAACCACAAGATACAAATCATACACCATTTTAAGTGAGAGGAAAAGTCTTCAGTGGCTGTTTTATAGAAGCAGGTACACCAGCCAGTGCTGAATCATCTAGTCCCAGTGTGTTTGGGAGCCTTTCTATAAATGCAGCCTACTGCTGCTAATGCTAGAGGAGCTGGACAGCAGCATAAGACAGCACTAATCAGGCCAGAGCATTGGCTTCTGATCACTGTGGAGGCACAGCTAAACCTCCAGAGCTTCAGCTTTTACAGGTCACCTTTATTAAGGCAGAGGTCTGACTGGAAGCTGGCCTTCCACAGCCAAACTGGGCACTTTTTCAAGCTGCTCTGCCCTCTGTTGCATGAGTTCAAGTCCAAATCCGATCCCCACTCGTGGTATCTGCATCTGGAGAGGAACTGCACTCTCACAATGAGAGGTTAAGCCTGGGTTGAGATCTATGGCATCTGGTTGAGCATGAATGTGTCCTTGTACCTCCTCAGACATGCTGTCGGTATCCTCACAGCTCATGGGGGAGGCTGGTTTGGGCCGGTAGACGAGTGGGACTCCTGTGGAGCAGGTGGGACAAAAGTGACTGCAGGGCTGGACAAGGTTCGGGGTGACGACTCCAGTGGCCATGGATGGTAACACTGGACTAGAGGTGAAGACCGTCCCAGGCGGGTTGATGTATATTGAGGGAATATTACAATGACGTGAGGGGTTTAAGCGATGGGACCGGCTCCCTGCTGGACGATCACAGCGTCGACCCTGGGGCAACCGCAGACAGTCTTTACAGGACTGATATGAGGGCTTTACCTTCAAAGGGTTGCTAGTGCTTCCACTATCCTAAATTTGGACAGAAAAAGATGAAATATTTCATGTTTATTTATAAAACAACTCATTCTACATACATATACAAAAAGGTCACTTACATCAAAGGCTGCAGGACAGCTGCGCTTGGCTGCTAGCCGGTTGCTGTTGTTAGTGTTGAGGTTGGCGAAGCCTAACTGACCCTCCTCCTGTCTGTCGTCATCTCCTCTCTTTCCATCCGAGTTTCCAGGGGTCTGAGCCAGAGCAGCCATCTCCGCCTCCTCCTTCTTGGCCTCCTCTTCATCCTCTTCTTCCAAAGTGCTGAACTCTAATCTCAGTCTCATGTCCTCCAAAGGGTCCAGACGCCCACATGTCTGAGCAGCTGTGCCCTGTCCAGGTAGTGCTAAATGGGCCATTGGGAACCCATCATCCTCCAGCAGGGCATCCCTTTCTACATCTTCAATCTCTATGAAAACCCGCTCCATCCCGAGCAGAGGAGGGCCTCGTACTGGTGTGGATGGCTCACTGTCTAGTGCAGAATCTGACAAACGTCTGAAGTAATAATTATAGTTCAGTGAGTCCAGGGGTTCCATTTCCAGACCCATTCTGCAGGGGGATGCCTCACAGCCCCCCCAGGCCTCTTCGTCTCTGAGTCCAGGCGTCTCCTCTCCTCCGGTAGTGTGACCGGACGCCTGCAGATCATCAGAGCTCTCCTCATCAGTTTCAGGCCTCCAAAGTTTGTTATGGCGCTGTTTACTGTAAAATAGGGACATACAGACTTATTGAAGTGGACTAGGTTCCATTCATAGGCTACGGTGTAAATATTTAAAAAACATAAAACACATACAAATATAAATAAATGTAAAGCAGCATAGGCGTACTGCAACTTCATACGTCATAGGTTTTAATTAGAAAAATATAATCAGATAAATATATAATCAGAAGCAGGTAATTACTTTGCTAACCTTGCATCCAGGATTCCTTCATACTCAGCAAGCTGCTTCATGAAAGCAGCATTTGGCTGGGCTATGCTGCGTTTTTGCTTCACATAGTTGTGGGCTTTCTCCAGAGACCAGCCATACTCCTTCATGGCATAGGCAATAACAGTGGAGGCAGACCGGCTCACCCCCATCTTACAGTGCACCAGGCACTTGGAATTGTTTTTCCTGTTGGACAGTCAAATACATTTACTTTCGTGAGCAATGCATTAATTTATACAACGGTCTATTTTACATCAGGTAAGCTTTCTCAGGCAGTTGCATAGCAACCAGATTAACAGCTGCATTTCAGATCCGCCTGTTGTGGCTTTCGCAGCTGTGTCCTGCATTGGATGAAGACATTTTGTCTGTGACATCTTGTGTGTTGAAGGCTAAACTACACTGACTTCTAATGACTACATTTAATACTAGTTATGATACACTGCAGTCCATTAGTAACTCTCTACTAGACATTGTAGGTATCCCAAAGGTTTTACTATTTAATTACTTACTTGGCTTTGACAATAAAGTTGTAGGTGTCATTCCAGTGGGCCAGAAGGTCTGTGGCCTCCTCATCATATACTCGCACATTGTGGTAGGAGAATAGCCCAGGGAAGAAGTTGTCTATCTCCCTTGTAACATTCAGAATGTAACCCACTCTGCAATTAAAGACATGAAGTTTATTTGCTAAAACAGACTGTTATTCATATCTATTTTCTACTTATTAATAACACAGGCCTTAACTTGCAGAGGTGTCTTACAGAAATCATGCACAGAAATGGCATGGCAATATCTGACTGTAATGAATAAACTCACCCGCAGTCCCGTAGTTCCTCCAGATTTGAAGCATTCCACTCAGAGCCCTATAACAGAAATCAATGGATATTGATTAATTTTGTATATTTTAAATGTACAAAATATAAATAGCTATGTTTACCAAATACACATGGTCAAAAATGAGAGTGGCTTTGTCCATTTGTCCTAAAATTAAAAGCATCTCATTGTCAATAAACTCCTTGTAGTCTTTGAGGTTACAACTCATATGTTGTTCCAGCTCATTACGAATCTGCACACAGAAGCATCATTGTATTTTGGTTTATCACATAGAGTATAAACATTGTGCTTGTTGTCTAGTTTCTACAAACCTCCTTTGACGTGATGTTCTCCAGGTCCTGAAACATCATGATGTTACGAAGTTTGGCTTTAATCAGGCACTCTGTCCTCTCTCTCTCTGTTGGCCTGATAAAAAAATAGATAAAAAATTGTTGAAACCTCAGTGATCTTGTATGACTGATAATGACATTAAGATATTACAGTAGTTCAGGCCTGGTCATTGTTCATAAAGTTCTTTCTTCTTTGTGTGTTTTGTAAACTTTGGCCAGGAAACACTAGACACATTTAGTACATAAAATCTGTATTGCATATATAGATTTTCACCTTTCTACAAAGGTCGCAGGAGAATCTGGCCGTGTGCTCTCCAGATCTGTCATAGCATTCCACTCATTAATGCAACTTTGTTCTGAGGTGATGCTGCTCTCATAAAAGGCCATCCATGTGAGAGCAATGCCTCCTGGGAAATAGTTGAACCGACGTGACACCTCACATGCTTTATGTATGACCTGAAGGGCCGACCTGTGGGACATAGGCAAGATCAACAGGGTACTTCTTTGAAGTGACCAGTAGATGGCGTAGCTATGAAACAGTAGTCAATTGCTATCAATTGTAAACCATTTCTAGTGAATGATATTTATATTATCTAAATCCTGTACAAGTTTTTATTATCATTGTATGTCAGGAAATAAGCTGTTTTTGTGTTTATCTCTGGATATTAAAAAAAAAGAATTACATCCACTACTTCTCAGGAAATTAAAATTGCCAACTTAAAAAGTACACCCCATCAAATATACTCGCTACAAACAACAACAACGAATAAACAAACAAACAAAAACTCTACATCATAGATTACCCTAAATGACTGAGTAAAAAACATTTAGAACAGATAAAACATTGTGCTCATCTTTCTCAGACTAATCCCACATACAGATCAAAGATTTACTCACCACATGGCCTGCACAGACACAGGCTTGAAGACATGTGACCTCCCTGCGGTGTTAACACTAAAGCCTCTGAGAAAAGATGAGAAGTAATCAGAAGTAAGTTTATGTTCGATAGAAAAGAGAGGTGTTCATAGATGTTCACACAGTACACTGCTGTTTATGCCATTTACTCAACTCAGCCCCATGGAACATTCCCCCAACTCAAAGCCACACACAATGTTAACAGGTCAGCACGAAAACAAAAAAGGATGTTATTCACTTTTCAGCCACTGGAGTGCACCCAATAGAAGATAATGGACTTATTCAATCAGAACATAAATGGTAAACAGAATGTCTACTGCTACAACCTCCTAAAGTCCCTCACTTGCCAGAGATTAAACTAGATAAATATATTTTATATATTTTTTATATTACTTAACTAAACTAGTTGATTAAAAGCACTGTTTTTATTTCTAATTTGTTTTTTTAAATATTTAAATTAAAAAGTAGTTTTCAGATGTCCCAAGCTAAAACAAACAAAAAACACCATAAAAATCCACTTACCCATCTCCATCTAAGTGGATGTTTGTGTCACTCCACAGTGGTAACACCATCCCAATTGAACATGTTTTACTGCAGACAATTAGACAACAAGTAATGTATTAATTTACAAACCCATATGCCATGAAAGTAAAGGAGAGATCATACCTGTCTTTATCTGCAAAGTCCATTCCCAGAACAATATTTTCCTCAGTGTCTTGATGACCATTGGTGTAGATGACGACCATGTAACGCACTCTCTCTGACCATCCACTTTCTAAACGTACAGCCTGGGAGAGTACAGATCTTTTACCATTTCCATTTTTCACAATATTTTGTTAAAAGGCAGTTCAAAGTTAGATCTAAAGAGATGTTGAGATGTTATTCTTACCAACTTAATGCGATCTTCAGAGCGGAGGATCTTAAACATGACCTGAAGGTGTTGAGGTAGATCCCCTAGATCAAATACAATCACATTTGTGAATTTTGACATAATCATAGACAATTCCATACAGGTAATTACCCTCAGGCCAGTGTTTTTCTTGAGCTCACTTATAACAGGTTTTACCTGCATGTTTATGATGAGTGGGGGTATTTGGCTCCTGTGCAATTCCGCCTTGTTGGAGGAAGAGGGCAGCTCCTTTGACCATGAAGAAACTCTCGCTGAGGCTGAAAAAATTAATATATAATTAATAAAAAGTATGAAAGCATCAGAACTATGTGAAAACAAACCAAAGAAAGGTACACAAATCACAATAAACCAGGTTGAGTCCATTGCTCTAAATATTTCTCTGTCTTGCCTTCCGTCAGAGAAAAAAAGAACATAGAAGAACATGTTAGTTTGATAGTTCCAGATATTTAAAGTTTTCTTTAATCTAGCCTCATGTATTATTTGTGGGGTGAATTGAAACTGTAAAAAATGGCAAAAAGCGTTGTTAAACAAAGAGCAGACAGCTGCTTTGTTAAACCAAGTCTCTTCGTAAATACCACACACACATCCCAGTGGGAGAATCCAAATGTCTGGTGCCCATTGATCACAGGCACAAGAAAAATATAACATACTGTAAGATGGAAAATCACAATCTGCAAACTAAATTCTCAAGTAATGCTGTGAGCAAGTGGTATTTTGACATTTATACTTTGTTACTAATTACTAATGAATAACAGCCAACTATTACTTGGCATGATAAAATTGTTTGCTTAGCCTGTAGGTATGCTGCTGAAGCTAAAACCTAAGCACAAACTGTGGTACTGTATAAAATGTCATACAGGAAAACACATGAAAAGGACTTGACAGATTGACAGACAGATTGTTAAAGCAGCCTTTACCACACAACACAGTGCTTGTGTGAGGAATTAACCATACCAAACAATACAATCTCTTATTCTCTTAATCTCCAATTGATTGTTTAACTTTCAAAAGAAAACTGTACTCAAGACTAAGTTTACCTACTCCAATTTCTTCCCACCAAGGTCTTATGTGATCCTAGCTTCATTGCCTTCTGTAGCAGGCCTGCCTACTCTTTGGTCATCACTAGTCAGTTTATCCTTCACAAAACCATCATTCATACAAATGTGTAAGTGGGAGGTGGAAAAGCCCCAGACTGCCTCTCACAAGCGTTGCCAAGGCTCTGTGAAGAATAACCACTGAGAAAGATCTTCAGAACAGCTTCCTCTGGTATAAATCAACAGTGCCATGTGCAGAAGATACTGTATTCAGCAGCAGTTCAGTTAGGAGTGTGTTCAACCTGTGACCCTCGATGTGATACCATTCTGTTTATTTACACTGTGAGATAGTGAGTCTGGCAAAAATCCATATCCAGGTACTAATCAATAAACTAGATACCGGTTTAGACCAAGTATCAGTACTCGTACTACTTGATACACATGGGATAAGCCCAAATGATATGGTCTATGGTACTATAATTCTGTGTTTAAATGTACATTATATTGTATAAAATTAACTGTAATATGGATTATAAAGTGGATGGTAATGAGATATGAGTTCAGTTCACGCTATAGACGAGTACATGACAGATACTTACCATTGATTGTTTTTCCTGTCATCATCACTCCCAAAATCCTACAGACAAAAGCAAGAGGCAAAAGGATTAGCCGTAAGACAGCACCATCTACTGGCCATGTTCACCTATGCCACTACTGTTTACCCCGTTAGAAACCCAATAAACAAGTTTAGAACCACAATAAACTATTCATCTATCTCTTAAAAGGGTAATGTACTTATACTAACTTTCACTGGTGTGATTTTTGTGATCATTGGCAGGACAGTCGCAATTTTAGTACAATTTAACCTAAAACTATACAAACATAAAAACAATTTCACCCACGTTTTGTAGGCCTATAGGCATGGAGTTTAGTTTATGTAATGTGCAATTTGGTACGTGACTGGGAGAAATGACCACGTTGTTCTCAAAGCTAAAGCCAAAAGCCCCCTTGCCCCTCCCCTGGCAGGATTTTGTTTACAAATCCTCTGCTGCAATAATGTCTCACAAATACCAATACAATACGATATCAAATAGCCTTTTGCGTAAATTAATTCCGTAAATTGACAGTGAAACCAGCACCACCCATCAGCTGCTAAGTTTGTATACGTGCCCCAGTAGAAGGCTCCTGCGCCTCACCCCTAAGTGCTCCATACAAAGAGTGAGCAGCTGTGCCCTGCTTACCTCCCCGGCGCTGCTGTTGGCCGTGCTCGCCGAGGATGCTGCACTGGGGGTGGGAGAGCGCTGCAGAGTCACCAGGGCCATAGTCGGTGCGCTGCTGGAGGAGAGAAGGGAGGGGAAGAAGAGGAGGAGGAGCGCTTATCTGGGAAGACGCGCGGCAATAGTCTGTCACCGGGGAGAAAATGCCTAGTCAGAGTCCCATCCAGCGGCACCTGACATTCGGCAGGCGCACGATGCAATTCCCGCTCATCCGCCCTCTGCAGTGGCGGCGCGCATCAGCAAAAATCGATGGCGCGCCAGTGGTTAGTACCAAGCTTAAAATGAAAGAAGTCCGAGGTTACGCCGCCCGAGTGCAGACTACACAAACAAATAGCGCGCAGGTTGGAAGCAGGGCACAAATGACATGCAGCTCTGAGGGCGCCTCTGATTGGCTGGCCTAGTTCGCGTGCGCGCTGTCATTGGGCCAATGTTGTCAAGGTGCCTGGCCAGACTACTCCTCAGTACTAATGGCTCAATAACGACGACTCTGTTACAAAACACAGCAGCGTTATAATACAAACAGGTATAACGAAAAAAAATTCAACTTTAATGAAATAAATAAATAGAGCAACTTGATACAGAACAAAACTATAATAACAGTGGATAACAAGTCCAATTTTGTAAATGATCTCTATAAAAGAAGAAAGTAAACATTCTTTGGCAAGTTATTTCTGACATTAGAGCAATTTGGCATAAATATCAATTCTTTTTGGAAAGATCCTGAACAGAGGACAGTTTCTCAAAACATCGCTGTCCCATACATTTATGGAGATGTGTGTGAGCAGGTGTCTGCCTGCACCTGCTGCGAGGAGGATGTGTGCTCTGCCCCAGACTCGTGCTCAGCGCCATGCTCCTCCATAGATCGGCCTAAAGTCTCAATGGGCAGGAGTAGGGCTGCTATCCCTGCCAGCAAAGCACACACCCAGTATACAGTCAACGTGAAGTTGGATGAAAACCTCAGCAACACCTGGAGTGAGAAAAAGATGTCATGTAAATATAGACAAATCATATTTAAAGGAGTGTTGATGTGCTGAACCCATCATAACGTTTGGCACCATAAGAGGGAGCCACATGTAAAACACAGTAACTATAGCTTGTACCATAGTGTGCAGTCAGAATACGATAACAACTATGATATGACTTAATGCTGTGATGCAGTTAGACAAGTCACTGTTACATATTAAAACCCCTATAAACAACAAGTATACATACTTGTGCCACAAAAGGAGTTAAGAGAGCTCCCAGTCTGGCAAAACCACTGGATGTCCCCAAGGATAAAGCCCTTACTTCTGTGGGAAACACCTGGAGAACAGAAATGGGGTGAACATGTGTTTCACATACAAAGGCGAAAGCAGTTATTCAATTTCTTGGATACATGCCCCAAATCTTTCTTTCCTCTTAGCATAACTACACCCCTGTGTGTAATTGACAGTATTTTAGTTTTGTCAACCCCCAGCCTCTGTCCTCAGACCTCTGTCTCCATCCTAATGGGAAGTGTCTTTATAACCTGTCAAAAACCCAGGCCACAACTTGCACACTGGCACCTTCAAATGAAGACTAGAAGTCAAGACCATTTTGAAGAATTTTTCACAGATAATCATACTACCATAACTTTGGCCATAATGTATTAAATAAAATTTTGCTTTTCACTCCTTATAGAAATACTGTAATTAATGTTTACCTCTGGTGTGTAAACAAAAACTACTTGGTATCCTCCTGAGATAGCAGCTCTTGCAACAAAAATCAGGACTGTAAGCGATATCCTACAAATTAAAAAATAAGTTACCATGGACATCTCTGTGATGCAATAAAGATTAATATCAAAACATACTCACCTCCCGATGCAGGCATACATGGGCAGGATAGACAAAACAAACATAAAAAAACTTAGTGTCATGCTCCTCTTCCTACCAATTCGATCAATTGCAAAAAGGACAACTAAAACACCTATCGAGATTTAACACTCATTACAATGGGATATGATGAGCTACACACATATTTTAATACTTAAATTATTGTGATAAGAACATTCACCAGGGAATTCAGCAAAAGTAGTCCATAAAAGGTCCTTGTAGTCCTCTGTTGTTAAATAATGGCACTCCAGTCCACATTTCTCTGCCTTCGCTACTTGTGTTGCTAAACAAACAAACAAAAACAAATTTGCAGTTATTTAATAAAACATAACTTTTTGCTTTGTACTGAAATATGATGCAAAATGAGAAATACCCTACTTCCACATGAGTCTCCATCTTGATACATTTCAGTTGTCAACAAGACAATACCGTAATAGCAGAAAGCATTTGCAAACCTGGACACACACACACTGTTGTTGGATTCCCATGTTTTTTGCAGACATTACATTCTTTTCCTGGAAACTGATCCAAGCCTTAACTATATCTACTTGTCTAACCTATACCCTAACCTTTAAACCCTATCTGAACTTTAAATTTTATTGTTGATCTAATAATAAAGGATTTACGTCACAGGGACCTGATTTTTGTCTACAATGTGATAAATACTGCACACCCACACACATCAGTGTGGTGTGCATTATACGGGTCTTATTTACAGCAAGACATAGTACAATCACTATGGTACTAACCAAAGAAACCACAAAATAAGTGTGGTTCGTCGATACTGAGGAATGAAGAGGTCTTTCACTTGCCCGCGACTGCGTTCCTAAAATTAAATAAAACAATATTAAACATACAGTTCATCACATGATATAAACTGCATGTGTGTAGGACTTACAGAATTCTTAGAAATAAGTCTTCCCTGAGGTAGAGACTTCTTGTTATCTTTTGCAATTTGCTCTAAAGTTTTCATAGCTTTATCACTTCTTCCTGCCAAGACGTCAAAGCGAGGACTTTCTGGCAACCACTGAGCAGTAAAACAATAAGTTACTGTAATACAATGCTGCGACAATAAACAATACTTCATTTACTGTTATTTATGTATTAACAATGTAACTAAGAGATGAAATACTTGCATGAGAGAAGAGCAAAAAGACAGTCATTGGAATGACTGACAGACCAAGAAGCCATCTCCAGCCAAGTGTGGGCATGACAAACAGGGCCAAGACAACCTCAAAAACAGCACCAAGAGCCCAGAAGAGCTGTATCACATGAAGAGTTTTGTTAGGTGATAAAAAGTATAAATTTCATTTACAAAGAAACCAGTCGTGTACCCCAATGAGCATGACACAGATCCCTCTTGCTTTCACTGGAAGGAATTCTGAGTACAGAGTTACTCTAAAGACAAACAAAAGTTAAAACAATTCAACATAAATGCTTTTCACATTGTTAACCTTTGTTAGGCGTTAGTATTAGTATTTGTTACTTACGCCTGAGGAGCTCCTCCAATACCAAAACCCACAAGTGCTCGGAGCGTTACTATCCAGCCATACTGGGGAGCAAAAGAGCTCAGCAGACCATAGTACAGAATCCACAGCATACAACCAATGAGCCCCTATGAAACATTCACATTCAGCATGATAATAGGCAATTGTGCATTGAGAAAACTGAAATAAACATAAACACACTTACTGTTCGTCTGCCATATTTGTCTGATACATTGCCCCATAATGGAGAGCCAATGCCCATTCCAATAAACACTATCTGAAAATGAAAAACATTTTCAACCTCTGCTATTAAATTTAAATATATAGATTACGTCTGGTAGGACACTTACTGATGTTAAAATGGCCACCTCATAGCCGGGAAGTCCCCACTCACAGTGTAACTGGGGTCCCAAAATGCTGAGGATCATCATCTCCATTGCATCTCCAATCTGATCAGAGTGGAGGACAGTTCATTTATGTGAGTGTGTACTTTATTACACCTGCTTTTGTTGTGTGATGTCAGTTGCTGATAGTAGACCCCCGTCTTCTGGACCTGAAGTAGTTTGCATGCACTCCTCCTGAAAAGCAATTACACCCCACTAATCGAACACAGCCTAGACCAGGGATGGGCGATTATTTTTTCCATTGGGCCACATGAGAAAATATTGTGGAGGGCCAGGCCAAAATGCTTACCTCAATTCTGCATAAAATTAATCATATTTCTTTATTTAAAAAAAAAAAAAAAAAAACAGTGAATAGAATTGTTTTGACAAGCTAGAAGCCTGGTGAGAGTACAGTAGGTTATGAATAAGCAATGAAAAAGTGAGGTTGCCATACAAAAAATGTAATTTACAATAAAAGCAATGCAGCTTTAGTCCATGCATGAGGTAAACTTATAAAATATGTTTATTTTGTATGTTTAAACAGGCCGGTCAGAGTCGACCAAAGGGCCACATGTGGCCCAGGAGCTGTACAATGCCCAGGTCTGGCCTAGACCCAAAAACCTATGAAAATGTCCATGGCTATAGTAGATCCTCACTATCAGTACTTCCATCACACTTGAGAATCCAACCTATATCCTTCTTGTTATGAGGAAAGATTGCTAACCCACTGACCAAGCCATTGTTTTGTGCATGTGCAAAACTTACCCATGACAGTCCTGTAAATAGACAGATTTTCCACTGGAATTTTCCAAAGCCAGTAGCTTCTATAGCATCATCAACAGTAAAAATATCTAAAGCACAGAACATACAAATCAAATTGTTATCTCATTTAGATAACTGGTCTCATATGATGAAAATACTCTTAGCTACTTAGCATAACGTACAGAACATATTTTCCAACAAGTCAAGAAACTTCAGAGAGTATTTTTGTAATATGAAATATTAGCTGCCCCCGTGACCCAGTCGGATTAAGCGGGAGAAGATGGATGGATGGAAATATTACAAATTCACAATTTCAGCATAAACAACCCACTTATCTTGAGGTAAAGTGCTGTTTATGATCACATTGGCAATATTGTATTAGGCTGATTATATGAAAAAAAAAAGCTAAAATAGGGTGACCAGTATTTCAAAATAAAAAACTGGGACATCCCCAGTTTTTTGTTGGTTGGTAATAATAAAATTGTGAAACGAGTGTGTAACAAAGGAAAACTGTTATGCACTCGGCCCATTCCTGACATGTGAGCCAGTCGTATTTTCCTTGTTTCATTTTTAAGCAGCTTTTCTCTATTTTACCTAAACAAATGTCAGTATATGCCCCTCTTTACAGTTGGCAGATATAAAATTGGTCAAAAATAGGGACACCAGAGGCATTTTTTTCTTTTAAAACAGGAACAAATCAATTATTTTGGATAAATCTGCTGGGACAGGAGACACAGGGCTCAAAACTGGGGCTGTCCCGGGTAAATAGTCTGAGCACCCCATGCTGAAATGAATCCAGTTACTTACTACTGGATCCACAGATGGTCGCTGGCTCTCCAGTAGAACGCCTTTCTGTTCTAGTGTAAATCTCACTGTCTGTGCCCAAGTCCTCATCAGGTCGGGAGATTACGACTTCTTCCGTTCTACAAAAGACAAGATACAGCAGCATAAAGATCCATGGGTATAGTACTTGCACTGATTGTTAGGATGTTTTCTGTGTAAAAAAAAAAGCCTACCTTTGGCGCAAGACATTCTTGTAAAAAACCGTGTGATAAAACTTCTTCATAATTGTGTCTGTCCCATCGGTGCTGTCCTCGTCAAACCTGCTCGTACAGTCACCGGGGCAGGCTCAGGTGTATCTGTGACACTTGTGCTCCGTAATCAGGCCCAGGGGAGGAGGGATGCGAAGAAGAGGAGGAGCTAATGCTAACACAAACAGAAAATAAATCTGCGAACTTTTATTAAAGGCGGGAAGGGAAGCACATAGGCCTGTGTTCGGCTATTAAGTCAAGTAAAACAGTTTCAAGTCTTCCTGAGTTTCGCCTAAAATTTACTTAAAAGACATGTATCTAATTCATTAAAAAAATCTCATTGACTAGAATGGCTCTGCTTCGATTGGCTATTTCATTTGGCGACGAAAACATTATTTCACGTCCATCGCATTTTATTCTTTTATTGTTCTATATAAACAACTAGCTAAACATCGCGAGCTATACAAGGTTTGAATTACTTTATTTTATCTATTTACTTTATGAATCATTTTTTTCCATCTATGGTATGATTTTGAATGTCTGATCTATGTGTTTATATTGTATTATTTTGTGTAAACGCATTATGATTAATTAAAAAATAATAATATATACAATATGCTGTCAATTCAACTCAAGGTCCACCGAGCACTTTTACTCTAAGTGGGGAATCTGTACAAAATAAAGTTGATTATGGTTTACTGTCAGTGGTTTAGATTCTGCCTTCTTACACAACTCTGGTATCTAGAAATCTTAAAAATTCCTCTGATAGAAATCTTCAAAGTGTGGATTTTACTGGTGGCCAACACATACTAACACAGAACTGAGCTGTCCAGATCAACACTTATTCAATAAAATCAGTCATGCTTGAGTCATGTTGTGGTGTGAGAGCCTGTGTACAGTTCCTGTTCATAATCATTCATGTTCATTAAATAATACACAGTTAAACAGGGAGAATTAGGTATGGAGCACAGTGAGAAATAAAATGACTATCGCGCACTGCACTGGAGTATCTTTATTAATGAACATAACAGTCTACACAGGCTAAGGCTTCCTAAGGTGACACCATGGATCTATAATAAGAGCTTTTATTATAGTTCTATGGGTGACACAGAGAGATGAATCAATGAGTTCTGGCCTTTTTTAATTATTTAAAAAAAAATCTGTGCTGTAGATCTGTACAAATTATTACAAGTAAAAAAAAAACACTATTCACCATACAAAGCATGCCCAAAAATAAGATGTAAAAACGGTGGCTACAGCATGGCAAAGCTAGCCCATAGACTGTAAATATACGCGCTCTACGCCCACGGCCCTGAACATCACGTTTTCGTGGCCAAACAGGTGAGGGAGGCGGTACCTTCCCTTACCATCCTACGGTCTGCAGACTCGCCTCCCGGTCATATGCTCCCGGCTAATGGTTTTCTGTGGCGAAATATCGTGGAAATGTGTCGCGTATTCTACACCAGCTTCATAAATCTGCGCCATCACCAAACCTTCAACCAGCAAGGTCCACAAAGGATAAACTGGTAAAACTTAAAGGCGAACAGTGACTAGCATTAGCGAACTACTGAGCAAAACTAAGGTTATGGTAATGAATAAAACAATCTATGTAATGCTGGTTCTGTTGTGCTCAGGAGTGGGAGTAAACAGACCTCCACCTCGGAAAAGTGCAAAGGAACGCCGATCAACTCGGAGTTCCGAAACACAAACTCGGGCTAATTCGAGCAGACCCAGTCGGATGGATGTCTTGTAATTGACTATTTGTAATAGTCAAAACCCTCCTGTGGGCTCACCACCCGCAGAGGGGTTCATAGGGGGGGGTCAGGTGCTATGAGTATTGGGCAGCAAGCTGCCCCGCGACCCAGCCGGATTAAGCGGGAGAAGATGGATGGATGGAAAACTGCAATAACTGAGTCGCCGATAGCTAACATTAGCTAACAGACTATATTAGTAGGAGCTAGCATTAGCGTCAATCACTACATAAGTGAACAAAATAAACATTAAACATTTTCGGGCATACATATTTTCCCCGACTGTTACAATAGAACGTATTTACATCGGGTGAAAACTGACTCGGGTTTTACCGACTTCCAGCAATCAATATAACGCAGCATAACTTGTTAACTCAGACTGATTCTAGAGGTAAAATGAATCAATTTTATGATGTAGAGATTTGCATAGACAGAGATTTGTGAAGTTTGAATGTTAGAGATGTAATCTATGAACATCCTTAGCATGCAAATTGCACAAATCTTTACGACACATTTCCAAAGACATTTTTCCACAGAAAACCATTAACCGGAAGTTCCGCGATCCTAGAGCACTTGAGCCGCTGTGAAAAAGGTCTATTGTCGACCACCAGGACTCGCAGTGGTTTCCACATATGAACTGCTGTTGGGTAAGTGCATTGGTAAGGAGTAAAGACAGATTGCTCATTGCATAGCTATACATAGGCTACAGTATATTGCATATACTATACCTTAGCATACTACAGCATAGATAGCACCCACTCTCTTTATTTATTTTTTATTTTTTTATTCTTTATTGTCTTCATGAATAAATTAATGTATTGCCCCTACCCTGAAGGCCTAACACTGCGTTTGTTTATGTGGTGTCCAGTTTTCTCACCTCACAGGTTTTGTTTGAGCACTGGTTAGACCTGCTGGTTTAGTGCAGGTGTTCTTTGAAAGTCATAGGAAGACTTAATGTTTGAGAACCACTGTTTGACCTAAGAGGTGACAAAGGGACAAGAATCTCTTTGCTCACATGAATAAATTAGTTGGAAGTTTAGTTGTGTGGCAGTAATGGGGCCATGAAGTTCATTTGGCTCGCTTGTAACCCATTGTGTTATACCCCATCATAGCGGTGTATTCATTGATTTAAAAAAATAAATATAAATCAGTGACAAAGATTTGGAAAACCAAGTAGACCTAAGCCTAGATTAAATGGCACTTATGCATCAAAGAATCAAAGACTCCATTTGACTGGTCTTCACTAGAAGAGTACAAACTTACCCATCAGTATTTGCATAATGAATTACTTTATGTTAATACAAGGTTTTCCATTATATTCTCTTATGTCACATTTTTTTTGGGCCAAAGTTAAAGAAGTAATACAAGATGCCTTTGTTGATGCTTACAGGAAGCTTGAATTTAAATTTTAAACAGACGGAATAAGAGGACCATGTTACACGCTGGCCACAAGACTGACCAAAACATTCAGTGCTGGAAAATGAGAAATTAAGAATGAACTTATGAGTAATAAAGATCTGATTTTCCTTTATTAAAACTTAATCTGTATTATTGTTCTCTATCTCAAACAATTTACCTAAAAAATCATAAATATGTTAGTTGCTGTCACTGTATGGGCCTAATCCCCATTGACATAATGTACAGCTAGTAATTAGTTTGAAATCCATCTACCTAATCAAAGATCAGTAATGCAATACCTAGACTGTAATTTTGTGAGGAGAAAGGTGAGGACAGGTCTCCAGAGGGATTGAGTTTCCACATCCTTGTGTTAGCCTACATACGCTCTCCAGGTCCGAGGCTGAGTGAATGTTTGCTGCCTGAGCTCCATGAATGTTTAACCACCTCACTGCTTCCAGGGCCAGATCGCTCATTACAGCCTCATTACGACCACACAGAGGCACTGGACAGGCCCCACTGCACTACCACCCTTCTCCACCTTTCTGCGCCCAAAAGCAGACCAGCACTATCCCCACGATTTGTGACCGTAGTGTTTCTGGTGGTGAATTTTTTGAAAGAAAGTGAAGCAGAGAGCGGTAGGACAACCTTTATTGCAGGACTGGCAGAAACTCAACATTTCAGAAAATTTTCTTCAACATTCAGCCATGACACACCGGAGATTGGAAGTGAGAGAGGTAATCTGAAGTGTGTTTGATAATAAATTTATAGATTATTTTTTAAGCAGTTTGCATTCATTCTTACTTCTTTGTCCATTACATAGTAATATTAGGGAGTTTGGGATGATTAAGTGAGGGCCATTGTATAGGACATCCTATAAGATTCTACATGACCACCACTCACTTGCACATCTATCTTTTACCATTCTTCCAATATTACACATGGATAAAAATACATAGCTTAAATAAAGACAAGTAAAAACAATTTTTAGATTGTGGTAGGTGGACTAAATGTATCTATATATTTGAATGACTTAAAAGCTATTAAAGAAAAACTAACTTTTAGCCATTTGAGATGATTTAACTGCACTGAAAAACAAAGAAAACATGCAATCTTACTGTGTGTGGGCTTCTATCGCCACAAAACTGTTTGGCCTTGTGGACTGGCTCCTCCTTGTCGTCATGGAATTGTTTATTCTTTGGCTATAATATTCCACAGTCTGGCACATAATATCCACCTTACAGTATCTATCTCTTTGCAAAATGTTACCAAGCAGAGTTTTAACTTTCTGTTTGCATGGAGTCCAGAAGGTGACGAGCTAAATTTCACAGACTAGTGTTGCTTTAATGTTGCTTACTGTGTGTAACATCACAGGAGGCAGTATATGATGGGGGTCTGCTCAGGTTTCGGCGCACACCCCAAGCCCCTAAACATGCGTTGGCGGGGGCGATGTGAGGTGTCTGTCAGTGGCCCACGAGGAGTGATATCTCTTTCAGGAGCATAACTGCCACTTTGTGACTGGTAACAGGATCCTGTGCCATGCTGGAAACACAGGGACAATAGAGCGCCCTCTCAGGTCAGATAGACTTTCCTGTACTGGTGAATACATAACATCAAAATTTGACATTTACAGTAACTGTTTTTTGGGGGTTTATAGGGTTTTTATTGCATTGAGGTGAGGTTATTTGCATTGTTAGCAGATGCTGGTTTTGCTTTGATGATCTGCTCACTTTAGTGTTGTGCCATTTGCTTAGACACTTAAGACAATGACAAAACCAGGTCTGTGCAAGTCCACTATTTAAGAGCAACAAAAATAGAATAATTCAATATATTGATATGAAATTACAATGCATTTGTTTTTCAACATAAGGATAACATAATTTGATGAACATGGCTCTATCAGGATATATCATGAAGTTCCTAGCCAAGGTTATTAACTGTGTTTTATTTATGGGTATGTATTTTCTATGTAAGTTTTATACTGTTTTGTCTTTCATTTTCGTTTATCACAGTAGATCCTAAATATATCCTTATATATAGGACCAGATTTCCTTCTCTTCATAATGGATGCTTTCCTCGTGAAGGAAGTTAAAGCTGTTATCTATCATAGCTTCTCGACACACCTTTTTCCCCACTCAATATAAAGAGATGTTCTGTTTAGCTGCATTGTCATCTTGGACTTGAGCAGGTAATGAATGAATTTTATGTGCCTTGTATCTGCTGTAATTAGTTGTAAAACTATAACTTAGTTTTATATTTTTCCTACTTTCCTCTTATTCAAGTGCTGTGTGAGTGTGTGTTACTGCGACTTGGCGACAGGCTAACTTGGCTGATGATGATGATGAGAGCCAAAGCACTGAAGCATACACAGGGCCTCTTTGATAGCACCGTAATTAAAGTGCACAGCACTCTCCCTGGCATCATCTTTGAACTAGAAACTGACACAGAGTATTGAATAGTCAACGGTGTTAACTTTCACCTCAAGATCTGCTCAGCAACTCTGTACACCTGGAGTAAGTTTATTTAACCGTTAGGAAATGTCCTCTGTATTCGACCCATTTTTGATGCAGCTGGGATGAGGATCAACTGAGGACACATCTGTGGATCAGAAGTTAGATTTACAGAGTGTCTTGCTGAAGCATTAGACTATTAATCATATTTTTGGTAAACTTCCATGTATTCTCTCTTGGACTAGGCTTATTCGTTTCCCTGTGGGATAGATAACATTAGGAAGCAGATAAGATAACAGTGGCAGGATTTAGACTTGTCATACATGGAGGATACTGTCAAGGACACACACATCTTAATCTGGAAGTCAGCTGACATGGCACCCAAGCTTCAGGATGTGGGCTGTCGATTAAAAACTAATAGTCCAATTGTGTATAAATGCTTCAGTAATCACAAACAGATAATGCCAGTTGCAAAATGGACAACATAGTAAATTTAACATTTGTTTGACAAAGAAAATTATGACTGATATTTGTTCATCTCATGAAGTCTTTCTTTAATCACAGAGTCTGGAGCAGCGGTGTAACCGGATCCTGAGGAACATGGAGGCCTCGCTGACGGCCCGAGATCGAGTTGGGATTCAGGACTTTGTTCTGCTGGATGCCTACACCAGTGAGACGGCTTTCCTCGACAACCTAAGGAAGCGTTTCCATGAAAACCTCATTTACGTAAGCCTTTTTAACCCTCTGTCGTGTCATTTTAATCTTTTGTTTTCTAACCATATAATGTCTATAGGCCTAATCGATTACTATATATGTTATTACCTTCATCTTCCTATCATAAGTTCCTGATAGCTATAAGATATGTTACAACTAATAACAATAAACAACAACTATTTACTCTCACATTCTCTCTTGGGACTTTTTTAGATTTTAGATTTAACCATTCTTTTTACTTAAAGGTGCCTACTCAGTCTTATTGAAATCAAATTACATCACCAGATATATGAAGAGTGTAGCTGATCTACTTTAAATTTAAACAATTGTTCTGTCTTTCTATACAGACATACATTGGCACTCTCCTGGTTTCTGTGAACCCTTATAAAGAATTAGACATGTACAGCCAGAAACAAATGGATATCTACATGGGGGTGAACTTCTTTGAGCTTCCTCCTCATATGTAAGATAACTAACTAAAAATAAAATTAAAAGATTTGATTTAACTCTGTATGAAAAACAATTTCCTTCCACTTTCAGCTATGCTCTTGCAGATAATGCATTTCGCACAATGCTGTCAGAGTTCAACAACCACTTCATCCTGATCTCAGGAGAGAGTGGGGCAGGAAAAACTGAAGCCTCTAAGAAAATCCTGCAATTTTATGCTGTCAGCTGCCCAAGTACCAAACTCCTGAACAACATTCGAGACAGACTGCTCCTCTCAAACCCAGTGCTGGAGGTCAGTATTAGTAAGTGCTACTATGGTAACTAGTAACTAGGTCACCCAACCTGCTTGTCAACTTTGCATTAACCTTTCAGGCTTTTGGAAATGCCAAAACTTTGAAGAACGACAACTCAAGTCGCTTTGGGAAGTACATGGATATCCAGTTTGACCACCAGGTACACTCTATTTACCGAAGTGTGATTTAAGGTAGCATTTAAATTTTTCATTCACAGAATTATAGGTCTAGAACATGTCTTAATATGTCCAGATAACCACTTCAGCTTTAGTTGTATTTATAAATATATCTAGGTAAAATAAATAGCAGTAGTTTTTTTGTTGTGTCTCAGGGTGGTGCTGTCGGGGGTCATATTCTCAGTTACCTCCTGGAAAAGTCACGTGTTGTTCACCAGAATCACGGTGAGAGGAACTTCCACATTTTCTACCAGCTGGTGGAGGGAGGGGAGGAGGAGCTGCTGCGGTGGCTCGGCCTGGAGAGGAACTGCCAGAGTTATAGTTATCTCATGCGGGTGAGGAGTAGAAAACACATTCTTTCGCTTTATGTGGTAGAACATAACATGGAAATACTTATGATTTGAGGCTATTAGGGGAACTGTCCCAAAGTCAGCTCCATCAATGATAAAAGTGATTGGAGAACAGTACGAAATGCTCTCTCTGTGATAGACTTCTGTGAGGCTGACATTGAGGTGAGGACGATTTAAGGAAAAATGAGACCAGCGTGATTCTATAACGTAATATATAATTTCTTTTTCTACAACGCAGAACCTATTTGCAATAATCGCCAGTGTTCTTCATATGGGGAACATCAAATTTGAAGCCAGTGCTCAAGGTTATGCCATGCTTAACAACAACCAGGAGATCCACTGGGTGTCAAAGGTATAGGATAATTACAGCAAATGTGCATGTGTCACTTATATATCCGTTTGAGTGCAATTTCTCCTGCAAAGTACTTGTTTAACTCATGTAAAAGTAACTCAGGTAAACGTTTGTGATGCAGTTACTTGGCATTCCTGCCCCTGTACTTCAGCATGGCTTAACCCATAAGAAGATTGAAGCCAAAACAGAGGAGGTTAGTCATTTTATCTGAGCGACACCTTTGCTAGTTCTACATTAACTCAATTTGATTACATTACATTCATCTATTTTTGTTCCAGGTGCACAGTCCCTTCTCTGTGGAACATGCTGTATATGCCAGAGATGCACTTGCCAAAGCCATCTATGGCCGGACATTTAACTGGCTAGTCAACAAGGTTAACGAATCCTTAGCAAACAAAGTATGTAAAAGTTAAGATGATTTTAGGAAACACATTTGATTATTATTTACTTAGTTTTACATTTCTGGTTTCTATCTTTTGTCTAATAGGACTCGTCTAGAAAAACAGTAATTGGTTTATTGGACATCTATGGGTTTGAGGTGTTTAGTGTGAACAGGTAGGTCCATCCATTTACTGTAACAACATCTAAACTGAACAGTTAGGCTCACTGCATTTTTTATTTCAGCTTTGAACAATTTTGCATCAACTACTGCAATGAAAAGCTGCAGCAGCTCTTCATCCAACTGACACTCAAATCTGAACAAGAAGAATATGGGATTGAAGGAATTGAAGTAATATAAACACTTGTTACTTTATTATGTTGCATGTCCCAAAACCAAAAACCGTAATGATTTGTTTCTATGCAGTGGGAACCAGTGCCATACTTCAACAACAAAATCATATGTGATCTTGTAGAAGCAAAGCACAAAGGGATTATCTCATTATTGGTTAGTAACAACATTGGGCTACACCATTATCAAGTAATATACATTTTTTTGTATCTAAGAGATTTTTGTCTTTTTTTTCAGGATGAAGAATGTTTACGTCCAGGTGACGCCACCGACCTCACCTTCCTGGAAAAGATGGAAGAAGAAATTGGAAACCATCCGCATTTTGTCACGTGAGTTACATTTTATTTTGAGAAAATTAAAGATCAGATCATAACCTGTTAGCTGTGGCTGAATGTTACAGACATAAACTTGCAAATCAGAAAACTAGAAAAACACTGGAAAGGGGAGATTTCCGCCTCTTGCACTATGCAGGGGAGGTTACATATTGTGTTGTAGGTAAGATGTGAATAATGTAATCAGTATTTTTATTAATGTACGCTGTATATAATATTACATTTTTGGTCTTTAAGGATTCTTGGACAAAAACAATGACCTATTGTATCGCAATGGCAAAGAGGTAAAGTGTATGTTTTTATACCTCATAGTGTTTATGTAACAGAACATTTTTTTCCCAATCAAGGTCATGCGTCAGTCCTCAAATGCTGTTATCAAGCTCTGTTTTCCTGCCACTGAACCAGACAGCAAGAGAAGACCTGAAACTGTAAGCAGCAGATGTAATCTTTGCTTTATCCTTTTGTCAGTAGAATCTCTTCACTGGGGCCTTTTATTTAGGTTGTGACACAGTTTAAAGCCAGTCTGGTGGGCTTGACTGAGATTCTTATGTCAAAAGAACCCTGGTACGTCCGCTGCATCAAACCAAATGAATCAAAGCAACCAGGTAAAATACCCTCCTACCTCCACACTGCTGTGATTACTGTAAATGACTTATACTGCCCTCTGCAGGACGCTTTGATGATGTGCTGGTGAGACATCAAGTCAAGTACTTGGGTCTGATGGAGCACCTCAGGGTGAGGCGGGCCGGATTTGCCTATCGCCGCAAATATGAGTTTTTCCTTCAGAGGTATAATGTTTTATAGTGATGTTTGACAGTATTTTCACTGTAATTACACAATACTTTTTAGGAGAATTTAAAGAGAATATTGACACCTCGAATAGGCTACACAACTCTACTAACTCTACTAACCCTAACGAGTCATAGATTATACATATTTAATATAGTATTATCTTATTACTTTTGAAATGAATTGCTAGTGCTGTGTGGGATTCTAGTAACACATTTATGTCTGATAGATATAAACCCCTGTGTCCAGTGACGTGGCCTAACTGGAAAGGCACAGCTGCAGAGGGAGTGCTTTGCCTAATCAAATACTTGGGCTATGCACCTGACGAATACAAAATGGGAAGGTAAACATTTTTAGAATCAACAAGATTTTAACTATTGCATTTATATTTAACGTTTCTTTTGAAGAACAAAAATTTTCATCCGCCATCCACGGACATTGTTTGCAACAGAAGATGCCTTTCAGCTCTGTAAACACAAACTAGGTGAGACACAGCTGGGTATACTTACACATAATATAATTAGGCAAATAAAGGTGTGTCTTCTTTTGTATAGCCACAAGAATACAGGCTAAGTATAAAGGCTACCGTGTGAAGGGAGACTTCATCAAGCAGAGAGAGGCTGGTAAATGATAAAAAATGTTTTTGCTCTTCTGTTTTTTCAAGTTTAGGTGATTTTTAATTTTTTTTTTTTTTTTGTGTGGTTTTAGCAACTAAAATTGAGAATTGCTGGAGAGGGTTAATGGCAAGAAAAGAGAAGGAAAAAAGACAGTGGGCAGTGAAAGTCATCAAAAAGTAAGCAGATGTGATGTTACATAGTGATAGGAAAATTATAAAAGGTGTAATATGTTATCTGCCTTAGGTTTATTAAAGGCTTCATGACACGACATGAGCCAGTCTGTGTGGACAACAGTGAGTATCTGGCCTATGTGAGACAGAACTACCTCACACGACTCAAGGACAATCTCCCCAGAACAGTGCTGGAGAAGGACTCATGGCTCACACCTCCTCCCATAATGCAGGAAGTGAGACACATCTTAGTTACAGTAGCTAAAATACTACTCAAATAGTGCTGCGTGCCCCCTATGCCATTTTTACTGTTGTGTCGGTGTGTTTTAGGCATCACAACTTCTGAAAAAACTCTACATTCGACACTTGGTACGAGTGTACATTCAAGGGATCACTCCACAGCGAAAAGCTCAAGTAACCAAAAATTGCATTTTTATCTTGGTTTCAAGTCATTGTTTTATTGTTCTACTAATCCATGAGGACATTTTGGATATTAAATGCAGTATTTCATCACATATAGTGTTAATTATAGTTGGTCTTATAGATGCTGTTAAAGGTTAAGGCCAGCTCCATGTTCAAAGGAAAAAAGGAAAATTACCCCTTCAGTGTTTGCATGCCATTTTGCAACACACGAATTGGTAACTGTAACATTTTTAGATGTTTTACATATGATATAACACAACAAATTAATCTTACTGTCTTTTATTTTCTCAAAGCTGAAGAAGACATAAGTCTCAAAGTGCTTCAGATGATTCGACCAGAGCGTATTCAGGTAAACTAGCTATGAAAAACCCATTTTCTGTTATTTAAATAAAAAAATGTCTTTATCCATGCAGTACAGTGTCCCTGTAGTGAAGTATGACAGAAACGGTTTCAGGCCACGTCTCAGACAGGTCATCTTCACACAGGAGGCAGCGTATCTGGTGGAGGAGGCCAAGATCAAGCAGCGAATAGAATTTAACTCACTCAAAGGTTTGGAAATAACCTTTTGTTCCAAATCTGCTGTGTGTTTCACAACATTTGTTTATTCTTCTAGGTGTGTCTGTCAGCAATTTAAGTGACAACTTTCTGATACTCCATGTAATATATGAGGACATGAAGCAAAACGACAACAAACAAAAGGTTTTTATCAACAGTGCTGTGTTATATAAATGTAACATTTATTTGCATATTTTGAGTAAGCAAATAATATTACATAGTGTTACCGGTAATAAGTCAGGACTAAAACCTTTTACTCTATTTGACTGTACCATTGTAAACTTGTGTGTTTCAGGGGGACCTTGTTCTGCAGTGTGACTACCTGTTTGAGGCATTGACCAAGCTGTGCGTTATTGCCAAGAAGCAGGACTGTATCCAGGTGGTCCAGGGCAGGTAAACATCAACATTTGCATAAATAAAAAGTAGAGAAATATCATCATTCATCATTCATTGAATTGTCATTTAGTGTGCGGTTTGACATCCATCCTGGTAGAGAGGGTTTTGTAGACTTCAAGAGTGGTCAAGAGTCTATGGTCTACAGAGCAAAGAATGGACATTTGATGGTTGTAAGTTCAACATTTAAACAACATAAAAAAAAATCTTGACTGAGAAAAGTACCTACTTAACAATAATTTGCATAATACCAATTTTCCATCCATACTTTCAGGAATCGAGGACCAAATCAAGAATTTAAAGCATTTATTTCACACACTCTGCTCTCTTTCACTGATGGTGTGGCCAAAAAGATGGATCTACAGAGACAATGAACAAAAGCACCAGAAGTCATCACTGTCCACATTGGCAGCCAATAAAAGTGTTACAAATGTCATAGCCATAAATACTGTAAAGCAGTTTTAATACCTCAGTGTTCAATTTAAATAAGAAAAACTCTGCGTAACTGCATTATGCTAGAATATCCTTGTTTCCTATAACTGTGACTTTTTATACTTTTGTAACTGATCATGAATTTTTTTTTAATATAACATCAAAATGCAAGCAAATATAAATATGCATGATGAATTATGTGTTCTTCTGGATGAATATGAGACTACAACACTATTATTAGTTTATATATATAATTATCAGTTCAGCATCTGCTCCGTTATTGCTGCTGCCAGCTTTATTACCCATTACCCAAGATAAAATTTATATATTTTCCAAAAACACAAAAAAATATTCTTTAGAATCTTTAGAATAATTTGTAGTCAGTTACAGATAATAAAAAAGCGAATTACTTTAATTACTGTCATGCCTTTGTAAAAGATTCTTGTCTGAAGTGAATGATTAACAGCTGCTGGGAATGCCTGAGACCGAAGGGCAAAAGTTTGAGTATTTATGTCACAACATAGATGTGCAGGAAGACAGAGGAGCCTCTTCAGATCTACCTCATGGACAAATACACTACTACTGGAGTGGTATTTTTACTCCTGCTGTTATGTGTGTGCAGTATATTAGGTGAATATGAATGTGTATATGATGTGTATTATTAAACTGATATTTAAATGAAGGGAGTAACTTTGTATTTTGACAGGTCAAACATGTGAGGGGAAATGTGGAGCGTCTGCAGGCCTGTGCTCATGTCAGCCCACATGCGAGTCCCTGAAGACCTGCTGCACTGACTACAGGGACTACTGTCTGCAGATTCACCCTTATTCTGGGAGTATTTTTGGTGGCATTGATTTTGTTGTTCTTCACACAACGTTCAACAAGGCTGACCACATCATTTGCAGGTAAGGATGCACTAGCATTTTGTATGGGGTGACATAACTATATATCAAATAAATATATATCAAAAAGAAAGTTTGTAGAGTTGTGAGGTTTTCAAGCTGTAATAGATTATAACACACTATGAATACAAATTTAATTTAAAATGTGCTGTGTTCTATTCCCATGTTTCTTGGGGACATTACAATTACTTACATTCATTTCCTGGAGACCTAACCTAAACTAGTCACTACTTGCCTCACCTTAACCCTAAGCATAACCTATTTTAACCCATATCTGAACTTTTCATATTGTTGTTAATCTAATAATAATGATAATACTAATTTGTGTCATTGAAAATTAACTTTTGGACTCATAATATTTTAGTAATAGCGCTGTCCAAACTGGCACGTGTGTGTGTGTGCGTGTGTGCGTGCGTGCGTGCGTGTGTGGGGCAACAGCCAGATTACCCTATTGACTATATTGTGCTTTACCATTAAATAGCCAAAAGGTGAATTCACAATTGTTGAACCTGGTATTTTCAATTATTGTCTAAGTCCAAGACCCTTTACTATATTGTAACATAATTTTGTATTTCAACAATTCATTTTAACTACCCCCTGTCTGTATCCATTAATGTTGGCCTATAGAATGTTGTGACGCTGAAATCGAAACCCACTAATCTGCTGCTGAGAGGACTGAGTGTGGATGGTGTTTGAACAGAACTTTATAATGGTCACATCATTGTTGTGCCATTGTCCTTGAATGTTTGATTTTATGAAAATTGGCACTGGTGCTGGAACCCAAACACATTTCTTAAGGTTAATTTATCTTGTGTATCTTGTGTTTGTGTTTCATTAAATAAATACATAAACTAAACTAACAGCCCTAATGTTTCTCTGTTGTATCAGGTTTAACAACAACACCGACACTGTGGGGTATGTTGATGAACTCAGCCGAGGGCACTGTATATCACCCCTTCTGTATGAAACAGGATGGGTCCCCTTTCAAATCTCCACCAACAATGGTACAAACTTCACCAGAACTGGCAAATGGCTATCAGGTACACTTTAATTGTACACTGTAATTTTCTCACTTACTTTATACATACACTCAACAATAACATAGAGAATATGTATTGCTACAGTTCACACCGGAAAGCTGAACACAAAACTCAAGGCTGTTCTGATCAATTCTACTAAATGGCAGTATTATGGCACTCCTGGCGTCTCTGGAAATCTTCACATGAGGTGGAACACTTCCATGGTCAAAGCTGACAAAGTCAACATAGAACTGTGGGGTTACACAGAAATGGGTGAACACCTAAATTGAATTCATTGTTCACTGTTAAAAAGTCTGTTACATGTATGCTTGTGTCTGTGCATACAGGGACAGCCTACACAGACCATTGGGAGGCTGAGTGGAAGTATCTTTACACACTCTCAAAGGGTCATTCCAACAATGGCTCCTTCAGCTTTGTACCTCAACCTGCGCCTCAGAGCTTTTCCAGCTGGGAGCTCGGGATGCTGCGTATCAGTTCTAGTGTGTACCCAGACGGCATATGGTATGTAGAATCACTGATGAGTTATGGTTTTATTTCTTTGTTTATCTTCTATGCTTCATCAGTCATACTTAGAAGTTTGCTCTACTGCGTAAAATATCAAAACTATTGACTCAACTGCTGCATGTACACAGGAATGTAGAAGCTCTGTGGACTGAAGACCATGCTCTAGCCTGGCACCTGGATGAGAAATTCAGGGCAAACTCTGCAGCCTGGGCCGAGGAGAAGTGTCTGGCCTGGGACAAGTATGAAACCCAGCTGCCAAACTTCCTCCAGGAGATCATCGACTGTCCATGCACTCTGGCTCAGGCCAGAGCAGACACCGGCCGCTTTCATGTAAGTATTAGGTCAAGCTATTTTCTTACAGAAAATGCACAGCGTTAACTGCTGGGAGTGATGTTTTTGAATCATCAAATAAATGAACACAAATAGTTTATACAAAAATTACAAATATTTTCAAAATCTGCATTAACTTGCCATACCATGTCTAGTTGCTGTCATAGACTGTATATTAAAAATGTATATTTTGGTTTTATACAGTCGATGATTGCTGTAGGTATATGTAACAAAACTGACTTGCATCTTCTCCTTAGACTGATTATGGCTGTGATATAGAGAAAGGGAGTGTTTGTACTTATCACCCTGGGAGTGTCCACTGTGTCAGAGCCATACAAGCCAGGTGAGTCTTCCGTCACATTGTAATACTTCTGTAATACCTCAGTGACAAATATCAAAGACATAGCTTTATCCTTGACACTTTAAATACCCAGCCCAAGCTAAATTAGTGGTTACTAAAAATAGTTATATACTGATAAGTCTCCAACCCGAAACTGAAAAAGTTTCTCCCTCAGTCCTCTGTACGCAGCTGGACAGCAGTGTTGCTATGACAGCCGTGGTCATCAGGTGCTGACAGGAGATTCCATAGGGGGCAGCACACCAGACAGAGCCCACGACTGGGGCTCACCTCCTTTCAAGAGACCCCCTCGCATCCCAGGACAGTCCCACTGGCTCTATGACGTCCTGAGCTTTTACTACTGCTGCCTGTGGTCGGACAACTGCAGCTACTACTTCAAGCACCGTCCATCCAGTGGCTGTAGGAAGTACAAGACTCCAAGATCAGGTGAAAAATTATTATTTATATTCTGTCCAAATCTGTGAATTGTGTAGTGGTCTAAATGTAAACAATAACATTTCAGCGGTAGTGTTTGGAGATCCACACTTCTTTACATTTGATGGTGTCAGCTACTCTTTCAATGGAAAAGGAGAATACACTTTAGTCTCTGCACCTGCCAGAAATCTGACTATTCAAGGCAGAACAGAACCTGTGACTGGTCAGTGCGTATTTACTTAATACATATATGTCAATGTTTTAAAGTATATATTTAATTTTTTCTTTATCATTCAGATAAAATTAAAGCAACAAAGATGACAGCTGTGGCCATGAGGGAGATGTCTTCTGATGTCATCGAGGTGCGAATAGTCAGCGAACCAAACCGCCTGGAGGTCCTGCAAAATCAGGAGAAGCTCTCATTCACTGAACAAACATGGATGGACTTGCACGGTTAGTCGAGCTTCTCTTTTCTTTTTATACTGATCAAATATTGTCCATGGAAAGAGCTATTTTATTTATGGTGGTAACAGATAATGACAATAACTCGCTAGTAAATGTGAAATGTAAATGTAAAAGTAGATTTATTAAAGTAAAGTAAAGTAAATTACATTACATTGTATTAACCTTCTGCCCACCCTTCTCAACTACTGTTACATTTCTCTGCTTCTCTCTCTGCCTTTATATCTAAACTAAAACTGTGCCATGCTTGGCTCCTCTCAGGTGTGTTTGTGTTCTCTCCTGTCTCCACCAATGTGACGGTGATGTTCCCGAGTGGGGCTGGGGTGGAGGTGCGCCTCAGAGGGGACAATATGGCGACCACTGTGCTTCTGCCAGAGGAGTTTTATCACCAAACCCAGGGGTTGATGGGAAATCTGAATGGCATTGCCCAAGATGATCTCACTTTCAACAATGGTCAGGTCGTACAAAATATCAGCAACCCAGAGGAGGTTTTCGGCTTTGGAGCAAGCTGTGAGCGCATACAGTCTTTTAAGTTATTTCAAATAATATGACTCACATACTCATGTCCCATTTTGTGTTCCAGGGAACATTTCACAAAATTCGGCCTTGTTTACATATGACACTGCATATCTTGAGAACGAATACAAAAATGCCCCTAAACATGACATAAGCTTTTCCCCTGATTTTTATGTCACTGAAAATTCAAGCGATCCACTGCTGAATCAGGCAATTCAGATGTGCTCAGGTGAAGGCTCCCAGTTCTGCAGGTACATGAATACACAAACCTAAAATTTAAATTAAAGCCGCTCGCGGCAATGATGGCCCTCGCCCCGGTGTGCACGCCCATGCCAGGCAACCGCTGAGGACTCGTGACCGCCCTGACACAACACTCTCTCCTCCCGACAGCTCGTCCACCAGAAAAATTACATAGGGCACCTTTAATATTTGAAAATGGGAATGATCTAGAGCCAAATTATAGAAACTAGGACACAGGTCACATGACTTTTATAATCAAGAGCACTGTCAGACTGCATAAAAACAGACCCTCCACCAGAAAAGTTACATAGTGCGCCTTTAAACATATTTTGGGGGGGAGTATTTGCCCCCTTTGTGGCCAACCATGGAAAATACCCCATATCCATAATGTATTTTTTTTGGTCGGAGACATGCATAGAATTTAATACCCAAATCTGGTACAAATCTGATCACGTTGACGTTTCATGTCTGAGGTAGGGGGCGCTATAGAGTTCAGTTTTCTATATACTTTATAGTGTATTATATTCAGGTCATGATCAGGCATTAATGATTCAAATTTCAGCACAATCAGACAAAGTCTGTGCGTGTAGTAATTTTGGAACTATTTATTGGGGGAGTCTTTGCGCCCCTCCTTGCCAACCATGGGAAACACCCCATATCCATAATATATTTTTTTGTTTGCTTTGACACAGAGAATTTAATGCCCAAATTTGGTACAAATCCGATAATGTTGATGTTTCATGTCTGGATAGGGGGCGCTATAGAGTTCACTTTTCATATACTTTATAGCAGGGGTGCCCAAACTTTTTTCATCTAGGGCCACATATTAAAACACAGACCAGCGTGAGGGCCGATCGGGGGTCATAGACTGATGATCAAAACGGTGAGTAATTCAAATCCGTGCATTTATAACAGGTTTGAATGACCCTCCAGAGCTTTGTTCAGGCTTAGACCCTCAGAAGGACACACTACATTTGCTTGATCAAGGTAGATTTCAAAAACATGCAGTAAAAAGTACTACTTGTGGTAATATGGGCCAATTCACCTGGAAGCCTGAGGGCCAAAAACAATTGGTCTGAGGGCCACATTTGGCCCCCGGGCCATAGTTTGGACATGCCTGCTTTATAGTTTATTATTCAATTCAATTCAATTTATTTTGTAGCGCCCAAAATCGCAACAACAGTAGCCTCTAAGGGCGTTCCAAGATATGGATGAGCCAAACATACACACAGACATATCAAAACAGGAATAAACAACATTCATGTAAAGCAGCAAATGAAACATTGTCCAGTCATCCCCTGTCCTTAAACCCTCCTTCTCAGCAAGGAAAAACTCCAAAAAACCCAGGGTCCTGGGAAAAAGAAGAAACCTCGGGGAGAACTACAGTGAAGGAGGGATCCACTCCCATGGACGGACAGGCTATAGATGTCCAGGCCCGTGGGCCAGTTCAGTATGACCACAGCTACCCAGGTGGGGAAGGAGCCGGGGAGGAGGAGGAGCCGGGCGAGGAGGGGGAGCCGGGCGAGGAGAAGGAGGAGAGGGGTGAGGAGGAGGGGCCGGGCGAGGAGGAGGGGCCGGGCGAGGAGGAGGAGCCGGGCGAAGAGGAGGAGCCGGGCGAAGAGGAGGAGCCGGGCGAGGAGGAGGACCCGGGTGAAGAGGAGGAGCCAGGCGAGGAGGAGGAGCCAGGCGAGGAGGAGGAGAGAGGTCCAGCTGCCATCAGGCGTCTGAAAGAGTTCCACTCCACAGGGGGAGTGGGACAGGGGACAACATGTGAATAGCAATGAACAAACTACAGATGAGAACATAGTAAGTGATGCTGATGAGAAAATAGGAGGAAACAGAGGACAGTGCTCAGGTTGCCATACTTCCCCCAGCTTGTTATCTCCTGCGGCAGCTTATCTTAGTGACGTCAACTAAGTAACCTGGTCATAAGCTATTCCAAAGAGGAAGGTTTTAAGCCTGGTCTTAAATAAAGAGACTGTGGGTGCCTGTTTAACATCAACGGGGAGTTGATTCCATAACACAGGAGATTATATTCAGTCCATGTTCAAGCTTTAGTGATTCAGATTTCAGCACAATCAGAGAAAGTCTGTGCGTGTAGTAATTTTTGAACTATTTATTGGGGGAGTCTTTGAGCCCCTCCTTGCCAACCGTGGGAAACACCCCATATCCATAATATATTTTTTTGCTTGCTTTGATACAGAGAATTGAATACCCAAATTTGGTACAAATCCAATAATGTTGACGTTTCTTGTATAGGCTAGGTGGCGCTATAGAGTAACTTTTCATATGCTTTATAGTTTATTATAATCAAGCCCTAATCAGGCATTAGTAATTCAAATTTCAGCACGATCAGACAAAGCCTGTGTGTGTAGGCATTTTTTTACTATTTTTTTTATTGAGTCTTTGTGCCCCTGGTGGCGAACAATGAAAATTGCACCATTTCCACAATATAAGATTTTGCTTGAAATCATGCATAGAATTTAATCCCCAAATTTGGTCCAAATCCGATAATGTTGAAGTTTCACGTATACACTAGGTGGCGCTACAGAGTTCACTTTTATTATATTTCATATTTCATCACATTCACACAATAGTGATGTGAGTTTGAGCTCTGTAGGCCAAAGCCTGTGGCCGTGAGAGGTCATCAAAGAAACAGGAAACAAAGGTGTTATTCGCCGGCGTGCTACGGACAAACCGTGAAAAAGTGCGCTGAGAAAAATACTGCGTTTGTGGATACACAACTGTAGATGTGACGTGTCAAATCTGAGCTCGTTTGGACCAAAACCAAGACATTTGAAGACTTTGGCGTACACGCAGTCAAAACAGTGGCAAGTTTTTTGATCCAATATGGCCGACTTCCTGTTGGTCATAGGGGGGGGTGTTAATGACATTTTGTGTTTGTCTCCTTGTTTTAGATTAGATTAGATTAGATTAGTTTATTTGTTAGGGGACAATGCAATTTAATAAAACACATGAACAAACATGAGTAAAATTGCCAGAATTAGCCAAAAGGCTACTTTTCATCCGTAGTCCCCTGGCCATGATGTCAAAAGGCAGATAAAACTGATACAAAGAAAAACATTGTTAAAACAGAATTAGACACTGACAATACAAAGATGAAACAGACAACAAATATTTACAAAAACATAACATAGACACAAAGTTCTAGTTTTTAATGCTGGCAGCTGTATGTATTTACCATCCATTCTCTTAAATGTTTTGTGAATGTCTTATATGAGGTTTGTTTTTTAATAACTTCAGGTAAAGAGTTCCACTCTCTGGCTCCTCTCACAGACCAGGCTGACTGACTAAAGCTGCTCTTCCTCAGAGGAATCACACAGTCTCCTCTCACTGAGCCTCTAGTCACACGGCCACTACTGTTTTTTTGGCTGATGAAACTTGCCAGTGGAGCAGGAGCCAAATCATGGAGAACTTTGTACATTAAGCATAGGTTAGCAAATTTATGAAAATCTGACCAACTTAATAAACCATACTTTCTCAAGATTATACAATGGTGGTAATGTTTAGTTTTTTTATCCAAGACTTTGATAGCTTGTTTATATAATGTTTCCAATGATCTTAAAGTGCTCTGATTCGCTTGAGACCAGCTAGTTAAGCAATAATTAAAATGACTAAAAACCATGGAATGTAAAAATGTTTTTGCTGCCTCAGTTGACATTTCATTTCTAATTGAACGAAAAGTTGCAAGATTCAACTTAATTGTTTTGCACAGCTTTTCAGAATGAGATGTAAAGGAGAGATGAGAATCGACTATCAGTCCGAGATATTTATACTGAGTTACAGTGATAGAGTTTTCTATCACTGTCCCGAATTTTGTCGGCCTACACCAAAATATGCTTTTCAGCTCCCCATAGACTTTTAATTTTTGTCTTTTCTAGGGGGCGCTGTCGAGTGGGGGCACTTTGGGCATTGTTGCGATGCCCATTTTATCAAATTTTTCGCCGGGCCGGTCGATCTGATACCCCCATGTGAGACTTTTCGTCGATGTTCAGGCCCTCAAAATTGCGATCGTTTGCAAAGAAAAATAATAATAATATAGCGTAAGAAACCGAGCAAGAACAATACCCCTCGCCACTTCGTTAGGCGAGGGCCAATAAAATAAACAGTAATAGTTGCATCACATTAGTTATCAGCTCAGTAATGTCAGTTTAGTTTATAACCGTTTTTAACTCCTCATCGACTCATTCCTGCAGGTATGATGTCCTTGTAGGTCGCAATTTAATGCTTGGAAACTCCACAAAAATGCTATTTCAGAGTCATATTACCCTAGTGGATGACCTAAAGCCAGGTAAGATCAAAATACAAATAGTTCTAATACTTGTAAATTGTTACTCAGATATTATTGTGTATTGCAGTGGTGACCTGTGGCTTTCTTTCTCCACCGACTAATGGGAGGAAAAATGGCACTGCGTATTTACAAGGCTCCAAAGTGCTTTTGTTCTGTGAGAATGGCTATACTCTGAAAGGGTCATCCGAGAGAGTGTGTCAGTCAGATGAACGGTGGTCTGGAGAGGACACAGTCTGCAAACAGAGTACGAATAAATGAGAAAATCAAACATAATGATTCTGCTGCTGTCTTTGAAAATCTGAAAATCTGTTTGTTTGACCAGTCTGATCATATGCCAATCATACACCATTCAGTCGTACGACAACAAAAATTGTTGTTTAAATCATCATAATCATAATTATATCATTATAATTATTGCTCCTCTGACCAGTGCACTTTACGACAACTTATCATTATATTACTTGTACTATATTGATATCATCTGGTAAGAAATCATTAAGATGGCAAAGGCTCTTCTTATCTCTTCTGTTTGCTACTACTAAAATATATATTGGACTAATCAGGGTGAGACTTTGAACTTGGGATAGTATAATATAAATCATGACTTATTTTATTTGTTACCTGACCTCATGAATAGAACAGCTGGAAACCGTTCCATTTCAAACATATCTCCACAAAAATCTCCTCTTTCTTGAAAAATTGTTCTGTATTTCTGTCGGGGTAATGCAAGGCACATACGCATTAATATGATCTGTTAATTATTGATTTGAATGAAAAAACATCATGCCCAAAGCATATTGTCTGTGAGTTCTAGTGTTTATTTATTTATTTTTTGGGACTTTTTGTTTTAATGTTAAATGGTCACTTTCAGATAATAATATTGCTGGAATTGTTGTGGGCACTGTGATTGGAGGAATAGCTCTCATTGTGATCATAACAACCCTTGTACTCCTCTCCAGAAAAAACAAAAGGTATGTACTGCATCATAACAGCAACTGATATGAGGTGTGTTACCAATAAATGTGTCACTTTTTATTTGTTAATCCAGGAAAGCATCAGCTCAGGACAATCAAGTGGTGACAAGTGCGAATTTCTGAAAAAGCTGTAAAGATCACTCCAGTCATTAACTGTCTATTGTATATTCATTATGGAAGTTTAAGAGCGTTGGTCCAACCAAGATAAACCACTGTAATGAACACAACACTCCATTAAAGTCACAGGGATGAACAAAGGTCTTTGAGGTTAATGAGTAACTTGAATACATTTTGCTGAATGTCTGCTCATAGTAAATAGTTTACAAATATGTGCATAGTAAGAGATAATAGTACATAGTATGGTAAGAAATAGAGTTGGATGTTGACATGTTTTAATAAACTGGAGTTTTCATTGTTGTGTAAATAATACTTTCTGCTTATATTTTTTAAAACAAATACGCAATATACGCACATATTTCATAAATAGAAATGTTTATGTCATTTAAATAACAACATAAACAGAAATATCAGCATAAATGTAGATCAGTCACACGTATCGTCCTGGCACAGATCTTTGTCAAAAACTTGGCCATATCTCTGGCCTGATAAACACTCCCAATTACTCAACCACTGAGCCAGATTGGCCAAAATCCCACAATATTAAGAATCCATTAAAACAACTATTTGTACTGACCCCTTGTGGCTAATGTAGTACTTTGTCACAACAGTCCTGAATGCATCAAAACTAAACTTATTATATAGTGATATAAACTATATTTTATTAAAAATAACCTCTAAATTTCTAAACACCATTTTGTATTCTCTCTCTCCCTTCACGTCAGAAACATTGACTCACTTAACACCTTCAAAAAACTGCTCAAAACACACCTTTTCCTCAGGGCCTATAGTCCCCACACTTGACTGCTCCTCATTACTGTTTTGTCTGTCCTGTCTTTGTTTTAGTGTTGCCTCATTGTGAAGCGTCTTTGTGAAAAGCACTGTATAAAACTGATGTATTATTATTTACATTATTTACATTTAGAATGATATGTTCATAAACCCATTATAAAACCCATGGTATTACTTTTATTTTCAAAATTGTGTACTTAACACACCCTTTGGTGTCTATTTGTCATGTAGTATTAAAATGCCTTTGGTCTGATTTACACAATCATACACTGGGTCATAGCTGTTCATGTAAAATTCCACATCCCTTCTTCACTGCTATCACCCATATGTAAACCTATGCTGGAACAAACAAATCCTACTGCTTTTCATCCTTGAAAAAGGTTATCCTGTCGATGGAGCAAGGAAGTTGTTTGTGTCCTGTTGCTTTCCGTGGCACATGGTTGTAACTTGTGCAGACAATGAGCCCCAGTATGTGGGAGGAATACAGAAGACCTGCTTAAATAAACTTTCTCTTTACAGCTTTCCAGTCATTCTCCAACAACTTGCCATGTGCACTCTAGGTTATAAATACAAGTTATTGGCACTGACCACTGTGACTCTAAGGAGAACAGACATGGAACGTCCCATCCCCATTACCCAATAAGACATTCTCGTCCCTTGGATCACACTTGTAGCTAGTCAGTGCTGAAAAGAAAAAACAACAACATCCGGATAAATAAGAAGCGACTGGTGAAGCTGCTACATTGACAATATTATAGCAGAGGAGCTAGAACATCTGAAAAATGGAGGAAGAGAATAAACTCATACCTCGTCCTATTTTCCGCCGAGATGCCAACTGGGATCCTTTTCCAAACTGGACACAGCCAAGTCGGATCTCTCAGGATTTCGGGTTTTCCCCTTTGCTAGAGCCCAGGGATGTGGACTGGCTGGAGTGGGCCAAGCAAAGGCTAGCATCTCTCTCTTGGGGGGCAAACACAAAAGAGGAGCTGTTGTCTCCTTTAAGCAGGCAGCACCTTGCGTTGAACCTAAACAACCTGAAACTGTTCACAGTATCAGAGGTGCAGGCAGACCAGGACAGGTGGAAGATTCAGCTGGATGTAAAGCAGTTTTTACCAGAAGAAATCACAGTCACAACCAAGAACGGCTACATACAGATATCAGGTTTGCAACACTGTTTATCTGCTTTGTTTAATGAATCCATATATAAAGTAATGTGGTGATATTCTGTTGGTCTAGGAAAACACGAGGAAAAGCAGGACCAGCATGGATCAGTTTCAAGCTGCTTCACACGGAAATATAAGTAAGTTTGTAAAATACACAAACATACAAAAAGCAGTATTGTCAGTATTACTTAATATGCTCATTTTATTGGTTAAACAAGACATATTATGTCTTTTTTCTGGTATTTAGTATTTAAAAAAAAGTAGGCTGAGATGTGGGGTAGGGGAAAACCTATTTTCTGAGCAGTCAAGTCTCAAATACAGGACCAGACAGGAACTCATGCATCAATCAGTCAATCAAAATACTGCTTTGAGTGAGCTAATGATGAGGGTAACAACATGGTTAAACGCTCATAAAAGTCTATTTATATATATATATATATATATATATATATATATATATATATATATATATATATATATATATATATATATATATATATATATATATATATATATATATATGGGTGTAGCAGTCATGATGTGTCTATCTATGCCTATAACCCACATGTTAGTCAGAATGTACATATTTACCTCACTTGGAATAGGATGGATGACTGATGAAGTTGTTTCGTTTCAGACTGCCGCAGGGAGTGGATCTTCAACAGATCAGCTCCTCATTCTCTCCTGAAGGAATTTTGTCAGTGGAGGCTCCCATACCAGGGTCCAGCGGCACCAGCGAGTCGTCCACTGAGCTGGTCATCCCTGTTCAAGTCAGCCAGATCGCAGATCATAAGAGCATAACATAAGAGCTATTATTTTGTATAGTAGTTTTGTAGGTCCTACATTACTGACAATGGCTAACCTATGTTTGCTAATTAATTTAACAAACAAAATTATATGTTTTCAGTGTTTTGAGTGCAGTTTTGATACAAAGCAAACTTGGAGTTTACTCATTGAATAATTTAAAAATACAGTATATGCCCCATTTCAACATGCAATAGGCCTAAGAGTCTAGAGTCTAGGCCTGATGCAAGAGTAAACAGACTTAAACGCTGATTAACACTCATTCTATAATGAATATAACAATTTTTTTAATAAGCAATAAAATCTTCTAAATAAAATAAGACAAAAAACATGGCATTCATTTATTTGTAGTTTAGAGTACGTTTAAAGTTCATGGCGTGTTAATGGACTCACGTATTTTTTGTGTGTACATTTGTAATCATGGGCACATGGGACATCTGAGAGGGAGGCCACATATTTCAATAAGTAGCCTGGTACATTAAGGTATGTCGCCCTCTAGGGGACACCTTAAGTACTCACAAGGAGCATGCATAATGTCTTAATGCCTCTTCAGCAGACAAACGCGAATTTTGTTGTTTTGTTGTTCTATAAAAAAGTGAAACGGACTGAATTATCTTATCTTATGAATCCATGCATCCAAAAATATCTGAAGCTCCACCCACATCTATATTCAAAGAGCAATGAACTCGAACTAGTCTAGTACTCGAACTAGTCTGTAAGCCTAAAGCTTCATCAAGTCAATCCCTGCATCCGGATGGCACGGTGGCTGAGTGGCAAGAAGCTTGCGGGTTCGCCCGGGCGGGAGAAGATGGATGGATGGAACCCACAAAAATCCACAAAACACATTTTATTTCAAGCTAAAATGGAACATTTAACATAAAGCCTTTAATGGTATGTTCAGATTTAACAATGATAATAATGTTGATTACCTCATGAAGCGTGCACATATGCAAAACATGAGTAGGCCTATAATTTTCATCCATAACCTAAACTGCAACGTAAGAATTCAACTTAAATGTAGACTGCTTTAAACCCATTTTGCTGCAATTAGAACTTAAGTTAACTCAAATGAGCAAAAGTCAATTGTAATCAAAAGCCAAAATAAAATGGTCTATGTACTAAATTATTCGTATTATCCTTCAAAACCATGATAGCCTATTTTTGAGTGCGTTTCGATGATGACAATCGGAATACTGTGAAGGGGGCAGGTTCTTGTGGTCAAATAGGAAATGACTATTACTATAACAATGATGTAATGTGTTTGTTTGTTTCTGGCTATTTGAATTTGAAGCCAACAGCTCTCTAGACGCACGCCCACTCTTTTCCTGATCAAGTGTTGGCCATTTTTCATTAGGTTATAGATCTGGTTGTAGTAGTATTGAGCTAAAATCCGAGCAGTGTTCTTGTAGTAATGCAGTGTCTCTTTAAAGGAAGGGGGAGTGTAGAAGAGGGATAGAGCAAAGCGATGAATAGAAGGCACCAGAACCACCTACCATGACCAAGTGCGCTGCAAATGTAGGACACAAATTGGTGTGGAATACAAACGACTCATTACGCGACACGTCCGGACCAAAACCATGAGTGGATGTGCCTTATTGTGCGAGCGAGATTTTTGTAAACCAGTTCACACATGCGGTCATCATGGGAACGCGGGACGGAGAGCGTTTTTTTCTCCCAAATCTTCTGAAACGGAAGAGGAGACAAGAAGTGAAATGCATGTGTGTGGAGTATCAATGGTAGGCATTGCATAATCCAAGCCGCAGGATAAAAGAGCTACATCTACTCTAGCTGCCTGACATCTCCTCCTCCTTCTTCTGCATTGGTGCCTGCACTTGTTTGGCGATGCCCTTTTCTCTCTTAGGAAAGACTTAGCGAGGGAAATGATGTATTCGAAGCTGGATGTGTGCTGCATTCAGGGAGATTCGCCAATCACCGAGGCCAGGGAAGAGGCAGTGGTTACTGTGTCGGGCCTGGGAAGTATCCAGCCCCACTATCTCCTCCTTTTCCACCCCCCAGCAGGACCATGCTTGCGTGAGGGATGAGGCTGTGCACAGGGACACCAGGCCAAAACTGCGGCCTACTTCTCCTCCTCCTCACAAGAGCCGGTCTCCCGACTGCAACACCTCTGAACACATCGCCACCGTCAAATCAGCATATTTGGTACGCGCGCACACACACACATTACCTCTCACACAGGCGCGCGCGTAAAAGAGGAGCAAATGAGATACGTGTGCGCGTTTGCGTGCGCGCGTCAGGAAAATGTGAGTTTGTGCGTGTGTGTGCGTGCGTGCGCGTGAGCAGGCGGCGGGCACGCGCGGAGGAGAGCGGTGTCTGTGATCTCAGCTGTACATCTGTAGTCATGGCAACCGCAGCCTGCTCTGCCTCAGCGTCTCTCCTGACGATCGTGCAGCCCGTGTACATGTACTTCTGTGTTAAGCCCGTGTACATGTACTTCTGTGTTAAGTCCGTGTACATGTACTTCTGTGTTAAGCCCGTGTACGTGTACTTCTGTGTTAAGCCCGTGTGCGTGTACTTCTATGTTAAGCCCGTGTACGTGTACTTCTGTGTTAAGCCCGTGTACATGTACTTCTGTGTTAAGCCCGTGTACGTGTACTTCTGTGTTAAGCCCGTGTACGTGTACTTCTGTGTTAAGACCGTGTACATGTACTTCTGTGTTAAGCCCGTGTACTTCTGTGTTAAGCCCGTGTACGTGTACTTCTGTGTTAAGACCGTGTACATGTACTTCTGTGTTAAGCCCGTGTACTTCTGTGTTAAGCCCATGTACGAGTACTTCTGTGTTAAGCCCGTGTACGTGTACTTCTGTGTTAAGTCCGTGTACATGTACTTCTGTGTTAAGCCCGTGTACGTGTACTTCTGTGTTAAGTCCGTGTACATGTACTTCTGTGTTAAGCCCGTGTACGTGTACTTCTGTGTTAAGCCCGTGTACGTGTACTTCTATGTTAAGCCCGTGTACGTGTACTTCTGTGTTAAGCCCGTGTACATGTACTTCTGTGTTAAGCCCGTGTACGTGTACTTCTGTGTTAAGCCCGTGTACGTGTACTTCTGTGTTAAGCCCGTGTACGTGTACTTCTGTGTTAAGACCGTGTACGTGTACTTCTGTGTTAAGACCGTGTACATGTACTTCTGTGTTAAGCCCGTGTACTTCTGTGTTAAGCCCGTGTACGTGTACTTCTGTGTTAAGACCGTGTACATGTACTTCTGTGTTAAGCCCGTGTACTTCTGTGTTAAGCCCATGTACGAGTACTTCTGTGTTAAGCCCGTGTACGTGTACTTCTGTGTTAAGCCCGTGTACGTGTACTTCTGTGTTAAGCCCGTGTACGTGTACTTCTGTGTTAAGCCCGTGTACGTGTACTTCTGAGTTTTCTGCTGTTCACTCATCTTACATTATGTTATACTTCTTTAAATTAAGGCACTGTGTGCTTTAACATGCTCCAAATCCATAAAGAATATTAATCAGGTTATATCACTGCAGCTCTGTAGCCAACGTGTTGTATTCTCGTCATTGCTCTCAACTCTCAAGCTGAATAATAAGAAAAGTTTTTTATTGTTTACAAACTTTTATTGAGTTGCAAAAAAACTAGTTAGTTAGTTTTCACCCATATAGTGAGGTAATGTGGTTTCTTTAGGCCTACAGCAAAGTTGAAATATTTGTATATTGTATCGTAGAAACTGTACTGTCCATGTCCCTCCATCCTCTCAGTCCGGCCGACTGTGTCTCTGTGCTCTGCCTCTTTCACCTCCTGCCTCCTGTGTTCCTCTGTGTAGGTCAACAGGTAGATCCAGGAGCATGAGCAGGACTTTGAGCTGCGGGTGCAGATGTCTGGGTACAAGCGCATGCGGCGGCAGCACCAAAAGCAGCTGATCGCCTTGGAGAACAGGCTTAAGGCCGAGATGGACGAGCACCGGCTCCGACTACAGAAGGAAATAGAGACACATGCTAACAACACATACATCGAGCTGGAGAGGCTGGCCAAGAGGCATGCTGCACAAACGGACAAAGAGGTATGGGAGTCTTAAGGAGTACAATACATGGTCTGGTGAAAAGAATCTGAGATCAATAGTGTCATGTCTCCACACAGATGAAGACCGCTGCATCTGAGGAAAGGAGGATCCAGCAGCAGATCATTGCTCAGCAGAAGAGGGAACTGGCTGCTTTCTTAGAGAACCAGAAAAAGGAGTACAGACTTTGCAAGGACAAGCTCAAAGAGGTATTGCCTCAAACAAAGACATGTTTGACTTTGTTAACAACTTTAACATTTACTTTTATTAATTTTATTATAGCAAGCTTTAATTCAGATGTGACATGACAAATATATGAACTTGGTGAGATAGGAAAACCTGCAAAACCCAAAACTTATGTGGAACTAATATCAGGGAGATTCTCAAATGAATTCTCAGCTGAAGCTTATGTTTTTAAAGTAATATATTTGTATGACAGGAGATGAGTGAGGACCCCTGTACGCCAAAAGAGGAGAAGCAGGAGCGTCTGTCACGACACAAAGAGACAGTGCAGCGCTCTCAGGCCGAGGAGGAGGCTCATGTCCTGGCTCAACAAAGGCTGGTGTATGACCGCAGCTGCAGAGCCCTCAAACGCCGCTCACTCATCAAGAAGCACGAGTTTGAACAGGAGCAAATCAGAGAGGTACACTAAATGTAAATGTGTATGTTTACATTGCTACGCCCAGTAACCTCTTTCTAGTGGAACTAAAATTAATGTAGTATTAAAGTACATCATCATAAGTGTTGGGTTTATGCATTGATTCTCTTTGTCTGGGAATAATAACTACAAATATATTCTTGGAAAAATAAAGTTGTTTGTAGATGGTTAAGTATAAGTGGTGTTCGATCTTGTCCCAGGAACTGAACAAGAAACGCACACAGAAGGAGATGGAGCAGGCCCTGCTGATCCGGCATGACGAGTCCACACAGGACCTGGAGAGGCGGCAGTTGCAGATGCTCCAGAAGCTGAGGGGAGAGCTGATGCGCCTCCAACACCAGACCGAGCTGGAGAACCAAGAGGAGTACAACAACAGGAGGCAGAGGGAGCTCCACCGGAAACACTCTCTGGAGAAGAGGCAGCAGCCCAGGGACCTCAAGGTGCTCTTCACGCACCAGAAAGGCTCACACACCCGGGAATCCAAACCTTGAATACGTCAGAGCTTTACACTGTTATTAGTGATTATTTGGACAAATATTGATAGCAGAATAACAATTTTTCTCCGGCGTTTAAGATTCTATTGTACAACATATAGTCACAGTCATTAACTCTTGTCTTCTTATGTCCTGGTGCAGACAATGGAGATGCAGATCAAGAAACAGTTTCAGGACACATGTAAAGTGCAGAATAAACAGTACAAAGCTCTAAAGAATCACCAGCTGGAGGTGTCTCCCAAAGGTGACCACAAAACCCTCCTGAGGAGCCTCAAAGACGAGCAGACGCGCAAACTGGCAGTGCTGGCGGAGCAGTACGAGCACAGCATCAACGAGATGATGGCCTCACAAGCGGTATTTGTGTAATTCTGTTCAGTAGGGATACGCTTGTCACTTATTTGACCTGAAATGGCATGATCATAACACCTAACATTACATTTATAATGTGATCCTTTTATCATACATGATTTCATTATCCGTATGATACTGCTACTTTTTTGACTGATGAAATATAGACGATAGTAGAAAAGGTTAAGAATGAGATTAGTCCACTGTGTCTAATTTTTAATTTCTAGTTCTGTAATTACTGGAGAGCTTTTGTTCTCATAACTTATCATCTCTGGGTGCTTTTTTCATCCTGTGTAGATGCGTCTGGAGTCGGAGCAGGAGTCGGAGCTGGTGGCTCTGGAGCAACAGTTGAAGCAGGAGATGGAGCTGCTGGACGCGTACCAGAGGAAGACCCAGGCCCAGATGGAGAGTCAGCACGAGCGCGAGCAGCAGAAACTCCAGCAGAAGGTCTCCATCCGCAGAGCACACCTGGAACAGAAGGCAAGGCTGACCAGACACATGGAATGTATTATGTGCATAAACTCAATTTACTGAAAAAGGGTGGGAATCAGATACTAGTCTTTACAGTCATAATAAAGCTAACATTGAAGCACCAAATCAGTTTCTGGGTCTTTCTGAAGCTGACATGTCAGAATTCAGATTATCCAGGAGCTCAATAATGTTCCGGTCCAGCCCTGAGAGGAGCTAACACAAAACACCTCTGAAAATTTGATGGTCATAATTTCAGATGGATGACAAGGACCCACATGAATTATATTTTCATTTGTATATTCTAAATATTGTTGATTATGTTTGTCGACAGATTGAAGAAGAACTAGCAGCACTTCAAAAGGAACGCACAGAGAGAATAAAGCAACTGTTTGAACGACAAGACAGAGAATTACACACTTTTGACACAGAGAGCCGCAGTCTGGGCTTTGGCAGCCTGGGATCTCTGGACTTCCCCAAAGAAGACAACAGATGAAAGTGGACTAACACAGTAGTGGACTACATATCTGTGCTCTGCTCACACTCGACCAAGGACGCAACTTCTTCTAACTCCTAACGCTGACCAAGTCGGATATACCTTTCTCTTTTACTTTTCTTCAATTAGATATCGGATCTTTAAATCGAGGTGTTATGTGCAATGAACAACTTCTTTTGTGAAACTTGAATAAGGGGAAAGTATAATACAAAAAGATGCTACAACAACACAAACACAACAATAATTCAAGCCTAGTCAGTGTAACTTCAACCAACATGTGTTATAAAAGAAATACAGACTCCTCAACACCATTTCCACTTTTTGGTATGAATTGAACAAATCAGGAAAATTTTAGTACAATGGGCACTTTGTTATATTTTGAGTAGAAACTTCATGTTCATATGATGCTATGTGTGTGTTACATGGAAGGACAACGTGGAATGTGAGCTGCGGACTCCCGTGGTGTTAAGCTGCTTTGGTTTGTTTATCGTTTGACGACACTTCATTATCTTTGATTGATTTGCTATATGCTTAGAATGTTAATATTATTGTATAGGGTCCACCGAATACAGTGAGAGATGACTTTAATGATTTCCCTTTTGGCCATTCATCACATGCTTATGCATACAGTATACTAGACAACAGTCCTTAAATTATCTTTATTTGATATAAGGTTAATTGGCAACTCCAGATCCCACTTGGTAAATCTGCTTAATATTGCATGCACTTTAAGGACAAATTCAGGTTGTGAAGTGAAGCATGAATCTGTTTGTATATAAAAGTGGTCATAGCTTATATCTTTTCAGTTGATGAATTCTGAACATACAGGCGCCATATTTTAACATAGATCATCTCACGAATGCCTTCTTTTAAGTTGTGCCTGATGCAGATTTGAGTTCAATGTTCAGTGTCGGCCATGTTTCTTTCTGAGCTAAATGTGTGGATCATTTAATGTTCACTAATCAGAGTTCTTGTAAAGGAAAATGGTGAGAATTGTGCTGTATAACTTTTGATATGAATATTTGTACATGAGAATATAGATGATACAGAGACACTGGTCTATTACCAATAACAGAGCTTACAATAAAGACTCAGTTTTTTTTTGTAATGTAGAGAAATAATAGCTCAGTATATTGCTATAGGTCAAATCACTAGACTGTCCGATTGTATAAATGCTGGTGAATGAAACCACACTCTTCCTATAGAGTTTCTGATCAAATACCAACACAACATGTGCGTCTGAATTGAGAAATTTGTGTCTAAAGATCAGATATTTTTGCCATGAATATTATGGTCATTGAACAGGTTGCACAATGTTTCCATTTAAAAATGAATGGAAAGAGAATTGTTCGGTGCTTAATTTATATCACCTTTAGCCTTGTAGGTTTTGTCTTAGAGAGACCGTTAATTTTTACAAAGTGTGAAGAATTTTAAACCCTCCCTGAGTTAAAACTCTGCTATAACTTTGGTTTGACATATTTCCCCAAATGAAGTGGAACACTCTAAAAATTGAGTATATCATGTATGAAAAAATAAATACTATTTTAAATCATGGGTCACTTTTTAAAATCTGATGGTGCTGAATGAAATGTTTTTGTGTGCTACAAGGATGTATCCTTTATTTTGTTATGTGACTACAAATGAAATACCCATAAACGATAGAGTAGTGTATTTGTATGCATCCTTTTGGCACAGTCCTCACCCAAAATATATGTATTATTTGCAGTAGTAGTATTTGATGTGATACTACCATCCAAAGTCATTTTAATGAAGTAAAGTTTACATTTAATACTTGAATGTTGGTTCTATTCTAAACACAAACAAGCTTAGACAGACTACAATTGCAGTAAGTAATAATTTGAGAAGTAATACATTCATAAAACTTTATTTAATTGGGCAAATATATAGTTTTGTTGTGGTTGAAGGACTTGGATTTCACTTGGTTTGTGATGAAAACAAAAACAAAAAATGGTTACTAGAAAGTTTTCATATTAAACTGAAGGGGACTTTCCTTCACCATGACTTCCTGTGCCATTCCAAGTCACAATAAAAGAAATTCTGATGAAAAAAAATCATGTCGCAATCAACATCCTGCGCCTCATGACAGTGCAGCTCTGAGCCTGGATTTCTGTGGCACGACCTCTGATGTGGCCTCACTTCAAAGCAGCTTTAATGTTGTGTCTGTGATGGCCTATATATTGTCTGAACGAAGTCAACTATCACCCACATTACTGTCTTAGGAAGAAGTTAAGTTTGACAATATTATTCAAATGAAATGGTTTTGTATATAAATTATACAAGTTATAAAAGAGTAGTAGGAAAGTTTTATTATTATTATTATTATTATTATTATTATTATTATTATTATTATTATTATTATTATTATTATTATTATTATTATTATTATTATTATTATTATTATTATTATTATTATTATTATTATTAGGCCCGAGCCCCTACAGGGCGTAGGGCCTATTGCTTTCGCAACGATGATGCCTGGGCTTCGTTGTCAACTGCGAAGCGCTGAACTTCGTCCCTCGATCGCTCTCTCCGTGAACAGCAGTATCCTAGCAACCAACATGCATATTTGTTCTTGCTAACAAGTCATTGTATTATTAAAGTTACCAGTGTTAGAGGATTAGGTAAGTACTGTGAAAAATAATCCTTGTTATTGTTTCTTACTTTTTCATAGGGCTGAAATATGAAGAAAAAAATCAGTTTTTGTCCTCATATTGGTATATCACAGTCTTCAGTTAAATTTTTATTTAAATGCTATTTAACCAACAAATAGTGTAATTACTTTCTCCAAAAATTGTACCAAACAGAAGATTTTAATTAATGGCACAGCCCTAATACATTATGCAATTTTGAATTAATATAACCAGTTAAGCTTAATATTATTACTAAAGTCTCTCCAACAACACTGAAAACTTGCTATCAAATCGGTCTGGTTCTCACACTTAGTATATAAAAAGTTCATGAGGGGTTTTTCTGTGTACATTGGCAGTAAATCAGGTTGTAGTTTCTTTGCAGTTTTTGGTCTCCTCCTCACCGCAGCTCTCCTGTGATCCCCTGGGCCCAGTGGAAAGCCCCTCAGTGGAGGAGGATGCCAGGGGGTGAGACTTTACTTTACCTGTGGGACTGCTGACTGCTTTCTCACACACTCAGTGGTAGTGAAAGGTGGTTTCAGGTTTTGATTGAGTTTCAAAAGCCTGTTGCTTCCAGAACAACTAAAATAGAAAGAAAAAATATATATAGAAAAAACAACAAAGAAGCAGTTTGCATGCCCTCCTGTTTTTTTGTTTCAATGGGCTTCCTGCTATATCCATCTAAAAGTTGCATCTGGCCATTGAATGCACAGAGTATTTCCTCCACAGGACCGTTACTGTGATGAGGCTTAACATATAACGGAAGAGTTCAACAAAAAATACCTAAGAATGAGCAATAAAAGAATAATTGGATAAAAAGGCATGATGCATGATACATTCAGAGATTACATAAATTTCTTCTGACACATCACTTAAAACCATCAACACACAGCTGCATCTTAGAGTGGCTGACTCTACTACAGCATGTGAGGTCCACCCTTTACGCACTTGAAAAATTGTAGATTGAGAAATCAATTTCCTGTGACCCTGCCAAACTTCCTACATGAATGAACACTTGTGTACACTGTTGATGAAATGGCAAAGTCATAGTTAGCCATAGTAATACATTAGGTAGGTTCAGTAGAAATAAACAAGTGTTTGCAGTTCTGAATTAAATCACATTTTACATTATAAGATGTGGCAGGACTGTTAATATTGTATTTGAATTAAGACTCAACTTATTCTCTTCTGTACATTTTTGAATATCTTAAATCAGGTATGTCCAAACTGTGGCCCTCAGACCAATTGTTTTGGCCCTCTGGCTTCCAGGTGAATTGGCCCATACTATCGAAAGTAGTACTTTTTACTGCGTTTTTGAAATCTACCTTGATCAAGTAAATTTAGTTTGTCCTTTTGAGGGTCTAAGTACAAAGGTCTGGTGGGTCATTTAAACCTGTTATAAATGCACATATTTGAATTACTGTTTTGACCACCAGTCTATGACCCTCGATCGGCCCTCACACTGGTCTTTGTTTTAATGTGTCCCTCGATGAAAAAAAGTTTGGACACCCTTGCCTTAAATGATCAATATAGACAACAACAGTACAACATCCCACTACATTTTCAAATATAGTGAATGAATATGATTCATCTGATGATTTCTATTTGTGTGCCTGTAGTCTAAAAGTCCATTCATAGTATACTGCGTACTATTCCAGTGCCTCTAACACCTCTAGATGGCCGTGTCCAAAAGAAAAAGGTGGTCTTCAATCCATCAAATCTCAAGTGGGGAGTCCTGTCAACACCTAGGATAAATATTTGAAGTTATGCATCTATTGGATAATAAGTTAAGGTAGTTTTGCCTCCCCTTAGTGGTCAAACTTGGAATAATATCAGGACAATGCCCATACATGTCTGGTCAAAGGAAGGCATGTACTCAACAATATGAAGAGAGCAAAAAAAAAAAAAAAAAACCCTCATTTGAAGAAGGAGGAAATTCTGGGAAATTGTGTTGCCTCACTCAAAACACGTCACTTCCTCCTGTGACAGATGTGTGGTTTTTGCCTTTAAAAGTTATAAAAGAGTGTGATTATGACAAAGTCGGGGCAAATGGCCTGTGGTACTGCAAGGAGAATGAATGGACATGTAAAAAGCATGTACTTTCAACTGTACACACAAACAGCAGCAAGTAAGTGATGCTACTACTTTTCAATGAAGTCACTCTGATGGCAGTAAGTGAGTTTTTTAATTATTTGAGAGTTTGAACTGAAATGTGCATGCCATATTTTCTTAATGAATTTGGTATGGAAAAATGTTTTGCTGTGTGCTGGAAATATTTACTAGACATCTTCAAAGGCATATTTTGTTTGTGTGAGAGATTATTATGAAAGGAAATATTCAGTGAGACTGTGACAGGGGTTTGTAGGTTTGTGGACTTGTGGCTTTGCAGAGGTGGGGTATATTCTAACCTCATCTTCCTCCCTCCCCGTCTTCTTTCTGTCCCCTCAGCATTACTCTCCCTTTTACTCATGATGGGTTTTGATTCAACCAAAACGGTGGCAGCCAACAATACTCAGCAGTGCGGGAACTCTCTTCTGCAGACGCTGAAGGTCGCAAGATTTGCACAAAAGGAATCTGTGGATATAATCAAAACATATGTGAGTACAGTGTATTTGCTGTGGTGTATCTTTGTGAGTGTGCAGGGACTTTACATTACCATTCTGTGCAGAGTTGAAGACCTATTCTGGTGGAGTTGGTTTAACTTTCATTTAAAGCTAAACAGTCAGTTGTGCATATAATATGGACTTCATATCTTATAAGGTGTATTTCACTGGTTTATGTACAGCTTTAACACTGGCTTGGATTTGGTTTCACTCATTTAGTGTGTCTCCATCCTCACCATACTCTAACACTGTTATTTGTTGTGTTGTAGAGGGCCTCTCAGGGCAACCTATCAGAGCTCATTTGTAAAGTGGCTTTGAGTGGGCTTCCAGACCCAAACATCTCTGGTTTAGAGACTTCAGAGCAGATCAGCAGCATCCACACTGGCTTACAGGAGTTCGGTCTACATTTCAAAAGAGTGTATGACCAGCAGACAGACCTGCAGCTGCCAGACAGCCCACTGCTGCAACAGCTGAGTACCATCAGCACACGCAGCCACTACCTGGACGCTCAGATCAACGCTGTTTATCAGGAGCTGTTTCCAAACTCGCCGCCTCTAGTGACAGACCCCAGTGGGGGGGCTACTTCACTGCCTCCACCTCAGAATATCTTTCAGCAGAAAATCTATGGCTGTGTGGTACTCAAAACATACAAGGAGTTCCTGTCAAATGTCAGCAAATGTTTAAGGACACTGAAAAACCAAATGTGTGGAATGCATACACGACGGATCAACACATTTTTCTAAGGCTGGCCTTAGAAGTGGAATTGTGTTTTGCGAGGAAAAAACACTGGTTTGACAATGACTTAATGCATGACAGTGGAAGGTGGCTGGTTCATCAGAGTTAGTAACAAAGACTATTTATGTTATTTAATATTTATTTTCACTATTTTTGAGAAATGAATGTCAACAAACCAAGAAATAATAATATATTTACATATGTTGGAATTTGTACTTTATGTTTATTTTTTGGTGTGAAAAGTGTCATTATTTAAGTAAATCTTTTGCAAATAATATTTTTTTCAGCAGTGTCCGGATGAATCTTTACTCCCAACTAAGTTGCAGTAGGGGTATTCCATGACAAGTACAGAAGAATCAGGAAGCTGCTGAGACGCTGACAGTGTGATATGAGCCGTGTGACGCATGTGTCCATCAGATAGGAAAGATTTCATGAACCTGGCGGGACGTCTGGGCAGTCACAAGGCGTGGGTCACACTACTGTATATAGTGTGTGTAAATGATGTTGCACCTTCATTTAAAATCCCGGAAACAAAGAGGAAGTTATGCATGAAGAACATGCATAGGTATGTTTTCAGTGTGTTAAGGTTGTTGTAATGTGGCAGGGGAAATGAAGTAATGCTTAACATAACTTTCCTCACATCACAAGCTTTAGGGAAACTGGAAGTTGAGGAGAATCATTCTGGGTCATGAATCAAGTTCCTTGTTATAACCCACAATTATTTTAAGCACCAGGCCATAGGTTACCTCAGGGCAACAGCTCCCTACAAATGTCCCACCAAAAGAGTGTAAGTTTTGAGTCCTGAGTCTTATCAACTCAAAAAATGACCCAGTGAATGTGTCAAGGGGGCACTGAAAGCTCCTCTTATATCAAGATGTAACACAGTAATGTCAAAATAATGGCAGAAATCAACCATCAGTATGGTAGGTTGCATTTTTATTGAAAAATTATGTGAAGGTTAATTAAATGAGTAAACATTTGAAAACAGTTCTTCCCATTTCTGTGGTAAAGTTATTTCATCTTATTTTGGAGCAAATACATACTATGTCAATGTCAATGCACACAAGTCTCACCGGCTAATAAATAAAAAGATATGTATATTTATATATTATATAATGTTGTATATTTGAAAACGTTGGTCATGTCATTACAGAAACATGTAGTACATATGTTTACCGGTAGATGGCAGTATAGCACAAGGAGGACTAAGTAATGTTACACTACAGTTAAAGTGCAGGATGCAGCTGGTGTCTTTAAAAGTATTGCTACAGGTAGGATTGTTGATTTAACAGATAAATCTATAGAATTCACTAATACTAAGCTATGTTAATCGCGTTAGGGTACAGTGTTAATGCATGCTGGGGTATTTTCGTAAATAAGTATTCAATTTCTTTCTTTTTTAAAATTTGAACTTACTATTCATAAAATGAGAAAACATAACACACCATTTTAAAGTGTGCAACACATAAACGTATATCAGCATATTAAGTTAGTAATAGTTGAATGCTATAACTCTTAAGTTTTTTTATGGCTTGTAAAGAGTTCATAAGACAAGATTTATATGAGAATAGAGGTGTTAGAATCTCCCTACACTGGCCTTTCTGGAAAAACGCAGGAGGCTGTTAAATATTCTGGTGAATTACTGTTAAAATTGTTGAGTTTATGGGAAACAAATACCATTTGCATTTGCAAATCAACCTCATCTATGATGTAAGTTGCAAAATAAGATGATCTAAATAAGGATTTTTGTTTCATTGTTACAGGGAAATGAATCAGTGTGTTTTGGTCAAAAATAGAAAGACTCTGCACTCTATATAAAGAGAGTTATCACAGAATGCACATTTGGATTGAATATGCAGTATATTTCACCTCTATCTCCAAATATATATCTATATTATGGCATAAGTATTATTTAAGGCAGCTATAAATATCATGCATACATTCTCTACAGACCTATTATTGCTTACATTAAACATCTTTACATCAAAAGGTGTTTTAGTTTTAGTTAGGTTGCATAGTAGTTTCAACAGAATAAAGCATGTACTTATTACAAGCAAAAAGTTATTATGACATAAAGTTTCCATAAGCTCAAGTAAACATGAAAAACTCACAGCATCACTTGTATTTCCCTCACTTGCACAGTGTTATAGCATCCACGTGTTGAAAGCGGATGCTCATTTTGTGTTCAATGTCAAAGCCACTCAGCAGCTGCAAGAAACAATTGCAGGCAGGTAATTAAGGATGGTAAATAGTACAGACTATGTTCATGATATATTTACATAATATATTTGCAATACAAACCTTCAAAAAATGTTCAAATGTGATTCCTTCATAAAATTCATCTGGTTCCTGTGAGAAAAATATTTGTATATGCATTTAAGAGCTGTACTAAATATAAACATACATATTATATAAATTATAATCCGACTCTCACCATATGCCCCACAGATATACTGGCCACTTCCAACATGGCTGCGTCTGCAATGCTTTTGGCAGTTTCCTTTCCCAGTGCCCCACTACGAGACAACAGCTCCTCCACCACCTACAGAAGGTTAACAGAACAGTTATTTATTCTGTTAGTGTCTGAATATCTCTCCACAAATTAAAGCACATTTTGTATCTTGTGAAGCAGAATATTTATTTTCACTGCTTACATGTCTGTACTCCTGCAGTGTTATTGTTCCATCGTTGTCAGTGTCGTGCATATTGAATAAAACTAGGAAGAAAGCCACATGAAAACACAATCAATAGTATGTTTCAAAGTGTAACTGGATCCTATTGTGTAATGCAGCTCACATCGGAGTTTCTCTTTCCTCACGCTCTCACGCTGCTCCTCTGTCATGCTATGGCGTGGGGGCCTAAAATGGGACATAACCACCAGAAACTCCTCAAAACCGATCTCTTCCACTGTGCCTTCTTCACTCTGACGGTAGTTTCTGAAAACATATGACAATATTTAAACATTTTGGTTGAAGCTTACAAGTATATATGACTGTAACAATTACCTCCTGTCAAAGAAGGCCTCTATTATCTGTGAACGAATAGGGTTGCACGCCAGATCAGGAATAGCATTGAAGTCATCTCTCCTGCAGTAACACAGTATTTTTAAGGAGTGGCTTATAGTGGTGATTGTGAGTGAAAATTACAAGCTGCCTAAAGTTGTCTCAGGCCTGTGTGGCAGGTTTATACAAATCACACAAATACCAGACTCATGGCGTACACATGTAAAACATGCACACTGACATGTAAACATACAGCGTGAATTATTATCATTGCCTTTTTAGGAAACATACCGGAGGGTGTCTTCATTGTGGCTCAGCTGCTTGAATCGTTTGTGTAGCACAGCGATCTGTTCAAATGAAACTAGAAGGAAACAATAAAGCATGTAATTTAGTGTACCTTTTCAGCAGCTTTTGTTAAAGAACTAAAATACTAATAAAGTACTTCCTGACTACATTATTACTGTATGCATGAACTGACATTTGAATGCACTGGCAATATATATATTGTATATATGTATATATATATATATATATATATATATATATATATATATATATATATATATATATATATATATATATATATATATATATATATATATATATTGTATTGTATTGTATATATACAAATATATATATATATATATTTGTATATTCATATTTGTATATTCAAATATATATATTTGTATATTCACATTTATGTAAAACACAGAGGCTTGCAGCATATCCTGTCACCTGTTATCCTGTTGCTTGTGTAGATCAGCAGCTGAATGTGTATGTAATACCAAAGACTGAAGTTACAGCTCACATTTGGCTGTTGTTGTAAATGTTGAATGTGTTTGACTTAACTGAAGCAGTGTAGTGTAGCCTCGTATTATCCTAAAACAGATCTTTTTATGACGTTAAATGTAATTCTGGGTCCCAAATTGTCAGTAGAGCATTAGGACCCGTGTAAAAATGCAATATAAATGTGATAATATCCTGTGTTGGCAGCCTGGCCCATCATGTTGTGTAATGTTTACTCACATCCAGTCTTGTCGGACAGACCACGGTACTCCGGATGCCCCGGGATGGACTGCAAGGTTCCCATAGTCTGGGTAATGTCCCGGGGAAAGCTGCGTCGTGCTGGGTTCAGAAGAAGCGTGTGTTTCTCTCAGTGAGTACGCCAGACATTTCACCTGAGGGAATGTGCGGTAACTGTCGTGTGTTCCCTCGATCTCCCGGCAGCTCTCATCCCGCAAACAGCGCCACGACTTCCGCTACTGGCGACCGGCGACGGCGCGCAAAGACCAACAGGCTCCTGCTCCCCCTACTGCCCCTACTGCCCCTACTTCCCCTACTGCCCCTACTGCTGCTGGGGCCCCTGAATTATTGAACACACCTTTGTGTTCACGGCCTGTGTATCCATTACACCTGCTCTCAGGCTACTACAAGGCTCCTCCTGCAATAGCATCACTTAGGCCTAACACGGATGTCATACACAAGATAGGCTGGACATACACTGGATGCAGAAACAATGGAGGCTTCATTAGGCTCACGAAAAAGAAACAGGATTCTTGCCTATAAAAAGTGTCAATAAGATGAAATGTTTGTGGCCAGACTATCTTGTAGAGGTTTGTAGCCAGACAATACAAAATGATATTATACTGCTATAATGGCGTCGGCTGTAAGAGTTTCTAGAAGATGTAACGGGCTCCTCACCATTATCTACAATGTCACATTGATTTTTCTGGAGGTCATTGACTCACCTTGTAATAGGCTATTGAATCGTCTTAGATTTTTCACTTAGCCTACCATGATCGTATTGAAAACCACAGATCATAAGAATACTGTCGTTCGTTTAAAGGCTAGATTTTTTATTATTATTTACGTCTAATATACTCCTGAGTAACCACAGGCGGTGTAGTAATAACAATCACCACATGATGGCAGCATTTTCTAGAACAAACATTTCAGAACAACCCTGTGGCTGTCACTGTGAGCTGGGAGACCCACGTACTTACAAGGGCCCATATTACACTGTTTTCAGATCTATGTTAAACTTTAATGTTGTTTCCTCATCACAAACATATCCGGAGTTGTGTTTTGTTTCATTCCCACATGTTTAACACACAAACCCTGCATATTTAGTTATGTGGTAATACAGGAAGTGCCCCAGTGTGTTTTTAACCTGCATTCTTCTTTCACTACAATCATTTTGATATTTTCAGCCCAGGTATTGTCAATCTCTACTGAGAAAAAGGTAAAAGAAGCTTTTAAAATATCACTTAATGACATCACAACAGGGCAGTGCAGAACAAAGCATTTTGAGCTTTTGAGATGTAGACAGACTAATAATAAAGGGTTACTCAAACGTGTGAAAAAAAACAAAACAAAACTCCAGGGATGTTTTTGATGAGGTAACATTATAAAATGGTTCAAAGCTCACAAGAATCCATTTTGCATAATACAGGACCTTTACCAACTAAAAAATAATAGGCTACTTTCATTTCTTAGGGGCATACACATTACACACATTACATCTCCAAAGTTGTTGCATTATGGACAAACCAGAACAACATTTTCATATGAATTCACCCCTGTACTCCACAGCCACTCTGTCCCGAATAAACATGCACTTTATTTTCTCTGTCAGTGTGTGCCCTTGAAACGCTCCTTCATGTGTTTGTGGTAACTGGGATATGTGATGGTTTAAAATGGATCTGAATAAATTGTGGGGGGAGGGGGATGTGTCTATTCCCGAACAGCGTACGCGTGGCAGAAGTGAGGGGCATAATAGTGGTATTTCGCATGCACAGAGACTATGGAGAAGGAGCTGACACGCTGCTGCAGTGTTGCCTCCAGTTTGAGACAACAGCTGCTCAGACAGAGGAGACATCCAAGGGTGAGGGACATGACTCACCCCCTTCCCCGCGGTCCTCACCCTGTCTTCACCTGTCTGCACCTGTCTGCTTCCTCATGCTCCGCCGGCACACCAGCAACAAGGGTCTGATGAAACAACAAACAATATCAACATACATAATTTAGGTGTGGAGACTTCAGGTTTGCATCGGGTTATTCAGATGCAGTTTGGTCTGGATTTGGGCTTGGATTTTAAAGGTCCTATATTACACAAAGTTATCTCTTATCTCAAAGTTATAGCTTTGAGCTATTGTATAACGCTGTTACCTCATCAAAAACATACCTGAATCTTTATTTTGTTTCATTCACACCTGTTGGAGTAATCCTGCATTATTAGTCTGTCTACATCTCCAAAGCTCAAAATGGTCTGTTCCACCTTGTGATGTCATGAAACTACAGTTTTTTAGGTTAATAGGTATACTTTTTTTTTTTTTTTTTTTACCATTTGTTCAGTAGAGATGGAAGCTCCAGGACTGAAATTGTTCAAATGATTTTAGCAAATGTGTATGGAGGTGGAACAGAGTGTTTTCTGCTTGAGAGAAGATCTGCAGGATTTTGCGTGTTAATCAAATATTATAACATAGATCAGAAAATATCATATGGGCAATTTATTCTACATTAAGTTAAATATACACATTTTGGTCTGTTCTCTGTATATACACAAAATCTTGCAACAATAGATTACATTTGGATAAGTGTAATTATTTTAATACTCCACATAAAGTTCATAAGAAGAAAACCCACTGGATCAGGTAGAATTTAAATGGGTCTTATACGTCGAACCTTGCACAGACTTCACAGGACAGCCTTCTCTGATGTAAAACATTTCTCTGTTGGGCTGTAATGAGAATTCTTCAGTCTTCTCCACCAAACCTCATTCTAATTTCTCTGTTATTTAGCTTCACCCAAAGCCACTCTGATACCTCTGGATCTATTTATCCACAGAAACAGGGCAGGCAATTTCTGCTGAATAATTGTACTCAAAAGTGAGATACAGATTGTAACACTGTCTTTTGGCCATACGGCACTAATGGTTTGTTTTATTTTGCGCAGATAAGATAAGAGTCAGTGGCAGCTGCATTTGGCAACATTTTAAATCAAACTTTCAACAGCAATCTGTGTCAATAGTGGAAACACAAAGATATTCCAGTTTGATTACATGTTTTGAAAAATAGATTTTGTAGCCATCATCCCTAATCTATGTCTTCTGCACTTTTCCATCACAATATTAGTGTTGATAACTTGTCTATGCCAAGGAGTAGTGTCAAATATCAGTCCATTTTACCTCATATAGTAGGCACATGTACATTCAAATACTGGAATCTTGCATTGGACAAACAAATCCATATGTCAGATTTCCAATTTCTGGCCCTTATAAATATTCAGAATATTGTTGTCTCAAATTATCCATTTTGTTGATATAAACTTTTAATTAATCATTGCATTTATATAGCACCTTTCATGACACCCAAAGCACTTTACAGTTAATTATTCATTCACTCGACACTCAGTGGTGGTAAGATACTACTGTAAACACAGCTGCACTGTCGCAGACTGAAGCGAGGCGCCAATCTGCGCCATCAGCCCCCTACAACCACCACCATCACTCACGCACACACACCACTTTCATACTAGGCAATGTGGATGAAGTCTCTTGCCTAAGGACACAACAACAGTTTTTGTGACAATGTTTTTGTTTTAACACTTTAGATTTAGGTGACTCATTTCCAAATAAAAAAAGACATAAATGGCACTAGAATAAAAAAAAAGAGAACTCGGACAAAAAGAGACTGCACTTATATTTCACGTCTTTATGGCTTTACAGAAAAGAAACACTTGTTTTTCACAATTTTGTCTGACTTAACTAAGAGAAATCCAATGACAACTTTTCCTAATCCTCTTATCCATGGAGGAAATATCAAAGTCATTTCAAAGTCTCCTTTTGATTTCTCAAATTGTAGCACACAGAAGTGTTTCATGTTTTGCTTTTGCCCTTGGTTTGTCAATATAAAATAGGAGGCACTGCAGAGGCTGAATAGACCATCCTCTGATCTCCAGACAGAAAGAAATCAATTTGTGGGCACAAGCTCTGTATAGCCAGGACAACGAGATATCTTACAGTGTGAGCCAGTCAAAGGGTGAAAAGTTTATCAATGAGCTTTAATATCTATAGTCCCTGATCTATCTATCAATTTGAAAATGTTTTCATCTGAGGTTCTGGCATGGTGCACAATAATTCTTCTCAATCGTTTCCTCCACTTGCTTTAAGGAATACCCTCACACCACAAAGACGCTGGAAATAAAGACAAAAACAACGTGTCTTTGAAATCACAATTCACTTGCAAAATGACCCAGCAAATACTAGAACTGGAGGGCAAATAAAGCCACACATTGTTACTGGAAACCTAATGTGAAAGTGAGCCTCCTTACGTTGTGACATACATTAAATATAACCATAAAACAAAATGAATAAGATATATATATATATATAAATATAAATATATATATATATATATATATATATATATATATATATATATATATATATACACATATATATATAAATATATATATATAAATATATATATATATAAATAAATAAATATATATAAAACGCATTTCTCACCTTCCACGGTGGTTGGTCTCTCACCCTCATCAGCTCGGGTCCTCTGGTCCTCTACCAGAGGCCTGGGAGCTTGAGAATTCTGCGCAGTATCTTTGCTGTTCCCAGTACTGCACTTTTCTGGACTGAGATGTCTGTTGTCCTTCCTGGGATCTGCTGCAACCACTCATCCAGTTTGGGGGTCACGGCCCCGAGTGCTCCGATCACCACAGGCACCACCGATGCTTTCACCTTCCAGGCCCTCTCCAGCTCTTCCTTGAGCCCCTGGTATTTCTCTAGTTTCTCGTGTTCCTTTTTCCTGACATTGCCATCGCTCGGTATTGCAATGTCCACCACCACGGCTTTGTTCTCTCGCTTATCCAGAACCACGATGTCTGGTTGGTTCGCCATCACCATTCTGTCAGTCTGTATTTGGAAGTCCCACAGGATCTTGGCCTGCTCATTCTCCACCACCTTTGGAGGCGTTTCCCACCTTGATCCTGGGGTTTCCAGCCCGTACTCTGCACAGATGTTTCTGTACACTATGCCCGCTACTTGGTTATGTCGCTCCATGTACGCTTTCCCTGCCAGCATCTTACACCCTGCAGTTATGTGCTGGACTGTCTCAGGCACTTCTTTGCACAACCTACACCTTGGGTCTTGTCTGGTGTGGTAGATCTGGGCCTCTATTGCTCGGGTGCTCAAGGCCTGCTCCTGTGCAGCCAGGATGAGTGCCTCTGTGCTGTCCTTCAGACCAGCCCTCTCCAGCCATTGGTAGGATTTCTTGATATCAGCCACTTCAGTTATGTTCCGGTGGTATGCCCCGTGTAGGGGTTTGTCCTGCCATGATGGTCCCTCCAGCACCTCTTCCTCTGCGCCCCACTGTCTGAGACATTCTCTGAGCATCTCATCAGTCTGGGCCTTGTCACTGATGTACTTGTGGAGCTTGGATGTTTCATCCTGGCCAGTGGTTCCCACACTCACTAGTCCTCGACCTCCTTCCTTCCAGCTCGTGTACAGTCTCAGGGTGCTAGACTTGGGATGGAACCCTCCATGCATGGTCAGGAGCTTTCGTGTCTTAACATCCGTGGTCTGTATCTCCTCCTTTGGTCAACTTATGATTCCTGCTGGGTATCTGATCACTGGCAGGGCGTAGCTGTTTATTGCCTGCGCCTTGTTCTTGCCATTGAGCTGGCTTCTTAGGACCTGCCGTACTCTTTGCAGGTATTTGGCTGTCGCCGCTTTCCTTGTTGCCTCGTCAAGGTTGCCATTTGCCTGTGGGATACCAAGGTACTTGTAGCTGTCCTCAATGTCTGTTACTGTTCCCTCTGGGAGTGAGACCCCCTCTGTGTGGACTACCTTCCCTCTCTTTGTCACCATCCTACTACATTTCTCGAGCCCGAATGACATTCCAGTGTCTGTGCTGTAGATCCCGGTGGTGTGGAGCTTGATGTCATCCATGTAGAGGAGGTGACTGATGGTGGCCCCATTTCTGAGTCAGCATCCACAGCCCTATGCAGAACAGCAGTGGGGACAGTGCGTCTCCTTGGTATATGCCACATTTGATGGTCACTTGTGCAAGTGGCTTGCCATTGGCTTCAAGGGTGGTTTTCCACAACCGCATCGAGTTTGCAATGAACGCCCTTAGAGTCCTGTTGATATTGTACAGCTCCAGGCACTCAGTGATCCATGTGTGTGGCATTGAGTCATAGGCTTTCTTGTAATCAATCCAGGCAGTGCACAGGTTGGTCTGACGGGTTCTGCAGTCACGAGCGACTGTTCGGTCAACCAGGAGTTGGTGTTTGGCTCCCCTGGTGTTTTTGCCGATGCCCTTCTGTGCTGCACTCATGTATTGATCCATGTGCCCGCTTATCTTAGCCGCGATGATGCCTGACATGAGCTTCCATGTTGTGGAGAGACAGGTTATTGGCCGATAGTTGGATGGGACTGTACCCTTTGCGGGATCCTTCAGGGTTAGCCATTCAGGGTGAGTCCCATCCCTTAGCAGCTGGTTCATTTGTGCTGCTAGGCGCTCGTGGAGAGCAGTGAGCTTCTTTAGCCAGTATGTGTGGATCATGTCAGGGCCTGGTGCTGTCCAACTTTTCATGCCTGAGACTCTTTCCTGGATGTCTGCCACTGAGATAGTAATTGGATTCTGTTCAGGGAGGTTGCTATGGTCTGCTCTCAGAGCCACCAGCCACTGTGCATCGGTGTTATGTGATGCTTCTCTTTCCCATATGTCTTTCCAGTACCTCTCAGTCTCCAGCCTTGGTGGGTCTGCTCTGCTGTTATTACCCTGCCATTGAGCATACACTTTCGCTGGTTGTGTTGCGAACAGGCGGTTTATTCGTCTGGCTTCATTCTCTCTCGTGTACTTCTTTAGGCGGCTGGCCAAGGCTTGGAGCCTTTGTTTGGCAGCTTCGAGTGCTTCAGGTATGGGCATCTGGCTGTACCTCTTGGGTACTCGCTTTTTCATCGCACCTTTCTGGGCCTCTGACAGTTGGCTCACCTCTCGCCGCACTTCCTTGATTTTAGCCTCTAACCGTCTTTTCCATGGTGGGTATCGTATCTCATGGCTCCCATGGTTGCTCTTATAGCCCAACACCTCTAGGATCACTGCTGCTGAAGTGTAGATCAGCTCATTGGTTTCAGTGATGGTTGTGGTAGGGATCACTCTGAGTGCTGCATTCACATCCTCTAGCAGACTTTCAGATGGTACTTCACTTAGCCTCTGTAACTGGCATCGGGGTTGCCTTGTGTTCATCTGGGCTATGATCTTGTCTTTCAGGTCAGTCGCTGCCTCGCTCAGCGTGATACTTATTGGGGCTTCCTTCCCAATCTCTGGTTGGGGAGTTAGTGTTAACTCCCCTCTGACCTGGCATCCTGGCTCCCCCTTGCCATAGCATTTGTGTTGTACCTCGTCAATCTCTAGTTGTGATAGCAGTTGCCGTTTGTGGATGTTGGAACACTGAGCTACTAGTTGTTTGGCCGTTAGCTTGGACTGTGGGTATCGTAGTAACCATTTCTCCCACATCCTGTTCATGTAACCCCTCTGACTAGGGTTACTGGAGTAGTAGCATTCCAACAGAGCCTGGTTCTCGCATCTCGCCCATTTCCGTCTTGTTCCAGTAGCCCATTTCTCATCAAGGTGTCCTGGTTCCTCGAGACCTTGTTTGGCCGGGCGACGTCTGAGCCGGCATCTCATAAGTTTTATCGCCTCTCATCATTGTATGAGGTGGGCAGTAGCGTAAAGGGTCTTGCCTAAGGACCCACACTGGTTTTTGCTCCTAATGCCCTTGGGGGGGGGATTCGAACCCGGGTCCCCCATGGGAAAGTCCAGTGACATATATATATATATATATATATATATATATATATATATATATATATATATATATATATATATATTAAATAACTCATAAAAATGTAACATCCCTAAGGGCTTGATCGCCCCACACAGCAGCTATTGTGGATCACCAGAGAACTATGGACAGCAGAGTTTAGTTTTGAGGGTTTTATTTACACTAATCCAAAAGCCGTTTCAGTATAAAAGACATGTCCAGGGGTGAGGGAGTTGGTTAAAAAGGTTTGTGAAGCGCTTGTCCAAAGGTGCAGGCATTTGGATGGGCTAGCGTGGCTCCTTGCCGGACAATTGTCAGCCGGTGTGGCACCATGGCCCCAATCTCCCGCACGGAGCAGCCAATGAGTCTTAAGACTTCCCGGGGACAGAGACAGAGAGACAACCTATAGTCCTATAGGTGCCATGTGGTGAGCTGCTTCTTCTTAACCTGAACAAAGATGACAACAGGGTGTGGGAGAAAGAAGATACACAGGGTTTTTAAACAATAAGCACCGCCCCTTCCCAGCTGCCAATTACATGGTCATTGCCCCACACCAAACGGGAGAAAGATCACGTAAAGAGAAAAACCACACCCATTTAAAGTGGCAGAGGAACGATACTGTGTTATTTCCTGTTACAAAAATACTACATCTCTTTCTAGTGGCATGGCAGTGGATAGCATTCAAGCTTCACAGCAAAAAGATTTCAGGTTCAAGTCCCTTTGTGTGGTGTTTCTCCCTGTGTCTGGGTGGGTTTCTTCTGGGCACTGAAATCCTCCAGCTCAGGTAGTCCTGACCAGGCCTAGCTCAAGAGTTGTGGATGGGACTTTAATTTAACTAATTAAGAGTAAATGGAAAAAAAGAATGAATAAATAAATAAATACAAATAATTAAATTGATCATTTGTTTTAATATGTCTTCAAACTCCACCAGAAATACCACTGAACAATAATCAATCTCAGTTGTCTGACTATTTTCACAAAATAATATTAACCACACCACACAACTATATGATTTCCAAACACTGTGACAATAACAAACAAAATATTTGGATGTCAGCTTGTCTCAGTCTAGCCGCAGGTTTCAGTGAGCCCAAATCCTGTGTGCTTGTTTTGTTCACTGAAATGCTGCTATATATTGGTGCATATAGCCTGTGGTGAACTGCTCAGAGCTCAGCCTGGGGGTAAATCAGAATGTGGCCGTTACCTGCGCTCCACAGATAAGGGTGTTGTTGTTTTGGCGTTCTGTAATTACAAACAGATATACTGCAATAAGTGAAAAGGTCATAAGCATGCACAATAATATACTTCGCCATGTCATTTAGTGTAATACACAGTATAAAAGACAATAATATTAAAGCATCACATGGATATACTGTACATGTAAATGTCTAAGTGGTGTGTGTAAAGAGAAGGTGAGATGAGAATAAAATCCGTCGAAACTGCTTCACCCTCAGGTGCCCACAGAGCGGTTCCACTACACTGCACTAAGCCACAGCCTTGCTTCCTGATGTGCTTTACTTAGAGCATAATTTAAGACCAACTTTATTCTAAGCATAAAGAGAGATAACTCCTGCTTATAATGAGATTTCCATTAACATCACAACTATGTACACATTTTTTTTCGCCACCAAAAAGGTAATTAAGCATTAAAATAAAACTTAATTCTTAACTTTATCTGAGAGCTGCCCGGTAGTGCAGGCAAGTACACAGTATATGGAAAACTACGTTTACTACAGGGGGGTTATAGTGGGGGTCATGGTGCAGTGCAGCATGTAGTGGAATGAGTAAAGCTTCCTGTGCCTGTGTCTTGTATGTTCAAAGGAATAACCATAGACACTGCACCGCAGCACCGTCTGTGTATTGGAAGACTGGAGCAGCCAAAGACGCAGCCACAAGGAACATTTGGATGGCTGTGTTCATCTGAAAAGCACAAAAAGCAGGTGATCAAGGGTATTTGAAACTTAAAGCCACATTATGTAACCTTTTAGCCAAAAATAGCTGAGGAAAAAAGATGACATAAAGTCCACTGAATTAGTATTTGTATTATGATATTAATTCTTACTTTACTGAAGAGGGTTGGCTTGAGCTGTGCTGTAGTGTAGCAAGGATTAAAGAACAGGTGACCTCAGGGTCACCTGAGGATGAATAGCAAGATGCATATAAGCTGCTGTGTGTAATGTGGGAAGAGAATGAGCACGAATGGACTGTTCTCCTTTGTGGACAGATTTGAGCAAATGTGTTCATGCAGGAGTTTTTTTTTCTTTGTGAGCTAAAATTGAAACATTTCAGCAGACCAAGGGAACAAACATTTATATTTAAACTGACTTTAAATATGGGCTGTTAGGGCTGATAATGTCGACTAGCTATGGACAATCGATTCAGAGCCAAATTGAACCAAAATAGAAAATAGATCAGCCGCTTGTCAAACTACTTGAAGGGCCAAGTTTGTCCAATTAAAAAAATCCTGCTTTTTGATCCTCTTTGTTGAATGAATAAGATACTTATGAATGCCAATAAATAAAGAAATCAGAACCAAAAACGTAAATGCCTCATTAGGTCTGGAGTCTATTGTTTGGAGGCACAGTCTTGTATCGGACCCAGAAGACTGCAACAATGAGCCCAATGTCTCTGGCAATGACGAGAGCTGTGAGCAGAACTGATGATTCAAATAAGGTCAACTTTAAATATTAGACTTTGTACCTACTGAATGCTATGTTTATACTTCACTAGACAACATAAACAAATTTACTAGCTTTTTTTTTTTTTTTTAATGTTATGCCTTATTTAACCAAGATAGTTCCCCTGAGATTTGAAATCTCATTTTCAGGGGAGTCTTGGCCCTGGAATGGGGCCTGTGATACATGTTTTTAGTGATAGGGGAAACCAAGAGAAAACAACTGTATCATTATTAGGTCAGTGCCATCCTGCGTTGCTCTGCTCCGATCGGCTGTGCTCTTTCAAACGCTGCTCTCTCTGATGAGCCTCCAGGATTTTCTCACGCTTGGTCTCACCCTCAAACATTTACATACAGCATCACATGGAGTGCAATAAGCCTTAGACATGCAATACGTACAATACACGTACAATAAGCCTTAGCTACATGCCTATAGTACTCACAGCAGCCAGTAGGCTCTTGTCACTCTTCTGTAAAGTGGATGGCCCTGAGCAGAACTCCAGCAGTGTAGCAGAGCCTGCTTGAGAGCCACATGCCACCAAATGGCCACTGTCCTGAATATGAAGGCAATACAGGGGCTCGTCACACACTTGTAGAATAAAGACGTGGTGAGGGTGACTGTGACTACTTGAACAGAACGTCCCACACATCCAGCACACCATCCATCTTTGAGGTGAGGAAAACTGAGGAGTGTATGGGGCTCCAGCATGCGTCTGTCACGTAGGACATCTGGTACATGAACACAACATGCACAAGTTCTACACCCGGGTTTGACAAGAAGCAAGCAAGGAGTTTTTTGTTCCTATCTGACACAAGTGTTTTCAAGAGCTCTAAATCATGCCATTTGACCATTTATTTCATATATAATGTGTTATAAGTCCTCTTTTGGCTGTACGGCTATATTAATAAATCTACCCTTCTCTCAGTCCTCAGACCTGATGCCTGCGGTCCAGTCTCCTGCTGTCAAGAAGTTTTTGGGGAAAAGGTATTGCGATGAAGAGTGTGCACAGGGCCATGGTGACCCTCGTGTATGCACACTATCTTGTCTGCAGGGGTCTTCGCCTTCCTGTTACAGGACAGCACCACACCCTGCTCCGTCCCCACTGTGAACTTAGTGCACTGAGACCAGATAAGATACGTATCAGTATGAGAATTCAGCAAATGTAGGGTCTAAAGATGACTAAAGCTCGTTCCAAGTTTCCTTCTTGGCCTCAGTCCAAGACGAAACGCTTAGTGGGCTCACTCAGCTTTCGCACCTGAATGCAGAGGCTGCCATCGTCATTTCATTCATATTTTTGGCAATAAAAAGTACAAACTATTACAGGAAAACAATGATTCTGAGAGCTATAGCTCTACCAGATAATGTCAGCTCAGCTGCTGCGTGTTGGAGTTCACCCCGGTGAACGAGAGGATCACAACTTTGCACCTTTGGGTTGTGGACAGGTCTCTCACTGTGGTGTCAGCCTATGGTGCAGTGCAGAGTACTCGGCCTTCTTGGAGTCCTACTGGGGGACTTCAACGCCCACTTGGGCAACGATAGTGACATGGAACACTCTCTACTCTCCATCGAGTGCTCGAGGATTCATGGGAGTTTGCTCCCAGTCCACATGTGTTTTGTGGACCTGGAAAAGCGCCTGTAGAATCGGTCTACGCGTGGACGAAATTGGATTTAATTTGGAGACTGTTTGGATCAAGCAGAGGAAAGAAATCACGGAAATAAAGCGCTGGAGCTAGCTGAACCGTGTCCTGGCGTTGGAGAGCCCCGGTGGCAGACGCAGTGCTTGATTCTGACGGGCTCATAACCCACAGAGTAAAGGAAAATGCTTGCTTTCATCTTTCCTGGCTGTGTTTTTGTAGTCCGTTGTTTTAGACCATGGTGGGTCTAATTTAAAAACTTTATATCCACAGCCCTGCCGCTCACTCGCCAGCGTGTCTTCTTGTTTACATGTGACGTCCTCAAGCAACGTCATCGTCACGTTGGATTCCAATTGCGCTGCCTTGGCTCAATACAAACTGCTCCTTTCTACTGATCAATATGTTTCTCTTCACACCCCTCTTATTTTTTTTTTTGGCTGCACTATGTCCCTGTGAGGTGCATGAGAACTGTGGAAACCAAAGTATGCCTCCTATTCATTCTGTGTCCAAAGGGACAGATTTTAATTACTTTATTGTGCTTAATTTCCCCAGGAGCCCCACATCCGTAACAGAAAAAACAATAACCTTGCCCTTTTTTGTGACTACATATGGACCATATAATTGGTTCCTGTCGCTCCACTGTTATCCCTACAGCGAAACAAAGGTTAAAAATAACAAACTCATGCCAGTACAAATTTCTGTGAAAAGAAAATGTACTATTGTCCTTCTACTTCTTTTATCTGGAAATGTTGAGCCTAACCCTGGTCCTGGTCCAGATCTTAACTGCCTGAGTACCCCAGCTGAGTTTAAGAGTAGGTCTGGGCTTAGTATAGTTCACCTCAATGTTAGAGGTCTTCTCCCTAAATTAGATTTTATTAAGATCTGGGTGGACACACTAAATTGTGATATCCTTGTTTTGTCTGAAACTTGGCTGAGAAAATCAGTCACAGACAAAGATATTTTAATTCAGGGTTATAATAATAATAACAGCCTACTACTGTAATAGAATTGATTGATAAAAGCAATCAATCAATTCTATTACAGTAGTAGGCTGTTATAGACCTCCATCAGCTATCAATGATGCCTTGTCATCTTTAACCGAACAGTTGTTAACTCTGGACTTTAAAGAGATTCTTCTTGTTGGTGACTTTAACTTGGACTGGCTGACTTCTGTTTCTGATCATTTTAAATCGATTTGTGATTCGTTTGGTCTCACACAACTAATTAGTAGCCCAATATGTCCAAATCTTAAACAGCCAATGAAGCCCTCCATTCTTGACTTATTCTTAACAAATGCCCCACATAAGTATTCAGATGTTGGGGTATTTGCAAATGATGTCAGCAATCACTCAAGCAATAGTGTAGCAATAGCTACAGTCAGACAAATAAAACTTCCCAAAACAAGACCGCAAATTATTTTTAAACGGGATTTTAAACATTTCTGTGAGCAAACTTTTTATCATGACTTGTGGACTTTTGAATGGAACAAAATTTTTCTTATTGATAATGTTGAACTTGCCTGGAAATACTTTTATGATGCTTTTATAGAAATGATCAACAAACATGCGCCCTACCGCAAATACAGAGTCAAAGGCCGTTCAAATCCGTGGTTCTCCGATGAGCTGTCGGGACTTTTAAAACAAAGGGATGTAGCATGGGCTAAAGCTAGGAAATCAAAACCTGAGGCTGACTGGATGAGTTTTAGACATCTCAGGAATCGTTGTACCACCCTTATAAAAAGGCCAAATCTGAGTTCTACCTGTCTAAAACTACCAATAATCTAAATGATCCTAAGAAATTCTGGAAAGCAATAAAATCATCCTATGGAAACATACAAATAAATGAACTACCAACTCGCATAGTTAAAAACTCACTTTCCATCACAGATAAATCTGAAATTTTAAATTGCTTTAATGAACACTTTGTTTCATCAAGCTGCCTATTTGAATCATTGCACCCAAATTCACCACAAACTGAAAATTTTGGGTACCCACTATCATTATCAAGAATTTCTTCCCCTGAATCATTTGGCCTCAGTCCTGTAACAGAAGTTCAGGTTTATAGAGCCCTAAAGCAACTAGAAACGGGTAAATCTGCAGGTCCTGATAAGCTAGACCCTTATTTTCTTAAGTTATCAGTGGATTTTATTACAGAACCCCTGACATATCTTTTTAACCTCAGTCTCTCAAACAATGTCATTCCCGCTGTGTGGAAATCTGCATTTGTTCTTCCTTTGTTAAAGGGAAGGGATTCTTCAGTCCTCAACAATTACAGGCCAATTTCAAAGCTATGCATTCTTGTAAAAGTCCTGGAAAAATTAGTCACTGAACAGCTTAAAACATTTCTTGAAGTAAATGGCATTTTGTCAAATAATCTATCTGGTTTTCGAAAAGGACATAGTACAATAACTGCTGCTGCAAAGGTAGTTAATGACATCATTGAGGCTCTCGACTGTAAAAAAAAATATTGCTCTGCACTTTTTATTGATTTGTCAAAGGCCTTTGATACAGTCGATCATGCTACCTTGCTGAAAAGACTCTTTGACATTGGTCTTTCTGATGCTGCTGTTGGTTGGTTCTCAGGCTATTTGTCAGGGAGAACGCAGTGTGTGCATTTTGCTGGGTTGTCCTCTTCCTTTCTTCCTGTTTCTAAAGGGGTCCCCCAGGGATCTGTTCTAGGTCCACTGTTGTTTTCTATTTGTATTAATGATCTCTGTTGTAATGTGTCTAATGCCTGTTTTCACTTTTATGCTGATGACACTGTCATCTATTGTTCTTCCAAGGAAATTGAGCAAGTTTTTAACTTTTTACAGTCCGCCTTTGATGTTGTGCAGTCTCATTTAACTCATCTAAAGCTAGTATTAAATGCAGAAAAATCCAAATTTATGTTTTTTTCAAATGGAAAACAGTTTCCCTCAACTCTCCCTAAGATTAAAACGGCTGAAGGAGTAGAAATCCAATCAGTCCCTTCTTACAGGTATTTATTGATCAAAACCTGTCTTTTAAGCCACACATAGAGGGCCTTGTTCAAAAACTGAAGCTGAAATTGGGTTTCTTCTACAGGAACAGATCTTGTTTTTCTTTTATAGCAAGGAAACGGCTAATCTCTACAACTTTTCTACCCCTATTGGACTATGGTGATCTGCTTTTTATGAATGCACCTACACAGTACCTATAGAAATTGGACAGTGTGTATCACAGTGCTTTGCGTTTTATTACTGGCTGTGGAAATCATGTTCACCATTGTACATTGTATGCTGTTGCTGAATATCCTTCTCTGAGTGTCCGCAGACTCTCGCACTGGCTCATATTTGTCTACAAATGTATCATTGGGCTCCTCCCGTCTTACCTCTGCACATACTTATGTAAAACTCAACAGCTGCATGGTCTGCGCTCTCAAAAAAGCCTTCAAATGGCTGTTCCTAGGGTCAGGACAGAGCTGGGTAAGTCAGCATTCAAACATGCTGCTCCCTTTTCATGGAATCAGTTACAAAAAGATCTGAATTTGCCTGAAATCATTACTTTGGGAGAATTTAAATCTATTGTAAACGACCGTGAAACTAAAACTATTGGTAAATGTGACTGCTTTTAGAATTTGTGAAATTTTATTGTTGATACTGTATATAATGTGTAGTATGTGTTATTGTGTTTGAATGTTGTTTTGTCATACACTGTAACTATGTCTTTGCTGCCCTCTTGGCCAGGTCACTCTTGGAAAAGAGATTTTTAATCTCAATGAGTTTTTTTACCTGGTAAAATAAAGGAATAAAAAAAAAAAAAGAAGGCATTCGACCGTGTCCCTCATGGTGCCCTGTGGGGGGTGTTCCGGGAGTATGGGGTTCGGGGCCCTTTGCTAAGGGCTGTCTGGCCCCTGTATGACTGGAGCAGGAGCTGTGTTCGCATTGCCAGCAGTAAGTCAGACCTGTTCCCGGTGCATGTTGAACTCCACCAGGGCTGCCCTTTGGTTCTGTTCATTGTATTTATGGATAGAATTTTTAGGCGCAGTCAGGGGCCATAGGGGATTGGGGACCACATGATCTCATCTCTCTCTCTCTCTCTTTGTGGATGATGTTGTCCTGCTGGTTTCATCGAACCAGGACCTGCAGCACTGGGGCGGTTTGCAGCCAAGTATGAAGCGGCTGGGATGGGGATCAGCTGTTCCAAATCCGAGGCCATGGTTCTCGACTGGAAAAAGGTGGATTGGCCTCTCTGGGTGGGTGGGGAGTCTCTGCCTCAATTGGAGGAGTTCAAGTATCTTGGGGTCTTGTTCACGAGAGAGGGGACGGACGGAGCGGGAGATTGACAGGCAGATTGGTGCAGCGCCGGCCGTGATGCGGTCGCTGGAGTTGGAGGAAGTGTCTGGGGTGAGGAAGTCTGAGAGTCCCTGCTTAGACTGCTGCCCCCGCGACCTGGCCCCGGGTAAGTGGAACAAAATGGATGGATGGAGATCAGCTAATATTCTGTCAAACCTTATGCTTTTATTGTCCTGAAAAAGAAACTAAAGATGAGAAGATAAAAATTAACACATTTGATATGAGATTTTTACTTCAACCATGGATGTATAAAGATGAAGGAACTGGATAGAAGAGGAGTCATTGATGAATCATGAATAACATGAATGTCAGAAAAAGTTGTACTATGTTTTTAAGCCCGAACAGGCATAAACCATTACATGGAAGGCATTTTCTAAGACAAATACTTTATTGGTGCCATATTTGATGCATTGTACACAAATAACCCAGGCCTCTAAAAAACAGATATCATGGATCTGGCTGCACCAGAGAGATGACATTTGGAAACACAAATAAACATATTCTTGACCTTAAAACTCTTTGCAATGGACAGAGGAACAAACTAACTGAAATAAAGTACAATTAAGAAGGAGGCACTGCATTGTGGCATTGTGGATACCTGTCCGTCTGTGGAAGCAGAGAATGCATCTGTCTGGGTTTTGGATTGGAGCCAGATGATCTTATAAACCAGGTCTCTGTGCTCCACTGAGGAAAGCTGCACAGGCTGGCTGCTGTGCCGAGTGTCCCAATATGCTATACAACCATACCAAGAAAAACAGCATGTCAAGATTTGACTCTCAAAACAAACAAACAAAAACAGAACCCTAAACTGAGACATATTAGGTTTGAGTGAGTAAACTGACTGATCTGTCTACTATATGCGCATCTAACCAGTGTATGGGAGTCTGTGGGATTGTAATGCAGACAAGAGGAGACACTGGCTTCAACATTAACTCTGGACCATTTGGGTTTTCTGTGATAAATAATAAATAAAAACATATTTATGAACTATATAATTTTATATCATTTCACAGTGTTTTGCTTTTGGTTGTGTAAGAAAAGAGGATTCAAAGAAAATAATTTACTGACCAATATCCCAGATGTAGGAGTCTTCACACATGTTTAAGTGTGAGGTTTGGAAGTGTAACAGGACTAAGCACCTGCCAACTTTTTCCCTCCATTCGGGTGCTATAACAGGCATGTGAATACAGTGGGTGGTTTATATGTACCATATTTTCTGGACTATAAGTCGCACCAGCCAAAAAATGCACAATGAAGAAGAAAGAAACATATATAAGTTGCACTGGACTATAAGTCACATTTTTGGGGGGAAATTTATTTGATCAAATCATACATCAGGAACAGACATTTCATCTAGAAAAGCAAGTTATAGTAATAACAGTAGAATAGAGAATAACAGGCTGAACATGTGTCTGGTGTGTTCACGAAACATATGAACAGTTATTCAGAAAACTATAGCAGAAACAACAGAACAAGTTTACCAAACTCTCCATCTCACTCCAAATCACTAAATCCATTGAATTCTTCATCCTTGATGTCACTTCTAAGCAACTCCACCAACTCCAGCTAAATCCAGCCTTTAGCCCGCAATTAGCTTTTTTATCTTTTCTTCATTGCAGTTCTAGTTTCCTCCGCTTTTCTCCAGTGAAACACAAGTTTCTTGCTCACTCCAAACTTTCTTTCTGCTGCTCGCACCGCTCTTCATGCGTTTCCGGTACTCCGCTCAATATATACACTGAGTAATAATGTGTTTAATGCAGCTTTGCGCACATTTGTTTACGTTTTACAGAAATGAAATTTAAAGCCGCATGGCTCATTTGCATATAGTATAAGCGCTGAAAAAAAACAGCTCAGGCAAGATTCGGGCAAGACAAGATTCAGTGGATTATTCACTGCACGGCCAAAAAAAAAAGTCACCACCTGGATTTAACTAAGCAAACAGGTACAAGTTTGCCGCAGGTGTGAATGAAGTGACAGTGGTACAGGATTAAGAGCATGACGCATAGCAGATACTGGTACACAAGCCTAGAGCGCCCTCTCGTGGCTGTCAGTGTGCAAATAACCTACATGTGATTTATTCTATTTTATTTTATATATAAGTCGCAGGACCACCCAAACCATGAAAAAAAAAGTTAATTATAAATGATTACTGCTTCTGGGGTGTTCAAATTGTAACACAGACCTAAAAACATTGATGGTTTTGGCTGATGGTGGTTCAGCGCACACCCCCTCGTCCTCCTCAGTGAAGTACTCTAATATCCAGAGTGTTGTTCTTCTGGATATAATGCAGAATGACTTGTCATAAACACATAAAACACAAGCTCTTCATTTAAAGGGACAGTATGTAGCATGTAATATTAGTTTTAAAAAGGCATTACAATCACAAATGAACCTGAGTTGCCAGTGCACCTCAGTTCAGGTTCAGGATTCACTCCCTGAGCTGCATAGGCTGCAACTAGCATGGATTCATGGGTGCAGGTGCTGGGATTTAGGTGGAGAGGATTCAGATCAGAGATTTTATGTTTAAACCAACTGGATTTCAGTATTAACCCAAATAACAATTGAGAACCAAAATTGTGACATAAAGTTTAAACAACTTGACCATCATGTTCAGTGATTTATAATGAATCAGCATAACAGTTGTTAGGTTTATGATCTATCTGTGTCCCCAAGTAGACACGTCATGTTTATGATATTTAAAATGGCCAACAGTATCTTTGACATTTGACAGTTACAGGATTGTTTTATTATTGCTTACTGCTTATTATTGATTGGTTAATCAATGCAAACTGGTAGCCTATTTTAAACATGACACAGTGGACAGAGGATGATTTAATATGGGTATGCAAAGCCCTGCTGCATTATGGGTATGATCTTACACTGCCCAGCTGTGGAATGCTGCCCTCATTCTTCTCCACTTTCTTGCAGAAGTGGATGATTTGTTCCATCTCGTCAGGGTCTAAGGTGCCAAGTGTCACAGGGCATATTTCTTGAACGAAATGCCTTTTGTTCCACAAAATGGCGAAAATGGTTACAGAATTGTAAAACACCATGATGCCTTTTGTCCACGAAATGCACACATCAGTTGTCATTGTGTTCACAAAATCATGAAGACAGTATGTCATTTTGTGGACAAAAAACAAAACAGGGTCTTCATGATGTGCACTAAATTTACTGCTGACTCTCTCAGTTATGTGTCTTAAATCACAAAATTCAGTTTGTATTTCACAAAATGCATTTTGTCAATCAAAGATTTTTGCCATGCCACTGCCATGTTTCCATCTTTCCTGAGCAATTTGTGTGACCAGGAGGCTACACAAGGTGGCAGTGTAGGGGGGGTTTGGTAGGCTTATCCTACACCCGTCTAAAACAAAGACTATGTTTTGATCAACATAATAGGCCACTGGGAATGCATTTTATGGAACTGGAATGCATTTTCAGCATTGTATGTAATTACTGCAATGTGAAACCATAAAAAGGCCTGGATACTTTTTGTAGTCTAGACCTATGTCAATGGCCAGTCATTCACACTGGCACCATAAATTTGATAAGTTATATAAACTGTGTTGGCTGGCACCATTTTCTCATAAGGAAGGCGAGTTGTGGTTGGACCTACAGTTGAGTGGAGAAAACCTAGACTATTCATCCTACAGGTCGAAGCTTAAGTGGTATTAGGTGGATGTTAACACTGCAATCCGTCAAGTGTTAGACAACGGGAATCTGCTGCTTGAGTTGGTAAATGCAATAAGAGTTCAGAATTGTGATTCTTGGTGGAACGAAACCACTGGGCTCACTGCTCAACAAGGAAGTGATTTTTTACCTTACAGTTGTCTTTGTTCTATTGGTATTCCACCGTGTTTGCATGAGTCGTCCTTCTGACACGCCTGCACATTTCTCTCACAGTAAAGATAATTCCAGTATACCAATAAAATGAGGAGTTGTGGTGTGATAGTGTGATAGCCTAGGCTACACTACAATGCTTCACATAGAAAAACGATTAGCCAAAGGATGTCTGCTGTGAAATAAAAGGCAGCATGACAAATCAAGTTTGAACTCTAACTTCCACAATGCAAACCAGGAAGGCAAATTTGAGTCGCTTTACAGTGGACACCGGTTCCCAATCAGGATTTCCAAATTAGTTCACGTGAAATGTCCTTTGTGCTAATCATGGAGCACAATGTGTAGACCTGAGTTTATAGGAAATGTCTCTACAAAACCAAGCTGATAAATTAAACAATCTCCCCTAACTTTATCATGTATCCTGGTAGAAGGCAGTGCCTGGGGAACTTGATCTAGTCCACTGTCAAATTCCAGTTTTATATCCTAGGCACATCTTAATACCCCCAGTTTTACTGCAGGGTTTTTTTTTTGTTTTTTTTTTTCTTTTCAGGATTGCTGTTTTTGTGTCCAAATCACTGCATTCACTGCTTAATACTGCAGTAATATTACAGTAATACTGCAGTGAAACTACAGTTTCAGGTCAGGTTTTGATCTTATCATTTTACAAACAAAAAACAAAAAACACCTCAGACCTGACAAATTGAAAATAAATAAATAAATAAATCTTGTGTCTGCATATCAAAGATCCATAAACAGTAGAGTAATATGGATGCAATCCATAACACCAGCCATAATAATCATAATTATCAATCCAGCACTTTGTGGTATGTACAGTACTTTCAGCACTACAGGTTAAGTGCAATACACACAGCACTATAGGGTATATAATATGTACAAAGTACAGACTTGTGATTTGGATTCTGGCTTTATTTTACAAATCACCTAAATAAATCCTAGAGATCCTGACTCTGACTCTAGTTTTCTAGATCCAGGAGATAAACTCAACCCCAATATGTAAAAATGTGCACATTGATATATTCCAGTGGGAGACAATAAAGGTGACAGCATGTGTCATCAAAAACCTGGGAAAAGGTTTTTAAAGATTCTTATTTATGGCATGTCACTTGTTTCAGTTTTTATATATTTTTAATTATTTATTATTTTAGTCATTGCCACATTTTCTCAAGGACAATAGTACTTATTTGAGTTTAGTTGTGGTTTGTCTGAACACTCTTCTTTTACAATTGCGACACAGCCGATGCATTTCCAAAAATGCCTTGTGGGTTCTGACATTTTAATATTTTTAATATGATTAATGAAGACAAAGCTAATAAGTATTGTAAAAAGCACCATCAGTGTATAATTCATTTCCTAAAACACTATAAAACAACACACCCTGATAGTTCCTTAGAGAGAAATGGCAACTTCACAGTCAAGGGCAAGATTTTGAATATTTTATCAAACTCCAAATTCCCTCTAGTTGGGCCTGTGTTTTGTTTGACTCTCCTCTGAAGGTTTTCTGATGGATGACTCAGGGCTACAGCCCTTTAACAGGCTGCACACGTTTGTCGTGCCTCATTGAACGGTGATTTACAAATATCTATGATTTTATATGTCTCACTATTCAAAACAATAAGCCAATGGTTTGTCTGTGGTTTGTATTAATGACCCCTTTAATGTGACAATGAATCGTGTCCCTCTGACATTCATCCTTCACTTTCTGAACCATCTCGACATCAGACCCCCTGAAGTTCACTAATGGAAATTCAAAAGACTTCAGAATGTCTTCCTGCTCCATTTGTTGTGTAGCACTGGGACCAAAGGGCTATTGGGCAGAGGAGGTGACTTTACAATGACAGAAGAGACTGATTAGTATTTTATACAGAAGTGTCCAATGCATGGTTTACTTTTTTGCTGTTATTTAGACAGATTTAAATACACCGTAAATGAGAATCTACTACACTTGTCTCTCTACCATGATCACATTTCTTTCTGTTTTTGTATTGAACAGATGATGGGAGGACAGGTAGACCTTATCATATAAGGACATGCTGACATGACTGAAGGCACAAACTCCTCACTGAAAAACAGCAGTGTAAGCCACTCCTGCACAACAGAAGTACTTCACTTTAAAAAGAGTCCACATTTTACCCAGTCGCTGCACGTTTGTCAACCTGTCAGCAGGTGCAATAAACACCACTTGCATCAGAGCATTCTGTGAGTGTTTCCCAAAGTCCTCCATCTTTGCTTTATTTAGTTTGTGCTCGTCGTGAGAGGCCTGACACAGAAAAGAGCTGTGCTCTGAATGTACTGCTGCTGTGCTATACCTTATCTCAGACTGGAGAGCCTCCCCAGGTCAGGGCTGAGAGCTTGGGAACTGCCCTGTTTGTGGAGATGCACTGGCCTGTCACGCTGCGCTCATCTCCCCTAATGTGTACCTGCTGCAACAGCCAAGGTCACACGGACACACTGGAGCTATGGCCCCACTCCAACCGTCAAGTAAGAGACTTTGCATCTATTAAACTGCAGCTTTGTGAGCTGCTGGCGCAGAGTTGTGGATTCTAGTGATTTGGGGTAATTTTCATGAAGTGTGCGCAGCACTCAAAGCTGACAGCGCGTGTCTATTCCTCACTCCTGATGCTGCAGATGTGATCTGCTCCTGGGAATCTTTTGGCAGAGTACATCTCATCATTGGGTTTCACAGGAATAGCCTTGTCAAACTGTTGAAGAAAAAAGTGGGAGAAGTGCACTTTCAGAGATTTGTGGTGGATTGTAAATTTCACATTTAGATAATGCAGAGGAGCAATGGACATGGAATTCAATATAAGAGGTTTTGGTTTATAAGGATCCACTGATAAAGGTACTGGTATCGAATAATGGTGGCGATCCAGGGAAATTTACTGGAATGAGTATCAGTTTAGTTGATATCTTGGTTGGGCCTTTAATTGTATGTACTGAGACTATTTACTGACTTTAATTCATACAAAGCTGTTCTGTAGTTACTTGCAGAATAAATAAGTTGCATAACAATTGAATCAATTGGCAACTGTGTTTTGAGAAAAAAAGTAAAATGTTCACATTTCACTAGACTGGTATCAGTGCATAACTAGTTTATAATAAAATATAATTTATGTATTCATTTAGATATTATTTTGTTTATTTATTACACAGATGGTACTGACCCACACTAACTGTAACTTCTAATATGCTCGAGTTAGCCAAGAGGCTACTGGATACAAAAGTTTTAACACAGTTATAAATGGGGGCCCATCCAAGATCTCAAATGTTGTGGATTCCCAAAGTTTTAATTTGTAAGGAAGTATTTCACTTATTCAGCTCGGCATACTTTAAACAGATAAGATTACTGAGATAGCGGCATGGCTATCCAGTGCAAATATATCATTTGACATCAGTGCTACATAACTTTGTAAACACAAGATAATAATATCATGACATTCAACCTTCTCAGCTAAGCCAGAGAAGCCTATGCAACCAACCTTAAACACTGAAAGTTACAGTAGATGTATGTAAGTACAAGGGCCAAACTTTTGATAACAAGAAATGAGAACCCTGTCAAGCTTTCATTGTGATCAAACGTTGGTTAGGTGTGAATCTCTTGAACTTTTCACACCAATCCCAATCCCAGACTAAAGCACCTGTCTGAAGTTTTTTAGTTCGTAGAAGAGCAAAGCCATTTCATATCCAGTTACGCACAGCTTTGGTTGACCTCTGCATGTGTGCAAATATGTAACAATACTGATCAAGGATTGTAATTCTTAATGGGAATATATTTGGAATGCCTGTGCAACATAAAATCATTGTCATGTGCGGCAATTTTCTGATATTTTTGAGTATGAGTTTCATCTGCAATAACACACCCAGAGTCACCTTTACTGTCATGGCAGCTCCCGCCTCAAACCCTGATTTTAATTGTTTACCGGGGTCATTATAATTCAGTCACAGTGAGTGGCAACAGGAGTAGATCCATAATGGGGCAGAGGGGGGTAATCAATCACAGAGCGGCCGGCACTAACATTTGACACCTGACATGTATAATCAAAACAACACACACTGTTACACAAAATCTCTTCTAATCATCTTATTAAAAACATTAATTAATATTGTAGTTTCAAGAGTGTTGTACTTTACTGTAAAGAAGAAGGTTATTATGAAGAGGGAGTCTTAGCACTGGTACACTAAAATGCTTGCAGTACATTATACAGAAATATAACTTTTTAAAGATGAGTTAAGGCAGTGGAGTTTAGGTTTCGGTGGATTACACACTGTCACAGAAAATGTGGTTGAATGACAGTTTAGAAAAGCGAATGTAATGGCCTGTGTTTGGAAGTAACTGAATGCATGTACTGGTAATATGTGTTCTGAATACTAATTTTGAACTATAACAGTAAAGTTATGTTTTCATTTGGTTGTATTCAGAATACAATTACTTTCCTAAATAAAAAGGAATATATGGCGGTGCTTGATCATCTAATTTTGGCTTTGAACTGCACATAACTAGTGAAGAAATAAAACACAGCTCTTGTGGTGCATGCATGTGTAACTTTCCTTCTTCACTCAGATATAAATGAATAAACAGTGTAACAAAAATAAATCTGCTGGTATATGACATGTTTTTACACTATAATACAATGCAATATATTGTTGCAGTATTCATAATACAGTACTCTAACTAGACTATATACTGCAATACATTACAAAATATATTTTAATTTGGGCATTCAGAATTCTGTAACTAAATAATTGTTTCACTTGAAAGTAACATAGCATTAGCATTAGTTTATGCAAGCACCTTTGCAAACATATTGTTTACAAACCCTAAACCAAACATTATTATTGAGCTGAACACATCAGGCCCAGACTGAACCTGCTCCACACTCACAGGTGTTTCATTACGGAGGTAATGCCTTTCCCACTCGGTGCCACGCTTCATTTGGGGGAGCGCTTTTCATATTAGACATTTTGGCTCATTTTGGTTTCTATTTGTTTCTCATATTTTCAACATGGGGTTCTATGTTTAGACTGGAAATATGCAGCAGCACAGTTGAGCAGTTAATTTGTCAAAAACATCTCTCACCACAGTTAATCATGTCTGCAAAAAATAGTACCATTTAAGTTTTACTTTTTGACTAATATATACAGTATAAAATACATGGACATTAAGGATTTGATTCTCAAGGCTCTGTGATCTTGGGAACATCTTTGCCTGTCCTAAAGATACATGTCTCAGCCTGAATCACAGGCGCAGTATGTTACCTTTATGGTGAAGCAATGTGTGTAATGTTCCACAGAATTGCATTAAACCTATACATAATCTTTCTTGCATTTATTAAATTACAGTTATGTGTGCTCAGTCTGTATTTCAGATGTGGCTAATAGCTTATAGCTTATCCTCTCCCTCTAACCTCGCAGCAGAAAAAAATTCTCTCAGTAGAAGTCAGAACATGCATATGCCACTCAGCTGTGGATGACAATGCAGAGTGCAAATGGCAACTTCCTGCATTTTATCTGGGAGCAGCAGCTCAGATGTGTGATCTGTGTGATACTGTCACTTCAAAGAGCCCAAAAGAAAGGCACATCAGGAGGGGGGCTTGTGAGGAGACATGCTGTTGGCCCGCTTTTTCTCTTGACAGCCCCATTCCCCAAACTGCCTGTTTCTAGTTTTGAGAAGCTGCTAGGATCCACTCTGAGCATAAAAAGGGGTTGTGTTTGGTGCCCCCCACTGAACGAAATTTCTCTTTGTGTCATGTTTAATGTGAGCTATTTTTCAGAACAATATGGTGGCAGCACTGGGAGAGGACAACAGCCTAGTTCAGAGAATGTCATGAGAATTAGTGATGCTGAGGTGACCAATATGGTTTTCATTATGCACCATGGGATTGCATTCAAGTATCATGAAATCCTTTTGGAGGTTGAGGTTCCACTTGAGATGAATAAGCCATATGAAATTGTGTTGTTTGTAATCTTTATATAACTGACTGTTGTAACGACAGCCCTGGACCAAAAATAAAATAAATAAAAAAATAATAATAATGGTACTCTAAAGCAGATATTAATGAAGAGTAGTAACCAGTACAAGACCAAATTCTTGCCACATATTTTAAATGTTTTATACATATATATAGGTCTAAAAATGGACAGAACTTGAAAACACTGATATATTAACAGTGCAATAGCCTGAATTTTCCACACCCATCTATGAATAGATCCAAATATTATTTTCATTGCTTTGACTGTTACTGTGCCTGTTGACAGCAATACTCTGCATTTCAATATAGTGGATATAAATAACTAGGTAGCAGATTCTGACATTATGTAAATAACACCGTGTCAGAATATAAATGAGCTTGCATGTTGCTGGTGGGAACAATATATTTCAATTAGAAGTTTCCCCGACCACCTGATGAATATGGAGCGCTCAGCAGAGTGCTCCATTCTAATCAGATGTGTAAATACACTGCTGTGACACCAGACCAGGCTCTCTGCAAACATGACAGATTTACAGAGAGGGAGGGGCAGTGACCCCTCGGTGTTTTGGGCAACCCACTCAGACTGAGACCAGAAAATACAAGAATTCGCATCATACAGTCCCTGACAAAAGTTTTGTCGCTTATCCATTTTGTAGAAACAAAAGCTTATAACCTGACTTTAAATTAATCAATTGGTTTTAGAAATGTCTCATATGAAAGCTAAAACCCTCCCAAATTATGCTCAATATACTCAAATAAATTTGCTTCACTGAAAAAAGATTGATCATTTAATGAACACAGAAAGGTCAGATTTTGGCAAGACAAAAGTTTTGTCGCCTACAGAAAATTGAACAAATAATTTACTTAAAATACAAAAATATGTTGCATAACATCAGTGAATTAAGTAGTGGTGCTGTGAGATCCATATTTAATATCTTGTATGACTTCCAGCAAGTCCACATGTGCTTTGTGGACCTGGAGAAGGCATTCGACCGTGTCCCTCGTGGTGCCCTGTGGGGGATGCTCCGGGAGTATGGGGTCCGGGGCCCTTTGCTAAGAGCTGTCCGGTCCCTGTATGACCGGAGCAGGAGCTGTGTTCGCATAGCCGGTAGTAAGTCAGACCTGTTCCCGGTGCATGTTGGACTTCGCCAGGGCTGCCCTTTGTCACCGGTTCTGTTCATTGTATTTATGGACAGAATTTCTAGGCGCAGCCAGGGGCCGGAGGGGGTCCAGTTCGGGGACCACAGGATCTCATCTCTGCTTTTTGCGGATGATGTTGTCCTGTTGGCTCCATCGAGCCAGGATCTGCAGCACTGGGGCGGTTTGCAGCCGAGTGTGAAGCGGCCGGGATGAGAATCAGCTGTTCCAAATCCGAGGCCATGGTTCTCGACCGGGAAAAGGTGGATTGCCCTCTCCGGGTGGGTGGGGAGTCTCTGCCTCAAGTGGAGGACTTCAAGTATCTCGGGGTCTTATTCACGAGTGAGGGGAGGATGGAGCGTGAGATTGACAGGCGGATCGGTGCAGCATCGGCAGTGATGCGGTCCCTTCATCGGACCGTTGTGGTGAAGAGGGAGCTGAGCCGAAAGGCGAAGCTCTCGATTTACCGCTCATTCTACGTTCCTACCCTCACCTATGGTCATGAGCTCTGGGTAATGACCGAAAGGACAAGATTGCGGATACAAGCGGCCTAAATGAGTTTCTTCCGCAGAGTGGCCGGGCACTCCCTTAGAGATAGGGTGAGGAGCTCGGTCACACGGGAGGAGCTCGGAGTAGAGTCGCTGCTCCTCCATGTCGAGAGGAGCAGCTGAGGTGGCTCGGGCATCTGGTCCAGATGCCTCCTGGACGCCTCCCTCGGGAGGTGTTCCGGGCATGTCCCATCGGTAGGAGGCCCCGGGGAAGACCCAGGACACGCTGGAGGGACTATGTCCGGGACGCCTCCCTCGGGAGGTGTTCCGGGCATGTCCCATCGGTAGGAGGCCCCGGGGAAGACCCAGGACACGCTGGAGGGACTATGTCTCTCGGCTGGCCTCGGAACACCTCGGGGTCCATCCGGAGGAGCTGGAGGAAGTGGCTGGGGAGAGGGAAGCTTGGGAGCCCCTGCTTAGACTGCTGCCCCTGCGACCCGGCCACGGATAAGCGGAAGAAGATGGATGGATGGGACTTCCAGCTTGAAGGGCTGCATCCATGCGGTTCAACAATGATTCTTACAATTTGTTGATGAAGTCATGAGGAATAGCAAAGAAAGCGTATTACATGCCTCCCAGAGTTCATCAAGATTCTTTGGTTTTGCCTTCCATGCTTCCTCTTTCATTCTACCTCATACATGCTCAATGATGTTCATGTCTGGTGACTGGGCTGGCCAGTCCTGGAGCACCTTGATCTTCTTCTCCTTGAGGAACTTTGATGTAGAGATAGAAGTATGCAATGGAGCACCATCCTGCTGCAAAATTTCACCCCTTTTATGGTTGGGAATGTAAGAGGTAGCTAATAATTCTTGATATTTTAGGGTATTGATATTGCCTTTCACCCTGCAAATGTCTCGCACACCCCCATACTGGATGTAACTCCAGACCATGATTTTTCTGCCACCAAACTTAACTGTTTTCTGGGTGAATCTTGGATCCATCCAGGCTCCAGTAGGTCTCCTGCAATATTTGCGGTGGCTGTGATGTAATTCAACCGAGGATTCATCTGAGAAATCCACCTTCTGCCACTTTTCCAGTGTCCATCCTTTTAGCAGGCTGTGGGCCTTGGCAAATGCCACACGGTTTTTTAATTGCCTTTTGTTTAGTGCTGGTTTCTGTGCACTGATTCGACCATGGAGGCCATTTTGAGACAGAATTCTACAAACTGTTCTGGTTGACATAGGGACTTGAGGTGACCAGGCCTGGTGGAGCTCTGCTGCAGTGGAAAAGGGGCTGGCCTTGGATTTTCAAATCAACAAACGGTCCTCCCGAGCAGTTGTCTTGTGTGGTCTGCCGGACCTGGGCTTGTCAAAAACATCTCCAGTCTTTTCAGATCTTTTTCTTATTCTTTGTACTTGACGCTGAGACACATTGAAGGTGTCAGCCACCTCAGCAGTGGATCTGGTCTTCAGCCTCTTCATAATTAACGCTTTGGTCTCAGGGTGGATCTTCAGCATGTTGTCAGAGGTCAAGTTGCAGTTGATGTGAAGGTCTGGTGTGCTGGGGTTCTTTTTATACACACCCACTAATTGATTGATCAGTAACTGATCACAGGTCAGGCTGTAATCTAGGATTGGGTGCATCATATGACAAGGCGACAAAACTTTTGTCTTGCCAAAATCTGACCTTTCTGTGTTCATTAAATGATCAATCTTTCTTCAGTGAAGCAAATTTATTTTAGTATATTGAGCATAATTTGGGAGGGTTTTAGCTTTCATATGAGACATTTCTAAAACCAATCAATTAATTTAAAGTCAGGTTATAAGCTTTTGTTTCTACAAAATGGATAAGCGACAAGACTTTTGTCAGGGACTGTAGTCTTGAAACAGTGAGCCATAGATTACAGTGAAGACACTTCCCTGTGACCTCTGCGTGCTGGTGCAGTTGTATTGTGGTGCTCCTCAGAACCATCTGAGGAAGCTCACAGATTCCATTTACATGATTACAAAGGACAATCTGCAAAGTACGTGTGTGGCCTCCCTCCGTCAGAGTGCAGGGAGGATTAATAAGACACCCAGATGACACGGTGTTCATGACGAGTGTTTTAATAGGCCTGATATATCTGAACTGGACAGCTGCCGTGTGTGCATAAATCTTCTCCCTTCAATAGAACAATGACACGTTTTAATTGGTGGGCCCGTACAAGGGAATATAATCACCTGCTGCAAAGACCAGCAGCTCCACACATTGTTTGCATTCTAATTTTCATCCACACTACAAGTAAATACTGCAGCGGTTACCATTCAAGTCAAGGAGGATGAGGGTAAGCAAAAACATGCAGAGGCAGATTGAAGCTCTCTGAAGCGTTGATGTTAAGACTGATACAGTATGTGCATATTCAAACTAAATGTTGCAGCTAAAAGTTTTTTCAAAGGCCTTCTAAGCATTTACTGAAGAAATGAGTGAATGAATTATTTTTTTATTTTTTTATAATAAAAGTGCTAGTATGTAACTTTCTGGAGGAGTAAAGTCAAGTGCGTGATTCCATGGAGACAGACCAAGTTAAATCCACACTTCTTAACATTCTCCATGGAGATAGATAAGTTTTATGCCATACTGTGGAACATCATAGCAAAAGAAACAACATTTTCATAGAAACAAGCAGGCCCTTCTTTAGGGAAAGATTACAGCCCACTCAGAGTATGGATCATGCTTTTGTTTTTCAATAAACAGAACCATAATGAAAAAAGCATAAAATAAGTATAATAACACTTCATGTCGCATCATTCCCAGGTGTTACAGAACAAAATAAAGTGGGTAACTGTAATGTAAGCAATATAGAATAAATATCAGTATGTACAGTGATCAATGCAAAAATAATCTATGTGCTAAGTGCTGCACAGTAAAAGAAGGCTCTATAAATGTGCAGGTAGCATCTCCACATCACTGTAGTACCATTTCTCAAAATAACCTTTAATTCAATGACACTTGATAACAAAAGCTGGGCAGCGTTGGCACAGAGCAGCTGGCACAGGGCTGGATGTGGAAACACGTCTTCTGTCGTGGCACAAATACACAGAGGTATTATCTGCTGCCAGGCTCCACATTCCTTTATAAATTGTGTTTTTGTGCTGTTCGCTGCAGAGCCAAAGGTGGAGCCAGGTCTGGGAAAGTGGAAAGACTTGGAACCTGGATTCAGACTCCGTCACAGCTGTGTGGTTTTCACTATGGCTTACAAAGACAGCAGGCCACCCTAATCTCCTGCTTAACTGCTCCCACTTGAAATAAAACCATGAACCTGTGACTTTGAACCAGCCTTTCAAAACAGTCGCTTCCTTGTTAAAACTGACTCTATCCAGAGCAAAAACAACCAGCTGCTTTGGGGTGATATGACTTGGGCGCTGCAGAATATTCCTAACAAAAAACTCAATAGCTCAATAGCACAAGGGACGTACTGTAAAAAAATAACTAGATTAGATGTCTAGTATAATGTGAAGTAATAGTGCCTAATGTCAAAATATTACGCTATAATAAGATATAACAGCACATAAAAAAGGTGATCTTGAGCCTGAGAAAATGCTGTATCATTGAGGGTCCAAGCCAATAGTCAGTTCAATCTAACTTAATCTATCCCAAGGGTCAACTGAAGCACATGAGCAGTTAAAACACGACAAATGGCTCAAATAATTGTCTCAGTGCAGCTTAACAAAATGTTGGGTCAGGTAGGGTCAGAAGAACTAGTGTCATGGCAATTTGAGGAGAGTGACATCCCTCTGGACAAAAGTATCTGTGTCGCTGTGTCCTGCAGTCTCCAGTCAGTATCTAGAGGAACACACAGACTCTACTAATATAAAGGAAACCACATTCCCAGCTTCTTCATAAATTGGTCCTTAACTCCCTTTTTACCCTGGGCAAAGTCCACAGAAACACACTGTTCGTCTTCTAGATTGTTTCCAAAACCTTTCTCATTGAATCTAAGATATCTACCGGAGAGTATATTGAGTATGAGATGGTAGAGAGATGGAGCAAAAAGTTAAATGTGGAAATCCCAGAGTGGGGCAAATAATCTGGCCTGAGCATGAGCTGTGTCTTAGCAGCAGAGGTGCTCCTGCAGTGCTCTGGCCCAATGTTATCGGCTCAGTGTGTCCAGAGACTTGTTCTGCAGATAACAGTCTCACCAGAGAGAGCAGCGCACAGACCAGTGAGAACTCAATCATGTCTAGCGCTGACAAACTCTAACACTCACAGAGCTCAGTGCTCTTTGACAGTGCTGTTCAGACTCACATCATGTGACATCTGTTTCTGTAAGTCCCAAACTTGAGGGCTTGTGCAAGAACATCAATACAGGCTATTAAGTTATCACTTTTATCTTTAAATGTGGCTTAACAGCACTCTTACCTGTGCATGTCGTACATATGTGGACATTTCATTTGGTCAGGCCCATCGATGGCACTAGTGCTCATGCAATATATGCATGTCAGACTCACTTCCCTGATCCGTGTCTGATAGTCACACGGTGGTGGGTTATGTGAACCATGATGATGGTGAGCCCATTGTCATTTGCCATCTAATGTTGCTGAGGAATATGGGTCTTTTCTTTTTGAGAACAAAACGATGTGAACGCTTGAATGAACTGATGTGCCCTTACTCTGTTGTGTCTGTCAACTCTGTTGATTTGTTACATTTTTAAGATTTATAGTTTAGTTTTTTGTATGTTAACCATTTCTGTTAACCCTGGCACACATAACCAGCTCTTCTGTCACTAAAATACATATATTCAAAAATCAGTAACATTATGTCATTCATCTTCATTTGGAAAATGCAAAAATGCAAAATATAAGTACCAGCTGCACTTTCCAAAGAATTCCTCTTTAGTTTATCACTCATGATTCCACAGGAGACACTTTTCAAAAAGTTAAAATCCCAGTTATTGTTTTTGTGTTCATACCTGTCCATCTCACGACCACTGACCCTTCGGAGGGCCGCTGATGCAAAGGTTGTATTGAAGTATTGATTTTTAACTCTCACTGGTGCAATTTCTTTGAGAAATAGCTTTCATACCAAACCTTTGGCAATACTTCCATCACTGCACAGTATGTCAGTAGTGCTCAGTTTCACAACAGGTTTAGGGTCCCAGAAAGAAGAGTGTTTGTGTTTGAAATTCACTTTATATTGTAGGTAAATAAGCAGCATGACAGTATATATTTTATATTTCTAATAATCAGAGACAAGAAACATTTTAAAGTACCATCAACATCTGCAAATACTCAAACTTATTCTAATGACAGTGCATATACTGCTGATGTAAAGATGGTTTCAACTGGTCATCCGGGCATTCACATAAAGCACAAAAAGACAAATCCAACAGTATAATAAGTATAGTATACAGTATAGTTACAGTATAGTAATAAATCCATCCATCCATCCATCTTCTCCCGCTTAATCCGGCTGGGTCGCGGGGCAGCGTGCTGCCCAATACTCATAGCACCTGACCCCCTATGAACCCCTCTGCAGGTGGTGAGCCCACAGGAGGGTGGACAACATGGTCCTTGATGTTAGTTCATAGGGGTGCGGGCATGTTTTGGGTTGATGGGGAAACCGGAGCACCCGGAGGAAACCCATCCAGACACGGGGAGGAACATGCAAACTCCACACAAAAAGGCCGGGCGACCCGGGATCGAACCCGCAACCTTAGTATAGTATAGTAATAAAACAAAACAAAACAAAACAAACAAAAAAAAAACAGAAAAAAAACAAAACAATTTGGAACAATGAAATTTTAATGAAGGGCTGTAGGGCTGGTTTAATACAAGATACACTAACACCAATAGAACTGAATCTACAATCTAAATTTAAATCTGACTGTGGCTGTAAAAACAAAACATTTAAATGCAAAAACAGTGAGAGAAATGGAAGTGTAAATCAAGTCATGCATAAATCCATAAATGCATAAACAATACATCATTGTTTAAGCATAAATTCAATCAATGCCAGCAGACCTTATCGTCAAATAAATAAGTGTTGAACCTCTTTGGAGGCAAAATGTTAACTATACGGTCTGTAGAGCCTTGGCAGTGCAGTGGATTCCTTGTGCGTCTGCTAAAGGGATTTCCCGTTGCCTTTTCTCAGCTGTAATTGAAACGGTGCAGGTGAGGCACTGAGCGGAGGGACTTCATTAGTAAAAAGGAGATTTTGCCTGACCCATTTTCCCCATGCCCCGAGAGCAGCCCTGACACCAGCTTTGACATAAAATACCAAGTGATTAATTTAGCACAGTTCATGCAAATCCACTGAGAATATCTTTGGTCATTTGGCGAGTTCAAATTGGGTTGGCAGGGCTAGAGTTTAGGGAGAACAGTGATCAATCTTTGTAGTAGCAGGCTTGTTGTATTTATAGGTAAAGCATTCAATACTCGAAGGAAAAGGCAAGTAGCAGTGGCAGTCCAGGCGGGCAAGCAGACAGATGGAGTGATAGTAAAGACCTCCCTGCTGACAGAGGAGTGAAGATGAGAGCGTGGATTGTCTCGTTTGGGCAACCGCTGTGCCATGAGAGGAAGGACAGGGGAGGGAGGCAGGAGCAGAATATCAAGTGTCAGTCACGGTTACTATCTCTGTGGCAGCGTGGACTCCTCATGAAATTAATCACTGGTAATGTATCCAGACAAGTTGATTATATCAAAATAGAAGCGCCACTGCAGCAGCTGGTCTAATAAGAGTGCATTTAAAGCATCATATGTTCACACAGGTATTGGAATTTATTCAACAAACATTATTTTAACTATAGCAGGACTTGTCATCCGTTCTTCTAAACCAATCATTTCCATAGCAATTACTGCAACAAAAATTTTATTTTAATTGCTCCTTGGACTGGATGAGTTATTCAGTTCTGCAGTATATACAAATAAGCAGCAGATGGAGCCAATATGTCTCTTACTTACACTTCTAAGTATAAGTGTAACGAGTAACTCCATTTATCCTACAACTTCAACAAAATCTTTAAATGTCTCTAACTCACTTAATCCTAGAGCTTCTCAGTATTGTTAACATCTGCTAAATGCAACTCTTTTGACTTTTCACAAATGTAATGTTTCTTATGTGAAACCAGCTAGGAACATATCCCTGACTGCACAGCGGACACAAGTTACTCAATGGAGAGAACCAACTCCTACAGCCCAGAATGCTCTTTGTAGACCCTAATGAAACCTGGTGTAGCTGGTTCAATCTCCTGACTCTGGCAAATTGTCTCTGCTCAGTCAGTGTATTTAGTTCTACTCCGTCTCCCTTCCCATGCCTCGGATTAGAAGGAATACACCAAAGCTGTGTGGCTTGGCTTTGGGAAACAGCCTGTGCCTTCACTTTGTCTGCCTCTCTGCTTTAACATTGTATTATCAGGATCTTCAGTTTGTGCATTTTGTATTAGTTTGTATTTTCTATTTGATGTAATACCATAAACAGTGGTCACTGGTTTCAAAGGAGCTAGATTTATAGGTGAGAGTTTTACTCTTAATCTTACTTGTTTACTTATCAGCTTTAGATGGCTCTTCCTGAATTACCCCACACATGAAACAGAAATAGTAATTATTACCATTTTGTGTATTACTGCTTGTTTAATGCTTAAAGAGATATTGCACAAGTTAGACTGAGTTATAATTATGAAACTGCAGAGATGACTCATCGTAAGCAGTCTGCCTTCAGGGATAAGCCAGTATTCCCGGGTATTTGTTGTTCACTATATCATTACGATCTGAGGATAAAACACACAGTACTCAAGCTGAAATTTGTGACAGAATAAAGCCTCTCTAGGTGACAGGACATTTCATCGTGACTTTAATTGTCCCAGCAGAGTCACCTCTTTCTTATTAGCGTAGAATGGGGAAACCACCAATTTCCCATTCAAACTGTCATTTTGACCATACTTGTTTTGGTAAGTGTTGACTATAATGTCCTTCCTCTCCTGACACAAGTGAAGAGTCCGTCCCATAATGAGAGGAGACTAATGGGTCGTGAAAAGCCGTGTCATCTCGAGAGGCAGATTTTGATTCATCCCAAATCTGCATGGCCAATTTACATTTCAAAAGGGAACTGTCCCATTAATTTCCATGAAATTGGGTGTCTTTTCGAGGATGACTTGGATACATGGACGGCAGGGATAAGTCTGGCTCCGAAATGTTACAAATCAGATGTAGACAAGGTTTTACTTTTTGCCATGTTGAGTAAGTACAAGGTCTTAAGGTGTTCTTCCTAAACCATGAAATGTTGTACTTCTGCACAGTTGCTAAGAATATGCCTCTATTCCTATCTTCTGTCTCCAGAACAAAGTGAATGTGACGTAACCTGCTTTGGGCTCATATGAATCATTCTGTCAATTCTATGTTCTAAGTGTTTCGTGACCCACATTTCTAAATATTGAAGGGCTTATGTGACACATTTGGAAATGTAGGTCAGTGTGACACTCTATGGCGCCGTCCTGCAAGGCTTCACTATGGGCAGAAATTCAAATTTTTGTTATTTCCAATGGTCTCTCTTGTATTTTGTAGGCTGTTCAAATTCAAAAGGAAAGCAAGTGCTTCAAATCATGTGTGTCAACCCATAGTGAAGCAAAATTTGTCTTGCCCCAGTATACAGGGTGTCCCAAAAAATGTACATAATTTTAAAAGCAATTATTTTGAAAACTACTAAGTCTAGCTCAATTAAATTTTTTTTGTCATCTGCGTTTAAAGCCTGAATGAACTGCAGACGGTAGGGTTTCATTTTCAGTTGTTTCCTCAGGATACGCCAAACCATCATGTGAAGAGTCTGGGTTTCCAAACTCGTTCCCCTTACGGACTTCTTGGGTCTTTGCAAGAGTTTTTCACAAACTTGCTCGACCTTCTCTTCTAATGTTGACAATGGTCTATCAGATCTTTTATCAGATCTGCAAGAGCAGCATTCCTCTTAAAAATTTGGTACCAGAACAAAAATAAAACATTAAATATAAACTTTTCTATCTTGATCTGTTTCTATACATTCTATGGAAATTTGAACAATGAACACAATATTTCAACAAGAATAGTCAAAATTATTGGCCTGAGAAATTATGTCACATTTTTTGGGGCACTACTTTTTTTTTACTACCTGCTACATTTTTGATACATAAAGAAGACATCATCTACATGAAACAAGATATATGGAAATCTTTACTAAAGAAAAAAGTTAAATAACTCTACTTAATCATTTCCGTCTAAGAAAAGGGTGAATTTGAGGATTTGAATATAATATATAAAAAAAAAACATGCATTTCTCACCTTCCACGGTGGTTGGTCTCTCTCACCCTCATCAGCTATATATATATATATATATAAAAGTTGTTAGTTAGTTGAGTTTTTTCCCCCCTTTGCTAAATAATTCCATAGATCCTGCATAATATATTTGATAATCTTCTGTATGTACAGTATATCAAGTGTAGAAAGTAGTAAACAAATAGAAAAAAAACAGTAAATGAGAGGGTGAGTCCAAAGTTTTGACAAAAGTAGCCCTGAGGTCGAAATGAGTCTGCTGTGTACCGCCTGCATCTAATTACAAAACGTTTTTATCAGTGATGTATCAGGACATGCACTGTTAACATGCTAGTTTTTGTTAGCTCTACACTGACGGCCAAACCCTCTGTGAGGCTGAGGCCGGACAGCTGCACAGCACACAGTGTGGACTGAGGCCTAACCCCCTTGTCATTGTGCCGCATGATGTCTTTTTAATAACGTTTGCATTAATCAGTGAATGAGCAATGTGCAGCGATGCAAAGAAGTGAAATATGAGGTGTAGACTATCCAGACTATATTATAATATGTCAAGACTGAGATAATTGAATTCTGAATTTTAAAGTAAGCTGTGACATTAGTTTGACATGAGCAGTAGCAAATTGATTTTGCTTTATCCATATAACGCTCACATATAAAACTATGCAGCCTGAATAATGGATGCCCAACCAGATGCTGCCACATTGCCAGTAGAAGTAGGACTATAACATTTCAAGGGTCATATAACGCTATTTTCTGATCCATGCTGTTATTGTTATGGTTTTGTTTTATTTGCACATGTTTAACACACACACTATATATATATTTAGGGTGAGTTCTTCTCTCACACAGGTTTCACCTTGTGTTACACTGTGTTTTTAAACTCCATATGGTTTCACGTAAATCATTTGGATCATTTTAGCCCTGGAATGGCCCATCTCTGCTCATCAAAAGGTAAAAGGTAGCTGTTAACTTGAAAACACTTGCTTCAGAGGCACTCTTTGAGCTTTGAACATATAGACAGGCTAATAATAAAGAATAACTCAAACATGTGAATGAAACAAAACACAACTGGATATGTTTTTGATGAGGTAACAGTCGTAACATGGCCTAACCTCACAATAATCCATAATATAGTCCTTTAATAATAATAAAAAAGACAATGTATTGTTAAATTGTGCATCTTTGTCAGTAATTTGTGTCATTCACTTTTATCATCTTTACACACATTAAGTTATACAGAAATGCAAACTGTATATTGTTTATATTATAGCCCTGATATAAACATTGCAGTGTCTGGTTTCACTGTGTTTGTTTGTGCTCTCAACACAGGCAGAATTTACAGTCCGCCTCTGCCTCTGTTTTCCATTTAGCCCAGGTAATCCAAAACCCACAGCGAACAAAGGGTCTCGGTGAAATTTGTGGGCAGAGCTAATGATGCCATGGGGGAGGCAGGATTCCAGCGGATACTGGAGACGGGGCCTTGTTTGGAGGCAGGAGATGGTGAGAGGAGATTGGAAAAAGCTGCTACGGTCGACAAAGTGCCACCACTGTAGAAAGGAGAGGTTTGTCAAAAGGAAGCGCAATGATGTCCTTGTGAAGAGTGATTCAGTTTTAATTAAACCTCCAGGACAAAGACACAAGAAACAATAGCAGGTTTGGCAAATGACTGATTAAAAGACTCCAAAGTGTCCATCTTTGTTCATCTTTGAGAATTAGATTAGATGATATCTGTTAAAGCACACAGATGTTTTCATGATAACACTTCAGAATATGGTTTTAGAAGACATACAAGCGTTATTGGTGTTACTTTAAAACATTTTATGAGCTCAAAGATGCAACCCAGAGAGTGCCATGCAGCTAGATTATTCAAAATATGTGACAGAGAGTTAGATCCAATTACTGAACTATTTATTATTGTGTTTCATAGCATTTGTTGGAATTTTGATTTAGTGTAATTAAATTATGGTCTAAAGTTGTGGTTCTGAACTGACTGCACAAATTTTCTGGTGGAGGGTTCGCTATCTGCTTGTCTCTATGCAAATGTTATTGCTTTGTCTAGAATGTTCCAATGTACAGAAACCTATCACTACAATTCAGAGCTGTTGAGAGTCGCTCCTATTTACAGTAGGAATTGTGATATTTTTGAGCAATAGGAACATAATAAATAAACATTATAATGTTTAGTGTGATTAAATTGTGGTCTAAAGCTGTAGCTCTGAACTGACCGTGATGAAACATATAAAAATAACAAAATGAGTTTCCACAAACAGTTTTGATGATTCAAAATTTAGCTAAATAAATAACCCATCAACAGTTTATAAAGAGTCATTTTTGCAAGGGCAACCCACTTTCAAGTTCAAGTCAAGATTATTCATAAAGCATATTTAGAAATAACAACAGCTGCCCAAAGTGATGTACAAAGGCAATGTGAAGTGCTATCTAATGCATACAAAAACACAATAAAACACAATAAAACAATACAATACAACTGTCTTGCACCGCAAGTGTGTCGAAAACCGGTGCATAAATGGGCTCTCAACAATGATTTAAAACAATTTAAAGACTGAGCTCTTCTATCTACATCTACCAGGTAAGCACTATTGGTTACTTAAATCAGAGAAAACTGATGGATAGCGACTTCAGGTCACCATGCATAATGTAGCATAGACTTGTATATACTTGTATAGTATATTTCCCCCAGAGACCATAAGTTATTTAGCAATAGACTTGTGTTTTTATGCCCAGTGCTGTATTTTGAGAAAGCCATAGAAAGTTGCCAGAGGGCTGCAGAGGCACAAGCGTTGCTGTCAATATCAGTCAGAGATGTGCGGCAGACGAGGCTCAGGCGACCCTTCACAAACTATGTAATGGAATTGCTTTTAGACAAGTACCAGAGGCTTGCTGATGATGCTGGACAGGGGGACAGGGAATCGAGACCCCATCTGTGCTCCTCTCTGGTATCTTTAAGCAGCTGTGAGAGAAGTGTCCTCCAAAAGTTGTTGCTCCTTTGTCTCTGATGAGATCTGCATCAAAAGGACATGACCATGATAACAGGCTAAATTAAATACAGAGTGTCCTTGTCTAGACAAACACATAACTAAAAGCCAGAAAAAATCCATGCAATGTGCAAAGCTATCAGATTTTCCGGCTTGGAGCCAATCATTTAAAAGATCATTTAAAAGCAATAAGTCAAAGAAGAACATCCACAAGCTACTTATGTCCTACAGCGCACACTTCTTAATAGCAAAAATGGAGTCAAAATCCTAGATCTGAAGTTAATATTCTACAACACTTCCCTCTCTGCAGACACTTCCTATAACTCATTCATCAAGAAGTCAGGAAACTTTTAATCCTGCTAGCAAGTCATCCGGCCTCCTCCTAAGCCGAGACATGATCTACACTCATTATGCAGGGTATGGTGGCTTTAATTCCAGTTTTAACATAATGCTGTTCACCTTGGGATATGTATTTCACATTTTCTTGCTTAAAATAATATCTGCATTTGAAAAATACACCTCTGCTTTAAATGAGGCATTTAGGCAGTCGAGCTCCTTCTGCTGTCAGCACCATGAACAATGGTAAAATAAACAAATGAAGCTCTTAGTCCCTGTGAATGTTATGCTATGTTATGATAGAGTTTGTTGTGAACACATTTGACATCTTAATGAGTCTGAAGATGGCAGGAGTATTCAACTTAAATCTGAGAAGGTCCAATTAGAGAAAATCTCCTCAAGCAGAGGTCCAGGACATCATTAGGGATGCAACGTTACAGTTTTCCCACAATTTGACACGTATCTTGATACATGGGTCATGATATCGATTTGATTTAGATACATTTTAAGATGCAAAAAAAAAAAAATCTACGTAATTTTTTTTCTGATAATGAGTATAATATAATAACACTATGATGTTAATGAAACATTACATACAGTACACAGTATAACTACTGTACAGCTGTAGTTCATATGTGAAGTGTTTTAGTTCATTTGATTCACAGCTCAGAATTTTAATTCAGTGAAAATAAGAACAGAGCTTTCTCAGGATATTTTTTATTATATAATAGAGCCAGTCTACTCTTAATATAGACTGTAAGGGATTTAAACTGTCAGACTTTTCCTTCTTTGATGATGAAGATTTGATTATTTATTTTCCTCCTCTTTCATCCTCTTTCTGGACACTAAAACTATATTATATTACACAGAAATGTTTCAACGGACCATTTTCTGAGTAAAACTTATGAGACAGAGTCTGAGAAATAGATTCTGTATATCGTGAGCGTGTGAGTATATGAGTGCTTTTGATTAAAGCTGTTGTGAAGCCAAAAGGGATTCTAAAGTATCTAAAAGTTCATATCTTTGTCTTTTCTGGGTGTATCAATGTAAAATAAAGAGTGAGTGAAAGATAAAACCCACCTCTGTTAGAATATTTCAGCTGTAAATCCTATGGAGCTGTTTTCTGCTGCATCTGAGGAGAGCGCAGCAATAACTCTTTTCCTTTGGACCCAAATAAATAACAACACAGAGCTCATGGAGGAACACGTGCGTATTGACACGAGTCCGTATGGGATCCGGACTTGGACCCCTGTCTGTGGGTCTAAGGTCTGGATTTTTATCTCACACAACACAACAATCCGGGCAAAATGCAAACAGAACATTTTTGAGTGCTTAGAGAAGACGACTAGATTTAATAGATGAATGCAACAAGTTTGAATAAAGCAAAAGATATTAATTTCAATGAATGTGCTTCACTGGACCCCTTTTCATAACAAATACCCCAAATTTACCAGAAGGTTAAAAATTAAACACAAAAAGGATGTACAAGCAATTCCATTTATTCTTCCATTTCAATAAGCACCATTTCTTATACTATAGGCGTATACGCTATAGCAAGACCTCTTTTCTCTCGCTAAAATGTGTTATGACCCTAACATGCTCCGATGATCTTCACATTTTATCCTATTACCTGTATGAAAGCAGCCCTGACCACTTGAATGCTTGTCTGATACCCCCTGTACTGTATAGAGTTATGGTTCACAGCCCGGCCGTCTGGTGGGCTTAAAAAATAGCACTCAAATCAAAGGTATGACAGATGTGGAGTTTCACAGAACTCCAAACCATTACCTCCAAAACTACTGACCCTTAGCTCTGTTCTCTCTCCATTCTGACGTCCTCCACTCTCCAGTCATTCCACTGCAGTTAAATGTGTTTTTTGCTCATGAACGAAAATGAGCAGAATTTAAAGTGAGCTTGTCTGTCACCGGTGGCTGAATGATTGACAGGTGATAAGTGAACTGGGAGCCCCTCCAGTCCTCATTTTCATTTTGAAAGTATGAATTTTGAAAAAGAAAGAACAATTTAACCCCCAAACTGACAATACCACTGCACACATATTCACAAGATTATTTCTTAAAGATGCACTGTATAACTTTTCTTGTGAATTGCTTTTCTCTATGGCAGACATGTCCAAACTTTGGACCCTCAGACCAATTGTTTTGGCCCTCAGGCTTTCAGGTGAATTGACCCATACTACTGCAAGTAGCACTTTTTACTGCATGTTTTGAAATATACCTTGAAAAATTGATTGTGTCCTTTTGAGGGTCAAAGGTCTGGAGGGTCATTCATACCTGTTATACATGCACAGATTTGAATTACTCACTGTTTTGACCACCAGTCTATGATCCTCAATCGGCCCTCACGCTGGTCTGTGTTTTTATATGTGGCCCTCTATGAAAAAATTTGCTCTATGGAGATGTTTTAGCTTTGCCATGACCTCCATGCAGATGACAGCTGCCACCACCAGGCTGGGTTAAAGGTCAAATCCATGGAGAGGTGAGTCGGCTCACAGTGGGGATGCGCAATTTTCAAGGTATTTGTTTAATCAAAATTGATTCTTGTGAGCCTTAAGCTATGTTATAATGTTGTTACCTCATCAAAACTTACCTGGAGTTGTGTTTTGTTTGAGTTTGAGTAATCCTTTATTATTATCTGTCTACATCTCAGCTACTTTTACCTTTAGTTCAGCAGAGATCAGCAATTCCAGGGTAGAAATTGAAATTATTCTAGTGAAGGTGTATGGGGTTTACACACACAGTGGAGCACTTCCTGTATTATCACATGTGTGAAACAAAAACACAACACAACTCCGGCTCTGAAAAACACAACTCTGGCTCTTACAACAATTCAACAGCCATTTAACAAGACAAAAAACCTGTAATTTAGCACATGATAGAAAGTCATACTGTGGAGTATTCCAGGCAAAAAAAATGGTAACACGCAGGTGACCAGAAAAGGTAGATAGGGCACCTTTGGGAAATTGTCTTTTTTACATCATTAGCAAACTTTGTACAACCCTTACAATATGAAAACAATATACAAAAAAGACAAAAGTACAAAAAACAAAATATACAAAAAGTTACGGCCTCCGATTACTTTTATTAGTGAGCCCAAACTTTGTAAAAATTCTGTTGGTACCAGGCCAGCTTTATTCTCACTGCAATTCCAGATGCTGCAGAGAGAGGCTGAAAAATGATGAGAAGAAAGAGCCATGAACATTATATTCTATTTCAGCCTGTAACCTCTCAGATATCACACATTAGACTTTTGCCACTTCCACAGAGCTCCCCCAAAAGTAATCATGTAACTCTAACCACTGCAATCTCTCAGTGTACCTCTGCCCAGAGAACAGGATCGATTCCAAGTCCCTTCATCACATACTTACTCCCCAGGGACTGCATGGCACCCACAGCCTGCCACACAAGCCTGGGTGCTCCTGAGAGTCTGTGTGGGTGATGAGATGGCTCTGGCCAAATGGATCATTTTGCCTAATATGTCTAAGAGCATGGATCTGAATAATGTACTTTGAGGAAATCGGGACAAGGATACACTCGTTTTGCATGAACCTAAAGGAAAAAGAAGATGGTAAAGTACAAGTCATTTATGTGTCAGGACAAGATCTTCATGTTTGTTATTTTGGTTACATCTTGTAATATCTGCATGTTAATTAGCCTTAAAGGTACAGTATGTAACTTTCTGGATGTGGCACCTCATCTGCCTGATTCCATGAAAATGGAAAGTTAAAACCATACTTATAAAGTTAGTTTTTGGCAGCTAAAACCTGTAAAAGTCTTCCTGAATTTGACAGTGTTTAAATCAAGGCTGAGAATAGTTTCGTTTACCTGTAGGTATGACTGAAAGGTTTTTATGCTGCATTATTATCTTTGAATGTAAATTTTATGGTGATTATTTATGTTTTTTTGATTAGTATGCATTTCAATTTTAATGTTTTTCTTATTGTGTAATTTGAATTATTGTTGCACTTTGAATTTTGTGCTTAAATTGTGCTATACAAATAAACTTGTCTTGCCTTAAACATTCTCCATGGAGATAGACATGTTTTATGTAATTTTGTGAAGATTGTAGCCACAGAAACAACATTTCCATTTGGAGTTGCAAACCCTCAGAGTAAAGACGTAACTTTTTAATACAATAAAAACCAAAATTAAAAACAAATCCCCAAAAAAAGCATTTTTTTTATTTAGGCTAGTTTTGGTTAAAAAGTTACATGAAGAAAAAAACATGAAGAAAGACTTCATAATTCAGAATGAATTCAGTATACTGAACTATACTGAACTATTTATTTAAGGGATTTTGGTATTAATTAGTTACTAAGCCTGAATCACTCTTAAACAATTTGTTATTAATTTGTTATGAATAAAGACTTGGTTCATTTATACAGACTTTATTAACCCCTTAACACCGACTGTCACAAATATGCGAAAAACCATTTTGGATGGATCAAGATATAAGCCGAGATAGCGGCTGCATTTCCCCAGTGCCGTTTAGTGCATATGCAGCACCTTCCTAGGAACCTTTGGCAAGCACTTGTTTCTAGTTGGACTGAATTTGCAACATACCAAAATTTCTATTTATTTTTTGTGCTATTGTCAAATCAATAATCTCAGTTTAGTTTACCATCTACTTAAAGGCAAAAACACACACAAAACATTTTTTATATACATCTATATAAATTCCAGGCTAATTCATGTAATAAAGTGGTAAAAGTATTATGTCTGCATCAGCAAGGTTAAGTGAAAGCTATTCATTTGTGCATACTGAAGTGGGACTTGTAAAGCTGAGTTTATATACAGTATAGTCCCAAAACTCTTGATTGTTTCTTTCAGTGAAATGCACTGAACCCCAGACTGTGCAGTAAGAACCATAAGCAGAATCTTTCACTGAGATAGGATCTTGATCAGATATGTGGGAGTGCAGTGATGTCACCTCATAACGGATATAAGAGCATGTTTGTGAGTGTCGTAATGAGCTCTAACTCAGATAGACAATGGAAAGACTCATTTGGATGATGATGACACGATGAAGGCTATTACCGTGGTGTCACCGATTTGAGCTGATGTCTTAAATTGGGTAAGAGCATCTGCTGCTTCATTAGGAACTACAGCCAGTGAGCGTTTGGATGAAAATAAAATCGCTGACGTGTTTATTCTGCCTTGTTTACTTTTTGTGGACTTTTTCCTTTGCATTTGATTTGAACACATTGTTTGTATCCTCAAGGCCTAACAAATATATTTAAGACATGTCATAAAACAGTCAGGCAGCTGTTAGGGCTTTTGGCACTGACACTGTTTAGTCTTTTCTTCTTCATGACTTTTTTATGGATGTTAAACTCCAACTGTCTCATGCCAGCTGTTGTGGGCTGGAGACATTTGTTGACATAGTAAATCTAAGAAAACACATTTATGCCAAGACTGGTTTGTTGTTCTATTTATAGCTAATATTATTACTCAAGCAAAAACTAGATCATGTTAGCCCAGAGACTGGAGAGTCACCAAACTCTTCAAACTCTCTGAATAAGTGCAAACAAATTCAACAAGGGAAATTGCTTTTCAATAGTTTGCTTGAGAAGTGGTTCCCAAAGTGAGGTCCGAGGCCACACAAACGCATGAAAGAAAATAGAGTTTGATATCAGTTTGCAGAGAAGTAGCTACCAATGTACAAAGGGTTAACTTATGTGTGTATTTGTGCTGTGTGTTTTGTACAAGGACCTACGAAGGTTTGTGACATAACCTTAACATAAGGTCAGAAAATATAGTTTGTTTTTTCGCATAGACTCTTGTGTCATTAAAAAGATAGCAGTATGAACAGCTGTATTCCTCATTCATTTATATAAGACACTCATGTATAATTGATAGTCCCATATGTGCTGGTATTTGGCATTCAGGTCCACCTCTTCTGTTCATAGCTGGCTTATTATAGTCTACTCTAAATGGATGCATATAGATAGAGCTGCTTCAGCATATGTGATGTTGACAGCGTATTTCTATATCTCCTTATTGTTTTGTTGATTCCATTACTCACTGTTTCAATTTAATGATCCAATGTTTTGTTTATTTCAAATGTGACACCTTTTCTTGTTCGTGTAACTCTTAATGTGCTGTTATTAATGTAACAGTGTTTGTACATGACACTTGGCTGCTACGTCGGCAAGTTTATAGGATGGATCCATTAGTCTGTTACTTTTCAGTTTGGGCCCTGGCTCGTCTGAGTTGAGACTGCTGTTTTGTTGTTGTTTTAACGCGGGTTACAGCCTATAGTCGTCTTTGTGTTCAGGAAATACAAGACTACAAGAAATTTGACATTTCTTCACAACAGAACACTTAATTATTTTTTATTTTGGCCCGTGGCACTGATAGTACTTGGGTTATATGACCCTAACTTTATGTCAGCACTGTGAATTTAACTTTTAGTTTATTGTATTTTGCTTGTGGAACAACAGTAAACAGGCTGCCTGTTAGCTGGACTAAATTATGGTGTTTAATCTGTAATTCTCATAAATCCCCATAAATGTAACCCAAGCTATCTATAATTAGATTTAGACTTAGACAAACTTTACTGATCCACAAGGGAAATTATTTGGACACAGTAGCTCACGCATCACTATATATTATGCTAAGACAAAAATAAGGTAGTAATAATGAATTCTAAACAAGTAGTAAAAACAGCTGATGTCATAAAAGGCATATTGAAATATAAGTGTATGTACAAGTAAAAAAATATATAGAAATGTAGTAATAAAAATATATTTCAGCAATACAAGAGAATATACCTAAACAACACAGTTTCTTGCCACGGCTCTCCCATAAATTGCCAAAACGTATCTTTATTTCTGTATTCAGTGGAAAGTATCACAAAAGCAAAACAGATTTTTGGTAGGGGCATATTGTGTGAAATACTGAAGAAAAATAAAGGCAAAGCCAAAACCTTTTTTTTTTTTTTACTCCAAATGGCTATATTTACTTGTTTATGACGCTAGTGAAATTTGCTTCTTTATGAAACTGGTGAAAATGTAATATTCCTGTAACATGATATTTAGATACGAGGTCCAGACTGAGCCCTGGAACCTTCAGCTTGTCACGAGGAAGTTCAGTGCTATTTTATTTTATTCACTTTTTTCAAGTTTATCCATGAACTGCCCTTCACTCAAAGACAATGCTGACTACATGGATACAGGTGAGTGTGTGTCCTGCTGCTGTGTAACTGTACACTGTATGTGACAGAGGGCCAAAGAGTGAAGTGCACAGAAGTGCCTCACACCTGCTGCCGACCAACCATCTGCTCCTCACAGCCTAATCGAATCATAATCAAATCATCATCAAATCATAATGAACCACCCTCAGATTAAGCCTTTTGCATTATTGTATTTCAATTTCACACAAGTTTATCTGCTTTGTCTGGGCATAAACTAACTATTCACTTTTTCTAACATCTGCATCAAATTGACTTGAGCAAGGATTTTAGACTTGATGTTGTGTTTAATTAGCTAAAGAATGCAGCTCTGGAGCAGAACATGTTGACACACTGGATTGTTGCCTCAGTATTGCCGCGAGTGACTGTGGGCAGAGACGGAGGGATGCAAGGAGAGAAAACAGCTTTATTACTCCGGAGGCGGCAGACCCATAGAACTGTAAAATTGGTCACAGAAATGGTATTGATCGGGCTTTTCCCTGTGCCACTGTGACTGGACTCGTAATGCTCTTTGTGTAAACGTTGCCATTGTGCTTGTACACATGTGATCCTATTACATACTGAACACATGCTTCAGCTAGGCGTAAAGTCTTTGGGGTGACCATTTATTATTTAGTTAAAAGTGTCTAACTGCTCTGATGAGTAACTACAAACAACAAATGAGACTAAACAAAAGATAGAGTTTGTCATACATATATTAAGTTAAACATATGTCACTTTCTCCATATATATTGTATGTATATATTTTAAAGGTGCATTGTATAACTTGTTTGGTGGAGGGTTCGTCACCTGCTTGTCTCCATGGAGATGTACACAGCACGTCCATAAACATAAAAATCTCCACAGAGTCCAAATTACAGGTTAGATTTGTGGAGAAGTGACCCCACTCACAGTAAAAAAACACACTTAATGTTTTTTTTTTTTTAATATTATTGGGCAATAAATAAGACCTGTAGTTGAATAAATGCAAGACAGATTCATTTAAAAGCATACTGTGGACAATTTAAACCAAAGTATTAACATCTCCATGGATGCAGACCCCTCCAGGAAAGTGTATCTTATAGTGCATCTTTAAATATTAATTAAAATAATGTACTTTGAATCAACATCACATTATTAAATAGAAGTGCATTTTGTTTATTTACATTACATCCACAGAACTGTATCAATTCTTTAGAGCAAATGTATATGATATCTCAAGATATTATCTTATACTGTGTTTTAAATGTCATGTAACGCTGCCTGTTGTCTTACATCCAGGTCGCTCCACTGATCAAAGCATTCTGGATGTACATCGAGGCAGCCATTTTCAGCAGAGGGTGACCTTGTGCACTGCGCTCCTTCACAGATCCCCACCTGGGTGTAGCCTAATGGAATGGGAGATGAGGAGGATGAGCCCGTGCAACCAACTCCCCACAGACAATGACTGATCGTCCGGGGAATGCTACCTAACATAATGCATTACCGCAACTTAATTGAGTTTAGTGCATGTACGGGATCTCCCAGGGCAACAGTTTAACCCCCTCTCAAGGTCACAAGGTGGGGGAGGGCACTGGTATGACGGTGTTTTGTGGTAAAATGTTGCATATATCCAAGAGAAGCTAAAACACCAAGAGATCGATTAGTGGTGACCTTGTGCCCACCTGAGAGAATGAAAAATGTGTAAACAGCTCACTGAGATATCCATGCAGAGTTCTGTTTAATAGAGCCATGACCCACCAGGACAATATGCTGCTTTTATTCACTGCCATTTAAAACAGATACGAGCACTCTGGCCCTACACAGAAAGAGCGATAATATTTATATAGGTTGGAAATAAATAAAAATAACAGTGGATATTGAAATGAAATGTTCCACAGTATGACATTAAACGCCTCTACTTTACATTTATTCAATTACAGGTGGTTTTATAGCTAAAAAATACTTAGAAAAACAGGTATTCTGACTGCCAGTACGGTTGCCACTCAACAGATCTGACCTGTAGGTTGGTCTGGTTTGGTCTCCCTGAAGATAGAAACATTCATGTGAAGCATTTGATGGACAGTCCACCACAAAAGCTACACAATGCACCTTTAAATTGCTATATTGGGATGTAGTAAAGCTACTTTGAGTGTCAAGAAAAACTCCCAAATTCTTGAAATGCAACAAGTAGCCCAAAGTAAATATAGCAATCACCAATTGAAATATATTGTGTGAGTTCAAGGTCATTAACTAAAGCTTCTTCACAACAAAAGTAAAAATCCATACATGGCCCAATCCCTCACTTCAGATTACAGCTGGAGGAGATGCCATTTAGCCCCACAGTCTGGCCCCTGTCTGTGGGCCGAATGACAGCATATTTAGTGTCATCGCCCATCAAGCCTTTGTCAGAGCACACCGCCTTGCACTGTGATTGATGGTCGGCCCCTGAAGGATCTGCGGACAGGCAGCCACCGACCACTGTGCCTCTCCTGCTGCCTAATGATCTACTGAACCGAAATGTCCCACATGTCCACATACACAGTCACGACTCTTCACACACATGCTAATCAATGACTGATATGATTAGTTCAGGTTTGAATGCGACTCGTGGCATTTATGTTGCAACTGTGAATAATCCATAGTGTCTTGAGATGGAAATGAGTTTCTATGGAAAAGACCTTTCTGATATAGAGTATGTGAATGCATTTTATCTTGAGATTATCGTGAAGAAATGCTTTGAAAACTGAGAGCCGTTCAGTACCATAGGTGAAAGTATGAGTATGCTCAGTGCATGTGATTAATCTTTACTCAGTGTGTGTATTTTCAGACAGGGTATTGTTAATGCTTAAGTAAAATAAAGAAAGAGTTGTAGATGAGCTGAAAGTGGAGACTCACAAGCCCTGTAGTGCTAAATTGTTTATTGATTGTGTAATCACTGCAATTGGTTTGAAATACGTTTGTGGTTAAAGCCCTAGAGAAAAAGTAATCATGCTTTTTTTGCAGATGAAAAAAGTCTTATGAGGGCTGCTTGGATGAATACAGTGTCAAGCTGCCAAATATACTCTTACTAATGTGACTTCAGGGGGGTGTCTAGTAAAATGTGATCTTGGGGCACACATCTGATTGGCCACCAAGATACCACCCTATTCAAGAATCTGAGGCAGTATTTTGGGTTAACGATAACTCACATATCAGCTAGAATGCACCAAAATGCAGATAAAAAGCAAACAATACATCTTAACAACATCAAAACAACAAACTGTAGAATACCTGCACTGTCCAGTCAAATTCTTAAATTTGGTCACTCCTAGAGCCCCCAGCTGTGCTGAGTTTGGACATACCCCTATCTTACCTCTAAATGTAAATACTACTAAAAGTGCTACCTGTGATACACTGGTAAGAAAACTGTGAAATCAAGATGTCTTTTATTAAAGTATAATGAATAAGATATCTAGTCAGTTGTTTTACCCTTTAATATGAGGGGTGAAGCACATAAAAATAGTTAGATTTATCCAGTGGCAGTTTTGCATTGCTATTTCTGCGTTGCATGTTTTAGTATATACTCTAAATGCTGATACTTGTTTCAGAGGAGCGTTCAGTGAATGTATTAAAGATTTGCTGCTGCACTAGTGGCACCCTGAATATTTCTGTGATACTCAGATTAAGTAGAGTAGGTGCACTCACCGGCTGTGGTCTATAGACACCACTGGGCCCCGCCCTCTCCCATGATTGACAGTCTGACCACACCCACAGCACTGTTCAGACCTTCATGTTAATTGGAAGGGAGACATGTGGACATATAAACCTGTCATCTGCCTGTGCAATTTACACACTGGCTCTGTTTATGGACTGTGAGTATTTATTTGATTTCCACTCTTTGAATGATTTACAGCCTGCTGGGTTTAATGTTTTATGTAAAGCACTTGAAACTGCCTTCATTTATGAAACAAGTGTATGGAGTGAAAAACGGCGGCCATTATGTGTGCTTCACTGCTAAATGTACACATTACAGACACTCTAGCTTTGAATGGTCACAGCATCAGAATCATTTATATTTTGGTGAACCATGTTACTTGGTTGTTAAGTCATTCACACAGAGAAGGAGTCTCTAGGATTGCAACACTTTGGACACTTTTTAGCTCCTGCTCTGGGACCAGGAACCAGTGACATAATTTATAATTAGTAAGTATGAAATTATAATTACAGTTTTTTTTATTTGTGGTAATAATTAAGTTTCATTGTTAAAATAATGCAGTTTATTTGTACACGGATTACACAGAGTTGAAAGAAGTCAAATGAGAGGAAATAAACACATTTGTTTTCTCAGCCGCACTTTATTAAAGTACCTGATTTTTACTATCTTAAAAACGTGAAAAACTAAACTAGTTTATTCATAAATGGTTTGCAGTGGTCCACAGTTATTTCTCACTTCCCTTACACACTCTGAGCTTCCTAATTATTCACGGTGATTAATTCTTACACTTTCTGGACAAAGACCATTTTTGCTCAAATACGTGGGAAGAAAATGAAATATTTAAATGTTCTACACCAAACAGATGCTTATGTAAAAGCCAGTGAGTCCCACATTCAGGCACTATGGCTGTGTTAATGTGAGGGGAAGGGTTGGTTCCTCTGACTAAACAGGATCTTGGTTGATGATAGGGAGTTAGTTCTTGGCCCTGGAATGCGTGAAATCACCTTGTGTTGGATGTATAGGATCCACAGTAGCTGTGTGGCTGAGGTGGGGTGTGCCCTGGCCTGGACAATAACCTGTTCATCACATTTTTGACAGATAACCTTTCATTATATTCATATTTCATTCTACAGCCTATATAGATTAAAGTATTCATTTATACATGCGTGTCTATGGACATGTTTAGAGGCAGAACATGCAAGATCAATTTAGATTGTCGTCTATCTTTTAGCTCAATAACCTTCAAAAAGACAAAGAGGTCTTTACTTTTTGATTTTGACTCATTATTATCAATTGCAAACAACAAAAAACAGACGAGGAGGACAAGGTCTCAGAAGTCTGGCTTACCCTTGGACCATTGAGCTATATTATGCAAGATTAATTCCAAGTCCAAAGTCCAAGCTTCATCATCCTAAAATTCTGTTCCCGGAAAAATGTGCATTTGTGTTTCATTTACATTGGTTTGTGAAAAATAAAAAAGTTTCTGAGGCTGCCAATGCTCTGACCCTTGAACCCTAGAATCTCTTAAAACCCCACCTCTCTAGGATGCAATGACTTTACATCAAATCTCATTTATTTACTTCCATTTCAGTTCTGTTCTGGTGATCTCATCACATATGTCTTCAAACTCAAGGTCAAACTCAACAAAAATAGCATTACTTGTAGTGAAACATTGACACATTGGGTTCTGTGTGACATTCTGAGGAAGTCTGATGTCTGAGGATAAAATCCTTTCTGTTTCCAAGCACAGTGTTGCGGCGGTTTTTGTCTTGTTTATTGTGTAAGGCATCTAATCCTTTTGAAGCAACCAATAATGCATCCATATTTTGGGGTTGCACCATGAATAACCAATCAGTTGTGAGAATCAGCTGAGGCAGGCCTAAAAACACCTCCTGGGCAGTCACACACCATCAGGAAAGTTGCAATTAACACATTCATTATACTTTAATACATCACTTGAATATGTGATGATGTTCAAATTCAGTAAGTGGTCCTGGGTGCTGCCGCATGGCCTCTCATTTGGCCTCTCCACACACAAAGGAAAATGAATGACATTAGTATTGGTCATGAAGATTCATGATGAATATTTCATTGGGACACCAATGAATTCTCACAGTTGCTGTTAATGACAAAGGGGCCATCTGCCGCAGCAACAGGTAATTTAAGAAATCCATCATCATCTCAGCGATGTGAGCCCAACAGAAACATGCCAAATGAGCTGTGGACAAACACAAATGTCTAATTACTTTGTAGTGATGACCAAAGTCACAAGGACTAATCACCAGGAAGTACATATCTTCAGTATGTAATTGAACAGCCCAACCTTTGACCTCTGCTGTGTTAAAGTGGACAGTGGCCACGCCCGACCTCACCAAGGACGCATTAGCAGCTGAAAGGGGCACAAGTCCAATTTGAGACGTGATAAGGCGTTTTACTATCAAATATTCATGAATCCCCCCATTCTGCATTGTCTAATTGCCAATTACACCTGTGGTTGAAGGAGTGAGATGGTGAATGGGATAACAAGGCAAGATCATTCTACAATATAAAACAAATTAACTTAGTTCAAATGTTAAGATTTTTTTTAGACTTCGCTCACATTATACATGAGCATACAGTTACTTGAAGAAGATGCATTACATTCAAGGTGACCTTGAGCTGGTGCTTATAGAGGTGTGGGTGTCACTGTGGAGACGTGTGAAGAGGCACCTTTATTGCACCCAAATGAGAAAAACAGCTCTCCCCTGCTGTCACTATAGTGCTTTTATGTGTTTCCTCCACAGCTCAGTGATTCTCATCTGTGTCTGATACACATCACAAACACAGCTCATAGATTTTACTATGAATGGTTTCATGGGGTGTCATATTACATTGGCAGACAGTCTAACCATCAGCAGCTGAAATGGTATGTGTCATTTCATTTGCAAACATATGGGGGATAGTGATATGGAGAAAATAAATAATAAAACCTATTAAATAAAAGAGGCATCTAAATACTATTATTAACTGAGAGCTGAGACATTAAAAAAAAAGAATATAAATAAACTGGATTATGTACTATTTTCAACTTGAGTGCACAGATAGAGAATATTGGAAACAGAGCAAAATGGTATAAAATAAGTGGCCCTAACGATGTACTGGACTGGAGGAAAGATACTATTGTAGTCACAGATGCCCTGAAGTAGACTGACGTAAGCAATTGTGCCAATCGGTGCCATCTGACCCCTGCGACCGCCACAAATCATCCACAGACACCACATTCATACAAAGTGGGTGAAGACAACTATAGTCACAGCAAGCAATAGCCTGGCAATGTATTTCAGATGGGGAATGTTTTTGTACACTGAAAAGTTTGTATCCACTACTTTGGGCTTATTAATTGTGCCATTTCATGCAAATTCAATTTTAATGCATCCCTGTTGTCAGCAGTTTCAACATTTTACTGTTTTATTTATTTCGCCGTTTCCTCTATAATTGAAACTTGTTTATGTAGTGTGAAACTATTTGAATGAGTCCAAAAGCTCTAAAGTGAAATTATTTAATGTTTTGCTGTAACAGAACATCCCAGTTCTAATTCTGATCACATCGCACCTGCCAAAGCCACAGCACATCAGCCAATTATAAAAGCTATCAATTATCTGAAATGTGTGACAGGGGCTGTTGTGTGAGTTTCTTTCTGCACTGTTAGTGTTATAGATTGCTTTTTGTCATGCAGAGGTAATGCCGTTCCAGCTTGTTTATTTTAAAAATTATCTGTGTTTTCTCAATACACAAAAGGTGCTTCTTAGACCTCTTTATGAGACCTATACACAACCTTGCCATATCTAAATAATACACGTGGGCGGGCCTGGGAATATTAAGTGGTGGAGAAGAAATAACAAATGCTCCTATTAAAAGTGGTTCTATGTACTTCACAGCTAAAAGATTGCTGATTACTACTTCGTAAGAAAATGTTAACTCAGGGAAATTACAAGGTTTTCCAACTAGAACTAAATTATAATAAATCAACTATTCTTGCCTCAGAAATGATGAAACTCTATGTAAAGATTAGTCTTGTGCCTAAATCTTTTGACTCTCAAAGATGAACAATCAAATCTAAATTATCATTTGATAATGTTAAAGGGTCTATATTACACAAAAATGACTCTTGTGATCTTTAAAACATGTTATATTGTTGTTAATGTTGTTACCTCCTCAAAAACAAACCGTAGTTGTGTTTTGTTTCATTCACACATGTTTGACACAAAAATGACTCTTGTGAATGATTGTAGTGAAGGTGTATGGAGTTTAAAACACCGTGGAGCACTTCCTGTATTACCACATGACATCACAAGGTGGAACAGAATGTTTTCTGTTTGAGCGAAGTACTCCTAAATGTGCAGGGTTTTTGTGTTAAACATAAATGAATAAAACAAAACACAATTCCAGATATGTTTTTGGTGAGGAAACGACATGACATAGATCAGATAATAGCACAATATAGGCCCTTTAAACCAAAAATCAATTCAATCTTCCATCTGCTTACAAAAAAAATGGCTTCAAGTGAGCTAGAAGATTATTCTTAAAACTTTTGCAATCCTACATTTGGATCCTCACCAAGATTTGACTGCTTTACCAGCTTTGGCCAGCACAGGGAGCAGATTACAGCACTGTAAACATTTCATGGCAACACTCACAAGTACATCTCATAAAAGTTGTGTTAAGAGTTCAGTTATCTCTTCTAATTGTTGTTTTCAAAGTTGGCTCAGAGGCAATGTGCACTGGGGATGAATGAGGAGGCAAACAGTACTCCAAAACACTAGGATAGCAAAAGCATAATAATATTTTCACAATCACTCCCAACACTGCTCGGTGTAATAGAAAACTAATTATGGACAAAAACAGGCTCACAATTGAACTGAACTTTTCCAGTTTCATGATCCCACACAGAGACATACCTTTCATCTACCCTCCATCACCGCTTGCAGTTTTAAACAATTGTGCAAAGACATTTGACCTCTACTTTTAGACAGTCCGGAAAATTACCCTCCATTTCAGCCTGAAAATTAGCACAAGGTTAAAATCAAACAATGCAATTTCAAGTGATTTCAACTTGTCTTCTTGTTTTGGTCCGTTGTTTACTTCATAGTCCTTCGCGTATCTTTGAATTTCCTCCCTTCCTGACCTGTCTGCCTGGGATGTGCACAGTGATGTTTGCAGCTCGTCTGACCGCTCAGTTTCAGGTCTGCTGCTTCGATGGACACCCCTCTCCCCAGACGCTTCATTTGACACTGATTGGTGGTTGAAGGCAGCGCTCCACAGGAAGCTCCAGTCCACTCTGCTCTTTCTTCTCAATGAACTCTGCAGCAACAATCTGGACTCGAGCTTCCACTTTTTACCAAGAGCATTCTCCAAATTGACAGCTTTGAGATGGGAGCTTGTGGGTTAAATGCTAATAGGATTCAAAAGTAATGGTAAAATTGGGGGTTTGGGCACATCGTTTTCATTTGTTACATTTACTGACATAGGTTTAATACACCTATGCCTACTAATTTCAAGCATGGGGAAATATGGTGTTTAAATGAGATGGAGTGTCCAGAAAGTTTGTCTGGAAAATCTATAATGAGATTTCTCTGTATTATTTATGCAGGCATATCAGTCTGGTCACCACACTCTCCACCTTGTCACGAGTCAGAATTAAACTTTATCATGTAATCTAATTTGTTTACAATGGTGATATATGGTCAGTTATTAAGTTATTACATTTATATATATATATATATATATATACATATATATATATATATATATATATATATATATATATATATATATTAATGCTAATGTCCAAAATGCTCCAAACCAAACAGCAAATGGCAAATGGACAGTAGAGTGCTTTAAGTATTTCAGTACAATTCTCTAGGAACCACTTAAAACCACTTAACCACTTAAATTTCCACTAAAGATGCAGTTTTTCTCATTAACATTTGATGCAAGTAAGAGAGAGTGACTTCTTGGTTTTATATTATTCTGTGTTTTCACTGTGTTTTCATAATATTTTTGTATATAATATTGTTGTTGTTCACCACACTGGTATGCTTTGGTATGTGCTATGAATAAACTTTATCTGATTTGATAAAGACCCACTGCGTAACCCTTTATGGTGTTGTTTTTCTATCTGAATGCGCTGAAAAACTTGCATACTTACTTAAACCTGACTCTTAGCTGGCCTATGGAGGAAGAGGCACCCCTCCATATTCCATATGGCACAAAACGTATTTATCTCCATGAAGAATGTTCCAAAGTACTGGAAGGGTTTTTTCCGGCGAGGTAACATATCACTCCCAGAAAATGACATGGTGTCAGTGTAGATTCATGGCTTATATAGTTGACGCAAACATCCCCAGTAACACCATAATGTGTTTGTTTTCCATTTCCAGCTGGTGTACAATTATTAAACTCTCAAATTGTATGCCAGCCACAGATGCCATATTGGGTCAAATCTGGGGGAAAGATGCTGTGATTCGGTTAGGATTTTTTTTTTCTTCTTCTGCCTGAGCCTGGAGCGAGCAGGAGGCTCAGGTGCAGTGGGCAGAGACAATCGCTTCACATTCAGAGGGGAATAGACCTGTCAGTCCTGTAAAACCTTCAAAAAGCAGCCAGTGGAACCATGCTGCATGGGATACACACACGAAATACACATGTGATACACAAGACATACACACAGAAAACACATGGGATACACATAGAAAGTACACTAGATACTCACAGCACACTTATCTGCTCCCGGGCAGCCAGTGGAGATATGAATACCATCGGGCCATAGTTATGCAAGATGCAGCGCGCTCATTGAAGGACATGTGCTTGTGTGTATGACTGAAAGTTGTCTGTGGATTTAGTTAGAGGCATCATATCAAACACTTATCATTTCAGTGACAGATTTAGAATGAAATATGTTTTTTTGTGTCTAGAGTTTGGAACACATTTATTTTTAAGACTTCTAATCACTAAAAACTTCTAATGACTAAATATGTGATAAATGCAGCAAATATCACAGTGATAAAATTCGGCTCTTGTCACTATAGACGAACGGCTTTACTAATTCATGTTTACCAAATAACACTGATCATTTTACACTTTTTCAGTCACATCTAATTCTGTTGTTTAGAAGAAATCCTTCAGCTATAGTTTTCTCATCAAAAGCAACATTCCTCTTCTATACAGGTGCATCCTCCGCTGTCAAGTCCTCCTATTATTATCATCTAGTATGTCCTGTTGACTTCTGTGTATAAGGCAACATGATACAGGCTACAGACTTCTGCTGAACAGAAATATGTGTGATCTATACTCTTCTGGCTTGTTGTTTATCTCACAATACACAACACTCCACTTAGTTTATTTCCTTTTCAGACTCCACTTACTTTATTTCCTTTTTACAAACTGTACCCTACTATTTCCCTACCACCAGATAAACTGTTTCAAATACTATAGCCAATAAAATGATAGACTGAAATAAATCAGATTATTGCTTTTGGGAGTGATACATTGGTCTGGGCTGCAGAGGACAATTCCTCTTCCATGAGGGCTGTTACACTTATATTATTTCATAATTTACCTAGTGATGAATTACAAACAGCTGAAAAGATCTTTCTTTTTTTTTGACGTGTTAGTACTGCTGAGTTGATCTTCAGTGTTCATTGACATTCATTTGGATTAGGAAGCACATAAAAAATGTGATCCTAAGAGTAGCCTTTATTGTGCCCAAGCCTCGTAACATTTCTTTTGATGATTGAACCAATCACTAGGCACAGTCATTTTCGTATTCCGGAATAATGGTTATTTTGGAAACAGCCTGAACTCCCACAATCCACCGGGCTGTAACAGGGAAGACTGCAGACGGATCTTCACCTGTTGCTGCTGTATCGCTGCAGCCAACCACAATTCTTTGCCTTTATGGGATGCTAGAGCCAGCCACTTGACAGTGGTGTCGACTCTAGCATGTCGCTGTTTGGCAGATACTATATGATGATGGGGTGTGAGACGCGCGTGTGCGCCTCTGAGTGAGACTGGAGTGCGCGCGGACGAGCGGCTCATAGCGCGTGGTGTTTCCGAAGAAAAGGGGTCACGAGGACTCCCTGAAGCCGCGTTAAGGCGACATCAGCCAGCAGGGTCCGGCCGATCTGCGCCTTGTTACCTGGAAAGGACCAGCGTGCCGCTGCTCCTTTTTCGGTTTTCTCTTTTTTGTTATTGTGTCATCGCTTTCTAAGAAGATGCCGCCACGAGGAAGAAAAGTGAGGCAGACTACACGGGAAATGCACTTTTTAAAAGCACAAGACGCGCTGCACGAGTCTGGAAATCAATAGAGAAGCGATCGACTAAGTGGTTATTTGTACTCTATGCAGAAGCTACACGTCAATTAGTCAGGCAATATCAGTGCTCGCATTTGACTTTCTAATTAGCCAATCTCAATAGCTATTATCAACGCTAACATTGGAAAGTGATTAAATCTAAACAGATTTCAAGTAAAAGTTAACCATCTGTGCATATTAAATAGCACAAGCTGTAATTCTTCTGACTGAACGTCTATGCATCTGAACCAAAGGCTGTTTACGCACGTGTCGGCGTGCTTTATACTAACCTTTTTGAACATACCTTGAACTTTACAAAAGGACGTGTTGCTTAAATATTCGTGTCCAGTTAAGACATTGTGGACAGTAGCAAAGGGTGTCTGTCTTCCAACTCCGGAGAGCAAGGCTCTATGAAGATCGCCACACAGTTGTTGGTTTCCCCTCGCAGAAATGCCAGTGCGTGCTGTGACCACCAGGTTCATGTACAAGGGACTTTGCACTATTCCAGATGTCCTCTCTTACCGGACCCCTGTTAACCTGCCTGAGGATGAGGTGGAAGGTCTGTATGCTTTCATCTATCTACATGTCTCTGACTTGTAAGTTTATCGCGTAGAAATGTGGTTTGGGGGGTGGGGGGCAGATGCTGGGAAACAGCAGTCACCCCGCAGCAACTAGTTCAGGACCACGGACAGCTCTGGGCACTCTATTCTTTATCTTTTCAGATATCTGATATTTCACTGCTTCTTGTAAGTTTGTATATATGCTTAAAACAAAGTGAAACAATTAAAACAAAATATGAACTAAACTAGCTACATAAATTGTGTAATATTGAAATTTGTGTCTTCATAGTTGTGTTATTTTATAATGAAATGAGATTCATCCTTAATCCTTAATTTAATTATTTATGACTATTTTGCATTCCCCACTTTTCCATATAAAACACATTTCAGTTCTCATCTACAGTCATTAATGTTGCACCCTTTGTATTCATTCTACACATTGGATGTGCCTTTAAGCTCCATGGGTGACACCTGTGAGGATTTATGGTCTCTGATTTCTTTCATTTGTCCTTAAGCCAGTAAGAGACAATGGGAGTCAAGTGGTGGGCTGTGCAGAGTGAGAAATGTGACATATTTGACATTGAAGGAGCTAGAGCTGATAAATAAATACCTGTCTTCAACGTAGTGCAAATTAAAACCCATTTAAACCCATTAGGAAGATGTATTACCATTAAATTGCTTATATTTACCTGAGTCTCTTTGATAAATTGTGTTTTCTAGTTAATTAATTGAAGTGTTGTCATTAGCACAAAGCTTTTCATTTTTGTGTGCAGACAAAAGCAAAACCACAAAAATAAAATCTGAGTTCTTTTTGTTAAAGGATTTTGATTTCACCTGCTTTTGCCATCACAGGTGAATTAAGACCCACAAGTGGCTGCCTGTCCTTGCACCGTTTGACATTGAAAATCTGCTATCTCCAAAGACTGCTTAAATTTAATTAGCAAAAAGGCAAGAATGACAATGACAGGCATAAAATTCATGGGGGGGATGGTGTTCTGTTTATCAATTGTGCACAGACCAGAATCACTACTGCTGTATTTACAAAAACTAGACATACAGGTCCATTCAAATATTCTTTCATTCAAGTTTCACATGTTTTAATTACAGGATGGCACGTTCCCTTGTGACTCAACTCATTTTATCTCTAATCATATTTACGATCATTGTCGTTTCTTGGCACAGGAGCGTTGTGACGTTGCATTGTCTCAGTGCATCAGTAATGTGCCAGTATGGGTAGATTTATATTATTAGCATCCATGCTGAACAATATACAGCACTGTATTCAACGTGACACTGAAGGAACAGATCTATGGACTACTAAAATCTTGGTTAATACCACTATCACAAAGTGTGGTTTATGCCTCTGTTCAGCTGTCCTGGCCTGTGCTGTATTTTGTTGGAGTGCATGGTCTCCAACACAATTCAAGGTGACATAATAATTTTATGAATGAGAGAGTTGCTGGACCTGTTTGTGTGTACAGACTTCGCAGACTTCGCACACATTTCAGAGCGTGCACCATGTAGGCTACAGAAGGAACTTGACCATCCAGCTGCAGCCGATGACTATGTGTTGAATAAACGATACATGGTAGGCAGTTAACACCACTGGACCATTCACAAATAATTAATCATCAGTTGTTTTTACTTTAGGTTTGTCCCATGTGGTCTTTTCTCAATTCCATTCAAATTTTTGGACCCTCTTAAGTTTGCACTGGGCAGTCCTTTTCAGATTAACTGCAATGCAAATCGAATTGAAACTATAGAAACATACAATAATATCAATAAGATCAGATCAGTTCTTGTAAATGTTGTTGCTTCTTGACCAATCTCACTCCAACCATATTTGCACAGTTGTAGGCAGGTTAATGTGTGATTTAACAATGGGTAAAGTTCAAGAGAATACAGCGCCACTGTCCACTGACACTGTCGCATGTGGAGGATGACATGTGGATGACAGTTAGTTACACCGGCGACTCCAATATTATGACTGTGTGTCTACAGAGAATCTCATTGTTTTACAGCAAATACTGTACTGAATACTTGTATTTACTTCTTTTGTTTTTTCATAGTCTTAAGTCATTGACAGTAGCTTGACAGTTAATCACAGGCACAGACTGGCTGACAACCACGTACTCTCATGTTTAAGTGATCAGTTTAGGATGACCAGCTAAGATGGATGGGAGTCTGGGGACATACAAACCCCACTTATTTACTGAGATCCAGGGCAGGTTCACTATCAGTGGTATTCTTTCAGAGATACTTCGGAGGAGAAAAACATGAGAGTAAACATCAGTAAATGAGGCAACAAACCTGAATGTGCTAGGCATAATAATTACGATAATTTCATTAATAAACATAGGTATGGTTCCAGGTCACTGTGGTGGACATTTATATTTCAAAATCCGTGTGACATTTATGAAACATTTATCTACTGAAGAGAGTCATCTGGATTTAAACCCTGAGGCTTGAGACACTGTGAGGGTCATCTGACAGAAACTCTCCTGACCAAACCTGAAACACCACAGTCAGTAGACTTTATGTAATGATATACTTGGACATATCTTAATTGTGTTTGTCTATAAGTACATATTCAATCATCAGGCAGAATAATGGCCATGTAATGAAGTGACACATTTAGTTGTAATTGCCTGTCTTTGAATTTTTTATGAAGATGGGGCGTGTGCAAATCACATATTAAATGCATGTTTTAATTATAAGTATAACCATTTAAATGCATAATGATTTCTGAGTGATATATAAATAAATAAAAACTAGTCCTCTCTTAAAGACTGAAGAAAAAAACTGTTTAAATAAAAAATAGCTCTATACACGGCAGCTATTTATTTGAAATATTTTTGAGAATTTTGAAACATTTCGGTGTAAACGTTTGGACTGTTAATATTTGTTGTCATCCACTTGGGTTCAGACTCAAATAGTATTTCTGAACTTAATTCAGTTTATGTTATCTAAGTAGTAAAAGGAATTAAAAAGCAAAAAAGATTTTGAATGTATACTTTCATAAAATGTTACAATTACATTTTCATTTAGATTTAAGATATACATTTGTGTATAGCTCAGATGTTACTTCACAAAGATACTGAACACTCTGATACTGTGGGAAGTCCTTGCTACACTGTTCTACTTGTGTTATCTTTCACTGAAAACTATGAATTACTAACTTCCTGCTACCAGTTAAATTGAACACATAATGGATATTTGAAAGAGTTTGATCAAGTGCTTGTAGTGTTAATTTATCTGCATTAGTTTCCAGCGGCTGGTCTTTGAGCAGATGGTAGTTTGGATAGGAAGGGTCAGTGAAGCTGCCCTCGGTCTGTCCTCATGTCTCCTTCCTCTCATAAGCCTGTTAAGTATTCAAATCACTGCATTGCTTCAGGACGCCTCCAGATCAGACCTCTTCTCTTAAAAGCTGACAGATGTGTGCTTAATTATGTTATCATAGGGGACAGTTTTGATTCATTTTATAGTTCCTATCTCAACTTCAACACTTGCTTCTGAGGGTTTCCCCGTTCCCTTATTAAAGTTTTATGTGCCATTGTATGTGTAGGGCTGATTCTCTGAGCTCTGTTTTATAAATGTCTGTGGATGTAGTGCCTTGTGTCTCCCTCTTTAATGAGTGCAGTATTAGACTATTAGCTATTTTCTGAGCCAGGTTTGGATCATTATGCATAAACCACTGCTGTTTGCCATAATACATTATAGGGTTCTCATGTGGATTGTACCATTAGGCTTATGTTGTGTTAGCAAAGTTTATGGTTTATCTTATATGTAAAGCTATAGCGGTACATTAAAGCGATTAATTTCATACCCTTTTCTGATGGAAATAAATTAATCTCCTTTTGTATTTGCATATTTAGTTGACATAAGCATTTATAAAGCTTTTGCCAAAGCTATTGGGGCTTTAGGTGCCATCTAGCCCTGGGAAGGTAGCATTGATAAATTAAAAGCTATAAAAAAATACCACAACAATGGAAACCCTGCTATTTCCTTAAGCCTGCCATTATAGGACTAATTGGAGGTCTAAAATGTATTATAAGCTTTAAAATTCTTTACATTTAGAGATAGGTAGCATTAGTCTCACAGTTGTCTGTTCTGTGCTAATAAATGCAAACATGCAAAAACTATTCACACACTAACCATCATTCATGATCTCACTTTATTATATCGATGTCAAAGTGTCAGTCCCACCGTTTCACCAAGACATAAGTATATATAGAGCGTACAGTCTGAACCATCTGAATGAACATGTGCTGACAAAGATAAGGCCTGGGTTTTCCACTGTCACAATCACAAAACACTGGCAGTTGGACTCTTGGAGATCTCTTCGGCTCATTCTGTCCCTCAGTGTAGCACAGACACACAACACAACAATATTTATAGATCAGCCAATGGAGAATCCCCAGACATCAGCAATTGTAGGAGAATACAGGCTCATCCACTCGGTATGCAAAGCACTCGATTTTGCACTGACAACCGCTCGGGACTTGGAGCTAAGTGAAACGTGTATAACAGCAGAACAAAGGTTGAACAATTGTGGCGCTTTGTAAATATGAATGCGTTGTGCGTGCATCATCTAAACATCAAATATAGCGACAGTTAGACAAATGTAATCCTCTATGTGCACAGTGGTTTGTGTGAGTGATGTGGCTCCCCTGTTGTGGCAGACTAAATACTCAGTCACAATCAGAGATCCTCCATTAGAGACAACATGTTCATTAAGAGCCATGTCCTCCCAGTCTCCTTGTCAGTCCAATGAGAGTCATATTCCCACTATATCACCCGCAAAGTACGCTACAGAGTCAAAATGAAAATGTGAAGGTGCCCCCATTTAAAGATCCTAAAACCAATTGATTTAAAGTCAGTATCAATAAAAACAGGTTTGACAAATGTTAGAAACAATTAGAAAGGTTATTCTTTTCACATATGCATACATTTGTACAAATACGCATGAGGTCAGAGAAATGCGATTTTGTTTGTAAAGGAGCTCCTTCATGTTTAACACCTAAACCCAGCTGAGTGCTTCTCTCAAACAGAAAATACTCTATTCCACCTTGTGATGTCATGTGGTAATACAGGAAGTGCTCTACTGTGTTTTTTAAACTCCAAACATCATCACTAGAATCATTTGGATTTCAGATCTTAAATTGCCAACCTCTGCTGAACTCAAGTTAAACGATAGCTGTTTACTTCAAAACTATTGCTTCATGACATCACAAGGTGGAACAGAGCATTTTGAGCATTGGAGATGTAAACAGACTAATAAGAGTGTTTCTCAAACATGAGTGAATGAAATAAAACAACTCCAGGTAGGTTTTTGATCAGGTAACGACAATCTAATAGAGTTCAAGCTCACAAGAGTCAGGTTTGCATAATATAGCACCTTTAAAAACAAATCTGATTGCATGCACATTGGTTCTGCCTTGATACGCAGCAACAGAAGGCGTAGGGACCAGGCTGATATCCCTCCATATAAAAAATGCAGAGACATATCATTCTGGATTTACAAATTACAGAAGCACATAATTTTGAAAGCTGAAGTATCCTGTTATTCCACATTGTAATATATACTCATCGGGCCAATTAAACAAACTGAGAGCACACTAAATGATGAATGAAACCTTGCCACATTTATTATAGTTTATGAGGATCTATCATCATACAAGAAGTAGCCTCAACCCTTTGGCCTATAATTGCCGAGATAGTGATCAGCCATTAAACTGAATGAAAGTTGAAGCTCATAAAATGGTATGTGTGAACAGATGTCCTATTGTTCTGACATTTTATTGCTGGAGGTGCTAAAAGTGTTCATTATCTGAGCGTGATCCCTCATAGACCTAATAATCTGCTCACAAACCTTTATCAGCAATAGCCTGTGGTTACAAAGAGCCTCTTGTTTTTCCTGTTTCACTATCTCAGACGCTGGTGTCATCATACTGCTGCTAGTGATGTAACCACATGGGAACAGATCTTTTTAATGAAGGTACGAATAGATTTAACGCATGTACGGAGTCCCTTAACTATTTTACATAACTCCTAATTAGAGATATTTATTACCCTATTGCATGTGCCATATTAACATAATCAGCAGTGATAGTCATTTGTGTATGTCTTCGTAATAGAAGGATGCAACTTCCATTTCTATCCAGTTTCACTTTCTGTAAACAATTCCTCATCTCTGGGTGGATTTTTATGCACAAATTGTAAAGCCTGGGCGGTGTGCAGACATAGACAAATGACACTGTTGGCTTCCCAGATATTGGCTCATACAAGTTCACCTCCAGATTATAAAGTTGGTGTCAAGGAAAACAATATCTGTCTACAAATAAACAGGCTGACAGAGCAGAGATGGAGCTTGGAAAACTTACAAACACAAATCAGGTGGGAAAAAAGTTAAGTTAATTTAATGAGTTCATATTAAGCTGAATTTTGAGATTTTAAACATGTAATAAAAACATACCTGGAATTTTGGTATCCCTTCAAATTCTGCATATTCACTGTCCTTCCCAAGAGATCAAATCAATCTCCTCCACCCTGTGATGTCATGAAGTGGTGTCTACCTTTCTCCCTTGAACTTTCATCCTCCCTTTCCCCTCCCCTTTTCCTCCGGTGTACTGGACTCCTTCAGATCATGTCAGGATTCTAATCGTCTTAACTAAAGCACATCAGCTCGGCCCGTCATGGGAATTTCTATACAAAGTTAATGTTCAATATGCAAATTGGGGCAGTGTTTATAGTGTGTACTTTTTCTTTGCACTACTGAGACATTTTTGGATTTTTTTTTTTTGCTATAAGCTGAGCCATAAAATGTTGAATAAATCACTTCTATGACTCATTACAGATGCAAACTAAGTACTAAAGTGATTTATTCTGACATTTATTTATTGCAGCTCATGATTTCTCAACAATATTGCAGATTTAGAATACTTTTTGTGGTTTAAATCTGCTCTTGGGTTATTGCGTCAGTGGCACAATTTCAGTATTATAGTTTATGGTCTATATTTACTTCAGGAATATATTACACTTCAATGTTTTTGTCTTTTTTATTGTGACAGGCCTAATACCAGCTAATTGCAACATTACAGTTTCAGCCTTTTTCTAAAATGCTTCACTTCAGTCCATATTCTCTTGAAAATTTAAACAGGATGCAAATGTGTTCAAATCAGAGACTGTTTATATAAATGGACATAGTTAATCCACTAAGCATTGCGTTCCAAATAGGATGCGAACATGGAGGTGCTTCCAGTGCCATTGACTCCGTTTCCAAATCCTAAAATGTTTGTATTAACTTACTCTACATGATCCTGATTTTTTTTATTTTGCTATGTTGTTCGGTCTGTGACCTAGCCTCATGAGCTTCATTTGACTGAAGCTGAAAGCTGTGGGTGATGCCACACTCCCTTCGTCCATGTCTTTATACAGTCTATGGTTCAAATGCAGTACAATGCATATAGGACGTTTATGAAGATTCCATTGACAGTGACTTTGGTAAGGACATTGCGTTGTTGCTTTCTTCTTCTTGGCTTTAGTTCCTGCAGAGCTCAGAGACCTCTTCATTTGCCTCCCACTGTATTAACTCTATTACTGGATCCATGCAATGTCCTGGCTGTGTTGTTGGTTGTCAAGGTGAACGGGGAGACTTGTATTCGGTAGACTGGACAATCACAGTCTGGGCTTTTTCTCAAGGGGAACCATTGTGTGTCTTCAATAGAGCACCTGTTTCCTTATTTCCTCTAACCTGTTTACTGTAATCAAGGCCAAAGTCTGGGTGGCTTCTTTTGTGTGCAGTGCAATCATACTGTTGGAGCTATAGGCAGGTGAGATACAGTATAGTAGGAAAATTAAATTGTGTAGCTGGATCAACAAAATAAAAAATAAATAAAAAAAAAAAAAAACCAAGATTTATAATGGTCTGTGAAGTGGCTCTGTCCTTCAGCCATGTAAAAATAATGACAAAAGGCTTGTAAAGTAGTCAATAGACATTTCCCCTCACATTCAGGTAAGAGACAAAGCATGTTTTACTTTAGTCCAGAATACTACTTTTGAAAATGTTATGTCCGTATATTTTTTAAAGAGAGAGAAAAATCAGAGTTACCTAAAAAATGCTTGACCAGGAATGTGCCACAGTGTGCTTATTTTCTATTTATTAAATTGCTTAAAAATACCTTGAAAAACAAAACATTTTTACTCTCCACAGCTCTTCTCTGTAGAATGGGCTGCTGGTGTCTCATATTTGCCTCCATGGTGATAACTTTAATGTCATACTGTGAAATACTCCAGGAAAAGCAAAAACAGAAGAAGCTGTTCGGATGAGAAACATATGCGCTCTAAAAAGCAGAATTTTCTTTTTTGGATAACTGAGGGATTATACAAAACAATGACAAAGTTACATAGTGCATTTCCTAAATGTCAAATTGTTTTATTTTGTTTATAATATTTGCCATTTTAAAAATAGCAAAAATAGTTTCCTGCATGTTCTGGTGCAGTCACTCAGTGGAGAGAAAAAGTGATAGACACCTCCAGTGACATACACTCGGGACATGGACGCCGTCTGCCTGACAGCTGTCCTACATGAGCGATCTCCAGACCTGTCCTTGGAGAGACCAGATTAAGGCAAAGGGCTGTCCGGAATATTCAAGAAGCTGCCCTCCCTGTGGAACAATGGGCACTTGTTAAGCCGTCACCTCCACAACGTCAAGAGTAGAATTGTTTTTGCCATGCCTAACAACGTTTGGGCCTCTGGGAAATGTAGTTATCCACAAAGGCATATCTTCAAACACAAGTCATTCTTAGTCTGCTTCTCCAAGACATAAACCAAGAGGACATAGGCGTTCAGTGACACATCTGCACTTTGATCACAACATTTACCACTAGAAGGGAGACAGGACAAATTGGACAGAAACAAGAAGGACAAATTCGGCCTGTTGTCAAACCCTCCGTCAAAGCCATTCATCTATCACTATCGTGAGGGAGAAAAGCAGATCAAACTAGTTTCTATGGTGAAAGGATTGTGTAGACATCTCACTACCATACCATTCCCTAAATGTGTATGTTTTTGTTACAAGAGAGAGCCAACCCATGCTTTAAAATAGAAAAGGATTATAATTCTTCTTATGATTCCCATCTCCCTCAGCCATTGTCATTGTTTTTTATCAGTGTTTACCTCCAAAGTCTTGTGTGTGGTGGATCCCTTTATTCAAAACAAGAGAGCACATGCAATGTCTGCTTATTTGCTTCTGCTTTTAATACTGTTTCAAATCAAATAAATCTTAGTTTGTGCCTGCGTATTTTAGGATTAATTTGACCCACTAAAGCTAGCATTTTTGCATCACCATGATTGGTAGAAGAAACTGAACAAGCAGTAAGTAACAAGCGCATGTAAGTAAAAACTGTGTAGCAGAATGGAACATCACAATATCTGGTACGTAAATGTGTAGTGTTGCTCTGGAGGTCCCATGTGCTTTCACACTCTCACTTTGGCCTGCAGTCACTGCTGGGGATTTCCCGCATTATTTACTGGAGGTGGAAAGTTGGTGGCATTTTTCTCATTGCCTGTCACACTTGTTTTGTCCCAGCCTGTTTCTGCTGCTGCGAGCACAGCTTCACAACATGCCAAGCTATGTTTTCATGGGTGTTTGAAGGGGCAGGGACCAGGGCAACCCACACTGAAAGGTCAGTGTATTCAGTTCAGGGCCCACATAAGGTCACAGATGTTCAAGTGTCTTTTGTTGTAGATACACAAAGCAAATATAAAAGTCACGTAGATCTTTAATAAATCCAGTTTGGGGTTTGGGATGGAGCCAACTACCTAAGCAGATATTGAATGAATAAAGGCCTGAGGTACCCAGCACTACCAACTGCAAGACCACTAATCTTAAACAACAGCTGTGGAAATAAATAAGGCCAAAATGTGTGTTTACATTCTCGGAGAAACCATGTGTAGCTTTGAGGACAGCTGTTGTTTTAAGCTGCCATGAAATTATTCACTATCTATTTCTCTCATACAACAAAAATCCAATTAAAATACTTTTTTTTCTGCTCCAACACGCAGTTATATTTAAAGTTATTCTTTAATATACAACAATTAAATCAGTAGTAGAAGACAATGGCAAGAGCATTTTTGTCACTTAAAGTCACATTTTAGTGTCCAGGTTCCCAAAAAATCCATAGCCTACCTAGAGAGAGGTCAATATTTCAAAACAGAACACCTATTACTATTATACTGTGTTTGATAATCTGACAACGCCTTGATATTTATGACAATAAAGTAGGGAATTATGAATGGAAGGAGGATGTTTAGATGGACTATTGAGTATACTGAAACAGTGGCTCTGATGTGACATTACCACTTGATTGGGGATTCTGACAGAGTCTGTGGAGGGACAGCTACCATGAAGCTGCTTAGAGAGGGAAACAACAAATGGAGACACACCAGAATAAGCCATTTGTCTGAATTTTGAGAGATTTGAGAGCACAGTGTATTCACCGAGACCATAAGATAAGAGACAAGATGGAGACGTGTGAGGGTCAAGACCAAGATCCCACTCAATATAATGCATCTTGAGACAAATTCACCCTGTTACACTTTATCTCCTAATTAACCTCAGACTTCTAATTAGTGTGCAATGGAAAAGACTACTAGCGGCACGGTGGCTGAGTGGCTAACGCTCATGTCTCCCTGTGTCTGGATGGGTTTCCTCCGGGCTCCGGTTTCCCCCATCAACCCAAAACATGCAGCACCTCTATGAACTAACATCAAGGACCATGTTGTCCACCCTCCTGTGGGCTCACCACCTGCAGAGGGGTTCATAGGGGGGGTCAGGTGCTATGAGGATTGGGCAGCAAACTGCCCCCGCGACCCAGCCGGATAAAGCGGAAGAAGATGGATAGATGGATCCTTTTATTGACTTCCTGGACTGGAAATGCAGTGATCCATAACAGCTAAAAAAAGCAATCCTATTAATGAATTAAAAAAAAAAACACACAAAAAATTTAACGCCGAATGTCTTTGCCCAATAACAAATCATAATATAAAGTGGCTAAATGTTACTCATGTAGACACAGACACCACTGACCAAAGAGCCACAATCTATTAAATATTAAAATGGTTGAAAACATAAACAAGTCTGGGGCATCTATTCTGGATTCATGAAAAATAACCTTTATAAGCAACATCTTAGATCAGACAACAACAAATCAGATTCCATTCTCATTCCTATGATGTATTATTATGGAGTCAGGGACTACTATTGTCCACAGAGCACAATGAAGGTGACCAAATTGCACAGGTTACTTACTATTCTAGTCAGCTGTCATATCACAGTTTAGAAACATGGCACAGTCTGTAGCTACTATGAATAAAGCAATCAAAGGCCATATATTCAACAAAATTGACTCTTGTAAGCTTTAAGCCATGTTAGAATCCTATTACCTCACCAAAAATATACCTCCAGCTGCTTTTTATTTCATTCACATATGTTTGAGTAATCTTTTTTTACATTTCCAAAAAACGCTCTGTTCCAGCTTAGTTTTCTAGTTAGCAGCTCCCTTTTTCCTTTAGGTCAGACGAGATTGGAAATTTCAGGGCTGTTTGTGATGAGGGAACAACATCATAACATAGATCAGAAAATAGTGTAATATGAGGCCTTTACGGAATATGGCTTACAGGTTTACAATATTTTTTAAGATTGGCCACTATATTGAAAATTTAAAACTGCATTGGCTAATTTTCAAACCACAATCGGAGGAGGTTAATGTAACGACATAAGTGCTGAAATCACTAGCGTTCTTAGGCATTATTATTTTGAGCATGAGCAAGGCTTTAGAATAGCTCCTTTCACATGGTGAAGTGAATTCTCAGTCAGTCTGCAGTAAGCATTCAGATCTTTCGTTTTCAGGTTTGTGATAAATAAAATACTTAATTAGATGCAGACAGTGTAGAGCAATCTTTAGCTTTTGCTGCTATTTTCTTTCCAAAAAAAATGTTCTGCTGCTATTTTGTTTTTAACAAAAAGATTCAATTTGATGATTACTTTAATCATTTACAAAAATAAAGTTGGGTACTGCACATTTAAATGTCCTATATTAGGCAAAATGTCAAAAACATACCTGCAGTTATGTTTTGTTTCATTCACACATGTAATTCTGAATTATTAGGTTGTCTGCATCCTCAAATCTCAAAATGCTCTGTTCCACCTTGTGATGTCATTCAGTGGAAGTTTTAAAGTTAGCTATTTGTAGCCTAAATTGAACCACCATTACTGGTATCCCGAGAAGTGAAGACGTTTCTACAAGATTTTTGTGAAATGCTTTCTGTTTTACCACTTAATGGCATCACAAGGAGGAGTGTTTTTAGTTTGAGAAAAGAACTATGCAGAATTTGTGGGTTAAACGTGTGAATGAAATAAAACATGACTGCAGGTATGCTTTTGATGAGGAAACTTGTACCACACACACACTGAAACAAAGCATGAAACTTAAATCTATAAAATTTTTATATATTTACTTTACAATTTATTGTAAATAGTTTCGGAAGTTGCCACAATAGGCTATATACGAATATTATAACAATCCACCTGCACTCTTCATACTTACAAAGTTTCTTGCACATTGGACCAGTCATGCACTTTATATTTAGATCTTGGGGCCATTTAAAAAACAATAAGACAAAATTGATCATAATATTGATTTTTAGCAATAGCTCACTTGTGATGCTATATGACAGTATTTTAATGATGTCTGTTACATACTTGATTAAATATCCATGACTCAACCATGAGTTGTTAAGACCTTGCTGATGTGGCTGTGTGCTGCAGGGACAAGGAGAATTAATGATAAACCTTGTGCAGTGTACATGAAGTGCCAGGCTGTTAATTGTTCGGGCTTTAGACCTTGAGTTTTGACTATGGAGACCCTCACAGCAGTTCCTCTCAAGGGCGTCATGTGGAAGTAGGAGCGAGAGATGAAACATAGAACAAGGCAAAACAAAGAACAAGGCAAGCTGCTGTGTGTTTAAAGGTGCATTATGTAACTTTTTCATTAGGAGTCCATCACCTGCTTGTTTCTGTGGATATGTCATTGCTCTGCTTGGCATGTTCCACTGTATGGCATTAAACAGCTCTACCTTAAAACAGAGGTATTCTGACTATGAGCGGGGTCGCCTCTCCACAGATCTGACCTGTATCTTTGTCTGGTTTAGTCTCAGTGAACATAGAAAGGTTGATAACTAAACTGTGAACTATTCCAGACAAAGCAATCCATGGAGAAATGCAGATCCTCCACCACAAAAGTCACACAATGCACCTTTAAAGTAAAAACCACATTATGCGGCTTTTGTATAATGCTTGTACTGATTTTGAATTAAAGCTATACAATAACAAATTCATATAATCAATTTGTCTTCAGGACTGATTCTTATCTTTGCCCATACAACATAATGATAGCTCATCTGGTAAGTGCAAAATGTTAATTAAAAATTTACATGTCAGATTAATTCAAGTCAAATTATTCGTCAAGTAAGAGTTTACTAATTACTTAACACTGTTATTAATGTTTAATTTTTCAAAGTCTCAAAGTTGTGTTATTGAATCTTCATTACAACAGTACAGTCCTCCACTCTTCATCAGTTGGATTTTATGAAGAATTGAATCATGGTTAATTGGCAATTCCAGGATTGAAATTACCCAAATGAATCTAGTGAAGGTGTATGGAGTTTAAAAATATAGTGTAGCACATCCTGTATTACCATATGACAGTTGGATTTTACGATGAACAATAAATGAATCATATTTATAACTCGTTGACGTATATGTATCTCAGTATTCTTTTCTACAAGACCATCAGCAGTCCCACCTCTGTGCACCTCATTTTTGTAGATTTATAGCTTCGAAGGTCACAGCATTGACTCTGGCACTCCAAAGTCAAGTTGCTCTGTAATTTGGACAAATAATACAGTGTCACGCAGGTCAAGGTTCCTGCTCAGGGCTGCGTGCCCACTCCCATGACTGCCAATGTGGACTATCACTCCTTAAGTCGCTCATTGGACTACGCCTTGATGGATGAGAGCTGCTGTCCTGTTGTGGCTTTGCATGTAAATAGCAGATGGCATTGCACCCAGTCCTACACATGCATGCTGATTAGATGTGTTAGGATATGCCATGGGGTTAGATACATGTTTTGATGCATAAGAAGATGAAATGACATACTAGTATATGCAGGAGAGGTAGACCTCTGCTTATTAAAGGTCCGATATTACCAAAAATTGTTTCTTGTGAGCTTTAAGCCATGTTATAAGTTTATTATCTCATCAAAAACATACCTGGAGTTGTGCTTTGTTTCATTCACACATGTTTAATCCTGTATTATTAGGTTGTCTGTAGCTCCAAAGCTCAAAATGCTCTGTTCCACCTTGTGATGTCATGTAATGGTAGTTTTCAGGGATTGGCAATTCCAGTGCTGAAATGATCCAAATGATTCTAGTGATGGTGTATGACTTCCTATATTACTACATGGCATCACAAGGAGGAACAGTGTTTTCTACTTGAGAGAAAAATGGGGTTTGTGTGTTAAACATGTTTGAAAGAAACAAAACACAACTCCTGTGTGTTTTTGACGAGGAGAACATAACATGAATCATAAAATAGTGTAATAGTGGACCCTTTAACAATGTTGTAACCATACAGTAGTTATTGTTTTATTGCCTTAGTTAAGGAAAACATTCGGTTATCTTAGAAATGTTTTTGATGTAACAATAAATATACTTTTAAACCTTGTTCATCAATTTTAATTAATCTTAAACTGATTTATTTTGCACACGATGTAAAATTAGAGTTGTTTTTTATGCCTTTATATCTTTAGCTCCTCTTGTGTAACTTATGGTTTGACTCACCTGGGAGCACCTGAGGCTAAGTGAATGGTCTTGTGCTTGTATTTGAGATCTACATCAAAAAGAGCGGCAGAGGTTTGAGCACCTTTGATGTGCAACTGCTGTTTTTATCACTTCAAACAGAATATTGAGATGTACCACAGAGGAAAGGTGCCAAATGTCTCTGTTTATGGATTACTCACTTCGACTTGGTGGTTAATTCTAAACATATAAATATGCTGAGAGGCTGGGGCGTCCTCATAACACTGTGTAATCCAACAGGTGTAATCGGGAGCATATTAGTACAGCCAGTACAGAACTATGTCTGTTCAGGACATTTGTAACCATACGGGAATGATTTTAACTTTAAACTCATTCTATTTAGCACATTTTATAGACAAAAAACGCGCAAAAACAAAGCACTGCACTATCCTAAAAGACATATTTTTTCTACGTTTTAAGCTTTTCCACTATTCATTCATTTGAAACTATAAAAATTGAATTGCATATAATAAAATGTTGTTGTTTTTACAGTCTACCTTTCTATTCTTTTTTGTAGTTTCTATTTATTGTAGATAAACAACATGGCCCTGTATCTTAATGTGTTATACTTAATTTCATAGAAGACCTTTTTACCAAGTGGAGTGTCTCATCCATTAATATGCAGTCATCATGCAGTCGGCCAATTCTAGCTTAATAAACTCTATCCCATCCCAGTGATAATTGATTCATATTTAACATAAGTTTTTAACAGCTATATATTAACACAGTTACATGGGATCTGACTAAACTTAACTTTGGAAAGTGTCTTTGAATTAGACTCCAGACATGTGCAGACTGTGTCAATGAGGCTCGGGCCCCTCTCCTTTTTGTCTCGTGCCCTCAAGTGCTCTTTACAGTCTTGTCTTTGTTACATATATTACCAAAAATCTGACCAAAATAGCTGAAATACCTGTGTTTATTTGTTTAGTGTTCTAAATGGCTATACAAGCAAAAAGATTAGTACTAGTACTAGTAAAAAATTAGTAAAAACTTTTAGTAAAAAGTAAAAACACATTTTAGCCTCCTCAATAACAAGGCCAACAGGTTTGACTATGTGCTCCTCATTTTAAGATGAGGCCTTGACTTTCTCTGCACAGCCCTGTTTGGCTAAAACTATTGTGCGTACATGACTCAACTAAAATTTAGCAGCTTCCAAAATGTCTAGACAACTCAAATAGACCCCAAGAAACAATGCACCTGTGAAAGTTTTGTGCCAAAAAGCCATGGATAACAAGATCTTACTGTGGCCCTGGCGTCTGTGGTCGTGAAGTTATTTGAGGACCTGATACTGTGCTTAGACCTGTCATAATAAAACAAGAAAATATAGACCAAAAACAATAACACTGAAACAAATTTATACCACTGACATAATACTCCTAAAGCGGAATTACAAGGACAAAGATTTTATAGTGAGATGATAGTTAGTTAATGATAGTTATTTATTCATTTCTTTACAACTCAAATCTAGCATGGTTCCCCATTAGTACAAATAAATATTGACCCTCCTATTTATTGTTCCATCTCACATTTATTAAACAATAAGTGAAAATAGCATGCACATCCCCCACTGTTCAATTGCAATAATGCTTTTTCGAAAAAAAAATTTCTTTTATCTTATAGTGCTATTTATTTCTTTATTATGCTACCCTTAAATTTAGCACTGAACTGCTCTATTCCCTTTCTTTGAACAGAGATCCGCGAGGCTTTCAAAGTATTTGACCGAGATGGGAATGGCTTTATCTCTAAGCAGGAGCTGGGGATGGCCATGCGATCGCTGGGTTACATGCCTAATGAGGTGGAGCTGGAGGTCATTATACAGCGACTCGACATGGACGGTACCTTATCTAGTATCGACTGAGTTACTTCTAGTAGGCTGCCTGTCAAGTTTAACTTTTGTGTGCTTATTTAGGGGATGGTCAGGTGGGCTTTGAAGAATTCGTCACATTGCTCGGTCCTAAACTATCTGCTGCTGGAATGCCTGATAAATTCCACGGTGCAGATTTCGATTCCGTCTTCTGGAAGGTAATCACCAGCTGAAGGACAAATTATGTTTTTAAGACATAATTCTATTATTGTTTATTATTTTCACTCCAAGAAATTACTAGAAGGACATTTCATGATTGCAATGAGCCATCTGTTTTAATTAAAATTACAATGAACAATACAATTCCCTAAAGCCATACAGTTATTCAGGTATTATTAGAAAAGGTTTGAAATCAACAAAAACCTTTTTGGTGAAGATTTTTCAAATATGAGTTTCTGGTTCTAGTATACAGCATGTGGCTTCATTCAGGTTATTGGCCCAGATGTTTGCTCTAATAGTTCACATTAAACACAAGCATTAGGTAGGGAGACCTGTGTGTCTCTGTAGAGAAATTTGTCAGTTGACAAGTGTCATTGGGGCTTCTCCTTAGGAGCAGTGGGCAGTCCCACGTCTGGGGACCCATCTCCATGATCTTGTTGCAAGGCTTGGTCAGGACTACCTGAGCTGGAGGATTTGACCTAGCATGTTTTGGGTAGATGGGGGAAACAGGAGTGCCTAGAGGAAACCCACCTAGACACAGGTGAAAACATGTAAACTCCCCACACAAAGGCCAGTGCGACACAGGGACAAAACTTTCTTACTGTGAAGTGTGAGTGCTAGCCACTCTATGTATATTTGTTTATTTGTCTTGATGAACTAGTCAATATTTGTATTTTTCCAGGAATAATTAGAAGATGAAGGAAAAGTGTTTTATTGTCATTATAATTTTTAATTTGCTTGAACTTCTATGTGTGCCTTGGATCTTCAGTGTGACATGCAGAAATTGACAGTGGATGAGCTGAAGAGGCTGCTGTATGACACGTTCCGAGACCACCTCACTATGAAAGACATCGAACACATCATTATGACAGAGGAGAACCACCTCAACAGTCCTGAAAGTCATGTGGACATCGACAGTAAGTTTTACTATTCATGTGGACTTTACAACAAACATCTAGTATATGTATATATATTAGTGCTGTCAATTGATTAAAATATTTCTTCGCAATTAATCTCATGAATGTCATAGGTAACTCGCGATTAATCACAAATTAATCTCACATTTTTTTGTTCCTTGCATCATCATTTTAATACTCTTTTGTTTTGTTTTTTTGTTTTTTTAACTGCAAACCAAAACAATCGTCAGTGAGACAATTTGTGCTTTGTAACAGTGTGAGCAAAGTGTCTCTCTTCGCTCTTCAGTTAAATAATGGGTGAAATAATGTGCTCATTAGTGAGGGTTCGGTGATCTCCAGTTAGTACGACTGTGTTTTTCTGTCCCGGTACCTGTTGTACTCAGGGCTTACTCATGCTGGGACTTTTGGGCTATGACGTGCTTGGGCGTGGTTGCCTGGGGTTCTGTTTTATTTTTTATTTTTTTATTTAACCTTTATTTTAACCTTTAGTCCCAATGAGATTACTAATCTCTTTTTCAAGGAAGTGTTGGCATGCACACATCACATTCATCCTAGGCAATGTGGGTCAAGTGTCTTGCCTAAGGACACAACAACAGTTTTTGTAGTTAGTTAGTTTAGTTTAGTTTAGTTTAGTTTAGTTTAGTTTAGTTTAGTTTAGTTTAGTTTAGTTTAGTTAGTTAGTTAGTTAGTTAGTACTTGGATGGGAGACCACTGGGAATTCCAGGTGCCACAGGGGGGCGCCAGTTACAAAAAAACATTGTTGTGTCCTTATGCAAGACACTTCACCCCATTGCCTAGTATGAAAGTGGTGTGTGTGTGAGTGATGGTGGTGGTCGGAGGGGCCAATGGTGCAGATTGGCAGCTTTGCTTCCGTCAGTCTGCCCCAGGGCAGCAGTGGCTACAATAGTAGCTTACCACCACTGAGTGCGAAGTGAATTGACAATGAACTGTAAAGCACTTTGGGTGTCATGGAAGGCACTATATAAATGCGATGATGATGATGATTCTTGTGGATTCGTCGTATGTTTTGAAGTGGACTTTGTTTCATATTTATCTCGTGTGGGCAACATCGGCGTGTGCGCAGGTGTGCTGTGCTTTGGCCCACCTTCTCTAACTGGGACTTCTCAGTTTTGTACAAATTGTTTCCTTTCCTGTTTACAGCCAGATCCTGTAGTTTTTCTAATGCTACAGCAATGGCCACAGCAAAACTAGTCCACTGGGTCACAAAATGCGTTAATCTCGCGATAAGAAAATTTAATGCTGTTAAAATTGTTTTGACTTAATGCGGTAATAGCGCAATATTTTTGACAGCACTTTTATATATATATATATATATATATATATATATATATATATATGTGTGTGTGTGTGTGTGTGTGTGTGTGTATATATATTTCTTACTAACAACTTGCCTACGTTTACTCTGCTAAAATCAATTTAAATGTGTCCCCAGCCAGTCCTACGCAGCAGGAGAAACACACATGCGTGCGCAAAAGTCTGATTTGTGCCTTCGCTATTGCATTCATCATCAGTGTCATGCTTATTGCAGCCAATCAGATGCTCCGCCGAGGGATGAAGTGAGGACACATGCACGTTTTTATGGACTTTTATGACAACAAAAGCAGTTTGAAGTAGCATCAGCATTTCAGCTTTCCCCAACAAATCCAAGATGTCAAGTACTCTGAACAATAAAAGTCTATATCATGAAATGTAATCTGAAATGTTTAAGGGCTGGAAAGCAACCGATCTACACACGAGTGGTTGTTTAGCATTAACTGTGAAATAGTTAAAGATGTAACTAATAGAGTACTATTACTATAAGGATCATCGGGAAATAATACTTGGACCATTATGTAGCTTTTTTGAACAAGGAGCAGTTGGATGAAGAGGACTTCCTCTTTACTAATTAGACCCTTTGCAAAACAACAGCCACAAAATACTTTTTGCCCTATAACTCTCATAGATAAGATATGATGCCAACAGAAAACTAAAATATAGCATCTTTGGTGTCTTTTGGAGTTTGTAATTTAATCTGGGATAAAAATAATACATTTTTATTCGCCAAACTTTTGTGAACAGAATGTTTAATGTTGCATGCTCAGGCTCAATGACTTAAGTCATCATATAAAGCTTTACTCTGGACAGTAGTAAAAAAGGAAATAATGTGAACACTGGTAGCGTGCAGACACTGTGAAACTTGTCTGTGCTTTATGTGCATTTAATATTTTACACAGACAATTCAAAATTAAATGTGCTGTAGGTTTAGACTGAAGAAAACATCAGCCTCCAAAGACATGACCGGAAACTCTGCTGAGACCAGCCGTGTGTATGCAAATGTACTATAGCCTGTCTGACATAAATACATACATCTGTGGGTCATCACAAACATGACAGGCTGCCTCTGTGTGCAAACAGCATCTGCAGCAGCCTCCAGATAAAGCACTAAACACTGACATGTATTGAGTAGCCCTGTGTGTCTGTACAAGCCTCAGTGACAGCTGTGAATAAACAAACCCAGGATAGTAGAAAAACTAGATCTTAAATGTAGTGTTTGTGGCTTACAGGTGAAGGATGTGCCATTCCACAACAAAGATGCATGTCACAGTTTTAAAAGTAATGTATGTTGAAATTAATTCTGATATATGTGTTCAAACAATATGCAATTTGCATAGTCTGCATTGTAAGAAACCTCAGATTTTGGTTGCAGTGTTGCAGTGTTCTTTATTTTATGTCATAATCTCAGATGGAGGGCAGGAGCCTCAACAACTCAATGGGTGACTAACATTTTTAAAGAAATATCCCAATATATCACATTTCATTGGGACTGGTTACACACAAAATTTCCATGGCACTGTGGCTCTTGCTGCCTCACACCAAGGTGGTCCAGGGTTTTGCCATTGGGTTGAGTGAGGCCTTTTGGCGCAAACTTTGCAAAAAGAAAAAAAAGGTTCTGACAGAGAAGAGATGTACTTTGTGGCAATTTCTGTTTCCTTCTAATTAAGGAGATATCAACCAGAGAGTTTCAAGGTTAAAACTTGTAAATCTGACCTGGCCCCCAGCTCAGTATTTATGATGGGCAGTTCAGAATGCTGTGATGTTGCGCGAAAGCCGCTGCGATCCACTGTCCTTTTAGTGAATGTGATTGTGATGAGTTGTCATAACTTTGAGGTGTGTATCAAGTATTCAAGAATGTTGGTTTCTGTTTCTTTCTTGAGTTACCAAACACATCTGTTCATATATATTTTTACTTGAAAACATCATTAATTAAATCTCTGTGATTTTATGAATGTAGGCATAATTTTGTACGAAAATATTCAAAAATCACAAAAAATGTCTGATATCAACATGAATTCCAGTCTTTCAGGACATTCAGATATGTGTATTAAAACCATGCACTTATAACCACTTATATTAATTAATACTTTAAAATGCTTTATTTAGAAAAATAAAAAATATATATTTTTCTTGCACTTTTTTAATCAAATCTTTATCATTCTGGAAGGAAAGAGGGTATAACTCATTCTGGCAATAAACAAAATTTTATGTCACACCTTGTAGCTCTATAAGAGTAATGTATGTGTGAATGTCAAATATTATATCTGAACTAAATTATAAGCAAATATAGTGTCCTGTGTGTCAGTGTTTCAATGAGCAGATTTACATGCATATATTTTTACACCTGCTCTGCCTGATGTTAGTCTTTGTCCTCAGTTTTGTGCCTTTGTTACCTATAATATTAGATGTCTGGTCCTATCACCATTTTGTCATTATGTTTTTTCACTCTTTTCCTTGTATTGTCCTATGCATTATGCTGCCACTTAAATTCCAGTAGCACTTTCTGACCCTCTAATTCTGTGACCCGTTCTTTACATGTAGAGGTTACAGCATTAATTATACACTAATGTAAGCTGTGTCTTGATGCATGTACTGCAATAAAAAACATTTAGTCAATCTGTGTTTTGTCTGACTTAATATCAGCTGGCAATTGATAAAGTGAAATAATAAAGCTTATTTAATAGGAACTGTCAATACACAAGAACAAAAAAGTGTTGATATATCTGTATTTGTTAATGAATTTCACCTCAGTATGGCAACAGAAGAAAGTTGCTGAGGAGTTGGTCCCTTAACTGTTTACTGCATGTAAAGCACCTACTGGTTAAACAGCAGTGAGCACTGACCACAAGGAAATACTAGTACTGCTGAAGACCTCATTATATTCTAGTTTAAAAACAATGCAGTGATCATCAGTCTGCATAACAGCATGTGCAAAGTGGAACTGAGGTGAGGTGTAATAATGAATACAGTAAAAAAAAAAAATCCAGGCAATAAAACTGACAACATCAAGTGCATCTACTGAGAAAGATTGTGAGTTATCAAAAAACAACTCCGACCAGAGCAATATCAAAATGGACTTCTTGGACTGATACAATATGAAAGACAGTCAAGAATACCTATATTACCCTTAAGGATTCCTTTTTTATTTTTATTGTTTAAGAAGTCCTTGATTACTAAATACCTTTGGTATTTTATACTAGAAAGGTATGGTAATATGAATGGGCTGTTTGAAATGTCCATATGAAATGTCCTGTATTTCCACAATAGGAGTGTCATTCAAAAACAGAAAGATTTAAATGACACAATTCTTTCCAATTCACTTCACCGTCTTCTTTTATCAGTAATATGGAGCATGTTTCAACCCCATTCTGTGTTTACACTGACTTTCCATCCACCTGGAGGAGGAGGCCGGAGTGATGGTGGCAGGTCAGGAATCATGAGGAGGTGTTGAGGTACATCGCTTTCTTCAGGGCATTCTTCCGTGTCAGTTTTCAGGTCTCTGTAGGATAAAAAAATTAAAGATTTGAATTTTAAATTAACAAGATAATTAGCAATGCAAAATGTGTCTCAATCATTCAAAAATGACCATGCATGCCTACTCTTTGCTGCAAGGGGCATTTTTCTTCTTTTCCCTTCTAGCAAGCCAGTCTTCTACACTTCTGTCAGATAGAAATTTGTCCTCGAAATGCTCTTGAGAATTTTCACCTGAGGCAAAAGAAATGCAATTCATCTTAGGTTTGATCCAACAGTGTGATGTAGGGTGAAAATTTATAATTTATGTACAATTTCATTCAAGAGAATAGATGAGTAACAAGTAGAATACTCAGAACAGTATATCCAAATTTCCAAATGATTGTGATTCAATGCAATTGCCAATTGTTTCTGAATCTACCAACATCAGACTTTCAATACTGAATGTATGTATTAATAATGTATTCTCTGCAGAAAGCACCTCCCTTAAGCTACCTACCTTCCACTTGCCGTCTAAGATGAAAAAGTTCCTCCTCTGACATGTGAGAAAATCTACAGTTTGGTCCAAAATCACAAATTCCTGCCAAATAAACATAAACACAAGAAGGAAATATTATATCAAAAGCTCACCCAATGAGATGCTGTAGGCTACCTTTCTGAAGAAACATTCTGCAAGGTTTTTTTGCTTGCTCCTCCAAGAGAATAGCTTCAGGGTCTGCAAACATAACATAAAATTAGGTTGTTTGTATAGTAGGCCTATTAATGAGCTATTCCAATGATAGTTTCATGGTCTTGCCTTTAAAAAAGTCAAACCAGGTCTTTTTCGCTCTGTGATGTTGAACACCATTCAGATGTTTCTTTCTGTTGTGCATATTGTCCTGGAAGGAGCGCTCACAGTAGTCACAGTAATACCTCTTTCCCATGGCTTTTATTTTTAAACTGTCAAGAAAAGCAGCATTAAGTCGTTTTAGTGACAAATATTATTTATTCATCAAGATGGATTTTTTTTCATTATTTATAAATAACATACGTTTCCAGGTAGTCTAAATTTATGAATTTAGATAGACTGATTATGAAGATAGAGAAGCGTTTTTTTTTTTTTTTAAGCATTCCTTAGCGCCACCTTTTGGTACACAATGCAACTACACTTGCACGTGTAATGGAGCGAAACCAAACCACAGTGGGTTATAATAAAGATTAGTAAATTTATCTATTACAGGTCAGTAATCAATGTTAGGGAGTAATCGTACCTTGAACGAAAACGGAACAACAAATAAACATGGGAATAATACCCACTACCACCGCTTTTCGTGAGAAGAAAGGAGTTGTTCTCGCTTGCTTGCTTGCTTGCTCCGTTTCAAAAACAAATAAAACATACTAAAACATGTCTGATATCTGTTTGTTATATTCAAAATTAGGTTCAGGTTTGAAGCAACGGGAAGCACAGAAAAACACCGTTTTCGTTTTGGCTCACACGCGGATGTGATTTAATTCAACTTCCGCTTCTGCGCAGTGCGCATTCCTGCTCCAACATGTCGCTCACCAAGTCTGCGTACAATCTGCTCTTCAGGAGAACCTCTACCTTTGCCATAACCATTATGGTTGGGGCTGTCTTTTTTGAACGATTGTTTGACCAAGGCGGAAATTTACTATTTGAGCAGATGAACCGTGGGGTAAATCAAATATTTTATTTATTTATGGTCGTATTCTTCTGACCTTGTCAAGGGGGCGATAGCGAGTTGACGCTAATGTTAGCCAATAATGTTAGTTCACCGGTCAACTTCAGACATTTCTGTCATATGTGCTGTACTAAACCTTTTGTAATCTGTTAAACAGTTTGTCTTACATAGTTGTTTGTTTTACAGAAACTTTGGAAACATATAAAACATAATTATGAGGAAAAAGAAGAAGAATAGGACGCCCCTCGAGGTTATCTGGGGCCAAGCAAAGCGTCACCACACACACTGTCCATTGACATCACCTGGATCCCACATAAAACAGTTGTGTCTCCTGCCCACATAAATCAGACTGTTGTGTCTCATGCCCAGGCTGCCACCCTTCTCCGGCAATCCAGTGGAAGATGAAGATTACGATAAACACCATACTTAATCAGCATTTGCTTTGCTCTGTCACTTTCGGTGTGATACCATCTGTGTCATTCTTTTGTTTGTAACATACTATATTAAATGTTTATCTTATGAATGCAGAGGTTTTTTTTCTGAGTGAATGTCAAGTTTATTGGGAGTCAGTTTTTTCCTCCAAAATTAATTTATTGGGTAAAAATGTAATAAACAGTGCATTTATCTATCAATAGCACCACCAAGGCAGCATCTGGAGAACATTAAATTAAACTATTTCCAGTTGTCTTAAGTACATTTTGAAATTCTTGAAATGCTGTATTGATCCATGCCATATGGCTAGAGAAGGTAAACAAACTGCACAGTGTATAAGTTCTTAATATTGGTGTTTAGAAATAAAAGCATCTTTTACCCAACCCCAAAGTCTAGTAAGCCACAGGTTTACACCCAGGTCAGCTAAGTACTGAATCTCTGGAGTAAGCATTTTTTGACATATTATCTTGTATTTGGGATCAATGTCTTTTTTCAAGTTGTAACCAAGGATGGAAGACTCTCCAACTGGCTGCCATGGCATGAAATGCTGATCTTCAATGTTATGGGCTTCCACTGCCCGACCCCCCTCAATACAGAAGGCCTTCATTTCAGCATTTCTCCTCCTCAGCTCTTTCACATCTTCTTTCATTCTTTCTATTCCATATGCCTCAACCTTCTTCCAGAATGTATCATTAAAATGCTGATACAGTTTCCAATCAATGGCATTCCACTTCTGAGCTTTAGCTTTGAGTTCTGGTGTCAGTTGAGAAATGGATGAGCTCTTTCGGGTATTGAGTTTGAAATACAGCACATCATCCATTGTCCAGCAAAGCAGCTCCTTCAGCAGAATCAGGGACTCTTCAAAGTACTCCGCCAGGAGGACCAGCTGAAAACGCTTTGACAAATCTGCAATGGCCTCTGCTATGTGAGGGTCATCAGTGAGTAGGTTATTGTCAAATCCAAAGTCAAAAAACTGCAGATTTTTAAGATAGAATGAGTTAAATGCTTCTTTGCTGTAGAAGGCCATGGGATTGTTTAAAAATTCAGCCAGTTTATTCTCATTTGTGAGCTTCCATGTCAGGGGCACTGCTCTGTGGTAATAATGGAAGGACGATTCAAACAGGTCCACTGGGTTTCGGAGAATAGTGATGTATATTGCATCTGGAGGTAGGAGCTTAGCCACTTCACGGTGGTCAAAACGCATGTGGTTACACACAATATTGAAGCAGTCTCCAGGTTTATAGCCCTTAACCTGGGAACACATGAAAGGGGATGGGTAGAAGAAGTCATTGCGTCCATCAGGGAAAGCAAATTTAAGCTTGTGTTTCTCGCCAAACCGAAAGAGTATGTTGAGGAGGGTACTGCTGGCAGTTTTATGAGTCTTCATGAACATGATGTTCACTTTGGGTGAGCATTTTGGCCTTTGAAAGGATGTGGTCACAGCATCATGCATCCGTCGTCTGGAAATGCTAAAAGGACAAGTCTGTTCTTCAGAATCCCTTTTGTAAAAAAGAGAGAAATATATTAATATTAAATGCACATGTTTTTTATTTTATTTTATAAAAATCTAATAATAACCTAAATTATACTTACACAGTCTTTATTTGAGGTTGGTCTGAGTAGTGGTAGAGCAAAACCATGACGTTTGTCAATAAAATCCACAGTATTGAGAGTCGTATGACCATAGACTTTCTTCCCTTAATGCCAAACATTATTTGGGGCTCCTAGGATGGTACAGGATAAGCCTGTATTGAAGTAAATAGGCAGAATCAGTAAGCAGTCACATCACTTTATAATAGCATCTTAAACAAGTGAAGGCCTACAGCAGTAGTTAATCCCTCCATAGTACATAATACAAAAGGCCACAATTTAAGGTCTACACCTTACCTGGAGTTGCTCGCTGATAAATGGGTATACCATCCAGCCAGGCCTCATATGGGAGAAATGTGCTGCAGTCAGTCACTACACATATTGACACTGTAAACATGTCAACATGCTTCTCATGCCCTTCTATTGAGCTATCAAAAACCCTGTCAGTGGTTTTGAACAACCCTGTTTTTGGTTTCTGTAAAAACACATGAGAAACAGCTGGAATACAAGTAAGAATTGAACATGCAACTAACAATAAAAGTAGTCTGTTTTGACTGTATTGATTAACTATTGGAGTAGGCCTTCTAATAGCCACGTTTATTCATAGTCTTATTGGACAAACCCAGCGCACAGTTTGGTTTTACAACACATAGGCTAAACAATCGGCACAATTTTGGTTAGCATACACCCTAGCCCTAATAACAACGGACCTTATTTGTTAATTAATCATCATTGTTAATTCCCCAAAGCCCACAAACGTTTGTGAACTGAACACGAAGTCATATTTTAACATGATTAGACATGGTAAATCTTTAATCTTACCTGGAGTGCGCAGATATTGCCCCTAGCAGACTATGGAGAGTCGGGTTAACACAGTCTTTAGCGCTCGTCTAACACTCACAAAGGTGTGGAAACTGAATGGGCGGGTGGCCATGCGCCCAGCAACATTTTTTCGCAGGTAATCGTATACTTCCAGCATGTACTTCCAGCGTATACTTCCAGCGTATACTTCCAGCATGTACTTCCAGCATGTACTTCCAGCGTATACTTCCAGCATATACTTCCAGCGTATACTTCTATCATGTACTTCCAGCGTATACTTCCAGCATGTACTTCCAGCATGTACTTCCAGCGTATACTTCCAGCATATACTTCCAGCGTATACTTCTATCATGTACTTCCAGCGTATACTTCCAGCGTATACTTCCAGCTGTACTTCCAGCGTATACTTCCAGCGTATACTTCCAGCATGTACTTCCAGCATGTACTTCCAGCGTATACTTCCAGCGTATACTTCCAGCATGTACTTCCAGCATGTACTTCCAGCGTATACTTCCAGCATATACTTCCAGCGTATACTTCTATCATGTACTTCCAGCGTATACTTCCAGCGTATACTTCCAGCTGTACTTCCAGCGTATACTTCCAGCGTATACTTCCAGCATGTACTTCCAGCATGTACTTCCAGCGTATACTTCCAGCGTATACTTCCATCATGTACTTCCAGCGTATACTTCCAGCGTATACTTCCAGCGTATACTTCCAGCATGTACTTCCAGCATGTACTTCCAGCGTATACTTCCAGCGTATACTTCCAGTGTATACTTCCATCATGTACTTCCAGCATGTACTTCCAGCGTATACTTCCAGCGTATACTTCCATCATGTACTTCCAGCATGTACTTCCAGCGTATACTTCCAGCGCATACTTCCAGCGTATACTTCCATCATGTACTTCCAGCATGTACTTCCAGCGTATACTTCCAGCATATACTTCCAGCATATACTTCCATCATGTACTTCCATCATGTACTTCCATCATATACTTCTAGCATATACTTCCAGTATGTACTTCCACAGTAATATTCCGAATATGGAGAGCAGACTATAGACTCATAGCACTTAAGCGTAGTAGAGGATGGCTATCGAAATATCGTGATATCATATCGTCAAAGGTCTCACAATTATATCGTGGACCATCACAATATATCGAATCACAAGTCTCTTTGCTTAAATGAATAGCAATGATGCAGAAATAGCTAAAAAAAAAACAGAGGGAACTACATAGACCATGATCCTTTGCTCTGTTTCAGTGCAGACTACATGAAGAAATAATTGTTCTAAGCACTTTTAAATCTTAAACCTTTGGATTCTCTTTTGAGTCTTGTGAAGGTATTTTTAGAGGAAAAAGTAGCAGATTCACAGTTTTGTGAGTCTCCACAAAATATTGCAATAAATATCATACCGTGAGATGGTGAAAATACCGTACAGAGAGATTTGGATGTTACATCCCTAATGACAATAAATGTTGTAGCAAATGACTGGTCAAAGCATTTTATAATGTCAGTCTTGTTATTATGTATATCATAATATCTTGAGCCCATATCGTGAGCTTTCCAACAATATTGCAGTAAATATTGTACCGTGAGGTTTATACCATGATGATATCGTATCCTGAGACTTATCCATATCGTTACACCACTAGCTATTTCACTATATGGCTATTCTGATCGTGCTAGAGAATTGGATTCTGAAGTAGGCCGCACATGGACTGTTTAAGCTACCATAGAGCACAACTCAGCACCTGCCCTTCCAAAAAGACTTTAAAGTTATACACATTAAGCTAGATGACATATTCTTTGAGGAGTGGGCACACAGGGCCCTTTCACTGGCCTGGCTGTTCTCACGAAATCTCTCTAAGAAGCTGAGCCCAAGTGCTGCTTTCTCAGCCGATCACTGAGCCTCTCATAAGCCTTCAATCAGTCAGGCTGTAGTTTGACCAGCAGGGGCGTGTGATAATAAATAACAAATGTCAAGTAGGGCCACATTAAACAGACCTATCAGCTAACCAGCCATGCTGTATTATCAGCTTACTTACAAAGACGAATAATAGAACTCCGGGAGAACAATTTAAGTGGCTGTAAGGCCATTTCTGATAAACTTGTCATCAGGAAATTGGATTATTTCAATAACACACAATGTCTGGCAGCCCTTTAGACTGTAAAGTTAATCATACTTTAATTAGTTCATCTAAATAAATATTAATAAAAGATAAAGACATCTTTAAACATTCTTATAATAACAGAAACTATGGAAACCACACCCTAGTTTGTTATGTGGAACTGATACTCTTGGAAAGCAAACATACTGGGGTTTCCCCATTATTCTGATAAGGGTTCTGAAAAGTACAATGTCAGTTGGTGCTATGTGCAATAGTGGCTTTCTCACATACACACCAGCATGTGCCTCAGGACATAACCAGATTAACATGCAGCATGGAGAACAACTAGGTGCTGTTAGAAAAGAGGAGAGGGAGGGGACAGAGAGTTTGAACAGAAAACAAGGTTATATTATTGACATTGTGCCTTGCTCTTTGAGGTAGAACAGAACAGAACACACACATAAGGTAATTGCAAGTACAAATATTTATACAGTTCAAAATAAAATATCTAACAATAAAAAGGATCAAACTACACAGAAATAATCTCCTGTAAGAAGTGCATCTGCATCATTTGCAAACAATTATAAGGCACTTTGGTTCATAGCTACTTTTAAATACGACAGAAGTTTGTCCGATATATATATATATATATAATATAGACTTTATACACTTACCACCTAAACAGGCTATTTACATACTAGCAAGTTGGGTGTTTGAGATAGAGCCGAGCATTGATAAACATAGATTTCTAAGTGACATAAACCATTAAAGACATGTAGATTTCATAAAATGTAAATGTTCATACATAAAACAATAATAACCACTCTACTTTCATGAGAACATCCATTTGTGGAGTTAAAGTCATGACAATGGAATGATAGACATTTAGGGCAGTAACTGTGTTACTCAGTACACAGGTGTATAGAGAATGTGTCCATTGAGTAATCTGCGCTTGAGCTCTTTCCACAGCAGGGTGCGCTCTCTCTTGGAGCCCTTCATGAAGCCACGGTTCTCTTGTGCACGGCGAGACAGGTAGGGTATGACTTCATTGACTGGGCCATATGGGACGTATTTGTAAACTGGAAAACCAGCCTGACCTATATTCAAATCAACAATACAAGCCTTTAGTATTCAATATTTTGTCATTGAGAGCAGCCAGAGAAAAGTTTAAGTTAATTTAAAAAAGTGTGAACATTGTCTTTACAATGCACATTTGAAACAAACTGAATTAACAAATTCACTTTTTTTTTCTGCATTTGCAGAAAAGGAGTCCCATTTTGTGGCTGGGGGCAATACAAACGACAATTTTTTTTAAAAATACTGAAATGTACAGATTTTTTGGGTAGTTCTTCTGCCTTTGCTAAAAGAGATCAGAACAGCTACAACAAAAACAAATACTAAGGGAAAAATATATTGACATATTTTTACTGACTACTGGTCTCTGCCAACATCAGTGTCAGAACCTGACCTGATGTCATCAGAATACTTTTCATCTTGTTGGAGACAAACAAAACTAGACGGGTTGTACTGCCAAAGGTCAGTAATCACTGACACAAAGCCAACACATTTACGTCAGTTGGAGACTAACATGTCGTACGATTTAGTAACCATGCTGAGGACCACATACCTAGAGGGAAAGTGATCTGGTCACACATGCCGAGCAGCTGTCCAAAGTAAACTTTATTCTCAGTGGGTGAAAGGGCCATGTCATTCATCCTAAAAAATGAGTTACATACATGAAGGAATACAGCATGGGGATTCTTCAAAGGGTCCAAATAAAGTAAAAAGACAACTTACATTTCTAAAGTGAATTTAATAGTGTCCTCATTGTGTGTCGCAACCATGATATTGGCTGTTCTGCTGTGTTCAATTTCTTCCAGCACGTACTCCAAACATCTACAAAAACATAAGACATGCATGACTTATACAGTAACTAGTGATTTGCTTCATCCAAAAAAAAAGGCAGAATCAGTATAAAAACATACCTATGATACATTCTGTTTGTTGCCTCATAATCTGGGTTTATTGGGTCTTCATATCCAATCTCTGCAGCCCTGGCTCTCTCTTGATACATATAAGCTCCACGAACAAGTTTGGCTCCAAAGTACCATTCTTCTCTGCGTGATAGCTCAACATCCATAGTGACGTTATCATAGGCTTCCTTTTTATTTCAAAAATACCACAAGACATGGGTTATAGTTAAAGAGTATTGAGTATATCCTTAGACTTCCTGATCATAGCTGTATTCTGACCTTAAGGTAACACTGGTAGGTGTTGAATATGACTGGTTTCTCTCTGTTGAACTTCCTCTGCATTTCCAGGGTCAGACGGCTGATTGCTGGCTGAAAATAGGTCTGCTCTGCATCCACCATGAGGCGAACCCCATTTTCCACAGCGTGCTAGACAACGTGCACGTTTGATGGAATTTAATATTTTGGAGCAGTTTGGAATTTGCCATAGTTGTCTACTGCTTTATTCCCGAGTTATGACAGTAATGCTCACCTTGGCTAAAATATCCATTCTCTGTAGCATCCTTTTCATCTGCTGCTCCTCTTCAGCAGTAAACTTTTTCAACAAAGGCTCAAGATGACCTGTCTGCTCACATATACATATGGACAACAGTTATTTTACATTGAAAATAATATACATGATTTTGCTCCAAAAGAGCTCAATTACCTATATAATGCATCATTTTAAATAATAAAAAGTTTCTTAAGATCTTCAAAAAGACCGATATACCTTGAGGTTTGGCACCATAAGAAGGCTGGAGATTCTTGTAGTGTCATTAATCAAACTGTTCCAATCTAGAAGATCAATTGTTCTGAAAACATAAATGGCACATTCAAACAGCAAAATAATAATACTTGATTTGATTGTTTTTTGCTGTTTTCCGGAGACTACTTACCCTGAGAGACCCAGTCTCTCTCCAGTGAACCAATTCTCGATTTCATCTTTGGCTCCAACACCCATCTCTGCCAAGTTCTCCTTAAATAAAAACAATGCTACAGTTAGTTTCACTAAAAATATAGAAATATAAAAATATTAAATTTAAATGAATTAACAAACGTACCTTTAGCTGTTCCAGTTCTAGTTTTTGATCCAAAACCATCATTTCGGATTTACCCTGTTGTGCTGCAAGAATATTAAAAAAACGCCGCCATTTCACGAGTACTTCAGAAAACTGGAGCTGTTCCAAAAAAAGAGAAACATGTAACACAACAGCACCAAGCTAATGCATGATTAAAAAGAAAAAGCAAATCTTTAACCTACAAGAAACTGTGGCCTTCCAAGTGCTGTCATTTTAATAGCTGAAAATCCATCAGCCGAAGCTCCTCCTAGGATTGAAAGAAATGGTAATTTTGTTATTTTCATTGTTAAACAACATACTGGGTTGTTACAAGACTTACCAGATGCTTTGATACAGTTTATGAATGTCTCCATTTGTTTGTCACACTTTGCCTCATCTGCATAAAAGTAAGTGCGAGCACTAATGACTCCTCCACGTCTGTCTCCAAACTGTCGATGAGCTTTGTATTTCTTTTCCCGAAGTCCATCATCTAAAAAATAGAAGAGCATATGTCCTGAATCAATCAAATTGTATCTGTATGTTTTGCATGTAGCCTAAAGTGCTTTACATAGACGATTAAAATAATTCCCTTGAACCCACTCACCACCCCGACACCCATGCCATGCATCTATTCAACATCTACTATCAAGGTTAAGAGCTCACCATCACTTGTTACTTTTAAAAGTGTAACAAATTCCACTAAATCTACAAGTTTTCTTAATTAATGAATTTTTTTTTTTATTAATTTAGCATACAAAACTGAAATTAAACGACAAATGGAAGAGAAGTGGTAAACACGCAACATAATCTCTCAGGTCAACTTGTGCAGTGGACTTTTTCAGCGTGACAAAATCCAGATACAACCAGTTAGAGCCCATGAAGAAGCACATGGCCATGGCACACTCCTGTTACATCCCCCACTAACCAACTATAAATACTCACTAGCAGAGGCAGAGACAGCACCACCATCCCCAATGTTCATTATTTGTGAATTACAAACCTGGACTTTCCTTTTCTGCTTCAGAAACACATGAGCTGCAAAGGATTAAAAATATATTTAGGTCAAACAACTACAACAAACACACAAAACAGAAATAAAATGCAAATGCTCAGTTGAATGGGGGATCACTGAGTTAATAGAGAAGTCTGTGGTTATTGTATGCTGTGAAACCTGCCCAAACACGCTCCTCATTTGAGCATTACATAACAGCCTCCCAGTGCCTTGCATAGCAAGTTATTCTAAAAGCCTGGCATGCTGTTGGTGTACTTTTTTCACTGTTCAGCCAATCAGACAAGAGGGGTCAGTTCTCACCCTCCAATAGAAAAGCTGCACTAAGTTCCTCAAAGCTCCAGGGTGGAAAACACATGCGGTTTTGATTACAATTTCTGATCACGATAGAAAAATACAGTAAAATAGCAATCAGTGCCTGTGAATTATTTAAGGGTCATTGGCTAGACTACATTTTATGTGCTGTACCTCTTCTTATATAATATATTGGTCAGTAATTCGCAAAATTATCCTGCACATCTAGAGTGTGTTTACATTAGTTAGCATTAGGACATCTTGTGAGCAGGGGCAGATACACTCATGGTCACAGAATGTGTCGCTTTGCAAACAAACTTGTTTTTAAAGTGTCTTAGGTAATTTTCAAATGCCTTTTACCATTTTCATGAGACTTTCTACTTACTCCATCTCTTTCTTCTCTGCCTCTTCTTGTGTCAGGTCCTCTTCCACACTATAGTCCAAAACAGCTCCTACACCAAAAGCTTCATTCTTACGTATCAATGGCTTGATGGAGTTGTGATCTTCACCAGCCACAAACTGTCCGTAAAAGGTCATTTTCATCATCATTTCAAACAGCCTCTGGCCAAACACTCTTCTACTAAGGTCTATCAACTAAAAAACAAAGCATAGGGGCTACATTAAAAACATACAAAATACACAGAATTGACAAAATCTCACAACCAAATCTGCGATCTACTCACCTCTTTATTTCTCTCAACGAGGAAGTCAAAAGTACAGAGCTTGAACACCAACAAACTCCTGAGCAGCTCCACATTATTCTTGCTTTTGTAGGCTTCCTCTGTGTTATCGAAATCTATCTGAATCTTATGGGTTCGTGGTTTATTTTTAGTTGTCGTTTGCGTTATCAACTCCACTGGTTCAGCCTCAATCACGGTACATCCATCGATCTGCTGCTCTTTTTCCTCCTTTGACTTGGTGGATGCCACCGTTGATCGATATTTAGCAGATGTAAAGCGCACTTTGTTGATATTGCCTCTAAATAAAGGCGCTAATAACCTAGTATACGACATGTCTTAATATTGTCAAAACTACACTTTAGAAGAGCTGCTATCCAATCATTGTCGCATTGAAAAGAAATGCGCGCAGTTATAAGTCATGTAGATCAGGGGCGGGCTCTCGTCTTACATAAGCAGGAGTACGCCGCTGTGAACTGCTGTAGTCATTTAATCTGTCGAAATACTCAAAAATGTATTAAATAATAATTAAAAAAAACTCCCTCGTGATGATGGTTCTTGTAGATCAACATCATTTTGACAGATGCCATAAATTTTTTATTTTTTTTTATCGTTCTCATTGTGAATTATTTTGTACGATCATAAACGATAAACTTTACGACTATACTACAGTACAATACAAATATATATATATATATATATATATATATATATATATATATATATATATATATATATATATATATATATATATATATATATATATATATATATATATATATATATATATATATATATATATATATATATATATATATATATATAGTAAGCATAGTATGTAATTTATTTTGCTATATGTAAATATTTGTAAAGTTATCAATCATCAATGTACAGCAACTTAGTTTTTTTAACTATGTAATGAATAGGGGTGGGTTAATATAAGTTTTTTTTTTCTTCTTCCCACTCCTTTTCGAGAAATGTGTTTTTCTGCTGTTAGCAATATGTAGAATGGATATGATTATTGTTTCTCTCTTGGCACAAACTCGAAATAAAAGCGAATCAGATACAATTTTCAAAACCAATTTGCATGTAAATTTTCTGAATTTCATCTGTTTTTAATGTTTTCAATTGTAAATATCGCCTGTGTTGACTTATGCTTTCTTATTTTAAAAATAGTGTAGTTATTTACAGTGTCAGTAGGTGGCAGTGATTCAAGTCGATGGACGCGTGCGATGAAACTACATAGAGCGCCGACGAAGAAGAATGGAAAGCGGAAGAAGACGTGGCTAAATGCTAACAGTTGCTTGCAGAATACAAATTCAAATAACTAAATAACTAGTTGTGATTTCGAATATACAACTTACTCGCTTTTCTCTGGTAATGTAATCTTACAACAACTGCAATATTTTATCCAATATCTGGAGAAGTGCACGTTTTCTTTAGTGCGGTGTAACTCATGTCAACACATTATAAATACTGATTTCAGTACCTATTTCTGGCGTTTATCGTTGAAATTCCCAATACCACTTGTACGGGCACAGAAGTACAGTTTGTACAATTCAATTGTTTTATTTAACTTGTTTCTACATTGGGGAATTTCACATTAAATATATGAAGTAAATATATGAAGTAGGCAGACCCGTTGAACTTCTTGGTTACGTTAAAGAGGAGTAACCTTAATCTATACCGGTGGACTCACTTTCATTCTGTGTCAGCAGTGCCAAATTTTCGAGAACCATGTCAAATGGGCGGATTTATGTTGGGAATCTTCCCATGGACGTCCAGAGGAGAGACCTGGAAGATCTCTTCACAAAGTATGGAAAAATCCGTCTCATTGAATTGAAGAATTACAGTGGCTCAGCTCCTTTTGCCTTCATTCAGTATGAAGACCCACGGTGAGTTTTTTGGGATGCCCTGGAATAACAAGCCAAAAGCATTCTCCTTTTTGGATCAACAAAGCCTCATCTGGGACTGCACAGACATGAAAAGGCCACCAGTGGTAAGGCATTCTTTGCTCTGTTTTAGGGATGCAGCTGATGCAGTCTCTGGAAGGAATGGATTTGGATATGGAGATGTCAAACTGCGAGTGGAATATCCACGAGAATCTTCAAACCAGTTTGGCCCAACTGGAGGCGGTAGAGGGGGGGGGATTTCTCCAAGAGGTGGAGGAGGATTTGCTCCAAGAGGTGGAGGAGGATTTGCTCCAAGAGGTGGAGGAGGATTTGCTCCAAGAGGAGGAGGTTTTGCACCAAGAGGAAGAGGTGGACCTCCATCCAGAAGATCGGAATTCCGGGTGATAGTCACTGGTAGGTGGACATCATAAGACTAAGATAAGAGGTTTTTTTTTGTTTCCTTTTTCCCCAAGGAGAACTGGAGGTCAGGAAAATTAAGAGGACAGTAGATAATAGACTCCCAAGATGCCTGCTGCAGACAAGTAAATGGAAAAGAAAAAATAACTTAACAAGAGAATCTATCTAAATGTAGGTCTGCAAACAACAAAAGTCATAGATATATGTGACAGGGAGACATGCAAAATGCTTTCAATGGACATAAGTCAGAGATGGCTATTGGTTTGATGATGAATGGAGGCTCTAAAACAGAATAAAAAAAAATCAACCTGTTTGGAGGACATGGATACTAGGACATGGGAACCAAAAGTCAGGCAGATGTGTGGACAAAAGGACAAAAAGTAGCTGTGGACATCATCTAGACTGCTTTACATTATTTCACCTTGTGGAGGATGGAAGGACCCAAGACCTAGAAATGGACATAACTTATTGACAGTTACTCTCTTGTTTTTGGTTTTATCGTGGACACACTGAAATTGTGGTAGTGGACCACTTGAACTGTAGGGAGACATTATAATGGCTTATAATGAAACCACAAAGTAGTAAGGGAAACACTGAGCTTCAGATGTCTGAATGCTATAATATTGGCCCACCATCAAGGAGATGAGGTCCAGTCAGCTCTTCAAAGGCTTGGACAATGTGGCCATTACACAATTCCAATCAACATTATGGCTTACTGGTAGGTGTTTTCTCATTTTGTTTAAATAAAAAGCATGTTGCATGGTTATAAAGCAGATGACACTATGTAGAGCTTGATGAAGATTATGGCCCCTTTCAGACAAATGTATTATACTGGTGTACCTTTGTATAGTTTTAGTATGATTTGTTATTCTGTTCCCAGTGTTGGCAAAATTAAATAGAAGTTTTCTGAACTAGTTTTAAAATTCCATTCTTTTCATTTCAGGCTTGCCACCAACCGGCAGTTGGCAGGATCTGAAGGACCATATGCGTGAAGCTGGAGATGTTTGTTATACAGATGTGCAGCGGTCTGGAGAAGGTGTAGTGGAGTTTGTCCGCAGAGATGATATGGAGTATGCAGTGCGCAGACTTGATCGCACAGAATTTCGCTCACATCTAGTATGATTATTTGCATTTCCACTAAAATTTATTTTATTAAAGTTTTTATTACAATTTCTTCTGTTTGTTCCCCGAAATGTTTAGGGTGAGACTTCTTTTATTCGTGTTTATGAGGACCGAATGATCTCCAGCTGGGACAGGCCAAGGTCCCGCTCCAGATCCAGAGGTCGCTACTCCCCTGAATACTATGGCCGGGGATCCCCCCCTCCACGTTACTCATCACCACCTCGCAGTGCAATGTCTCGTCGTAGTCCACCACTCAGAAGATATCAGCAACAATACAGCCCTCCTTCGCGTCATTATTGATGAAAAAGTTTATATCAGGGATTGGGGATTTTTATAATGTTTTTAACCCCATACCTCAAGAAGCCTTTTCTTTTAATTGCTACATTCCATCTAAATCGATTGGGCACTGTATTTTTTTTTCTTTTAATATTGTTGCAATGTTTTGTTTTGTTAAATCTTTTTAAGAATGATTGAAGTTTGACTACTGTCTTAGTTGCCACTTAAGGGAAGACATTTTGGAGATAGATTTCAGTAACATTATATTTCGACCATATCCACATGGTGAAGTATTTTAAAAATGTTATTAAAAGCCATTTGGTCTGTGATTACTTCACTAACCAGGATGTTTGTTCTGAGTATTCAGTCTATGGGTTCCTGGTATGTGTTTATAATAAAATAAAATATATTTTTACAAATGCAAAGGACACAAAATGCAAAATAAACATTTTAATACACAAATGAAATATATTGGGTGATTCAGACAACACTGCAAAAATAAAATATTTAAATGACAATAGTTTTAGTTGAATATATAATCTGAAAAAGCCAATACTATATATGTATTCTTTTTTCAAACAATGTAACAATGAATACATTTTTTCTCCACACAAACACACCATAAACTGTAAAATGAGTTTGTTTATGTAAACCAGTCGAAACTCTTTCAGTGTTACAATCCTGCGTTAAGCCTTCATTTCTTGGTTGGTCTGACAAAATTCCCATATAATTTGTAAAGCCAATGTCAAGTTCTACTGCAGTGTGCTTTTAAGATTGAATATCCTTGCAATTTAAAACCAGCAGTGAATAATTTACACTGCCTGCAAAATTAACAGTAGAGTAGTTTAAAAAAAAAAGAGAAAATAATTATGTTTAAGAGTCTAATGTTAAAAGCAAATTAAGATCATGATTACTCAAAAAAAATCTTAGGTATAATTGAGCAGACTTGACTGTAACCAGGAAGGTGTGATTGTAAAAGTTAGTGCTAAAAGCAAAATTTGCCAACAGTTAAATAAAAAAGTTAAATAAATGCGTTAATCAGCAAATAATAATGATTTGTATGTTACACTCCCATATAATGAAACTCCATAAACTATATTGGCATTTGTCTAATGCAGTGTTGGGAAGGTTACTTTTAAAATGTATTCCCCTACAGATTATAGATTGCATACCCCAAAATGTATCTTGTAATGTAATCCATAGAGTTACTTAGTTACTGGGTAACGCAATCTGAATATTTTGGATTACTTGATATCGTCATGCTGTTTAAAACTAAATGAATGTTGCATTCACCTACTGCAAATTCTTGTTTGGTTTTAGACCTGTTTTAGTCCTGGTTTAATGCTCGTTTAGTCCTGGTTTTAGATATGGTTTACACCTGGTTTAGACCTGGTTTTAGTCCTGGTTTACACCTGTTTTAGACCTGGTTTAGTCCTGGTTTTAGATCTGGTTTACACTTGCTTTAGACCTAGCTTAGTCCTGGTTTTAGTCCCAGTGTTAGTTTTGGTTTAGTGGGTAGGAGGAAGCGCCGTCCACGCAGTTTACGCGATAAAACACGGTCCACGCGCTCAGTGTGCGCGGCGTACGGGAGGAGGTGCGGTATGCGCGGCGTACGGGAGGAGGTACGATGTGCGCGGCGTACGGGAGGAGGTGCACACGGTCTATGGGTTCACGCAGCGTAACCTATGCGCACGGGAGGAGGCACGGTCCACATATTAAAAGCACATAGCAAATAGTAGATTTATGTTCCTGAAGTGGCACTGGCACCACCCACATATTTGCAGTAGCAGCACATTAGATTTTAAAAATCTCGACGTCGAAAGTCGCTTGGTTGATGCAGCAGAGTTTGCATTGCACGGTCAGATTGCATTCGTCCCTCTCTTCTTTAAATACAAAGTGATGGCTGAATTTCCAAGACACAAATGCGTTTTTTCCGTGCACTGCGGCTCTGTTCTACTGATTCCTCGACTTTGTGTGACTGGCGCGGTGCCACCAGCATTAACAGGACGTTTAAGTCGCTCTTATTGCGTGTTCTGTTTGGGTTTCAGGCAAAGTGGAATAACCGAAATAAAAAGTGTTATAGCCCAAAATCTGAAAACAGGAAAATACCGTCGTGCAATCCATTTATTTCAACAAAGTAACTTTAATCTAATTACCACTCACTGAAACAGTAACTGTAACGGAATAGCTTGTATTACGTAACATGTAATCCGTTACTCCCCAACACTGCTAATGCACAATCCACAAACTTAAAGCTTGTAACATTACAAACCATTAAGGCTCAAAAGGACCTGAATAGATCAGTAAATGACTTTGTGAAACAAAGCAGCGGGAACACATCTTGCCTGGGTACATCCAAACAGAGGAGTTTATGGTGGTGAGGACAGTAAGAATCAAAATAATGATCACTGTTTACTCAGGTGCATGTATGGCAAGAGGTTCAATCATAGCTACGTCATATGTTTAAAAAAATCTGACACTAAATAACACTGAAGTGCGGGGCATATAGAACCACGCTAGCTACAATTTCATAATGACTGTTTTTACATTGCCTTGTGATACATTGGTAAATTGGATTGCCGCATCCCTGAAAAAATTGTAAATTTAAGGCAAATCAAATCACATCCTGTAGCAGATTTTACTAGGACACATTCACAACTAGTACTACTACAATGGCTACAATTTACATGTACTGACAATCACTGTATTCTCTTAAATGACATTAAGGTGCAACCATAAAGACGTGTTTTAAATTAGGAGTTTCACATTTAAGTGCACCAATTGTTTTTTGTTGTTGTTGATTTCTTTCCTCAAATGACAAACACTGATGTTCTCTGTGTGTTTTGTACAGTGATTCAATCTCCATGATGCATTTACTTATTTTCTATGAGCGTTTGCACCTTGTGTACCAAGTCACGAGCCATATTGAGGACTTTGGGTACGTCATGTCGCTCTGCCATTTCTGTGCAAATCAAAGCATAAGATTAGATTACATTATAAATTTACACTTTGAAATTTGTTTTAAAAATATAGCATAATAAATTAATTAAACTACACTACTGTATCATTTTGTGGACACTCATTCAATCTGAGATGAAGTGTCCAAGCATTTTACTGGTTCTGTCTGTTTCTTACCATTAAAAAACTTGATGATGTCTGTGAAGTCCATGTTATTCGCCAAGATGATATCTCTGTACATCTCTACGAGGGCAAGAGCAATAAAGAGCACAAAATGCTCAGAGGACGTGTGCAGGGCGGCCCAAATCGTTTCCCATACAGAGAACACATCATCATACACCATTTCTGTCCAAAATAAATTATGTTAATCATACATTGATTATGCATGATGATTATTGTTATATAGATTTAAAACAGCCACTCAATATTCACCTCTTTTAAAGTCAAGCAGGAACCAGCGATAGCAAAAGTAGAAGTGGGTGTAGTCTCCATTCTGCTGCATCAGTTCAAACAACTCAGAGTCCAGGATCTACGTAGAACATATCACTGTAGGTTAGTCAAAACACTGGTCTCGATTGAACCAGATACTCCATTTACCTGGATAAGAGAACGCATATTGGCAAAATGGGTGTCCATGGCACCACCATGAGGAAAGTTCTGGTTCATTCTTTTCATCATTTCAGTGAAGCAACTAAATGCCATAACCTCTGAAAAAACAAAAATCAAATCAAACACGAGATGGGATTACACAGCTATTCCATTTTACTACAATGTGTTTGTTGAAAAATACACACTGACCATCATCTAGAATAACGAGAAGAGGGGCAAGCAGGTCACACATTCCCTGGACATAACCTATATCGAGATGCAGCCAGACATAACTGCAAAGAAAATAAGATCATTTATCAAAGTCTTAATATATCACATGATATCTACTGCCACTACTGCACACCTGCACATGATGTTACGAAGCTTTTCTAGATTTTCGGGGGTGAAATACCAGTATGTTCTGTCACAACGTCGCACATCTTTGTCAATACGGTGCAAGTTTATTAGGTACATGTCCAGTTGTTCTTGCTGCAAATACAATTATTTTATCAAGAGAGGCTTAGAGCAAATACACAGAGAAAGAAGACATACAATTTATAGAGAAAGAGAAGTAAAACCCCAATATTACCGAATAGGCTTGTTCTTCAGAAGGCTCTTTGCACTTGACGTCTCCCTGTATATCAATAGCCTTTGCTTCAGAGAGCACATTCTCCATCTCCAGCTCCTCCTCAGATAGGCCCATGTCGGTGCCCTCAGGACTGGTGTTACCGGCGGTGTCCAGATGGTGATCCAGTTCTTCTGACGCAGCCTTCTGCCTTTGAGCCAGTCTGAGAGGTGGTGCTGCCAGAACTGTCAATGGCCTGCCTCTGGTATCTTCTGAAGTCACGCATGTTATTCCAGCTGGGATGTCCTCCATTTCCAAGGCTGAGGGAGAGTCATCTGAGTCTGCTGTGTCTGGAGACTGTCGGGAGAGTGACAGGCTCCCTCTAGATGCTGACTGTAGAGCACTAAGGACTTGCCTAACAGGGGAATTTGAACCAAGTTTCTCACAGGATATTTCAGCTGCTTTATCTTTAATGGTTTCTGAGTCTGGTGCTGATGGTGTGGGCTCTCTCTTTTCAGACTCGCTGAAGCAGGTTTTGATTGGTGACATCTGTGGGGAAATGTGGACACTGGATGCAAGACTGTCTTTATCAGGTGAAGTTTTTGCTATAAAGGTTTTGAATTTTTTGGCCTGAAATGTCAAGGTTTGACCCAGTGGGGGAGCCTGAAAATATTCATTGTGAATCTCTGTTTCTAACTTGAGCACATCAGTGGTTTCTGTAGTGGGCCTTAAATTCATATTTGTGTCTACAGCTTTTATATCAACTGAGGCATTATTGTTCATTATTTTCCCCTCTTTAGTGCTTTCATTCTCTTGAGTTTCAGATTGTTGTTTGGTGCTACTGGTCTCCAAAACATCATCTGCATCATGAATTGTGCTTTGAGTTGATTCTTCTGCTTTTTCTGTCTGTAAAGGTTCGACCTCACTGACATTTGAGGGGAGTGGCTCAGGTTTGGCTTCCTCTGTGGCTGTTATTGGCTGAGAAATGACAGATTCATTTGTCACTTCATTCTCAAATGAATTGTTGTGCGGAGCAGAATTGAGAAGTTCATCCTCTGGGGGAGCTTCTGAAACACTACTTTGGTTGTCTTTATTTGAGGAAGTGGTGCCATCTCGTCCCTCACTTGAAGCTGGCAGCTCAATCTGCTCCACTGTCTCAACAGATTCAAATACCTGTGGAGACAAACATAATCACAACTGATTCTGAAGTTTTAACACTCTACCATCTTCTACTCTCATTTATTGAATCTAGACTTATTGGGCTTAATTTAATATAAAATATGAGTACTAATTGAGAGACATGTAAATATTTCTCATTACTTAGCAAGCTAAATAGATATATTTAAATACACATTGAATCTGAGAGTATGCTGTGAAGATGTTCAATGTGTGTATGTGGAGTGTTTGGCAGTATTGGCTTTGATGTACCTGTGCGCTACTGCTGGAATCACTCAGAGAATGGGTATTATGGTGATCTGTGCTACAACTGAGAGAAGACTGGAATAGAAAGAGTAAAACATAAAGAAAAGAGGCTGACAGTTATTTGAAGTTGAAAGTAATGCATTGGCTTTTGTTGGTAACATACATCTGTGCTAATAGTGGAGTCCCGTTGAACTGGGCCCCTCTCTACACTAGCTCCAGATAAACAACGGGCCAGAGCCTCAGCGTGTTTCTCCCTCTCTCGCTGACGGACTATGGCCTCACATCCCTGCCACTCCTTCATATTCTGCTTATACATGGTCTGCATCTGACAGTCAATCTGAAAAAGACATGAAACATTTGGTGATAATTCTTTTGATTATAATTACTCATCTTGAAGCATATAAACAATACCTCTATCCTGTTTTTCTCTGTCATAGTAAAGTGATAGTGTCCCAACAGGAAAGGCCACACTTCTTTACGCAGAGATGGAGCCACTCCACCAAAGTACACCAGGCGATGGATCTCTGTTTCTTCATAGGCCTGACCAAAGAAACACTTTAGAAATTATACTCCAATGTCGAAAAATATTACAATCAATTTCTGTAATAACAAAATAACAATGTAAGTTGTTCAGTATTAATATCCCATTATAATCTTAATAGAAATATAATATAAATATGCAACTGTTTCTCTACAGTAAATGGATTATAGGAAGGATAATAATTGCAACTATTGCACACCAGAATTGATGACCTGTATCGGCACTAATATTCTTATCACCCTCCCCATTATAATTTTCCCCATTATAATCCATCCCCATTATAATTTTCAAAATTCAAGTCTGTTCAGTCTTACCGAGCTGTTTTGGAGGAATGTTTCCCAGACTTCAGGAGAAAGACCTATTTGTGCATTTGTGGGCATATCTGGGTCCACTATGATGGGTTTAACCAAAGCAGAGAGGTGTGTCCGTACTGTGGACAGGTGTCGGCAGTACGCAAGCCCTACATCAAATTAAACAAATGTTGTGGTGACAGGCTGACTCCAAAAAATTTTTAAATGTCTATACTCACATCCATAGAAGGCCCGAGAAATGATCTGGTACTTCATGGTGTCACATAGAAGCTTTATTGGAGCTCTAACAATGAAAAATAACTGCTATAAAATCTATTTGAATTTGCATCTCTAATTTTCCCATTCTTACCTTTCTTGATTACAGCCATTGGGTAGTGAGCTGTCAGAGGAGCCGTTTTGTGAGCAGGAGGAACAGGAGGACTTCCTTTGGGTCGGCTGCCACATGTTGACACCTTGGTCCATCAGCTCAAGTGCCACTGTAAGACAGGACTTCAATTTGTAACTGAATATCATTACCTTTCTGTAAACAACAGGGTCAAACTTAAAGCAAAGAAAAACAAACCAAGTTGATGAAGATGAAATGTTTGTCCATACATGGGCCCAACAAAGATGATGTGAACATAATGTGAAATGGACACACAGAGGAGAGGATGCTAAATGCTCTCCATAAACAATAAAAACACATTACTTTTTTCTCACAAGATTTGTTTTCAGAGGCAAAATAACAGAAGAGGCAGAAACTTACTGAGCTCCATTTGATTACCAGGAAAGAGGATACGGAACACATAATCCGTGGCTTCATCATCCTCTTTATCTGATACGGAGTCACAGGAGCCGTGTGGACTCCTTTTTCTTAGTTTTGGAAAAACCTTTCCCTGCAAAAGAAGGGATACAACATTTGTTCTTTCTGATGTGACGTGTGTGGGTGTTATTGCTTTCACGTGTACAACAATGTTATATAAGGTATCATATTAGGTTAACCTCTGAGCAGACTAACCTTTCCTCTCTGGTTCCACAGGGGAGGATCCAGCTGTCCATGAGGTAGTAGTCCAGTTTCTAAACATGTGAGGAACTGGAGTAAATGGCCTCCTTTGGGAAAATGCAGGGGGGGTTTCTGAATCCCATCTTGGCTTACCAAAACAACGGTGCCCCCGCTGTTAACTGTGGGGATATCACAGTAAGTGCGGGGATCTGTTACATAAGACATCTGAACAACCTCACGCCATCTTATGTACCTTGCTGATGACAGTGGAGATACACAATCTCCTCCAAACGTATAGTCATGGCATAATCCCAATACACACTGGAAAAAATATTACAGACTCAGCTGTGTACAACTCATTATGTTTTTAGAGAAATGTACTAGTCTTAATCAGACCTTCTCTCTGAGTCCAGTTCACCCATGTTGCCATTCATCAGTTGATTGGGTGTCCATTTTAGAGTCATTAGGTCTGCAGTTTGATGAAGAGAAAGGTATCCCGGGATAGCCTCCATATCATCTCTCTGTCATTAGAAACGATATGCAGTCATATTTAGTTCAATATAATTAGCATCATCACATTTGAATTATTACATCAGGGTAATATTTTAGTCTCACCGGCTGTACGAGGACATTGTTTTTGCCAAAAAGCAGAGTGGCTCTGGAGTTCTGATGAAGTGATTCCACATATTCTCTCACCCACGTGAGAGGCCGGTCATCCATACTTCCACTGGACTGCCTTTTCTGGATCTATATAATCAGTGCACATGATTCTTTTAATGAAATACTTATTTATTGTATGTGCAGTATGATTGCGCTTGAGCTAAAAAACAGGGGCTCTGCACCAGAGCTGGCCGTCTGGAGGGGGAGTCCTGCCGGCAGTGTCCACTGTGAATGCGATGTCGCTGCACCAGCTCATCTGCAGAGGGGTCTGTCCAGTAGTGGTCAGCTGTCTTTACTTTGGTGTACTCCAGAGCACATGGTCCAACTATGAGTAATACAGTTAACTTGTTTCACTTTTACTTTATAACACAGACAGGAATGTTTAATGCCCCCAAATTATTTGCTATGCATACCCAGAAGAGATGCAAGAATTGGTCCATCTACAGGATCCATCAGCATGGCTTCCTTCTCATAATACGTGCTGCAAGAAAAATAATAACAAATTTAAACATAAATTCTCAACCTGTATTATGTAATACATAAAAAAAAAATATTGTAATACCTGCAGTTCTCTACCAAGTACAGAACTATTTTGTCTAAGAGCTTTTCCATCAGTGCAGTTCGAATCCAGAGATGTTTTAGTGCCTGTGGTGGGAGGTTACCCAGTTTGGACTGACGGCCACGATCGTTACTGACTGAAGAGCTGTTCTGTTTGCTGAAGAAATTTTAATCACAGGTAAGGTATTTGTGCTAGTTTTCATTTTATATTACCATATATATTTTAACACAATACTAAGAAACAGATGATGCATGTGTGAATTATATGATAAATGGTAATAATAGAGGCCTTCACTTGTTTTCGATGAGATGTTCCAACTCCTGGACCTTCTGGCAAAGTTGTTCAGCTGGTGAAAAGTTCTTGCCCACCTTCATAAATAGAGCTGCCACTTTATTAGTGCACAACAAACCAGCTATACGGCGCTTCAGTCCATGTAGCACACATGCTTCCACTATAGCTGTAAAACACAAAACACACAATTCTTTGGCTGTGTCCCTGTACTAGTCAGTGTATCTGGCTTATGTGTTTTACATGGAGCAAAGGCAGAAATAGAGCTATCCAGTGGTGTTGCTTGTTGCTAGGATATGTGAATCACACATTTCACTTCAGTTTGGATGTTTCATACACATTTAGATAGTATCTTACTTGTAAATTGCTCATACATTTAAAATATTAATTCATGCAAAGCTTGTAAATGTAGGTGAGTATGATATGCAATAAATCACACTTTTTACATTTACTGTAATATCAGTTTAAATTTCCCAAACAATCTGAATGTGTTCACACTAAGTTGCACTCTACCATGCATAATAATGATAAGCTATTGCACAAAAAGTGGTATTTCCTAAAACTGTAACTGTGTAACTTTTACTATATACCAAAAGAAAGGAAAGAGTCCAAATGAACTTCAGCTTATATTTACCACAAAACGAAATGATGTGGCTGCTGTCTGCATGCACAAATTTTCTTGTTACTGCTTCCTCCATAATTTGTTTCACCTATAAAAGAAAGAAGCAAAATGCTATATTCTAGTTACTCACAATGGACTGCTGTATGAGTCATAACAGCTGTTAACTGCAGTCTGTTGTAGTGGTTCCCATTTTGTGTCTCACGAGGGTGCCCCGTTTCATACAATATTGTTGAATTGATATAATCATAGACACCAGTCTGCTTTTAATATAAAATCAAATTACTATGAAGTGTAAGTTGCATATACCAGTTTACATGCTGAACATACAAAAATACTAACATACGTGAACATTCACACAAACAGTGGCTCCTCTTTTCTGCATCACTTGAGGAAAAACTAAAACTAAAACACAATTCTGCCCACACAGTCCATGAGACTCCAAGTAACCCCCTAAATGTCCTTGATTACAGATAGCATGCACTCAACCCTGATTGGGAAACATAGTGGGTGTACACTTAGTCAAGCAGGCTGCATTTAATTGAGCACTATATTTCAGTGTAATGTTGTGGCCCACTGAGTTTTATGTTGACATGACACTGATATCTTGACATTGCATCTTACCTTTAAATATGATTTCAGTTTCTTGAGTAGCCTAGTGGTTTCTAATCTTTAATCTTTATTCTTTTTCAAATATCTGAAATTTCTTGGGCCACAACTTCAGTAACTAACCTACTCTTGCTTGAGTAGACCTTTTGGTAACTCTATATACTAGATTTCAATTGGATTGTTACAACCCAGTTACAGGAAACTCTGATATTCACCACTCCATGGACAAGGCTGACTTTGAACAAAGTAGCCTATAACAATAATGAGACATTTTTAAAGGTCTACTGTATATTCCTGTCCTCAAAGAGGCATTAAGGGAGATTTTGCAGATGAAATAACTATAAGCTATGCTCTACTAGAGGCAGTCCTCTGCGGTGCAGGCTGTTTCTTGGGTAGTAGGCTAGTGAGTCACAGATGAGGGGGAGCACAGCGAGATGAGCTTAGAAGACACAGCCATCACAGTGATGAATAAAACATACTCTAGAGGGCTCCCAGTGCCGCTGAACAGGTTTGGCAGGTCATAGAACTCCTAATGTAGGATAATGCCTGACTTTCCTCCTCATATTGGCTACTCAGTGATGAACTTATGCTTCCAAGGTCACAGTGAAGTTTGCATAAGATGGAAAATGAAACATACGTTGGTGAACAATTAGGCTACATAACTGTACTGAGATACAATAACGATACGATCATTGGAAATTATCACCACTATCAGCGCCGCTAATATAATCAGAACCGCTAATATCATCAGCACCACGAATATCATCAGCACCATCACCGTCACCATCCCTACAGCGTCATCATGTTACCCCAACCGACTGCACAGATTTAAACAGACAGGAGCAAAAGCAGATAAAAACACCAGCACACAGCCCCATGTAAAACACCCACTCTTATTCTATTACATTAAACTCAGACCGTTATCATCAAAACAGGCCGTGCGTGGCTCATGCAGCGAACCTTGGCCTCCCATACACACATCATGCAGCTGCCTTCATAAACACAAAGTCACAAATAAATTACGCACACAACAAAAAATACAATAGAATAAAAACGCACCTCTTTCTTCACGTTGCGCAGCAATTTCTGACGCGTTTCAGCTTCTGTCATAGGAGAAAACATAAGTATAATAGCCTGTGATCACAAATGCTCTGCAAGAAAACACTGATGACACGCTCACGACACGCAAATAGACCAGCTGTCTTACCTCCCATAGCTAACGCTGTAACTAACACGTAGTTTTACCAGGAGAAAAAGCCTAAAAGCGCGTAAGACGGCACAGGAGGGTTTAAGATGTATGGGCTCCACTTGGCGACCAAATGAAATCCGTCTGCTTTCTGCTCGTGAACCAACTCCCCTTTAAAGTAACAGTAGCGTATGCTCAACATGGGCACTATCACACCACATTCATTTATTCTAGCTAATATCAAGTAGCAAAGAGGCACACAGGCTACTTTTATGCTATGATGTTTTAACAGGCTATTTGGTAAGACAGAACTTTGTAGTCTAAAAGGTAATAATTTTGTTTACTAACTCCTTAAATGCGTTTAGGCTCATGATCCAAATCTATCAAAACACTTTAATTAATCTTAATTCCTGTTTCAAAAATTTGCATTCCTTTTCTGTAGTGTGACTGACTCACTTTCATTCCTAATGTAGTATTTGAATACACAATGTAATATGCACTTGCCGTGAAATATAATATACAGTCTCCAAATGTCATTGTCTGATGGCCAGTTTATAGTGAGTTTTCCCCCCTCATTTTTTCAACCCCACCTGCAGTAGGTTAAAAAAAATTCATGCATTCGTGTATGCACCAATTCTGTAAACCAGGTTCTTCAATCTGTAAACAATATAGCCTTGTACCTTTCATACAGAGGACATATGGGAGCCGGATGAGCAGTTGCACTGTCTGAACTGCAGATGTTATGTCCCTGGTTAATTGTTTTGGAACATCCTACCACCTTTGGCTTAATGCACAAATCGGTTGCTCTTATGATACGGACAACTGACAGTAAACCCGTAAATGTTATGTGACCTTTATAGTTTATTGCTTTCTACTTTATTTTATTCTATTTTATTTGTTGCATGTTTAGTGTTTGTCTACATTCCGCTCAAAGTAAACGACAGCAATTTCCTAATGTTGTGAACCTGTTCACTCATATGGCAATAAAAACCCTTTCTGATTCTGATTTAGTCAAATAGCTCAAATGTTAAAGTAAATAATAAATAAAACATTTGTCTGATCTGGGAAGTGAATGGTCCCTCATGATTTGATGCAGTAGGCTAATCAGTAGTTCTCAACCTTTTTTCCTCATTGTTTGTTTCCTCTACTGTTTGGGTTGAAAAGACAGATTTAAAAAAAAAGCGAATTAATAAGTTTGTGGTTTATAATGTTTCAGAACAGATTGTAATAAAAAATAATAGGTGGGCAATAGTTAGGCCTAGAAAGCTTGCAAACTTGCAAAATCTCTGTGAATTTTTTTTTAAAAGAAGAAGAAATTTACTTCTAGAAGCAGGCTTGGGCGGTCACTGTTGAGCTCCATTTTCCCAGCTTGTGAGACTTGTGTATTTTTCAACTCAGAAAAACATTCCCCAAGTTCCCGAGGACCATGTGAGCACAGCCTAAGCACAGGGGATGAGGGTGGGGATAGGTGTAGGTGAAAACAGTAATTTTCTGAGTAGACAAGCCTCTACTGCAAGATAATGCAGGAATGAACAAACATGCATTAATCAATGAAAACACAACTGTGAGTGAGTTTATGATGAGGGTACACCATTATAATAGCATGGTTGAAAGCTAATTCATTTACCAAATGTCCCATTTAAGCACATTTAAAACTATTACATTGTAAGATCGCTAGAGGGCGCACATCTTAGAAAGTTTCAATTTGTTGCTGTAAAATCCTAATCTGTAAACCAGTAATTATATAATAAGAAAAAGTGCAGCAAATAATGTTGCATACATTCACATTTTATACAGCTTATGTGCTTTTTATTCTACGGGACAGAACAGTGTTTAGCGGGAGTGCGGGAAGGAAGGAAGCAGGCAGTAAGCTAGGAGCCATTGAGCAGTCTGCTGCCTGTGTCAGTAGCAGGATCCTGCTTTGTTCAAGAGTAGGCAGGGCTCACGACTCTGCTGCTGTATTCCTGTACCAGTGTTGCCAGATTACCTGCGTTTTTCTCCACCCAAATTAGCTCGCTGTCTAGCCTGTGGCGCAGGCATTTCGACCAAAGGGATGTCAAAGCGAGTGCGAAGCAGAGAGGTCTGCGCTGACTGCAGTACTCCGGGTAGGATGTCAAACAAGCTAACATATTAGCCGCTGAGCTAACAACTTACACTGATCACAACTCAACACTATAAATAACAATAATGTTACTTTTAAAAGGGAAATGAGTTTCCTTTTTAACATCGATACTCGTGCTAGTCGTGTTTATGTGCACTATTTTAGAAGATCAATGCTATGGTGTCTTTTCAAACGGTTATCCTCCAATGATCGGATGTTATTATTGTTCATCTCGGGGAACCACAGTCTGTAAGTCTATAAACACACATCGGAACAGTCCTACAAATACTGTTCTGTTATTAAAGAATCCAGTCAAAACAATCCCTGTAAAATATTTTCTTTGTGAACGTCCTTTATGAGTTCCCTTGTTTCTCATGTCTACAATGTCTCATTTTTCCATCGCAGAACCTCGCTGGGCTTCAATCAACAGAGGTGTGCTCATTTGTGACGAGTGCTGCAGTATCCACCGTGGTCTGGGGCGACACAGCTCCCAAGTGCGGCATCTGACTCATTCTTCATGGCCTCCTTCTCAATTACAGGTGTGAGTCCATTTATCACGACGCTAAACCATCATATACAGCTTTTAAATCCTCAGAGCTGCTCCATAGTACAATACATTTATAGTAGGCTAATATATTAAGTAGTGTAATAATTAGGGATGTTGCAATAACCGAAATATCGTGATATTGTATCGTCAAAGGTCTCACAATAATATCATGGACCATCACAATATATCAAATCAGTCTCTTTGCTTAAATGAATAGTTATGATGCAGAAATAGCTACAAAAACAGAGGGAACTGCATAGAACATGATCCTTCTCCTTTTCAGTGCACACTACATGAAGAAATAACTGTTCTTTTGAATCTTTATTCTTTGGATTAAGTCATGTAAAAGCATTTTTAGAGTAAGAAGTAGCATATTCACAGTTTTGTGAGCCAAAATATTGCAATAAATATTGCACCGTGAGTTGTATATGGTGAAAATATCATACAGAGAGATTTGGATACCGTTACATCCCTAATGACAATAAATGCAAAATCAAAGCATTTTATAATGTCAGTCTTATTATGTGTAATATCGTAATATCATGAGCCTCGCCACCATATCATGAGCTTTCCCACAATATCGCAATAAATATCATACCATGAGGTTCATACCGTGACAATATCGTATCATGAGACTTGGATATCGTTACACACCTCGTAATTATGCATAGATGTCACATCACAACATTAAACTTGAGCTCGGGGACAGGTCAGAATTCTATTGTACAATTTGCTGTTAATGTTGAGATTGCAGACTTGTTGACCTGGGTCATGGTTAATTTATCTGTAATTACAGGCCTATGCACATCTGGCATAAATGTTCTCTGTTGTTTTTCAGCATAAATAAACAAAAAAGAAATTATTATTTTACATTTCGTTTTAGAAAGTGGTGCCAGTTTTAAACACCAAAGATTTTATCATTGTTAGTTAAAAGAACTTTAAGCCATGAGATGAATGTTAAATCTATGGACGCGATATCGAACAAACGATAAGGTCCATCACTTTTGGATCATAAGCCTCCCATACGCCCTCTATCTGAATTTAGGACATCATCAAATTGTATAACACATTACAACTAGGGCTGCAACTAACGATTATTTTCATAATCGATTAATCTGGCGATTATTTTTTAACTAATCGATTATTAATCGGATAAAAATAAGGAAAGTGCTCCAAAACTGTGCTAAAAGTAAGTTAGCCGTAAGGCCCTGGGTTTATGCACAGAAGCTGTGCTCGCTCTGCCAACCCCTCTCTCTATTACGAACGCTGTCAGATCAACAAAGCTTTGACCAATCACGGTGTTCGTGGGCTTGTACCGCACACTCTGTGATGGACAGGAGCACCAGCGAATCACAGAGAGGGTTTAAGAGGTTAACTGGACTAGTTAATGGCTTAGAAACACATTGTTCCAATGCAATCGCGGCTAATATGTGCGAACTAGCTAACACCAAGCAACTTCGGTTTAACTTGTATAGTGTCAAACAATACGTTGTGATTAAAACGTTCCTATTAACTTGTACCAGTAATGCAACCCAACTACTTTTCATGTCAAAAAAGGTTGCCAATATGTTTGTGAAATCTCACCAGAGTCCGACTGATTTTAAAGGGGAGACGCCATTTCTCAAGTGTCCTCTTTTTTCCCCCGTGTTAACCTTTCCTGTTCTCGCCCCTAACCGTGGTTGGGGAGCACAGGGGAGATCGTCTTCTCCAGGGCCGGGGATTGCTTCCCTCCGGGGTTAACTCCCTTGAGGACCTCGTGCGTTTGCGGTGTATGAAAATGTAAATAAAAGGAGGCAGTTTCGCTGCAGAGTGGGGCTTTATTAGCTCACTACACTGTAGGAGTAGCACCTTTTACCCTCTACGTGCCCGATCGCCGTGCCCGATCCCTGAGAGCACACGGGACACACACACGGAGCGAGACCCGGCTCCACTGCTCCGCGCGGACATACATCCAGCGCGCCCCGGCGCGCGCACGCAATCACTCACCCTCTCTCTCTCTCCTGCACTGAGCTATAGACACAATATAGACACGTCTCACAACACCCGATTCTCCCGCTTGGACTTTGTCACGTGAACTAGTCAACTAATCGACTACTAAATTAGTTGCCAACTATTTTAATAGTTGATTTTAATCGATTTAATCGATTAGTTGTTGCAGCCCTAATTACAACCCATTTCAGTACATCTCTAAAGAAAGCAAAGCCATCACCAAACATATAAAATTATTAATGAGGGACTGTTATGTTTTCTGCTTTTTTAGATGGTTCAAACACTGTATGGTAATGGGGCTAACTCCATCTGGGAGCACACTCTTTTGGACCCCTCCTCCTCAGTCAGTGGAAAGCGCAAAGCCAATCCTCAAGACCGAGTTCAGTAAGTGTCTTTGGACATTGTATTGACTATGTTTGCTCAAGTTTTACATGTCACACACTACAGCAAGATTAACTCAGTTTGATAGAAAGCAATATTGGCATTTTGTTTACTGAACCATTAATGTCACTCATAGCTGTTGAATCTGAAAGAAAAAAAAATGCTATAATGTCAAAATATTATACTTAGAATTTGTTTAATGTAAGTTAAAATAGAGTAATATAAACCCATCTTATTATTGTAATATGCAGAACCACTAGTCTTTCCTGATTACCCAGATGAATAAAGATTGTTCTTTCAGTCCAAACAAGACTGAGTTCATCAAGGCTAAATATCAGATGCTGGCTTATGTTCATCGGATGCCTTGTCGAGAAGATGACAGTGTAACTGCCAAAGACCTGAGCAAGGTACATTTCAGTTGTTTTTGTTGTCTCATTTATAGTCTCTCTGCACGTGGTATTATAACTTAAAGCAACAGGATGACAACTAGAACGACTATACAATACAACTGGACTCACTATTCACAAAGAAATGTACAATAACCATACCATATTATACAAGGACACTCTTTCTTCTGCCAAATCTAACTACTACTCTGGTCTAATTCAGTCAAACCAACATAACTCCAGGATTCTCTTCTCCCTTCTCAACAGCATCACTAAACCCCCTGACTCACTCCTCTACCACCTGCAATCCACCGACTTCTGTAATTCACTCATGTCATTCTTCACATCTAAGATCATCAACATCCACCAACACCTTACATCATGCGGAGCTGCAGTTTCTGGAGTAGACATCCGTGCCCCTCCATCATACCCCAGCACCACATTTTCCAGCTTTACCCTCCCCTCTGTCATGGACATTATAGAACTCATTAAAAAATCCAAACCCTCTACTTGTCCCCTTGACCCTCTCCCTACAGCCCTTGTCAAAACCTGCCTCCCTGTAGTAGCTCCCCTCATCACCAATTTTATTCATTCCTCTCTCGCCTCTGGAACGGTTCCCTCATCACTCAAAACTGCCACAGTCACTCCAATTCTTAAAAAACCTGGTTTAGACCCTAATGATTTCAACAACCTCCGTCCCATTTCAAACTTACCTTTCATCTTCAAAATCCTTGAAAAAACCGTTGCCTCTCAACTACATGCCCACTTCAATAATAACAATCTCTATGAACAGTTTCAATCAGGCTTCTGACCCCTCCACAGCACAGAAACTGCACTCATAAACATCACTAACGACCTCCTCATGGCAGCTGATACCGGTTTACTCTCCATCTTCATCCTCCTCGATCTAACCGCAGCCTTCGACACCATCTCTCACAGCCTTCTCCTCCATAGACTATCCTCTATTGGTATCACTGACATCTCACTTGGTTCACCTCATACCTCACCAACCGTACACAGTAAATTCATTTAAAATCACACACATCCAACACCTTCCCTCTATCCGCTGGGGTCCCCCAAGGCTCTGTCCTGGGGCCCCTCCTTTTTATCATCTATATCCTCTCTCTTGGTTTCATCTTCCGTAAGCACAACATTCACTTTCATTGTTACGCGGATGACACCCAGCTCCACCTTTCCTCCAGGCCCTCGTCATCACTCCCACCATCCTCCCTTATCCTCTGCCGACAGGAACTCAACACATGGTTCTCCACTAACTTTCTCATGCTAAATAGTTCCAAAACAGAAGTCCTCCTAGTAGGCACCCCATCCACACTCTCCAAATCTAATAGCTTTTCTATCAACATCAACAACTCAACTGTCCATCCTTCCCCTCAGGTCAAGAGTCTGGGTGTCATCCTCCACAGTACACTTTCCTTTCACTCACACATCAATAATGTCACCCGGTCTGCATATTTCCACTTACGCAATATCTCTCGTCTTCGCCCCTCCCTTACTCCTCACACCACTGCCATTCTATTCCACAGCCTTGTAACTTCCCGCATTGATTACTGTAACTCTCTTCTCTTTGGTCTCCCCAATAAATCCCTCCAGAAACTGCAGCTCCTTCAGAACTCTGCAGCCCGGGTCATAACACGGACCCCCACTATCCACCACATCACCCCCGTCCTACAACAACTCTGGCTCCCCATAAAACAGAGAATTAACTACAAAATACTAATTACCACCTTCAAAGCAATGCACAACCTAGCCCCTTCATACATATCTGACCTCCTCCACACTGCTGCCCCTGCTCGCACTCACCGCTCCTCCTCCTCCTCTCTCCAGCTCACTGTCCCCGCTGCCCGACTTGTGACCATGGGGAACAGGGCTTTCAGCCGCTCTGCCCCCCAGCTTTGGAATTCTCTCCCTCCTGATCTCCGCAACTTAGACTCTCTTCCACTCTTCAAATCCAGACTCAAAACTCACCTGTTCAAACTGTCCTACCTCTTATAACCAATCACACCTCTTCTATCAATCAGTTTTTTGTCATGTTTTATTGTGTTTATATGTTTTTTATCTAATTTTATCTTGTTCAGTGTCCTTGGGTGTTTTGAAAGACGCTTACAAATAAAATGCATTATTTATTATTATTATTATTATTATTATTATTATTATAAATTGAATACAAACCTTTCAAACAAAACTAAGGTTATGCTGATGCTGATTTATTGCACACCCTCGTCTTTCAAAAAGCACTGTTGCTTTTTCAATTGGAAAAATACTTGCGTTGCAGCAACTCCATTCAAGTGTTCGGACTGGTAATCTAGAAACCTGCCTCAGACTCTTGTCCTTAGGAGCTCAGGCCAATTTCTTCCATCCAGTAAGTGTAAAAGTAACATTTGCTTTGTTCAGCGATGATCACATTGAAATCAAAACCATTTTTACCCATAGGAAAAAGGAAACACTCCTTTACACATAGCAGCAAAAGCTGGACAAATTTTACAAGCAGAACTTTTGGCAGTTTATGGAGCTGATCCAGGTGCTTTGGACTCTTGTGGAAAAACACCAATTGACTATGCAAGGTAAATGTTTTATAACAATTATTTAGAATTTCTGATGTTGAAAATTGATGCAAAAAGTACAAGAAAGAAATGGAAAACAATGCAATTCCTATTCATCATGCACTGCATATAGCATGCAGAGCACATTACCACAAATGTGTGAATAACTGAGTAAGACTAACTGAACTGCAGCAGAGGAAGGAAATTGCACATTTGTGCCAATCTATTTTAAATCCTAAGTGCTTCGTGTTAGCCTTTCTCAATCTCACTGAGTATTAAGCTACAACATTGATAGCAGATGTTTTGTTACTTAGACAAGCTGGTCACCATGAACTTGCAGAAAGACTTGTGGAAATACAATTTGAACTCACAGACCGCCTCACATTTTACCTTTGTGGTAGAAGACCAGGTAGGTTTGTTTTTTATGCCTACAATGATGTTAATGCTAATAATGATAATGATAAATGTGTGTTTCTGATTTGCAGATCACAGAAATGGGACACACTTCATCATTCCACAAATGGCAGACAGGTAATTCAGTCAGTATTAATAGTGGCATCTGATGTAATGCTTAGTGTTACAAAATTATGCAAGAAATAACTGTTAAGTCAAATCAGTGTAATTTTTTTTGTGCTGCAATGGATGGATAAGAAATAAGTAAGTGCCAGGCTGTGTGGTTGGCTAATTTGTTTGGTGCATTCATTCTAATTATTTAATAACTTCATTTTTTTAATTTAAACAGCCTGGATTTATCAGAATTTGCAAAAGCTGCAAAGAAGAAACTCCAGTCGGTAAGATTTTTTTTTTTTTACTGTTGTTGAACAGAAATAGGTTTCTTCCCCAGTTTGTGTAAATTATATTAATGCGTTACAGCTTAGTAATCATCAGTTTGAGGAACTTGCTATGGATGTCTATGATGAAGTGGATAGAAGAGAAACAGATGCAGGTGAATGTTAAACATATTTTGTTGACTATAATGTGTACTATTTTTATGAAGTAAATGTATCTATTTTGCAGTTTGGTTGGCAACACAGAACCACAGCACACTTGTCACAGACACAACAGTAGTACCATTCCTGCCAGTTAATCCAGAGTATTCATCTACCAGAAATCAGGCGAGTAATAAACAGATTTAATAACTGTTTTAATAGTGTATTGTATTGTATTCTGGTTAATTTAACATCTATTTGTTTACATGTTATAGGGTCGTCAGAAATTGGCAAGGTTTAGTGCTCATGAGTTTGCCACTCTTGTCATTGACATTTTGACAGATGCAAAACATAGACAGTGGGGCAATAGCTGTGAAAGTCCAAAAGGTGTGACACTTTAAGCAAGTTAATTATCTACTTATTACCAATTTGCTTTAACTAAACAATTTATTTTTTATTTATTTTCTCTGTTGGTTTGGCTTCAGAGAATGTAGAGCTGATTCTTCAGGGAATAAACAGCCGCCACAACAGTGAGAGCCAAGATAATGATTATGATAGTGTGGCTTCAGATGAAGATCCTGTACAAGAGGCAACCTGCAGTGACAGTTGTAATGATGGAAGGACCAAGGTACTGGCTTTTCTGTTTGATTTTTTTCCCAACTACTTTCTTTTATTTATTATTATGTGTTACAGAGTACAGAGTCGTCAGACCTGTCAGATGGACCAATCACAGTTCAAGAATTTATGGAGGTCAAAAGTGCTCTCACAGCCTCTGAAGCAAAAATACAACAGCTCCTCAAAGTTAACTGTCATTTAAGTGAAGAACTGAGAGTGATGCAAAGCAAGGTACATCAAGAGTCATTGGCTTGCATCTCAAAAACACTATATTTATTAAAATGTGCACAAACTACTTGTTAAACCGCACATGCAAACAAAATCAGCTTGTGCAATAATAACCAGTCTCCTCTTTCCAGTTAAACTCCCTGCAGACTGAAAACACAACGCTCAAATGGCAGGCTCCCAGTGGACATCAACAGCCCCAGGGTCCCTTTGGTAGACAGGCACTTCGGGGAGGCCGTGCTCTGTCCATGTATGAGACCGGATCTAATCTGCGGCAGTACCCCCACCGTGCAGAACCTGCTCGGAGCGAGGATGGAGTCATTTTACAGCCCTTCCAAACTAATGTAAGATGAGCTGTTTCTGACTGATTGCAGTTTTGAGAAATGCTGTTGACTGGCCTGGAGTTGGTTTTTCATTTGATTAATTATTCACTCAATCAGTGCATCCAGTTGCTCATCTTGGTTTGACCCCCTTCTAGATTGGGAGGGGTCCTTTGGGGACGGCTGCTTCCTCCCTTCCTACCTTCCCCTCTTCCTTGTCCTGGTCGTGGGATGAGAGATCTCGAAGGGTTAAGTACTGACATTCCCCAGGGTTCACAAGCAGTTCTTGTGACAGCAAAAACAGTTGTCTAAGCTTAACTTTACAGCCTCTTCTCTGCTATTTGTCAGTATTCACTGCCTGCATGGACCTCTGTGCATCTACTGTCACACAGTTCTGTCTGTAGAGGTTCTTTTTCTGAAAAATGTTGATATTTCAGAACTGCTTTGGTAAATATTCTTTAAGGGTGTAACATAATGTTCTCTATGGCTGCCCTGGAAACACCCAGCTTTACAATACACTTTTGCATTACTAATCATGCAGTGTAGGCTCCGAATTAATTGGATTGATGTTTGAGTTTTATTTCCCTTTTATGTTATTGTAAAATATAATCTTGTTTCAGCTTTTTGCTCAGAAATGCATGGTTCTGATAATGGTTTGCCTTATCACAAATAATGCTGCAGGTCACTGTCAGTGTTTTTTTTTTTGTTATATTGAAACAAAAATACTCACATTTCTCACATCTGTCTGTAGGGCTGCAGCTTGGAAGGGCAGAGTACAGTGATGGAGAATGACTATGACTCTAGACCAAATCACTCTGAGCTTGAAGATGCTGGGTAAAGATTGTTTTTTTTATATGTTCACTGCTGAAGTAGTAGTAGTAGAGTTTCCCTCTCATGTTGCAGCAGTCCTCTACAACCTATAGACACTACTGACCCAGGAGTTGAGGAGGATGGCACTTTGCCATCCACCGAGGACGTCATCTGTAAGACAGAGCAAATCACTAAAAACATACAAGAACTTCTTCGTGCTGCCCAGGAGACAAAACATGACAGGTAAATCTTCTAGTTTACCTTTCCTGGCTTCATGTGATGTTGGAGGTTGGCCTTCTTCCCACCTACTTTAAGCGTGGACATATGAACTCCTCAGATAATTGCAGGGCTAACATTTGACAAAGGACCTCCATCTGTTTGTTAATTGGGACGTGGGTCCATAGTGCTTTGGAGTGGTTGTAACTTCAGCCACACCTGCTTTTAAGTTGGCCTCCATCACATTTACCTTCAAATTTGTGTCCTGTGATTGGAAAAACTCATCTGTTCAATCTTGAAGCAACTTGAAAATGTCAAAATGATGTGTGGAGACTACAGTAAGGATGCATGTTTTTCTAAATAAATAAATAAAAACACCAATTATTAAGTTTGCACTGTTGAAGAAAACAGCCTTTTCCTCACGTGTTTGTTAGTTTCTGCTTAGATAAAAATACATTTGAAACAGAAATAAAGTCCAGATAATTTACTTATTCAAATATTAGAAAGCCATACTTGTACAAGGAGTCTGTGCTGACATTCCCATGCAGAGACTCAATATTTACGCCTGTACAATGACTTTTATATGCAAACTATAGTGGGAGGCTACCATGGTTTAGACTTAGCGCCTCTTCGTTGCTGCACAGGTCAGCCAGGCCTTTTGGCACATTGCACAGTCCAATCAGACTCCATCCGGGGTGTTATCTGGCAACAAGTCATGACATCATCCCTATCAGTAGTTCTTGTCCTGTTTAGTTAGTTTGCTATTAGATAGATTGCATTTGTCTTAGCATATATCTATGAGTCTCACAGCTGTGATCAGAGCACTTATCTTCACGTGACCTCGGTACAATAATGACATATAGCAGTAGTTATATAAAATAGCTAAGCCTAGTTATTTATCTTAACAGCACCTTTTTAAACATTTTAATAATTATTTAGTCAAATAATTAATGAATGTTGCCAGTTGTACCATAGTGTGAACAGACACCTCAAGCTTGGTGACACTTGGATCCTTGTGGTGGTTTAAAAGAGATGTTGTTTTCTGTTTTACATTTAAAGGCCTACTACTCCATCAGTATGCATATGCCAGAAAAAACAGAAGTATTGTTCTCAGACAAATTACTTCATCTGTTCACTTCCCAATATTTACTGTATTATATTTGAGTGATATATTGCTACTCTGATACTTTTTTCTTAATTTGATCATAGACCCAAATCAATCTGTCAACATATGCATGCTGTATGGACTTCTCAAAAACAATGTACTGATTTTGTAATGCATGGTATATCTTTATTATTGCTTTATTATACTCATTTATTGTGAAGATCTAAGAAAAATTAAAGAACCTCACTCAGGGCTTATCATATATGTTTGGCCCTTTCCCACAGCTTTCTGCCCTGTTCGGAGAAGATCTGCCTGGCTGTGACAGAGATGGCAGCCCTCTTTCCCAAGGTAAAATGACCCATAAACCACACCCACCATTCTGTTTGTTTACCAAACAAGAAACCACTCTAACAAGATTTGTCAGGTCTGTTTGTATGATTACACCATTTTATTTTCATTCTGTAGCTTGAACTATACTGCCCTAAAGTGCACTATACTGTACTTATGGATGTTGTCCTTTATGTTTTTATCTCATCTTGTACGTGCAGAGGCCCTCCTCAGAGACTGTCCGTGGCTCTCTGTGTCTGCTCACATCCAGTGCTAGTCGTCTCCATGGAGAGTGCCAGAAGGCTGCGGAGCATTGCCCCTGTCCATCAGACATCCAGCTGGTCACTCAGCAGGTCATCCAGTGTGCCTACGACATCGCCAAAGCTGCCAAGCAACTTGTCACTGTGACAACCAAAGAGAACAACAACTAAGTAAAGTAATATTTCTGATACCCACAAAGTATACATCACTTTGTGACATATATACTATAGTATGTGTAATTTACATTTACAATTTACAAATGTCATATTCCTAACTGGGCACAATTTCATTGTAATTCCTCCTAAGCAATGAATATAAAGTTTAATTTGTTTTTCCTCATGGAGGCACAATGGTCACACATTGCGTATACTTGATGTTACGTGCTGTTGAGCCTCAGTTGACCATTTGGAAAAAATGCCAGTATGTTACTGCTACAGTGTTATTTATATAAAAATAACTTGTTCCATAAAAAAGTTACATGACATTCAGAGTTGTTAACTCACATTTCAACTCATTTGGCATCTACGGTTTAAGTAATTATTGGGAACATTACCACAGCCCGACAATCACTAGATGGATCTCCTCATCTAAATTAAGAATTTATAATCTTGAGTTTATTTGAATTTGAACTGCCATATTCTGTGTTGGTGTTTGAACGTGTGGACCATAAAGTATGTTTTAATCTGTTATAAATGTATTATGCAAAATATGTATGATGTATTGTAAGTCTTAAGCAGATACTACAAATGTTATTCTATTTATAAATGTATGTCAGACCTCTAAAAATACCAGTGTTTATTTTCATAAGCTTTCTTTAACTTAATGCTTCTCACATTGTGAGATTTGTGCTAGCTAACACTTACGTGTGGGCTCTGTGTATGTGGCATAGTGATCCAATTTACACCACTGTGATTTACAATCAGTGATGTCAACTTTCAACCTGTGACAATTATTGTAATGTGACTGACCCAGGTCAGATTTCAACTACGAGTGGAAACAGGATCAAAACACATAGCAATTAGTAAATATTTCAATATAACATTTTGCGATTACCCATGCAGTCAAAGACTCCTCAAAAAACCCGATCTGCTGCCCCAGTGTTTGCCTGTGGACCCTTAAGTAGCCCAATACAAAATAACAATAAAGTCTTTATTTTTCACAGTTGTTATTTTATAAATAAATTAATATAACATTAGGCCTTCGTGTCTATTTCATTCCTTAATGTCACTCATACTACCTTTTTTCTTATTAGCCCTTCTGGAAATTAATCTAATTTCTGTTCAACTAAATCCATTACAAGTTTGAAGCATATTTGATCTACATGACACAAATTCCAGTAAATAATAATAAAATACGATAATTTTTGGCATGTTTCCGCACCTGGTTGAACCTGTCATCTGCCATTTCAAACCCATCACAGTCCCTGCCTTAGTCTGAATAAAGTGCTGCAGCCGCCCCGCTGTGCTGTTGTGCGTCTTTTGTTCTAGTTAAAAGGCAGTGTTTCGGTAAACCCTTGTGTAATTCCCCACCTGTTTGAGAGGCTGGAGCGATGGGTTTGGCGGCACCTCCCATCACGAGGAAGGAGTTCCGGGTTCTTTCCAGACGAGGGCTGATCGTTGCTGTTGCGTTATTACGCACTCAAACACGACTGGAAGATGTCTCTCTTGCTGGACAACCAATTCAAAGAGCTACCACCTGATAACTCTGTGGACACAAAGTTGTTTTTAGACACTGTCTCGCATCTCCCCGCTTTTATTGGTGAGTACACGGTCTACTTGATAAAGCGTACTGCTGTTACGCTCCGGTCTATGCTGACTTTCTCATGACACGATTATTCCTTTGCCACGCCACTTGTGAATGAGATAGGATAGGAGGACTCGGCTATTAAGCACGCTGTACGCGCTGAGCTCCACTGAATCAGCTGCCACCTGACCATTAGTGAAACTCTTTGTTTACGCACTGGACGACACACATTGGCCCCATTGTAACTTTACTGAAACTGCATGCATTGAATGCAGCCTGGCAGTACACTAACCGTGCCTGGCTCCAACGTGAATAATTCATTGAGCTGTTCTCAAATATCCATCTCTTACAGACTGTCTGGGTTCAAAAGTTTTTTCACTCATCAAGTCCGATATTATCGGCAATATCACGGTAAGACTTGTGTGTCAGGCGACATATCTTACAGACATTTTAAAATATAGGCTATGTTTGTTTTTATATAGAAAATTCGAGGAGTTTATGAGAAGAATCCACAGAGGTATGTCACTTTGCAGCATATCCTGGAAGCAGAAAGAGAGGACCATGCTTCTGAATGGCCTAAAGTTGGTGCAACACTTGCTTTGATGTGGTTGAAAAGGTTAGCATTTTGTCTCCATGTTGTGGGAAGGTAAAATAAAATGACAGTCTTGATGCAACACCTATGTATTTCCTGCAGGGGGCTCCGTTTTATTCAAATCTTGCTTCAGAGTTTGGCAGACGGTGAAAAAGATGAGAATAACCCTAACCTTATTCGAGTCAGTATTACCAAGGCTTACGAAGGGGCACTGAAGAGATATCACGGCTGGTTTGTGCAAAGGATTTTTAAGGTGACATGGACACACAGAAACTATATTTTGAATAAATGGCATATGGCTCTATTGAATGCTACATATAACCAGAATAACCACAAGCTATCTTAATGTAAATATGTATTCTGCAATCTAGTGAATGAGGAACTATAGCCTTACCCTGAATAAATATACTGTTTTCTCCCTTTGCAGGCAACCCTGATTGCAGCTCCTTACAGGTCAGACTTTATTAAGGCTCTCTCCAAAGGAGAGGAAGTAAAAGAGGAAGAATGCCTGGAAAATGTACGTCATTTTCTGGTAAACTTCACAGCCACTGTAGATGCCATTTATGACATGTACACAAATCTAAATGCAGAGCTTGACTACACTGTTTGATGCTTCATAACATGGACATTTGTACATATAGTTTTACAATATTACATAAAATATTGTGGTATTTATTAATTGATGTGTGCCTTATAAAATCATATGCTGTATTGTTCAAATTAATATTATGCACTCTTCAAATAAAGAAAAGAACATCTAATATATTTCATGAGCCTGTGCAGATGTAATTGCATGTTTATAACTGAAGCAACTGACTGAAAGGATCTCGGTATTCTGTTATGTTATGTTTGCTTTACATCCCCTCTCCACTCACTGAGTTAAAAAATGTATTTTTACATGCATAGATCCTCTGTTTTTCATGGCAGTGGCAGTTTGGGTTCTGTTATTTTGTTTGTTTTTATTTTCACATTGTTTCAAATCCAATCTTGAAGTGTGTGTAATATTATGTTATTTATTAAATCTTTACTAAATAAAAAATTTGCATGCTTTGTTCATGTCTCGGAAATTAGATCTTCACGAGTAAGTTCGCCAACAATAATGGTAAGAATAGGTGAAAAAGTTAAAGCATTTTTTTGTGTCAAGGCCACATCTTGTTTCCTTGTAAATATATTAGGGTCCAAACATTTAGGCTTCCATGGTTCTCTGTATTGTCCCACCAGTTGTAAGGTACATTAGACATTAGGTTAATCTGGTCTAAAAGAATAAATGTTAGTATTTAGCTTCCTATGTATGTGTCATCCTTGTGACTATCTGGGATGTGCTCACCCTTTACTATTGTTATTTAGAATGATAAAAAAGAAGATAATTAAGGTAATGTATGCAAATGTTAAACTAGAAAATAAATTAATAGGCTATATCAGTTAAAAATGCGTTATAATTTCTGGGGCATAAAAATTTATTCTGTAGTAATGATTAGTTGACCTCTAAAGTCGCTTCATAAATTGAACTGCAGGTGGCAATAGTGTTCTTACTTTGGATTTTCTTTCATGCATAGGTTATGTCTCAGTAAATTGATGACACTAAATAATAATTACACTGAGCAGGATGCCTATTTAAAGTTCATTCTAGTTAAAAATTTACCCTTTTAGTGTTAACCTTAGTGCCTTTGCAAGACTGACCATCGCTAAACCCAATTTTATAGCTGACTTAATGGGTTTAGTCCAAATGGAGAAGCCCTCTCTCCTCATCCCGTCTCCTAATCCTTCAGATCAAGAAGCCTTTGGGTCTGCAGTCCTACTTATCTGAAGTGTGTCCTAGGGGCCGCAGTGGCTCTGGTTGCCTTCCCAGCGGAGCCCGGACCGAGTTAATCGTGTGCAAGTGAAAGCAAGAGAGGAGCATGTCAGTAATCCTGGAGGTTTATCAGCACCGCGCCTGGCCTGTCTGACCGGGAGATAGGACCGAAGAGCCCAGAGTGAAGCCAGGACACAACGGGCTAAAGACAGGAAATCATTTACTACAGTACACCAGTGACAAACCCACTGACCCTAAAACTCTGGAAGATTGGTTATCTGAAGAGAGGTCACCACTGAACTGAGCTGTAATTTAATCCAGACAATGCCGCTGATGAAGTTATTCACATAGGCCTAGTAGTCTTCGTCTTTATGTAGGGTACAATCAGGTTAGTTAAAGTGATTGTTTACTTCTGGTTCTAAAATAACGCAGTATTCAACATCACTTTAATAAGTAAAACGCAAAGAGTACTGCTTTATTCACAACTTGCACTGCTCCTACCATCACTTATGCTACTACACTGGAACAGCAAGAAATGCACAGAAGAATCAAATTTGTTAATACTTTTGATTTCTACAGTCAAAAGTTATTGTAACTGAATTAAATTTAAGATAAAAGAGAGGGTAGGATTTGTGTTTAGGCTTGCATAGAACATGTTTTTATGCATTCGTGCCTCAAGCATTAATGATATGACTATGAAAACCAAATTATTCCCTGTAATGCACATTCATTATTTATACGGCAAGCTATTGCAGCTGAGAAATTACCCTCTTGCCAATATTAACCTGAAATTGTGGTTGAAGGGGGAGGTTTTGATCAAAATAAGACATCAAATGCATTTAGAGCAGTAAAGGCAAGAGTTATATGCAATGATGCTAGATAATGCATGTTTTATGTGCAGATGGGTGTGGACAAAATCTCTACCCATCTGTTTGCTAGTTTGTCCAAAGGGATTTTAAAAAAAAAAGAGCACACATGGTTTAGATTCTAGAAAATGTCCTTTACTTGACAATCCATTTTAAGAAGAGGCAAAAAGTGTGATTAGGGTCATACATTTGAAATTATGTTAACATCATTTTTCATGGACAGTGTTCACATATTTTATATAATAATAATTGCACTTTATAATAGTAGGGATGCCAAAAAAGCCCAACAAGCAGGCTCAAATAAATAGAACAAGAACCAGTGCAGACACACAACCACTCAGTCATACAAATGCCACCCTCAGAGACAACAGAGCCCTAAAAACAAGTTACAGTAAATGATTCAAATGGCCTTAGCTTCAACGTGGCACTCAGCTTTACCTGGGAAGTACAGCACAGACAAACCTTTCATTAAACTGTAAACATCCACACAATCTCCCAGGAATTTCAAAGTGAACAAAAATACAACTCAAAATGCAAACATCTCCTGACCTGAATGCCATGGTGTTTGGTTATGGCGCAGTCTCCACATGCAGCGCTGCATAACTACATGAAATTGATTTACATTTTGTACTCTGGAAATGACTGCATGGCAAAAACTGTACTCTTTTTATGCAAAAGATCAAACTGTTTCCACAATAGAGCGGCTACTATATTTGCATTATAGTCTGCAAATGCGGGCATGGATAATAAGGGAATATTATCTCTGATTCTTTAGAAGTCACAGTAGAAGACAAAGGAACTAACGAACAAAGAGCTCAGATGGTAGTAAAAGGAATGTTCTCTAACAAATAAGGTTTTCTGTAAAAATATACAATATATTTACAAAACTGTGAAAAAAAACCTGAAAGTAAGAAATTACCTAACTGAACTGATCATCATGATTAACATCGTGATTTAACTTCACATCATGATTTTCCCATGTCGAGCTTAAAAGAAAGCCTAGTGTAGTCTACGCACGAACAAAAAAAGCATGTCTCATTCTCACAGACATCTAGAAAAAGTCTTTTTTTGTGGCAGCACTGCCTTATCTGTAGACAGGGAGTTGGATGTGGCTTTGCTGGTGGTGGTGCTCCAGCAGCAGAGGCATCCCCATGGCTTGGTACCCACGGCCCAGCATGCGCTCTTTGATGCAAGGAGGCTGAATCTCACTGATGAGGCACTCCAAAGACTGCAGGCTGCTGCTGAGCATAGCAGCATGGCACAGGCTAGATGTGGGCAGCCCTCCGGTCAGGTTTTGGTCCGCACTGTAGGCCTGCTGGCTGTGAGGATGGGGCTGCAGCGCTGGGTGCTGCGTTTGGTGATGATGGAGATGGTGGCATTTAGGATGGTGATTTGAAAGAGACAGGTCTCTTGGTCTGGCAGCGCATATACCCGTTGCCATCAATTGAGACTGATAATTATTGTCACTATTTGGAGTAGATGTTATATTGTTGTCCCAGAGAGTAGCAAAGTATGGGCCAGTAGAGAAATCCCCCTGCATGCAGTTCAAAGAGGAGGCGCTCCCCCTCTCCTGCACACTGGCAGGAGGCAGCCTGTACGACAGCTGAGTGGGGTAGGCCAATGACATGACACTTTCAGGAGACTGTCCAATGTGAGTCCCATTCCCAGCATTGTACATCCTCACTGCTCTCTGCTGATACTGCTGTGTTTGTTGTTGCTTGGGCTGCCACGATGACCTATAGTCCGCTTTGTCCAAGTACACAGCTTTGGCCATGTCTGCCGTCTGTGTGGGCAAGACAGCACCTGCATACGTCACCCCGCTCTGGGGCGCCACAGCAGCATTGGCCTGCACAGAAGGGCTGGCGCGGGCCTCCCCTCCCAGCTGTGGTGCCTCTCTGTGTGGGTTTCTGCTCATCTGCCTCATCAGGCTTTGAACTTGTGCCAACTCTGCCTGGGGGTGCCGGCTAGGATCCCCTGAGGCCACCCTGGTGCTAGAACACTGTGTGTCAGTGGGCACATCTGATGACTTACATGAGGTTGTGTGATAAGCTTTATGTCCATGTCTGTAGGTGTTACTCATAGCATTATTGTATGGTGCCACGGATGCCTGTCCATTTGAATGTTTAGTCCTTTTGCCGTCTGAGTTTTTCACTACTCCTTTGATAGTCACAGAGGCTTTGACTATGGCCAACAAACCCTGATAGCCTCCAGAGTATGGATAGGAGCTATAACCCTGTCCTGTAGTGTCCAAGCCATTGACAGTCTTGTTTAACTGTTTATGTTGTGGCACCCGCACTTCAGTTTGAAAGATTTTAATGGTCAATGGGCTCCTGGCGGTCTTTTGAGCAAAGGCATCCAACTCTGCTGGAGAGGGGTACCGTGACACCATGGGTGTAGGCTCTCCTGAAAAGTAAAAAAAACAAAAACATGTTTTTAGAATTTCTGTAATGAAAAAAAAAGCACTTAACACTTTTAACTTTTGACCATGATTAATTTCTCAACTGGGAAAGAAATTCTAAATTCACTTGAGCCTTCCTTCTTAAGCCTTCCTTTAGTGATCATCCTGTGAAGTTAATGTAAACTAAGTGTTCAAAAAGCAAAGCTGACCAAATAACACATAAGTGGGACAAGTAAATGGCAGCACCATTTAAACTATTAGCTGGCTGTTTAACTTCAAGCAATGGTCTGATTAAAATGGTGCATGTCAAGATTATTGAAATCCTTTCAAATACATTTAAATTAACATGAAGATGGTGAAAGTCATTGCTGGCAAAAGAACAAGACAGTAATCTGCTATAAAAAGGGCAGCAAAATCAAAACAACACACTTCATTTCAATTTCAATGACAAAACCAATTCCTGCTATGCTGGGAGGGCTCACTTGTCGTTCCCATCTCAAATTGATTTGGGAGTTCATTTCATTTCAGGTCTACAGTGAGCCTTAGACTGTGAAAATGACTCAATCTACAAGATCCACCTCATGAAGAAAATAAATTGGGTGTTTAAAAATGGAGGAGGAATGGGGATAAGGTAGAACCGTTCAATCCATGCAACAATCTCCCAAAGGAGCAAGTGCAGTGCCAGGAGCATGAATGCATTCTACAGAGAAATACAACAAAGCAAAAACACATCTTATTATGTAGCGCTGAGTAGAGCTGCTTTGGAAAACAACGACATCTGGGTTTGCCTAAGGAGTTGTTTATACTGTATACAACATCAAGATGTGAGCCCAATCCTCTGTGCTTTCTCATAATCTCACTGTGGAGAGAAGTAACCGGAAGAACCAGCTGCATGAATGATCTCTAACTTTTGGTTACACCTTAATAGGGAAAGAATTTGGAGCAAACATTGTCCTAAAATGTAAAAGGTAAATAACTAAACATACCCCTACAAAAATTCTACTTAAAAACAGGAAGAAAAAGACAAAATCAGATCTAAAACTGAACAGAAACTACAGACTGGGGTAAACTAAAACAGGATATAAAACTGTAATATAGAACCGTACCTGTATTAAAGTTTTGTTACTTCAAAGTATAGCACCAGTAGAATGTTGATTTACAGGCAATCACTAATGGTACCTGCACCACAATTTGAGAATCATTACATTATTGAACCAAAAATGTAGCCTCTATTTCTACTGTAAAATCCTGTTACTTAATCACCAAAGGAATAAATCTGTGTGGGTCCAATCTGCATCTGGCATTTTGGACGTTTTCTTTTGAGGCAAATGTCAGAGTTTGTGTGGTGCGACTGACGTGCGGTTCCACAAACACTTTGAATACTAACACGTCTTCACAGGGTGTCTGATATTGTTAGGCCAGAGATTAGAGCCCTGTCAGAGCCATGGAGACACAACACAGCTGCACAACCCACTGGGGCTGCCTTAATGTGGTACTATGGTAACCTCATTAGCAAATAGGCCTTTCCACGCTTTACATTCCTACATTTGTCATTTGCAAGATCACTACTGTGTGTGACGTGTGCAGAAAGAGCAACTGTTTTTTTAGCAAATGCAGAAATTTTGTGATAATAAAAAGCAAGATGTGAAAATGACCCAGCGAGCAGTAAACCGGCTTTAAATTACCAAACAGAGGTAATTGTTTCTGCCCTGTGAGTTTTTATCCCAATCAGAGGTGAACTGTGGTAGACCATGTCACTTGAAATGTATGAGTTATTCAATTCAACCTGACAGTAAAACAGCAACGGTTGGTGTATTATTTGTAAAAAGAAAACAAGGCTCAAAAAGTCATTTAAGACTCAACTTGAGCAATAAGAAGTTAAACACACATTTGCTAAGGAGAGGAGACAGGGTATTTGGGGTGGTTCCACTTGCCTCTTTGTTTATATTTTTATTCTGTATATATGTTTGTTGAATCCTGTGTTCTTGGTTAAAAAAAAAAAAGTATTTGAACACAGCTGGAGCATGGGCATGTTGATCCTATTTGGAGTTTAAATCGTTGTCAAGCTCAATATGACAGAGTTAATGTAAAATGTTTGGATTTACTTTTGTACTCAAGTACTGTACACAAGTTGTACTCCCGATATAAATGACATGTACAAGTTCAATAATAAAAAAAATTAAATTAACTAACTCAATGTAATGGTGACCACCAAAAGAGCATGATCAATAGTTTACATTTAAAGTGGGTCAAAAGTCACTTATATTCTAACACTATCCTCATAAATCCTACATCTTGACTTGCATTGTTTTTTAAAACTATATTGAGACAAAATAACTACAAAGAATTACAATCATTCTCACTTATCCATATTCATCTACAGTGGCTTTGATTCATGGTCTTCAAAGTGTGCAAAGTGAATTGTAAATGAGGCCGTTCCCACCTCGCATCTAAAAGCCAAGTTAACCATTTCCATAGTTTGAGCTTGAGAATATTACCAAGCTTTAATCAGCCTTTGGCGCCTTGAGCAGATAATATTCATCACGCTGCTCCTGGAGTAGGTTTGCATTAATATGGGCTTAATTTTTTGCACACAGCGGGCACATACATGGAAATAATGCAGACAAACAGTGTACACAAACCCAAAGTGGCTGGAAAGCTCATTAAAGCTTATCGTGCTGCTTACCAACGTGGGGATGCTGTTCCCCAGGGGACTGAGAAGAGATAAATTGGAGGATATAAATCAACTCAAAATTACACGACTTTTCCCTAACTTTGCTCCTATCTGTTTTACATCAGATAATATGAAAGGTTGTCATATGAAAAGCTGTGAAAGAGCTAGTGTTGTCACAAAACTAAAGTTAAAAACTCAGTTTTAATCTTAAGAATAAGGCTTGATACTCAATACCACAAAGATAGACACTATCAAAACACTTCTTTAAACAACTGAACGTAACTATTTAACCAAAGAAATAACAGGTCTTACACTAGTTCTGACATATCGATACTTGTTGAAATGAGGATCTAGTTTGAATCGTTTGAAAAGTATCCATTAGTTTCTGTATATTGATTTTGACAACCCTAATACATGTAACATTAAATATCTTGTTTTTTTCACATTTGAAAAGAGAAGGAGTAGGAAATAATCAGGAACCGGAGGCATAAAATATAGTAGCAAAAACAAACATGGGACTGTTGACATGACAACCAGGAAATGGCAACCCAGCTCTGTCAGGTAAAGAGAAGAGCGGAGATAATTAGCAGTCTGACCTTAAACACTTAATCACCCTGAACCTGCACATAGCACACCGCTTCACTCTGTTGCCTGAGAGCCACGGCCAAATGGCACTGAATACACCATTAGTCGTGTTTGCAACAACCTTGACTGGTCTAGCACTTTGTATTTACTGAGTCTTTAGCAAAGAGTAATGAGTTACATTTTGCTTGAATAATTTTGGGAATAAAACACATTTTTAAACAGTGGTTCAACTATCTATTATTATGTTATCTATATGTGTGTAAGTTTAGGTGGTGAAAAATGAGAACTTGGTTTACTATATTTGAACTTTATTGTTATGGAGTAATGTGTTTGTAAATTAGATGTTACTTCTAAATACTTCATCTCAAGCAAATAATTGGATAGCTTGTTTTCTTCTACCCATTTGGTATCATTTTGAAAGAGAAGTACTTTTTTATGGCTACCTACTTGCACTCTTTATTACATCCTCCCTCTATTACAGATGGAGATTGATTCTAGATGACAAGGCTTGCTCTTACTTTTTCCACTTCCTAATGACACTGCTATTTGGTGAGTCCTGATTGATAGATTTAATGATCCCAATAGTCGGCCTCAAAATGTGCTCCCGGTTGGAAGAGGCGGTCCACATTAAACATGCTGTTGAGGCGTTGTGGCACCCCGCTGAGTCAAACTGGCACGCTTTCACAGGAAACACCTAATCCTCATTTCCTGCTTCCAGCCAGGAGACACGCTCGCAAAGAAAACAGCGGGTGGCTCTGGTCCATCATAAACCCGTAGTCACCAATAGCGCTGTTTGGTTTGTGTGCGGTTGTGTCCATGCATGCATCAGGGCTTAAAAAGGAAGGCTTATACAGTGGCTTTGAGATAATTGGGGAATAATAGCCATCTTATTTACCATGTTGCCTCAAATATATGGCCTTTCCATACACAGGTCCCACCCCCATGCATTCCCACTGAGTGTTTTCTGTCACTTTAACTGCCTAATCTTTTCCCCGTGGCCATACTCCCAGCCATTTCTTCCCAGATTAGAGCAGAAACCTCATTGTGTTTTAGCAGTTGGAGCTAATCACTAATTTATGAGCAAAACAACCCCAGGGGCAGGTCTGAAAACAGAAGTTGAACCCGAACATTGCCTTTCCCTAAGCCTCCAGCTTTCAATGGATGCATACCCCCCAGGGCCAAAATAAGGAACGCATTACAGTGACCGCTAGATAGGATTCTCTGGAGATAAACTTTATTTCATAAATTATGCCTGCTCATTTCCATACATGTGTGCTGCGTTGCCAGGCTTCAGGCTTGTATGGCTTTGATGTAGTGCCGAAACTTATGGGACGCACTTGGAGATAACAGATTTTGCATGTCAAATCCTGAGCAGCAGCGTGGAGTTCCGAGCTGGCAGCTAATTACAGGCCAGCGCCTCTTTGCCTGCCTAAATACTTGTTTACCACACCAATAATCCTGATATTTAAAATGCTCCAGCCTACCTTAAAATTTAGGGACGGCGAGGCACAGCACTTTCAAGACACATTAAAAACCTATGTCTCGGGTTACCATGACAACCTCCTCTAAGTACCCTGTTGGCCCAATAAGCCCAGTCATTAGAACCATGTAATTAATTGGCCCTGCCTCCATTCATCTATGGGAGACAAGCTTCTGTACTGACTGTCCACTGCTTAGCAGCACGAACCTCATTCAACCAGACACACACACACAGTATTCTTAACAGCAAAACAGAATGTTCATTTTATTCAAACATAATGAACAGAAATCTAATTAGCGATGCATACTGTACTGACTCAACAAATCCTGACCAAATGAGTACATTTCATAATCATTTTGATTAGCTCTAAAATCAGTTTTAAACAGTAAACTGTATGTAAATGATATCGCTAAAGATGCAGTGCTGAAGATGATGCTAAAATGGAGTAACCAAAGTGACATCCCACACAGCAGCGCATCAAGTCTCTGCTGCCGACCATCGACACTATGACAGAAGACTAAAACCAGGTCCTTCCCTTTCCCCTCTCCCCCAGTCACCAGTGTGTCCAGAGAAGTGCTGATGAACAGAGTAACCTCAGGGTGGAACACTACACTTAGCCGTGTGTACTGGAAGAGGCTCTTTCTGTACTTCGCACCCATGTCACTCTTCATTGGTGTCTGTGCCGCTTGCACCAGTTTGGGCAAAGTTTTCTCCTCTCAGAGCCGGCTCGGGCATGGGCCAATAGCGTGGGAAAAAAGCATCTCCAATCTGTGCCTTCAAGCTCAAGACGAGCACAGCTCTCATTCACTCATAATTCCTCACTCATTTCACCAAAATCTTTTCAATGACTTTCTGTGGCTAAGAGCTTTCTCATCCATTGCCTTCCATTTATTGGTATCTAAAAATGGAAATGGCTTTCAAAAGCACAGCAGAATCTAAAGACTGTCCCAATTTAACTCAGCCCAACAGCGATGAGTTTAATGAAGGGGCTTGGGCCACACACACTGAGCTCTCCTCAGTCGATTCCCTGTGGTTTGTGTGAAACGTGAGGCTGAAGCTGCAGGGTGCTGCACCAACCACAGTCGCTCAACACTAAACCCAGGGGGGCGGGCCCTGCAGGTAAACAGGATGTGAAGTACACCCCTGGTTACAGTGTGCCTCGGGCATACTGGCTCCTTCTGTTCCAGCGTTTAGCAGACAATCGCTCCACTGATTCCCAATTAATATTTAATAACATAGAGACAAAGAGCTATTTCACTGCAGGAGCAAAATGAAGGCAAAGAAGAGTTCACTTTTTTATAAGTGAATAAAAACAGATCATGTGGGGGGTAAAATATAGAACGGCTCCAACACTCCAAATAGCACAAAGCAGTCCCAACAGTAAATATGATGAGTGACAGGGTATTAGGACACATTAGGAACTCCCTATAAATAGCAATAAAACATATCAGTGCCATCAACAAGTGATACTTCTTGATTTATAGCATATACTGTATAATTGCTGACAAAGTTTTTGCATTTGACTTACAGATTAATGCTTCACATAGTGTTAGCCTGAACCATTTTCTGACAGTAATTTGTGCAGAGTGAAATAGGACCCATTTCAGTGTCTGCAATACACCTGTCTGTAGAGCCCCGATGCATTCATGACTCTCAATGATACGTGGTCTAGAGACCACATGCCCAGATTTAGCCACATTCCCTGTGACAGGAAGCCTAACCAGCAGCAGTTAGTCCAAACACCTGCGAGCATTAGGAGGAGTCAGGTTAATGTGAGCACAGCTGTCCCTGAAAGCTGACAATTAGGGACCATTATATATGTTCATGTGGCGCCTCGAAAAGTGTGAAATCTGCAGGCTCTATACCCAGTGGACAATGGTAAGCCTTCCCAAATATTGTATCATATGGCACTGGCAGGACTGTGACTGTGCAAATGCCAAATCACTATATTTATGAGCCCATTATCTGAAAATACACCGCAGGAAAACACATTGTAAATTGAGTGGTGAAAAACACTCATTCAAACCACAGCACAAAAACGTGGTAATTTAAATAAAGACCAACCTCAATCTGCATTTGTATAGAATTTAATCCACTCACATGAGAAACAGTTTACTCCCACTCTGCAGCTCTTCAGTCAGTACACAAAGGGCAACTAACATGAATATCCCGATGAATATTACTTAATGTCAAAAAAGGCAGCCAGTAACATACTATGGACAAGTAGATTCTGTCATAGTCGTAGTTCATTCAGCCAATTGAGGATCAGTGGTGAAAATCTCTAAAAACCTTAATGACATTGGCACAGAGATGATTGATGCAAAGAGAAGCTCACCTTTTGAGATGCCAGGCTGTAGGTGTGGCGCTGGCAGTATGAGTGGAGGTGCCGAAGCCATGACACTTTTGGTCGAGCAACTGAGATGCTGTGAGGGGAAGTTCTGTCGTCTTTGGATACAGGCCAGCATGGTAGATGTATACGGCTGTACACAGCCTCAAAGTACCTGCTGGATAAACGAACAAAACATACATCAGTATGGCAAGTGGATAGCAATGAACACTTTAGTTCAATGAAAAGAATAAAGTACATGTTAAGCAGCTGAGCGTGGTTCATATCAGTCACTACGTTTACATGCACAAAGCATTGTGACTACCCCCTTTATATATTTCTCTAATAAGCACCAGATCACTTGCATTTGTACATCACAGTAGTGAGCACGTACAAGAACTCCTCTTAGCGTCTAACAAAGTAATATCACTTACTGATGACTTGTCTCGTCCCACTGTCTACTTGTTCTGATGGCTCTTTCCTGTTTCCAGTTGCTTCTTTGGCTTTGATCACACAAATAAGTTTGTGCCTTCTTTAGCCTCGGGCTGTGTGTTTCAATTTGTAAACAGCCTTGGGATATTCCATGTATTTATGAGGCTATTGATCAGAGTAGAAACTCACTATCAGAGAATATTTTGTGCTATGGTTAGTGTGATGAGGGTAACGATACTTTACAGCTCACACAGCTGTGCAGCCACTTCCTCATCTCACATGAAGGGAATATTTCATTAGCAATCACATTTGACATTCTCTTTGATTATCTGAAGGCGTCAGCAGATGTGAATGCCAGCACACGGTTCATGTATTATACACCTGACATTACAGTGTATCAGGTAGAAATACTGCAGTATTGCAGTATTTGTCCTATTTCAAGTAAAGAGCTGTTTGTGTCTAAACACAGGCAGCTTTTACATTTGTGTGCCCCTGAAGGGCAGAGGACAGTTATTTGAGTCAAACAGAGGCGTGTTCACAAAGAAGCTGCAGGAGGATGATTAGCCTCACCCTGAAGGCAGAAGAGAGCATACATTTTCCTCAGGTGTCTCTCCCCTCCACCACTCAACATCTGTCCCTTGATGACAAGCCCACTTCAAACTGCTCAATGCAAGCTGTCTCATCAGAACACACATGTGAGGAACTAAAAGCCCTGCTACGGTCACATTCCATTTGGAAAATAATGGCAATTTCAGAACAAGCCCTCCATTACCGCACACTGGTCAGGAGGCAGGCTAATGCACAAAGACCACAAATGGAGAAAAAAGGTATCTCCTGGGAAATCCCTTTGAATAACAGAAAATGAGACAGGAATTATATGTAGATGAATGAAATAGGTCAAGAAGGGCATTACTATTCAACTAGTGGCTTACAGCTGGAAGGGGAAAACTTTAATAGAGAGCAGACAGTTATTATACAGTGAATAAAGAGCAGTAAAGTACCATGGAGCCTACAATGATCCTGCTATATCTACATAGCCTCTCAAATGTATTAACAGTGGAATAAGAAAGATCAACGTTTTGGCCTATTAAAACATTCAATAATGTATAAGATAAAAATAGTGTTGTCACCATAGCCAACAAAAAGTCAATCTTGATTTCAATACTAAGCAAGAGTATTTCTATAAGACAATGTTATTTTTATCAATATAGAAAGTCACTTTTTTTCACAAAACAAAAAGTGGTGATATTCAAAATTCACTAATCTAAAATCAACATAAGAGGGGTTTTTTTTTTTTACACACTTCTTTACGCAACCTTCACAGCTGCACTTGTCTCCATCAAGGACAAGCTAAAGAGACACAGGAGGTCATAACGTTGGGGCTGTTAATGCGTCTAATCCTGTTCACTTTGGGCCACGTCCATGCAGCAGATAATCAGCGTTATGAAGTCCGCTGTGGGCCTTCCAAAAAGATAAGTCAGCTTTCAGTCCATCTACTGTCCCCCATGGTTCCCTGATAAGGCTGTTTTTGGCAGTAAGACAAACAGACTTTTTCAATGTCTTTCCTTCTGTGTTGACACAAGAGGTTTAAAAATGCTCTTTCTAATGCATCCACTGTCCTACGATTACCACAGAAGTGTTTGGAGAAGATAAGAGGGTCGGTTAAAGAGTCGCAAAACTAATGATAAAAAAAAACACACAACAGACAAGTTCCTTGGGTAAACAAGCAGAAACGTTTTACAAAACATACTCTGGTTTATTGAAAAGATCCTGACAAGCCCCTTCCCCGAGGTAATAGAAACAGATTATTTGTAAACTTTTTAGTATCCGTTTTGTCATGTTTTTATGGAAAATTATTAATTTAATAAGTGTCAAACCAAGTCTAAGGTTTTTTGCAGCACTCCGTGGAGATGTAATTGAATAAATGCAAGATAAATAAGTTTAATTCCAGACTGTGGGACCTTACAGGCAAAATAACAAGTGTTATATTGCTCAGTTAAAAAGTCACTCTTCCTGTTAGCAGGGTCATCTCTCCACAGATCAGACTTGTAACTCAGCCCATTGGTGTCACAACTTTGTCTCCCTGGATATTGATGAAATTAATGTTACACATACCAAGAATATCATCTCCATAGAGACAAGCAGGTGACGGACCCTCTACCAGAAATTTACACACAGCACCTTTAACAAACTGGTAATATAAAATAAAATGCACCACACTTTCTACCTCTCCGACTGTTCAAAGCTTCAAAGCAGACGGAGAATATCCATCAGGAGAAGGTGACATTAATATAGATGGATTCACCGTATCATTCTGACCTTCTGAGGCAATTTGACAAGAACCCGCCTCTCCTCCAAAATTTCCACCCTTCCAGAAATAAAGTACAATCTAAACATGCCCACTACCTCTCCCTCTCTCACCATCTCACTCTGCTGTTAATTCTCCTCAGATTCCTCAGTTAATAATTAGATGATAATGAAAAAGGTTTAGGAAGAGCACCCTTTCCACTCTGCGTCTGTGGGGGGATTAGCATGTGAGGCCTATGCTAATGCCCTCTTTTCCTCCCTCAACTGCACTCAAAATTCATCTGTGCAACGGGCAGAGTGCACAAAAAAAGGACAGAATGATTCAGAAAGGTTAATTTGGGGAGAAATTAATGATTAACACAGAGCATGGGGTCATTATGTGAGTGGTAATACGCTGGTTCTCCTTGAATGAAAACGATGTGTACTGTGAATAACAATGCATTACAGCTATAATTAACTGTATATTATGGATGGCTGGGACAATGCAGTCAGAGGTAGCACTGCAGGAAGCTGTCTTATAGTAATGGAGACTAGACAAGTAAAGTCTGACGTACAGACAGCAGTCCAGCCGCAGCTGCCAGTTTCAACTCTATACACACTCACAATGATCCCCCCTAGCCCCCCTCATACATTTTTAATAGAATCTATTACTTCTGGATTAGCAGATAAGAGCTGCCCTGGTTAAATTCTGTAATAGTTTGCATAATTGGTATCAGAGGCGCGTATAAGAGAGATTCAGATTTTTCTTTTCGCCTTCTGTGCACTGACGGAATAAAAGAGGATACAAAGGTTCACAAACCAAACATCCCACAGCCACTTCAGTCCAACACTTAATGCCCAGGGGCCGATAACAATGAGCCTCATTTCCATTGAGATTAGCCCCATGTAAAAAGGTATTACAACACAGTTAAAGGGGCTTTCTTATATGATTTATGCAAGATGCAGATTCATGGCAGTACAATGGCTAGGCAATATTCTGACAGATGTCCACAGCATTCAGATGGATGTAAATCATGCAGCGCTAATGGTTGGGGTGTTGAAGAAAATATTAATATTTTGCCTTCTCAAGCACAAAATTTGAATGCTCTGGTGTGATGAATAGGTGATGATGAAGGTATGGCAGAAAGAGGTGCGAGGGTGACAGAATTGAGAAATAACAGATTTTCTGATTATATAATGGGTGGTTTAGGGGACACATTAAAGAACCCATCTGAATGCATTCTTAAACTACTGAAGGTTTTTAATTCAATTTCAAGATAAATATTTTTCACATCTGGTCAGGAATGTACACAAACCAGCAGAGATTCGGACAATTCTAATGACAAATGGCTAAATTAAGTCCTATCATCAAGGGAAGTCAGCAATTTACAGGCCAGACTCAGATCTGTTCTCAAAGATGGGCTGATATCAAGGCAAACGGATGCAGCAGGGGCAAGGTCATGGGGTAAATGCTACAGCCCAGATTTAGAGAGTAAACACGGGAGCTTTATCTAATCAGTATCCCAGTGCACTGCACACATCAATAACCGATGCAAGAACTAAACTGTTGTCCAGTCTAACCCTACAACATCGGTTAGAAAGTTTTCAAAGTTTTCAATGTTTACAGAGTCTGACATCATCAACAACAAGGAGCTGAGTAGCAGTGAATTATACTGTGTGAGGTCTACTATTCTAAACTGGGCTGATTTATGGTTTTTATCATGGTAGTGTGGTGTTCTGTGTAAATAGCCATTTTGTTTTAACTGTGCACTCAACAGTGTTAGCTGCAACTGGTTCAACAACTAAGCTATTTATTCAGCTAATTGGCACCCAAGGATTTGTGCCAGACTTTGGCTGCAATGACTAATCTCATGACAGAATTTGCATACATGGAAATGTCACATGTACTATAGATGTCCTCCATCATTGTCCCGCCTACCCATTGTCGATTGTGTGGCAAAGGAGTGGTAATGTTACAGCCTGCTTTTAGCATTCAAAGACCATGTGCAAATAAATAAAGCTGAGATAAGTAATTGTGAACAAAGTTTTTTTTTTAAATCCCGTGAAAAAAATTATACAATGTAAACAAACTAGGGAGGATCAATCATTTCTTGCATTCAGTAACCTAATGATATAGTTTCTGCTACACAAGCTAAAAAAATAAAAAATAAAAATAAAACAATAAAAATAAAAAATAAAACATCAAAATTTTCTCCAAATATTTGATGTATGGACCCTCTGAGGATGCCCTCACCACTCTGTTTAAGTCAAACAATGATACATCACTTGCAATTTGCTGTAGTTAATCATTAATTTAAAATAATGACCAGATGCAATCATGTAGACAAAATAAAGATTACAGGAGTTCCCAATCACACAGGGGGTCTGTGTCCCCTCCCCACTGACCCCCAGAGGCCCAGTCCTTAACCTTCCACCCTCCACCCCCATCCTCATCCCATTACTACGAATAGACCAATTAGACAGATTTCAAAAGACGCCAAGCTACCCATAATTACACATGACGTCCCCTGTAGTCGATAAATGCACAATAGAAACCAAGCTACTGACATATTGCAGACAGACAAACTGTATACTTCTCCTAAGTAGTTTCAGCTAATCCTACCGTCTTTATGCATAAGTCTCAATGTCAGCTATAACAGGCGCTGAAGTGCTCCCACATAGATGACATGGCAAAAAATACATGACCTCAATCAGTCCTTGCACTGGCCTGAGTAATAATGATCGGGGAAAAGGTCATTCTCATGGTGAGCTCAATCCTTCATCTGGTAATTTAGTATAGGCCCGGAGATTGAGCAAGGCCGGGCAGACTTCACAATAAATCAGAGCTGGGTTACTTTAGGGAGAAAGCAAAGAGAAGTGAGCAGCCAAATGACAAATTCCTTCTCTTCACAGATGTGGAATTACTGCTGGGGTGTGATGTGAGATCAGAAGGGAAAAGCCCACGGGATACCTGTGCTCCGACTCTTCATAATATGACTCCATTTACAAGCTCTGGAGAGGTTCAAATATGACTACCCAAACAGAGAAATTGTATTATGTTGCCTAGAATGGGTTTCATGTCAGGCTGCAAGCTATAAGAAATCATGTGATTACTGTATTATATAGCAATCACAACATAACAAGATTATTTGTGTTTACAATAGCCACAAAATAAGGATACATTTGAAACAGGAAGCACAAACCGTATCAAACCTATACATAAAATTATATGCAAATCATGGCAGATTTATAGGGTCACATGGGAAAAGATTTACGATTGAACCACTCCCTGTAAAAATAAAGAAATAAATGAAACCAAACAAGAAGACATGACCAGATTAGTTTCACTATGTTAATTGGTTCTTATAGCTCTTTTTGTTGCACATTTTGCTTCCTGTCAAATTGAATGCTGCCCATATTGCACTACAATAAAATTCCAATATATTGTGAACCTTTGCTCCAGATAAGTAGCTCTTGCACCAATGCCTGGTCCCTTAATTTTACAGCTGAACTGGGTTCGCTAACCTTCTCATTAATTTTAATCACCAAAATGGCCATAAAACAGGGCCAGTCGGAAGAGCATGATCCATAGCACAGGCTTATTTGAAATTAAAGCCTTTCTATCATACGTTGTGAGTAATGGGATTCTGTGTGCCTGATGCTTTGGGGTACTTTCTGTTCTCTACTGCCCTGCTGTTGATTGATTGGTGTTAATTTTGGAATGTCAACATCACACATACTGTATCTCTTTTAGCAGTGGATAAGTCATTATTGTTATAAATCACAAACAGGCACATTCAAAAACATGACACTGTGCCATTTCTAAACCGGGGGCATTTCCCTTGTGCCTCAATATAAAGCTTATCCCAGGGGGTTGACTTATTTTCCACACAAAATATAGCACACAAGAAGGAAAGAGGATAATAAACAGCAAATTGCAGGCTTTTTCTCTTCTGCCTCTGGTGGAAAGCTGTGACATCCCATCTCTCTGGATAATAAAGGATCTGGCACAAGCAGGAAAAAAGGCTTGCAGGGTAGAATTTCACACCTGGCCAATAATCTATAGGGCCCTCTGCAGCGGCTATAACCTTCAACCTCGGCTGCCACCGGTGCAGTGAGGTGCAATGATCCCTCCTCCGGCTTCCAGACAATAGCAGTGGAAACCTTCAGAGACAGCTCTCAATGACCAATAATATACTTCAAAGTACTTCCTGGATTCGCAGACATTCAGACGTGGAAAAGAGGCTTTCACATCGTCCAGGGCAGACTGATGAGAATGGATATTGCATGGTTACACTTCAGAGAGGAAGGAAAAACTTGAAACGAACCCAGTCCTCATCCAAAGAAGAAATTATCTTATGTGAATGTGAAACTAGTGATGACACGGCCTTTAGTATGTGGACAAGCCCATGTTAAAAATCCACAGTAGTCAAAAGAGTTGGCACTCTGCCCTGAATCTAACTAATGATGACATACGGCCTATCCCATATTAGGACAGGCCCAGGCTAAAAAATCCACCATAGCAATAACAGTACAGGGCCAGACAGGTGCGCACTGGGAACCTAACTACAGATAAATGAGGGCAAACACTGGACAATCTAAACATCTCAATCTAACCAAATTCACTTACACACTGCATCCACCCACAACATTCTTTGCTCTTCAATTCAAGAGCAAAGAAAAATGCCAACACAAGCAAATTTAGACGAATCACAAAGTGCACGCAATATTAAGATATTAAAACTACTAAATGCATATATCTTACGTAGTTTTAGCTTATCATAAGGCTTGTTTATCTTTGGTTCGCCACGGCTGATTGGTCGCTCTCCAGTTCGGAAGGCGTACTTCCTGTGCTCTGTTTTCCCAATGCGTACAGTTTGGCTCCGGAGAAATATCCATGGATGGGACGAGATTCTTTTCACTCCACTTCCTCTACATGTTCAAGACCTCGACTGGAATTTTGGTTTGGGGCGACGCTGTGTCCCGTCTTTTTGCAGCCTCTCAGCTGGCGAGCTGCTCGTGTGCCACAGGAGAGTGATGTCGGAATGGAAATGAGTCTTCGGCTCCTCTGTACTGTTGAAACCGGCTCCGGGCCAATCAATCAAAGCCTCATTTGAATATTCCCACGGCTTGACCAATCATAGCGCAGAGGAGGCGGACGCTCCTGTGACGTCCTGGCACTCAGAGTAAGCACGTTGCTGTAGAAAAAAATACTTAAAAGGAAAGGGCGATTTATTGGTCTCCAACAAAGATTTATCTTGCAACGCAAATTTGTCTCTACTGATAGGATTTCGGCCTATCAGAAAGGTAATTATCCAAAAATAAAAGAGGCTTTATAATTGACATAGTATACAAAAGAGTGGATTAGGCAAATGTTGGGTTACTTCAATAGTAGACTACTTAGCCTACATCATGTATTATAAACCCAAACAGCCATGGCTTCAACATGGGACGTAATGGGCTACTAAAGATGTGTGTATATATATATAAATATATAAATATATAAATATATAAATATATAAATATATAAATATATATATATATATATATATATATATATATATATATATATATATATATGTGTGTGTTTATATATATTTATTTATTTATTTATTTATTTATTTATTTATTTATATTTATATATATATAGACACACACAGAGGGAGAGAGAGAGAGAGCGACTTGAGTTTCATTCTTATTCAATCGCTTTAGTAACCCATACACTGTAAGTTGCTCAAGCTATTGTTGTCACTTGTTTTTATAAGCTATTGTGAAAATTATCAGGATACCTATACAATAATAACCAAGAAAGCATTCAGAATAATTGCTCTTTTATATCCTGATATGAATTTTTTCTTGGCTTTATAAAAGCCCTGTGTCTTTAGCCTTCTGGGTCATGAGGTGTGTGATGAGGTGAGATGACAGCCAAGCTGGGCAGTCAGTCATCCAGCCTAAATTTAATAATAGTTTTTTCGTGGCTGAAATGAGCATGTGGGGCATCTAATGGCATCTCTGCATGGGGGCAATGTACCTGTGCATGCTTTCTATTAAAGTTGTTTCCTTGATGTTGGACCTGGCCTAAATGTTCAGACATTGTAGCCTGCAATATACATCCACCTGGGACCTTGTATAATTTAACACTAATGAAAATGCAATGCACTGTTAATTGTACCAGAGTAAAACTTGAAATTGTCCTGCATAGCACTGTAATGAACAGCTTACAGCAGGACTCCAAGCCGAAAGCTCACTGTCACTGAGATAAGAATATCAAATTGTTTCTTGACAGCTTTCAGAGTGTCATTTTTCAGAATGAATGGGGCCTGCAGATGGCAAATGAGGTTACCATGCCAACTGATGTCTCTATATTGAACAGAAGACATAGGCCCAGTTGCAGACGAATTGTTCTATGTAATCATATAATATTGTGATGAGTGCTAAATCAACACATGCTCTCTTGACTGAATTTGCATACTTCTTAACATTCCAAATTTTCTATTTTTTTCATTAGGCTTTACTTATTGTGGAAGGGCATGACTAAGTAATAACGCTGTGCATAAAAAAAATAACTATTATAAATCAATGGTCTGAAATGAAGGATTCTAATGAAACAATATGAAAAATATAAGGTTTCATCATAGAAGAAATAATTGAATAGTTTAAGTTATTTCTTCTATCTTGTTTCATTAGTGGGTCAGATATACATATAAATGTAACCTTTTTTTTTTTTGCTCTTCTTGTTTTCATCATGTCTAAGGCTAGGCTATGTCTTGCTCCTCCTTAGACCTCCTCAAACCAGAGTGATCCTGTCCGTGACAGTAATAAAGAGCTCCATCTGCGCCTGGCAGGCTGAAGCAAATGAACCAATTAAGGTCTGCTCAAGTCTCCTCTTTCACCTATTGGCAATGGCGGCCGTCATCTCCATCATGATGAAAAGAAAAGAGTACAAGGGTAATTAAACCACCAGGGGCCAGGGGGCAAACCTAATAACTCTGTGTTACAAGGCTTTAAGGGAGAGCTGCTTCAGGTTGCACATAAGCTAAAGCATGTTAATGGTGAAGAGTAACAGTGAAGCCAGTGACACTTTGCAGACTCCACAGAGAAATTAACTTGAGGACAAATATATGAATTGCTTAGAAAGAAAGAAGAAAGCAATCTATGGATTTATCTTCCACAGTGATCAACAATGTCACAAAGCCAGAGTTGAGCTGACTCTTGTGTACAAGAATAATTCTGCTGCCCTCTGCTGGTTTTGCGCTTCCAGCTGAGCAGTCAATGAACAGGAGAGACTGCTACTTCTGTGCAGGTAATTGGAAGATTACAAAATGCAGCATAGCCATAGGCATAGGCTTATAGTCTAGTTTTTGAACGGCATCTACGTGCTAACATGGGCTACATGTTCAAGAACATCTATAAACTAAACACTTATGACAAAAAGCAACATTTTAAGCTTCACTGTTTCCCTTTGCCAGCAACACTTGCTCTTTCTAGCTACATGAAAATGTGATTTCTGTCTAAAGTTTGGTTGTGTTATGATCATAGACTATCACACGCCACTGTCTCCTCCTCCTCTGTTCCTACGGCAACGGACCGAGGCTTCCTCCTGGAGGATTATGGGAAAAATGTGCCACCGATACGGAGGGATTTTTGAAACATTTTCTAAAATGCCAAGATAAAACTCGCAAAGCAATTGTTTTTTACGACAATTTTCCACAGGTTTCATTTCGGTGCGACTCGTAGATAACCAATTCACATTTTTTTAACAGTCAAATTGTGTCTTTTTGCAAGACTGGCTAGGTAAGCTAGCTCATGCTAAACGCAAAATGGTAGAATTTATTTAAATTAAAGTTAACCTCCGTGTTATATAATATATCGTACATGCTTATAACCGTTTGTTATTCTTATGCCATTTGTTTTGTTTTAGCTAACTTCTTTGTTTTATATTACGTATTTCTTCTTCTAGGATAGTGTCAACAATGGATTTCGGTTCCGTTAAATCACTTTAGTAAAAATCAAATGGGAAAACGCATGCTGTTGTGAAAAAATGGAGCTGAAGCTAGAGGTTGTTTTGACTTCGAGCATCAAACGCAAGAAACCATGGCCAAGGTTCTGTTGGCTCGGACAGGTAAAACCATGAAACGCTGACTGATTTATTGAGTTATTGCAGCCACCATATAAACCAACCATGTGTTCTGGTTCAGGAAAAGGAGTCTGTGTTCCTATTAGATGACAAACGGATAAGTGAGATTAACATGGTTTCTGGACGCACCAAGAAAAGAACTCCTAAACTCCATCCACTGCTCAACAATGTAGTGACAATGAGTTCAGCAAGCAATGGTTTGTTTGTTTGTTACTATGAACATTATCAACCTCTCAACGCTATCATATCATATACATTGATTGTTCTGATTCAGGTATGTGGCTTTGTGGACTCCTAAAAACTGGAAAAATATTTATGTGGAGTAAGGATAAAGACCTTCTAAAAACTACCAAAACTGTGCCTGAAGTTGCTGATTTCATATCTAGTGCCCAAGGTTTGCTTTGTAGCCTCAATCTGAGTTCACTTTGCCCTTTGTTGCATTTAGCACATTAGTAGTGTTTTTTTTCTTTGTCATAGGAAGTGCGTCGAGACTGTCTGTCCAGGTTTCTGGGGATGGCATGCGTGTGTTGCTTGTAGCTGTAACAGGGCATGTATTCCTCTGGCAGTGTACGGATGTCAGAGATTTAATAAGTGTCAGAGATTGCACAGTAAGTGGAAACTGGACCCAAATACAGTCCTCTAATGACACAATGATGCCAACTTTACAAGACAAAGAAGCCTATGTGCACACACTATTTATTAAAACAGAGGTTTGTATGAAAATAATACAGTTAACACTATTGTATTGTTCCTTTTTTAACCTAATACTTTTATATCATTACTACTTACAGGCTTTGGGTGATGTAGGTTTATCCACCTTTGTGTTTACATCTGGAAACAAGCTAATTATATCTAGTCTCAAAATTATGTGGGGTGAGAATCAGGAGAAAATTGGGTATGTACGTATGCAAATATGTTTGTATCTTTCTATCTTTCTTTCTTTTAAAATTGCATGTTTTTTCAGGCCAGTCAACTACGGTATAAAATGGGCCACCACGACTTTCCTGATGTCAAGTCTCAAACCTCCCTGCCAACCTGTGAAGTCCAGAGGTGCTTTAGTGTCAGCTCTTTCACCTGATGGCCAACTCCTAGCTGTTGTTTTAAACCAGAGACAGCCACAGGTTATCTGAAAATCATATTTTGTTTATTTTTATGTATTTAGCTTAGCTTTCAACCTACAGTACGTATCTTCAGATTTAAAAAATAAATGTGTTTTTGTTTGTTTAGGCTACACAAGTCCTTTTTGTCAACACTGTTAATTTTGTGTCTGTGTCAAGAAGCCTTGGAGGTTGTGGAAGTAAGAAAATTGATATTCCATCAAAATATATAAGGTATACAATGACAAATGCAATATATGCTCTATATTAAGAATGCCATGTACTATGGTTGTATATGATGTTCTTCAACAGTATGTATGTTTGTTTAGATCATACTGGGTAGGATGTGTGAGCTGGTCTGCTGGTGGTCTCCTTCTGGCTTGTGTTTTGAAAAGAGGTTCCCTTTTAATGTTGACACGCCTTGGAGGGCTTTTGACTTTATCAACCTCTGGCTGCAACATTGATTTTGGACCTGCACATTTCCTTCCTTTGCACCCATTAGTCACTTACAGGTAAATTGGAATTTCTTTTAACAAATTCAACATAGATATGATTGTGTTTTATATATTTCTATTTCATTATATGGCCTTTTTTTCACAGGCCTCCATCAACCGCTGGCAAAGGAGAGGCATCTTTGTCCAGCTCAAGTTTGTCTGTGCGAGATGTGATGAGGCAGCGGTACTCAGTGACCTGGCATCCACAGCTTTTTTACTTTATTGTATCTGATGGCTACATGGCAACAGTTGTAAGAGTGCTTGACAAGATTTCACCTGCTCTGCTGCTGAAAACTCTACTGAAGGACACTACTACAGAGCTTGAGAAGGCCACTCAGTTACTGCAAAATTCACAGGTGTTATAATCTTATGTTAGACATAAATTTAAACCTTTCTTCTTTCTCAGATTCCAATTGCCTTTAAATCTGTTGCTTTATTTGTACTTGCAGGGCTTTCATTGATTCCTTTTAATACTTCCAATTATTGCTGTTGCAGAACCATATGAAGATGTGGTTGGATGCCGTTTCAACTTTTAATATGGAAAAGAACCTTCTGGACTTAGCTCCAACCTACAGGCCTGACACCATGATAACTTCTGCAGATGGAACCACATTGCCCTTCTTCTTGCAAGATCAAGGAACAATGGGAACCCCCCGTGAGATTCTAGAAACAGTGCAGGTTAGTAAAAAAGTAGATCATAACATTTAAATTTAAAAAATCAAAGTAAAAATAAATTGTAATGACCATCTTGACAACATTGTTTTCCCAGACGTTGTTTGAAGATGATTCTGACATGGATGGGGTTCCGGTTGGTGCCCAGGTTGAGGAGGGTGGTCGGTTGGAATTTGCCTCAATGTTTGATACTCTTCATGCCTTGAATACACATTATGAACAGTTTCGAGATTCAGATTCTGAGCAAGAGTCCACTGTGGGAAAGAAAATGACTTCTTGTGACTTGGAAAAGATGGAAAGCAAGCTATTAACTGCCTGGGCCTTTGCCATGTCTTTGGGGAGCTTTGGTGAATCCAAATCTTCTCTATTGAAACATGCCATGAAGTGTACTGTTCACTTTGTAGCATTGCTACAGTTAATACCCAACTCCTTGGTGCATTCAGAAAATGATCCTGCTCATATGTTGAACTTTCTCAAGAAGCTTCTCCATTTTACTCCCTGGGATAGAGCAAACTCACAAGGGCCACTATTTGTTGGGATAATGGTAGAACTTTGTAGAAATCTGGTTCAACTAGTGCTGACCCCGTATTCGGAATCATACCAGCATTGTAACTGTGAAATATCATCTTACAATTTATCTACAGCATTCCAAGTGATCCAAATGTTTTCCCAATCTCTTGATCAAACATTCTCGCTACAGCAGAGAAGTATCTGGTCTTCTCATGGAAAGGAATCTTCTCAGCCACTGGAGCTCTGGCCCTCGGATTTACACAGTGTGTCAGTGCTGCAAGCTGAAACAAGAGAGGAGACAAAGCTATTGCACTGTCCATTACCTGGTCTTGTTCAACCATCCAGAAGGCAACGGCATTTTGTGTTTTTGAAGATTATTTTAAAATTTATTAGGAAAATGTATTTAGTTACTCCTTTTTCTTTTGAGTAGGTTGCATGGTATCTGGATGTGGATTTACACTATCACCCAAAAGTATATGGAGGAATTGGAACATTTTAAAGCTGTTGACAACTGGGAAAGGGAAAAGCAGCAGTTGGTGGTCATAATGTGTAAGATTCAGACAGTGTTACAAACTTCTGGGGAGCAGCTGGAAGAGCCCAACAGACTCCTAAATTATACAGGTATGTTGCTGATTCATTTAGGACTGTTACCAAATATGTTTTTCCACTTATCTGTTGATATTTTATTGTAGGGGAGCAGCTTTTTCTTTCTGGTTTTTACACAGAAAGTTCAGAAGTTTGGTTCTCACAACTTTTGAAGACAAGCAAAAAAAGTAGTTAATTTTGTAATGTTACATGAGCCTAAAATGTGCATTGTTTAAATACTGTTATCTCTTTTTAGGTGGTAAATCAACTGTGTTTCAAGAAAAACGTCTTTGTTTGGCGCTTTTGTACAGTCTGCTCTCTCAGTACCACCTTAAACAAGCCCAGGAGCTGGGAGACCACATGGTCTGTCTAATACTGCAAACAAATAAGCACCAGGAAGATGGGAACAGCGATGGCATCACTACCAAAAAAGGTTAGCTCTAATTTCAATTAGCCAAAATTGTACAAGACAAACATGTATGAACTCTACAGAACCTTATTACAGAATCCCTTCAGTGCTTGTGGCTTTCAAAGGATCTCAGTACAGATGCAGCTTATGCAGTGGTTCAAACTCTGGGGAGATTCATGGCTTCCTATTTCAGCAACCAGACCCTTTATATACTACCACCCCACAATGTGGATGTCCTTCCACCAATACATATGCCTCATGGTGTGTAAAAATAAATACTTTTCGTTTATACCTAAGTTTTTCATTTATTGAACATTTAAACTGTTTCAGCCTCTCGCATTGGGCGCTTGGTCCCACTGTGCCAGGAAGAGGTAGCGAAGGCGGTTAGACAGCAACAGCTCTCAGAAATCTGGACAGTGGAGTATGCACAAGACCTGCTGTTGCTAGGTGGGCTACTTCCAGAGTCTGTGTGGTTGGCTTACCATCTGGGGGACTGGAAAGCAGCAGTTTCTCTGAGCCAGGCATATTCATGTTACTGCAAGCAGCACTTTGATTTCACTGGGTTAGTGTAAAAAGCATATTGTGTTCTGCATTTAGGGAATTTTCTGTCATTTATGTGTATTTGTATGTTTGTGACAGTTTTAACAGAAGAGAGCTTTGTCTTCCAAAGGATTTAGAACCAGCAAGCATTCTTCAAGCTGAGCTCAACTGTCTTTTAGGAGGCAATGGACACTCAAAGGAACAAAGTGAAACCTATGCAAACCAAAGTGTCTCAGGTCTGCTCTTATTGGTAGTTGGATTTTGCTTTCATATTTCCTTTAATGAAACTTTGTATTCATATTCCTAATTAGACCCTGTTGACGAAGAAGACTGGGGACTGTTGCAAGTTTCCATACAGGACATTCTGAAGGCCTCAACCATAGCAGGGGTGGATGCTGTGTCTTCTCCTTTGTCCTCCCTTCTGAACCAAACCAAGGACTTGTGTTCATGTTTGACTGCCATGGTGCCTACAGCTTTGTATCTTCCATCTCCACCTCTCTATTGTCCCCAGCCTTCCCCGAACACTCAGGTACAAAATGTTGTATGAATAGTTATTTCAACTAAACCTTTTAGTTGAAACTTTTCTTGTGTTTAGGACCCAGTGGGCACAATGGGGTATCACACAGAAATTGCCTCTCGCCAGAGAATATCGGAGGTTGTCCAAAAATTACTCTTACTTCTGAGATCTGCAAATTGCTGTTACCCTGCTGCTCAGTGGTACCTCAGGCAGCTGCGACGTGCCAGACACGTTTTATACAAGGCATTTCACAAGCTATTTTGTTAAACCTGTCCAAATGTATATGTATTACTTTAGAATGACAAATGATCATATAACATATTATTTCAGATGAGAAAGAAATATTCCTATCCCAGTGCTATTCAAGAAGAAAAATCTTTTCCAGATGGTCTTTTGAAGTTCATCAACAGGAGTGGGTATTTTAGATGGGGACCTAAAAAGAAGATCGACCCTGGAACAATTCAGACAATAAGTAAAATCTCTTTTGGATTTCTCTTATTGTAGCACTTGGTGTTTATATTTTGTGTAGATTTATACCACTATAAGTCAGATTTTTGTTCATCATCATTTACTGTGTTGTACTCTCTCAGTCTGTTTCAGGGAGTTGTGTGGTCTGTGCTGGATGCTTCACGTCAGGGATCAGCTCTCCTTATCTTGCAGAAAGTACCAGGCTGTTCGACAGCTAGCAAGAGATGACCAGGTTTTGCATTTCCAGTTATGTACAAACAGTGTAATATTGGCTATGAATGCACAATGAATTCTTTTTTTCTAGCCCCACGAGGATTCTGATGTGAGATCTCCTTGTGTTGATGCTCTTCTCTGGGCCCAACGGTTTCTGCCTTTTTCTCGGTTTCTAAACTGTGAAGAAATTGTTCAAGATACTATACTCAGTCTATTGTCTGAACTGCCTCCTGTTTTATTGGTAGTGTTTCATTTGTTAGATAATATAGTCATTTAAGTGGGTTTCCTTTGTTTCTCACTCTTTGTACTCATAGGTGGCAGACACTCTGGTGCTGTCTTTCCCAGAGGAAGAAGAATCCATTCGAGTCCCACTGAGAGAAAAGTACAACACCATAATGCAGACTTTAAGGCAGTGTAATGTCATTGGTAATCACAACTGTTAATATTGACATCTTTTGTGGAACCACCAATATGCACCCAAAACTGGGATATAAATTATATATTCTAGTTTTGGTAACATCTTTTTGCTAAAAACATATGAATTGTAGGTACTGGAAAGGAAACAGGGGAGATCATGATGGTTCTCATTCAAGACAAACTCAGGCTAAGGAAGAAACACTTTGGACGGTTACGGCGGCACCTGGCCCCACTTGAGTTACATTTATGGGAAAAAGAAATGGAAGAGGGAGAAGGTCGAAGCAAACATGGGACGACCATGTTAAAGCAACTGTCTCTGGGGACAAGTGTGAGTACAAGCACCTTAACAGACTGTGGGCTGCTCCCTCTGCAAAGTGATGCAGACACAGCAGAAAACATGTCTGAGGCACCAGTCTCCCCTAACCTACACACCAGAAAGACAAAATCTAGGTAAGAAGCTACACCATACAACAATATTGTTCTCTGGTTAACCTTTCAAAGCAAATGGTGTTTCTTTATAGCTCCATTGTTTTAATTCTCCTCACTCATTATACGCCCGTTGTAATAAGACGGGACGTATTATGGTATGGCGCTGTCCGTCCGTCCGTCCGTCCGTCCGTCCGTCCGTCCGTCTGTCCGTCTGTCCGTCCGTCCATCCGTCTGTCCGTCTGTGGACACTTCAAAGCTTTGAAGTCTTTGAAGCTTTGTCCGCGCTCTAACTCGACAACCGTCTCACCTAGGAATGTCAAACTTCATGGCTGGACACCCCATGGGTCAAGGATGTTCCCTATTGATTTCAAGGTCACAGGGTCAAAGGTCAAGGTCACCTTATATATATATATCGGCGCATGCCGCACATGTTTTGCCTCTTCATGAAGACAAAGCTTCAAAGACTTCAAAGCTTTGAAGTTTAAAGTTCAAAGGTGACACACAGTTCCAGCTGCAGCGGTTGCTAGGCAACGGGAGAGAGAGAATACAAGACAGCTACACATTACCTTGTTTCACACTTGTTATTATATTGGTAGTGAACTGCCTTATTGTGCTTACCGGTATGTGCCATAGAACGCCAGTATTGGAATCTTCCAAACTGCACCAACAATTCGTCTTTAACTAGGTTTGACAAATTCTAACTTAATTCTATATACAATAATTCAAAGTACGGGCGTATTTTGCCCCGCTGGCGGAGCTCTTGTTTTCAGTTATTGTTGTTTTTTATATGCCCGTTGTGTAAGACGGGACGTATTATGGTATGGCGCTGTCCGTCCGTCTGTCCATCTGTGGACACTTCAAAGCTTTGAAGTCTTTGAAGCTTTGTCTTCATGTAAGATCTGAACTCTCTTCTCAAATGTTCTGCTGCTGAAAGCGAGAACAACCCACATTCTCTGCTTCTTTGAGCTTTGACACATTAAAGCTTTGTAGTGTCTTTAAGTTCTGTTGCTGCAATCTGATTGGTGGAATTCCGATTCTAGAATTCTATATACAATAATTCAAAGTACGGGCGTATTTTGCCCCGCTGGCGGAGCTCTTATCTTTTTTGTTTTAATTTTTTCCACTACAGGACCAAAAAGTCTAAAATACGAGACAGGCGAGAAGAGACTTCCAAGAAAGTGAAGAATGTCATTACAGAAAAGGGCCCATCAGGTGAAGGCAAAGACAAGCAACATTCATCAATAAACCAGCTTTCCCTCCCCCCAGTGGGATCATGGGAGTTTGAGCTTGAAGACGCAGAGTATCTGAACTTCCTAGAGCTTTTCCTAAGTTATCTTTTAGAAAAGGACACTGCTGACATTTCCAATGAGCTTCCATTGCTGAAAGAGTTCTCCCACAAACTGAGAGAAAAGGAGCTGCATTCTCTAGCTTTTGATGTTTTAACAACTATGCATCGACGTCAAAGAGATACAAAAAACAACCAAGGGACTCACATTTTTAGAGCTGGCTCTTGCTTTAGGCCAATGACTCAAGATACAGCAGCTACGACCTCAGCTGTATCAAGTGAGTCTTCCCTCTCTCAAAAACAAGCCTCTTCTATTGGTTTTCTTCAGCATACAACAGGCTTACGTAAAGGTTTGTTTAGTCATCAAAACCAACTGAATGACTATTCACAGGGAATTATTAAGTCCAGCCCTGTTAGAAGCTCTCTTCAGACACAGGCATCGGAGAGCCCGAAGTTTTGCTCTGTGGCCCCTGCTGTGGAGTTGATGCAGGGCCTTAATGCAGAATTAGAAGCTCAGTTTCCAGAGCTGGGCAGGCTGCTGGAGTGGATGATGCGCTGGGCAGATAGGAGGCTGCTCTTGGGGCAGCATGGTAAGAAAAGAAAGAAGGGAGGTGAGGGCGGACAAACAGCTGATGAAGGAGTGGTGATTCGTGTCAAAGCTTCTGCACCTGCAGTCCTTACCTCACTGTGCTTGATGCAGCACAGATACACTGCTCTGCTTGGGATGGACCTCTACAGGACCCATATGCAAATACCAAACACGCAGTGGATCGTGGCCCCTGTGCTGGAGCCTCCGACAGATCAACACGTGGAAAAGGAGAAAAAAGTGGATACAAGCTTTTCTCTGTCGACTAATATGCCAAGCGCAGTTCTTGATTCAAATATAAAGGCATCACCTGTGTAGGTTTTAGTTTGCCCAATATTTATTCCCTGTGTGTGATTTAGTTTATTAATCAACAGTTGTTTCTGTCTAGTGGTTCCTGTGGAAGTGAACCAGAGGAAGAGAAGTTGCAAAGAGCACATGTTATACATGCCCAAGATCAACTGCCCCCAAGCACTCTCATAAGTTCATCATCTTCACACTCTCCTGAGGGTGCAAATGTTGCATTGCAAGAGGAAGGTATGTTAGAGCAACCTAAAGTAACTATTATGTATCATCATATTTATGTGTATCTCTATAACAGACAGGGAGCAGTCCCCCATTTCAAGTGAAATCTGCACTCCAGGAACAGTGAGTATACTTGAATTTCTAAGTAAATATTGTCCCACACTGTAACTGTAATGTTAGTCTCTATAATAAATGCAAATTCTCTTTTTCCAGAGTTTGAAGCTTGCAGACCTTGAAAATCCCCAACTTCCATCACATTTTATCACTTTGTAAGTAAAATCAAGTGCACTTAAAATAATACATATGGCAGATTATGTATTGTGTATTTTTTTCAGACAACCAAAGCCCTCTCTCCACGCAAACCTTCGAATATGTTCAACAGACAAAGAAGAGAGTGTGGTTCAAGATTGTGGTTCAAAGGTGCAGTCTTCAAGCCAAGGTCCAGATTCTCGCACGCAGAACTCCCCAATCCCCCCTTTAGTGTCATGTGTCCCTGATCAAGCAACTGAGACCTCAGAGATGAGACAGCGTTTAGGTGAAGACCTGTACAAATTGGTTCAGGTAAGAACTGAATGTCACAGTTTGAGGCTGATTCACTGTCTTTTATTTAAGGTTAGAGTGACTTTTCTTTTTATAATCTCAGAATATTAACTACATGAGCCTGATGGAAGTCCTGGGAGCGTCATTTTCTAATTTACAACTTGCCCAGCAGAATGCCTCTTTGGTTCATTCTAACTTAAACCTGAATGTAAATGTGCCATTGTTAAATGTGCATAATCTTCCCACAGAGACTCATAGTCAGCCAAGCCCACCACCTGAACAGTTTACTCAGGGCCCCGTGTATGTCGATATTCAGCCAATCTCCACAGGCATTCAGCGCAGCGTTAACACAAATATCCAAACAACACCTAGTGCTTTTTCTCATCAACCAGTGTTGTCTGGTGGTCAAGACTTGGCTCCACTTTCGGTTCAAGCCGGGTCACCTGTAAGAAATTCAAACAATCTAATCCCATGCTCTGAGGGGCTTTTGACCACAGCTGAAATCAAACAAACTGTTTCCAAAACCCCTGTTTTACCACCCTCTAGATACTCGCAGAGTGACCCTGCTCCCCTTCTCTCGGGGCTAAAGTTGCTTCAGCTTCGTCCGTCTCAGTTGTCAGGCCATGTCTCACAGCAAGGACCTCAGTCTCTACAGAATTACCCACATAATGAATGTAGTTCATCCATGTTCAGATATAATGACCTTGCAACATATGCAAGAACCATTCATTTTACAGTTGAGGCTCAACATCAGCATGTTCCTGTGAATTCTAATTCAAATCAGACACGATTAAAAGGACAAGAGATTTCACGACTTCCTCAGGCTTTACCTGTTTGGACAGCTTCTACCCCACAAGGACTTAGACTTTTGCGTGCCCAGCCTGTTTCATGCAGCAACATTACACTCCCCAGACTGCCAACAAACACATTTTCAGGGCCCCAAACTGCACGTGCTGTACTAATGGGAGAAACACCAAGAGTAAAGCTTCTTCAAATAGAACCTCAGCCTAAAATGGTAAACGTTTTTTTAAATAAATGCATTTAGATTGGCTTCTTTCTCATGTGGGTCTTTGTCTTTGCAAGATGCTACCACTGCAAACCTCTTTATCACAAATAGCACGGTTGATACCAGACAAACTGAGTGCACTGGGTAAGCAGCAGAATGATAATGCTCAAGTTCAGCTGCTTAGAGCAGTGAAGCCTGCAGATGACCCAAACAAATCCACCATTTTCCACAACTCCAATAAGAGGTAATTGTGTTTATTTTCTATAAATATTGTGTTTTTCTATAAATATGATGTTTTTCAGTCTCACTTTGTTTTTATTCATAGGCAGAAAAGAAGAGAGAAACTGGAAAAGGCAGCAAGAGAGATAACATTTCATCCATATGACTCCATAATTCCACAAGAGGTTTACATTCACTAGTTTTTCAACATTCATCTGTCAATTCCAAACTACCACCAAATATCTAATTATATTGTGCCTTTTTTACTATGTAGACAACATATGATTTCCCAACTGAAGATCAAGCTTCTGAGGAGGCCATCTCTGAACCAGGCTGTGCTGTGCCATCAGGTAGTTGCATATCTTATTTAGAGAGCTACACATTCATAATTTGAGCCTATGATAACAATGTACAATACTGTGATGATTCCAGGGCCTCTGCTCAGAGGGGAGGATTTATTGGAGAAGGCCTTTGCCACTGCTGCTGAGCTCCATGCCTTTGCATCTACATGTACAAGACCTCCAGAATGTCATGATGCATGTATCAACACAGACCCAGGTGAACAGGATTTTTTAGATAAATTACTTGTATTGCAATATTGCTGTAGATGTCTTTATTTATTTACTTTACTTATTTTTATTTATTTATTAGTTTTAGACAGTTCTCTTCATGTCGATAAAGCTGTTTCTACTGACATCAGAACAGAAAGTAAGTGTATATTGCTTTAGGGTTAAGTGTCTTTTATGTGTCTTTTAAGTGTCTATTATGATATTTTGTTTTCCTTTTAAGCACCTGTTTTTAGAGAGGAGCAAACCCACAACAGAGAGGAGAGGAGCAAACCCACAACAAAAGGTCATCTACAGCTAGAAGAAGAAAGACATCTTGTAAGATGACCATTACTACAAAAATTGTTTTACATAGTTTGTTTAATGTATTTGAGAAAAATAATGTTTCACTTGCTTTATTTATACTTTTATTACACTGTAGACCCTAAATGGCCATCAGTTTGTCAGTGTGGTGGATCTTGAAGGCAAATCCTTGCACCAAGATTTACCGCTGTGTCACAACAATAATTCTTTTGCCTGCGTTGAGGCTACCACAGCTGGGCTTCACGTAATGGTGACCAGAGTTCTTAGAAATGGTGCTGAACCTCAAAGCTCCTATGAAGCAGTATATGAAACAGTTCAAGGCCAAACCTCTGTGCCAGGTCTCAGTCTCGCCTTTAAATCAAATCATTGGGTAATTTCTGTAACATTTGTTACTATGCATTAATTGGTTATCTTTCTTTTCATTGCAGCAATCAACAGTGATGAATCTGATTTACACAGTCCTTTCATGTTGGAGGTTGATCAAGAAGATTCTGCCGTAGAAAGTTGTAAATCTGAAGCAAAAATCATCAGAGCCATAAAGACTCAGCCACTCATGACCCAACAGCCCACAGTCTGGTTCTCCTCTCAGATGTCCCACTTGGACTCACAGCTGACCTCTCTGCAGCACATTGCAGACTCTCTAGAGACAGACTTTTCTAAGACTAGAACGGTGACAGAATTCTGTTTTTAAAATAGGTTGAAAACAATTCCACATTTTCTACATTGTTGTAAGCAAAATTGACTAATCGGTTGTATTTTTTGGAATTCGCCCTTATAGTTGGTGAACACTGTAGAAAAGCTCTCCCCAGTCCCAACCTCTGAGAAGAAGGCAAGCACAGGAGTAAAGAAAACTGTGCGGCTATATGCCCCTCTTGAAAGTAACTGTTAACATCTTAAATGGGATGATATTTTTGTGTTTCTTGTGTATATTTAATAGTAAAGGCAAGTTTATCTTTCTCTCAAACAGTGCAGACCCCACAACATGCTACTTCAACAGATCTGAGTGCCGGTGATTTACTTCAGCCTCAAACAGCTGGCTCTACCAGCATCCACACTCCACCAGGTAAAGATGCATCTTTCAAAAATAAAATATAAACCCTCACTGTGTTACTCATGCATGGTGTTTTTACAGGGAGAAAATATGACTTAGCTGAACTCCCTGTGCTATCCAATATGTAAGAAGGCTTTTATAATTGTTCAGATTTTGATCTTATCCATCACTTTAAACCTGTATTCTGTGTATTTGGCTTTGTCTAGTAGTTTGACAGATGAAACTCTAGAGGAGACTGGGTTATCTGATACAGCTGAAATCTTAGAGCAGTTGGTCAGAGAAGGGTTTCTATCACCGACTGACTTGGACACCTCAAGTACAAAATATAAGAGGTAATGTGCAGTTTTTATGATAGGTTTTAAGCTGCTTTGTGTTTTTGGTGAATAAAAGTCTTTTTAATAGGCTGGATCTGGAGCAAAAAGGCAAAATGCCAAAAAAAGGTTTGATGCCCCAGGATGAAAAAAGAGAGCTAAGGACCTGGATGAGAAAAAAGCAGCGAGAGAGACTTGTTGTTTATCACAAACATCGGCAAAACTTGAGGGAGATGGAACACAGACCTTTTTCCTCCCCTAATAAAGTCGTAAGTTGTTGATTTTTTTGCTATCAGAAGGTATTTGTAGTGTTGTTACTGAACTTCATAAAGTGTTTATTTTTCTTATAGAAATGTGTGACTAAAACTGCAAGTGTGAAATCTAAATGGGAACCTATTCGGTATGTCCTGTACTATGTAGGCATCATTTTCATGATAATAGGTCGTGTGAATGACTGATCACATTTTGCTTTATAGTGTATTGGACCACTTTAATCAGAGGACATTGGAGGCTTGTAACTTGGCCACAGATCTTTCTGCCAGTCCCCCAAGGATACAGTTCCTTTCAGATACCGCAGGGGCATTCAGGCAAAGGACAGCAGGCAGCCCCTCCTTGGTCTTACCCTTTGATAGCACTTACAGGTAATGATGATTTATGCAGCTGTAAAATAATTATCATAAATAACTGCAATTTTCATTATTTGTAATTAATATAACACCATATAGCACATTTTAATTGCTATATTGCACATTTTAAGTGCTATATGGTGTCGAGTTAATTTTCTTTTTTCCCCCTAGGGTTTATAACCCATCAGTCAGGAATAAGTGTCCATCTGAAAACCTTCGACCTCGCTCAGCTGGGACAAAAGACATTCTTTCAGAGGAATACCACAAGAGACTCGGTCTCGATAGACCAGGTATAAGGGCTACTATTTTTTTTACATTTTTATTAATTAATTTGTATTACTAATTTTAGTAATTGTTTGTATTCTATTAGTGACATCTTTGCCCAGAGACCGTCTCTCCCAGGTGACCCGACGTGGAATGTTGACCAACCCAAGATCTTCCCAGACAAATTCAGGAGATGACAAAATAAAAAGTAGAAGTTCTTTCAGGGCAATTACTGTCAAAAGAGACCATCCAAATACAACTCACAGGGCATCCAAAACATATACGGAGAGAGATGTGTCTCACCTTGTAAGACTTATTCATTTAAGTAAAATATTTGGTATTTATTGTTGCAATTTTAGAAATATCTAGACAAAGATTTACATTTATGTCATCTTATGTGTCTCTGTGATTCTGTTAGGATGTACCTGGGCTGGACTCTAGACAAGAGGAGCAGGACAATGCCATAGGTGGTGAAACGCAGTGGGACTGGCTGGATAATCTTTCTGAGACTGGAAGCAGCAACATCAGTAAAATTGACTGGGCTGCAATTGAGAGGATGGTGGCAGATGAAACCTAAATATCTTGTAAATCTTGTAAGCATCACGTATGACCTAAATGTGAAATCACTCAAGATATATATGATAATCACATGTGTGTGCAATGCGAGCAATAAGAATTTATTTATTTTTACCAATTATTTGTTTTATTATTTTTGTGCTATTTGGGGCTTTTGGACATGTTCAATATTTAGTTTTATTTAACTATGGTTATTTGGTTTCTATAAATAAATTAGACTTTTATGTAAAAACACGTTTCACTCGCATGAAATAGCGCTGAATGTACCTAGTTATGAACACAAGGTGGCGGACTCAATCCAGTGTACCACGGCCGCCAACAACAAGAACAGTAACAGAAGATGAAGTGTTTCCGGGGTCAAAGGTAACCTTCAAGATTCGAAAACATGGATGCTAATGAAGGTAGCATTTCAGACAATATTCCTACATTTCTTATTTTTTCTTGGCACCTTTTCAACCTAAGTAGTCTATAAGGCTTTAGGACAGTTTTAAGGCAGTTAACGCTAATGGCTAACTGTTAGATGAAGTTAAATAAAGGCAAAGTGTTCTCTTGCTGTATATTTTGGCATCTCTACCATGGATCTATACTACTTACTTATATGATATCACCGCTATAAAGTAAAATCAGACTGTATTATTTTGTCAGTCTGGTCCTGTTTGTGCCTTTAAAGTGTATTAACTTTTGTTTTGCATCACCAGGACAGAGTACTGATGGAGACATTGCATCTGTAATGGGGTTCTCAGGGTTTGGTATGCGCTTTGACTTATTTCAAGGATACCTGGCTCATTTCAATAAATTTACATGTTTGAGCTAATAACAAAACTCTTCATCCTGTTTATGTAAGGTAAGAAGGCACGAACCTTTGATCTCGATGCCATCTTCGAACAAACTCGACGTACAGCTATAGAAAGGAGCCAGCGCGTTTTAGGTAAAGCAATACGATGATTTTTGTTCTGAGACTGCTGTCTTCGATGGCTCATTTGACCGATTTGTGACATAGAGGAAAGGGAGAAGGAGGGTCACACGAAAGATGAAGGGGAAAGCTCACACTCATTGAAGAATACGCTAAGTACAAGGTTGTCAAATTCTTAAATAAATACCGCATTATTTATTTTGTAAACTGGTAATTATATTTATGTTTTGTTTGTGCTCCTTTAAGAAAACGGAGTGACAGCAATAGCGACAGCAACAGTGAATCTGAAATTGGTCCTCCTCTGCCTCCCCAGTACAAGCCTGAGGATGAGGAGCTTGTGGGGCCACCTCTTCCTCCAGGATATACAGGCAGCACAGCCCACAGTGATGAAGATGAGGAGGACGAAGGTGACGCTCAAGATGAAGATGTATGTATGAAACTTCAGTTTCTTTTCTGTCTAAGAGTTTTAAATTCTTGTGGTGGCGTGGCAAAGACAGGTAGTCTATGTTGCCACTAGATGGCAGCACAATTCATTCAAAACAAATGTAGCTCTGTGTATTGCGGTTGAAAACTAGTTACTCTCTTGAGAGTTTAGATTAAGCTATCATGAGCTAATAAAGCGGTGATGTCTTTGAGAATAAAAGAATGCACTTTGTTTCTTTTGTGTTCTTAGGATCCAGTCAAAAAGATTCCAGACACTCATGAGATCACATTACAACATGGCACAAAAACAGTAAGTTAAAAGTAAAGGTCATCTAGGCACAAATTAATTTTCTTCATTAAGTAAACCAATTTGTCATTAAATTGCAGCATCAAACAATTGTGAATGAATAACAGCAAAACACTGATTGCTCTAAACTCTGATACCACTTTCTCAGGTGTCGGCCCTTGGGTTGGATCCATCTGGAGCCCGACTGGTGTCCGGGGGATACGACTTTGATGTGCGCTTCTGGGATTTTGCTGGTATGGATCAGACACTCCAGGCCTTCAGGACTCTGCAGCCTTGCGAGTGGTGAGTCAGTTTCCTTGTATATGGGTAATATCAACACAGTTGTTCAACATGTGGGGAACTTGATTCATGCAAACATTTAGGACATCCAGTGCATTTATTTACACACATACTGTTGTACTTAATCAGGCTTCATGTTGACTTGTGGACATCCTGACCATTTAGTCAAATGAGCCCAGTGCAACACAAGAAGATGGTTGAGATCTGTAAGCATTTGTGTATGCTTCTGTTTATTATGCCCTTCACTGAAGGCACCATATTACTTTTGTTTCTTGCTTTTGAAAACCATTGGGATATCCTCGAGGTTTCCACTTAAGTATCTCTACATTTGATATGATAGCCAGTCTTTGTTATGCATTTAAAACTTGAGAAATGCTATTAACCATCCATTTCCTGACCCTTAATTAATTAACCAAAATCTGTAATAAATTGTTTTAAAATGGGCCCTACTTGGCAGAAGAAGGGCCCTTATTCTATTTAGTTTGACTTCTGTGTAAAGATTAGTTTATACATGTTTATACTTGTACAACATGCACTGTGCTGTATGGGCTGTGGCCCTCGTCCAAAAAGTGCTGAGGACTGCAAGCATTGTGATTGTTGATTTGGGAATCAGCTGGAAAGTCCCCTTGGCTGAAAAGTCCCCAGGCTGGAAAGTCCCCCTGAATTGTACCCTTTATGAAACTAAGTTTTTTAATCTCTATACATATAGATTTAAACAATAATAATAATTTTCACTTTCAATAATTTACATATTGTATTCATTACATAAGCAAGTTACATTATATCTCAACACATTTGTTCATATTCATACAACCAAACATGCAGAAAGAATAGAATAAATACAGTACAAAAAAATACAAAAGTAAATACAGTGTGTCAAATTACTCCTCAGGAATAGTCCACAAGTGAGGCACAAAAGATCAGATTCACATTTCATTTTATTATGATATAGATTTTCTAACTGAATACACAGTCACAGTGCGTGACGCGGCCTATTAAAGGCCGGCGAGAACATCCCCTCTCTCCCGGGCACAAGAGTTACCCATGTGCCGCCCAAAAGAAGGGAGCGCCCAGAGGGAGGAGGGGGACATTCCCGCCAAGAGAATGGGACGTTCAAGCCAGGGGGACACTCAAGCTGGTATTCGTTGATTTACATTCTTTATGGCAACCATTGCACATGAGCCTATTATAATTTTAAATTCATGAATAAATAAATTAACCTTAAAATTAGCAATACACCTGGATACTGATGAACTTTGTGGAAGATCGAAAGGTTCATGTGATGAATGGATCTTGCGGATCTTATGATATACATCAGGTATTAAGAAACATAATATATATCTTGAATAACAATGGTTTGAGTTTTATACTATCTAGGTATAAAAGGTAGGTCTAAGAAAAATTATTTTAGTAGTTGACTAGTCTGCAGGTACTTTTTTTTTGTTACCGGTAGTCACCAATTCAAAAAGTTATTGTATGCTGAGATTTTAAATACATTTTTAACAAATAAATGGTTACTGAAGGCTTCTAGATATACCTTATTTTAGAATAAAGTGTGATATTGATTAAAATCATAATTTGTTCTTTTTTTGGGCATTTTTATAATGATGCCATTAGCTTTGTTGTAAAAATAAAAATAAAAAAATTATCATGTGCTCTAGAACCTGTATAGTTCAGTTAACAATTACATTTAATAAAACAGGATTATAATTATAAGTGACTTCCTATTCCTAACGCATTCACCAGAGACTTGCAGGTATAGATACATGTTGTTCTTTCTATGTTTTCATAACTGTCAAATTTGTCTAAAACATAATTTTTATGTGTAATTTTATTGCAGCCATCAAATAAAGTCACTACAGTACAGTATCACAGGAGATGTCATTCTGGTGGTTTCTGGTAGCGCCCAAGCCAAGGTGTTGGACCGGGATGGCTTCAATGTCATGGAGTGTATAAAAGGAGACCAATATATCGTGGATATGGCCAACACAAAGGTATGCTACTGAGAACTGTGAGCTGTGAGTGTTTGGATGTGGCTCATGCAGTGGGTCCAGAAGCAGGCTCTCGGGGAGGGCTGCCATGGTTCATGTCTTGCTTGTACCTGGGTCTACAAAGGGCAGTTATAATGAAGTGTCCATGTTAAGATTTAAGTGTGTTTGGGGAAGCTTTATTGGTGGTCACTAACCATCTGCAGCAGCTGTGCTGCATTTAGACATGGTTTATACCACCCATATGAATTAGTTGAAAGTGAAGGTCCATTGGTTGCCAGTAGTGTTTTCTTGGATGTCCTGCATTCTTCCTTTGTTTGTGTCCATCTGGAGTTGATTAGTTTTGGGTTCAGTGAAAATGTATTGCATGCTTAAAACATCTATGTCTAGTGCCGGTGCTGAAACATGGCTTTCTATCTTTTGACAACTATTCTGTAACCCATTGAAAATCATATGACAATGCAGATGTTCTGCATTTTTCAAGAGGACTTCTTGGAAGTATCCTCAGAGTTAAAGTTTAAGGTGTTGATAAGTTAAACACATACACTATAGCATTTTGGTGGTACAAGATTCAGTATATTAACATCTTACAACCAAAGACCTTTTTGCTCATTAAAATGTATTACTTTGTAATTTTTGGCCATAAAGTGGTTTTCTTTGAGAAAGGGTAAACAGACAGTTTTGTCTTTCCTGTGCTGACATACCAATATCATTTGGCAATGTCTGCTGCTGTAAGGTTCTGAAGTATCCTGTCAAATGGTAATATGTCATATTTGCAGCCTCGGCTACACACTACTACACTGCTTCCTCTCTAACCTGGCAGAGCACTGGGGCTCTTGCTGGGCCAGCGCACTTTAAAGTTATTTGTTTTCAGTCTTTCTCCACATGAGTTTTTCAGCAGGAGCACTGGCTTATGTTGACTCCGCAGGGAGCTCGCTGTTTGGAGTATTGACCCAGAACTTAATGTAGCTGTTCAGAGAAATTGGCTCAGTTTAAGGTCAATGCTGTTATTAAGAAGAACTTATTTCAGCTTCTGTTAGCAATTGCCTTCATCTTCTATTAGTAACATGTACTCATTGCCAAACAATTTTACAAACAATTGCCTGACTTGTACAAAGTGCAATCCATATATTTTCTTCACTGGATCTAATTCAATCCTATTGAATTCTCAGAGTTTGTAATACCTCAGCTTAGCTTGACTCCTGGCGTCTCACATTAACTGTCAGTGCCTGTTAAATATGTTCTAAGTTGATTTTCTCCTGTGTTCTTTTTAGGGCCACACGGCAATGCTCAATTGTGGCTGTTGGCATCCAAAAATTAAAGAGGAGTTTATGACCTGCTCCAATGATGGGTAAGTTTTCATTTACTACATTATTAAACCAGTCAGGTGTGCAGAGCCTCGGTTTGGCTTTACAGGTTCTATGTTGTGTGGAACATTTTACTACAGCTTTTCAACACACACTGTTTAGATCACTGTTTAGATCTTAATTTGTCTGTCTACGGTAAATGTATTTTTACTTGCCTGCCACAAATATGCAAGTGGCCATTGCCTCAACAATTATGCAAATCAGTATGTGTGATTTGATTTGTGATTTGCAGTTGTTATGATTTCAGTTCAAGACAGATGAGTATGTAGCCTAGTTTTAGCTGTAACGCACTTCAAATGTATTGCTCTTGTTTATAGCTGTTAATATAAGACTTGATAATAAGTGGTAACAAATATGTAACTATCTAGATTTAAAGAACTCACCTGCCCTATACATGCCCACAGCTTAGTCTTATTAACAATACCACACAACATCATCATACATATTTTCACTCCTCACCACTGTAGAGGCCATGGCCTGTGTTTAGGTGTAAGGGAGCAGGCATGTTGGTCCATAAGTGAAACTGCTGTGATGACTGTAAGTGGGTGCGACAGGCAGGAGAGCAGAAACCCCACTCGGACCATCACTGAACCGAGCACTTGGCTTCGTGGGCTGTTCTGTGTTTACCAGCCGCGCTGCACTCCCAGATGCGGCTGGTTTATTTGGCCTGTAGTCAAGGCTCTGGAAATCCTCCCCTGGCACGTTAGTGCTGGGTGTTGACTCGGGACAACTCGACTCACAGGAAGCCATTGACGACCAGGCAGCTGTAGCCGAGAAAGTCCACAAGTTCAAGAGGTGGCAAGTGGTTGTGATGAGAGGATAGAAGGGGTTAATTTTCCCCTCCAACATCTCTTGTTGCTTTATGACATATAATGCAGATGACATATTATACTATTTATTTATTTGACTAAAATGCTTCATAATTGTATTTAACAATCTTACCTATTTTTTCTATTTGTCAGTTTTGGTTAAGTATATCATTTTGCTTCCTGGTGTGATATTGGAAGCAGATTGGACATAATTATGTTGGTCGTTCCATAAATGTTACTTGGCAATCATACTGCAAACAATGGCCAAAACCCGCCTAATTTACACAATAGTTATTAAGTGACAAATAAAAACTGTCATATGTGGTATGGTCCCAGTGGAAAAGAGACAGACTGGACCAGCTCTCAGAGTGGGTTCTATTATGCATCTGCTGTGCTGGTATAAAGCAGCAGGGACAGGGCCAAGTGTCTTGTGCCCTTTCCCTCCTGAACCTTTTGGGATTATGGTCATGTATTATACTTAACCTTATGGACAACCTGAGGATATAGCTGGGCTTTATGTATACACAGATTACTGATGCTCCAGTTAGTTAAAGAGCATGTTTTACAGTGAGTTCTCTGCTGATTTGTCCTGATCAGGAGCATTACGTTACCAGGTCATGTCCTGGTTTTGCGAACCTTTTTACGGCATGACCTGCTCAAAGAAAGGTGTTGAGGTTAAACAGACAGACTTGAGGACAGAAATGGTAAAAGGTACAGAAAATCTACAGAAAATACAAATAAATATTCATCATAATTTTGGATTAGGCAATTTTTTTTCTCTTTAGGCATAGATGTTTTTAAACTACATTCTTGAATGATGAAGGTACTTTGAGCCTGTTGCTAAATGCCACACCAGAGTTCCTTTGCTTTTCATTTAGCCTTGTGCTGTTTATTTGAAAGGCTTATTAAGTATGATCAGTGAACCAGCCCACACCTTCATTAAGGATCCTCATGCTGAAAGAATCCCTTTCAGAAGAAGAATCTCTTTTGAATTGTTTCAATAACCCACAGCTTTAGCCAAAGAGGAAGAGCATGAGAAGGAAGCACGGATGTTGTGCCTTCATAATGCAGCAGCAGGGAGCAGACAATTATTGTGTATGTTCATTTGTTCAGCGTTGGAATGCATTAATGCATGGGCAGTTGGGAAATCCTACAAACTATTTATTGTTGGCTAATTGCCACATAAATAATGGTCACATACAAAGTGGGCACCCATTACTTTTTGCTTCATCTGTTAACTTTTTTTTTTTGCTAAGCCTGATTTTTTTTTTCTCTGCTCTGGCAAAATAACTGAAGAAACAAAAGCACAGTGTATCAAATATCATGACAAGATGCAGGCTTCACTGATGTGACAGAGCCATTTTTTGTTTTATTGGATGCACTTTTATCACGCCCCAAAAGAACAATCTAAATTCTTTTATGCTCCTCTTGTGTCTTGCATTTTAGACTGTGGTGGAGCAGAGGACAGGCCATAAGACGACTTTGTAATTGGGCCCACATGTTACCTCTGTCAGATCCTGAGACGCACTTGTGCACACACTACACTCAAATAGTTGGTGGAATGTTTCCAGGTCTTCTGAATGCCTGGGATTCCCTTGGAGTTGGCTCAGAGTCATGCTGCAGCTGGATAGTTGCATACAGGACATCAGAGGTCATTTAACTGCTCCCAAACAAATTAGTATGTTTAAACTAATCATGTAAAGAGAAGTTTGGGAGTACTGAAAAATGACTAATCGTTCTCAAACAACTCATTCAAAAAATTCTGAATGTGCAGCTTTTATTCCAAATGTATCCACAACACCACTTGAGTCCATGCTGTATATGTATTGCTTTTTCCATTTTTATATGGTCTTTGAAAAACACTTTTTATTGCTCTCATACTCCATGAAAATGTATGTTGATTTCACTTACAGTCTAGCATGCCTGTGTCTGCGGGTTTTTTTTTACTTCCTCTGAATAGGGTGTCTGTTAGTCTTGCAATCTAAAAATGAATAGTATTTGGCTTCAACAATTCATATGTCGTACATGATGGCCTGCTGATTACATCTACAGTTTTGACAGGTATAATGTGTGGTCTCCCTCGCTCACATTGCCTTTTTCTGTTCGTCCATCTTTTTTGCAGTCACACTTGTGCTTTATGCATGACTTCAGCTCTTCCCCCCCTTACCAAAGACTTTATCGTCCTCAGCAATGCTAATATGGCTGTCTCATCCTCCTCTCTTTGTAACAAAACCCAGTTAGTCAGTCAACCAGCTAAGAACCAGCACAGCCTGGTCCCATCCCAAAGATCTGAGCTTTAAACAACCTTATACAACACATACATCTTGCTTTTCTTTATCTCGTCATCTGGGACAGCGGTCCTAGCAGCCACTGGTCTGACTGGGCCTATAACAATGCTCATAGATAGGATCTGGGGCTGGGAGAGCTGTCACTCTTCAGTGTGTGAACCACGCGCTACCCCATAAAGAGCACACGCATGAGTGCCAGTGTATAGGTCTCATTTTATTACATTCACCTCGCTGAAAAGGGGGCTGCTGATTGAACTGAAAACAAAGTTGGAATGAACACAACCTTTTTTTCACCTTTTCAAACCAGGTCAGGCGGCTTATTCCTGTAAACATTTTGGCTGACCCAACCCAGGAGGAGTACTAGGGGAAAACTACAGTTGTTGTCTATATAAGTCATTAATTTTCAAAGCAACACCCGTTTGAAGCCATAGAGTCTCTTCTCATCCCTTGCACAGTCTCATCTGGTTGACAGGTGAGTGCTGTGCATTCACATTTTTCCTGATGCCTGACAGAGCTATACTTCAGTATGTCTTTATTCGTCATTATACATTTAAGTTGTGCAAAAAAGTTTTGTTGATTGGATGGGTGTTAGTACTGAGCTGTATTCAGAGCCTTACAGTTTAAACAATATAGAGAATATAGAATTTGTTTATCTTTAATTAATCTGCAGTGTGTGCTCTTTTCATCTGTGCATCCACCGAAGTGTAAAATGTCCTGTCCCAATGTTTTCCCTTTGAGCATGTGTCTTCAGTCTTCTGTCTCACGATGTAGGACTTCTCCAAACACATTCGAGTGTCTGTGAACTTTGCAGTGGTCTGGGCTGATAGCTGTTAGTAGCAGAGCTCCCAGTTTGTTTATACTTTTCTGCTGACCTGGTGACACAGAGGTCAGGATGCTCACCAAACAACTGCCTCTCACACATGTGTCTTGTCTGCAAAGTGAGAGGTTGCCTTAACAACCACAACAAAATGTTAACTGTTAAAAACAATAACACTAATAGTATCACCCATGTTTTCTGTGGTTCTTTGTAAAAACCTGGGGGACTAGCTGATTTCTCCAACATCCCTCAGACAAAGTCATTCCAGTGAGGTCAAAGGTGAAATGGCCCATCTTCTAACTTATGTTTTAACTTGTACATCTTGGTGTTGCAAGGTCACTTTCTGTTCTCTTTTGAAATTTGTGACACCTCTTTTTTTGTCCTAAATATTCCACCTTGCCCACTGGCCTTTTATCACAATGGTTTAGTTAGACAAAATAACTACTATATTTTATATTTTTTCTATTACATTTTTTGAAAAGGAAAATATTTACATTCAGGTCATGATTTCAAATTCCTGTTTATTTACAGAACTGTGCGTACTTGGGATGTGACCAAGGAGAAGCAGCATAAAGCAGTGTTTAAACCGCGCTCCTTCCAGGGGAAGAAGGTGATCCCCATCTGCTGCACCTACAGTCGAGATGGGAGGCTAGTGGCAGCTGGATGCCAGGATGGCAGCATCCAAATCTGGGACAGAAACTTAAGTGTGAGTCCCACATGCACCACACATGCGGCACTTACGGGTGAGACTGCCCCCCCCCCCACCAAGCCACCACTATCAGGGCCCTCATAGTCCTCATACTCATAGCACCTGACCCCCCCCCCTCCATGCACACACATATTTTGTGACAGGACTGTGTAATTTAGTACAAATTATTCTGACAGGATGGGTAAGATAATTAAACAGTATTCTTGAGTCTCTAAGCTTGCAGATATATAACATTTTATAGACAAAAAAGGTCTAAAATGACAATTCCTTTTCCCATCACATATTGTTCCTTCTATCCCTGTTGATTTAAATTAGTTTGTCCTTTGAGATAAAAAAAAAAAAAAACTTCCTTCTATAGTTTGCTTCAAATTAAGACCAAAATGACTATTATAGACAGAGAAGATTGTAACAATATTTGGTGGGAAAAGGTCATTTTAGTCCTGTTTTGTCCATATTGTACTTTTTTCAAATTGTACAGAACTTGGTGGCAAGTCTGTTGACTAACAAAGACACAAGCACATGCATTGATTTTCATGTTAATGTTGTTAATAACTTTTAAAGCACTTCATAGCCTCGGCCCCTTATGGACCTTCTCTGTCCCCGTGTTCCTTGTCATTCCCTTAACTCTTCCCTTAACTCTTCATATCAAACCCTCCTCACTTAACCCCCCCCCCCCCCTCTCTCGACTCCACACCAGAGTGGACCAAGCCACCACTATCAGGGCCCCAAACCTATGGAGTTTCCACCTTGAAGAACGGTTGATTCTGTAGGAACTTTGAACTCTAAATTAAAACACACACTTATATAGAAAGCGCTCTGAAAGAACATGTTAACAAACATGCTATATAAATAAAGTTATTAATGTTACTACTATTACTTCTAGATAATTCTAAATAAATTCAAGAACATTCCATTCCCAAAGATCTGCCTTGTTGACAATTGTTGATTTTGGCTTGAAAAAGCACTTTGTGCGAAGCATTTGCCTGCTTTGACTTGAGTCATTTGATAAATTATTACAGGATAAAACAACAGTAGATATTTGGGGCTTGAATGGCTTAGACATGCAATTTTTTTTTTTACTCATGTCTGGACAGCGATACATCAGCCTGTTTAGTCGGGTTTAAACAAACACATCTGTGTCCAGTGTCTGAGCAGAGTAGGAGATGACACTGTTTTGTTCTTTGTGCAATCAGCATTTAAGATTTTCTACAATTTATTAAAGACATCTTTGGGGGATTCATAAGGTATAATAATTTAACCTTGTTGGTAGGCAACTGATTGAATTACATCATCCTTGTGTCCCATGTGCTACTGTTCTTTACGTGTTCTTAGGCATTTGGCACTGTGGCCGTTGGGGACCTTTGTTGTTCCTTTAACTTGTTAGTTCCTCAGTTCTCTTCTGAAATGGAATTGAGCAAACTAGCACAATGTATTGCCCCTTCTCCACCTTGCTGACTCTTTATGCATACCGTAGTTTACCCCATGTCTGCTCCCTGACCACCAGAGCCTGGTCTGTCTGAATGACTCAAGTTTTTCTGCTGCCCTCCTCCTCTAGCATCAATGTGTACCACTGACTTGGGTTGTGCCATTAGCCTAAAAAGGAGCTGACCTCTTGGTGCTGGTACAGCTGCCGACTCCTCTGTTTGTATGAGCACTATTCGTCATGGGCAGAATATGCAGCTGATCAATCATGATCAAACGTGGACATGACCTTGGACTAAGTCTCAGCTCTGAACGAGCTATTGGGGATGACACACCATGCTCTTCAACCACCACATGAGCACACTGATCCTATGGCAGGAGTCGGGGACCTCTCTCTTAGCAGATTGCTAAAGACAGAGTGATTGCATGCTCTCAGACCCAAAGGGTCAGCACAAAACTACACTGCACTGCATAATACTGTGAGCATTTGTTTTGAGGGATTTCCAAAGAATCACCTCAGAAATCATAAGAATGCTATGACGTCTTCAGACTTCAAGTGCAAGTACAGAAGTGCAGATGAAAGGTAGAATGACAGAGTTGTTGCTTCCATGAACTCTGACTGAAACAAGTGTTATGAAAAAATTGGTATTATATATTTCATGGCTTGAACTGACTAATGGGCAGGAGTGAGTGATTTGTATACCTAAACAGGAGCTCATCCTTTTCAAGAGGCCATAGCAAACTGTGGAGCTCAGGCAGCAAATGGGTCTTTGTTTAAGAACAAGTAGAGATGAGAATCTGAAATGAATTTATTTTGAGTTTTGAGTTTATTTTGGCCAAAGCTACTGCTCCAAAATATTTTGGTCCTTTTTTATCAAACAGATTTGTTAAATAAAATCTGTCTGTTAAACAGTGATCTTGTCAACTTGTTTACATGATTATCAAGGGATTCAAAAACAGTGGAATCATTTCTGGATATTTGATTACAACTACCAGGTCTGTGATTTTATTTTAATGTGTTTTATGTCCTCAAAACAATACACAGCTATATGCCCATCATGCCAATGAGAAGAGCATAAAAGTAACAAGATCCTACTTGGGTGTGCAGGCCCAGCGTCGCCATCACCACTTGTTGATTTCTGTGAAAGATCAGAGCAGCTGTTGTTGGAATACAGTTTGGCCACTCGATCCTCTGTAAGTAGCAGAGGTCAGAGTGGGATGGTCCCACAGGCTGCACAGTGGACAGTGTCTCAGGTGCCAGGAGTATAGGGATGCAGTATTTCTGTAATGACTGTCAGCGTGATCGGAGAGTGACAGGCTTGTGAAAAAATGATTATATCTTATATTCTCATCAATGCTATCAACTCGGCAAATTAATATCTTATTATGATCTAGGCTTTTTGTATAAAACAGTTTGGTTGAAATTAAATTAATTCTTTTTTTTCCCCTAAAAATGCATTTGGACTCTTCTTGCCATGTTAATACACTTTCTCACCTGATTTACCTTCGGTTGATCACTAAATTCACTGTGACTTGAAGTAGTACTTTCTAAATATTCCTTTTTAAGGCATTGCAGTTTGAAATGGAGCCTATGATTTCAGTTTCACAGGCCTCTGTGTAGATTTACACAGGAAACAAACTCCATGGCATCCACTAGTGGCAGCCAACATCATCATAGTAAATAAACACTTACGCTTAAGCAACAGCAGTAGACCGTCTAGAAATAGCTGGAGTGGCTGTATGTTTGCAATAGACAGAACAAACGGATGTAACCTAAACAACACTGCTTACTGAAGTTCTGATCATTGTCTACTGTCTGTTCTGTGACAGGTTTGATCACGTGCTTCATCTCTATTGCTAAAGTATTATGTTTAAGTCTAAAGATAAAAGAAAAAGACATGTCCAGACACTGATTGATGATAATCTAACCTAAAATCATAAATTCCTCACCATCTGACATTGTCTTTTTGCTTTCCTGAAATCCCAGACTGAAGGAGTGCATTAATAATGGTGTAATAACAACATTTACATATATTTTCATTTGTTTTATGTATTATTCTGGGCTTCAGAATAATCTTGTAATGGGATATGAGCTTTGTCCAGCTGTTCATTGCACTATGATATGGATTTAACATCATCAGCATACCCTCCTGTCCAGAGTCCACAGCTCCACCCTTATTATTGTCATCACTGTCGGTGCTAGAAGTTGGTGTTTTGTGTAACTGCCTGCAAATAGGGACTATTCGTCACTCTTGAATGGTCTCCACCTGCTGTAATATTACAAAATCCTCTGATGTTAAATTTAACTTCTGTCATTTATTGGTCAGCCATGTCAATTTAAAGAAATAACTAAAAGAAAGTGCTGATAATAATTTGAGATTACATCAGAAAAAATGGTTAGGGCTTAAAGTCATTTAGGTTTGATGATGGTGGGAGGTGGTGGTGCTCCCTGGGGGACCTCAGTGACTAAGTGGCCTAGGCCTTCGGAGGAACACATGTTATCTCCAGTTCAAGGTAACAACTTTATCTGTCTCTGCCAAGTTAATAGCTTCCCTCCACTTAACGCTGCAAAGTGCTGTCTGTAGTGTGTGTCTTATGAGGACACATTGCTTATTCCCATCATGCCTCACTCTTGTCTTCCTCTCTTTGGCCAGTCTTTTTCAGTCTTATCTCTTTTCCACAGTCTGCACACACACATTTTCTTATCCGTGCTCTGAAAGGCCTACCTTGCCGCAATTCTCCTTTCTCCCATTTCTTTGCATTCCATTTGGGATTAATAAAAGTGGAGCTGTAGAAACCAGGGTTATATTTGTTTTGTGTGTTATCAATTCCACCTCACATAGTGTTGCTTCACCAGCCTATAGCAGTGATTGATCTCTTAATCCATAGCTCGGGTGACCAAGTGCAACAGAAACATAGCACAAGGAGTTGTATGGAACGTGCATACATGTTCACATTTTCATAAAAATATATACAACATCCAGAATATTTATCACTGCAACAGTTTAATATCACTAGTGTTTACTGTGGCTGTACTGCTTGCAAGACTAGTCTGTGTGAGAGCAGGTTGTTATTTACAGACTCTGCATGGCCTGTACTCAAGTATTCAAAGTGAACACAGTCAGATTCATTCTACCTGATGTTTGAATCCAGGATGGTGCAGTCACTAGTGCACAGAAGCATAATACTGAATCATACAGAGACATGAAAGTCTTGTGTGAAATGTCTGAATTGCTCCGGATAGTCCTTTTAAACATTTCAACATTTTTGTTTGATGGTAAAACTCAGAGAAAGTGCGAATAAACCCAGTGGGCTCATGAAACAAGTCTTTACAATGACCCACCTCTTAAATGCCAGTGTGTCGACTTGGTTTTCAGTATTACATGCTGATGGACATAGTCACAGCCAAGCAGCGTAACATTAGACGCGAACGCTCATGTGCTGTATGTGTGGAGCAAATGGTTATAAGGGCAGAATTGTTGCTGGTTTTGACAGTAAGGGCATTTCGCGTTCAAAATTGGGATTGGCCTGCTCTAGTTAACTCTGGAAATGATGACAAGAGCAGAATGTTGTTAAACTACAATCCCCTTCTGTCCCTTTTTTCCCTTTTATTTAATGGATCATTGACTCCCACTTACACTGACCAGGGGCAATTTCTAGTTCTAAGTATTCCTGGACTGCTGTGGTTCTGAGGAAGTGTCCTTACACACAAATGCAAACCATTTCGAACTGTCAGCTGCAACTTCTGTGTGCCCAGTAGATAACCTCAATGACATGAACAATAATGAATTATAATTGTTTATCGTCTGTAGAAGAGTGTGACAAGAGTCTACTGCACAACTGTTCACACTTAAAATGCTTTGTTTTTTTATATGCTCCCTTTTCTTTATCTGTGTTTGTTTTTTATTCATCTAGCTTTTATTTAAACTTGTAAAGGTAAAACATCAGAAATCCAAAGTGGTGTCCATTGCCCTCATGCCTACATTGAAAAAGTTTACTTGCCGTGTTAAAATTTGAGCAAAGCGATATTATTTCAGCCATTACCTGCACAATCTCCGCCTGCCAATGTAAATGTCTGCGGCCTGTACTTTCTAAAGATAAACTGATGAATACAGTTGAGGATAGTGCAAGTTTAGCAGTTAGAAACCATTTGCTCAATTGAAACCATGTGGTGTCGCAGACCACCAGAATGTATGGTCCTATTAACTTGATTGAGTTAAATGTGCTCCTGAGTTGGCAGTTTTTATACCACAGCCTGGAAAAAGAAGGTTCAAGAAACTTTATTTTTCAGTTTTATGTACTGGTTTGTTTCATAATTGTATTAGATTTTGCAGTATCTACTTTTTAACGAATGTTTTATTTCTAGGTTCACACAAAGTACCATTGTAGACAAGCCCACATTCCCGGCTCGGACACCTCCTGCATCAGCTTCTCTTATGATGGTGTGACCCTGGCATCACGTGGAGGTGGTAGAATTTATTGACAGTTAATTTACCACCCACTTAAATTTGTCACCCATGTTATTTAATTTTCTGATCAGTTATTATCTTGTTTCCTTATCAAAAACATAGTTGTGTTTTGTTTCATTCACACTTGTTTAACACACACAAACCCTGCGTATTTAGTTTTTCTTTCAAACAGAAAACACCTTGTGATGTGATGTGGTAATACAGGAAGTGCTCCACTGTGTTTTCAAACTCCGTTAAACAACCTTCCCTAGAATCATTTGGATCGTTTCATCCCTGGAATTGCCAGTCTCTAGTAAACAAAAGGAAAGTAGATGTTAACTTGAAAACTACCACCACATGGCATCACAAAGTGGAACAGAGTATTTTGAGCGTTGAAGATGTAGATAGACTAATGCAGTTACTCAAACATGTGAATGAAACAAAACACAACTCCAGGTATGTTTTTGATGAAGTAACTATATTTTAACAGGGCTAAAAGCTCAGAAGACTCAATTTTGCTTTTAAATTGCTTTTTAATATAGGACCTGCATAATGTAGAAGTTTTTTTGTTTCTTTGTTTTAGGTGATGACACTCTAAAAACATGGGATATGCGCAACTTTAAGAAACCGTTGAATGTGGCAAATGGGCTTACAAACTACTTCTCAATGTAAGAAAATTAATTGTGAGTAATGACTGAATTATGTAACTAAATGCTCTTATTTTACTCAGGACTGATTGCTCCTTTAGCCCTGACGACAAGCTTCTTGTTACTGGAACATCTGTGAAGAAAGATGAAGGAAATGGCAAACTGGTTTTCTTTGACCGGAATACATTTGAGAAGGTCTACCAGATTGACGTCACTAATGCGGTATGTTGGATTTCACTCACTCTGATTGCTACCAAAACAAAATGTTGTTTTAGTAACCTGGGGTAAATATTATTATTGGTGTAGTATTTGTATGAGCAAATTTGTGACAGTTTCATGAAACAATTCAGTCCATCAAACTAAAACTTTGAATTAAATAGTACATTATTTTGTTTTTAACATGTTTATATCAACTGCTTCACTAATGGCTGTTGGTACGGCTTGCTCTTCCCATTTTCCTCACTGTAAAAAGTAACTGGAGTGACATTTAAAAGTCACTGCTCCATACTTATCAGAAATGATCTTTTAAATATACCGCTTGGGCTGTTTTTAAGATCCAACTTTCTTTCGACATTTTACATCTTCTGAAAAGCTTGGGCACACTCAAATGTCCCATACCATGCACTTTCCACTAATCCCTCTTTCTCCTTTAGCCCACGGCACGCAGCCATACTGAAGGAGTTCAAATAAAATGTTGAACACTTTCCCTACGGCATTCACAGATTTAGTTGTGTGTCTACAATCATGTTAAGCAAGTCTCTAATGCCTTATTATTTGGTTGATGTGTTCTCATTTTACTTTTTTGTAGTTGAAAAGAAGGTAAAATAATATGTTTCTCTTATTTGTGTACACAGCCTTCTACTAGCCTGTATTTAACTTGCCATCTTTTTGCATGATGCAGACTGCGCAGTTGCACTGCCCATTTGTATTTTGGAGTTGTGCTCTACTGATGGGCTATTACCTGAATGTAACGCCTGGAAAATTGAAGTCAACAGTTTAAATGGACCAATATTATGTCCCAGTGCATTTTTCAGCTGCATACATGACCTTGTCAGGGCCGAAGTCTGAAATTAGAATAAAGCAAAAGAAAGCAATTGCATGGGGTGGTGTGCTGTGCTGCTAAAAATAAACCCAAAACATCATTATCCGCCTATCATCACCAGACTGCCTGTCATCCCTGTACTGAAAGTTGGTCCACAAGTGTCTCATAGTGGCAGTGACCTGGGCTGAACTTTTTTGAGGTATATTACCTCATCTATCTAATGGAGGCTACAATGACTTAACTGCGTTTGGTCAAGATGATTGTCATTCTCCAGTGCTGTTTCCTCGTGCACATTAACACTTATGAGCTGTGACATTGCTCTGAGTGTCCTGTGGTGACAAAATGGCTGTGTCTACATCAAAGAAAGGCCTGAGACACTTAGGTCAGACTTTGTTTGGAGCCGGACAACCTCCTCTTGCCTCACTCTGAAAAGGATTTCTTTCTCTCACTTCACTGTAGAGGGTAAACATTTGGAAGTGATTTTTCCATCGACCTTTCTCTCGTTCAACCAGCTGCTATTGTGAGAGACTCAGAAGGCCCTAGCTTGCGTTAACAGCAACAGCAGAGAGCCTCTGTTTTTGCCCTTTGTATAAAGTGCAAATCTTGAAGATTTCCTTTTAAATCACGCCAAATGTCACACATAACAAAATGGGCTCCAAACTTGTGGTTTGCCCATGTATTTGTCATGTATGGTTAAATAAATGTGCTTTCAACATACGCTCAGAAGAACTAATCAAAAATATTTTCTTGGACTCTTCGGCTCTTTGAAATTAGTCACACTTGTTTATGTTCACAAACATGCCCCTTTTAAATCTAGATTTTTATACTGTTGTTTGACGCTTCTAAACACTTTGCATCATTATTTTAGTAACACCAACCAACACCACATCCTTTTCTATTTACACAGTTGGATTTGTTGATAGTCTGGTATATTTTATCGTTGTAAACACCTTTCAATAGCTTTCATCTCATTGTGGAAAATGGTAAGTGTTAATTTCATATGTGGATTTATTATGTATTTTATATTGCTGGTTTTGTTGCCTCTTGACATGTCACCTTTGTAAATTAATGGATTTACTCCATTCACCTGGCCTAACTGAAATGTTTAAGTTGTAGTTTTTGCCGCCTTCATGAGAGTGTAGTGTCTGCACTCTGTGAACCTGATGGATGAGCTATTTACTATGTTTACATCAGCCGTCTGCCGTGTGGATGGCCCAAGAATTTAAGTGCAGTCTTTTAAAGTGGTGTGCCAAGCAGACGAGTGAAAGGAAGGGCCACCAATCAGTCCTCCCTAACTAAACAATCCACACTATCCCAGCCTCGGTCCAAGGGTACGATCAGGACACTTTGGGGACTCATCTTATTTTATATTTGACTTTTTTGGACTACTATTTATTTTATATTTCAATATATCCTGCAAGCACATTCCTAGTTTATTAATTTTAATGAATTCAATTAATTTATTTAATTTTAATCACAATGGCCATACATTTTTTCTGATTGTGAGTTGCAGTAAGTTGTTTTGTCCGATTTTGGTATCCATCAAAACCCATCTAAGGTGGGAACGACTGGTTTTGTCCGGTACATAGATTGCATAAAGATATATAGTCTATGGTCCTGTATGCAGCTTTCTGGTGGGGGATTTGCCACTTAGTTGTCTCCATGGAGATAGTAGTCATGTTTAATGGCATATTGTGGAATATTTCTATCATTCATTTCCAGCACATTCCTAGCCTAACTGTAACATTTGTGGTGATAAGTAGATAGCTGTCTTTCAACCAGAAAAAGTTGGATGGTGCACGGGAATTAAATAGGATCATCAGATAACAGAGCCTAGGATAAGAGGCAAAACATATTAAACTCAAAAACTAGTCCAGATGGTTATTTTTCAAAATCTCTGAAAGCCTAACTCCTTGATTCTTGGAAGTCGGGGAGGGAAACTGATTGCTTAACTGGATATATACTGGCACTAAAGAAATCATATTTAGCGGTATTGCTGGGAGAGTAGTGTTTTCATTTGCGGACGGTATCTTTTTTCCCATGCTAAATCCTACTACGTCATGCTTGACCGCTCTGAAGCCTTGAGCCTTTTCCAGTTCTGTCGAGATTTGGGCATTTGTTCTTTCTTTTACACACTAAAACCACCGAAGGCTCAGGGGTAACACAGGAGCTTTTCTTTTCTTGTGCATTTCACCAAGAAAATCCTGCCAGCTGTTCCAGTAAGGCAACCCGCGCTAATTACCTAGATCCATTGACTTCTGCTGGCCTTTCAATAGTTAAACTTTTCCATTAATTTCCAATAGTTGGCTTGCATAGTCCACTCTGTCAGGAGTAATGCACTTTTGGACACACTCACCAATGACTAAACGGGGAGCTCGGCTGTAAGTGATGTGTCCCATTAGTAGCGCAGTACAACGTTGCATAATTGGTGTTACATATTGGGTAAGTAGTCTTGGTTTTCCCCAATCAGCCTGCGGTATTTTAATCTGACAGCACTGATACGGCAGCTACCAAGAATTGTCTAACTAAAGTTTCCTCTTTCATGACATGATGTAATTTTGTGGACATGAAGAATAAACAAGGGTGCTATAAGTGTATACAGAGCTCTTTGGATCTTATTCTGGACTGGGGTTAGTGGATCTTGGCTGTAGACTTCCTCTTTCTCACAGGCCGCTTGAGTGTAGGCCCCTCTCTCTGCTCTGTTCCCTCTGTGCGACTTATCCCAGTGTTGACAGTATGATCTGTGTGGGTCCGAGGAGGGAGGTTTCTGGAGCTTGACTGGCCCCGTGAGTCACTGCTGTGTCCAGTTGTCACTTGTACTTCCATTTTACAGCCATAAGGTTTTTTGGCCAAGTGTTGCCAAGTGCTACTCTACCGCAGTGAGGCAGGTGGACGATTTGCATTTTGACAGTACCTGGGAAGTGAGTCAGAATTCCTACCTGTCATTCCCCTCTTCCTTCACACAAAGAGTTGGCAATCACAACTAATTACACATTTACACTGAAACAGATCCATACTAGCCTCATGTAGTTTTGTTGTCTTTCTAAAGGTACTCTAAACCTTTGACAAGTATACTGCCAAAAATACTTGGTTTGCGTTATCTACTTGTTCCCATAAAGAATGACAAGATTTATGCCATGTTGTGGAACATTCAAGGCAAAACCTCTCCATTGAAGATCTTTCCAAACTATTTTAAACTTCAGTACTTCAGATGAGGGCTAGAAGAGCTGAAGTAAACCGCTTCTTCTAACATTTTGCCTCAAATTCAAAAATGTAAAAAAAAAAAAAAAAATCTGTATCTGGCATAGGCTATTTTGCGTATCTGTATCATGGTAAATCTGAGCCCTTTTTAATGCTTGTTCAATCAATTACAGTTGGCTCATGAGCAGCTTGAGTAGATTAACTTACAGTCACCAGTGATCTACTAGGCTTCTGATCTGGTAGTGATGGAAGTCCTTCTCTCATCTCTAATTTTAAAAAAGGCTTTGAATTGAACCTCGCGCTCTTATCAAACTGTAGTCGGAGAAATGACTGAAAATGCTGATTGCTAAAATGCTGGGAAGGGACGAGCTTTAAATAGAACAAATGTCGCCATGCTCGATTTCCACAATTTACTGAGAAATGTAGAACTCTAATGTTTGTGGTTGCGCGCTTTTACAAATCATTTTCATCCAATCTAAGATGTTAGTTTTTGTAACATTCCCGTGCTGTGGATGAGTGCGTGTCCATGCTGGGTGGATTGGGATTCTCCGTACTGGTGCCTGGTGGGAAGATGAACAGCTGGACGTTAAGCAGCTTTCACCGTCATAGAATCTGGACATCCAGTCGTTCAACCCACCCCCCATCTGACGCTCCTGGCCCAGACCCCTACCCCCCTCTCCACCACCCCTGCCATATTACAACTGGCACTGTATTTTATAATATATATGACTATAATATGAGCTTCGACTGGCTGTAAGAAAAATGGTCCTTTCCCATGTTTAATTTTCCATTTAAAAATTATTTTTAACTCCCATTGCATCTCTGTCAAAACTTTAAATATTTAAGGTTCACACATGACAAAACAAGGCTAAATTAACTAGGGAATAAAATTAGAAAATAGCTTTTACACCATTGTGATTGGATTAGCTGATATATTGTGCAGGCAAATGTATGCACCACAGAGAAATGGAGTCTGCTCTGACTGTGTGTGTGTGTGTCTATGTCTGTGTGTGTGTATGTGCAGTCTCAGACCTTAGTAGTAAGTTATGATTGTCAGTACATTTAAAACATGAGCACAACAGCGGGATATCTCGTAGCTCACATATCACTGAGGAGCAGTGGCTCTTCATCATGTCACCAACTGTGCTTGTTCTTCTTTCCCTTGGTCCATAGTCCCTCTGTTTCTACACGACAGTCGTTGAATAAATGTGGTCACATTTGCCTATTGGCACAGCGCCATCTGTCACACACAGACTGAGATCCAGCCCTCATCCCAACCACCAAATATAGTCAAGTAAAGCAGCAGAGAGCACTGATCCTGTTGTATCACAACCAGCACGGGTCACACACCGTCTGAAGTTTGAAAATATTATTCTTTTGTTTATGCCACTGCGCATTTCTCCTCAGCCACAATAGAAAAACCCTCCCCAACCTGCTACTACGTGCTACTATGAGTTATGTTTTTAAAGGTCCTTTGTTATGCAAATTTGACTCTAAATAGGCTAGAATGTTGTTACCTCCTTATATACCTGGAGTTGTGTTGTGTTTCATTCACACGTGATGAGTAATTCTTTATTATTAGTCTTTCTACATCTCCAAAGATCAAAATGCTCTGTTGAGATGTCATGAAGAGGTAATTTTCAAAGTAACTGCAATATTTTACCTTTAGTTCAGTACAGATTGGCAATTCTAAGGCTAAAATTATCCAAATTATTCTAGTGAAGTGTATGGAGTTTAAAAACACATTGGAGCACTTCCTGTATTACCACATTACAAGTGTATGCAGTATGCAGTAAATATGCAGTGTTTGTGTGTTAAACATGTCTGAATGAAACAAAACAACTCCAGATATGTTTTTGATGAGGAAACAACTTTATAAAAAATAGACCCTTTAAACGAGTTATGCTATGCATATTTAAATCATAAACACTTTGCCTTTACAGAGTGTTGTCCGCTGCTTGTGGCATCCTAAACTTAATCAGATTATGGTGGGAACTGGAAATGGGCTGGTGAAGGTTTACTACGACCCCGTCAAGAGTTACAGGTATGTCCCTATATCAAACTGCTATGTTATAATCAAGCACTTGTGTGCCAGCAGGGCGTCCTGTGTGTGACTCAGCCATCATGATGTGATTACTCCACATTATCTCCTTTGCAGAGGCGCTAAGCTGTGTTTAGCCAAGACCAAGCGCAAAGAGAAGCACACGGAGATGCTAGCACAAGATTACATCATCACACGTAAGTCCTCTCCGCTTTCAGTCAAGAAAATACTCCACAATCATTTTCATTTGTGTCTCACAAAAATAATTAACAAAATGATTCTCGTGTCTTTAATTATTCTGCCAGTTCCCTTATCTTAGTATATAGTTCTGCATGTTTGACTAATCATTTTGGTCCATTGCCCACTGAGCTGAAAACACTCACCTTGTGATATTAAGTAAAACGGTTATACTATATGCTAATAGTACATCTTTGCCTTGTTTGAATAGTTTCAGCAAGTGTGTTCTTAAGCCCTCTATTGGCTAGTTGATTCAGAGTTTTATTTGTTGTCTGAATAATACAATATGCAGAAGCTTCAGTCAAGAAATATTTATAGTTTGCAATCATCACAACAAACTCCTCTCTGTGCTATTCTCCATCAGTGTGTCACTTTGTAAGAAACAAGCTGAAAACTATTACAGTTCTGTAGTTGTCTGTGGTATGTTACAAACACACAATGAGGTTTGTTTATTCGCCAGTTTTCCATTCATATTTCTAAGCACAACAATAAACAATCCAGCTTTCAAAGGAATCTGGATTGGAAGAGACTATTAGAGGTCGCTACAATAGTTTGTTGCTGGGCACTTTGCCACGAGATGAGCGTGTGGTCCTGATCATGCTGCTGTCCAGTGGTGTCTGCGTGATATACACACACACATATCCACGCACACACATGGACAGTGGTCACACGCATGTCAGCGCTCATGCATGACCCCATCACCTCATCTGTGCATGCCGTTTACTGCCCCCAAAACCAAGGCTATAAATCAGCTGCTAATTGCACAGTATTTATAGTTTGGGCTAATGATTTTTATTGAAGGAGGTCCCCCATTGGCCCTTACCACTACTGCTGAGTGACGCACTTGACGGCCTGGCATTGGAAAATTAAAGAGGACAGGAAGCTAGTGACGGCCCATTGAGAAAAGCGAGGGAATCTGTTAACAGTAACCTTTTTGCTTAATGTAGCGTGGAGGAGGGAGAATTAAGAGCAGACAGTGCCATGGACTTCCAAATGGAAAATCACTTTATCTCACCCCAATACTAAAGCGTTACTCCCCAAGATGTAAGCTGAGCACACACACACACTAATGAACACACACACACTATCTTGGTGCCATTATTGTGATTGTGTGCACAAAAGTGTGAAGAGAAGCCAAGTGATTGTCTGTGTCTAAACAATGTAATGTAGGCGCGCACTATGGCAGAAAATGTACACAAGGGCAGCCGTGGCACAGAGTTCAACAGGTGTCGTCTGCTGTAGTATTAAGGAGTCAACAAAGGGAAAGATTTGACTGTGTCGAATCTTCAAATGTTCCCCTGCTGTGTTATGTGATCCCTCAGTTAGAGTTACACAAGCGACTTGATTATGCTTGTTTATTCTGTTGACAGCACATGCATTACCCATGTTCAGAGAAGCTCGGCAGCGCAGCACCAAGAAACAACTGGAGAAGGACCGGCTGGATCCAAAGAAGTCACACAAGCCAGAACCCCCTGTGTCTGGACCAGGTAATAAAATGAGAGCGTGGAAAAAAGAGAAAATCCAAGCTGTGTAGTGCTCTAAACATACCACTGTTGTCAAAGCATACTTTTAAAATGCCTAAATTCAGCTTTCTTGATGCAACCCAGCTGAGCAGTTTCACTACAGCTCCCACTTGGCCTCCTCCGCCTGCGTGTTGCCTCATAAGATTTAACTGTATTTTAACAATAATAATACACTTTGGAGTATTTATTTGTATATTTAAATAGAACACAGATTTGTAGTTACCACAGTTTGTTGTAGTTTTGCAGCACTAGAAACAATTCCACTATTCTCATTTGTACTGACTATTATGTAGCAATGGAAGAAACATTGTCAATAAATGCAACATGGTTTGCCTGAACAATAAGCAACAATAACGATATAACAGATTGAAGAGGAATCTTGAGTTGAGGTACATATGATATGAACGCTGAAAGTATTTGTGATCTTTTGTTGCAGGTCGTGGGGGCAGAGTGGCCGCTCATGGTGGCACTCTTTCATCGTTCATTGTGAAGAATATCGCTTTGGACAAAACCGATGACAGTAACCCACGAGAGGCTATTCTGAGACACGCACAGGCCGCTGCAGAAGACCCCTACTGGGTGGCTCCAGCCTACAAACAGTAAGAAAAGCTAATGTCCCATTACTTATTTAAACTCAAAGGACAATTTAGTGAGTGACCATTTCTGTCTGTGTAAACTGAGTAGGGTCATTATTATATTGCTCACCCTCTACCTCTGTTACACATGAATGTTTAAAATGCCAGACCCGTTTACAAGCGAGTGGTCAAATAGCAGAAAACTGAAGAAGAGCTGTTAAGATCATTATCTAAAAACCTTGAAAGTATCAGATTTACTTTGAACAAACAGCAAGTTAGAACTGTTAATCCACTGATGTAATAATTGCAGACTTTTACAGCACACTTCTGCCACTGGATTCTTTTCTTTCACACAGTCACTTATTTTCTGTGGTGTTTGAGCAGTGTGTAAAGGTAAACTGATGTGGATCCCTTTAGGACCCAGCCTGAACCATTGTTTGCAGAAGAATCAGATGAGGATGAGGACGCCGACAAGGAACCAGAGTGGAAGAAACGCAAGATCTGAGGCTACCCAACACAAACTGTTTGTTTTATGGCTGATAAAATGACTTTGTGAATAGCTCCAGATCTCCTTGGCCACAAAAGTCCTATGTAGAGAGAGTATAATGGTGAAACCTGTCTTTGATGTTTTAATGTATTCATATTATGTTGTTCTTAAGTGCTAAAGAGCTATACAGATATTTTTACTGGCAAAACGGATTTCATTTGCTGTTCATCAACCAATAAATGTGATTGGCTTTTTAATGTTGGTTTTCATTGTATGGACATTTATTCTTTTGTCTTTTCCTGACCACATTTCCAGAATATGCTATTGCCCCATAAATCAGCTCCAGAACTTGTGGTCTACAGCTGCCAACTATGTAGAACATTCTGATTTTGAAAATAACTAATATCACTTAATTTGACGTTTTCTTTAATCCAAAACCTTTGTGGGGCACTTCATGTTGCATTTTACTTCCCAAACCAAAACTTGTTTACTTTGTTATTGAAAAGACAAATTTGAATGTGGCCCAAAAGACTAAAGATGTCTACCACTGCACTAGTCATATCACAAGACAAACCACAAGAATGCCACAAAACCTGGCTGGAAAATGTAAAAACTAAGCGTAATTAGGGAAAAAAAGTTTTCAAAATATTTTTGTGTAGTAGAATGCTTTGCTGAACAGTGATCTGGATACTCATTTGAAAGAAACTTCATTTTGACTTTTTTTTTTTTTGACATTTTTCGTCACTTAATTCCCCAGGAAGAATAGCTATTGACATTTCAGGAGCTAATGGGGATCTAACTAAACTAAACTAAAATTCAAATATAAGCATGATTTTTTTTCAGGTTTTTCCTCGTCTTCAGATATTTCCAATAATTTCCAGTAGTTCATCAATTCTGTAAATTTGAGCTGCAGATGTGTTATTTGACAAACTATGTATATTTTATTAAGTCTTTATCTGACGACCAAAGACATGTTAAATTAAAGCCACGTTCAAATTAACATCACCCTGGCTCTTGTAGTTAAATTTTTTATAGATTTTGAAGTTGCGCTTTTTCCCTCCAAACATAGCACCAAACATTCATGTGCATTACATTATTGACAGCCTGTATGTCTTTGTTGACTCGCAATTGGCCAAACTGCAAAGCAAACTTCCAACTTTGAGCCAACCAAAATTACAAGCAGGCCATTCAAAGTCTGTTTTGGCAAGACTCCTGTGACCGTAAAAATCATATGAAACAAAGTCACAGGGGGAGAAGAAGAAATGTGGAAGAGGCAGAACAATGAGCGGCGCTTTTAAAGGAACTCGAGTGGACAAAGAATGAGCGTCACAGGGAGGAGGCCGACTTTGGGGCCAACAGAAGGAGGTGACCCCAGTGTGAAAGGTGACATATTTAAAGGGCCCATATTACACTGTTTTCTGATTTATTATAATGTTTCAGAATCAAAAACATACTTGGAATTTTGTTTTGTTTCATGTACACATTTTTAACACACAAACTCATACATACATACATACATACATACATACATGCATACATATTTAGGCTGAGAACAGAACAGATCCAAATACTGATGTCACGTAATACAGGAAGTGTCTAAATCTCGACTGAACTAAAGGTAAAAAGTAGCTGTTAAATTGAAAACTGCTGACATCACAAGGTGGAATAGATCATTGTGAGATGTAGACTAATAATAAAGGTTTACTTGTGTGAATGAAACAAAACACAACTCATGTATGTTTTTGATGATGTAACATTTTACATGAATTAAAGCTCACAAGAATACATTTAACGTAAAAGACAATGGTTATTTTTTCATTGTTTCAGTAATAGGAGTAAGATTTTTTATGGGAATAGTTTAATTGGAATAAAAAGATCACAAAAATAAATTAAGTCTATTTTTTATTTTTTTATTTTATTTTTTTAGTTCAGAGCACCATATGAAAGGAGTTTAAATAGATTTCATACTATTAGGAGTTAGGTCAACCTTTCAAATTCCAGGATAAGAGATCAAATTAAGCAGCAAATGACTGAAAAGGTACAGTTTCTTGGTCATTTTAAGATGTTACAATTTTGGACAGTTTTCTCAGGACTATTTTGTCCTGAGGAAAGAGGAATAATGGATCCAAATGTTACAAACTCCTTGGGGCATCCAAGAGAAATTACTGGATAGCTCCTGTTTTTAAACACAATTAGCTTCAGTTTGTTCGACTGAAATCAATAACAGAACTGTCACACATTTTCCAGAAAGGAGCACTGTGTTTAGCCCAATGAAGTTTGTTTGGTCTTCCAATAATTTATTTTAATAGGCTCTTTTTTCAGACCAAGGTTTAGTTTGTTTTCATACCTGACAGCTTTGTCAGAGTGTGACTGTTTTTGCACAATGTTTAAACACATAAATTAGTCATGTCAACATACATTCCACCAGCACTTCGAAGACAGTAGTGCCACAAAACCTGAAAGATTGCTCCAAGGAAATAGACGGGCCCAGTGGGGATATGATGGTCACTAGTCTAACCTCACAACCTGAAGGTGCAAGGTCATAATATGGAATGGACTGGTCATGGTCTGGAATGTGTGGTCTTTTTATGTCGCATTTCAGTGTAATGAGCTAATACTTTAGCTGTATATTTCTAACCTAATTTTGATCCTGAGCACCGGTGTGTTTAGTAGCCTTCTCTTGACTGACTGAAGTACCATTGTATACAAACAGTTTGAACCCAATACAAATTTCAGACTTGATTTTGATATTACGGAATACACTTGATTCTCAATATGGATGATGATTTTAGAACAATAGATAGGAAAGTTATTTTTTAATAATAATTTGTTCTCAAACTTCTCAGGAAACTTCCAGTTTAGTTCTACATAAATATATCAATAATACTTCAAATGAGTATCTAGTTTTTTAGTGGATCTAACCATCTAGCACCACTGGAAATCACTTCACATTGACCGCTATTTAAGCGTGACTAATCATATTGAGAATACAGTCTGAAATCTGAAGTGTTTTTGTGCACAGTAGCCTTTACGTACACACAGTCTCACTGCTGTATGTCTCCTCTCACATTTACATGTAGTATATTCAGCTCAGTGGAAAGACTGGGCCTGATTTACAGCGGAGTGGCTCTTTACGGCTCGCTTTTGTTTACTGTATGACCCTGGGCTGCTGTTCAGGAATGCAGTGCAGGATGGACACCACACATCACAGTCCTTTCTATCTCTCCTCCACTAGACTCCCACTTCACCTGCATTTTCACCCCCAATTTACATAACAATTGTGCAAATATCAGTTTCTAAAATTAGCTCCATCTGGCTCGGGTTGTATTTGTTGTACATGGTGCAAGACCAGGACACGTAATCTTTTAATAGAAACAAATTTAATTCTGTAAAAAGTTATAAAATGAATATTGTACAAAAATAAAGTTTGCCAAGAGCTTTGGTTCTGTAACACAAAACAATGGAAAGGACAAAACGGGAGAGAAAAGTCAAACACTGAAGAGATTCCATTGTGGATGCGTGAACAATACCAGATAAAACAAAGATGGTGGAGAAAGTGGTCACAGTTTACACTATTTAAATGTAAGGTATTAAAAAAAGTGGTGTGGTGCTTATTGGAAACTCTCCTTACAGAACATTCATCTGGAAAGCTTTATGCATGATCGATTGGTAAAGGCAGAAGATGATCCAATTGAGAAGGTATGCTGTGATAAAGACTAGTATTTGTTTCTTCTTTTCACTGTAGACTTTGGCCTAATTTCAGCTTGATGCCGTGGATTTGTACTGTGTGTGGGGGATTATACACAAAGCTGGGTGGCCACAGATACCTTGGTCTCTAATCCGCACTACTATCAAGACATAAGCAAGAGTGTGCAATAGTTGCATTTGTAACAATCTCGTGGCACAGTCTTTAAACCAGATGTTGTACAGTAATTCTCCTCAGACAAGTCTTAGACAAGATTTTTTCAAAGCTCCTCCCCGGGCCGTATAACATACAAACGCTCCTATATCTCACCTTTACATTGAAGGCTAACTGACTAGGTCTCTTGAAGTAGCTTTTCTTTTGGATGGAAATCAGGGCTGCACATATTTTAGGAATAAAATATAATCTACAAAAATCGCAAGGGATCTGTATCTGAATAATGTAGATTTATAAATTCTGAAGCTTTGCCATGTTGATCTTAAACCCTTAACATAAAAAGATCAATTTAAATCTGCTATGTCATATTGTCTTCCTTGTAGTAACATGAAAAAGCACACAAAATGTCCATTTTAGACTATAGCATACATTAAAACAGCTCTTATTTATAATAAGAGGTATATATACTTGTAGCTGAACTGTTTGTCATATTTTCTGTGGTTGATATTCCTGTACTTCTTATGAGTTTAGGTGATGACAGCTCACGCAGTGGCCAGATTGACACTAAACTGCATTCACCAAAACACCGTAGCCAGCAGGGATATTTGGTTAAGACCGTAGCAGGGATCATTTACAAATCTCCTTTGAGGAAGTAGGACCTGTCTCTCAGAACAGAGACAGAGGCAGAGACAGAGGCCGAGACAGAGCCAGCCCCATGAACTTTAAAGCTCTCACAGTTGGTACAAGTCCAGACTGTTGTTTTGGGTAACATGTGCCACTGGAGCAGCTTCTGTGCTTTGGTGTGAAGGAGAGCTCCTCAAAGACACCTACACATCTACACAAGATCTACGCAAGAACTAAGTGTGTTTGTAATCTGGAATAGCCAGTGTTCCACAAAGGAATCGCTGTTTTAACATTATACGAACGGTAATTGAAATCGAATTGTCTTTGTTGGTTCAAAGGACTATGCAGATTTAGCAATGTAAGAATAACTGGGTTGTTAAGTGTCTGGTATCTTATATGTGACCTAAACATTCTACTAATAGTCAACTTATTTTTGACCCAATTGTGACTTGTTGATACATTTATAGTATATTTCTAGTAGAACCAACATCTTCCCATATTCTCCACACCAAAACATGACCGACGTAAACATCCATTGGTCCCCTCTTTGATGTAAATCTCCTTGCACTAAATATACAGTACTTTATATTGCTGATGATGCATTTGAATACCTGGAATCAATATGAAGCAATGCCATAATACAAGGATTGTTACAGACATGAAAGAAGTGGGTCTAAAGGATAGCTTTGTGAGTGTGATAAACTTGCTCTACTATGGCACCGTCCAGGAAAGCAGAGCATTTAAATAAATAAAAAAACAACTTTTCTGATAAAATGGACTGAAATAAATAACAATAAGTTAATTCTATCTTAATAAATATACCTCTTACACGCATGTGTGTATATCTCTCTATATAAGTATGTATTTAATATTTATATATATATATAGTTTGTTTATGGAGACGCAGCAGAAAATCCTGTGTGGTATTTCTCATCCCTCGGCTCTCAGTGTAAAGGTCCAGACAGTGTGGATGTAGTGATTTAGCATGCAGCTGAGTATACTCCACATTTCTGTGTTCATCTGCAGTTCCCAGTGTCTGCCTCGGAAAAAATGAAGTTCCTTTGAAAAAAAAAGGATACTCCAGACAAAAACAAGCCAGTGCTCTCAGTTAAATAAAAGTCTGTCTGACTGGTCATGTGACCCAGCGATCTGAGCTGAGAGCTGTAAATGTGTGAAAGCAACCTTAGATCCTCATAATGTTCCTCTGTGTCCTTCAGTGCCCCTCAGCCTCCTCATACACAAGCACACTTCCGGGCAGAATGCTTTTTCAGAGTGTGATACACCACATTGTCGTCCAGAAAGGACAAGTCATCGTCAAATGCTATTGGCCGACAGCAGGTGCGAGAGGGCGTGTCCTTGTCCAGCTTCTTGTTATGTGTCAGGTTGTTGAGGATCTTGTCATAGTTGGTCTCAGCATCCACACAAGGCCCACTGCAGTAGCGGAAGATGAGCTCCTCTTTGGTCTGGTAACCCAGACCTAAGTCCGTCACATTGAGGTGGACTTCCTTGAGCAGGCAGCCCCGGCCCTGCACTGCCGTGGTCCTGTCCCTGTTTTTGTCACCGCGGCCTCCTTTGCCCCCTCGGCTCCGGGACCGCCCCCTCCTCCGGTCGCTATGACCTTTCCCCTCTCTGTCTCTGCCTGTGTTTGCTGCTCCTCTCTGTCGCTCCCTTCGACCTCTGCTGCCTCCACCGGGCTCAGAGGACCTCCGAAGTCGTCCGATTGTAGCCTCAATAAAATCCATCACATCCTCAAGGTGGTTTGGGTACGGACCTCTCATGTCATCTGTGGAACAAATAAATACTTTCATGTAAAAATGACAAACAGGTAGGCACACTGGTCCACATGGCTGCAGGACATATTTCTGATCTTACACACAGAAAAGTGTGCAAAACAAATGCAGAAAATATGTACAAATATAAAGTGCACATGCTGATTTATAGATTCTCCTAAGGTACAAGAATGTAGACTTAGTCCAGATTTGAGCACATGGCTTTCCAGCTGCTCTGTTAAATACATATGGCTGAATACTAATGTTATGGTAAATTTGAATGTTTCAGTGCAAAGGAAAATAATTCTTGACATTGATCAATGACATCATAAACACTGACAAACATTGACTTGCACCATATTCATGTACCTGCCCTTTCATATGTTTACAGTGGGTCCATGATAATTACAGCAAAGAGATGCACTCCTCTCCATTTTACTCTTCTAAAAACACACAGACTTGAAAGCAAATTATAACCTCTGAGTCATTTAGACAGAGCCGAATCTTGTCTGCCTCAAACTGAAAACAGACAGCCCTTCACCATCTGCCGAGAGGAGCCAGAGGAGGAGCACCCAGCATCTACATGTTGACTCCATTATGTTGCCCGAAGCTCTGGCAACAGTAAAAGACCAAATCATGGAGTCATATTGTTTTCCAGTGAATCAATTAGTCTAACTCCCATTACCTTTGTGTGAGTGTGTCATTAGAGCGGCAGGGTGCCAGGTCTGGCAGCTGGGCTTGTGGTTTACACCAGTGTCTCTGTTGCAGTGTCACCTATCTGGTCTGATCTACCTGCTCCACTAACAGAGCGGCCGACATCTGATCCGGCGGCGCTCCACAGCTGATTGGTCTGCTGCTTCTGTATCAGGTAAGCAGGGTCAATCTGTTTAGACACACCTGCCCTTTGATTTAGACAGCTCCTATTGTTGCTGATGGACGGAGGAGTTGCAGTGTGCACCTGCCCACATGTTATTCTGGTGTAAGAAATACTGAAAAACAGGTCCTCTGGTGCCAAGCCTGGTTAAATGGAAAAGTTAATAAAGAGATGGACTGCTGGGGAAAAACCTAAGACAACATGCAAAAGAAAAATTTAAATTCTGTCAACTCGACAAACAAATTTTTCTTTTGCTATAGATCCACCATGGACGACAGAGATTACGCAGACATCTTAAGCTCAACATGCACAATTCAGTTATGTAAAAGGCCCATTTCATACGTACTTGGCTAAATCTTTAAATCCCAGATATGTTTGTAAAAAATTGGAAGATTTCAGCCAGCATAATACAGAGATGGCCGGTGTTTGCGTGCACATGGAGTCAAATTATTAGTGCTTAAAAATAACCAGCTAGTAGTTGTCTTTATTGTCTTATTTCAGTTACCACATTCACACCTAATGTATAAGAGTTTCTCCTTACACCAGAGCGTGCCAGCACAGTCATCCTTCTCTAAACAGAACATGAAGTGGCAAGACAAACATGCGGCCAAAAGTTCCATTCCTTATCTAGATAGTTGGGCTCTTGTGCGTTTTGTAGATGCTACACAGTGTCACATTGATCTAAACAAAATAAATTCCTGCCCACTGTCGCTGTCAGGACGTAATATAAACAGACCTTTAGACTTGATGCTTCAGAGTTTCTCCACCAGCCCCATTCAGTCTTTAAAATTCCTGCAATGGGCTCTTCCTCTTAAACATGCTCCCCACTCCAGGGCAGATGGGTAAAAGGTCATATGTGGCTAATTTAGAGAGGCAGAGGTGAATGTAAACACAAGTGAAAAAAGTTAGAAATGTGCGCCACAGATTTGTTTGAGGGGCCGGGGGCTGGTTTGCTCTGTCTTATTTTGACCTTGTTGTGATGTAACCAATACGTGCAATAAAAGACAAATTAAGATCCAAGTGAGTGATAACCTCTCTGTCTGACTGTCTTATCAATGTAGGACTCTGCATCAGCAGCGCAAACAGCAGCGATAATGGAATAAGGAAAGAAAGGTGAATGACTTGGAAAATGTAGCAAGAGTTTAGGGTCCAGAGAGAGAATCTGCAGGTTTTACAGCAGAATATGAAGACAAAACTTACTCTGATCCTCCATTGAGATTCTATGTAGACTGTGCTGCTCAGGCTGAAAATTTGCCTCTTCGCTGTCCTCCTCCGATATGGACACAGAATCACTGGTGCTGGGAAAATAAGTCCTCTTGGCTGGGCGAGTGTTTGAGTAAAGAGGCCGGGTAGCTACAGAGCTCAGGAGCAACAAACATGTGGCCAAAACATCCCATAACTTCATCTTAGACTCAGTTCCTATGAAGAAACCTATGAACAAGACAAAGGCATTAGTATCACATGGTAAATGTGTGTTGGCTTGGGAGTGAGCCAGCTCTGGTTAATTCAGTAATGTCAGTTATGTGTCCCAATATGTGATGTGACCAACTCCTCTGTGACTCATCTTGTATTAATAACTGTGTGTCATCATGTCAAGAGCCTTTGATCCCACTTTGCCTTTGGCTCATTGAAGACGTGTAAATATCCACAACAAATCGATTTTAACAGACCCAATCGTAGCTTTCCGTGTTAATGTAGTTTATTGAATAAAAGTATACTAGTAGCAAGTGATTTACATGTCTAAGTGCGCCAGAAGACAAAAAATGTCGTGCGTAAATCCGTGCGTAAAAAGAAACTCATTATACTTGTAACCTCGAGGCAATGGCATGCAGGAGCTTTGACAGAAAGAGAGATTATACTCATTCAATGCAAAACTTTTTACTTGGCCTACAGAGATTAAGGATGAGCTCTGCATAGCCGTGAGGCATGGCGGCTGCGCCTTGCAACGCACTGGTCAGAGCACGCACCAAAGCGTGTTGGCAACGATAGTCTAAATAATTGTAAGAGTTGGCCAGATGGCAATTCCCAATGCTTACGTGCCTCTGCCTAATGGCATGTTGAGTCTGCACCAAACTAAAGTAAGCATGCATGCGTAAATACGGACTTTAAGCATAGACCTACTATAAATCAGTGACACGATCTATTTTCTACATAACCAATTTCTGAAGAGTCAAATTGCATAACGATGTGTTTTATGGCCAAATAAATGTAACATAAAGTGAGTTTACCTTAAATATGACCCATGCAGACCCGACCCTTGTCTGACTGTTGGGTTTATAATCCAAAGTGAAAACTTCTCTCATTTAGTGTCCTACTTTGAGCTTCGGTATAAAAAGCCACAGAAGTATCTCAATATAAGTTAAAACAAAGTAGCTGTCCTATGAAAAACATCTGAAATGGCGCGCCAGGTGTGTTTTTCATTCTCCAAAGCGTGCGTCCTCTTGCGCACTCTTCCAAACGAGTCCAAAGGTAGGCAGTGGAGAGCTCAGTGCGGACCAAGTGCCACTGTGCCCCGGGCTTCAGTTGCAGTCCCTGATTAATTGGATGCTACGTTTCCACGTTTGAAATACGAGAGATGTCCACCATCTCCGAGTCAGGGCAGCTCGATGAAGACATCAGCGTCAAAACAAAGCGCAAAAAATGTCCAAATGAGGTTAAATCCAGAAATTCCTTAAAAAGTTAAAACAAGCTGAACAACACATGATGAAAATCTCCATATTTCCCAAGTCAAAAAGTGTCTAAGCAGTTGGAATGGTGTTCAAGCGCGGTCCTCATACTAGTAGGACAGTAGCGGGACATATGTCTGCGCATAGCACGGCACCAGGCGCGCTGGGCACTTTGGAGAGATTTATAGTTGAGTGTGCTCTGACGTTCGGACTAGTTTGTGACCGCCCCTGCGCTTCTCGTCGGGAGCAAACAGTGAGATCTGTCCACAAACGAGTCCGAAGCGAAGCCCTGTAACTCTGTTTGGAGCAGCGCGCTTTTCAGATGTCTTGGGGATTATGTCACACATCCTGATGTCCTCGGATTAGATTTCAGAATGCGGAATGCGATTTAGAGATGTTCTGTCGCGATGCATGTTTCGTACCCGATCTCCATGCGCTGGTGTCAGGTTCGGTCTGATGCCTTCACGCTTCTCAAGTTTAAGCCCCTCTTCTGCTGCTATTTAGTATTTACTACTACAGTATTGTGAAGGCAGGCACAAGCTCTGAGCCAGTGTCGGCCTACTGGATGGTGCAATTTATCTGTCTACAGTTTTATGACCATAATCTGACATTTATGACTAGAAATTCAAATCCAGAGTTAAGGAGTGGTGTATACAAACCTGCAATTAAGGATTTATTTGACTATGTTGAATATGATTGAGGCTTGTAGCAGCCGATAATGTAATAATGGCCAATAATGTAATAACTGCCTATAACGTAATCATTTTTATGTAATAAAACCAATAATGTAATAACTTCCCAGTAATGTAATAAAATGTCTGAACCAATAATGTAATAACCTGAGGCCAATAATGTAGTAACATATTACAATATTGGTTAGTTATTACGTTATTGGCTAGTTTAATAAAAAAAAAAAAATCTTTAAAAGGAAATAACTGCAACCACTAATGTAATAATTTCTTCTATATCACTTAATCAAAAATTTATTTATTAAATTAAAAGTGCCACACTACATTAGAAAGTATTGTTACCATTGTCTTTTTCAAATAGCTGTTAAAAGAACTGGTCACAGACATTGAGGAATCATGATAATTTCAAATACTTTTATCAGTGACAACAGTAATCCAGCCTGAATATTCCCTTTCCCATATAAACTGCAGCCCTCATCTTATGTTTTGTTGTCATTATGTGTATATTATGTGTTTTGGCCTGTTGCGCCTCCCTTCATCTCTCTGATTTCTGCAGCCGAGCTGGTGACCTCTTGTCTGGTGGAGGAGATACTCTGCTCTGCAGTATTTCATACATGATCGCAGTACCAGCTTTGGCCACAAACTTACATGCTGTTCCTTTAATCCTTTAAGATTTATTAATTGAATTTAAAGTGTCACACTTTGAGATATATTGTTACTTTTGTCTCTTTCAAAGAACTGCTTAAATACCTGATCACTTACACAATAGACTCTTAGTATGTTTCTATAGTTGGCCTGTGCCTTTTATAGGGAACATTTATTATTATTAGGGGTTTGATATATATCTTGCTCCTTAAAAATTAGGACTATTTGTTTATTTAACTTGATGGTCAGGTTATTACATTATTGGTTCAGGCATTTTATTACATTACTGGCAAGTTATTACATTATTGGTTTTATTATATAAAAATGATTACGTTATAGGCAGTTATTACATTATTGGCCATTATTACATTATTGGCTGCTACAAGACATTTGTGGTATTTTTGTTTTTAGACTAATTTAGTCCATGTTTACTGCACAGGTATCACTTACTTAAAGATGAAGTGGTCCTTTCGTCCATCCCATTCTTGTCACTGAATCCTCCTGTAGTTGAGAATTAAGGCCAAGGGCTTAACTCTATACTCACCACAAAAAAGGCAAACGAATAAGAATGAGTGGTGAGCTTTCAATCAGCTCTGATGATTTACAAGCTCAACAAGCCTTTCATCTCCTCCATAACTGAATTCCACAAAGTTAACCATTTCGCAGAGAATTAAAGCACTTTGCACGTAGCGCCAGAGAAGGCCATGCTCTTCCAAAACACTTCCCAGAATGAGGCATTTGGTTGAAGCATTTGCAGTGCATTTAAAAAGTTTAAACCCAAAACTTAACACCTCAAATCCACCGCAGTTTCTTCACTTCTGGTACAGAGTTAATCGTTTGCTGCAGTAAAGTATCTCTTGCCTTTACATGTTTTCATTGGAGTATTCCAGAACCTTGGCATAGACCTGAGCCAAGTCTTCAGTCTATGGATTCCTTTCTGTCATGTTCTCACAGGGCTGCATTGTGATGACTGACAGCTGCTAATGTGTCTCTTTTCATGATACACCTTTTAAATCCACATCACTGTTGTTGTTTTTGTACAGACTCTGATCCACCTCAATCCAGGGCTCCCCCCTTTTCTCACTAGGACACAGATTCCTTGGGTTTTTGTCCAACTCTTTGTGCCAGTATTGTTTGTTTTTTCCTCTAACCTATTGAAAGCCACATTCACGTTATGAAGAAACATGTACTAATTCGGCCATATATAAAGGTGCACTGTAACTTTTCAAGATTTTTCTATGGAGATATTATTGCCTTATTAATTTCCCTGAAAGGTTTCATGGTATGGCATTAAACTGAAATACAGTTGTTTTGATGCTCAAAAATACATGCATTCCCACAAAGAGTGAGCTCACCCCTCCACAGATCTGACCTGTAATTTGTCCTGGAGGCACTGTGGACTCATCTTGATGGAAGCAGATACATTTAATGCCATACTGTGGGACATTCTAGATACAGCAATAACATTTCCATGAAGACAAGCAGGTGGCAAACCCTCCACCATAAAGTTGCATAGTGCACCTTTAAATGTTGGGAGTGGCTGTTGCAAATTGTAAATAACAAAATAAATTAATTAAAAATAAGAATAACACATTTATACACTTATATGCATATGGTGTAAAGGAATATAATTTATTTTCAGGAATCCTCTGTTATTTAACACACCACCAACACTAACACTAACGTGACTTCATCAATTCCTCATCCTCTCATCCAAATATTTACTTGTCCCATCACTTGTGCTTGTGCCAGGGGACTAACTGGGGCTGGTTCTGCACACTTGGGCTGTCCAAACGAACATGTCTCACTGTCAGAGGTGAATGTGAGCCAGTGGCTGTGATTTAGGCGAAGAGGCAATCCTTCACATCAGCAGCCATAACTCTCCCAGTGCACTTAAACGCAGTAAGCTTCCCTGAACACACCGTGGCGTCTTCGTGTGAGCCGATTGCGCACATGCCTTTTATTGTCAGTCCAATAGTGACATGATCCCACTTACTGTGTCAACAGGTGAATAGAAGGGTGTTACCGCTCCGAGCACGCTGGGATTGGACTGGATGTTACTCGGAACAGGATCCTGCAGGTAAAGAATATGAAAGGAAATGAGTGCTTACATAAACATGTTTAAATCACTAAGATACAATACATCTGATTCATACACGCTGTCAGGGCTGACTGTGGACAGCTGAGGTCATAGAAAGTTCAGATTAATTCTGTTATTAATGTGTGCGATTAATTTTAACAATAATAATACATGGAAAATTGACAGTAATGGTTTACATACCGATAAATCACAAAACAAATGTACTCTTCTATTCTAGGATGTGATGCCAGAATACCACACTGGGGTAATTTGTGAGAAATATGCAAAAGGGAAGAACTGGTCATTGTCATTTGTATTATTTGTACTATTTTGTAACAAGAAAATTCATAATAACAACAATAACTTTTATTAATCATCTCCAATAAACATACCATTTACACGTCTAATTTTACTACGTATTTATTACTTACTCCGTGACTCACACATGACATTTACACATAGGCAAGGTGAAGTGTCTTGCCCAAGGACATAATGTCAGTTTGCTCTTTCACTGCCCCATCTTGCATTTCATCTCTATTTTTTGTTTAGGGGTCAAAAACATTTTACCTGGATATGGAAAATAAGAAAATAAAGAGTATAATGCAGGTTTTTCAATTTACATTTTCATCAGTTGCTGTCAGGGAGAAATTATGATGATGTCTCCTTTTAGTAACCCTCTGTATTCAGTCTCAACACATGACGACATATGGTATAGCACATAAGAGAGTGGCCCAGTGTCAGCCCTCAGATATGACAGACAGAGAGTGCATTGTTTATTGATATCCACAGTAAAGGGATCCTCAGTGACCCCCATGTCTCACACTGACTGTTGTGAAGATAATGGAGACTGAAAATAGCAGCCCAGTCAGCCGCGTCAGCTGAATATAATAAATATTCATTTATGTGGAGACCCATGAGTAAGCTCTGTGTGAGCGCTGAGACAGAGGCACATCACCCAGGCAAGACATGTTTTTGATACAGATCCTCACAACTTAATGAGGAAAACTGATTTCTATAAACTACCTTCACATCACACAAATCAGGTATCTTTTTGGCACACTGAAGGCTTTTTGATTTGTCAGTGATTTGTGGAAAAGGAGGAGTCACTGAAGGTAAAGCCATGTTCAGATCACAAAGACAACTAATAACACACAACTCTAGGTATGCTTCTGAGGAATTAACAAATGTGTAATGTGGTGAAACGGTCTGTGTGTGTGTGTCTGTGTGTGTGTGCGTGAGAGAGAGAGAGAGAGAGAAAGAGACATAGAAGCAAAGATAACACAAAACAAATGCCACATATGGACTATTAAATTTTATGTATTCTTTAATTCTAGCTTTACAATGTGTGTGTTTGAGGTCAGCCTGTTGCTAGTTAATCTGTTGTTTATGTCATAATGCTATAAAAAAGGGGACATCTTGTTTTCCATGGTTCGTTTTATTCACAATGTACTTTTACTGAATTAAAAAAATCAACACAGGCTGGTCTCCATTGCCTGATGATGCAGTAAATATGTCAGAGATGAAGTAAAAGCAACATTTTTGAGTTTAAGAGAAATTATTTCTTAATTTGTTCCCATATTGGCAGTTTATGTAGCATTTTACATAGCAATAATATTTCAAATACGATTTTATAAAACAAAGCATGTATTTGTTTGGAGTGTGATGAGGAGTGAAGCAGCAATGCTTTCGTGTCCGTTTAAACTTTTCCAGCCTGGACTAATGTGGCTGCTATTACACATTCAGTTGTTTGTTAGGGAGCACTAACATACTGTGTGTGTGTGGTTGTGTCAAGTAATTAGCCTAATATATTTGATGATTTCCAGATATCTGTATGTATTCATTTGGCAGATAAATAAACCCGAGTAGTAGCTCTGAGTGTGTCTTTTGTCATGCCTTTTGCTGTAGTTGTCTGTGTTGAGAGGTGCCAGCTCAGATGTCAGCGGCCCAGCCTCAGCCCTGGCAGCAGCAACACAGACAGCAGAGACAGCAGAGATATGGGGCCACACAGCAGATCCACGCAGCTTTCACTGATCCATTAGGACATGCTACTATTCACTTGTGGCCCTGGGCCAACATGCCCAGCCATTGTTGTGCTCGCCGCAGTATTTCGTTGTGTTTCAATCACTGCTCAGACATGTGAGGAGCGTTTACTGGCATCAGAGGCAGATTGTGTGTATGCAGAAGTATGCAGGGCATATGTGTGTGCACACTGGAGTGTGTAAATGAGATCACTTGGTACTATCAAAGTGCAGCATGACTATGACACTGTTATAAATAGAAGAGAGGAAGTGAAGAAGGTTAGAGCTCTCAGAGGAGCCACTTCAGCACTTAAGTCCTACTCAAGTCTTACTTTACATGAACATCGTCCACAATGAACTAATTATTAGACTGTGTGGTTTCACAATGAGCACAGACACACTACATTCTGTTTCTTCAGCTGGATTTATGCTCTCTTACATCTTCACACAGTGCTAGAACTGCACGATGTCTTAGGAGCCTATTATTGGCCAAGGTGAATTATCACCCAGTGAATAAATGAGGAGAGGGTAATCTCTCTCCCACGGTCCACTGCTCCACTCCAAGAAGACCGAATCTATCACTTCACTGATGGACAAGAAGAAGGCAGTAAAAGTTATTGATGTACAACACGACTTTGCCGTATAACCTATACCCCACTGAGTAATGTTAAATAAGGAATCTGGGAATAACTTTCCTTCTGTGTGAAACGTTAGACAGGTGGGATACAGGGACTTAGGGCCTGACATTCACAGAACACTTTGGACATCTCCCAATGCTGAACTCTTCCAGGTTCCTCTGCTCTCAGCCAATACAGGTTGATCTAAACCATTCTTTATGGCCAATGATTTTATTATGTTTTATAATATATAACATTCTTTATGTATAATTTAATAATGCATCAGTTTTATATAGTGCTTTTCTGGACACTCAAAGACGCCTTACAGAGCATTATTCATTCACTCCATACCCGGTGGTGGTAAACTACTATTGTAGCTACAGCTGGCCTGGGGCAGACTGACGGAAGCGAGGCTGCCGATCTGCGCCATCGGCCCCTCCGACCACCACCAACACTCACGCACACACCACTTTCATACTAGGCAATGTGGGTGATGTGCCTTGCCTAAGGACACAACAACAGTTTTTGCAACTGGCGCCCCACTGTGGCACCTGGAATTCCTTGTGGTCTCCCATCCAAGTACTAACCAGGCCCGGCCCTGCTTAGCTTCTGAGATCTGACGGGTTCAGGCTTTGACGAGCCGGTATGGCCACGACTGAATTTGACTGAATATTGATGAGTTTCATAGGAGCAATACCAATGAATAACCACACAACACTGACTCTGACCTCCTTGACGTTGACCTTTGACCTTAAACAGCTGTCGTGGGTTGCCTTCTCTGAAGTGGGGTGCACCCATGGGACACATGTGGCTCAATGGCACAGTGTCAGTCTCTACTGTGGCTTTAGGCATTACCATTCAGAGAGTGTTGTCTGTCAAGGCGCCTGGCTCCTGTGTTACTAAACAAACACGAGCTGATCATATCTCCACAGTGCTCCCCTGGGAAGAAGAGCCCAGCACTGTGACCGCAGTCTGCTGCCTTTATGCCTCTGTGTCAGCTTACACATCACAGCGCAGTTATTTTGATTATAGCCTAGCTGTGGAGCTTAGCCTTCACTCATGAAAGTAACAACATACTTTTACCAAGCAAATCAATGAAGGAAATGTTCCAAATATCTGTTTTGTATTGAACTTTAGTACAACAAAAAAATTTAACTACTTACTACTAACAATACGCTTATTCTGCAGTGGACTTGTATGACATGGTAAAGTAATATAAATAGTGTAATCATGAGGATTGTATTAATTTGCATTGGAGGTGAAAAGATTTGAGTCATTTAACATAACTAAGTATTTCCTTTGGTAATTTGTTGCACATGTAACAAGTGACATAAAAGAGTATGCTTATAATAACTACACAATGAACTAAGTTTATATTTTTTATTAGAATGATATATAGTGTGATATATACGAATGATTCAGGCTTAGTAATTACTTAATAAATACCCTAAACCTGGTTAATTAAGGATATTAAAAATGTAATTTACTAGAACAGAAGTAATATGCAGTAACACAAATATTAAGTGCAGTAGCAGTTCTGTGGTGCTATGGTTATAGTAGTAACATCAAACTCACCATCATTATGTTCACCCATTATTGATTCTGACATAAAAAGGAACCAATATTTTTCCTGATTGAAGAAAAACAACTTATTTACTTTTTTCATACATTTCCTGTAATGCATGGCTACTGCATTTTGAATTTAGTAAATGTTCTCCCGCTCCATGACTAAGCTCTGTGATATAAGTGAGACCTCAGCAAATGAAGGTTAGACTAATTGAGGGGAAGTGTTCAGGAAGTGTTTGGTAATGAGGGTTAGGATGATGGCAGCTCCTATTTCTGCCCTGCTCCTGTTCTAATCCATCCTGCTATGTGTAGAAACAGGGCTACGTGTCGGCTTCACTTTAGGTCTTCTGTACTTTCTTTCACTATAAAATAACATAACAGCACAAACGTTCTACAATTTGATAATGTCATAATTTCAGATGGTTGGCAACTCAATGAGAGATTCCGTCTTTGAAAGAAATATCCGAATTTATGATCTACAAATGTTGAACCATTATCCATCACTTTTAGGGCCTTTCAAGAAACAATAATCAAACCAGTGGGGTTGAATAATGACACCACATTCTGAATCTATTGTGAAAACGTAATTTTACCTTTGTTTATTCTGATAGTTTAACAGCAAATACTACCTAGGCCTGTCACGGTAAAACATTTTGAAGTATGATATATCGCTGAGGAAATCATGGACCATAAACAACACTATAGAAACAACTTTTTCCCAGAACACAATAACCAAAAAGAAAAAAAAATCTGCAAAAAACTATTCCAACTATTCTATGTACAATATAGTTGAAAGAATCCTGCAAAATGAAATACTTTATTAGTTAGTACACAAACTAGAACGAGTCATTTGAAGTTATTTATTCAACCCTCTTCAGCTGAAATCTAATCGTCGTACAGAAAAACTCCCCGAAGAAAAAGTACCCACGATAAATACTGATCCCAAAAATTATTGTTCCATCTTTGGTATATTGAGCAATAAGCCGACATAATAATTAATGTGACGGGCCTGATTCTGACATCCAGCTTGGTGTTTAACTATAAGGTAATGTTGTGATGTCAGATGAACATAACCTATTAATGGAGCCAACACCTAAAAACCTAAAAAATTAGGTCCTCACCCTGACAACTGTGTGTTCTCCTTGATGTATTTATGACAGCCACATAAATACACAGTGACACCCCTACACACTCATGCTCATGCACGTGGTCGGTGTGGGCGTGCATGTACACGTATCATATGGTCTGTGGGTAATACCCCGAGGATATAATGTCTCTGTGTTCAGACCAACAGCAGATCAGAGCCTCACCACAATCACTTTGATGTGAGCCACAAGTATAGAAGTCACCTTCACAGTTAGATATGCTGTTGGCATTACACATGTATCAATTCTGTCATACCAACCCAGAGGTGCACTCTTACTTTTCCACTGGGAGGTCCGCCACCTGCTTGTTACTAAGGCTCTATCTTACACTTACACAGTTACAGATGTTTAAATGGGTAACTCACCTTACATATACTGTGAGCAGTTTTTTACAGATTAGATCAGTAACTTGGCCTGGCGGCATCACCTGCATGTCTTCATGGAAATAGATAAGTTAAATGACGAAGAATAACTCAAAGCTGAAACCCAAGAGGCTGTATATTTTTTGTGCAAAGAAAAAATGTAACTGAATAATTTAATTAGTGACATTGTAATTAAGTAAGTGTTTATTTATTTGTATAGCGCTTTTCACAGGCATATGTCACAAAGACACTTTACAGATCATTATTCATTCACTCCAGACCTGGTGGTGGTGTAAGATTCTGTTGTAGTCACAGCTGCCCTGGGGCAAACTGACCAAAGCGCAGCTGCCAATCCAATCTGGCTCATCGGTCCCTCCAACCATCATCATCACTCACACACACCACTTTCATACTAGGCAATGTGAGTGAAGTGCCTTGCCTAAGGACACAATGGTGACAGTTTTTGTGACAGGCACCCCACGGTAGCACCTGATTTTTCCAATGGTCTCTCATCCAAGTACTAATCCCAGCCCTGCTTAGCATCTGAGATCTGATGAGATCAGACGTTGTATGGCCACAAAGTTAACACTTTAGTTTGCTCCGTAGCACCTGTAGGACAAGTAGAACTACCCTTATGAGGACAATGTAATCTTGGACATTGAGACAATGATTCAATCAGTAATCGCTAAATACTTAGCAAAAATACATAGCAAAAACACAAAACAAAAACAGTGTAAGAATATTTCACATGGGAATGCTGACAGAAAAACCCCAAAGAAGACATGTTTGACATGTTTGTTTTTGAAGTTTTGGCTGATCAGCATAAATAGTTGTGAACTCTACTGCTGAACTGAGAATGGAGTATCTGCTCCATCATTGGATGATTAAATCAAACGAGTGTAACTCCATATGTTCTGAATTAGATATTTTGACACTGTTGAAGTGGTAAGTGCCCCCACCTGTCGAGGGGAGTTTGAGAGGAAAGTCATGCAAACAATGAGTTTCATTGCAACATGGATCAGCCACAGTCTGTGCCAAGCTTTAGAAAAATCTGAGAGGGTCCTATATGCTATGAGATCGAAACCCAATAAAAAAAAGCATGGGTTATTTTTGATGTGTGCAGGTGTATATTATTCCCCTAAAGAAAGCAAATCAAATTAGTCTGGGTAATTAAAAATACTAGAGCTGGGCGGCAATATGACAAAAAAACTAATATTTTTCGCCCTCATATTGGTCAAATCATGCATTTCCACTGAAGTTTTTGCCTTATTAAAAACAAAGGATCACAGTGTGAATTTTGCTGCAAACCACACGCTTTTACTGACAGATAATTGGATATAGACTTGTCAGTTCAGATGACCCAAGTTTATTATTCTACAATTAAAAACTAGTGAAACTCAAATTAAAAGCCCATTAGTTGCACGGCTCTACTGCTAGACAGTGTAATCCCTGAGAGTCCTAAAACATGTTTATCAAGTAAAGGACAACACCCGGCTACAAAGCTATGGCAGTTTTCACCATGAAACCATATAATTCAAAAGCCAGACATTCTGATTGTACGTGTTACCTAATGAACATGAATATTTTCTGGGCAATAAGGACAAATACATACTGATTGCAAACAACAGAAAGGCTTCAGGTTCATGGCCTATGTTCCATAAAGCCCAAAGTTTAAAACAGACTCTCACACTGCCAAGGTTAGAAGTTCACATTTTAACAGGGGCCCACCCATGTTAAAAAGTATAAACTCCACATCTTTTCAGGTCTTTTCTATCCATTAAGGACAGATGTGGACAGGGGGAGGTCACCCGTGCAGCCGTGAGAAAGACAGTTCCCCAACTGATTATGCAAAACAGGATGTGGCGCGTCACATTACACTTTATTACATTATATTCCCAGTTTAGCACTTGTGCAGAGGGTTAGTGAGTGTTAGCACGTATTAAAAGCAGAACAACGGTTGCACCCAACATGCTGTGTAATGAAGGAGGAGGTAAATGTACCTTGAACTTTGTTTTATAAATAGCAACCTACAATAACAAATAGACAGAAGCTTGTGGAAAGACAATCGGAAATAATGCCTCACTAATCTAATCAGCTGTAGTGCTAATTTCTCCTCAGGGTCAACTCAATTAGTCATAGGTTTTGGTTACCAAAACAGTAATACACAATTAAGTGTAAAATGTAGGAAATAAAATAATGTTAATAAAACGCATATAATATATAATATATGAATGATGCTATAGTATATTTTTTTGTATTCCACTGGAAAAGTGACTAGGTAGTACGTAATACTAATTAAACAGAAGTAATTTATATACTTATGTTTATATATAATATAATGTAATATAATATAATATAATGTAATATAATATAATATAATATAATATAATATAATATAATATAATATAATATAATATAATATAATATAATATAATATAATATAATATAATATAATATAATATAATATAATATAATATAATATAATAATATTGTTTGTATGTTAAAATAAAATAAATAAATGTTGTCAGGTTTATATTACAATCACTGCTTATCCAGGACAATGAAATGTCTGTGCCAAATAGGGACGGTAAGTCTCACACATTAGTGAATGGTTCTGAACTCCATTCATGAGTTTCTGGGAGTCTACCTGATAGCTGAGGTATCTAGAGTCCTAGCTTGGGTTCAAAGGTCAAGGTGCAGGTGTCAGATGTTGAATTGCTCTGGGCATAGTTTGGTTAAGCTTCACTGAGTACAGGCAGTGACGGTGTCCAATGGAAACATGAGTGTTGTTATGTTTTGACACATTCTAAAGCCACCACATGGGCGCTGACACTAAAGTCACACGTTTGCTTATGCAAGTTATACATTATAAATAAGATTCACAAAGAGAGTGAAGAGGTTTATTTTTAGGTAAGTTTTTAGTTTTTACTCACCCTGTGATTTTCATTTCAGAGACAGATAATACATATAGAGAATCAAAGAAACCAGAAGTACTTAGGTAACACAATTCTTTGCAGTGAGCATTATATCAGTGCCGTGCAAAACATTACCAATGCTCATTATGAGTACTGTCTGCTCATCTGATGTGCCTGTAAATGTACCGGTACAACATCTCATCTCTTTGACAGCGGGAATATGATCCTATAAGTTGTTGTTTTTGGAGTCACATGACTTCATCTGAACTTTAAGTGTGAAACAGGATAATACTTTATTGTGCAGTCTATCAGTCCCATTCCTAAGCCTGAATACACCCCAGCTGTCTGAGTGACCTGTGACAGGCGATCCCGTTGCAGGTTGGATGCTGTGTTGGTTCATGTTACAAACAATTGGCATGTGCGAGTTTGAGCAGAGAATCACCAGCCATGGCACTGACACACCAAAACAGCTGACCACATTATGGGACAGATATGACAGATAGAGAGATACACGGAGACAGTCAGGCTGATGCCTGCGCTGCTCATGATCCGGTGGGGTAAATTGTTCTAAGTGTTATACATTTTTGTGTTTAATTGTGTCCATGTAATTTCCCTTGTGGATTAACTGGGTTTGGCCTTCCTCCATTACATTTTAGATCAGCCATTCAAATGAACATGAATAAATAAGTGTTGGTTTATTAACTAAAGGAAAGGTAAAGTTATATAAAGTCATATAAAGTTCAGTTTGATCACATTATTATGTTAGGGGACATGAAAGATCCATTCTTAGTGTAATTACAAAAATCTCTTCTAATCTGAACATTTTAGTATCAGTGCGTAGTATAAGATAAGGCTAAACATACTAACACTGGCCATCCTTGACCAATAAAATGTATGTTCTTCTATGGAGAAAATAAGGCAGATAAATGCAGGTGGTCTTTGAAGTTATTTTGCTTAAGTTGAAGCCTTTGTTGTATTATAAGTCAGTCAGTAGGTCAATTATACACCTCTTAGTGTGGATCAGCACTTGCATTCCTTTAAAAGTGTTTTTCAACCTTTAAGATGCAGTAGCACTAAGGCCACAGAGGGCACAAGTGACAAAGGAACAACTATCATATTTCCCCATACGTTTTCTTTTTTAAAACACTGGAACTTCACTACCTGGTGTAAAACAGAGAGGTGTCAAAACTTGAAACGTGATCAGTATATCTGACAAAGGAGGTGGCCCGGCTCAGAAAAAAGTAGCAGATGGGTTTGGGAGTTTTATCGTTGATGGCCGCGGGCGAAAGAGTGTACCACAAAAAAGCGCTGGAGCCTTGGCTGGACTGTGACACATGTCCTGTTTGAGGATGGGGGATTTTTCACTTACCTCAGTCTTTGGAGTGTCATCAGGTTACCCGTCCCGTCAGGAGCCTCCACCCTGTCCACCCGGGCAGCATTGTTGGCCCCTGCGTCTTCACAATGGAATAAAAGAGGACAGAGAGTGAAAAAGAGAGGGATCTAAGACAGTGGGAGTAAGTAGCGCTCTGGCCTTTTGTTAGGGCTGTATCTTCTTCTTTAATAGGACTAAAGTGAGGGATAATGCTGATCAAAGGTCTGAAAATTATTGCGTGGGTGGGTGTTGAAGAATTGCTCAGTGAGAGTGAATAGACTGAGGGGGCCTGTGTGGTACAAAAAGAGAAAATATGATGCTGCAGGTCACCATAATAAGATATCATACTTCATTTTGCACATTTAGAAAAATCTTGAAAAGGTGCACCTGTCAAGAGCTTTCTAAGAATCACACCTGTGTGTTTTTTATGGCCAAAACTCATGCAATGTCTGTCCCCATCTGGTCTATGCAGCCCTTCATGGGACAAGATGCTTTAAGGGCAACTCTTGTTTTATGTAAAGAACTGAAAGGAAAAAAAGAGAAAGTGAGTGTGTGTGATGATTCAAGTGCCTCAATCATAACACAACCCAGATGTGCTTAAGCCCAAAATAAGCAATAGCTAAAGTCACTTTTACTGTTGGGCCTATTTACGCTGATGAAAAGACAAGCCCTCACATGTACAGCAGGGTAAATCATGCTGTTGTATTAACATCAAAAGATGTCCAAGAAGCATAACAGAGTCTCAAAGTACATGTTTGTAACTAACACATTGGACTAATCTACACTGACGTATGATGCATTATACAATATGCACTAGGCTCACCAACTGTATCTCCTCTGGATCCAATAAGCCCAAAATGTTGTGAACTAACAAAAACAGAGCAAATGTGTTGACAATAAGATAGAGAGTATGGGTTACCTCAAACTGAAAATCATTTTTGGGTATGTCTGTGCATTAGCAATGTTGCTCCCTGTTGTTTTCAGAATAAACTCTAGAAATGTAAGCTTGGTCTTCAGCTGACGTGCATGTAAACATAGTGTGTACACCATAGACTGTATATATAAATGGACATAGCTAAAGCACTAGCTGCCGTGTTCCAAATAGGAAGTTCACGTATAGGCTCTTCCAGCTCCTACTAATCCTGGTTCTAATTGATTACATTAGAATATTGTCGTCATTCTGGTCTTAAAATGTTCATATTAACCAACTCTACTTGTTCCTGGTGGGTTTTTTCCATTTTGTCTGTCAAAAAAATAATATAGAGCCTGGCTCCAAATTTGCCCCCGTAACTGCTAGAATCATGAGCTTAATTTGACTGGAGCTAAACGCTATGCGTGACATCACACTCACTTAGTCCACTTCTTTCTAGAGTCTATGATGTAGACACACACGCACACCCACATGCACACTCACACACACATACACACACCCACATGCACACACACACACACACATACACACACCCACATGCACACTCACACATACATACACACACACACCCACATGCACACTCACACACACATACACACACCCACATGCACACTCACACACACATACACACACATGCACACTCACACACACACTCACACACTCACGCACACACACACACACACACACACACACACACACTTGCACACTGCATGTGTGGGTGCACCTGGAGGTGCTGTGGAATATGAAGCAGTGCACCCCCAGGTGTGGACCTTGGAGTGAGGGGTCACACACACACACCAGTGGTGACACACATGTTAAGTAAGAGAGGCTCACAGGACCACCTACTGTACTTCAGCATAAAAGCACTGATGGCTGGGGTCCACTAGATAGCGCTATAACAGTAATCAGTAATCTGCAGTGAATGCAGTCAGTAAATCACTACTCTTCTCTCATGTCCACATGCCTCTAATTGATATCAATAAAAAATAGAGATTTGTCATCAATGACTGAACGCATAGTCAATCTGCACCAAAAGAACAAGGAAGTTGTATGTATTCAAAGACAAGTCTTCATGCAGAGGTTCAGGGTTAGGATAAGAATAAGGCAGGAGTCAGGCGTATTAGGGCAGTTTGATTTCAGTATTTGTTGGTCTGACCTTGGACTCCAAAACACTGTAAAGGCATGAAGACTGAATCCCACAACAATGTTTGGTATTGTTGTTTCTAACATTGAACTGTTTTATATTTGTAGGTATGCTATTTAACCAGGAGAACCTCACTGATGTTGCATTATCTATTAATTTCCAACTTGTAAGAACATGGAAAACATCAGTGCCTGTATATCATTGATTTACTATTGTATACTTCTATTTCAACACTTTATTAGGTCCCCAAGGGACAGTTGTTTCACATTCAGTGAAAACAAACTATTCATACAACTTAACAGTTAAGACAATGAACAAGAATTAAAAACAACATGGTAAAACAAAGCAGATTTTTCAGTAACCATGAAAAAATATCTTTATGACACACAGTACATAGGAGTATACAATATTGCCCTCTAGTGGTCGCACCAAGTTGAATTCAAGTTGAATATATTTTTATAGTACTTACCTGCCATTACTTGTAGTGAGGACTTTAGTAACACAGTCAGAAGAGACGTCATCTGTACCTGAGGAATGAAGCAATATTTTAATGACAAAACATGCTACATTCATACATTCTTAATGCCTGGGCCATGGACATGAAATAAAATCACGATAATCCACCAGGACAGCATTACATGAGTAGGATGGTGAGCATATGTTACGCTGTATAAATATTGCAGAGCAGTTGTGTGTTATAGTATAAACAGCTTCATATAATACAATTCCTGGCATCAGAGCACAGGAAGAGGAAGTACAGAGAGGAAGAAGTACTGCGTACCAAGACAATATCCACAATTACATACAAATATGCAAAAAGTGTTGGGGAAGGAAGTTTAAATCTTGTTGTTTGGGAGGTCTCTTGACATCCCACCTACATAACCAGCAACTCCTGGGTTCAGCACAGGAGAATCTGCAATTTACTGTAAAAGCCATGGCACAGTATACAGAGATAAATGTGTATTTATGTATTTCCATCACAAGAAAATGTATGTTCAACCACAATCTACTGATCCACAGACAGCACACCAAGGAACTAAAACAGATCTCCCGTTATTCATGTTTCTATAGCAATCAAACAGATAAATAAACACAAGACATAATACCTCTGGGATTTCTGCAAAGTTAAACATCAACAAAAAAGCCTACCATTACATCCTGTTATACCTCCTACTATACTACATTATGTTGAAATCTGGATATTTAATTACAATTTACAAAACTTAATCTGTTTTCGTGTGTTTTTGAAGAATTTGTGACATTTGCAAAAGGAATTCCAGTGTTGTGGCCATACCGGCTTGTCAAAGCCTGATCTCGTCAGATCTCAGAAGCTAAGCAGGGCCGGGCCTGGTTAGTACTTGGATGGGAGACCACTGGGAATTCCAGGTGCCACAGTGGGGTTGCAAAAACTGTCATTGTGTCCTTAGGCAAGACACTTCACCCACATTGCCTAGTAAGAAAGTGGTGTGTACGTGAGAGTTGGTGGTGGTCGGAGGGGCTGATGGTGCAGATTGGCAGCCTCCCTTCCATCAGTCTGCCCCAGGGCAGCTGTGGCTACATTAGTAGCTTACCACCACTGAGTGTGAAGTGAATGAATAATGAACTGTAAAGCACTTTGGGTGTCATGAAAGGTGCTATATACATGCAATGATTGAATGTTGTTTGCATTTCACTATGTAACCACGCTACTGTTTTAGAAAAGATATTACTATCACTGAACCAGGTTTGCCAGTGCCTTAACCTGCATATACAAAACAAATTTTTCTCATAAACAGCTCAGCACCTCCAGAATTAACTCACTGAGCTGCAGAGGCTGCACTAGCACTGATTAGTGATGACTGCAGGTGCTGGGGTTTACCTAGTGAGGATTCAGATCAGGAAGAGACATTTTAAGTTTAAACCAACTGGATTTCAGCATTGAAACTGGGAATCTAAAGGAGAGACTCTTCTGAGGCGTTTTGATTGGACAATAGTCTTGAATACCAAAACATGAAACTTGGACATTATGTTTTTGTACTTAAGACTAAATTAGCATTACTGTTATCAGTAAAGGTAATATTTGTTTGAACATGTCTACCTTGAGGGGACATAATAAAGTGAGAGTGGTAAATGCTCATTGGGGGGGGTCAGTGTGTAGCTGAAGCTGTTATTATTCAGAACATATTGCTGCCTTTTTCCTGACACAGTGAACCATGCCCATGAGGTCAGCAGCCCTTCATTTCTCTCTAAATTATAACTAAATCTGTATAATCCATACAGATAGGTCAATACAGGCTCTTATTAAAGTGAGTAGTTGATCCTTCGTACTATTAGATAATACTTTTCACATAATGACATTCTGCAAGCTTGTTTATGTTGAGCCACTTGCATAACTCAATACAATCATGCAGATACTTATAATACTTAAATGAAGGTCACTGCTCATTCATTAATCATTGGACACAAGCTGAGATGCCATATTGGGAATCTTAACACTTCATGCATTTATTATGTGAGGTCATTTTGAAAGGCCATGTGTTTGTATGTGCATGACTGTGAAATTCACTATCCAAAAGACATCCCAGATGCAACAAGCAAAGACTAGATCAGGACAGATGTAAATGGTAAATGGTCACATTTTTATATAGCGCTTTTCCACCTTCAAGGCACTCTGGCACAACGCTTTAAATTTAAGATTTAAGTGAACATTCACTTGTAAAAGCACTTAGTCCTGAGAAGACACCAATACAATGTTTGAATGCTTTAGAGTAGACTTTAGACGTAGACGTATTGAAGGAAAATTACTTGGACACAGTATAGCTTACACTTTAGGTGAATGTGAGCCGCTCCTTAGAGCTCACCCCCCCCCCCAATATCCCATCCGCCTGTCCTACCCCACACAGGCCTTTGAAGTAAATGCAGCTTTTGTGTACCTGCAATGAGTTTCAACTGATAATATATCTTTAAAATATGTATTATTTTTATTGTATTTTCTTTTCTTTCTTTTTTTTATGTGCATTCATAAATGATTTTTGCAAATTCCAACTTCATGCAGGCCTAACTGAGTCTGCTTTTAACATCACTGAACATCAGTAGGCCTATCCAAATCAACAGAACATGCTTAAGATGTATATGAAATACCGGTAATCAGAATCATATTTCCTAAGTTTTTTGCATTTTACAGCTAATACACACATGCACAGTTGTCGATATCAATACTGCTGCAGATGTGTACAGATGTGGACCTGCTTGGTGGCCATACTGGCTTGTCAAAGCCTGCTTTCGTCAGATCTCAGAAGCTCAGCAAGGTCGGGCCTGATACTTGTACTAGTACTGGGATGGGAGACCACTGGGAATTCCAGGTGCCACAGTGGGGCGTCAGTGGCAAAAACTATTGTTGTGTCCTTAAGCAAGACACTTCACTCATATTGCCTAGTACGAAAGTGGTGTGTGCGTGAGAGTTGGTGGTGGTCGGAGGGGCCGATGGTGCAGATTGGCAGCCAAGTTCTGTCACTCTGCCCTGAGGCAGCTGTGGCTACAATAGTAGCTTACCACCAGAAACTTGTTGAAAAACAAAGATGCAAATTAACTATAAGAGATCTGAGAAGAATCAAACATGAAGCTACCAGGAATCTATTATCCTCCAGTGCTGTCATATTCCAGAGCTGCAACCTACCTGGAGTGCCCAGAAGTACAAAGTGTTCAGAGACATGGCCAAGGCAAGGAAAACTAAAACCCGACCACCATTGAACAAAACATAAGAATGAAACATCAAGACTGAGCCAAGTAATATCTGAAGACAAATTTTTCAAAGGTTTTATGATGAGATGAGAGTGACTCTTGACGGACCAGATGGATGGGCCTGTGGCTGGATCAGTAATGGGTAAGAGGTCCAGTTCGACTCAGACGCCAGCAAGATGGAGGTGGGGTACTGGTACAATATTGTTGGGCTGGTATTATGAAAGATGAGCTTGTTGGATCTTTTCAGGTTGAAGATGGGCTCAAAATGAACTCCAAAATCTACTGCCAGTTCTTAGAAGACACATTCTTCAAACAGTGGTACAGGAAAAAAATCAAGAGGACAATGCTCCAATGAAGAACCTGACAGTCTCCATGAATGGAAGGCTTCTGACCATTATTGAGAAAGGTGGCTATATGGTCATTGTTGTAAATTTTGAGTTGTTTACTATTCTGACAGTCACATTAATAATTGCCCAATAATTGTGCTCTCAGATTTTCTCCTAATAATAGCCAAAACTTCACTTTTAGTTTCTTAAATTATTCAGGTATGAGGTTTATTAACATTTTGGACTGACCAAGAGCACTGTAGTTGTTCAACTGTAAAATGAATCCTCATAAATATAACTTGTCTAATAATTATGCACACACTGTATATGAGATTTAACACAAAATTGGGTCCAAACCACATGCTTTTACTGACTGAGTTGCTGCAGACCTGTAGATTAAAAAGGCCTCGCTGGCCATCGACGATTATGATATCTTAATCTTAATCTGATGAACTGCCTGGAGCTATAGCCATACTAAGCCATATATTATAAGTACTACTTCCATTTACAGAGATCTTTTCTGTGGTAAGTTTTTGTTTTTCTGTCACCTGAAAAGGTGACAGAGGTGACAGACCATTTTGACAGTAATTGGTAGCTTGATTGTTGTTGTTGAGAACTGACTTCAGCCAATCTTGAACACTCTTTTAAACAGTGACTTTTCCCCCCATTTTGATTGAAACATCTAACAGTACAATTTACTAGTGAATATAGAGCAGCCTGTGCTTTTGTCAATGTGCCTGTGATGTGTTACAGTCACCCAGTGTGTTAGCAGATGCACAGCCCCCACTCCAACATCCTTACTAGTTTGTCCTTGACACATACAAAATAGTCTAATACTGGTAAATTGTTTCCATGACACATGGAGTGTCACTATCATGGAGAATAAACATGTCATGAATATGCTAAATCAGTCAAAACAGCTCAGGTAATATGCCATTTTACTTGGTAATTCTTTCATTATTATAGGGTAACAGTGGCATAAGTGGTGTGAAAGGTGTAAGTGGTGGTGGTTGGTGAATCTTTTCTCACACTGATTTTCACACTGGACATTAAATCCAAGCCTCTTGCTCATTATACACTTTATTTTCAGAATCACATTAATAATAAAACATATGTTAAATGTATTAAAAGCTGATATTTAATCACTATTTATGAATTAGCTGAGAAACTCATTCATACTGAAAGCTGACATTGTTTTACATTACAGAACACAGAGCAGCCTTGTACCCATGATGCAAAGGGCCTCGAGAGAATCAGCAGATCCTCACATTATCTGCTCTTTGTGTCAGTAGATTTCTCTTTATATTGAAAACACACAAACAACCAGACATGGGCAGGAAATTCAGAAAATGTAATTGCTGGGGACACAACAGCAAATTTAGTGGGTAGACAGATTTAAAAAAAAAAAAGTTTTATCTATATAAGATACTTAATTTGTGATCCGTCAAACAGCCAACATATAGACTAAAGTGTGCAGAACAGAGGGAGGTGAGAACACGGCTTCTTGCTCAATTGTGCATGAGAAGCTGAACATTGAGAAGCTTTTATCTGAGTGGGCCCCTCTGGAAGCTTTTGCACCAGAGTGAGCAGAGGACATGTCTGATACTATGTAAAAGCTTTCAAACGCATCAAACTTCTTCTCTTGTAATACACACACTGTCCACCAGAGAGCAGTTACATGTGTGTAACTTTCAGAAGTGAGGAATAAACTAAGAATAAATACTAAAATAAGATAAATGTAAGTAAAATGACACAAGATCGACAACAGTAAAAGCTCTATGTGAATTTGATGAGAAAATGAGAAAAAAGTCAAAAAAGGCAACATGAAGCAGAAAAAGGGTTTACTAAATGTTAATAAATAGTCAAATTCCTGCATGACTACAATAAAATGTAAACTTTCCATGGCAAGCCATCAAGTTCCCTTTTTTCATAAAATGGTCATTATGAATTTATACAGTATCTGCTCCTCTTTAGAGCTGTTTTGTGACCTTCAAATGATGACGCAATTCAGCTACTAGTTGCATTTTACTCACTGTTCCACCTTTTTAAATGGGGTCGACTACATGGAAAAGAAGGCAGCAAAATCCATTGTGCCAAGTCCAATCTGTCTTTCTACAGAGTTGTGAGTTGTTGCCAGGAATATAAACAGCACAGCTTAGAGTAACACATGTGCTTCCTCCACCCATGTGTGCACAGAACACAGGGCTGATCGATGCACACTGCTATATGAATGCTGTATGTGATGGGCAGCCAGCAGGGGGATGGGTCAATGCTTTGCCGCCTGCCTCTTCTTTCTCTGAATTCTCCTATTCTCCTATAAGCACTGGTTGGTGCAGCTTACACTTGCAGTGCTTTCAGAGAGATAGGATCCTCATCTTTGGACTTAAACAGGCACTCAAAAATCTATCTATCATCTGTTTCCAGCATCAGCATTGTGGACTGGCTGACAGTGTTTTACATGCTGAGATTTTGAACACAAAAGTTAAGAGAGGGAGAGAGAGAAGGACTGCATTCTTCAGCCTAAATAAAGTAAGTTGTTTGAATCATCTTGTGTCTTGAGCTTATAACTAAAACTGTTACTGTTATAAATACTTTAAAAATAATGTGGGGGTAACAGTACTTTTACATTATGACACCATACTATAGTTTAAGATAAAAACACACAAAAAATAATATTTTTATTCTGAAATTAGAGCAAACTGCAGGAGCACTTTAAACATATATTGATTTCACACAGATGCTCTAAGATGTACAAAATAATTCTGCAAGTACTTAGGTGTTTTTATGTATAATAGGCTTACTGCCTGTTCTATTTTTATGATCCTGTTTTAGTGCACAATAGCACATTCAATATTTTAGGCCAATTAAAGTCAACATACAACTTTAATGGCTTTAAATATTTGATTGGCAGTGAGAATATTAGAACTGCACTCGTGTTCCTCAGCTGCATCAGACCATTTGTTTGCAGAGCACAACTTGGTTCACTCATTTAAAGTCCTGCTGTGATAAAAGATGCATGGGGCAGGTGGACATGGTAACAGAGAAATAAGCTACAACATTTGATGCAAAAGGATGATGAGAGCGTTACACAAAGGTAAACATCCAGGTGTGAGAGGGCCTTGTGTCTGCTCCTCCACTGTGGGGGGCCACTATTGGCTCTAGGCAAAACTTGAGCTGTTTACATACAGCTGTTTTAGAATAACAAACTTGTCATATTCTTTTTCTTGTAGATACCTCCTTTACTAGTTTAGTTTATTCTTTATTTGAAGGGACAGTGTACAGAGACATAGTGTACCACCACAGTAAATAATCTCCACCTCCAGACATTCAGCATACTAGGATTTACTTTCCCTTTACAGTGATTCTTTTGGCCAGTGTAGGGTTCACAGGTCTATCACCATATGTCTATGTACATGTTTTCTATAAATACTATTAATTATGGGAATGTTTATTCATTGTTTAGCTGTTATAGATAGACACACTAAAGAATTATGAGATTTATTATTTAGCTGTTATAGATTATTCCTTCACAAAGTAATTGATTTCAGATCAGATTTTTGTCCAAAATCAATCGTTTTCATCAATATTAGTGTGTTAAAGAGGTAAGTTTAATTATAGATCTATAGTGTGCTGGTCATTTGATCATCAAAAATGTGAAGTCCGTCACTATCTGCCTTTGACGATCATGCAGCTAACTAACCAACTGAAGCAAGTAAACACTTAGTGTGGTAGGTCATTTGGCACAAGTGGAGAGAGGATTATTATTTCCTTTCAATATTTATACATGAACAGCAACAATTTGAATTAAATAAAGGTGTTACTGTGTGATGGGAGCGCAGAAAGAATGGTGTTAATATGTGACATCATGCAAACTCTTAATTTCATCACATTATCAGAACATAGAAATCCTCTTATAAGCACCAGCTCAGCAGAGAAAAAGCCGATTTTCATTATTAAAAATACTGTCTTCACCAACTGTAATCAAAATGTATTGATCACCAAGAGCATCAAAACAGACATTTTATCGCATTTTATTGCCTGTGGTTACAAATAGCTTCAAAGGCTAATATAATCTTTATTAATAATTGATATTGTTACACTGACACCAACCGTTTTAAATAAAATGTACTAAAAGGAATTCTCAGATATTACCATAATACATGAAACTGTCCTACTTCCCAGATTACAGGTTATTTTCTCTTTGTGTTAACAATCCCACAGTCTAGAGTTGTGCCCGCCTAAAGCCTCACTTTGCAGTGATAAATATTCATCAATATCATCTGATGTGATTTAATAGCAACTCATGATCATTTATTGGAGACTGGGCCCAGGCAGCTCCCATAACATCCTTATAAAAACACCTGCACGTAGATAGGTAGCATGCCTTTCTGTTTAGATCAAAGGTTCACCTTCCTTCTGAAAACATGCCATATTATTGTAGTGCTAGTCCTGAATGCGTGCACTATCCAATTAAGCTAACAAGTAAAGTATATATTGTTCGCATTGGACCTGAACCTCACTGTTAAAGCCCTAAAACCAAAATTTCCGGTGTTTTCAGTGTTGTATTTGGAAATATCAACTATGAGCTGGAAGGAAATGTATGGATTTCCTCAGATTTTAAAAAAGCAAAATAGACAACATGTGTTCCACGTGCAAACGCTGAACTCATGAAATGTGTCATACAAAAAATAATAAAAGTCTAATGCAAATACAGGGACCACCACAAGGACACAAAAAAGGGTATTCTTTTGCCAGTTCTAAACCTGAATAAAAGGAACAAAACAACTTTCCTAGGATGACCTTAGGCAATAAGCATTTTTTTTGCCTTTGTCTCCTTTACATTTCAAGTATAGAATTTTAGGGTTGAGTGATATGACATTTTTCATTGATCAGTTTGTTTTAATTTTATGTTATTTGCCACAAACATAAAAACTAAACTCTTCTTCCAAAGTCTCCAGTGCTTTTACTAACAAAACAATGCTTTTGACCTACATAAATGATAACAATTAGATATGACTGAATCTCAATCTTCATTCAAATTCAGATCAATACATTTCAATGTCCTGACTCTTTTTTTTTTTTTGGATAAATAAAGTCACAAGTAACTGAGAGAGAGTTGTGGCTGTGAAAAGCTATAACATGACAGGTTGGTACATCTGAGCCCCAAAGACATTACACTTACATATTACACTTGGTTTTTCTGAGAAGTGCACTTACATAAGGCTCTGGGTTAGTGGGTCATGGTTACACAGTAGATGTTTTGATTGGACTCAGAAAGTGCCCTCCTTGACCACCTTTTAATGTCAGCCCTGTATGTGTGTGTCTTGTGTTAGTGCGAATATGGATAAGGAGCGTGGATTCTATCGTCAGGTGGATGTTCAAGACCACGCCCACTACATTGTCGCCTTTTTCGTACTGGTGATTGGAACGGTTGGCGTAACTGGAAATGCCTTGGTTATGTACGCATTTTACTGGTAAGAATCATTCCCTACATAAAAATAAAACAGTGAATAAGTGACAGTGCTTTATATTGTGATATATAACTACTGATAAACAAACATTCGCAAATAGCATCTGCAAATAATTGTGCCATGATAAAGGAGGCGCCAGCTGCTACCTCGGATATGTTTGAATATGAGTTTGATGAACCATCTTTAAAACCTCCATTGTTTTATCTTCTTTGTCCTAAATATTGTTCAGTGACAGAAAATGTGTGTGTTGGCTTGAAATCCCCATGCCTCTATAATACACTGTATAATGAGTCCTTAATTAAACTTAATTCACATTAAACAACATGTAATAATGTGGCTGGTTCCTGTCACATAACCGGGATCAAAGGTCCTCAAATAGATAACCAAACACTGAAATATTAAAAAAATTGTGAAGTTGAGCTCCACATTCCTTGCACTGTATGTATGGTATCACATTTTCCAATGATGAGATAAAAATCAATGACAACAACATAACTGTAGTGTAACAAATGGAAAGTGTTCAATACACAGTGGCAGGCAGCACATCTGAATGGTTCATTACAGAGACCTCTAGACCACTTACTGTCATTGTGGAAAAAATCAGGTTTATTGACAGGCAGGGACGTGTACAGGAATTTTGAGGGGCAGTTGCTCTGACATGAAGAAAGGGGGCACCGCACCACCCGCCAAACCTAAATTAAATGTAATAAAACGTATTAGTTTTATTCTCCCTGCAATTCTGGCGTTTCTCAATAGTTGGCGTAGTCCAGATACTTTGATACATAAAACCAAATTATCCATATGGTCCCATGGTTCAGTGCCCAGGGGTAGAATTATATGTTGAACACGTCTTCCTCACTCATGGTCTGAAAACCTTCCCATAAAGCAAAGTGGATCATCGCGTATGCTGTGTGGACCGCGCTTCCTCCTGTGCGCCTCTAAACCAGAACTAACACCAGGACTAAGACAGGTCTAAAGCAGGTCTAAACTAGGTGTAAACTGGATCTAAAACCAGGACTAAACAAACATTAAATCAGGACTAAAACCAGGTCTAAACCAGGACTACAACCAGGTCTAAACCAGGACTAAAACCAGGTCTAAACCAGGTCTAAAACCAGGTCTAAAACCAAACAAGAATTTGCAGGAGGTGGTTGTTACATTCACTTAGGTTTAAAACAATATCAAGTAATCCAAAGTATTCAGATTACGTTACTCACTTAAGTAATTTAATAGATTATGTTACAAACTACATTTTGGGGTATGTAATCTGTCATCTGTAGGGAATACAGTTTAAAGTAACCTTCCCAACACTGTCAACAGAATTATCAAATGTGTCACAATGAAACGGAATTCAAAACTTCTGAAGCGGAAAATCATTGGCCCTAAATATGGTGCACAAGTTGAATTGAGATGTCTGAATATGAATAATATATATTCCATCAAATTTTAGAACCCTTTGTGGCCCACGAGCCAAAAAATTTGCCCACCCCTGCGTTAGAAGTTGAAAAAACTGAACTTTTGGCTTGGCCGTGACTCCCCGCGGGGCTCGCACTCGCACGGTGCCCTAATGTAAGTGAATGAGGCAACTATTTTATTTTCAATTTCAAATCTAGACATAGGCATTTTCATACATGAAAACCTGTATGCTTTGACTGATAAAAAAAAAAAAAAAAACATATATATATATATAATTTTTCCCCTGGAAGGGCAACTTCAGTAGAGGAGGCCATACGGGCAGTTGCCAGGGCAACCAAAGCAACCCCCCTCTGCATGTCCCTGTTGAAAGGGAATTGTCACTTCTGAACTTATAGCCACTGCACATGTGCCCTTGAAGTGGCAATCTTTTCTTTTTTTCTCCTATGTTACAATACTTATTTTAGGCTGAACTCTCTAGGTTCAAACTATACCAGATCAACTGGTCTGAATCTAAGATAACTGTTTATCTTGTGATCAGACGTGTGGGTGTGAGTACATTGCATTTGTCAAGGTAAACTGGATGTATTGCTACAGTGCCACGCTGCTTTGAAGTTTTTCTGATGGATTTTAAAAATTATGTTGGCCCATTTTGAAACAGTATTGTACTCACAGAACTGAGCTGGAATGAGTAGCCCCTCATTATAAAATAAACCACAGTCAACAACAAATCACTTTTTACAAGGAATCTCCAATAATTATTAAGGCTTAAGTGACAAATGGAGCACAAGAGAATTCTGGGAAAAATCTGATAGACAACAGCTCAGCTGCTAGAATTGATTATGTCCAAGCGATGCAGAGACATGTTATAGTAAGTAGAGCAACCACAATGGAAGGCCATAGCTCCTGGGACATGTGAGTGGTCAGTGGGTAGCTAATGTTGATTAAATTAAATATTAATATCAAAATGTTATAAAAAAATATATACAAGTATTATTTAAATTGAGCAAAGAATGTGGCTACTGTCACAAGGCCAGGCAAAGAGGTCTTGGTGGCTGCCTACAGGCATTCAATGAGAGGAAACAGCTCAGTGATTTTCTAACTGGCCTGAAAATAAATCAATGCATAAATCCAATAGTTTAGTCAGCTACTCATTTTTACACAGTCAGCCCAGTGGAACCACCTAAACCACATGCAGGGTTAGTACAAGGATAAGAACAGCTTGTCTACAGTAGACATGGAGCAATACTGAAACTTGGTTTCATGATTATAATAGTCAAAATTATGATACCACAATGTTAATTAAAATTGCTTACAGTTTACAATGTTATAGAAATATAACCAAACCATCAATCACTCACACACACAAACCACTTTCATACTAGCCAAGGTGGGTGAAGTGTCTTGCCTAAAGACAGAATGACTGACTGTACTTGATCCAAGCAGGGTTTGGGTTGGGAGACCACTGCTTAAACCACTGAGGATCTGTCGCTCAGAAAACATCGGGACAATCTGTTGTTGATTATTATGATTTATGTAGCCATCACAAACAATGCCCTATTTATTCAGTATTGAATCAATTTCTTTGTCCCATCCCATCCTTAAACTATAGACCAAAAAAAAACACTGACTGATATCAACTCTTGGATGCATCGCTTTGATTTACTTTACTGCGTACAGTGTTTTCAGTGTTTTATATCACAGAAATAACAGCAGTAGTTGAGTATGAAAGGGAAAATCTTGCCAAATTCAGGTAGTCTACAATGTGGCATTGTGCACAAGCTGTTTCTACAACAATGTGTTACTCCTCATACTGTAATCTACAATATTAGGCCTTACACAAAACTGTATTCCTTCTTGAAAAACTAGTATTTTCATTAAGTATTTTCACAGTTAGATTATAGGACCATATAAATGGTTAAATGCACTGTGTGTTGCTGTACAAACAATATGTGCTCCTCTCGGGTACGGCAACGGTGAAGAACCAAGTGAGAACCAAGAGAGTGTTTAGGGCCTGACATGTTTTCTGCATTAAGGACCAACCTCTAGTGACATACAAACATGCGCCGCTTTATCAAAAGCTGTATCACTCGATGTCCACTCAGCTCACACTTATTCAGCCCACAGGCTCCGTGCTCTGCACAAACTCTCACCCATCACATATGTTCACTAACTCCGATTACTAAAATTCCATAAATTATTGTAGACTAGAGGATGACTAAAACATAGAGTTGTTTTGTGAACTAACAAAAACTAAACAAAAATTATCTCCCCATTTTCAATTACAGAGCACCATTTGCCTAGCACATCCACTTTATTAATAAATAGGAGAGAAGAGTAGAATGAAGGCCAGGCCACCATACTAGACCAGATACAAACTCAATGTCCAGGTAAGGTGTACATGACCCATGAAGCACTGCAACAGAATAACCATATTAGAATGTGATTAATTTATCCTTAAACAGGTTTCTGTTTTAACTAAATGATAATTCTGCACTGCTTTCACACCACTCTTAGTATAGTTTGCAAAACAAATAAAATCTAGCGGCACTAAAACACCATATGCTTATGTACATTTTCGCTCATTAGTCCTATAGAGCTGAAAACTAGATTAAAAGTCATCTAGACGCACATCAAGCATATTTTAACCTTGCCAAAACATGCACAGCAGCTTCAAACACTGAGTTCATTCTTTTGTAGTATGCTCTACTTACAATTCTGACCACTGAGTATGCAGGTTGTCCACTCCAGTGGGGCCAGGCTGCACCTGCTCAGTCTATATGTGCTTGTCTTATCTGCTCATTCCACAACACTCCCAACAATAGGTGCTCCTAGGCTTTTCATGATTTTTACTATATTAATATTTATCATATGCACAGTAATGGGGAGATTTTTGTTATTTTAGTTGGAATGACTATTTGTTGCAGCTCAGACCTTTAAATTATACAGTCTATTTAAAAATTGGTCACTGGGATTATCTAGATTTTTTGTTATTGTGTCAGTGGCATAAAGTAGTTTCAGTATTATCTTTATTGTTATATTTCTCTGTAGCAATATATCATGCTTCAAAATGTGTTATTGTAACAGGTCTTGGTGCTACAATACAAGCTACAACACATGTCCAAGTTTGTTCCCTTTTAGAACCATTCAATGTCTTTCTCATCAATGTTGTAATCTGCTGGACTGAAAGGTTATGGCTCTTGAAAAGCTCAATAAACCAAACACTACAACAGTCACTCAACACTAACAAATGTATATGTGCATCGGTGTGATTCTACATAGTTCACTATGTTGTATGTACAAGTAGTACCGGTACATGTATCAGTAACATTGCAGGTTTCTACAAAATAAAAATAAAGAAGCTTTAATAAATCTTGTGTCTTTCAGTAACAAGAAGCTAAGGACTCGACCAAACTACTTCATCATGAATCTGGCCATCAGTGACTTCCTTATGGCCATCACACAGTCTCCCATTTTCTTTGTCAACTCCCTGTACAAAGGATGGATCTTTGGAGAATCTGGTATTTGCTTGTAGCTCTATACTGCACTTTGAAATACATTTCAAACCAGAAACATTTTTCTATGAAGTCATTATTTAAATGTTCTCCTGATCTGTCTGTGCAGGGTGTAAAATGTATGCCTTCTGTGGGGCTCTCTTTGGAATCACATCTATGATAAACCTTCTAGCTATCTCTGTAGACCGCTATATTGTTATTACCAAACCACTGCAAGCCATACAGTGGTCATCCAAGAAACAAACTTGCTTCATCATTGCACTTGTATGGATCTACTCCTTAGCCTGGAGCCTGGCCCCACTTTTAGGGTGGAGTAAGTTCAACTCTCTGTCCTCTGACATCAACCCATGTGTGCGTATGTTATGCACTGACTCTCCTCTGACTGTGCTCAGGCTCCTATATCCCTGAAGGCCTGATGACCTCGTGCACATGGGACTATGTGACATCCACACCAGCAAACAAAAGTTACACTTTGATGTTATGCTGTTTTGTATTCTTCATTCCCTTGGGAATTATTTCTTATTGTTATTTGTGTATGTTCCTGGCCATCCGCAATACTAGTAGGTAACTGCCTTTTCACTATTAATTATATAAACTGATAAAGCACACAAAGTAGATATTTCTGAACATGCTTTTTTGCTGTTTGAACAGAGACATAAACAAGTTGGGCTCTCTGGTGAGGAAGTCGACTCTGATCCAGCAGCAGTCCATCAAAACTGAGTGGAAGTTGGCTAAAATTGCCTTTGTTGTTATTATTGTGTTTGTGCTTTCCTGGTCGCCGTATGCTTGTGTCACTCTCATCGCCTGGGCAGGGTAAATATGTGTCTAATGTTGTCATTGAAGTCATTGAGTAAATTATAAGATGTAGTTTGAATGAATCCTATAGTTCAGTCATAAGACCTGATCTCATCTTTAAAGGTGTTTGAGAGACGTAAGCATGTAGGCTTGCAACGACAGACCAGAAAACGACAGATGGAGGAGCAGAAATTAAATTATAATGACACAACACAATAGGCGTTTTGATTAAAATTATGTGAATTATCTGTAAATATGCTCTGTCTATGGATCTCTGTATACTTCTAGTTGACCAATGCCTTTTGCTGACCAAAGCCTGCTTTTTGTAATGTAATGAAGACAAGAAAGGTATTAAGCTATCAAGAATTTACATACTCTTACCCTTTTAGAGTAATCAAATTAATCGCTGAGCAATAATCATTTGTTGCAACCATAATACAGAAAATACTAATCACCAATGTATAATGTAATGTTTAATAATTAATTAATTTAATTTTAGGATGATTAAAAATATCTTTCAGATATGGAGGCATTCTCAACCCTTATTCCAAAGCTGTACCTGCGGTGATCGCTAAAGCTTCGGCCATTTACAACCCTTTCATTTATGCAATCATTCATTCCAAATACAGGTTTGTATCATCCGCAGTAAGAAAATGGCCTAAGTTGGTGCTGTATTATTGGATGTTATTTTAACAGGGACACTTTGGCAGAGAAATTCCGCTGTCTCCACTTCCTGGCCCGATACCAGAGGAGGGACACTATGTCGGTTTCACAGAGCGAATCCTCTTTTAGAGAATCAGTGCTAAGCCGACAGTCCTCAGGCTCCAAAACTAAGTTTCAACGAGTCTCCTCCATTTCTACAAATGACACAGTAAGTTTGTATTTTTATATAGCAAACATATATAATAAATACATGTATGTCTATACAAGTGCAAGGCTGTGTATAACGCAGGCATATCTGTCTGTCCACTTTATACTATGAAAAGTTATTGTGTAGACTCACAGTTGGTCTCCGTAGCAGGTGTGGAGCAATGTGGAGCTGGATACTCTGGACAAAGGTCACTGCATACCTTTAAGCTTCTCTCTATGCACTCTGACAGAAAAAATAAACAAATCAACAGACATTAGGGAAAGCGGAAGAAAACATGAAGAATTAAGGTACAGATTTCTGAACAACTTAAACTAAGATTAATATTTTAATCTTTATGTAACACTCATTTATGAATGAATGCATTTATTTCTAGTTTACCATCACAAACAACAAGAGCCCTCTAATCAGGTGCAATAAATGTCCACAAGTGGAGTCTGCAAAAAGGGTGCTGCCTTATGTGTGAGGAACACTTCAAGATGAAGCTGGAATAAGGATCACCAGAGACATGAGCTGGGAATACACAGAATAAAAGTACAAGTTAAACTCTCAAGAGTACTGTCAATGTGCTAGCCAGAGAATTAGTAGCCCATCTCAACTAAATGGATGCCACTGGCAACACAAGATCCACAATTTATAGCCCCAAGGTGTTTTTAATATAATGGCACCAAGTATTGTAAGTCTATAGAGCTCAAGGTTGAACGTCATAAACAGGCAAAATGTCCACAGAGATATACAGTATTAGCAAAAAGGTAAAAAGTAAACAAAACAGCAGAGGAACAACTGTATAAGAAGCAATGTCACTAATACATTTACCACATTAATGTGAAATAATAAGTTTAGAATTTACTATCTTCTCAGAGGGGTGCTGACACAATCCCATGCTCTATAGCTTCTAAATTTAATGCTTCTTTGGCAGTGCCAAGTAGACACGTTTATTCACCGCAGTCATTTGTTCTGAAAACTCTGCCTAGTGTTTACACTTTTACATTTGAAGAATATAAATTTGTTTACTCATTAAAATACATATGTTGTGTTGACATCTCTCCAAACCTGAGGTGTCAATCAGACCCTAATATCTATACAATGTCTGCAAAGGCTCTGGTGTTGCTTTGTGGGTAACCAGCATGATTTTTAGACTAAGAAGTTTGTGCTTGTACACAAGGTCATTTGTTCGGTTGTGTTTCATATTTGTTCATTATAACTGACATGGTTATGCTGCTGACATTATCTTGCATTGTAACTACATGCAACTACTTTAGGATAAAAACAAAAATGTATTAAATTGTTCCATAATGATGCAATCCTCTGATATAAAACTGAAAGTTGCATAAAATAATAAATTTTCAATGAAAACAATACATTCTATAGTATAAAAGAGGATATTGGTCAGGTTTTGTACTTAGTACTTTTAGTATGTATTTGAGGAAACATAATGTGCACAGATCACTTTCAGCACCAGATGTATTCCATCATGACAACAGCATTGCACATTTCTGTAATTATAAATGTAACTTTTGGTGCTATTGTTTATATTTTAATATATATTTATAGTGAAAAATAAAGAGATTTATATGATTCACCACTATTTTGACAACACTATACGTTCAATGATTCTGTGCAGTCCATCCAGAGAGGTTTAGAGCAACAGCTCAGCTTCAGTAAATGCCTCCACAGCCTTTGAACTTGTGGTTCTAATTCCCGGATTTCCAGGCCAGTTGACTTATCCAGTTATGCAAAAGTATAAAGGTATCGCTAAGGCTGCTCCAATTCACTGGTTCAATAGTTGTGCACAAGAGGATTTTGCTGCTGGGCTTTCTATACCCATATATTGACATGGCACACATGTAGCTGTCTGTACAGCGTTAAGCTTTATCTCACTGTGGAAATTTGAAGGCCAGACCAGTGTGGTACAATATGGAGCAGACTGCATAGAGCCACACTGACATTATCGGTGCTTGTATAGCTTAGCCCACTGTCTATCGGTTGAACCATTATTGAACCAGTATGCTGATAAATGATTGCCTTTATAAAACATCATCAATTATATGTAATTTGTTAATTATATTAAGATATTACACACATCCAGAGACCAAATACCTACCATTTGTAATTGGAGTGGCCGTCCAGGCCCTGTAACACCACCAGATGCACATTATTGCTGTCTGACAGTGTGCCAGCAGAAGGTGAGCCTGAACAATAAAAAATGCATATTTGTTGAATTCATATTTAGGAGGAAATATTGTTTTTCATAACAATTCTTACTTTTACAATCCTGTTGGCCAGGTGAGGGGTCCTGGGGAAAGGTTTCATATCTGCTATTTACTGTAAAAAAAAAAAAAAAAAAAAAAATATATATATATATATATATATATATATATATATATATATATATATATATATATATATATATATATATATATATATATATATGATAAACTTACAGATGGTACCTTTAAGAATTTAATAAAGAAAGAAAGTACAGGGAAATAAAAATGGGCTAAATAAATTGTTAATAATATTGTACAGCAGTAAAATAAACCTAAGCCAATATGCCTCAGGGCAGCTGTCTCAGGGGTAAATGAGTACAGTGTCCATGTGCTGATTTCCTACTTTCAGACTATGACTCTTGTCATCATGATTTTCTACAAGGATTAACTAAAAGCATGTAAAACATATTTCTACCAACAGAGGGCGAACCCATACTGATGCACACATCTATGTGTGCACATAAACCTACAATAAATGAGCGTGAAATAAAATGACATGTTAAAAGTAAGTAAGTAAGTACGGCCATACAGCTTACTACCCTTTTTGTGTCGCCAAGTCATACCAAATTTGTCACTAAATTTTAATAGCCTAATAACAGGTTTGAAGGTGTTGACACCAAAAGGCAAAGATGTTCTAATTCTTCTAATTCTATGTAATGCAATGTATTTGATCTCTCACACTATTTCAATTATTTTAATGAAATATCACGTGGGAGTAGTGATATGGTAAGGTGATCCAACAACATGGATAAAACGTGACTTTACAATGCACTTTGTAAACACGCTGACTATGGTTTAGTGCTAGGCTGCTAAAAATGTTAAAACAATGCGAGCTTTGAAGTTCGCATGGCCTGTGTTGGAGCAATATGAGCAAACTCACCGGCGGAGACAAGCCAATGCCTGCTGGGACTGGATGGGCTGCAGAGATCTACACACGGGAGCCCTCCTCCTTCTCGTCCTGGGCTGGGCTGGGGCTGGGGCTGGCCTATACACGGAAGTCCAAGTTCCGCTAAATTCACTTCACTGACAAAGTAGTGCACCGACAGAGCGGGACATACGCTTCTCTGAGCACTCCAGACCGGCTTTAAGACACCAGCAAGGTAGGAGATAAAGCGACTTTTATTCATTGTGAGGCAACATAAAGTTTCACTAGCTCACAGATGCTGATCAGAAATGTGGAAGCCTATTTTAGGAAATTAATTGTTCAAGTTTCCAGAGACATTCATGATATCAGACTTTGCAGGATAACTTTAGGATGCAAGTTTGATTTACGCTTGTATGAAAAAAACAACAACAACATAAACCTCTATCTTTATATCATGACATTTGTTACTCACTGAATGAATATTGATTTCATAGGCAAGCCAGGACAGGTAGACGTGAGTGCTATAGCGTACCTATTAAGAAAACAACATTGCAAAGGAGACATCTTCCTCAGACTGAGCAATTTAGCACCTTCACCTGTTCTTCTGGTGCAGTAGATTTACCAACGGGGACTGGGACTGGGCTTGAGTCTTGTTATGGTATGAAAGGGCACCAGGTGATGGAGTTTGCTCAAGGATTTTCTGAAGTCAGTCACTTTTTGGGTCTCATTCAAATGTAAAGTCATCTGCAGCTTGGCATTGTGTCACTTGCAATTTCTCTATTTCAATACAGTGTTTGACAGTCTATATCAATACTTAATTTGTCAATACTAGTTTTGATACCACAAAGATATGCTCAATAATTGACAATATAAAATAATAGTTTTACAGTTATTTGATGAAGACTACTCAGAAACTATTGACGAAAGGTCCAACTTAATCTTATGTAATTTTATTCAGTATTACTACCTGTTCAAAGTGATTTTGATACTAGATTTTGTATTGTTAGTATCTGAGCGGCTATCAAATTTTTGACTTACTTGATGTGTACTGGACAGACTTTCCCAAATGGCAGAACTTAATCGGTGTGAATGTGCTGAAATATTTCAACAACCAGGAAAGATAAGGCAAGAACAATCATGCCCCAAGTAGTTCAGAGAAGTTGATGTTGGCCCTGTTCACTGAATGCAACAGTCTTTCCGCTACTCAGGGACGATGAAGGTGTGTCTGCTCATGTCAATGCATGATATCATTATGGATTGCAAAACAAGTGGAGACATGAGATGACGAAATGGATGTTTGTTCTCTCCATATTAGGACAAGAGCAGCCTGTGATGTGAGTTTGGGAGTGTTAATACCGCCTATTACCTAATTTCTGGACATTAAAAGTTAGTTAAATTACATAAAAGTTAGTTAAATTACATATAAATTACATAATTTGATGCAAGTACTTCACATCAGAAAGAGATTAGATGATTTTGCTTTTAATGTAACTGCCTTACAACTCCAGAAATCACTATCTGTGTTTTTGTGCTATGGTAGCTTTGGTAACTTTGGCTGAGATGTCCCAGTTTACACCTATGAAACCTAATCTGATGGAATCTGTTGTGAATAGAATAGAGAATTGAACCCTCTGTTTTGCTCAAGGGCGTGTTTTCCAAGTACAAATTGCTTTTTAACATCAGGCTCCATGTCTAACCTTCACACATTCATAATCATTTGAGTTTTTGGCATTAGTTATTGTTTGTGATTAAACCATATGTGCTATAACTAAAAGGATTTGACTTTCCAGGTGCTGAGTTTTGTCTGGTCCTGATCTTTCCCCTTTAGGCTCCGTAATACAAGTGACCAGGTGACGCACTCTTCTCTTTTCCCAAGGCATCGAATAGTCTTTAGTAAGGCAATTAAGCCACTGCCCTACCCAACAGGCAAGTTTCCATTTGTCTAACACTAACTTTATTATGCCCCGTTAGCCTGTGCTTTGTCCAGCAGTGCCACTCCCAGTGCCCACAAGCGCCACATAATATAAAGGTTCTGCTCTAGCAGGCTTGTTAGTTATGCATAATACTGTTTAAGTCCACCATGGCTGTCATGTTTTATGTCAACATCCAGGCTTCCTGCTGCAGGGCAAAGGTGAGACATTTTCACACACAGCAGAGCTTATGTGTTCACAATGAGCAGAGCACAACTACAGGTTTTAATTTAGTTTAGCTCTATCTAGAGCAAATGCACATTTTAAAGAATCAAGTCCAATATACTCAACACATAAGCAAAATTGTATTTAGAACCATTGATTCAGTTGGCGCTATGAACTTAGCACATCACCTTAAATCTGTAGTGACCCTCAATGAAAAAAGTGATAAGGTTCAGGAGCTACTCAAAAAAGAGGAAAAAAGGAAAAGCACAGAGAATGAATTTCATGTGAGAAATGTCTTTCTTATTAGCCATGCTCATTGTTTTACAGCAGGAGTCTCCAACCTGTAGCTCATGATCTACCCGTAGTTCTCCACCCACTTCTAAGAAGCTCGCCAAGGGATTTTTGAATTATATGTGTTGTGCTGAACAACGATAATTTGACAAATTAAATGTCTATTATTATTGTAAATGTATCATTTTGGTGCCATACTTTGTGCACTAATAAATGGATAATGGTTTATATTTTAATGGCATCTAACTGTACCCCACTTAAGCCATGCCATGGCTCTTATTAAAGTCCTGTCATTTTCATTCTGTAAAAGTATCTCACTGGAGGAAAAAGGTTAGAGACCCCTGTTTTACAGCTAATGTTGGTTTTATGACCAGTTGTGATTGACACATTTCGGCTGTAACGTTGTAATAACACCAGTCTGTTTATTACACTATTATTAACAAAGCTGTCGCTCAAACACAAAGATAGTACAGGGTGCTCACTAAGATGGATTCTTACAACCATGACTTTAATTCATGTTGTTCTCATATTCACTTATCTATTAATAATGTGACCTCAGTATTGAGACTATTATGTTCTACTACACTATTTTTACTACTGGCAGTGCTGTTTTGGGTAGGCCTGCTATTAATATGCCATTGTGAGTAAGAACACACAAGCGGAGTCAAAGGACACAGTGTTGACATGTCGCACAGCTGATGGGACATTCCTCACACTAAACAAATGGTTATCTGCACTTTGTATTTCAGAATTCCCTGGGTGTCATTCATTGTAGTTTATGAGTGGGTCTACAGACGACAGCCTGACTTTATCCCCTTTGTAAATGCCAAAGTCCTGCACATAAAAGCCTTCAGTCTGTCAACAAGGGCCCGCAGCCAAAGGAGTACTATTATTAGATGTCTCTGCTTACATCCAAATAACCTTGTGTGATTATGTCTCATGACTTACTGTGTGTATCTACAATATATTGTTTTCCACTTATGAATGTTACTGCACTCTTTAAGATTGCAGTGATAGAACCAGACTTCACCTTTAATCCAGACAAAGCAAAGTCTCTTTGGGTTCAGCACAAGTTCACAATGTATCTGAGATGATTATGGTAATCTATTCTAAATGGCATGTTTTATCTTCACTGTAAAGCTCCTGTATTTAGTCTTTAAGTGTCATCTCTTGTCATTTAGTCTCTATTTACAGTTTAAGTAGTTGCTCTGAGGTGTGTGACTTTGGCCCATTTTGCTCTGTCATTATGAATGTGTTGGATCATCTTTAAAGTGCTCTTGGTGTTTGAATGTGCATGTTTGTTTGTTTGTGTGCCTGTTTAGGTTCAGTCAGGTCCAAAACTCCTACTGCTACTGTTTAGGACTAGCCTGGTTAGCCATACTTTTATTGTCCTCTAAATAGAGAAAGTTGTCCTAGTATTGCTCTATAAATGTTTATTTTCCTGGTGGCCACAGCACAGTATTTCCTTTGCCACCTCGGATTAACTGTTTACCGCTGTGTTTACTCCTGTTTAGAATTACATCACAAAACGTCACATGACATAGCCTCAAATCCACAGCGTTGAAGAACATTACTCTAATGCTGTGTGATATGAAAAAAAGATGTGATATTTGATAACGTTTTTGTATTTTGATAATTTTATTATTACAATATTTTAATATACTTTTTGTCAAGTTAATTTCAACAAAACCAAGACCAATCCAAGTCTAATGTACAATGTAATAAGGAAACTCGTGAATCAAATTTTGTCCATGTTACTTTCCAAAAACAATACTCCCCTGTCAAATGGAGAACTTTGCATTGTTGTTATATATTTATTTTATTGTGCATTCGGTTACTGCATCAACCAAAATTGTGTTATTGATATATTCCCAAAATATTTGTGCAGACTGCTACACAATAGTATATGTGTGTTTGTTGTGTGTTCCCAGGTGAACGATGAGCAGCAGTTACAGTGTGAGCCTGGTGGGACCTGCTCCATGGGGCTTCAGGCTGCAGGGGGGAAAGGACTTCTGCCTGCCCCTCACCGTGTCCCGGGTGAGTCACATTGTCATGGCCTTTACTCCTGTCACCTCAGAGGAATGTGGCTCCTGTAGTATGTGAGCGCTGACAATGAGAGCCATTCATCTGTGCTGCCGGCTTTAGGCACCTTCTCAAAAGCTTGGCTCCTGTCAGTCATTGTTGTATTTTTGACCCTTCTCCTCTGAACACTGCTATTATCATAAAAAGATGATGTCTCCTGAATACAAGCCTAATAAATGTGAAAAACACTGTAAAAATGTATAACTAAAATGGCTAAATTAAGGCACAGCGTGCAACTTTTAAGACACAAAAATAGACATGTTCTTTCCATTTTGGACATTTATTTCACTGTAAAACTTGCATCACCACAAGACTCTCATTTAGCCTGGTGGAGGGGCTCCCCCTGCTTGTTTCCATGGAAATGTTTCTTTAGTTATAATATTTCACAGTACGGCATAAAACGTATCCATCTCTATAAAGAAATGTTCCGGTGTATGGTCTGAAGGAATCTGCCACCTGATTGTCTCTATGGAGATTTTACAGCTTTTTCCTACTTTTCTTAGAATGTTCAATGAATTTTAACTTATCTGTAAGAGAATTTAAGCCATTTATCCTCCACTACTTCCACCCTTTTTTGGATAATCTGAAAACTTCTACAACATTATCCACCCCAAAGAGCAAGCGGCATCACAAGGCCAATTTGCAGATCAAATCTGTGGAGGTTCACTGTTGGAAGGCAGGTTTTTCAAGGTATTTTGGACTATATTAAACACCCGTAACTGAATCAATGCAAAAGAGATACATTTAATGCTGTACTGTGGAACATTCCATGCAGAATATTAACATCTCCTTGGAGACAAGCAGGTGGCAAATCCTTAAAAACTTATACAGTGTGCCGTTAATAAACTGGCTGTGTCCGATACAAAAGACTATGTTGGCAGAGGGGGACAGCTACGTTGAGACACTGTCATTTTAGTGATCCAGATAAAACCAGTGGTAGGTGCTAACTTTCCTGGCCTGTCTCCCTGGAGTTAGCCTTAATGCCAAATGTTGAGCACTTGTTTCTCAAAGGCAGCACAGCTGAAACCTGAGTCTGCTGTGGTTCTGTAATAACTATTTGGAGCCTTTGGGCCACATAAAGTGAGAATAAAAGGAGTTAGCACCAGGCTTGGTTTGCCTTCTAAGATGGGGCAAGTCTGGTTGCAAAAGACGGTGTCTAGGAGAACAGAAATTGTAACTTTATATTTTGGATTTGTTGTTGCTTACTTGCTCTTATGCTACAATTGTTTTTATTTCATTTTTCAATGTTCAGTTTATCCTTTTGGCGTAACCTTTAACTTTAATTTGAATTCCTACTCACTTTTTTTCTCCATTGTTGGGATTGTATAACTGTGTGTGCAGACATTTGATTTCCTGTGTCTTCCTGTTATCAAAATCTAACCTCAGTGTCGGGATCGTGTAGATGGCTGGATCAGTACCACATATGTATTATGTATTTAGAGAAGGAGGGGGTTGTGAACACACCTTCCATAACCATACAGTGTTATCAGAGAGTTTAAGGTTCAAACGTAAGCAAACAGCTATTTTTAGGCCCTGTCTCCTGTGTTAATGATGAATGTAAAATGCACTGGAGCACATAATGTTCCCATACAAGGTCCATCCTTCTGTGGTTTGCATTGTCTGTTCAAACTAATACATATAATGAATGTGAGTTTGTGATTAAGACCATGTTTAGCATTTGTGTCAATACTATACTAATGTCATCATAGTTTTCATAAGTAAGACTGTTTCCATTTTGAGATCTCCTTAAACATGAACGGGTGATTATGATCTGTGGACATGTTTACCGTTCACATTTGGTAGTTTTAAATTCTGGGTCACACAACTGAATGTACAAAACAAACAAATTAAAATCCTTAAAACGTGGCTTTTGGGCAAGGGGTATGAGAAGTCCAGACACATAAAGTGCAGCAAGTGCTTTTTACAGGCTGTTCTTGTGGTGATGCTGGTATGCTGCTGAGGGCTTTAAAAGTGTTGACTAAGTCTACTGTCAGACCAACGTCACTTATTTGTTGATTCATCAGTGCTCAGTGCCCCTGCTGAGTGGTGAAACATTACATTCTTTGTGACTCATGACTTCATTTCGTTTAGTATTGGCATGTGATATTACTTTTATGCATGGCCTTTTTCTTAGTAAACACAAGGCTGAATCTGCCTCAATTTTCAGGAGAACCAATAAAGCAGGACTTTGTCAGGACACATGATTGGCAACTCCCCCATATTCAAACAGCACAGTGGTGAAATTATGCTCATCTTTAAAACCGTACAAAAAAGAAAAAAGAAACACCACTATTTATAGTATTATAGCCTGGCCTATGGCATTTGAATCCAGAACACATTTCAGAATTGACTGATTTGATATTTGACCATTTTAGATTTGACATGACAAAAATACAATTGCTAATGACCCATAACTACTTAAGGTTCCTTTCAAATCGCATATCTAAACATAGTTACCAGAAATAATGGCAATACAAATGGTCATTATTGTTGAATGTACTTGATGTTTTCCATATGTCTGCCCATGAATATTTATGCACTATGGGGCTGACTAAATTTGAGGCAGCACTTCCTGTTTGTTCAGGTGGCTCTCAGTGAAACATGCTTATTTGTTTGGATGATTAGTGCAAGAAAATATGACCATATTACCCAGAAAACAAAACAAAATAGTTCCTTCATTTGAATGTGATTTATGATTTACTCTTGGGTCAAAAATAACAAATCTTTCCACTGTTGTAACCCCCAGCTCTCCTCTTGTCCTCCATATCCTTTCATTTGTTATTTCAGGGGCATGTGATACTTGGCGTGAACATTATGCAAGTTAATTTTAGCCCTGAGTTTGCAGCCAGCCCTGTGGCTCCAGATGTGTTCCAGCACTATGCAGTGTACATGCAAGAGGTGCTACAAACAACAACCTTCTACCCTGCTAACGTATACGGAGTCAGACTGGTCATTGTACAAATAAACTTAGCAACTTGACAGTGATAATACTTGACTTACTTGAGTAAAGGTTTTGGTTATTGGTCCCAGTGTAAATCACGATGGGTCTGAGGTTGACATCATAAATAATACATCATTTTAACTTTATTTTATCGTCAGGGATGATTTGGAGTCTCTTAATGGTAATTACTAGAATGGAATTATTCAGCCAAATATATAATGTCCAAGGTCAATTAAAGGTCCTATATTACACACTGACTCTTGTGAGCTTTAAGCCATGTTATAATGTGGCTACCTCATCAAAAACATACCTGGAGTTGTGGTTTGTTTCATTCAGACATATTTAAACAATCCTGCATTATTAGTCAATCAAAATCTCTAAAGTCCAGATGTGCTGTACCTCCTTGTGATGTCATGAAGTGATAGATCTCAAATTAACAGCCACTTTTTACATTTAGTTCAGTAGAGATGGGCAATTCCATCTCTAAAATTATCTAGTGAAAGTGCATGCCGTTTGAAACCACAGCGGAGCACTTCTTCTATTACCACATGACATCACAAAGTGGAACAGAGTGTTTTCTGTTTGAGAGAAGAACTAGATCTGCATTGTTTGTGTTAAAGATGAGATACAACTCCAGGTATGTTTTTGATGAGGAAACATTTTAACATTGATCAGAAAATAGTGCAGTGTGGGCCCTTTAAATGCCCTGCAGTGCGAGAGTGTTTATTTGAGACACATGATATTGTTATTGTTGGAAAATGTGAGATGAATGAAAAATCTGAGCCATGCATAGTTGGACTTGACATTGACCAGCATCTTTTCTGCATTCCCGTGACAGTGAAAATGCAACTAAATTGTAAAAACCGTTGTGGGGTATTTTAGGACCCTCGTAGGACCCTTACCCTTCCCAGAAGAATGAACAGCTGTCAAACAGTTTACATTAGATTTGGACCTTAAAGCCCCAACTTCAATTGAACTAAACCATTGTCAATCATTTGTCATCATCATCATTGTCATCATCATATTATTTAACGGTTGATGTATGTCTCGTAGTCATATTCACAGTGTGCTCAGCATTCAGAAGATGTGTTGAAGTTCCATATGGCTTGTGTAAAAATACTATTTCCAGTATGCGTTTGATCCCTGTACGATGCGTCTGCTGTCTGTCCCAGTTATACCCACGGCATCTGTCTTCACTCTCAATAATGCTGAATGGCATGTTGAAACAATAGCTATAAAGTTATGTGTGTTTTATCTTTCATACTTAAAATTTCCAAAAAGATCAGCGTTTCCCCTCCCTCTCTCACTTGAAGGTGCACTGAGTAACTTCTTCTGGTGGAGGGTCCACTTCCTTATCGCTTTTGCTAAAATATTCCACAGAATAGAATTAAACTTAACTCCATGGGCAGGTAATTCACAGTAAAAATACATGGTTGAACAATAAAAAGCACCTGCAAGTGTTTTAATTCCACATAAAGCAACAGAAAAGCCACACAGTGAACTTCAAATGAACAAATAACTAAAACTAGATTTCCTCATTTCAGATTTTTCATTTCTCTCACCTTTTTATTTACACAGTACAAAATATAACACTAATTGAATTGCTCCACTCCTAAATTATCTCTGTGAATTTGAATAAACCTGTGTTATACCTATTTAGCCTGACTGACACAGCCTCTGAAAGCCCTTTTATCCTATCAGGCGCAGCAGTTGTCCCTGACCCGACCGAAGTGTATTCACTCTTCATTGGCGTGATGGTTTCTCTTTGTGTTGTTTTTGTGTGCGTTGTCATAGTGATGTGTCAAAGCGCTAGTAAGTAAAACAGCCTGGCATCTTGTGTTTTCCAGCAGACTGATTGATGTAGTAAGAGCCTGGGTCAAACCATGACAACCGCAGGTCCACCTCCGCTCAAGTGCTCTAATTGGGACGTTTGGTTTCGGACGGTGAGAGTTCCCCCTCTCACACCTTATTCACATTTTACTACTTTAATTAGGAAAAGTAACTTCTGTGGTGTGCATTGCTAAACAAGCTCATGTATCAACTGAATGTATATGTGTTTCTACAGGACTGAAATGATAGAACTTTACATTACTGGTCTAGTTTTCCATTCTCATTTTAACAACCAGTATCGTACAGGCATACAAAGGCCAGACCATGGTACTCTGATCAGGTGAATCCATTGACGGTTTCAGTCTATACCATAAGTTGTGCTATTTTATTACTTATATACTAGTATATTTGTGTGTATGTGTGATGTCAGCACATTTTCTGGCCTATTAAAACATTATTATTTTAGAAATCACACCCATTCTAATAACTGGGTTGTTTGTGGTCCAGTTTGTCCAGTTTTATAGATGCACAATGACTCAACCTGCTTCAGCTATATATATGTACATGTTTTTAACAACACAATGCAGCTCTGGTCTGTCCATATAAGGCTTTCTGTCTGGGACGTGACTTGCATCTCAATGTGTTCAGCACTTCCCACCAGAGGCTTCCTGTGACATGACTTCTGAGTGAACACAGTTTCTCATTGCTTTCAGTTTCCTTAATGCCCCACACAGACTTAGACACAGTAGTAGAGATACACCATGACCATACACATCTATTATAGTACTTATTTAAAATCCTACAGAATCAAACTGCAATGTGCCAGTTACTGAATAGGCATATATGTCTTAAAGGCCTGATTTGTACCTGATTTTTACTGCCTTATAAAAACATGAAAACAGAACTTGCAGTAGTCCAAAGTTATTCCTCATTTACCTTTGTATGGTCTGAGCATCTAATTATTCACGGCAATGAGTTTATAATAATATATTTTCACAACTCTCAGAGACCAGAGTGGAGTTTTGCCGGGACAGTGAAGCTAACAACAAAGAGAATGTTGGTGCACCTGAAAATAAAATGCTTTCTAATGAGATTCCGACAGTATGCTACAGACATTTTTGGGCCTCAAGAGCCGCTTATAAAATATAAATGTACTCATCTGAGGCAAGACAAATTTTCCTCAAATATATGGAAAAAATCTTTAATGCCAGTCAACTTTGTTTTTTTTAATTTCTGCATTTATTTAAGTGGAATCTTATTTTGGTGCATGCAGAGTTTCAGTGTGTCAGTGTCTGTTCACTGTCACAACTGTTTGAGAAGATTTATATTTGGCATGGTGCATGCCTGGGATTCTTACTGTAACATCTATTTGTCTTGTATCTCTGTGTGAAAGACAGGCTGACTGCAGGCCCTCGGGCTCCATAAAGAACTCCCTGTTCACCACCAGCCTTCTCGAAAGTGCCTCAATCTGAGAAATGTGACCACGCTATTCCATCTCACAATAACTGAACATTTATTACGGAAATTACAATTCTTTACTTTTTTCCCTCTCAAACTTTTTGTTTTGTAAAATGTAAGAATATAATTTACTTTTGGCTGTAAGCAAAGTTGTTTTGAGACTTATGCAAAACTTTTCAATTCAAAAAATCTTTAAAAGCATTTCATTACATAGATTATGTTTAAACCAGGCTAAATTGTGCCTAAAAGAAGTATCTAGATTTAAAATCCCATGCCAGATTAACATACAGTTCTGGATATATGGTTTAAACTGTTAGCCAAAATGACAGAAGAAGCTTAATTTGGAAGAAAAATCCTTCAGAAATTGTTGGATTCCTGCTACCATTATTAATACCATGCTTTAAACATCTTAATCCAAGCTGTTTTTGCTCACTGATTTTATTGATCCCCCGTGTACAAAGTGTCTGTGAGTCATTCAGTTCAAAGTAAATGAATCAGATCTCCTCACTAAATGCTTGCAGTGTGAACCAGACCTGGGTAAGCACTTTGGACACACTTTTACTCCCTGTGGGCCCCGTGTCCTCTTAGAGCTGGAAGGTTGCTGCCCCATACGTTTCCTAGACGATGGTATGCATACATCAGCCGGAGCTATGCATTGGCCACTTCCCGCTCCTGATTTACTTGATAATGAGTGGAGAAACGCCTGGCTCCGGTCAGACGTGACGCTGTTTTCACTACTGTCACTTCCTCATTCTTCAGCTGAGGTTTTTTGGTATTTTCTCTCTTTGCCCACACAATAGAGCTTTATTTATGTACCAGTGTGGAGTGAGTGTTGAAAATTTATGTTAAGGCCTAAGTCAACCTGGAAAACATGCAATTACAATATTGAATTTCACAAAAGCAATAGAAATACAGTTAAGGTTGTATAACTGTGGACATTAAAAGTACATTATGTAGCTCTTTCTGGTGGAGAGTCTGCCATTTACTGGATCTGCACGGGATCTTCCACAATATAGCATTAAACATATCTCCATGGAGACGAGCAGGAGAAGTTACAGGTCAGATCTGTTGAGAGCCGACCCTGCTCACAGTAATAATGATTCATCTTAAGCAATAAAAACTGAAATAGAAAGTTTAATCCCAGAGAGATAAGTTCAGTGACATACAATGGAGCATTCCAATCAAAGCCATAAATTCTCCATGGAAATAAATAGGTTTCCACTTGAAAAGCTACATAAAACTGAATTTGAATGTTATTATTCATACGAAATGCAACTCTGGATTCTGGACTGGCTTACAGTGGACAGATAACTCAAGTATTGTTTAACATTTAACGTTGTTTAACATTTCACTTACATTTTTCTCAGATGGACAAAAAAATGAATTTTGTACTCTACATTTATCAATTGTCAGGCAAACTCAAGCTTATCATTTTACACAGTGTTTTACTTCTTTTTTGGAAATTGTATAGTGTGGTATGCAATAAGAAAAGTTTACATATTTTCCATTTTGTCAGACACTGATGGATGTCATTCAGATATGATCAAAAGAAAATACATTCTGTCAGAGTACAGCTAGTGTTGTGCTGAAGTGGGGCTGTGCAGGTTTGATGAGGTAAGAGTGGAGGAGTGGAGAATGATGTGTTTACAAAAGGTTAAATCAATCCTGCAACTCCAGGTCAAAGTCATCCCGATGTCAGAGCCTATGACGTGATACTTTCTGTTAACACTCGTCAGGGCATGAGGAACACTTACAAAACGCCTTGGAAATGAATGATGTTTACGCAAGCAGCCAGTTACAGCAAAGAAAGTCATTCTCATTCTCAATTTACTGTATACTTCCTATATACACTAGCATACTGCTTTTATTTCATCTGGCACCACAGATAACCACTGTTACTCCAGCTGTCCACCTTTTTAAGATGCATTAAAGCATACCTTTCATAGCTTAAAAGTCCAATACTTCTTTATTAGAAAGAATACTATGACTCCACAATATCCACATCTGATCTATGAGACCTGGAGCTTTTAAATATTCAGATTTTCCATCATTTTAATTAAACCTGTGGTGTGGTTTTGATATACAGCCATTTGAGTCATAGCTGTGGGAATGTTTTCCTTGGTCATGTTGTTTTAGCTCAGGCTAAATCCTGGATGTTTGGTTGCTGTTGACAGTAAGATGCCTATCTTATCAGCTAAAGGTTGTGCAAGTCAGGAAATGAAAAAGGAAAGTACAAATTACAGGAAAAATGTGCAGTATCTACCAATGCAGTTAAAATTTATAACGCACAATAATAAAATAGTTATAAAATAATGTGTAAATTTTGCTTAAACCCCATAGAATGAATGAAAGTGTAAATGTACATATACATATTCTAACTGCAGTCTTTTCTCTTCTGTGGCAGGTGACCGATGGAGGAAAGGCAGCCAATGCCAAAATGGTTGTGGGAGACATCATTTTGTCGATAAACGGCATTTCCACTGAGGGCATGAACCACCTGGAAGCTCAGAACAAGATCAAAGCCAGCATAGATCAGCTCAGCCTCACACTGCAGAAGTAACACCACATTATACTTTACTTTTATATATTTTCTCACATTTCACCTGCATTGAATCCTTTTAATGTATGTAGAGAAAACATCTTCATATAAAAATGTCGTAAACCACAGGTTTTAAAGCAAAATGGAAGCATAAACAAGAAGATCCTCACTGGGTGTGTCTTAATCTTAATGTGAAACTGCCAAAACCACAGATAAGGACATGTTCTTTTTGCAGCTCTCACTTGTCTAGAGCCATTACATCACTACACCACATCCCCTCTTGTTCTAATGTTTACCTGGTGTTTACCTAGACTACAAAGCACATAAAAGCCAGTGCTAAAACGTCTGCATTTCATAATGAATATACCTGAGGCTTCTTGAGACAATTTATGTGCAATCATTTAGCATTATGCACATTATCATTTCATTCATTCACATGCATAATGCATATTCATGAACATACAATTTGTATGAAATCACACATATTGACGTAAATACACCGGATTTAGCACAGGTGCTAATTTCCATCCGTAGTCCCAGACATAAAATACACATAAAATAGACAGTATATCAGTGTTTAGCAAAAATGTTTGGGGTCTCTTCAAACTACTCGGATTTAAGACTAATTAATAGACGTTAATCGATAGTTAATTAATAGACCTTAATCGACAAGATGGAGACTTACATTTTTTGAATCATTAGGAGACAATGGTTTAATCATTCAAATAAAACAAACAAAAATAAAACTATATCAGTGTAAAAATACATTCATAGCCCAATTAATGTAGGACTTGATTAGCTGCTTGCCCATTTAGCAAAGGCTCAGGCTTTCTTCAGCCCTTGATAATGTATACATCCTGGTGCACAATTTTAATCCACAAGCTCTGTAACTCTGATAAAGTTTGTTAATTGCAGAGTATTCTCCACCACTATTCTTGAGAGTATGTTGTTTTTTCTTTTTACATTTTTACATATCACATACTACTTTGTCTGACCAGCCAAGACTATACAGGCTTTTACTCTACTTAACGAAGATATTGCAGTCTCAAACCATACACTGTCTCCTTTAGTTCCGAAGGATGTGATTGACAGGTGGATTAACCAATCAGAGAAACACTGATCCCACTCTAATTCCTTAAGCTCTAATAGACACGTTAATAATTCTCAATGACTCATCTGAAATACATTATTCAATGTTATGCTAGAATCATCTTTGTTATGAATATCAGTATTCCATTACAACCTCAAGCGCCAAGTTGGTGTCAGGATTTAGTACTGTAAAATGTGAAACATGTCAACAGAAACTAGCGAGCTATCTATCATTCCATTAGCACACATCAAAGAATGGAGCGGCCTCTGGGGCTTTGATTGTGAGAAAATAGTCCCAAAATAGCTCAGTCCCACAGCTGGATGTAATCTGCAGTGTAACAAAGACACAGTGAGACATCAGACATGCTCAGCTCGCGGGGAAAATCTAAACTAAAGATGTTGTAAACAAAGAGCCACTTGTTGCATGTTTCATTTCATTTTGAGTTGGTTTATTTACGGCTCCATTTACAAAGTGTGTTTCCTCTGTCATCACGCACCATTCAGTTTTCACTGATCTGATTTAGGAGTGATAAGACCAATAAACCTTCTACAAGTGCTTACAAAGGTCACTGTGAAGACTAGAGTTTCTCATGGTGCCATTCATATTCTAATAATTAAAATAAATGTAGATTTTAAGGAAGAAATATGTTGTTTTTGGCATGGAAGTAATCCCACTTGTCATTTGCACTAGAAAATCCTGCTCCTGATCTGACCGGAAGAGTGCTATTAGATCTGAGGACATACTATTGTTTTAGTGTTAATGAAAGCCTAATAATACATCTTTTGACAAGTCTACTGTTTGAATGCCTAAGTGTTTAGTGTCCAGCTGAGTTTATGAGCAGGGCTACATCTGGACAATTAATGCTTAGATTCAAGGTTTTATTTAGTAACTTAACACCTTTCCTTTTAATCACCAACTAGATTTCACACAGCGTCCCAGTGCCTTGTTTTTCTTGCCTTTTTGGAAGTAGGGAAATTTCAATATATAAAAACGTTTGAGTTGCTACGGATCCAAATAATGCCGGTAGAGATACGTTTTAAAAATACCAAAACACGTCAGTGAAATTTTGGTGAAATTGGTCAAATTTTTCACTGTGAGTGAATTTGTGGAGCTCTGACTTCAAGTAACTGAAAGCCTTGTCCATCATCACTCTTAATTATGAATGACAGTGAAGTAGTACTTTGGAAAGGGACTCCATGCTTCCTGCTCTTGCCATAGTGGGCAGCAGTAGAGGAAGTGGTCTTAGGAAGGTATGCTAATTGATGTTTATTTATTGTATTGAAAACTGCTGTTGGGGTGCAATGAAACACCGCTCTGCTGAGGTTGTGGCCGTCTCCACCTGGCTCCTAAAACCTGTAATAGACCTCATCACAGATTATAGCATGTCTCAATGTTTAGACAAGAACTTCTTTAGATCTTTTTCCCCCACTGTGTAAATCTGCCACAGACAGTGTTTTTGTCACATGACCCGGGGCTGCCCTTTCCAACTTGATTAAGAAGCCCTGCTCTGTTGTTAAACTGGAGGCCGCTTGACAGATGTTTAAGAAAGAGGGTCACTTTGTAGGGTCCAGTGTAAGTTCAAGAAGGTGTGTGGCCATTCCTGATCGCCAATGCGCACCTAACTTTATGGTTAAAAGGGGTGAAGTGGAGGACAAACTAACCCCTGCTGAATGCTATAGCTACCCTGGGCCAGATGTGATATGTTGGTCAATAAAGGAGCGAGAAGGGAAAGGGCCCCTAATTTTCGTCTGGACATGCTTTCAAATGAAGCATGAACTTAAGTAGTGGCTTATCTAACTGTGGTTGAAATAGACTGTGAATCCGACCACAAGGAAAAAAATCTTCCCTTTCAGAATATGTCAGTGGGCCTGGTCTTGATTAAGTAGAGTATTCTGACTATTATTAAATGCAAATTTGAACCTGTCTTTGCTGTATGGCAAAACTATTAGTGTAGGGTAGAGAAACCTGGAACTGTATATAACGGTCATAAAAGAAAATGCAATGTGAGTCTTTTAAATTTATTACATTCAATATAATTTAACCGTCCTATATATGTTTCCCCATGGACGTGTTATTGCGTTGAAATATATGGCATTTAACTTATCTGTCTTGCATGAGATTTTATTGCTAAAAATACCTGGAAACTTTGAAAGCGTACTCTTAATATGAGTGGGGTCGCCTCTCCACAGACCTGTCTAATAACTTTTCCTAGCAGCATCACCTGTTTATCTCCATGGAGTTAAGTTTAATGCCACACCTTGGAACTTTTAATAACATAACAAGGAAGCAGAAAAGTTACATAATGTCACGCTCTCCTGTCCAATTCTCCATGGTCTATTTTGGAAGACTTTTGGAGGTATTCCTGATCCAATTCCAGGGAATAATCTTACTTGCACATGAATTCAACATATCCATTGCTGCTGATCATTGCATTCCATGTCTTTTAGATTTAATCATTCTCTTTTGGTCACTGATTTTCTTTTATTATGACATGTGGGCCAAATGTCCCGTATCACCAAAGTCCATGTGACTGTGATAAGGACAAGTGCCCTGCTGTATCTCATGTGGGCAAACTGAGACATGCACAAACAATGTTGGTATCCAGGCAACTGACAGCACCATCAGGCTGTCTAGTTAACAGTATTGAGCTTCTGAAAATAGCTGCTAAGATGTCTGCTTAATCTTTTCTCTGCAGGATTCAGACACATTAGAATATCTTTCCTGGACAAATAAGGGCATTTTGGAAGAGTGAAATGATGTGTAGACATGGAACTATGTAGACAAACAAAAAAGACTTATACTTTTTCCATATTGGTTGGCTCCAGTCCTACTTTATATAATTTGTTTTGGTTTCTTTGTTTTTCTCATTCCGTACAGTATTTTTGCTGTGGTGAACCTTGGAAAACAGATGTGTGGCAGATCTCCCACTGTGTCAGAATTTATCAAACAAAACAAAATTCAAACACAAATTTATTTACCTATGAATTTCATGTGTTTAATACATTGCTATACAAAATCTTCTTCCCTGTTCCTAAAGGCGCAGATTTCTTTCACTGAGGAGGGATTTATATTACAAGTAGTCCACATTAGAACCGAGTCCATATGCCAGACTGTTTCTCTTGGCTCCTAAACTGATAGTGGGCTCATGAACTGTGTTGAGACGCCTTGCCCCCGAGCTTATTCCTCGGTAACCTGGCAAGTGAAATGAAATAGGAGAAAGTCTCTGTCAATATCTTGACACTGAATAACTATAATAATAATACTCTGAAAATAATAATTGCATATTCAATGTATTATATTATCTAACTTCAAGGATATGATGTATACCTCTAAATTTCATTGAGATGTGAATTGGCAATGTGTTCCTATTGGGGGTCTGTCATCAGCTTGTTTCTATGGATATATGGATATGCCTCTGCTCTGCCTGGAATGTTCCACAGTATGACATTAAACAGCTCTACCTTACATTTATTCAGTTAAAAGTGGCTTAATGGCTCAAAAATACAAAAAAACAAAAACAAAAAATAAACAAAAAATGGCATTCTGACTGTGAGCCGGGTTTCCTCGCCACAGATCTGACCTGTAACTTGCACTGGTTTGATCTCCATGACAATAGAAAGGTTTAATACCATACTGTGAAACATTACAGACAAAACAACAGCATCTCCACAGAGAAAAAGGTTTGATGGTCCCTCCACCAGACAAGTTACACACTTTTAAGTCTGAGTCATCTCATTAGAATCTTTGTTTACACATTATTTTGTTTTGAGATAAGGTTAAGTCACGCCTCCTATTTATTTAATAATTCAATTTACTTCATTAGTGATTACTGTTTTGTAGTACTTGATGCGTAGTCAGTCAGAGTCATTACAAGTTATCTGATCTAATACAGAAACCCTTAACACCATTTTGTTATATCACTAACCACTAATTTAGGTTTATGATTTCATCTTATGCTCATGATCATATATCCAATGGAATCTTTCTGACTGTTGTGAAGTGAAGCCACAACTGACCAGAGTGGCTTGGAAACTCCGAACCAGGAAGCAGATGTTTCTGGGACCACCCTAGAAAAGAGCCATGCTGCTTTCCCCCTCTGTCTTTCTGATGTTATAGGCTGACCCATTGTGCAGATTCCACTTAATATGGAGGGTGGAATATTCTTAGACTACTGTGTTCATCATTTTTCTCCATATGCCAATCCAGCTAAGTTTGGAAAATAGGCATCCTCTTATATTTTGTTGATGGCAAGTCTGAAGAGTCTGACGGCTGTTGATTCTATTAGGGTCAGGTCTGAATTGATGAGGAGATGGGTGGGGCTGTGATCTAGTGCAAGCCTCTGTTGTCCAAAAGGAAATGTGTGAGCGCGTGTTGCCTGTTGGTCTAATTTGGCAGAGGGAGGAAGGATGCCAGCGGACATACCGGAGGCCACGGTCCGGAACAGCCTCATTTATTCACCAGACGAGGGTTTGTGATTTGTTTTAATGAGTAATAGGGGACGTATTGTCTGAAAGCACTGGGCCTTAAAGAATGCATTGTTAACAAGGGCAGCTGCATCTATTCATGTTTCATTAGATTTATTTTAAGGAACCAACATCTCTGAAATTATTTCATGACATCAAATAGTAATCTCAAAGTTTATTTGTCAAAAACCTCAAAATTGAGCAGTTAAAAGCTATTTAAAGAAACTCTAACAGATTTGTAAACAACATAGTCATCAGATTATGAAACAAACAATGAAAACAAAAAAACAACATATCATCCTTATGAAAATCAGACACACCCACCCATCTTTTCAGACATACCAATGCTTTTACATATTTTGTTCAGTAATTACAAATTTCATGCAATTTCCCATGCCGGCTTTCCTACAGTTAGAATGGTCAGTGTATTAGGTCATGCCCGTATACATATGCTTTCAATGCAGAACCAAAAGTCCAGCGACATTTAAAAATCTTTGATCCAAATGTTGTTTATTTCACTGCAGGTTTTAGTTTATTTTTACACTTCTACATAATTCTAAAATGTGTTCCTTTTTTCTTCCTTCACAGACCATCCAGTGCCCCCAATAATGGACTGCCTAAGGTAAGACAATAAAAACGTATTATTATTATCATTTTGGCTGGATCATTTCAACACCGTATGTGTAGCTCTCCCAAATGATTTAAAATGCCAAAGGCGTGATTAACTTGTTCCCCTACTCATGAATGCCATAATGTGCACTTTTTTGTCATGCATGGTTTGACTGTGGATCTGCTGTGTTTGCACGTTGTGTGTTCTCATCCTCACACAGGTTGAAGCTCAGGAGATCATTAAACCTGTGCCCATCACCCACACCGCTCCAAACCCCACGGCCTCCATCACCAGTAAGACCCCAGCTCAGGCCAGTCCTGCATGCAACCAGACGCCCAGGCCCTTTGGAGTGAACAGCCGCATCACCACTCCCCCCAAAGTAGCCTCCATCCCCTCGGAATCTTCTGCGTTCACACCAGCCACCTCCTCCCTGCCCACTGTCCCACAGCCATCCGTCTATAACTCCCCCATAAACCTCTACTCCAACGATAACGCTTGTGAGGTTGTCATGGGACAGAGGAGGGGCCTGCTGGAGAGCCAGGGCCTTTCAGATGTCCTCAATGGGTATGTTCAAAATACATAGTATTAGCACTCCTGTTAATTAGCCAATAAAAGCCATACTGGTTTAGCAGCAAAAACATCTTTATAATGTGACACAAACATTTTCAGAGTGTCAGAAATTCAAGCAAAACTATAAACACACTGACAATATGAAACATAAATGTAGAATTTCTTCCCAGCTCTCCCTCATTTAATTTTAAGATGCGTATATCATGTTTTAGACCAGCTGTGTTGACACAGGAAAGAGAACAAAGACTAGACAACATAAAGTGACATTAAGTGTCCTGCTACATCTGTAGAAGTTTTCTAGACCATACTAAACTGTGGATTTAACAGGGCCATTTCAACATGTGCCAGCTGCCATGTTCTGCTTTCATGCTAACGCCAGGGATTGACACTCTAAACATTTGAAACCTGTTAGATAGGATGCGATTTTCACTTGGAGTATTTAAGTGCAGTCTCATAACTAACCACTAGATGTCACACAATGTTCCACAATTGTACCTTTTTACTCAAAGGTTGCCTGAGTTGTTCCTAACCATTACTAACATACTCTTAATAGTGAACTGTCCCTATTGTAATGTTTTCCTCCATCATCATCTTGCCTGCTGACTTGTGTTGGGTAATTGGGTAATTCTTTCAGAAGGGCCATTAATTTCCAGCTAATTTAATAGGAACTTTGCTCAGTCGGTCCTTTGGCTTCAGTCCTTTTCCATTTCTGCTTCTTTGCCCACAGGAGGAAGAAGAGATGCAAACCAAGTCAGTGCTCTAAATGATAACATTCTGTATGTGGTGCAATAGCTTTCTAACCACGTGGAATGTGATTATAGCTTTCTCAAATCTCTGGTTTGTGAACACCAAAGGCATGCGTGGACCCTCTCAAAACCTCACAACTATACTTGTCTTCTCTCACACTGCCTCATATGAATGTTGTTACTAATCTATCTCAGAAAAAGCCTAGTGAGGTACTGTCATCATTCATATTCTCCAAAAATTAAAAGATTTTCTGTAAACTAACATGGTATTTAGTCTGAAGGCTGCTATAGGCCTATCAGGACACTGTTCAATATAACTGTTTAGTGAGAGATGAATAGTGTAACCATGAATCAGTGTAGCATTACTTCATAAATAACTCAAATAGAAGTACCAAGTCTGACAACTAAGAATATGAAAAGTAAAGTATCTACTGCTCAAATAAGAGTAACTATATGAGTACCAGTCTGGATGGAAAAATCTAATGTATGAATGACCAACCATATAAATGTATGAATGACCAACCATATAAATCATATCTGAAAAACTTGTGCAAGATACACAAATTTTCAAATAATTTGTTTTTCGGCAGCATAAATCTTGTCACTAGACACTTGACTCAGTGGGAAGAGTAACTAAATCGTTCAAGTAAGAGCACTGTTAAATCAGATGTATAACTTAAGTAGGGGTAAAGGTGTTGTGTCTGAAAACTGCTTTTTTAAATTAAAAAATACATGAAAATGTCAATTTGACCAAGTACTACCACCTCTGTGTGAGTAGCGTGGAATCGGTCGCTCAATGTCTCATGTCAGTTTTTCAAATATTATCTCCTACCGTATGTCCCCTTTTTGAAGAGTTTGGACTGTTTCCCCACTTATTGCATTGATTTACATCACAGGTGCCGTGTGATGTCATTAGCTCCATCTTGTGGCGGAGTCTGGTCACTATTGTGTGTGGTCACTGCATTATCACATTTTACAGTGATGGTTAATGTCTGAATGTAATTGATACGTTTGACCAATTAACTCACACAAAATACACATTACTTTTTTTAGTTTGGAGTAGAAAGGAGTTATGTGAAACTAAACTATGTCTTTATGTACCCTGTGTGTGTTGTCTGCAGAACTCCGCCTCCAACTATGCCTAGGAGGTAAATGTGGTTGATACTCACAGTGTGGCGTGTCCATTTAAAATGCACTGGTAGTTTTATGGAAAGCACGAAATGGCTTGAAGTGTCTGTGGCATTACTGTCTTCTTTAATCTAAATAGTAATGAGCACTGGTTGTGTTTTGTATCGTCAGGAAAGCCGCTGAGCCTCAGATGAACCATGCCCCTCCTCTCAGTGATGCCAGTAAGAAACGCATTATTGAGGACACTGAGGACTGGCACCCGCGCACTGGCACCTCTCAGTCCCGCTCCTTCAGGATCCTGGCCCAAATGACCGGCACTGAGAAAGGCAAGTATGGTGACCCCAAATACGTTAAATACATGTCCGATCCATCTATTTTTATTAGTTTACATATTTCAGGGTTGGTTAATTGAATAGTACAGAAATGTAACTGTACAGAAATGTAAAGACAGCTAAAAGTATGCAGAGAGGGTAGCACAATCATTGCATGGTTAGTTTGTGGTTTTTGGTTCACTGTCCGTTTCAAAAACAATTATGACATTTATAGAGTGACGAAGATTAAAATGAAGTGTGAAGAGAGATGTGGCTTTCCTCTATTTGGTTTTGGCCAAATGTTTAAACCAGAACTGCTTAAACCAGCTGTGGAAAAGTACAGCTTTTACCATTTAACTTTGAGCGGATATTTTTGGTGATTTAATAATTCATGTGGAAGGATGTTATTCATTTTTGTTAAACGTTTGATCACATTTTAATCAGTGCTTTTTTTATTTTCCAGAGCAAACCCCAGAGACAAGTGGAAAGAAGTAAGTCTTTGCGTTTCATGTTTCGGTGGGTTGTATACATTTCCAGTAGACATTGGCGTTTACTCCATTTATATTGTGGTTTCATATTCTGATTTGGCTCTCAAAGCTCCAGTGTGCAGGCTTGTATTTCATAGTTAAACGCTGATTTCCCTATGCTCTGGTCCAGCCGCATTATGCTTCATTTAAGACTTAACTGGAAGAAACTGCACAGAGGGGAAGACAGTAGAGCCACACACCGAGCACAGCCAGTGATTTTAACCGCTCCTCTCTGTCCTAATCTGCTGTAAACATAGTGTGCCCTCCGTAGCAGATGTTCAACCAATCACGAGTCATTCACCAAGAGCAGTGGGTAATTTAGTGGTTTGGGGGATAATATCCACACTGGTGCATGTCCTGTCTGCTTGTACGAGACACACTGATTATTCCTTTGGCCCTTTGCCTTATAGGGAAATACAAGTTACTACACAGACAACATATCAAATGCAGTTATTCCCAATTGGAGTTATATTGTTATTAATTTGCATATCTCAGTTTTGCCTGGATATGCAGATTCACCTGTCTTTATTTTGCAGTATATGTTTGTGAAACCTTTTTCCCACCTTTTTCCACCTTTTCAACATTCATTTTTACTATGTCCTAATGACAACTGTCCTCTTTTTTTCTCTTTCTCTTTTCTCTTGCGCTGTGTTAGAGCAAACAAGCTGGACCCAGAAGTGATAGGCCACAAGTACAACAAGCTGAGGGACTGGCATCATGGCGTCTCAGCCCGAGTGCTCAATGTATAATAGAGCTTGCTTATTTATTTAGTTTGTCCATGATTTGCAAAGCAGTCATAATTGTACCAACCAAAATCCAATGATCTAATACAAATCTCACAGTACAATTTCATTCACAGTACCATTACAATACTATATATAGTACTGTTACTATAAATACTGATATTTACAATATGTATTGTAATTATGGATAAGGTAAAGGTATTTTAGAGAAGCTTTTTTTTTCTCTAAGGTGTCAGCCATCCCTTGTTTTTGGCATGCTACTGAAACAAAGCATGTGTTTAGACAAAGCTGCTTGCGATTCTGTTTATTATTATACAGTGCACTAAATTATTGCAAGACTTATGTAAGATATTGTAGTTAAATCACTACAGAATATTTGGGTATGATATTTCACTTCCTATACTCACTAATGTTAGTCTTTGTAATTTGTTTACAATTTCTTTATACTGTATATGTAGGTATTGAGAATGTTTTTCCTCATTTGTGTTTGTCAAAGGCAAGCTCTCTAGTCTAATGCTGTGCATGATCATACCTATATTCTTTCTTTGTCTCCACCTTTTCTTGTGTTCACATAATAAATCTTTAATTTTAGGCTGAACTTTCTCTTTGTTTTCTTTTCATTTCAACTTTCAATCCCTAACTGCTTATCTTCTGACTTAATGAAGTTCAATGATATATAAAAATGAGTTTTATGTGTGAAGATCAGAATACTGCAGCAAAACACTAGTCAGTTAAAAAAGGGAGACAAAGTCATCAGAGAATATATAAGACAATACAAGATTAGATATTTCCTTTGTAGCTTAAAACTCTTGAATGGTAAGCACCACTCTTTTTATGCCAGTGCCTCCCATGAGTGCTTTGTAGTATTCTACTGACAAAGAAGATTTTGTTTGTGTATTTGATTAAACATTCAAATACAGGTTTGATCATGGATGGTGTAAAATGAGATGAAAGTTCTGTAATGTTCTTAAAGTATTATTAGCAGCCAGAATCGGAAGTCGCAGCTGTGCCGTAGCAGTCTCATATTAGCTAATTGTCATAGAGCCACATCCAAGTCCAATGTGGTGCATCATATTTAGTATAAAACTTGAATTATTCCACATCTGTCAACATTTTTAACAAATGTTGATTAAAAAAATGAAGACCTGAAAGTCAGAAAGTAAAAGTTGTTTATACCTGAAGACATTTTACATTAAGCATGTTTCTCAATGGTTTGGGGCATATTCAATTGCAAATTGTATGGTGGATAGCAAGCATAAGAACACCTAATTGTTCCCTTATGGTAGTAATTACTCAGCCATATGGCAAATAGACCAGCAGTGTGTGTCCTGTGTTTTTATGTACCCTGTAATTATTTAGATTAGATAGATGCATCACATTTTATTTCTCTCATTTTAATGAATCTTCAACATAGACAAACAAACGTATGATGATAAGACTCTTCAGAAATGTCAGCAGTGTTTTGATAAGTTGTCTGTCATTTTTACTACCAGGGAATCCGTTGACAAAGTAACTCCTGCTATCCACACATCACCTGCAGCAAAACCATTTTCCAAATCTACACCTCCACCCAGGAATGGGAACCCTGCTCCTGCTACCACATTCAAGAGCACAGGATCCCACACTGCCTCTCCTGCAGGTACATTCTTTTTCTTTTAACTGTTATTTAGAATTTTGTCCAGCAGATGGCGACCTTTACTTGTAAAGTCGTAGTGGTTCAGCACTGAACTTGTGAGTGCTATAAAAACAGGAGGTATTTTGTTAATGAGCTTAGATTATAGCTTTTTCCAGGATCTCCTTACTTTAACAGGTTGTGAAATTGAGAATTAAGTGCTTTATTTGTGTGAAAGGTGCTCTGTAAAGTCAAGCAAATTCTGCTATGGGACCTCCGGCCAATTACAGCAAATATTTACAAAAAGCTCTGGGTTAGGGGTCATTATTAGTAATAGTAAAACACAAGTGTGCCATTTGTTCCTGAATAAATCCAGTATGTGTTAACCAGATTGGTGTGTGTTTGTAAAGCTACAAACTTTGAAAAACACATTTCGTTTTAAAGAACTGTGTTGAGGCCACAGGAGAGTCCACTGTAGACCAATTTTTATTATGTGTAAGATTATCACCTACTTAACTATGAATAAACAACTACACAAGTTCTAATGAGATTTGTTTAACATATTCCATAACAAATGTGAGTCCTAGTATGCATGTACTACAACAAAGGAAACCTCTTTCTTCATACCTTTGACCAGACACCTGCCATATTTTCCCATTAAAAAAAAGTAAAAACAAATACGTCTGACCTATTGCTTTTCATTCAGCCAAGTTCCACAGATTGGTTAAAAAAAGATTGTAAAGTAGCCATACATCCTTTTAGAAATAAATTGGACCTTTGAACTGCAAAATGTTAGAGAAATTCACTTTTTAAAACAGAAATTGAGGCCCTCATTAAATGTAAATTCATGCCCCATTACTGACCTTTCTTGACATTTACATAAAATCATTGGCAATTACATTTTTCACAGAAAAGTGCAGTTGTAGAGTTTGGCTACCTACAGGTGCCAATAGTGCACTTTCTGCATGGAAGTTAAGATGAGATTTTCTGTAAATGAATCTCAAATATGAATCCCAACTTTGAAAAAGCAGAATAGATCCTTTGTGTCAATATAGCCCAGAGCTATGGCAATGACAGTTACAAGTAAACTGATAAACAGGCTCTTTATACACTGCAATAATATTTGGTCATAGGACGCCTTTTCTTTTGCCTCCCATTTAGTCAAATTCAGACAGACAGAGCTGTCGGAGAAATGCGATGTCCTGCTGTGATTGAGTTGGCTGCCTTCTGCAGCGTGACTTCTTGCTCCTTATCTTCCTCACACAGCTCCACAGCACTGACAGACTAACAAAAGTGCATTTCATCTGCTGTCCTACTTAATGTGGCTGTGCTCACAATCTCGCCTTCTGCCAACGGATTCGTTTAGAGAAATTTGCCCCTCCAACTGTTTGTCATCTTTCACCATGCTGAGGCAGCTTTCACAGAGATTAAGTCATGTGACACCAAATCAAAATATTTGAAATGGTGTCTGTATTGCAAACACTTCCCTTTCAGCTGATTTTCATACTGTCATTGTGTTGTGTCAAATATTCAAGGCAATTTCCCCACCACCATTTTATCAGCGATTTGTCTGCTCTCTTCTGCGCTCTGATGAATCAGCTTTAACACTTTGCTTTGTGTGATATGGCCCAATTCAATTTGCCTCCATTTATCATTGTCACATTTGACATTGAAAAGATGTGAGCTATGCTAAAATGTTTTTATAGCCCATGAGAATAAAAACGCACAGGTGATGAATCATCTAGAATTTTTAGTTTATCCTCAGAGAGGGTTGTAACCTTGGAGAAGTGCTGATGCCTTGTACTGGGCTTTATATGACCGTCCTGGAGGAGACTTACAGTAATGCAAATGTTACTGTATCTAATCAGGGATATGAAGTTTGTTTTATTCTCAATACCAAAAAAATAAGATTGTGAATAAACATAAACTCATAATATAGTGTACTCACTGTTGGGCTTTATGATACAAGCTTGTCAAGTAGTCAGTAACTTTTTAGATGACTGGGCCTGGTTTTTGCACTAGAAAATAAGTTATATTGTGTTATGGAGGAGATGTGCCAATGTAGATGTATGCAAACAGCTCTTGGTGTGCTCTGCAGTATAAAAGTATGAACTGGAATACATATGGAAAATGTAATAATAATAGTGATCCTATTAGATCTTAATCCATTGTCTCTTCCCCTATAGCATGCACAATAGTTGACAGTTAATATTTTGTTGTTCTATCGTTACTTTCTTTCGTTATCTATCTATGTATGATCTGGTCTACGGCACTGCATCACTAGTGTCTTTCCTAGTGCCACCTCTGTGTATTCAGTCTGGTTTGCACACAGCTACAAGTAAATTTAAGGAGCACTTATCCTTTGACCCCAGTAGTCTTTGATAATGGGGCTCTCCCTCAATACTGTCTCTGTCCCGGACCCCCTCTCACCCCCACCATACTGAGGCATTTCCTTTGGGGCAGCCACCACTGACCTCTATTCAGCACACATCTTTGGTCTGAGAAAAAGAAATGAAAACTGTTCATCTTCCCCAGTGTGGAGATGGGAGGAGGGGGATTATTTTTCCAGGTGTGTCCTCTGACTCTGGGAATGTGTTGTTTTTCTGAATGGGGGAAAAATTGATCCTTGCTCTATGGGCTGGGCGCTTCATCTTGTCCAGCTGTTTTCAATGCTCCAGCTTGGACTGTAGTCACAAGACCCAAACACTGTTTTTATTAGGCAGGTTTTGGTTTGTTTGTCAGGTTATTGTGGATTGGCCCAGTTCACCAAGATTGAACAAACTGATTTGTTTGAATGTATTTTCAGCTATTGTGGTGAAAAAGAGAGTGGACAGTGCTGATAGAACATTTATGACTGAATATTCATCACTGATTTAGATTATTTAACTTAACTATATTATACTATATTTAACTATATTGAATTTTTGTAACAGCATGCTTTATAATAAAAAGTAATAGAATTTTGTTTTGCAATATGTACATTGTATTGTCAAAAAAGTGTTTAGTTTTTATTATCATTGTGGTATCAAAATCAGTATTGGGTATCAGACCTTCCTTAGGATTAAAATGTTTGTACTCTGCAGTATTACACATATACCACATCTTTACCCATTCCTGTTCTTGTTCAGGTTTTCCCAAGAGTGGCCCTGTTCCTTCTTTTGGCAAAGTGACTGGTCCAGCACCCAGAGGTCCAGACCGCCCCACCCCACAGCCTCACCCACAGGACTTGGACTCTCTGGTGCAGCGGGCAGAACACGTGCCAGCCGCCACCAGAACTCCTGTGTGCAACAAGTGCAGCAATATCATCAGGTATCACATAATGGAAAATCACCAGCGAGCTACTGGAACACTGGCCAATCCAAGCTGGACCCAGTATTCAGCATGGCCTTGTGCCTTGTGTATCTCTGGTTTGTTTTCCAAGAGGGCCGTTCCTCGTGGCACTGGGCAAGTCATGGCACCCTGAGGAATTCAACTGCGATCACTGCCGCTCCTCCCTGGCAGAGAACGGCTTTGTGGAGGAGAAGGGCAACTTGTACTGCGTGCACTGCTACGAGACCATGTTCGCGCCCACCTGCTTCAAGTGCCAGCAGAAGATTCTCGGCGTATGTGGCAAAATATTTGAATCATTACCAGCTGGAAATTTTGCGTTTAACACAAATTCTTCTGAACTTTTTGTTGCAGAAAATTGTGAATGCTCTGAAGCAGACTTGGCATGCCTCATGTTTTGTCTGCTCTGCCTGTCATAAACCAATCGGAGGCAACGCTTTTCACATGGAGGATGGAAAACCATACTGTGAACAAGGTCAGATTCTAAAAAAAATTATGACAGTTATTTTAAGACCATTTTGTTGAAAAATTATCTCTCCTCAGATTACTACTCTCTTTTTGGGAACAACTGCCATGGCTGTGACTTCCCCATTGAGGCAGGAGACAAGTTTATAGAGGCTTTGGGAGTTACCTATCATGACACCTGCTTTGTGTGCACAGTAGGTCCAAACTTTATTTGCAAGTTGAACTTCTAGGAAAAGTCTACATTATTGCTACAATAACAGCCACTATAACCGTTTATAACTATGAAATGTCTTTGTCTTTCTCCACTAGGTCTGCTGTGTGTCCCTGGTGGGCCAGCCATTCTTTTCCAAAAAGGACAAGCCATTATGCAAGACGCACGCTCACTCTGTCAACATCTGATCATCTGTCAGACACAATGTAATACAATTCTGCCATTCACACCACATTGGAGACTAATGGTTAATTAACAATGCTTTTATATGCAGCACCACAAAAGGCTTGTTAGCAATACATTTCAAAACTTGTATGTATGCACCTTCTCTTTGTTGTTTGTAAATGGCTGCTTTTTGCCATTAATATAATGTGCATTAAAAATGTGTGTGTTTTTTGTGGGGTTGGTTTTAGTTTAATGTTTAATTTATGTTTAATGTTATTGTGCATTTGGTGTCATAATTTAGATATTGCTGAAAAGAGAAAATGGTGGGAGATAATGTGCCACATTTGCACAAGCCATTTTGTAAAAAGAAAACATGTGTGTAGATGTATTAGTTAATATGAAACTTATTTTGCAATACTAACCAAATTCCACTGAGGTTCAAATAGTACTACTATGCTGACTGACATAACACTGTATGTTAAAGCTATTGCATTTTCCCCAAGACTACCCTGAGCACTGTTCTTGTTAAAGTGTACATTTTCTAGACACAAGCCCAGCTCAATTTTACTTTTGCAAACTAAGTAAAATTTCTAAATGAAACTTTATGTTCTCTATATTTTCAATAAATGCAACAAGAACACAATGCAATGGATTTTGAATTTTTGTTCTTTGTATTGCTTAAAAGGGGATACTGACTGTTCAAATGTGTTTATCCAGGCTGTAAAGCTTGGGGGAACAGTTGGGTAATGATAATTCTGCATATGTAATTGATTTATCAACCCCTATTAAGTTGTAGAACCCTGCCCTGGATGTTTTTGTGAGCTATAAATCTGTACCAGTCAGACAAGAAGCAATAGGCATTACTTACCTGTGGAGTAATGTTATCTCCTTGGAGACCCAGACAGAAACAACAGCCACTGGGCATACGCCTCTTCACTTGCAACTTACACGCACGGGCCTATATAGTTTAGCATGACAAGCTAGAGACATGCAAGGTGTCCTGATTTTGCATAAGGTGTGAGCGTATGAAGTCTATAAAGTCGAGCCGTGCGCGCCTGTGTGCACTTCTCCCAGACGTCGGAGGTGGGAGCTGTGCGCGCAGACGACACTTTAGTCCAGCCTCAAACTGCCGGGCCTATTACACTTTGGGAACCTAGAACTACACGATGCAACTCGTGCGATTCAAGACACTACGCTAAGAATCGAGACAAGCTGGGAACTTTTCGAGTGTCTCAACAAGAGGAAGTGGGTAAGTTGACTTTGTTTTGTCGGGAGCGGAGCGGTGAGCGGAGGTCGAGGAGCTGCGCTCGTCTTGCGGTTGTGATTAGTCTGTCAAGTTGTACATTTACGGAGACCAAACTCATTTTCTGTGCGTGCTGCAGTTGATTAGAGTCGGGCATGTTTGTGTTGAGTTACAGTGGGAACCCGCGGTTTTACAGGCGCAAGAGGACAGTGAGATGATGGTGATGCTTATCAGCGAGGGCAGCCTTCATCCACTACATTTTCTCCACCATCATTGTCGCATCAGTTATTTTGTATTTGGTAGCCTATTTTCTGATTCCTAATCATCTGTGTAATCTATAATACTCGGTTGGTTATTGTTTCCGAAAACTTAGTTCTGTGGTTTTATTCTGAAGTGAATCTGGAGGCTGTACCAAAGAAGTGAATAGTCAGTGTGTTACTTTCCACATCTGGCAGTGGTCTACAGAGGTAGTGTGTTATGGCAAGAGGTCAACAGCAATATATGAGTGACGGCTGAAGAGCAGACAAAACCACAGTGTGCTCAGAGAGGAGGTCTTCCCCATCACTGTTTCTTCTGCCTGTCCAAGCATCTCCCAGTCCACAGGCACATCTCCCAGTCCACAGGCACATCTCCCTGTCCACAGGCACATCTCCCTGTCCACAGGCACATCTCCCTGTCCACAGGCACATCTCCCAGTCCACAGGCACATCTCCCTGTCCACAGGCACATCTCCCTGTCCACAGGCACATCTCCCAGTTCACAGGCACATCTCCCAGTCCACAGGCACATCTCCCAGTCCACAGGCACATCTCCCTGTCCACAGGCACATCTCCCTGTCCACAGGCACATCTCCCTGTCCACAGGCACACTTCTGTCCACAGGCATATCTCTGTCCACAGGTACATCTTCCTGTCCACAGGCACATCTCACGCTGTTCTGCTGTTTTAGGCCAGGACACCTCTGCAGCTGTGTGGCCCACCAACACTGAGCCCATTGAACCAGGGCAGAGTCACTTTCGACGCACTCGGGAGCAGACTCTGGGCCAGACTCTGTCCAGACTCTATGCCAGCGCTGGCAGCAGATCTATGCCTGTCACTGCACTACACCATGGGCAAGGCATGTACAGTGAGGCTGCTCTGTGCTTGTCCACAGAGACTTAAAAGTGCTTCACTAGTGTACACTTATAATTACTGATTATTGGCCTATGTAGATTTAGTTAGTTGGAGAAAGAATAGTGATTATTTTAAATTAAGTAGATGTGTGCTTGGGGGGTGTATGGAAACAACATAACATGAGAAAAGGTCTTACAGCAAGCTTATGCCTCTTGGCATTGGTTGTGGTCTTAGCCTTAACAGGGACCCTTCAACATTAGATTCCACTAGTTTAATTACAGGAAGTGACTTCAGCCAATGAGAGCAGTGCAGCTATATGCTCTTAAACAAACCTAATAGTGGTGGTATGTGGGGACCAGACAGGTATGTGAGTGGATAGAACACTTCTACAATGGTGATGCAGGAGGGAAGAACACACTAGTGTTTATCACAACACACTGGCTCTAGGGTTCACAGTGAAATGTGATGCCAGTGTCAGAGAGAAGCAAGATGGAGGCCTAGAGATGTTAGGGATGGACTGTCAGGTCTGCTGCTGTTGCTGCTGGAATGACTTTTCCAGACAAGCCTTTGTTTTCATGACTTCTCTTTCGTAAGACACAGAGCAACATCCCAGATGGATTTGCAGAGTACTGCCATTCATCCATCATTCGTTCATCCACCGTTCATTCAGCCAGTTCCTCCTCTGTCTCGGACTAGCTCATGTATTCATGGTTTGGGCCACAGTTTAGGTTTGGGGTAATATAAATACAATATGACTGACCCCCTCCCTCTCTTACGTGTACAGACCATAGTACATAAACAAGCCATTGTACAATCATAAAGGTTTGGGTAAATACATAGGGTAGGTCAAAAAGGACATCTGATGTCAAATCCAGCGAATATGTTGTGGCGAACCCAAATGGAGAAAACCAAAGGGAATTAAGAAACAGATCATGTTTGGGTGTGTGCCAATTTCCTTTCGATCTCCTCATGTTGTAATCAGTTCAGGTTGTGTGGATGTGGTCTTGTTCCACTTACAAACAGCTGCTAACTACACAGAGGCCACTGGCTTCATCAATGAACTGTACAGGAAGAGGGACTTTAGGTTTAGATACCCGGCTCCTTGTTTAATCTACATACAGTCGCTAATCGGAGACAAATGCAAGACACTGAAATGACTTAAAGCTGTGAGGTGCTCTGCACATGTCTGGAAGGTCAGCTGCCTATTTCCTGTTATTAGAGAAAAGGACGATGAGAAAATAGGCCTAGACAATCTGGGGTGAGGGGAAGACCGTTTTAAGCGAAAGCAGCTTTTATTTTGAGTTGTATCATTATCGTCCTAATGATGTATCTTGATTTTTAGGGATGAACAAGGAGAAGATTGGATGTCACAATGCCTTCTAGTTCTCTTCTTCTGATTTTTTACGGTAAGTCCTGCTTAAACATGATCAGGCCATGACAAAATAACATCCACCCACAGATCTGATAAAAAGTAGATTTCATTCACATGGCAATTGAGTGTTGATAAGCAACTTAAGGAGCTTAAGCAACTTTTCTGGTCGGCCTGTCATGATTATTACTATATCGATTTATCGTTCAGTATATAAAAACTAGAAGATGAATAAATAAATTCTATCACTAATTATTAGTTAGCCTGCTATTTATTTGTTGCAGCTCATGCCTTTTAATGATACAGTATATTTAAAAATGGTTTACTGGGATTATCCCACTTTGTGTCAATGGCATAAAGTAGTTTCAATAATATAATTTATCACAACATTTCTCTGAAGTAATATATTGTGCTTCAAAATTCCACCAAATATTTTCTAGGGATGAGGGGGGTGTTATTCTTTTGCCTACGGTGTTTCCAGTATAGCATTATATCTTCATGAAGAGAGGCAGACAACACCACTAGGCCAAGTGAGATCTGTAGCGAGATGTCCTCTCTCACAGTAGCAATCCATGCAAAACAAAATAAGTTTAATAGTAAATGTAATAATACTGACATAGAAACAAAAAGGTGGCGGACCTGACCACAAGAAAAGTTATATATTAATGTATTCAATGATAATGTATGATATATAAACTATCCCAACACAACATGTATTTCATTAAACTGAAAATAATGATATGCACAGATATGTACAATAATACACCCCTGTGACATAAACAGAACACACACACAAAATCTACTTTCATTAGTTAAAGCTGATGGTTCGAGTACAGAGATGGGACTCTGGACTAAAAGCAATATGGATTTGTACAGATCAAGTGTTAATTCCCCTGTAGCAGGCTGTGCATTCAGCTGTGTGTGTCTGTCTGTGTGTGTGTGTGTGTCTGTGTGTGTTTCTGTGTGTTTAGAGATGCCATCTCACCAGCAGTTTGTCTCCAAAGTGCCCAGCTAATTGACTTTCTGCTCGGCATAAAGATGTCTATGTAAAATAAGCTGCTACAGGACCATGGCGGGATCCATTTTTTATCTGACGGATGATTTCTACTTGGCGGAGTGTTGGAAATTAATGAGCCCAGTATCTGATAGAGACTGTAGTAAACTATAGAAGCTCTCTGGGGATCTTGTTTCACCTAACCAATACTTTTGAGAATGGCTTTTCTAATCCTAGAGGGAAAGAACACATAACATTCTGGACCTGTTAAATATGTATAACTAATCAAACTAAAATATGCCCAAAACAGTAAATCAGCAATGAAAAACTATAAGTATGTAAGGCTAATGCATTATTATTATTATTTAACTTCTGATTGCAAATACATTACAACATACAATATGCAAACTCCCAGTGAAATAGCTTAGAAAAGGTAAGATCTTTGATAAGGTTGATTAGGTAACATTAACACCACAGTAAACTAATCAATCAGTTCTTCAAAATCAGTTCTTGAAGATGTTAATGTTGAATCTGAATCGTCTTGTCTGCCAGATATGCTTGCCTCATGTCTTTCCACATGAGTTCATCAGACTTTTCTTTTTATAATTGCAGTGTAGTTTAATTAGCATTCCATCTATCTTCAACCATGAGCAAGCCACTACAGGAGCCATCATAAACAAGCTGACAGCACGCCCGCACCATTCCTCATTTATGCCTGGGGTTGACTGATATAGAGATGTGGGTATTTGGGAATGTGGGAATATGGGAATCTATTTTAGACAATTGTTAAAGGTATTTTTGAAGAACCCATTGCTGCATGGTTAATGGGTTTGAGACGAACGCTGGTTAGGACACAAGAGAAACTCGCACCAGTAAAGAATGTGTGGAATCTGTGTGTTAAAGTTCACACTGTATGGCCATGTGCGGCTGGATCGGCCCAAATAAAAGACAGCTGTATGCGACTGGAGTGTGTGCTGTGCTGCTGCGCCAAATGTGTGAGAAATGAAAGGACAGATGTACAAAGAGGGGATTTAGTCAATATGCCAAAATAACATGGAGAGCCTGGTGCAGAGTTTCTCAAGGACCACGCTTTGTTCAAATCATGTGAGGCTTTAGAATATGACATTTACATGTAACATAAGATTTTGGGTTGAAAAAATCCCCTGACAGGTGGAGTAACAGGTAGATCTTTATCTTTCATCTGTTTGTGGTTGGATTAAATGGTGCACAGCTATTAAAATGAATCACAGTCAGATTTTTTTTTGTAATTGTTATCTGTACTGTACAAACTCAGTACACATGCAAAATGTTCATAACAAAAACAGCAGTATTCTGAAATCAAATGGAATACAAATATGAATCGTAAACTTTCTTAAAATTTTGGTAAATTTCAACCTTTATTTGGTTTAAAATGTTGAAAAATCTCAATGTTCAACAGAAATAATCATTTGATAGTTTAATCATCAAAAAATAATCTCTGACTTGTTCACTATTAAACTTATCATTTATATGGTCAAATGAACATTTTGTCCTTAAATGTGACATTAAAATGGGCATGTTTAAGATTTGACATCTGCGAGTATCATAAAAACAGGAGTTCTTGTTGAGAGCTCCCAGTCTGCGGTGGTCAGTATCTATTCGAAGGTGGTCCAAAGAAGGATACAACAGGCTGTGCAGAGGATTCACACATGGTGGCCTGCTTGGTCCAGTCCAACAGACAAGCTACTGTAGCGCACATTTCTGTGAAAGTCATTTATGGCTTTGATAGAAAATCAGTTCATAATAAACAGTATTATTTAAAAAAAAAAACTTTACAAAGAACATTATCACCGTCGGTAATTGTGGCAGGTATGTGTAGCAGTATGCCCAAATAGCATCTTAATATTTTATTTTATTTTATTTTTTTATTTATTTCTCTTTTAACAAATTTTAGGGTGTTAGTTTAAGGATAATTTTACTTAGTCCTGTTTTAACATGTTGTTTTCCTTTTTTACTTTTACTTTTTCAATTCTAACACCTCTATATGTTTGCACAATCACAGCACAGTCTAAGCTCAGTGCTTTCACTCCCACTGCACATGTGTGGCGCTGCAGCGGTAGGTTGGATGTCAGCCTATAATTATGTCCGAACTCCAAGGTTTATTAAGAAACGACAGGTCCAGACCACCCAGACACACTCACCTGCTTCAACTATCCCCCTCACTTCAGACTTTTTTTACCTGATCAAATATTGGTTTAAGGCTCCCAATTTATATTTTTATAACCCTTTTTCTATACATGTTCAAAATCCGGATGGTCCATCCAATAATTATGGATTTTTCCAGACAATACGTTAACCAATATTTGTCTTGCTGAAACTGAAAAATATTTGTTGATACTGATATCAAGATTTATAAAGCCACTGTCTACAAGTCTGTTCCACAAATATTTGTTTTGTTCACATTACATTTACTACAGAGCACCTCTAATCTCTACTTGACTGCTGTACACACATCTTCTTACCTATAGATTACTTTCCTGACCCCCTGGTGCTCTCATTCCTCCTAGTTTTTCACTAATAAAGTCTCACTTGATTGTGTTAACATAGAGCTACAGTTGAGCCTAACTGCTCTTTTACTGCTATTGCCCCACTAGTTTAAAAAGACACTGATCTCATGCACTGATAAACTAGAAAAGAAACATGCACACAGAAATGCCTTTGAAAAAATACTGGCCAAATTATAAATATCAGATCTATACTGAAATCTGGAAAACCTTTTGATATCACTGATACTGATATTAGCTGATTATCCACCATTCTTAGTCCAAAAATGTTTTCCACAGCTTCACCACACTAAGTCCTAAGACATAATTCTGATTTCTATTGACATTTCAAACCTTCACATGCTTTGTTCTCAGTCATATCCATGTCTCTTCTACTGTATGCACCATATTTGAACCTCACGCTTGTCCACCAAATAACTACTGACAGCCTGTGCCACTCAGAAGAGCTGGGGGAACAGATGATACCAATTTCGGCCTTGTTAATGTTATTCCTTTTCACTGGGTCCCCGTGTTTGCGATGACAGACCTGAAATGGTTCTCATATGTGCCGTTTTCTCTTCTTCATGTAGACTTCGGAGAGGTCATAGGTCACCGGGAGCCGAACCCTTGAGGCAGTCTCTGTGGAAACACGCCGACAGGGGAGATTTGTGATGTGATAGACAAGCGGCAGGATGATAATGATGATGATGATGATGATGACGCTGCAGTGAGAAAGGAGCTGGCTTCACATAGATCACTATCAGGTGAGTCTGCCGCAGCGCTTGTTGCTGAAACACTAATCGCTTAATTGCAGAGTTGCTAACATCCTGAAGAAAATAGGAACAGAGACTTATGTGCAGTAGGAGTTTGAAGGGGTCTACAGGGACAGCTTAGTTTTTGGAGCAGTCAGATGTATTTTCAGCTGTTTTCAACTCAGGCTCTGTTAAGTTTAGTTCAGTTTTTCCACCCTACTCAGATGTGTTCTACTCAGCACGTACATTTGATTGTGACACAAGTACAACTTCAGCACTCCTTTAGTCAAGAGAAAGCTTTTGCATAGGACACAAATGCTTGTTAAATTTGTTTTCAGTTTTACCTCAGTAGTAAAATATTTTGCCGTTGGACACTGATTTCACTTTAAGTAGCGTAATACAATTTTGGTCTTTACTACATCCCCTTTGAATAGGATAGGATTCGATCTGGTTTAATTTGAGAAGTGATATTTTGAAGCAGTTGTTTGTATTTTGAACTGTTAAATTGTGTTGTTCTCGCAATGTATTCTGGTAAAAATTGCATGATATTTGGAGAATTTAATAGACTCATTGATGGATTCTAAAACTGATTCTAAGACTACCCCAGATCCTTGGTTGAAGCCAATAATATGATGTTTTTAAATACTTTAAATTAAACTCCACAAATAACCACCACGCCATTAAAAACATAAAGTTGTTACATCAGTTGCTGACCTGGATTAAATAAATGACTGAAGCTAAGAGAAGGTGAGTCACCATCATGTTGCTGAGGAGTTGCATGTGAACACACGGTAGTTGTCAAATACAATTAACTCTATCCATCCATCATATTCTTACTCAAATCCTTGGTCTACCACTGCCGTACGTTCTGAAGTTCTCATAATTTTCCAGGCTCTTATACATTTTTGTTTATTTTTGACTATTTCCCATTGCGGTTTGGGGAAAATATCATTTGTCCCTATTGGAGCTGTTCATTCTTTTCACGGCAATTTAAAAATATCATAATTCAGATGGGAATGGCGTCTCCAGTCCTGATTGGCAGTGAGCCGACAGTGACCTCGACAGTAGTGTTTGTAGTTGTGCTTAGGTTACCGGACTCTTGTACTTCCTACTACTGCAGAGAGACATGATGACGTCAGTGAAAGAGAAGGTACAGATTGGACTGAGATTTACATTATGTCTAGCCACAGCTGACCAAATGGGAAAACTACGATAACAATGGTCTGTAATAGGAGGACACCAAATCTTTTATTTTGAATGTAGTGATTCAGACTGTGCACTGTATCAGCTTTGTACAGCAGTTTTGCATGTAGTTTTGAATCAGTACAATGGGTAATACATTTTAGCCATTTTAGCTTTCTTGGTCAATTAAGCTTTTACCTACCTGCGTTATTTCTGAAGAATCTGATCCCTAAAAGGAAGGAAATTCAATTGTATTGTACAGCAAGAACAAGAAATTCCACATATAACAAACTGCCCTAACAAGAAAATAAAATTAAAACTACTTCTGGATTTGTAATGAGTCACTTACCTCATTGGGTTAAATAACTTCAGATTATTTTTAAACATTTGGTAGCATTACAAGTACCTCAAGCCTGATTTATATCATACAATCACCAGCTCTTGATGAAGCTCTGATATTTAAACTATATATTATGTATACTGCATTTATCAAGGGTTCAGGGTAAGCTCCGTTCTGCTTCTCACATCATCATGTACTGGGAAAACGATTATTCCACACCAATCAGTCATCTATCCTCCTGCTGCACTTAAAAGCCTCTCCTTTAGTTACGGCCTGTGTCCAGTCCAGGCAGGCCGACCTTCTCATCTGTGGATGGAGGAACAGGGTCAGGTTACAAAAGTGGAGAAGAGTGGAGGGTAACTAACCTGCTACACGCCCAACTGTTATTGCAGGTGTCCAGAGAAGTAACAGCTGTTAATGGGCCACTCTGAGGCTGCTGTCACACACGAGCTGCTACATATAAGTACACTGGAATGCCACAACTCACCGATTAGCATTTCCAGGATCAGGGTTTTGACCGGTCAAATGCTTCTTAGTTTTACACCACGTTCTGAATTGCATCAACCAGAGCTGCAGGTCTTTTACCAGTGCGGGCTCTGATCTGATATAATATTCATTTTGTATTGATCTTTACGTCTTCCTGTTCATGTTTATGTTGGCTTGGGAATGGCATGAGGCAAACTAGTGCGGATGTACAAACATAACTACTGAGCATCAAACGTCATTGTAAAACATTCTGTTATTGATGTATTAAACACTATACACATGATCACAGTGTTATAGGATTGCTCAGTTTCAGATGACATCACAGCTTTCTACAGGCCAATAATATCTAATACAGATGGGGTCAGATAAAATGAATATTGTTAAAATGCAGTGTTTTGTTGTAATGTCATAGTTCTTGGTTCTAGTCACTAATCAAAAATTGTAATTAATAGGAAACTGATCTCTTGCCCCCATCTGGAACTAAAACATCGTCACGTTTTAGAATTTGAAAACCACCAATATCTAAGCTCAGATTATAAAAAATCATAATTATATTTGTCATTAAAAGTCCTATCTGATTTTGACCCATGAGTGGAGAATATGTAGCTAACTGTTTCTCGCCCACTTAGCCCTTTATCTCACAAAGATCCTGAACTAGATGAAACAATCTTTTGAAAGCATACTATTCAGAATGAAGCCATATTTTTGAGAAAATGCGTACATGCTCTTTGCTCATTAAAACATCTCGTTCTCAGTTTGAAATGTATTCGTCTGTTGATTGCCAAGTTGCATTCAAAAGTCAATTCTTGCTCCTAAAAGAATATTTTGGCAGGCTGTGATTGGAGCTCTTATCTGTGGTCTGTCTAAATTCTGTGTCAGCTCTGTCATCTTCTGTCAACACATCGCTGAAGGATCAAGTGGGCTGTGAATATGCCCTGTCACTCATTTGCTTTAAAGACCAAAGCACAATAAGTGGATGTCATTTTGAGTGGCAGGCTACATTTTGTTTTGGAATTTGAGAAACATTTTTACTACAAATGTGCCTTCTTTTGGCTGTTAGTTGCTCCTGCCCCCCTATGCTGCTAGATCCAGTACAGTGGCCCTCTTGTAGTCATCCTAAAGACCACTTTAATTAATAATGTGAGCACAAGACTCGCAGTCAAAGCAGATAAGGAACTTTTGTCTGTGTCGCCAACATTTTGTGGCTTCTTCGGTTTCCTGATTAAAACTCCTGAATGCTTAATTTTGAATTCACATGCTGGGCGCCTCTCACTTAGGATTCTTACAATTAAGTTCTGTTTCAGCTCCAGGACAGAAAATGGTCAAGATGGTGGGTGGGTGTTCCCCCTTCAGCAGTTAAAAGGTGGTATTTATTTAACTTTTTTGCAAAGCACTTTAAATTGCACAGTAAGTAATTTTGGGCGGACCATTGGTGAGAGCAGAGTGGCGAGAAGAGGGGGTTGAGTCCTCAAATGTGAAAATGACTGGAACTCCCAGGGTTTTCAAAACACAAGTCAAGATTTCATTTCACATACCTGGACAGCTGAGGGCATGGAAAAACTCCTCCCTCACCACACAGACACATGGACCGGCACTGTAGCACAAAAGCAAAAGGAGAGTTACTACAATTGTTAACTACAATCTTCTAGGGATGTACTGATCTAGGTTTTTCAGTTCCGATACTACAGCTTTAAGTATCTGCCAGTACCTAGTATCAAACCGATACTAGTGCAGAGACTGGAAATGGCATTTATTTCCTTTAAACTAAAATAAAATAAGACAAAACTAATCCAAATGCGTTATGTAGAACCGACAGAGCAACCTTTGTGTAAATACAAATTCAAACATTACTTTTTGGGCCCACTATGGTCAGTTAGTTTTATTAAAAAAATGTATATGTCCAACCAAGATATCATCTGAACTAATATTTGGAAGCCAATATCCAGTAAAAATTTAGTACCAGTGCCAACATCTGATATCAGTATTGGATTGGTGCATCCCTACAGTGCTCAACTTTGGACAATATGTTACATTTACAAAAACAATGGGTTAAAGTGATTTTGTTATCCAAAATGGGTGACATAAAATAGATAAATAGATAAAGGCAACTAAATAGTTTTGATGGATTTTAATAATCCATTAGTATTAATCTCTTAAAGCTCTGTATATCCTGCCAAATACTGTACTTCCTCTAACTAGCTCCCAGTAGCGTTAAAGCATTTCAATTTGAATTTAATTTGCAAACCATATATTTCTTGTCTTAACTTTTTGCATTCTTCTCAGAGGCTATGCTCTATACACATAAAAGTTAGTTACAGACACAGTATTGGTTACATTGACTATTCCTGGTTGTAGAGGTTGGATGTTTTTGCTGCTGTGTTTGTTCAGACGCTCCACTTGGCTCTGTTTTCTTGGACTTACAGGTTTTGGGTTGTAGGTCAGAACCTGTTGGTGCTGCCTGAGTTCCAGTTGTTTTATGAGTTTTTAAGCTGTGCGGATCACCACAAACATCTCCTATATGTTCAGTGGGAATGTTCTCATAGCGGCCTCTAAGTTTCTAAGTGCAGCCAGTGAATTGGGGATAAAGAAACCCAAACAGAGCGCACAGGGAGACAGACTGTCCTGAGGGGCCAGGCTAAAGTTTGAGTCCCTAAAATTGAACCTGGGTCAGGGTTAAGATGCACTGGAGGAAGGGAAGGGTATATGGTGGAGGGGCGCGGGGGTGTAACAGGGCCCATAGGATTTTTACTGGGATCATGGACTGTCTGTGTAAACATACAGAGCCCCCCTGAGTCTACATGCTCATTTATGAAAATAGGATACATGTTATGCTCCAAGAGTTATGAGTTACTTGGATTATATCACCAAAGATATTTTTATTTCAAAGATAATAGCAAAAGTGCGCTCAATGGTCTTTAAATTATGACTTGAACTGCGGATCTTGTTGAAGCAAATATTTTGTCCTGGCTTCTTTTATTTATTTATTTTTATTTTTAAATGCTTTAATTTTTAGATAATTCCAAATGTCATCCCTTCCTGTGTCTTGTGTGATTTTGTGAAAACACTTACCTGGCTTGGATGCATATAAGAGATAAGAGACTGACTGGGACCACTATGAATCACAGCTAAAAGCATAATTGAATTTAAACATCAGAACAGCAACAAAAGAACATAACAATCATTTATTCTGATCTTTATTTCAACACAATCTGACCAAAAAGAACAGACTTGGCTTAAACTACATCAGGTGAGCCAATTTGTAGTCCCATTTGTAGTCACAAGCATTACCATGAAGCCTGTATTGATCACAGGCTTCTGAAAATGTGTTGTTTAAATCTTTTTTTTTTTTTTTCTTTTGAGTTTTCAGACTGAAAGATCTTAAAGCATTTTTTACTGTATTTGCTATTCTTTGCACTGTGTCACCATGGTAGCTGCTGAATATTCTGCTATAGATATACATGCAGAACGCTCCCAGCGTGATGTCACTGCGAAGTGCCAATACTTTCTTATTTTGTTAAATTAGATAGTTCTAATAATCCAGTACATGCATAGTGTGTTTACAAACAACAATAACTTTTATTACACGACAATTTGTACAAGTGGGCTTTTTTTTCTTACCTATTTTCTTTTGTCTATTTTCCTAATTATTCACACACTTAAGCAGTTAGCATAAAATTACAGCCATTATCTCTACGTAAACTGCCCTCACTGTGGCCTACAATGACTCTTCTTTGATGGCAGCATTCCTGGGGTGTTCTCCATCTTGATCCGTTTGCACAGAAACACAATCTGGCTTCATTTGTCTAGTCTTGGCCCCGGTACAGGAGAAGTTCATCTCTGTCCTGATGTTGTCAAAGCTCCGGTGATCTGACGAGTCGTCCCACTGCGACCAATCCTTTCTTCACCCACTGTCTGTGCGTATTAGAGCCAGGCCCGGGCCAACTGTCTAGAGGCCCCATCCCAGTCGCCATGAATATGTGTGTGAATCGATCCAGCATGGCAAATGAATGTTCTGTGGGCCGTTTGATGGAGCTCTAGTGTCTGATGCTAATGTGGGACCTGAGAGGAGAATCAGCAGTAGGGAATGTGGCGGGCTTTGATCACAGGGTTAATACTGGCTGTGTGGAGAGCAGCGTGGTCAGTCTGTGCACGGAGATGGAGAAACAAATGGGCACAAATTGGCCCGTGACATACATCTGTTTGAAAAGTGTCAAATCCTAACCAGGTCAGATGTCCATCAAGGAGAAGTTCATAACAGAAGAAAGGAATGTATGTTTTTATTGAGACATACGTCTAAATTTCACCTGCTGTTGACTGTCTGTCAGTCACAACAGTTCTACTTTGCCTCTCAACCTTTCAAGCCTTTGCTATAAATGCACTCTTTCTCCTTTGTCAGATTTGGAGTACTATTATGTTTATTTTCATTTTGAAGGAAAGTAGGTATAGGACAGGGTAGCCTTTCCTTGACTTGAATCAGTGGGCCCATTGACACCCACATTTGTAAAGAACAGCAGATAAGAAACTTCTGAGGGGGCAACATACAGTATGGTAGTTTTTTTAAATACAAAAATAAAACTATAAAAAATACAATTTGCCGCATGCAGTGTATTTGTTCTGAGATAACTCTTTATAATAGGTTAAAACAATTGACTTGAAATTTGAATTCCCAAACCCAATATTACACTTCTATTTGCCTGCTGTGTTTACATTCCTTTAAGCAGAGCCTTCAGATAGAAGCTTCACAGATCAGAACTAAGTATAAACTGCTGATTAAAATCCTGGGGAAAGTGATAGATGTTGTTTATTAGACCAGTCTGACATTTGTGTGACACTTTACCCGGTTCCTGGTAAGCTCGGGTCTGGAGGAAGTAGTGCATGTCTGCATTCTTCTCAAATATAAACATGAATCCTGCAGTCATGTCCATCCCGAGGCAACCCTGCACTAATGCTTCGCACATGTTACACTTAATGACAACACAAATCTACTACAGAAATAATGCAGTTTGTCCATGAAATTTGAATGTATGCCCCTTGGAATTTTCATTATATATTATTTCATAACCTGAGACTCAGCTGGCTTTTGATGAATGCAGTGTTACAGCTCAACCCCAAGGGAGATGGGTTAAAACTAAATTATTACAGACTGTTATTTGGTGCAGGACCAAGGTGGTAGCTAAGAAAAGTAAGGGAGGACTTGCCCTGGTACTACGGTAATTTCTCCACAGCTAATAGATAAACAAGCCCTACATCCTTTAGTAGAAATTGATGTGCCCGGAGAGGAGAGGTCCACATGTTGACTGCAACTGGAGCATTTTGCACAGAACAATAGCCTCTAATATTGCTAATAATATAATAATAACACTGCTGTTATTAATGATAATATCACAATATCAGGGAAAGCAGTTGCTGAGTATAGTTACACCAATCAGAAAGTATCCTTGGGCAATACACTTAATCCACTTGCCTGTTTATGAGTTTGTCATTTGTAGGAGCTGATGGCACAGTTTAACAGCCTCTCTTCTGTGAGTCTGCCCCAGAGCAGCTAGGGGAACAATAGTAACTTACCACCTCTGAGATTGGACTGAATGAATAATGCTTTGGGTTTCTTAGGACTTTATCATTTCAAATTCATGGCATTATTATTTCAACAAATTAGTGTTATTTCTCCATTACTTATGTTGATAAAATTCTACTTTACCACTAAGGTGACTAAGTAAACTTTGAATGACTAAAACTTGCCTTGCCTTATGTGTGCAAAGGTAATTATAGGTGTTCTACAGAATTTACAGGGTTTAAAGGACGGAAGTAAAACGAGGCCCTGCGTTTTCTTTTTGGAAATGATCTTTTATACGAGTTAAATCTTCTCTAACATTTCTCTCTTCTCTTCACCACGTCCTTTCCTGTAGGTCAAGTGTGAACCATAATCCAGGACAGCTGTTCCACTGTAAACACAATTAATAGCACTGATTGTGTGGTACTGCAGACACTATTGCGAGTGCTGGTAGCCTTTGTGTTCTGACGGTGACATCATGGGTGTAAGGTTTCGAGCTGTGGCTTTGACTCCCATGGGTGCCCCCCCCCCACACACACACACACACACAGCAGGCTGACCTCTGTGCCACCTCCGCCTCTGTTCCCTCTCTGGTATTGGTGCTCTCATGATGTGCTGCTGACAGATGTGGCAGATGTGTGTTCCCCATCTAGAGATAGTTTGTTCAAAGAGTTTTTCCAAGCTCACGACAAAAGACCTAAAAATGCAAGGAAAACGGGATAGTTGAGTGATGGAAGGTTCTGGTACCTGTGATTAAGATGGACCTGTTTTGAAATCTTTGGTTCACTGTGTTGGTTTTAAGTGTGCTAGAAATAAAGTTGAGTTGAGTAATCTTGCCAATGTGGCTTATTTTATAGTAGCATCAGCTCAAATGGAACAAGAAGTAAAACAGAATGCTAGTTGTTTGTTTGCCCACTCACTATTTATAATATAACATAATATTTATTCTGAGTTTAAAATGAAATGACTTTGCTTTTGGAAGACATTCGATACCAGGCTAGAGTCTTCTTTATTCAAAATACTTGTGTTTACTTGTTCAACTAATGTCCAGATAATCAATATAAGTGAGAATTTATTAAGGTAATAAAGATAATTTAACCCATAATGTTGTACTTAACCCTAATCTCCACTCCATGGACCCGTGTCAGTCACCTTACCACTTATATTTGTGAGCTATTTCAACCCTCCATAGGCCTGCCCCTTTCACTGTGATGTCCAATGAGCAGCCTGCGCCAGCTTTCCCCGCTGCACTGTTTTGATTTTCCATTCCGTTCATGGGCACACCTTCTGATGCCAGATACAGGATCAGCCCAGGACACTCTCACTGAACTAAACAAATACATATGAGAAAAGTCTGGCAAACTTGGACATAGTTTGGAGTTTGCGGTTTGCAGTTGTTGAAATGTGTTCACCTGTTCTTCTGTGGGTTCTTCTACAGTGAAGGAAAGAGAGAAAAGAATGGAGGACTTATAGTGAAAGGAGGGATTTGTATGTAATCCTAGATTCATCTGCCTTAGGCAGGGAGTGGGTTTTGATTTTGTATACCAGACAAGAAAGACATACCTACTCTGTCAAAATAGTAACTGGAATTTTTTCTTAATACTATAATGCATTTGTCTTATAGGGCACTGTTTAGTTTCTTTATTGATCAGTTAATACATTTGTATAGACTCAATATCGCATTGTAAGTAAGTGTAAGTAAGTGTTTATTTATACACAGTGGTTTTCACAGACACATGTCCCAAAAGTCGCTTTATTATACAGAGCATTATTCTTTCACTCCATACCCGGCGGTGGTAAGATACTGTTGTATTGTTCATATCATTAGTGATCAAATTGTGTCTTTTAATGGCGAGGTCTACAGACAAGCCAATAAATGTAACTATTTTATATAGTTTAATTCCACTGACTAATGGTTAGTTAGTGTTCAAACATTCTTAGTTAATTATCCTGAAATTAAGATTAAATACTATATGCATTTAATCATAAGAAAAAAATAATTCAATTTGAAAATACTACAGATCAATATGTTTTTTTAGTAATGCTTGCTTTACAACCCACTGCCACAAGTACTTTATAAATACTTACTCCATTAGTCTTACTTACTCCTGAGGTTTAAAAGCATGTCTAAGGATTTCAAAGTAAATCACAAACTACAATTATTTAGTCCATCACTGTCTCGTCTCCCCATATTGTAACCACATGCTTACTACAAGAACAGTACTTGTAAATCCAAGGCAATTTGTTTCCCAATACATGGTTAATCCTGTGGCCTTTTACAATCTTGTTCACCCGTGTATGTGTCAGGAAGAGTACATCACATGCAAATTACTACAACAATATTCAAACTGAACAATAAAAGTGGCTTTGAATATACACAAATGTGGTTTATATGACTGTCACCATCTTAAGATGTTGTCACACATTTTGTTGGATGCCAGAAAGGACTTCCTCTTTAAAGTGCTCCTAAAACGTTCCGGTCTGAGGCTCTTCTTTTACTCCCACACGTGGTGGTGCATTCAGGTGCACCGTCAAAAGCACCTGTCAGCGCCTTATTGAGAAAGTGTCAGTGCGCTCGAGCTATGTGTGAGTGAGGAGCCAAGAGGAGTCAGACTGCGGAGAGAATTAGCCAGGATTAGCAAATAAAAACATTACGTACAATTCAATACAGTATGAACAGGTACATATTCTTGGTGAGGCCATAGAGAACAACCTGTGGTTTGGAATATTACTATCTTGAAAATCTAACTTGAGTAAAGATTTGACTACAGTTTATCAATAAATGTAATGTAAGCAATAAGAGGCAAACAAGATGACTTCTGCAATTTCATAAAATAGATATTTGTATGTGATAAATTGTAGTTTCTTGAATACACGTCCCTGTAAGTATAAGAGACGTACTGTAGTAACAGACTGTTTAGTTACATTTTCACATAAGAGCTATAAATGGATGTTTTAGTACATTTACCGCCATATACTTTCTCCAGGCTTTTCACACTGCGATGATGGCTCTTTTATCGTCTCCTGTTTGAAGATGATGAGCCTCTTTACACTCCTTCATGCTGACAGCATACCTTTGCTAAGTGAGCAGAACAAGGCTGAAGGTGAATGCCACTATCCATTATCATAAATTTCTGCTTCTTCCATATGTTCTACAGTATTGCAGTAAAACATTTTTAGACTATTTTTGCTCACCCAGGCAAATTATTCTTTTAGTAGAGATTTTATTTATATAGTTTTGCTCATGGACAGGAGCTGTAAGCGTGAAAGAAGATCAAGAGTGGAGAGAGACATCCAGCAAGACATACAGTGCTCTGGTTTGTTCATATATACGGTCTATGGGTTTGTTTTACAGTTGTCATTTCTTATTGCTGAACATGAATTAATAATTATTAGCCATGCACTAGATGATCATGATAACTTGTGTGTTGGTATTTGGTTCTAAACCTGTTCTGGAAAGTGCTGTCATTCCTAGAAGCATGCATATGTACACTATATATACAGCCGTAGTAAACAAGCAGTACCTATGTTAGCTTGACACCTGTTAGCGGGACAACAGGGCCTATGAAATCCCCATCAGTCTGTGTGAAGACGAGTGCCGCCGTGGCCTTGGTCACTAAATGGAGCTCTCTGTAGTGCTTAATGGGCAGCACGCAGGATTATACGTCTCACAACACGCCAACAGTGCTGCAAGATTAAATAAAAGAGCAAGGCGTGATGATGGATTGTAGTACAAGCGGAGATGCTAGGGCTAACATGAAACACAGAGGGAGGAGGGGGCCGGGGCATTCTCACTTTGTTCCATGGACTGACAGTTGTGGCAGAGGCAGGATGGAGTGGCAGCAGCTGTTTGGCGGCAGGCTCTCCGGTTACAAGCGTTGGCAGCGCCCGTGCTCCGGCATGGGCACAGGGGCACGTTGTGAGGGCACAGTGGTGTTTGTTCTCTGAGGGTGGGCATGGGAGGCACATGAGGGGTGCATGGGGGGTGCATGGGGAGTACATGGGGGGTGCACTGGTGTTCTGGCACAAGAAGAGAGGATTGAGCCGAAGGTGTGACACAGAGGGTCCCAGGACAAGACATAACACACAGCTGTCCCACTCTCACAGGACCCCTGGCGCCATTAATTATAGACACCAGCCATACGCTCAACCGTACAAGGGCCAATTAATTTAGACCTGTGCTGCAGCACGTGTTTGTGACCTAAGTTTATCTAAAATATATTCTATTATAGACTATTGGATTGTTCTACTCACACTTTCCACACATGGGAACTTGCATTGTTTCCTTGCTATGTAAATATGTAAATATAGTTAATCGGCAGATTCATAAACTGTGGTACCAAAACATGAGCAAGAAGACTCTGAGACTGTGGCACAGTCTGGAAACAACTGGATAATGAGGCTAGTCTGAATACCAGCTCAATGTATAAATCTGTACAGATAATGAGTAGTAGAATAATGAGTTTGGTCGAGTATTCGTTCTATGTGTGTGAAATGCAAGCTTGAATCTGGCCTGAGTAAATGTTTTGTTTCATTGCAGCTGCTGCAGACTATGGAGGCACTATCCTCTGATCTGGCATGTGTCCTCACTTGTGTCTGTGCTATGGAAACACTGGTTCTGATAAACTGTCATCATGAGAACTAATATCTTGCAGATTAAAAACTGCTATCAATTCTTCTATAATGTTTGTCTCCAATAATCATATTTGCAGTCAGAACAATATCAATTTTACATTTTTTCTTGTTTTAAGCAGTTTAGATCAAAGCATCATCACATATTTTAGGGCCAGATTAAGGACGGAATTTCTTTTCAATTTTCCTTGCTTCTTTTGGTATACATCATATTTTCATCTGACTAGATCTTCAGAAATTAGAATAATACTTACTTACCATTCTGACTTTAAAAGATCAATAATAAATCATGTAAAATATAGTCACTTAATATGTTCTTTTTTAGACACATATGAGATTTGCTCGAGTTATCAAAAGTCCTAATCGATAACCATCGTCGCCAAGGACAGTACTTGAATACATTAACCTTTATCAATTGCTCTTCTGGTCTCTTCCTGAAGTACTCTCTTTTTAATTTGCACAACTAAATATAATCTGTGTCCAGCACTAATGGCCCTGCTTATTTTTCATCATAGCCCAGACTCACAAATGTCACAGTGAAGACTGAAGGTATCATTTCAGATCATTTAAAACGAAAACCCATTACTATATTTCATCTAGCTTTGCTTTTTGCCGCTCACTCCTCCTTCCTTAAGCAAAAAAGTGCGTCTCATATTATCCCTAATTCGGCTGGCCGGTCTGTTGAGTGCAATCTTAGTCGGTGGAGGTGGCTGTGTGGTTGCATGTGCGATGTTGCTTGGTCATATCTGCGCCCATGTCTGGTGTTGTCTTCCTCTCCTTGTCAGCAGATGAAGCACACTCTTACAGTAAGTGAAGGAGTGATGTTTCAGTAGATGGATAGCGTTTCCAGGATTTATCGACCAGCCGCGGATCGTGACGCTGCATTGAGATACATTAGCGGGACGGAGAGTTGACGGCCTGTCGGAGGTAAAGAGCCCTGGAAAAGGGGAGAGGAGTTAAGACATCACCTACTTCCTCGCAGAGCCCATGCGCACGGGGCATTGATCCAGACCGCACACGCCGTTCCCACCCACGGCCAGCTTCCTGTGTTTTCATCACGTTATCATTGAAACAGGGAAAACAAGTGATGGCGTTAGGAAAGGCTAATGGTCCTCAGGGATAGAAATGTGCTCAGATCAGACCAGTGAGAGGGCAAACACCAGTGAGGAGGCGCTAATGCAAACACATTAGAAGTTCTGTATCCGTAGTCCATTCTATGTGCCTAGTCATTATCATACATCACTGAAAAGTCATTAGCACTATTATGACTGTATTGAACACTAAACCAGACAGTAGTTGGGCAAATTTATGGCATAGACTCACTGGATGAGTTGGTACTTAATAGTTAATAGTTAAACTCAAGAAAGGTAAATGTGGGCCTACAATACAAAATGTAAGTTATTGTAAAGCTTTTAGTTCAGTCATGATCTTTAAACGAGTATAGTTGTACAATTGTAAATATACTTTGTACCTTTCATTACACTATACTATAACTCTGTATATTTTTGCTATATATAACTGTTAGACATAATTAATAACAATATCTATTTTGTTTGGGCCATGTCAGAATAGCCAACTAAAAAATACACCATTCATTTGAAACCATATCGTCACTATATTCAAATGCTATTTAAATAGCAAAGTATGTGTTTACGAGGGAGCTGAAAGAACATGGTTGTACTGAATCTAACACAACATGCATTACTCTCTCTTCAGCTCATTTGAGCAGTTTGGAGTGAGATAAAAGTTGATTTGTTCTCACAGTGTGAGCAGACCTGACTGACAAAAGTCCACAGACACTAGTGCAAAGTTCTGCTTATCTGACTGCCACACATGTGAGGCATTACTTTATTGTTTGTTGTCCGTTCTCACAGACACTCTTCGTTAACATCAAATGTGTCTTTGTTGTTTCCAGTCTGTGAATCTTAATACAAGTAATATAATGTTTATTGGTGCCTTTTATGAATACTCTCAGCAGTTTACCCATGAGTGCTTTATATTTTCATTTGTGGTACTTTGTGTATTTTTGTAGCAAAACTTTGCACAAGCTCTATATCATTTTCTCCTAACATTTGTTTCAAAGCTGCTCAGACAGAGGCTCAAGCCAAAAACAGGTGTCAAATTTTCCCACATGTGCGTTATCCAGAAAAATGAGACACACACAGTTGTAAACATGCTGGCATTTGCCTCTGCCCTCTTCGGACTGTTTCTTCTAATTAAAGAGTGGACGCATGATGGATAAATGAGCTTTGGGTCAGCCAGCAAAGTACAGACGGAGCATCCCTGCCAATACTGCAGAGCCCCTGGATTTTCCATCAGCCCCATCTACACATGGTTTAACACTCTCACAACCTCCTCCAGGAAAACTGAGAACTCTCATCTGCTTTAGACTCCACAGAGATAATGCACAGGATGTATAGAGGTTGTAACTTAGCAAATATTGTATTCACAGAATCTGATGCACACATACAGTTGCATCATTTTCACTTTCTCTATATGGAGAATTGTAGTAATATTTAACACATTCACACTGCAGAAATGCATAATGTAAAATGACTAAATGCGAATACACAACCGTTTTCTGTTATCTGTTTGCCAGCTTGAATGTCGGTTTAACTGATTCTTCTGGTTTTGTTTATTTTTGCATAACATAACATGTTTAAATCTGCCCTGGTTTTGAATGGTTTTGCACATTGCTGCCACTATGTGTCCTTCCACACCATCCACAAAACTAATACTTCATTTAATTTTCTTATTTGGAAGTTGACTTAATTTGGCAAACCCCAGTCATGTGCTAAATGGGCCGTTAGGCTAATGCTATTTGTTTATCAGTGTCTTATGGCTTGGCACTGTGGCCCCTGCTGTTTGTGTGATTGTTGTTGACATAAATTACTTTGTACATCTGATAAATTGCCAAGGGATGTGATGGATGGGGGGCCAAATCTAGTGCTACAATGCTTTATTTTACAAAGCAAAGACTGATGATTGAAGTAAAAAACAAAATTACTTTTAAGTTTTCACAGGTATATTCCTTTTTCAAGTGAGACATGTTTAGGTACATTTCTGGTAACACAAACACGCAAAGCCCATGCCCACTTGTGAACTGTATCACTGGTTTCACAGGCCTCGTAAACACACAAAAGAGCTTTGAGCAGGGGAGGGAGGGGCATGGGGGCGAGGTCCTGCACATGGAAAGTATTCAGTGCTGCTTCTAGTCCTGCTCTAGATCAGGCTTTGGCCATGGAGTAGGTAATCTGACCAGATGCACCGGACCAACCCCTACTATTCATTTCCACCACATTATAATGCCATAAAAAGTGTATTTATCCAAACATCATTAATCACAGAGACTAATGAGCAGGTGGCTTGTAAAGGGCATCCATGGCCAGTGAGTTGTGTAGCTCAGCCCCACCTGTCTGTGCCAACTGGTGCGGAGAGGAGTGCACAATGTAGCGCCTGGGCTGCTGAAGCTATAGACAAGCAGTGAGCCAAGAGGTGAATGTGAATAGCATTTTACTGGATAAAACAACTTAGAGTAAACAAGAGCACAGTTATAGCGCTTTACAGAGTATTCTTCATTCACTCCATACCCGGTGGTGGTAAGATACTGTTGTAGCCACAGTTGCCCTGGGGCAGACTGATGGAGGCGCAGCTGCCAAGCCAAGCGGTGCCAACGGTCCCTCCGACCACCACCATCACTCACTCACACAGTTTACCACTGTAAAATGTATGCCTGTCACGATAAGAAAGTAGTAAAGTAAATATAGATGAGAAATGATCATATTGAAACCAAGCCATAAAGAATCCACAAAAGGTATTCTAAATGTGCAATATTGTTTAAAAAGCTTATAGAGGTACAAAAAATAACCAAATTGTTCCCACTTGTACTAAGAAAAAGTACCCACAATAAATATTGCTTCCCCCCCAAAATGTATTGTTCCATCTGTCATGTATTGAATGATATAGTATTTATCATGACAGGGCTAATACAGTGTGAATCTTGGAGTATTTTCCAAATCAAGTCATATTGTTTGATAACTATAAAACCTACACCAAACAAAAACAAAAAGCTATAAAACAAGGAAACAATGTAGTAATGTAATACATATCGTAGTTTGCACCACTAAGTACCAAATGTTCTAAAACAAACCTGTCAACAAGGTTATTCATCCTCCACGCCAAGTTGTTTCATTTTTATAAACAAGCCACACATTTTAGAAAACCCGACCCTTATATCCTCGGTTGATCATTCTACATTGTACATTCCTCGCATTTATCAGTCTGTTTCTCTGTGGCTTGACACTGGTTAAAACATTATGACCGTTTGACACAGTCCATGTGCATGTCCAACGTGCACATTTTATTGGATGCTTCCTGTTGCTTCCACTGACACGTCCCTCTCTCTCTCTCTCTCTCTCTCTCTCTCTCTCTCTCTCTCTCTCTCTCTCTCTCTCTCTCTCTCTCTCTCTCTCTCTCTCTCTCTCTCTCTCTCTCTCTCTCTCTCTCTCTCTCTCATACACACACACACACACACGCACACGCACACACACACACAAACACGATCACCATGTCGAGATGGTAAATACAGAAGCAATTCCGAGAAAGTTGTTCAATTTGTCACGAAGCAATTTATACACTTCCTATTTCTTTTTCATTCTAAATGTCATGTTTTTGTAACTAACAAGTAACATACAGCGCCTCTTTGGAAATGGGGCAATGGTATGGGTTAATAAAAAAAACTTCACACGTATATTGTGAAAAGAAACGTCACATTTTTTAACTATTATTTTGAATTATTCATGATTATTGACACCAGGACCAAACAAAAGTGAAATTCTTAATTTACTTTCATTATCAGTGTAAAAAAGAATACCTTTTCTCTAGTATGTGACCAGCTTTGTGTACTTAATATGAAATATGCAGCAAAAAAACTGTTTACCTTTAGGTTACATCAGACTGGGTTGAAACTAAATTTTTCTACAAAAATTGCTAGTTCTTGCTATAATATTGTACTCTAAATTATCACATTTAGCCATTAACCAAATAATATTGACATCCTTATTATCAAGAAGGAAAAGTGGACTATAATGGTGTTTTTCCAAAGTGTTGATACAGACAGAGTCTACATATACACAAAGGACCAAATTAATTGTAGCTATTCAGGAAGCTTATTTTTGTTGTGTTGACCCTGCTGGGAAATCTCCTCATTTCTTGTGCACCGTCCAGTTTGTTGTTAGCCATTACGAAGCTAGCTTGACTAATTAGGCTTGGAGACAGGTGGAGGCACTCGGCAACTATCCATCTTGTTAGTGGCAGTGCTAAATCTCACGCTAGGTTGATCTTTTGTTTTTCCAGCATAAACCCTGGAATGAGGCTGTGAACTCTTGACACTCCAGCATATGGGGCCCTAGTGTGCAAACTCTTTATTAAGTGCAAAGTCATGGTTCAATTGTAAAAAAAAAAAAAAAAAATCACTTTTTTCATGAACAGATTAATATAATGTCTCAGAAGTTGTTCTTAAGAGCTGCATTGAATCACATGGCCGACTATAGGTCCCTGTTCCTTGTGTGTGGTATAGCAGGAGTTCACATGTTCTGTTGTAATGCAACCAGGCAGGTGTGAGGGTCACGGATAGGTTGGTGAGCCGGCGTGGTGACCCCCGTGGTCTGCTTTGTCTAACTGTCAGAGGAACCCCTTAATTAGAGCGGCGGGCTGGCTGTGTCTGCCCCGACCGCTTGGCTACAATCCCTTCATTAAATGCTCCTGGTTGACTTGGCAAGAAGAGCAGTGCTTTCCCCCATCCCACCGGAACACAGGCCATGTGGACAAGATCACCAGGCACTTCCAACTTTAGCAGCAGCTATAATAGTCATATTTCATCGTATAAGCTAATTTTCATTATCATTGTCACGAAATATATGGCTTTACTTCCTCAGCTGACTTCAACCTGATAATGCTGGCGGAAGACTGCTGTGATGGTGCTTATGGAAGGAGATGGATGGAAAATTGAGGTGGAGATGGAAATTGTGTTGACTGTTGCGCTAGGAGAGGAGAACGGAATAAGATTAGAGAGATAGCACGTTGAGTTTTAATTTGCTTGATAAATTTAGCACTACAAGTGTGTTTTTCTAAACTGTCAGCTCATCTCTAGTCTAATTCCTCTCACTTGCTCTTGTTAAATGTGTGTGCATGTTTGTGCTAGCTCAGATTCAAATTGACCAGATGCATGCTTGTTTGGTGTGAATGTGGTTTGTTAGCAGGTTCACATCTTCTCAAACCAAGCGCATTTAGCCGGAAGCACTCCAGAGTTCGCTTCTATTGGATCAAGTAAGAACACGCCCTTTGTGACATATAAAAAGTGATTTATTATGCTTTCACACACTACAGCAGTATTTTTCACAAACATTTGGCCTGCAACATGTGTAGTTATTACGCAATAGACTGCAGGCCAGTTATAAAGTGAGCTGCTGAAAAGCAAAACGGTCTAAGCAATTAGCCATTGGCAGAATGTATGGAGACTTCAATTGCACTGACACAGACACTGTTATAAAATATATGTATAAATGTGTGTAAAAATGACAGGGGGCCGATAGTGTAAAATGTATTGCATCTGGTCCAACTTGTGTGATTGAATAACGCCAGTTTTTACTTGTGCAAAAAGACAAAGTCTCTGTAACTCAATAACTCACCTCACTTTTGCTCACAGAGAGGAGGTGCCAATTTTAGTTTCACATGCTTGGGTCCAATAATTATAAATGTTAACAATACATTTCATTACATTCCATGATTGAATCCTATTTCTGTTATATTTGAGACTTTTTTACTCTCAAAACACACACATTGTGTTTTGAGAGTAAATTTCAAATATATATATATAGCCAGGTCAACAATGGCAAGAACAAGGCACAGGCAATAAACAGCTACGCCCTGCCAGTGATCAGATACCCAGCAGGAATCATAAGCTGGCCAACGGAGAAGATACACACCACAGATGTTAAGACACGAAAGCTCCTGACCTGCATGGAGGATTCCATCCCAAATCCAGCACCCTGAGACTGTACACGCACCGGAAGGAAGGAGGCCGAGGACTAGTGAGTGTGGGAATCATTGTCCAGGATGAAACATCCAAGCTCCACAAGTACATCAGTGACAAGGCCCAGACTGATGACGTGCTCAGAGAATGTCTCAGACAGTGGGGCGCAGAGGAAGAGGTGCTGGAGGGACCATCATGGCAGGACAAACCCCTACACGGGGCATACCACCGGAACATAACTGAAGTGGCTGATATCAAGAAATCCTACCAATGGCCGGAGAGGGCTGTTCTGAAGGACAGCACGGAGGCACTCATCCTGGCTGCACAGGAGCAGGCCTTGAGCACCCGAGCAATAGAGACCCAGATCTACCACACTAGACGAGACCCAAGGTGTAGCTTGTGCAAAGAAGTGCCTGAGACAGTCCAGCACATAACTGCAGGGTGTAAGATGCTGGCAGGGAAAGCGTACATGGAGCGACATAACCAAGTAGTGGGCATAGTGTACAGAAACATCTGTGCAGAGTACGGGCTGGAAACCCCAGGATCAAGGTGGGAAACGCCTCCAAGGATTGTGGAGAAAGGCCGAGCAAAGGTCCTGTGGGACTTCCAGATACAGACTGACAGAATGGTGATGGCAAACCAACACCAGACATAGTGGTTCTGGATAAGCAAGAAAACAAAGGTGGACATTGCAATACTGAGCGATCTGAACATCAGGAAAAAGGAACAGGAGAAATTAGCGAAATGCCATATATATATATATAATATTTTTTTATATTTATTTATATTTATATATTTCAAGATTGTTCAAATGTGCATAAATTACTCCAAATACAGAGGGGAAAATGAGAAGGGGAAACAACTGTAACAGTGGATTTTGCATAATAGATGTGCTTTAACTTGTATTCCTTCAAATACCTTAAATCCAGGTGCAGTCGAGGTAGATCCAGTTCTATGCACTGGGAGGTTGTGCCATGACACCTGAGCCACAGGTGTGTTTTCAAGTGCAGGGCCTTATTCATTAATAGAGTTACACAGTTCGTATCACTTATTGAACAAAACAGCACGCGGTTTGTCTTCAATAGGGCTCTTGTGTAGTAGCAGTCCACCACTAATCACACTAACCTGAACAGGAAATGTGACCCAAGCAAGTGAAAGCTATTTTATATTCAAACAATTATTGAGTGGTATAAACAAGTTGATCTGTTAAAATGTTGTTTGTTGAAATGTAAACACATTTTTTGAGTGCAAACATCAATGTTTGTCTGTGATTTATCAACTAGATTCACTGAATTGAAAAAACATGTGCTTGAACTGAATGTGTGTCATTTCAAATTGAGTGATAAATGTTTTATTTGGTGTTCATCTCACGCTTGTTTTGCAGAGTGCTATAAAAGTTATTGCAGTGATGATGTGGAAATATGTTTGTTCACACGTTGACTTTGGGAGACGTGGTCTCAGTGCATGCAACCTAACTTTATAAGCAGATGCGACACTTACATAATTGGTTATGACTAACGTTTTGACATTTACTGCCACAAGTATAATTATTGCTTTAACTTTGATATATTTGTGCTGTTGCATTCTTTTTGTTTTGTGTTGAGTTATGGCCTACTCCAGTCAGACAGGTTGAGCCCTGAGTGGAGCAGCACACACTATACATGGTGAGAGATGGGTAGTCATAACAAAAGAGCTCAAACTGCAAAATCTCTTAGCACTTAATTTGATACTCTGTATTATTGCATAATAGTAGATGACAATAGAGCAAAACTGCGAATAAAGCCTAAATTGGACTCAAACCAGAACCAAACTGACACCGTGTAAAAGGTTCACAGGATCATAAAGTCCATTTACAATAAAACATAATCAATTTGGATCATACAAAGATCTTTTTAATATACTGAAATAATAGTAACGCAGTAGTTGGTGGTTAGAGTCCACCTCCAGTGCCGTACTCCTAATACACCAAATACTGTGAGTACTACTATAACTAATTCTGAACAATTAACAATGATAAGTGACTGAATAAGCTATTTATTGTATTGCATAACATTATAACACAATAGAAGGCACACTAGATGACAAAGCTGTAATGTTCCCACCAGTAGAGAGTGGAGCAGACTGACTGTGGGGTTCTCACTGTGACAGCCTTTTCACCTCTTCTCAATGACTTTTGTCTTCCTTTTGACATTTCTGTGAGACTTCAAAGCATCCGTCTTTCTGGTCTTCGATTCTGTCCACCACTGTGTGCTCAGTGCCATAGTGAATATTCATCAGGCTCTTTCTTTCAGACCCAGTGGGGATCTGACAGCTGACAAAGTGATAGTGGGATGGGAAACTTGTGTGGTATTAAGAAACAACATCATCTGGTGTCAAAAAAGTTTTCAAGTATTTTAAATAATCCTTGGAATTTAGCAGCTGTATGTATCAAAATATCGACCATATTTCCCCCTGCAGAATGTAACTAGAATGTCTCCCTCACCTGGAATAGGTTGTGTGGCCTGACAAGTTTCTAAAGTCTAAAGCTGAGCTGGGGAACACGTCAGGATTATGGTAGAATTTATTTATCTCTACAGGGACAGCAGATAACACCATAGGGCCAATTTACATGTAGATCTGTGGAGAGGCGAGCCCACTCAGAGTGAAAAAAACAAGTTTTTAGGTTGATAAACCCATTTTATATAGTAAATGCAAGCTGGATATGTTTAATGTCATACCGGGACATTCCAGACAAAGCAACATCTCCATCAAGACAAGCAGATAGCAGGTCCTCCACCAAAAAAGTTACACAGTGCACCGTCTTCAATCGCTATCACTTCCAGTCCTAACTTTACATCAGTCTGAAACCCACAGATCAGCCCTTGCCCTTCATCTGAAATTATGGCATCATAAAATTACTGAATGTTAACGCAACCTATGACATTGTAATAGTCATCTTCCATTACTTCTAATGAAGTGATGGAGTCAGATTTACATCCCAGATGTTTTTTTCACTGTTACGACCAGTTTGTGCATTTGCGGTGGACAGCTGTGTTGCTACAGTAATAAACTTTCAGTGACAGCACCTTTGACTGTGAGCTGCTGAAAATCTCCTAATTTCACAGAGCTGAGTGTCAGATGGACTCCAGCTGGAAGATCGCTCAAGACACGCATTCCACGTCCACTTTTACCATCTAGATTCAGTTTGTCAAGCAGGTTAGCACATACTTTATCCAGACGTGAATTCTATTGTTTTGAATGCGATGAAGGCGTGTGAATGAAATCAAAAACTGTCATGGCCCATTGTGACATTACTGCTTGTATTATTGCAGGGTTTCTATTTCATGATGGGACATTTTGCTTATGAAATAGAGATGGTAATTGAAAATAAATGAAGATCGCTCTGACTGTGAGAGGTCATAATCTGGACTTTCAGGAACCACAAAACAAATCCCATGTAATCTCCAACTTCACTTTACAGTACATATATCAGCTCTGAAAGTTTGTCCATGGACTTATCAAAATGTGGTGATAGCACACAGATGTACAGATTTTTTTTCATATTTTTTATATATAATTTAATTCAGCTTTATTGTGGTTTCAGGATCCAATTTAAAATAGGTATCCACTAACAAAAATATATTTAAAAATATACGATTATACAACTGTTTCAAGCGTAAACTTAAATTGATCCCTGAAAACAATAACATGCAAGTGATTGGGCTGGATAAATCGTATCTGATTCCTGCGACAATATCTTTATGAAATTGTCATATTGTAATTCAGTGCTTCTCTGTGATCCAACACAATAGTTTTCCCACCCACCCCTACTATTGGCTATCCTTTGTCATACTGAAGCATTGTTGTTTACAAGTCTTTTGCCACCAGTCCAGCTGAAAATCAGCCAGTAAGTGTTAGCATTGGGGTATTTCAACACTGTATGATCATGTGCACTGCTTTCTATTTGTGTTTTTATATTGGAAACAGGGTTTTACTCATTCTTATCATAAATCACACAGTCCCTTTTTGGTGGATCTCCCTCACAGATAGAGCCAGAGTCTGTGTTTTACATCACAGCATTTGTCTAATTATAACCACAGCTTGCCATTTGAGTTTCTATAAAACTATTCCACTTTTCTGCCTCTGCATACCCAGTCCCACTGATGGAAGGCTTTCTCTGACTGCATCAATCATCAGGCCTGGATTGTGATGACAAACACTTCAGTCTCTTTTTGTGTGAAATATAGAAAGGAAACGATAGAATGGATTTTATGAAAAGGGCAATTTTGAAATAGTTTGCCCCACTTTAGCCTGACCTTGCCCCTCCTCCCTCATCCCGCCCCCTCCTCTTCCTCTCTGTGTTGTGGCTGAAGATCTCCCTGCTGTGCATTTGATGGAGCGCAGAAGGTGCACTGACCCATTCACACATCGCTCCTCTGGCCTCAAACAGACTTATCGCACTTAACAAATCAGCAGAGACAGCCTCAAAGTTTGACTACTGCCAAACTATGTTACTGATTTGGAACTAGAATAAATTAATTCTTTTATATGGCCTGTGTGCGTGCAGTAATTGTAAAACAGATTAGTTTAAATGTATACTGGAGGCTTTTCATAATACGCCCTCTTTCTGATATCCAGGCTTGAGACTGGCACACAGCGTTGGTTTGTACTCAGTTGAAGGCATGTCCTACAATTTAAGCAAAGTAGTTTTTTTCCAATTATGGCTAACTAATTTACTTCTACCATTTTTTCTCAAACATCTTCATACTACTTCCACTACTTGATAATACTACTACTGTGACATTGGGGCCTTGCACTCATTTTGGCAAACCCCAAACTTTGGTATGTGGAACAAATTGCGACAGAAGGTGAAAAGACTATTAAAAACACTACGTAGATTTTCTCTTAACTTGTCCTGACATAAAGACACAACTTCAACTGTAAATTTTCTAGTGGAGGTCAGACATGTTTTTGCTATTGATGCTGTGGAACATTCCAGGCAAAGTAAGCAAGTGTCAAAGTTACACTGCGCACCTTTACGTAAAGTCTAAAAATGTTGAAGTTCCTAGTTAAAACTTGCTTGACCTCTGCACTGGGAGGACAGGTGGAGAGTGCTTTTTCAGTGATCCCACATTTGTTGTTTTGTCACTCTGCTCCATTAACTTCCTTCACTCTTTGTGTCAAACCAAACAATTTGCCAATACAGTGTGATTCTAATTCTACTGTGTGGCTTTCTATGGACTTGATGTAATCCGTCTAATAGCGCCTGTAATCCTCTTGAATTGTTACTCAAATGAATGTCTCACCTCTGGAATGCGTGTGTTGTGTATGGGGGCTGTTGTGGTGCAGGGCTGGTTGCGTGTGTGCCGGATTATTGGGCCAAAGTGTGGAGCACGTTGGTGGTGCCTGGAGGTGTGAGGTCTAGTCACCTCTGATCACCTGATCCCCAAACAGCTACACAAGTTCTAGTGTTTGGCCAGACTGTTCACACACTTCGGCCCAGTCATTAGCCCCATTAGGAAAAGCACACAACAAATGGGTGTTAATTAGTCTTAGTTAACAGGCTTCAGAACTGGATCTTTGCTGTTTCATTGAAGATGATGGACAGAATGTGTAGAGGTTGACAATAGATCGGATTATTGATTATACTGTGAATGCTGTTTAAAGACTTGCTAAATTGTATTGGGTGAAATGAGCAGATTAAAAATAGAAGTGGGACAAATGTAATATTTTTATTTATTTATATATATTTTTAATTAGATTAAAAGTGACATTTCTATACATTTTGGGCCCATTTACTGTCCTTTCACATTTACATGTTTATCATTATCATGAAACTCAAAAAGAAGTTCATATATTCATTCTTGTCAACAAAAAGTATGACATAAAAATAAACTTTCTAATGTTCCTAACTTCTCATTGCTTGAGTTCAGTCTTAAACCCAAATTGCATTGGTGAACTGTAGTTGCCCTATGTATTGGCTGCATGCTTGACCTGACCTCCTGAGCTCTGCTCAAATGTTTCCATGATAAAAACTTTACTCTCTCATCTATTCTTTAACATCTAAACCTTTAATATTCTAACTTCTTTTTCAATTTTGCATGCTAGTATTGTCAAAAAATCTATACCCAAATACTATTTGATACTAAAATTTGTAACCAAAAAGTGTTATTATATAAAATATAGTCAAACAAGTATTGATATTGAAAAAAAGTATCAAAAGATTTGAAAAACTTGACATTTCTTGCAAACTTTGAAAGGGTTTAACTTTACCAGACTTTGTATAAGACCACAAGGTAAAATAAAAGCAACTACAGTTATTTTAGTGATGAAAGCGACATTCTACTGTATAAAAAAATAAAAATCAACTTTGATATTTTAGTATGGTGACAACACAAACACAGAGGATTTACACTTGTTTGCCTGAGTTGGCATGCTATTTCAAACTGACCTTGTGCCATGATTAGCCCCAGGGCCAGACTTTGGACATTCTTGCAATGCTGTGACACTTAAATTATTCACATGGGTGCAGTGTTTATTTTGTCAGTATTTGTTGCCTGTATCTAGTACTAGTATCTAGTTTTACACTCCTTTAGCCTCATATTGACAATCCTCCTCCTGCACTCTCATGTCTCCACAAGATTTTCATACACCTCTCCACACCACAGTATATGTACCCTCAGCCCACTGTTTATAGCCTTTACCCCGATTGCCGCCCGTGTGTGTCCCTTTTGGCATGCGGCTGTGTTTGTGCGCCCATAGCCATTCTTCATAATGCCTTTCAGTGGAGCCTCTCTCACCTCATTCAAGCCTCGTTCACCCTTGTTGCCCCTGATCCGCGCTGCTTTCATTTCTGCCTATGACTGATGTGAGAATGTGTGCGAGACCCCCGTCCCCCTCAGCTGTTGCCCCATGTAGTGCTAGTGGTCACAAAGAGGGCTGGACAAATCTCCGGCAGGCGGCCACTCTCAACACCTCTCCTTCCTTCCTTGTGTTCCAGTGTCTTAGGCTGTCTGTCAGTGGAGAGAGGAGCACACTCAGCTCTCGGGCTCTGTACAAGCAGAGGATATAAGGTGTCCACTTGGAGGATCTAAAGAAGGAGAGGAGAGGCAGAGCGTGTTGGTGCGGAGAGAGGGGGCATGATGCTGGTCGGGTGGCAGCCGTGGGACCTGGCCTGGTGGGCAACACTGCTCTTCATTGGACTGGCATCTCTCAACTGTGGAGCAGAAGGTGAGTGGGGTTTTGAATTGTTGCTGTGTGTTGCAAAGTTTGAAGTCAGTGTTGTGTGGTGTTTGCTTCCTCATTTTGGATTAGAAGTGAAAGTGAAAAGTGATATATGAAGTGACTCTTACCTGTACTGTGTAAAAAAGCTGTATTTTCTGTAAGTGAAACTGTAAAATACATTTAACATGGTTTAGAAATATCTTTGTTTGGGTTACTATGTAGATAATTAGATAAAGTATTAAACAATAGTTCTTGTGTTAAATAAATAAAAACAGATAAGGTAAATTAGATAGATTGGCTTGACAGATTAGATTAGATCGTATAGATGACAACACTACAAACTCTGAATTTGGATAATTTGGTGATATTTTGGATGTTTTTGCCATTATGCTACATTGTACATTTTGATTTTTATCTTATTTACATTCTCAAATTTGCTTTATTTATTTAGTACATGAAAGTTGAGAAACTAGCCAGGGCTTAAAAAAATCAGATTCTTTTTTGAGTCATTTCACTGACTTAACCATTTACACAGCTGGTTTACACACTTCACACATGTATTATTAGGTGACAGCTTAATTGCCTTCTATTTTTCTAACTCAACTCATGGCATTTATGATGAGCAAAGTCTATTCTTACAATCTCCAGCGTGCGCCCTGATACCTTCCACTACCCACCCCCTTTCGACTCTCATGTTTTGAATTGTTTTGGAACTAACCGCCAGTTGTCCCTTTTTACGACGAATGCCATTAATATCTTCCTCGTAAAAGCGCAGCAGGAGGAGACCACTTGTGCTCTGCTAAGTGTCACTGCAGAGAGAAGTCAATATTGCTATAGATTGGTGGATTTGTGGCATCGATTGGGTTATCCTGTCTGGACACAACATAGAACAGAGCCAGCGCTGGTGATGAATGTGGCCAAGTATACAGTCTGCGAGGCCTTACTACATGTCATACTGGGACTGTCACTGCACGCGCTCAAATGATGAATTATGCACTATGTTTTAATTATGCTCTGGACATAGGTGTCATGCTCTTTGGTTTTTGAGGTACTCCATATTTCTGTATTGACCTTATAAGGAGGATGTGTTTTTTTGCTATTTATTTATACTAATTTTAGAATATACTGTACGCCTAGGAACCTCAATGTCTATTACATTTGCTTTGCACATTGAAATTGGAAATTACAGGTGTGATATGTAAGTAAGTAGACTTTAATGGTAATGATATACCGGTATATATATATAATACTGTTATAACCACAGGAGTCCCAATTCATAGGCATCTAAATGACATTTGCTGTAACAATTAACAATTTAAAACAATGATTAAATCTTTTGAATATAACACGTGCTCAGAATGTTACATATAGCAGGAAGTTGAACCCATGAATTGGATAAACATTTGTACTTGAAGTAGCACTTGAAGAAAACATTAACTCTAAAATGTGTAGTATTTGTATCCAGTAGATATATTTTAGAAGTAACAACTTTCACTTGACTACTTCCATCTGTGTAGAATAATAATCTAAGTAAAACAGGAAGGTTAAAGTTGAACAAGAATTATACTGTCAAAGCCCAGTAGCATATTATTTCATAATGAATCATAGCAAGTTTTTGTTCCGACTTTTTCCTTAGACCTAGCTACTTCTCTTTTCTAGCCCACCTCTGTGAAAGTGCATTGAATGAGCTTTTCAGAGTTTGCTGCAACTTTCACACTTTGTCCTCAAATACCTCAAGCGTTCAAGTCATTTTTTCACTCAGAATTTCTGTCTCTTCATTCTTCAAAATCAAAAGGACCAGACGTAGTGGACACTCTGTGTTACACTTCATTTATTGTTGAATTGCATGCTATTTTTATGTTATTTTGAAAAAATCATCAGAGAACAGTAACGGTAGACTGAGATTGTGTACCAGTTTAAGATGTGGACTAAGCGGCCACTAAACAAAGCGTTTCTTTTTCATCTTGTATCTAAACTTCTCTGATATTTTAGGAGTCTGTTAAATGGGTAAAACATGTGGGTAGCCATAAATCTTGGTAGCATGGTTTTTGTGGCACCTGTTCCAGCCTGGGGGGGTTAACATGGGGGTCAGCTGTGCAAACCAGTGCACTAATCTACATAGAGAACGAATCATTATTTCAACTGTCAATAACTGGTACAGGCTCCAAGTTCTGCAGCACGTAATGTTTGTGTTCTGGAAATAGTGCTCTATGTCAGCGCGTCTCTATTTGTGTCTTTATTACAGCTGGTGGTCAGCTTTTAAAGGACGGGCTTTGAATAAGGGGAGTTGTTTAGTGATATTTATTTCTAATTTAATATCTAGAACACATAAAGAGTTCAGAGATGTGTTGGGAGATGTAATCCAAATTTGTTCTCAGGCTGTCAATGTTGTAAAAGCAGTGAATAAAAATATTAGTATGAAGCACAAAGACATAATAATAAGTCTCCCATCCATATATTTACCAGGCCCAACCCTGCTTAGCTTCTGAGATCAGAGAAGATAGGCATATGATTTGGATATGATTTTCATGTAGATTGTCAGACGACATTTTAGATCTATGCCCATTTAAGGCCGGAAAAGTATTTGGGGCATGGTTCCCTGTGGCTTGAATAATAGTCAACATTTTGTGTAAGTATATTAATGGTGCACTGCATAACATTTCTAGTGGAGTGGCTGCCACCTGCTTGTCTCCATGGAATTGTTATTGCTTTTGTCTAGAATGTTTCACAGTATGGATTAAACCTTTATATTACAAGGGAGACAAGCAGGTTACAACACTACGCAATATTACAGTTCAGATCTGTGGAGAGTCGTTTCTATGCACAGAAAGAATTACTGTATTTTTGAGCAGCAGAAACACCTGGAATGGATATGTTTAAGATCATACCGTGAAACATTCCAGGCAAAGCGATAACATCTCCATGGACGTTCCACCAGAAAAGTTGTGCAGTGCACCTTTAAATGTTTGTAATAGCTAGAAAGTATGTTATAATAAATTGTCATGTTATTTCTTAGCTACTGCTTTCTTTGAGACGTCAGTCACTTTCATTGTACAACTGACTAAACATAAAAACAACAAAACAACTTCCCTCCAAATCTGTTTTACTTCCTTTGAAAGTGAGTCTGTTTTGATGACATTGGGTGTTGTTGATGAGGTCACGGCGTGGTCCAGTGCTGCAGAAGTTGGCCCTGAGTGGATGGGGACGTCCAGCCTCATGTGTGCCGCTTCCTGTCAGGATGTGGATAGTGTTCCCCCTCAAACAGAACCTGATCTCCATACAGATGTGAGGCTCCAGCAGTCAGCCATGGGACAGGCAGGGCGGCCGTGTGTGTGGAAGTGGATCACTGTAACATGGGCCGTCACAGCCTTGTCACACTGGTTAGCTTTACACTTGGATTGTTCCAGTGATAGAGTGTCGATTATTCGGTTTTAGGCACAAACATATAAGCATGATCATTGAAAACGGATTGCATTATCATTGTAAATAAGATAAAAGATTAAAGGTGCATTACGTAACTTTTCTCCAGGAGGATCTGCGACCTGCATATTGCTTAAATGAATGTTATTTCTTTGCCTGAATGTCCTATAGTGTGCTGTATTTTTTTTCCTCCTGGAGAGAGCCAAGTTACAGTCAAGATCCTTGGAGGGGCAATGCAAATAAGAATTTTAGTGATTTTTGCCATTTCTGGGCTGAATAGAACAAAAACTTGTGGTGGACTTGTATTGTCCCTAACATAAACCATTATTCTTGAGTAATATTTCTTAGACTTAACCAAAATTCCATCAAGTCCAGTTATCCCATAACCCTACTCATCCAAAGAATCACAGAGGAATAGCTGCGGTTAAGAGGAGAAATAAAGACTTGTTGCTAATCCAAGCTTATATCAACATTAATCATGGACTATTAAATAATTTGCTTCATCAGCCTCAGTGTTCAGAGCGTGTTACAGCTTTGAGGTAAAACAGAAGTCCCTTTTTGGCTACAGTGGCTTGGTGTGGTGACGCTTAGGCTCTACTCTCTCAGTGCATTTGTAATGGAGCCCAGCATTAGACAGTGGCTTGTGGCTTTTTCCAGTAAATCCAACCACATGGACAAATGAACCAGCAGTGGGCTCACTAAATGGACATTTGTGGAGGGACAGTGGTTTAGTAGGTTAGTAAGTAAAGACATGAGGTGGTTTTGGAGCTTTTTAGAGGAATCAAATACACACGGTTTAGTGCCTATCACTGTCTGCGGTTTGACTGATAACGTGATTTATGTGCACTTTCATTGTATAGATTTGAGAAAGTCTATTATAATCATATTGTGTAGGAGCTGATATTTTAATGTTCTACTTGACTATTTGTGATAAAATTGTTTCTGCAGCACAATGGGAACGGGAGACGAGAACCAAATCACTAATGAAAAGAGATTCGTTTTGAATAAGGATCAAATGTCCTACTTTGGAACATTCCAGGCAAAGACCTAACCATGGAGCCAAGCAGAAAAGTTACGGAATGAACCTTTAAGTAGAAATGTTGTTACTTTGCACAACTGCCAGTTTGTCTGCCTTAAAGCACTCTGTTGTGGACATAGCAGCTCTGTGTTGCATTGGCACCTGCACGAGAAGGTTAAGTGTGCAGCCCGTAAATCCTGCTGCTGCGCGGTGTCTCGGGGGTGTGGCTAATCCCAAACAGAACCCAAGGCCTGGTCACGGTGCATAAACAGGGAACAGGTTGGAGCTAACAAATGACTTGTTGTGGTGCATAGGGCTCGATGGATGATGGTGCTCTTTGAAGGCGGCAGGGGGCTAAGAGCTGAGGTGCAGGGCAGGATGTGCATGTTGGTGTGGGTCAGAGTGCATGCTGGGATGTCTTCTTTGAGGAGTTTTTTCCATCATGGACACCTGGACCCATTTATTTACGCTTTTCTGTGTGCATCCATCTTAGAACTGTGTTGTAGTTGCCATAGTTACAGTCACTTTGCTGCAGCAGGGCGGTGTTGACAACTTATAATAGATGTGTAAGTAATAACGAACTGTAGTGGTTACTTTGTTAAAGCAGTAATCAAAGATACCCAGTCCTCTCTGGGTTCACTGTTTTTGAACAATCTGATTCATGTGCTGATTCAAAGGCCAGATGCCCTTCCTGGATATATGGAGAGGGTACCTCCAAAACACAAATGTTCTAGGGCTGCATTGGTTTGTAACTCTGCATTCACAAGTTAGAGAGACAATTGCTTGTATCTTCAAAACAACTAAAAGGTTCTTCTTGTTATATTTAAGAAAATATTTAACATAGATATATTGTAAACCTTATGTAACTATTGCTTAGTGAAATATTACAATACATTGGCAAATGTATATTTTCATTCCAGCTTGTGTTCCAATGACTAAACTTTCCATTGAAATGTTTCATGTTTTCCAAACATGATTTACCCCCGTCAGATCCACTCTGTGTTAATAGCACTATTTCTGTCTCACATTGATTTCCAGTTGTCTCATAATGGAGAAAAAATCCAACACAATAATAGTATTTGTATTGATTGCTTGTGTCTGTCCACTGGAGCTCATCTCAGGGCAGTGCATCATGGTTAAATTGTCCAACTCACTCTGTACATACTCTTTGCTTGGAGCTACTTTACATGTTTACATGTTTGTAAAGGAAAGTAAATTCACAAATTCACTTTTATAGTGTGAGATTAAGTATGGCACATAATATACTTACAACAGATGACAGATGAAAGGAGGCACTTATGCTAATAATCAAGGTCACATTTACAGCTAGTGCCATGCAAAACTACTCCTCCTTGTTTTATCTTGAAAAAATAAATATACCACTGCTTGTGGACAATGCTTTTTGATCAAAATTGTAAGTGCAACTGACCCTGTTGTGAAGTACATGCATTTCATGTTTGTGTATATTACTTGCTGTTTTTTAATACAATATATAGTTCAGATCCCAATTTATCACCTTAACAGCCATACTGCTGGAGATCGATGGGGATGATAATTAGCTGTGGTGACCTCTGGAGAAGGTGGCAGAACCTGAAACCAACAAAAAGGGCATCTGTTGTAAAATCATACCAAATGAACTGATAATTCACCAATGTGAAGACTGCAGTGAATCTGTGGAGATGATTTTAATGATTTGATGCAACAAGCTCACATTGATTTAGTTTTAGTAATAGGGCATAAATGGTTAAAGATAATACTGATCCATCAGCCAAGAGCATAAACTGCATCAGAGCCCACACCAGCTGGGACACCTCAGTCCATACACGTACCCGCAGAGTCCATGTAAATTGGTGTGATAGCGGTCAACATGGAGCAGCCTGTGGAATGTGGGGGGGGCAGATCAGGTTTCGGGGTGACCTTGTGTGTGCCCCTGAGCTGACACAGCAACTTGTGTGTCTGTGTGTGTGTCCACAACAAGAAGTTAGAGCTCTGAAATATATAATTATAATGTGATCTATGACACACATCACCTTCTATTATTTGTATATAATGTCTATTGCAAGTGAGAAAGTAAAGACCAACAAACCAATTGCAGTTATTTAAGTTACATATTGAACGCTGAAAACAAAACATCTCATTTGATAATCTTCCATTTTATCATCTATATACGATCTATATACATAACTATGCATGGTGCCCATGATTTTTGTATTTATTTCTTAGGTCAAATGTTAATTCTCTGAATCAAATTTTGATTTAAAGAAAGAAATTGAAGAGTTTAACAAGTACAAAATTGTGCTGTGCTAGTTGGGACTCCTGAGATGGGCTTGTAGTTTAGAGAGAGAACAAATGCAGAAGATTAAGATGCAGTGTTAGAGGAAGTCATCCGTTGAGAGGAGCGTGCACAACACTGTTCAGCCCTGTGACCACAGAGGTCTATAGAGACCGGCCGCTGTCAGAGCCACTTTATCTGCCTCATAGCCCATGCACATCTCACTCTGATAACAGCTTTGGCTCCGGAATAACACTTCTTCTCTTCGTAGTTTTGGGCACTTAATAGATTATTATTTGATTGTTCTTTAATATACAATTGTGGAATGTTTTTCCTAAATCCATACATAAAATATATCATTGTGAACCAATAATGCTCAGGTTTAAACCCCACTTGATAAAACTATTCTACTATTTGTAGAAAACTGTCACCCTGGAGGTGGCCAACGTTCCACCTTCGGAGCTTGCCTTTTCTGTTTGCTTCCATGCCCTCCACTGTGGCATGCCCTCCACTCAGATGGAATAAAACCAAAAAAGGTGCAAAAAGCAGTGAAAATGGTGTCAACAGGAAACTTAAAGGTTTTATATTAGTGAGTGATGTATTTTCAGTAAAAACACCTTTGGTACTTCCCCGTGCACACACACAAGCCCAGCACAATGAGCTCTTTCTGGACAGCTCTGTTATTCTGCGTTGGGCCTCATGCAGGTACATTGAGTCTGGGCCAGAGCAGCAGGGTGGCTTTTAACAGAAAATACTCACACTTTCTGTGGACCACATCACCATGGCAACAGTTAAAGTCACTGATGCCATTTTATAAAATCCATTTAATTAGCAGGAATGTTGCCTGGATCTTTACTCATGTGGCGAGACCTGGCTAACGTAGTCTTTGTCTTTCTGTAGCTAACCTGTTGGATGCCATGCTGCTGAGGAATGGCTGGAAAGGAGGAAAAGAGAAGAGGACAGAGGAGAGCAGTGTTGCCACAACAGTGTCATCCAAGAACATGCTCTGGTGTCACTGCAACCACCACTGTCCAGAAGATTCCTTCAACAACACCTGCATGTAGGCTACTGTGCATCATTTGTAAACATGTCAATACACCATTTAGACAGAATGTTACTTGCATAAATAATTGACCAAGTGATTCAGTTTGACTCGACATTGTATTTCAGTCCCATAAAGGTATGCTAATGCTGTTGCTAATGTTGTGTGCTGCAGGACGGATGGATACTGCTTCACCATGGTGGAGGAGGAGGAGGGGGGCATGGCAGTTGTCACGTCAGGTTGTTTAGGCCTCGTGGGCTCGGAGTTTCAATGCAGAGTAAGTTCTTTTGTGTACATCGGCAGCTTGATGCACTTGCCCATGTCACTGTCTCTATCACCAGCTGCTGTTAAGTACTAATGGGTTTTACTTGACTTACAGCAGTACTTTATGAGACTTGTTAAGTACCTATAAAGACAGAGCAGCAAAGTGGAGTATAGGAGGCTATAATTAGGAACCCCCAGTAACCCAAGACTGACAGCAGTAGGAAATCAACAAACAATGTAATAACTTAAGAATTAAAAAAAATATAATACAATTTGAACAGTTTGTATGATATGATGAACAGCATTACACAGGGCTTTATGGCAATCAGGGTTCTTTGGCAATACAAGTGAATCAAATACTTTCTAATTGTTGGATAAACATGTTTGTTATGTGTGTTTTCTGAAATTGTTTTACTGTGACTATGAAGGCAAAAAATTTACAAAACAGTAGGTTAGTTAGGGTTCAAACGGGAACCAAAAACTTAAAGAAATCATGTTATGCTTTTTTCAGGTACTTATTATTGTTCATAATTACTCTATTGTAAACTGCAATATTAGTCTAAAGAAGTAACCCTATGTGTGTATTATAAGCCGGAGTCATTTTTTTTTTTTTTGTAGATAAGGGGTAGGTGAAAAAGAAATTTAAATGACTTGAATGCAGGACATTGCAAGAGTACTCAAACATGCATGAATCCCAAATAACTGTCTAAGCTAATGATAAGGGAACACAGTTACAACATTGTTAAATGTTCATAAAAGTTTGCAAGTCTCCTTTCAATGATTGTATTGTATGACTTTTTAAATACAGCTCAATTTATGGTTAGTACCGCATACCTCTTTCTAAATATATTCATCCCCGTGCATGTTTATTTTGCGTGTAGGATATGTGGAATGGGCGCCTGAGGAAAACCCTGGAGTGCTGCACAGACCGTGACTACTGCAACAGAGATTTACATCCTACTCTGCCCCCCATCAGCACGTCCGGTAAGGCTCTCTCCCTCACTCTTTCCCACACTCAAACACTGCCCTGGTTAAACCCTGGACTACTTTAGGGAAGTTGCTCGCTCAGACCGTTTGGCACTTGATGGCTAGTGACAATTTAAAGTGTTACAAACCACAGCTTGGCGCAGTGTGGAGTGGTCCTTATTGCCTGAGAAAGGAGCAGGTGAAAGGGAGCCTGCAGCCTTGGCTTGTTCTCTCACCCTCTAATGAAAAGGACAGCCTCTCCCCAGGGCCTGCTTGAGTTTCGTGCCCTGAGACGGATGTGAGCTATCTGTCCATCTGTCACTAAGCAACACACATTGACACTGACACCGCATTATCTCATGATGCCAGCGATCATCAGTTTCACATTTGCATTCACTATTAGCATATCATTGTGTACTGACGCCACCATTGTAGTTACATTGCTTGTTTGGCCCATTCGTTTTGGTGTCAAAAAACATATAATTGTTAAAATTCGAATCTTAAGTTCATGTTTCCCAATTGTGAGCTAGTTTGAGTGTTGTTTCTAGACCATAGACTGTATATATAGATGTTACAGACTTGCTTCTAGGATTGGTTATTATTTTCAGATACTATTGCTGAGTTGCTTTTATAGGATCTATAACAATCAAGCTAGTTTTAAAACTTTGACAAACTAAAAACACAATTACTATGTCTATGTCACTGAGCATGAAGTCATGACTGGAATGACTTTGAACCAAAAAGTCTCAGTTAAGATGGCTGACACATAACAAGCAATTTTCTTGATTGTTTTTGAAATTCTCTTGACTGACGGCAGCACTGCAGAAAGGCTAGAGGCCCAGAGCAGCCTCACGTCTCTAGGGTTTCCATTGCGATGTCCGTGTGACACCTGATCTGTGAGATTCAGGAAGGAGATGTGATCGATCACACGCAGTGGGACGGGACAGGGGGGAGAGGGGGAGAAGAGAGAGGGGAGAAAGGACTTGTCTCTGCCAGTGAGAATTAGACTGATGCTGGATCCTGATAACAGGAAACAAGTCAGGCTGTCAGGAGCTATTCATCAGCTCAAATTAGAGGACAAGTCTTTCTCACACTGGACTAATTATTCACCCAAATGTTTGTGTTAGAATACATGGACAGCAGTATCCAATACATGGCCCTGTGCATTTCAGTCACAGTCTGCAGCATCATCCTGGGTCTCATTCTTCTCTTTTGCTACTTCAGGTGAGTGGTATAATTACATTTAATCAAACCTCCCAATCACAAAAGCATTAAATAAAATGTGCACTCAGTCACCATCATCCCATGTTTTTATAGATACAAGAGGCAGGAGTCCCGGCCACACTACAGTATAGATTTGGAGCAAGATGAAACCTACATTCCTCCAGGGGAATCACTCAAAGACCTTATAGAGCACTCCCGCAGCGTGGGCTCAGGGTCAGGCTCAGGACTCCCTCTACTGGTAAGATATAAGCACTGCAACATCAGCTCCTGCTCATTACAAGAAACCGTGCTTTTCAGTGTCCACTTTAATTCAAAGGACATTATCACAAAGATATGGTATACCAATAATATCAGATATAAATGGAATTTAAAAATATAGATTTGTAAAACAATGTTATGAATAAGCTGTTATAGAGTCCTCAAGATGTCTCTCAGAAAAATGATCATTAATTAATCAAATCATTAATGAAAAACAAGTCATCATAATGAAATTACCAGTATAACAGTATCAGATTTTTCCTGATATTATTTAATTAATTTCTTAACAGCTTTTATTGAATGTAATGATTAATTTCAACACATGCATTAATATTATATATTCAGTTTTAGATTTTGTGTTATTGTGTAATCCTAGGTGCAGCGTACAATCGCCAAACAGATTCAGATGGTGAAGCAGATCGGAAAAGGCCGCTATGGAGAGGTGTGGATGGGCAAGTGGAGAGGAGAGAGAGTGGCCGTCAAAGTGTTCTTTACCACAGAAGAAGAAAGCTGGTTTAGAGAGACGGAAATCTACCAGACCTTTTTGATGAGGCATGATAATATACTGGGTAAGATTTAAAAGTAATAAAAACCTGTCTGGAAAGCAAATTATATACTGATTTTATGTATTCTAGACAGATTACTTCAATATTTGCTTTGCTGATTTAGATAACACAAAATATCTTAAAATCTTTACCCTTTCAATTCAAACCAGGATTCATTGCCGCAGACATTAAAGGCACTGGTTCATGGACTCAGCTGTACCTCATCACGGACTATCACGAGAATGGATCTTTATACGACTACCTCAAGTCTAATACTTTAGACATGAAGGGACTGCTCAAACTGGCCTATTCTTCCATATCAGGCCTGTGCCACCTCCACACTGAGATCTACGGCACGCAGGGCAAACCAGCCATCGCCCACCGAGACCTCAAGAGCAAGAACATCCTGGTCAAGAAGAATGGATTCTGTTGCATAGCAGATTTGGGCCTAGCAGTAAAGTTTAATAGGTAAACAGTAAAGTATACAGTTGTTACTAGGCTAGGGCTAATTTACTAATACCAGTTTTTCATTCGGACACTGTGTAACATTTCTGGTGAAGGCTCTGCCACTGACTTGTCTCCATCGAGATGTTATTCATTTGTCTGAAATGTTCCACACTATGACAATTAATGTACCTATCATCCTGGATTTATTTAATTGCAGATGCTTTATTGCCAGTGAAATATATTTAAAAACATGCATGCTTATGGTGAGGGAGCTCGCCTCTCCACAGATCATACCTTGGCCTGGTGACATCATTTGCTTCTTTCCATGGATATAGTGACCGACCTTACATCAAGCTACAAAATGTGCAAAACATTATATAACTCTATTAATACTGACATAGTATATAGACAGTGAACCCAATACGCTGTAACTTTGGTATATTATAACAAAGTCTTAGCTATAATTTATTATTACAAGTGGTGATTTTGATTGTCTCCTACAGCGACACAAATGAAGTGGACATTCCTCTAAACCTAAGAGTAGGCACCAAGCGCTACATGCCCCCTGAGGTGCTGGATGAGACTCTAAACAGGAGCTACTTTCAGTCCTTCATGATGGCTGACATGTACAGTTTTGGGCTCATTCTATGGGAGATGGCTCGGCGCTGCATTTCTGGAGGTAAGTCGTCATTGGCCAAACCTAATATATCCTGGTTGTAGTGGGGCTCAGGCTTTAGGTTCATGTTTTTATAATGTCTCCTTATGGAGATACTTGGAGCAGGGGTCAGTAGCATTACCATAACATACAAACAGACGTAACAAAAGCCAGTCAGGCTCAACACAAAAGTACAGTCAGTCCATGTTGTTACGAGGGTTTATGCCTGTTATTTTTGCATAAAGGAACCCTGAAACTCCTCATAGACTGCAGGAACTGAGGTGATGTAATTGATGCAAGAAATAAAGAAAAAATAGAAAAAAAAACTTAACTTACACATTAAAAAACATTTGAAACTTTCAAACTTTCTCCAGCATGCATGGTTAAGATTTACAAGACTTATTCTTTTCTGTGCTAAAATGCCGCCCACACGTTGTTTCTGCAGGCATTGTGGAGGAGTACCAGCTGCCCTATCATGACCTGGTGCCCACTGATCCTTCCTATGAGGACATGAGAGAAGTGGTCTGCATCAAGAAACAAAGACCATCCTTCGCCAACCGCTGGACCAGTGATGAGGTATTTCTTTCTTGTGCTGCATTGAAATTATGAATCCGCACTTCAAGTCAATTAAGATGAAGTTAGTAAGGTGAAATCGTTTAACCCATAGCCTCCCCCACAGTGTAACTTCAGAAAATATAAACTTGTACTGTTGTTCTGCATATCAAAACCTCCTAGTGTTGCCACAGTCTTTGTGTTAGATTTTAACTTTCATGTTATAGTCTAGATTATTATTGTATGTAAGAATTAATTTCTTGATAAATAATGGTTAAATATGGTTTCTTGTCATTTTTGGTGAACTAAAAGTTGTTGATGTCTTGTTGTCCTCAGTGTCTGCGTCAGATGGGGAAGCTGATGTCAGAGTGCTGGGCTCATAACCCGGCCTCTCGCCTCACTGCGCTGCGGGTGAAGAAAACTCTAGCCAAGATGTTAGAGACTCAAGACATTAAACTGTGACAAACTGTCCAAAGACATTCTCCCATCAGCACAGACTAGTCACTGCCAACGGCCACTCCACTGGTCAATGCACCAAAGGGAGAAGCAATGACAAATAGGACAAATAAACCTGGCAGAGAATGTGAGTGATGATAACAACATTGGAGAATAATGCCGTAAGATTTATGACCAGGCTGAGGTTCTCCCTTTGTGTCAGCGACTTGTGACTCCAAATGTGCTTTCTGTGAAAGCTAAGGTTGTCAAATGTGGACTGCACAGGCACGCAGACTTAGAGGAAAGCTGCTAAGTCTCTCTATAAGCCATGCACAGTGTTATATGAGCAGCCTTTTGAGCTGTCACCGCTGCCTTGTTTTGTTTGGGTGTTTGAGTTTGTGGCTCTGTCAATAAATGGAACTGAACGCTCAAGAAGACTGTGGAGAGAGATGCCCAAAACATAATTAGTGACCTCGTTATTATCATTCATATTGTTATATTATTATTATGAACAGAAAAAAATCTATATAAGAATGCTTATTTAATTTCACAGGGCTTTAAATTTTGATATTTTTAGTAAATGTGTACATATCTGAGCTAAAAATTAATACTGCCTTGTTAAATCTTATTATAACTGTACAGAATATGTCCTGTCCACTGCACCATGGCATGTGCCTTATTTAATCTGTACATACAAGTGTATTGGTGGATTTGGGTGACATTCCCTAATAAATAATAATGATGTCTTGAAGGCATGTTGCTTTGAAACAAACAGTGTCTGATGCCATTATTCAATGTTGCATATAAATATAATTTATTATTAGTCTTAAAAATTCTTTCTTACACTTTTTACAATACCTTGACAGATGAAATGCAAGCATTAACAGATAAAATGGTCACTGCCAGACTAGACAGGTTACATTCTCACTGTACACAATAAGCAAAAACATCAAGAGATTGCAGAATTGAGAATGTAGATTGTTTCAAAAAGATGCAAAGTTTGCATAGACTGCTTTTCAAAAACTGGGATAACGGCCATTATAAAAGAGAAATCTGACAACAAGTGAACACTCACCAAAGGAATGTTGCATTTACAGTCCTCGCAGAGTCAGTATTGTGATCATCAATGGCTTCTGTAAGTAATGTACAAATGAAAATAGGCTGCCCTCCACCAAAACTCAGAATCATTCAGGACAAAGTAACACTGGAATGAAATCACGATCCCTTTACAATAGATTTACCATCATACTTTGTATTTCATCTATTTGGTAAAAAGCAGTGGAATTCATTTGCATTGGTCCTATAAAAATATATTTGTGTAACAAACCACACGCATCTTTCCTTTGTACAGTATCTTCTATACCGTTCTTTCTGTCATCTATAGGTGTTCTTTTAAATACACTCAAAGATAAACCACCACAAGGTGGGATTTTAAATAGCCTGAAAAATCCTTAACAGCCCCTTGCATCCCTAGCAGCGAGACAGTTAAAATGCAACTGAACAAATAAGTAAATAATTACAATAAATTGAAAAATAACCACTCTTAAAACAAAGAAATATATGAAACTAATACAACAAATAAGATTAGTTTAAAAAAAAAAAAACATCAAAAGTATAACTGTCTTTTGTTTCTGTACATGTTCTGACTGACAGGATGGCATACTGCAGGAGTCCAGCAGGGGGGGCTATGATACAGTCAAAATAAAGAGCAATTTGAAGACACTGCAAAGTATAAAGACAGGCAGCATAAAGTACAAAAAGGATGAGTATAAATAGGCATATTAAATACTATGTTATCACAGAACACATATTCATTCTTGGGGTAGCCATGGAGACTGTTTTGGAGAAGGAGCTTCTTCTTTATCTTCTGCTGAATCCATTTGATCCTTTGACCTCCAAAAATCACCACAGAGGGTGTAGTCCAGAGCCAGGGCAGTGTCCACATATTCACACAGTCTATCCAAAAAACGGACAGCTGTTTCCAAGGAAACTGCAGCCAGAATATCGGGTTGTTGTAGCAGTAAGAGAGAGAGAGAGAGAGAGAGGAAAAGAAATGACTGGCAGAGAGTTGTGTTTACCCCTCCAAGTTTTTACACCCTTTGTTGCCAATGTTTAACTAGGTCATGGCTTAGCAGACCTAGTACTTTCTTCCACTTCAAAGGGACTGAACATGTTTCTGTTTATGTCACTGTGATGCCAAATTACTTTTCAGCTTTCGGATATGGCCCATCTTCTTCCTTCTCTACGGGATGTGGTGGTCCCTGGTGAGTAGACGTCAGTGCTCTGTGTTGGAGGGAACCAGAGTGTCATGGCGCCCCATCTCCTCCAGCACCTGGGCCAAGCGACTCAAGTTTCCATCAGGGAAATGCTGAGCCTCCCACAGATCCAAGATCACCCCTGTGGGACTGGATTTGGTGGCAAAGTAGTTGAGATACCTGGAGACAGACACATGAGTATGTATCAATAAAGGTGTATGGTAAGTACATGCAAATAGTGACAAATATAACTAAGAACAACCCCGACAGAGAAACAATACATAAAGAATTTGCCATACTTTTTCTCTTTATTTATGGTGGGAAGTAGCATTGGAGCTTCCCCAAGAACAACACTAATAATCTCACATCCTTTGAGTAATAAACACTTCTGTAATTATATTAATTTCCTTTTCACATTTTTTAAAAATTGTTTGTAACATTTAAATAATGTATATTTTTTGTTTGTGTCATCATTTTGCCATGGTATTCCTTAAATTACTAAAAACTCTTCAAACAGTTGTAAAATTTTAAAATATTCGCTTTCACTAACAGAAAATATCAATACAATTCGAAAAGGAGCCTTTTATGTAGGCAAAAGCCAAAACAACACTGATTTGCCTGTGTGCAGCTAGCTGTGGCTTTCAAAACACATTTCCAAAAGTCTACAGCAGCATGGTTTGTGTTCCAAGTAAACAGAGATTTGTGAATTCTTTTAATAAAGCAGATAATAAAAGCCATGTAAAATGAGGAGAGGGAGCCCACGCGGCGTGGAGCCCCTCTTTGGCTCACACCACTCTGTCAGTGGTCTGTCAATCTGCAGCTGCTGCCTGTGATAAAGGCCCCCTGCTGAGTGGGGACCTTCTAAACAGGCTCTCAGTGTACTTCAATCACACACAGACCAAACCACACCAGTGACATTCTCATTTCATCTTTGTCTTACTCCCAGTTCAATTCATCTCAGAGCAGATATTTATCACAGCCATATTCCCTAAGAACAATCAAAATCTAATAAGAACAGATGATTGCTATTCTGTTCAGGCTGGTCCTCTTTATTTTATTTAATCACCAAGTTAGTATGATAAGAATGAAACAATTATAATAGAGGAAAGTAAAAATATTCCAGAAGTTCAAATCAAAATGAGGAGAAATAAAGCAGTCAGTGAACTCTTGGTGCCAGCTCAGAGTTAAGAAGAATGAACAACTTTGCGTCATGAAGGGCACGTCTGTCTTATTTTATTTATTTATTTATTTATTGCTGTAGATTTTGTTTTCTAGGATTAGATTGATCTATTAATTGTATAATAATACATCAAACTTGTAATTATTTTACATTCCAATTGACTTGATTAACTGGTGTATTTTATTGTATATTAAATCTAATTGTGCAGTTTAGTCCTAGAGCCACAGTGCTTTACTGACCTGTCGAGATTGAGCTTGTGGGCCAGCATCCTCCAGTCATTGCCCCTTGTCTGCGGTGCATCCAGACTACCACACAACTTTTGCCTGATGGATACAGGGATTCGAAAGGCATTTGGTCCTACTAGAGTGGTGATGTTGCTGGCGGGGTCCAGTAGAGATGTGTCAATACTTTGAGACTCCTAGAGATCATGAACAAAGAACAACGAGCATGTTAATTTAGCGGACACTATGTCAACTGTGCACATGATCAGTTCCATTGGCATATTGATGCTTTAATGAGGGCTTTTAACTATATTGGCATACGGTGAATGAATTGCTCAGGGTTGGCTACAGAAGAAAGAGCAGTGCATAAAGACAGATGAAGCAGACCAGGGCACAGTTGAGTGTAATTCATCTCATTACTGTGTGCCGCTCTGTCTCCTGTCCTGTGGGCCAGATGGCTCTTGTGCACTGGACTGCACACGGCTAGACAATGATCCTCTATTTAGACTGTATTGGCATCTTCAGCGTTAGGCTACTGGAAAACCTTGGGGTCCTCGGTGTATCTTAACACACCCCAGCAGTGACTCAGCCCAAGAACTTCAAGGTTGATGGTTCTATCTCCAGTTTGAGCACTGTGGGATACTGGGAGGTTTTTAGTGCTCCTAAGTCACTAATTAATGCTACAAGGTGACTTTATGTCACTGTCCCTGTATACTATCCACTCTTCTGGCAGCTTTACTGTACTGGACAAGCTAGTGGTGGAAGGAGTGCACAATTTTGTCAAAGCACAGGTACTGGAGGAAAAAACACCTAAGTAAAAGTAAAAAAGATGGAAAAATCTACTTAAATAAAAGTAATACCCATTTTAAAATGTACTTAAAGGGTAAAAAGTAAAAGTATTTCACACAGATTTTGAGATCTAATTAAGAGCTTCAAGATTTGTGCTGAATTTTATTCAATAGAAACAAATAAATCTGTTATGTTTTTCTAGCTGGTTTTGTTTGCTCTGCTTTTGTCTCAAACAATAATTAAAAAAAAAAGATCTTACTTCGGTTTGGTTCAAAAATGTAGAGGAGCAGAAAAAACAGATGCCTTCCCTCAAATGTAGTGAAGTAAAAGTAAAAAGTATCCACATTAAAAGTGATGTACAGATACCTAAAATGTATACTTAAGTACAGTACTTTACTACTTTGTTACGTTCCTCCACTGGTAATAGCACAGTAAAAGCAGAGTAATGGTGTAATTAGGGTGACTATGGCCATGGAAAATCTAACCCTAAACTTAATCTTAACCAAGTATGAAGATTTGCATGCTATTATTATGCAATGAATGAAGACAGTAATATGCAGGAAAACCTCATTATGGCAGTATTTAGGTATTAATATGACATTCTATATATGCTATTAACATTGTTAATACTGCCCAAATCCAATAGAGATTAAACCACTGCATACCTCTGACAGTGTGGTGTCCAGTTGGAAAATCTGTCCCTCTCCCTCCACTTGGCGCACACAAATCTTACAGCTCAGCTCCAAAGTGCTGAGGCAGAAGCGCTCCAGAGTGAAACAACAGTGCAGGTTCCTCTGAGAGCCCGTCCACACCTGCTGAAAGGACAGCTCCTGTGGATAGTACCAGACCAGTTAGGACCAGTTAAGGACATGTCTTGAATAGGTTGCGTTCATGTTCTAATATTTCATGATGTCATTATTTCAGATGGTGGGCTGCGGCCTGTATAAATCTTTGGGAGATTTTCACAGAATAATGCAAAGATCTACAAGTGTTGTTAGTTAGGGACTGGCTCCATAAACATGCCATATTAATCATGGCCTTTCAACTGTGAATGTTTTTTTGTTCTGAAGGAAAAATTTATTTGCTCTCCGTATTGAGAAGATGTCAAACCTTGCTCGAGGTTTTGTTTCATGTGGCCCAGTAATTACAGAGATATTAGCCAGAGACCAGTTCAACATGTGCAATCTGACAGTTAAACAGCAAATTTTACCATATAATTCACACTTGTCCTTCAGCTGTATGTTATAATGTTGTTTTCTCATCAAAAACAAACTGAGACTCTCAAACTGAAAACACTCTGTTCCCCCTTGTGATGCCATGTGGTAACACAGGAAGTGCTCAACTGTGTTTTAAAATGCCATACACCTTCACTAGAATCATGTAGATAATTTCAGCCCTTAACAAAGAGGCTGTTAACTTAAAAACTACCAGTACATGACATGACAAGGTGGAACAGAGCATTTTGAGCTTTGGAGATGTAGACAAATTAATCACAGAGGATTACACAGTTGTGAATGAAACACAACCCCAGGCATGTGTGTTGGCGATGTTTGCAATCTTTGAGGCAGTAACTGCATTACAACATAGGCTAAAGCTCACAAGAGCCCATTTTGAACCATAGGGATTTTATAATGTTTTGATGTCATGTGAACGCAATCTGTTATGCTGACAGTGACATACCTGGTATTTGGCCACTAATTTGCTCTTCCATAACGTGTGGGGGACATCGTGGATGGATAGTCTCAGATTATGGGTGCTGTCTTTGAAGTTAAGGGTCTTTGGTTCATCCAACAACTTTCCACCCATTTGTTTTTCCATTTGTAGGACTTCCTGAATGACAAATAAAACAAAATACAGTAATTATACTGTAAAAATACAGTAGTTATAGTAAGTGCACTCAGGACATGAATAAAAACATGAAGCATAAACAATAAAATGTACTGGGTAAAAATACTGAACTGAATAGTGAACTGAAGAAGATAAGTACAAGCATAGGGATGTGCTATCTTGGAATATGGAAATCTATTAGTATGTATGTGCCCATCTTTGTCTATTATCACCTTTGCAAAGAATTTCCCCTCCACCTCCTACTGAACATCTGTTGACTGTCACAACACAAACATCGCGGTGCATTCACAGACACTCTCACTTATCCACACTAATTTATCCACATCTTGAAAAACAAATTAGCGTTCAAGTACAGAAAATAACTATATTTATACTTTTAGTGCATCCTGGTTGTCATCAAGGCAGTAGACTCTGATGTGGTACTCCATGGCTGGGCAGGTCACGGGGCCGAAAATGGCGAGTTTGAGGCGTTTGGTGGTGGAGGCACTGAGAGACTGTCCCACCAGACAGTATGTCCCCAGGGTCTCGGTCAGAATGTGGCAGGCCTCATCGTCCATTTGGATGTAGCATGGTGTGGTGAAGTTCTCCTCTCCAACCACAACCACATCCTGGGAAAATTAACAGGGGCAAACCCAAAGATATTAATCACTAGCTGTTTTAAGAATCTGATACCATTTTATTTTTCATACAGGAAGTCTGAAATAATTCTACTAAAAAAAAAAAAAAAAAACATAATACATCAACAAATCCCTCATAAAATGTTGGCATAGTAAAAATGTTACTAAAACTAACTAAATAAATACTTTTTTTTCTGAATACCTTACTGTGCTCTAGATTAAGATTTAAGAACTGAGACCTGAACTATCTAGATGTAACTCTAAACCCTATCATTCTAAAAGGACAAAATGTTACTGGTGGTTTTCAGATTTTAGAAAATGAAATGAAATCTATCAATATCTGCATTCATCCAAACTATGATGGTCCTGTAGATGAACCAAGGGTGATTTGTTCATACAGTATACTATATAGATCAAGTTATTGCAACAGTCCTCAGTCGCCATAGCGATTAAACAATGGGGAAATGAGGAAAAGTGCTCACAAACACCTTCAAAATTGTAAAGATTTGCTTGGCTGAAACCCTTGAATTCTTGTGAATGCTGTAATGTTCATATTAGTTGACCTTAATAACTGCCAAAATGTAAGACAATTTTTTCCCTTAGACTGTCTGGTGTATTTCTAAACAGTCTCTTTATTTTCAATTCCTCCCTAGTGTAATCCAAACATCCCAGTGAGAAGCATGGCATAAAGTCGACTTAATATGAGACACAGAAGTATTACAGCGTTTCATTGTGATGCAGCCCTTTTAACACTAGCATTATGGCTGATCATTAGACTCTTTAAGAGCTCCACCGGGACGCCATAGCAGCTTCGTATTGGGGAATAATTATAACGCACAGTGGAAAAGTAGACTTGTGCTTCAAACAAAAGTGCATGAGAGTAAATAAACAAAATTGTGAACCTACGTGATCCTCAGTATCATTTATTCACTGATTTCAGAATGTATTTGTCAGACACTAAAGGAAGGCACAATGCTTCTCTGTAGGAGGCTCACTGAAGCAGAAAACCACACATGTTCTCATTATTTGACCTGCTGTCTTAATCATAATCGATGGCATGGATGCTCAGGACTGTTTGTGGATATTTATCACATTTTGGGGACTAAAATCTGTATACACACACATAATGGCGTCCCATCTCCCATTACCTGATAAAGTCAAGTCCTTTATTTTATTTATATTAATAACTTGGTTTAAAATTCAGATAAGCATTGAAATAGGTTCAGATTAGGGTTAGGTTAAAGTAAGGCAAGTAGTAACTGGTTAAGGTTAGTATCAGTCTAATATGATGTCCAAAAAGCATGGAAACCCTATGTGTATGTGTGTGTGTGTGTGTGTGTGTGTACTGTGGCCAGACAGCGCTGACCATAGTTAACACTACTGGAAATTAACTTTTTCTGGGTGGTATATATGTTAATGTGAGTTCTTCTTCATGTGCTTTCCTCGACTGTTTTGACTGGTGCAATGACAGAGTATGTCATCTAAAGCAATATTTCTCCCATCAGCATAGTGATGATGTCTGGCCTCAGTGGAAAGAAAAGCTCATATAGGTGAGGAAGCTGCTGTCACCTTGGATATTACCATCTGCATTTGTGACAGGCCAGAGATGTAATCAATAGTTATTTTCCCTTAAAATACTGAGTTTACACAGTGCTTTATTGGCCGCCCTCGAGTCATTTATCAATGTCACACAGGCATGTGGCCCAGTCTGGCACTTTTTCTGCTCCAGAGCTCCTATCAGCACATCAGTGGCCAAACAGTGAGCTCACTTCCTTAAAATGTAATTTCAAACATTATTTAGCAATAAGCAGAAACCTTATATTGCATGCTGCGATGAGTTATAGAAATATATTGCTAAGGCGCGCCACTTTTTTCACTGTATAATTGCAAAATAAAATTGTCAATTCAGATTGCTTTCACCTGACTGTGAAGCTTGTGTGGATTTTCACTTTGTTCCTCATATGAAACAAAGATTGCGAAGATTCGGCATATGATACGTGACTGGATTTGGGAATGTGGGAGATGCAATCTGATGATCTTATCCTCGTAATAACTTTCTGTTTTTGTGAGCACGGTGGAAAAGTGAAATAAAATACAGAAGCAAGAAAACAGGTGAAAGGCAGAAAATCTTCACACGATGCCCTTTGGCAGCAGCACTTATCATCATCAACACAGTTAATGATTGAGCCTACGGCCACACGGCTTCAGGAACAACGCCAGCTCACAGCCAGACAAAAACACAGATTTATAAAGCAACAGTCTGGGGAAATGCAGTGGCTGTATGTTCTATTAGAGGGCTACCTTTGCTGCACCTAGCAGCAATAGGCTTTCATCTGTATTCTGAATTCCACAACAAGGTTAATCTCTAAAAGCCATTTTGAAGTTATTGTGTGGATAATAATAGTATACACAGCATCTTAAGTGTCATGTGTAGAAACTGTTTACTCCTCATCCAAGTTTTATAATTCTGCTTTAACATACTTCAAAAACATGTAAAAATTGTAATTAATTGATACCTTGGATATTTATTGTTACAAGTAAAAAAAAATCTATATCTTACCTCCCATTGGTTCTGTGGAGACAGGCTCTTGAGCTGGATCAGCCAGTCCTGCTGTCCATCACACACAGCGCAGTGGTGCATGGTGATGATGACGGGCCGGGTCAGCAGGGCTCCGGGGGGCCCGCAGCTCACCACCGGGCTCAGCACAGTCTGTCCATCTTCCACTGAGGGCCTGGAGGTGCACACACGACACAGTAGACACATGTGGCTGTTAGGCGGGTGTGACAGGGCAGGGCCAGTGCTAACAGGGTAAACAGAGCTGAGGGTTTAAAGCTCAAAGTGTTCCTATGGCAGCAGTGTACGTACCTCATGTTGTCCTTCCTCTGAACTGTCACATACATTTCATAGACTCGGCCCTGAGGGACGGCCCCCGCTGGAATCAACAAACTCACCCCTGGAGATAAGACAGACATGAAGACAGAAAGAGTTAGTGTGAGTTGGATTTATTTGTCCAGTAGAATATTTTCAGTCAGCAATAGCCTCAAAATACCAAAAAATTAGGCACCAACTCAACTGTTACACAGCATCAGTTGCAATGTCATAACATTCTTAAGTTGAAACCATTTCAAATGCAGATAGAGGAATTCTATACATCATCTGGTGTTTGGTCACAATCACACAGCAGCGACTCAGTTAAGCACTTGCATACGATTTATATGCTTAGATTGTGGACCCAATCTCTAAAAATGATAGGGTTCACGGTTGTGGGTTTTCTTTTTGAAGACGTATTTCAAAAGTAGTGAATCGTAGGCTCTTGCCTATGAGATCATAAAAATGTAGAATGTGATCCCAGCCTTTAGGTGACACATGGTAGATGCAACCCAGAGAGGGGAACATAGTTATTAACGACAAAAACATGTTATTTCGAGAAGCTCTAAACAGAACCGCTGTTATATGAAATGAGAAACCATGTGGCATCATATATCCTAAATCAATGACTAAAGCATGTATGCTATCGTGTTCTTGAGGTCTGCATCATCTACATTTTTCTCCTTAAATTGATTTGATCCCTTGCCCTGTCCAGTGTATACCAGGCCCTACCCCTGCAGTTTTCTAATGTACTTTTTTCTCATGGGTGTTTTCTCAGATAGCTCATTGATTTTCCCCGTCCTTGTGCTGAACTTTTCAAAAGGTGACAGACAGCTTCTCGTGCTATAGAGGCCCAGGCAATCACAACTGTGCCAGAGGGACGTTGAGCTGAGTTGCCAATCTGCCTCACCGCCAGGCTTCAAAGAACCAAGGAAATGCATATTAACAAGGAAAAATAGCAAACAGTCACAAAATATTTCATTACTCTGACACACAAACAGATCAAATATCAAATGGTCTTTTCCTTTGCCTTTGACAGTAATATGATGATGTAGCTGAGCTCAAAGCAGCAGCTGAGAACATTTTACAAGAATCAAAACCAAAAAGACAGAAATTGGAGAGGTCTGCGTGTCTTTAAGCTTGTCTACATGTATCCGCAGTGCCTTACAAACGGCCCCCCTGTGTTTGAAGTGGGGACAGCAGAGTGAATGGAAGCTGTCTGAAAGCGTACACCTCTCGTTCACCACGCCTGCCTTGTGCACCCTGGTTATCCATCAAACACCCAATGCAACTGTGCTGTCATTACCATGATGACTTACATATGGTATGGCCTATTTATTTCAAAGTCATGAGGGTGAAATGGAGAGAGACAGAGGTAAAGAAAATTACATCAGTAGAAAAGGATGCACATATTAATAGTTGGTGTTTTGTAATCAACTGTTTAGCACTCAAAGAATGAAGATATACTATGAACATAGAGATAATACATGTATAAAATGTGCCACAATGATTACAAATCCTAAATGTGTTGTAGAAATGTGATTAGATTGGACAATACATTATTAAGTGAATGAAAGTTATACTGACCAAACAGTATTATCTATATTAAACCATCTTTCAACACTAGAAATTATATTCAATTTCATTTTGTAATGGGGGTCTCTTAGATTACTTCAGAGTATCAGCAAGAGGGATGATGCAGTGGAGAGCCACACATTTGAATTGAGACTAACTTTACACACCTGAGTTGGGCACTATGAGATGTCCCCCCTGTGAGCTGAAGGAGCCCAGGGCAGTGCAGGACGGGTCTCTGGTGCGCAGCAGTGTCTGTGTCTGTGTGCGCCGGCCCATAGTGTCGCTGTTGTCCAGGAGACTGTGAGGTAACTTGGGGGAGAGTTTGGACGAGAACTCCCCTCCTAGGTCATCCTGTGGGGTCACCAGTCCTGAGGAGTTGTACACCTTGATCTTCAAGTTGGGCAGAGGGTCCAGCAGAGGAGAGTTGGTCATTGGGATTTTATCTGCCACATCGTGAAGAGCATACACTGGCCCGCGGTACATGGCTGCTGCAGAGGTGAGGTCGGGGGGAGCTGTCAGAAGATCTGCTGTGAAGGAGATTAGAAGAGAAACAAAAAAAAAAATCAAAAGTGGAATTAAGTTGAACATTAGCTTTAATAGCGGCTGAGTGGCTAGCACTCACAGCAATACAGTTCTGGGTTCGATCCCCAGGTCGCCCAGGCCTTTCTGTGTGGAGTTTGCATGTTCTCCCCATGTCTGGATGGGGTTCCTCTGGGCACTCCAGTTTCCCCATTAACCCAAAACATGCTAGCACCCCTATGAATTGAAATCAAGTACCATGACGATGCCCAGCCGGGCTCAGTCCTAAAGAACGACATGGGTCCACCCTCTTGTGGGCTCACCACCCACAGAGGGGTTCATAGGGGTCAGGTACGCAGAGAACTGGGCGGCTGCTGCCCCCCATGTGGGAAGAAGAGGGATGGATGGATAAGATTTAATAGGTCTTGAAGTGAGACTTCATATTGAGGCTCATAGCCTGAGCCTATGCCTCTCCAATCTTCTTTCAAGCCTTTCCAATGAAGTGACTCTCATTACTTGTGATTTAAAGGTGCATGATGCAAATTTTCTGGTGAGGGATCCACCATCCACTTGTCTCCATGGAGATGTTATTGCTTTGATTGTAAGGTTTTACAGTACAGAAATATACTGTCTAACATTTATAATAACATTTTTATTAAGAAAAAAGGCCACCTTTAAGCTATGTGCCGCATCCCTCTTCTAATGCATTTCCACTGTGGTAGCAGAAGCATCAACCACAGTCTCTCCCTCTTCATCTCACACCACCACTTGTGCCCAGCCCTGGGCTGGACTTTAGGGAGGTAATTTTCTTAAAGGTGGTTTATTCTCTTCACTGCATATTTGGCCATTCAACTTACTGTGGTCTAAACGCCCGCCATCAGCACCACCATAATGATTCTAATAGTTTGTTTGAATCTGTCCTGGCCGAAACACCCATGTGAATATGAAGTGTTTGCGGCAATCAGTTTGACTGGACTCTGGCTTCCCTCATTTGTTTTTCACTCATTAAGGAAGTCCACTGCTCCACCTAAAAGCATTAGTCAGTGGGAGAAGTTCAGACTGCAGCTGTGATTCATGAGGAACAGATGGCGTCACTCGTATAAGGCTCTCCAGCAGGTACAAGGATGGATGTTCAGCGGCCGTGTGTGGGCGGAGAGGGCAGTGGGCACTCCAGAGGCTTGCAGTTCATATGGAAGGAACTTACTCCCCCTCTCCTTATTTCACACAGTTTGTATTCATATTCATAACAATGTCTGCATAGGTCACACAGGCTGTTTAAATGAGAAATAAATCGGATGTGTATGAAAGTTGAAATAAACATTGCATGAAAATGTTTCAAGTCAAAAATGAAGATAACTCATACCCACTTCATGCCCGTTGTTTTTAATTAATCACAAAATATATCAAATGTTCCCTCAGTTGACTCAAGTTGTAATGAATAATTGCTTCATTGCTGTTAAAAATTAACCTAAGTAATTTGTAAAAGTAATTTGAAATATTAATTACCACAACCTTCACTTTATGCAACTGTATTAGCAATGCATTTATTTAGACCATTGTGGATTTCTATTAAAAGCACTGCCTGAAGTAAAACAAACAAGAATGGATTTTCTCTATTTTGCACCCATTACACAAGAAGACCGAGGGTTTAATCCTAATCGCCTGTACAGTATTACTAATATTACTAAGAGTGATTAAGAATTTGGAAATACTTTTTACTAACTGGCTATAATCCACATTTTACTATGGTTATCCTGGCTAGTATATATATTTCCAAGATAAATGTGGGTGTCTATAGGTTCATGATAGTGTCCAGTTAAAATGAACACAATCTATAAATAAACACAAGGTTTCTGAAAGATGATCAAAGCTACTGTAAAATTCAGTATGTAAAATTTAAAAAATGAACACGGAATAAGGTCAAGCAGTGATGGCACACATCATACATTTCTCATGCAATATGTACCCCTCAGTGGTGGATGAATTATTAAATTTGGTTACTTAAGTAAAAGTACAGATATTAGGGGCAAAGATTACTCAAGTAAAAGTATCACATAAAAAATCTACTTAAGTAAAACTACCTATTTAAAAATGCACTTTGCAAAGATTTTTAGAACAATTAAAGCATAAAATGTAGTAATTTTGGTGAAGAATTCAGCTGATTTTAAGTAATTCAGTTTTTCTAGCTATTTTGTGTATTTGTATATTTGGTTTGGTCACACTTAGGATGTTAACTCAAATGAAATGTGACAAAAATTAGTCATCTTTTGAGCAGGCCTCAAACCATAAAGAAAAGCACTTTTTACTTTTCAGTTCAGATCTAAAATGTAGTGGAGCAGAAATTATCTTAAATGTAGTGAAGTAAAAGTAAAAAGTATCCAATGTAAAATGTACTTAATTAAAGTACAGATACCTAAAATAGTACTTAAATTTTGTACTTTTACTTCCACCATTGGTAACCCTGATATACAATTCTCCATATATATCTCGACAACACACAAAGAGTCAAACCTTTGCGAGCTGTCTTGATGCTGACGGGCTGGAAACCTCCGTTCAGGGCAGATGAATCGATAATGTCAGAATCAAAGTCACGGTGGTTCTTCCTGTATACGAAGAGTGCCACGGCAACGGAGATGACCAGGCACATAATGACGGCTATGACAATCCCAACATACAAAGCCACATCATCCGTGCTGGGGGCCACTGAGGAGGAGACAGAACACAAAAACACAAATCAGTTCAATCTACAACTCCAATAGCATCAGGCTGCTTTAGCGATTTGTAGGCGCTGTTGTCAACCACTATCAGCCATTATCATCAGATTCATATCCTGCTTTAAAATGAGCCGGATATGAACGCCCATCTAGCGGGAAATAAAAACATCTTTTGCCTGTTTTCTAGGAATACTGCCCCATGATCTTGTTACTGGTGACTTTGATGAATAGGGATACGGATACAGCAAGAAAATCTGTTTAGATGTTACTTCACTACTACTATAAACAGTCTGTGAATTGAACCCCTCTCACCCCCACTAATAACACAGTCACATAAACAGATTCACACACTGGAAGAGTGTCTTGCACAAAGATACAACAACATTATGCACATGGTTCAGTTTAGAGTACTATTGGTTCAGCAAGTCCACCACAGAGCAATTAGTACTATACTGTAGCTGGAAGTAATACAAGCAGACGCATTTGTGTAGGAGTTTTAGAAGCTGTAGTGGTGGTTGTAACAATAGTAGTAGAAATAGAAATATAGCATTATTCAAATTGTAGCAGTGGCAATCGGGATAGAAATACAAGTGACAGAAGAAATGATTGTCGTTTTACTCCTGTGTAATAGACAATATCTTAAGATAACAATAGTTTCTTCTTGTATCTCCCATAGCAGAAAACTGACACAAACAATGATTAACTCAATGCAATTAATGTAGAAGGTTGTTCTGGCAGAACCCAATGACACCCAGTCCTAACAAGCAGAGCCATAGAGCGGATCAAACGCACTGAAGACCGAGATATAGACGTTTTCATCTCTTAAATTACCATGCTCTGTGCTCAAGTTCAGAGTGGAGCAGGCTTTGTTCTTACACAGTTCAGATAAAATCGGGACATCGCTTGCTTTTCTGCGACTGTCTTTCATGTGCGCCTCTCTCCCTCCTCCCCGGGTCTTTGTGTCCAGTTTCCAGCTGGAGGAGCCTGAGTGATTAGAAGACCTGGCATGGACCACATCCCCACAGCCACTCATTAGAACACCAGAGCCCTAATGGATGCCTTCTGACAGTTTGAACTCTGCATGTCTGCTCAAGAATGTCCTTCACTGTCACCACCATGCTGACAAATGAGGGGAAATCGCAATGCAAAAAAAAAAAAAAAACAGGGTCACGTGAGGGCATATTCAATGTTTATAGGTTAATATAATATATGAATAATAAGAAATATAAATATTCTGGATGCCATGAGGCCAGGTGTGTACTCGTTTAGTCATTCAGTTGAATTATCAATGATGCTTTGGTCAAACAAATTTGTTAACTAATTATTTTAATGGATTATAAGAATTTGCAAAACAGCAGAAAGGAGTTGGAGTTGGAGTTTTGGAAGTGACTGGACACATTTGCTTCATTTATCAAGATGCTGTTTACTAGAATCTTCTCTGTGCACATAGTTGTTTTGTGCAAGATCCTAATTATTTTCATACTCTCTTTTAGCTGATTAACTGTTGCGCAGAACATAGTCAACTAAAAATGTCTTTAGTTTACAGCCTACGAGAGCCAATCATATGTGAACAGTGGGTATGTAAATGAAAAGTGGGAGTGTCCAGTAGATGGCAGCATTACACATGCAGATCCACACATCACTGTCAGGGTGCTGGTAGGGCGTGTGTTTGAGGGTGCAGATGGCACTCAGTCTACTCTCCCACAAAGCAAACATGAGGAGAAGACGTGATCAGAAGGTACACTTTGTTTAGTCTCTGTTGTAAGTTATTCATTTGTATCGATCTTTTTTCCTTGGCAAAGCTTCTCATTTGGCACACTTGGGGGAAGGAGTTAAGGTCAACAAAAGCTTTGTCTCCAGCTATCAAAATGCAAGTAACAAGGAATTAATGCAGAATTTACAAACAATTTGCAATATGACTTGCACCCCCTTTAAGATGCTTATGATCCTTAAATGGAAAATGCAAGTTATTAATTTACTTGGCTACATATTGTACCCAACAAAGGTAACTTGATGTTGAATAATAAATGAAAGAATAAAATGTAGCTAAACAAGGTCAGCTGAAGATTTTGTAACAGTCACTTCAGGCAGGGTGCTCAGGTCATGATAGAAAAAAAACAAAACAAATAAATGATGAATAAAAAGGTAATTTAAGGATATTGAAATGGGCAAAAACATAAAAATACCATCTGTGCTTGTGCTTTCCATTAGTTGTAGTATCAGTTGATCTTAAAGTAATTTTTCATTCGTTATTACAATTTAATTTTTGATTGGCATCTTGACTTATAATTAAAATGTCATGTTCCGACTAGTGGAAGAACTGAGGTTTGGAGTGGTAACAATAAATACAGATTTCCTAGTCACTCTCTAAATTACTTTGAACCTTTCATCCAATACTTGCCATTGCTCATAATACTCAGATCACACAAATTCATTTCACAGACATTTTTTGTGCAGAATTGAAAAAGCCTCTTGAAATGAGGATCAGAACTTCAATTTTAACTTTATATTACACAAAATGGATTATTGTGAGTTTTAAGCAATGTGATAATGCTGTAACCCCCTCCTCAGAAACATACCTGTAGTTATGTTTTGTTTCATTCACCTTTGTTTGCGTAATCCTGGTTTATTCAAAATGCTCTGCTCCACCTTGTGATGTCATGTAGCAGTAATTCACGTTAACAGCTCCTTTTACCTTTTGTTCAGTAGAGATGAGCAATTCTGGTGTTAAATCACCCAAATGATTCTAGTGAAGGTGTATGGAGTTTAAAAACACAGTGGATCACTTCCTGGAAGTACAGGAAGTGCTCCACTATGTTTTTGACATGGCATCACAAGGTGTAACACGGTGTTTCCCCTTTGAGAGAAAAAACTAAATATGCAGAGTTTGTGTGTTAAGCATGTGTGAATGAAACAAGATACAACTCTAGGCAAGATCTGGGTTAGGGTTAGGGTTATAACATTGATCATTTTGAAATTTGGAAACGTTACTGTGCACACTCTGAGATGACTGAGGAAGTATACTTTTTCACCACCACACTACATAGTCTACAAAAGACAAAACACAGCTTTGATAAGCTATACAGCTATACATTTCAACCTTCAGACAGTTATGCAATGTGTGCCCTGGATGTCAAAACAACCTAAAGCGTGTTTCTTTTTCTTTTCCTTTTTCAGATGAATAAGTGTATCTTTGTAAATGTGTGGTCTAGTCCTATAACAGAGACATCACAGTGGAGTGTCAGGCTCTTTTCAATGTGCATTCACCCTCTAATCTTTCTCCTCAAAGACAAGCAGAACACAGAACAGGAAGCAAGTGAATACAGTCTGAATTTCACTAAATTAAGTTCACCCAGCAGTTATTCAAGATACATCCCCTTTGGTTACACAACTTTCCATTTGCACTTTGAAGATAAAGACAGCAACCTGCTAAGAGAAGGCATTCGAATGTCTCACTTAAATTAATACATGCCTTTGAACATGAGCCATTGTCGGAAAAAGAGAAAAGTACAAGAAATGTAAATGAAAGGGATTAGTGAGGAAGACTCCATTCTGAGGAGGCAGAGGGAGCTGTTCAGAGAGACACACAATGCTGGGTTATGTTCCGGGGCAGAGGTGAGCCTGAATCAGATGGAGAAGTCAGGAGGAGTAAGGACAGTGTTGACGCAGAAAGACTGGAGAAAAGTAATTTATATAAGAAGAGACTGTAAAGATGTGCACACTGTATTAAGATAAAGAACAGTTAACGTGACTTGATAATGTGCTGTATAGTAGCCTAGATGTGTGCATATAGAACATGCATTATACATGATGGCAGAGATTAAAAAGGCAACAATGGCAGAAGTGAACTTGGTTAAGCCAAAGACATAATTGGAGCAGTCAGAGGTGGGCGTTATGACAAATTATTAATATCATTATAATTTTATTGAAGCCAGATTAGGATTTAGATTGTATCATGATTCAGACTCTCTTTATATTGTCTTTTAGAGGTAACTAAAGTCATCTACTTGCACTTCACAAATGATGAACCTGAGTATTTTTATTATTGACCTGACACAAGAACTTACAGAACTACAACAAAAACCTGTATTTTAACTATATGATTGTAACCTGCCAAATCTGTAATAAATAATATTGTCTTATAGAAAGTTGTGATGCCATCTGAAACCCAGCAGTATATTAAATCCACCTGTCACTCACTATTGCTGAGGCTGATGTGGGTGGCAAAAAGTGTTTTTGTTTGAGCATAGAGCTGCATTCAAGGGAAAATTGCTAATGTTGATTTGACCAAAATAGATAGATTTTTATCATATTGCTCAGCCCTGTTTGTAGTAATTATTATCAAATGCCTTGTGTACTGGCGCTATGAAGTTATTTTTTGTACAGGTCTTTCAGTATGGAGTGTGACTAAGGAAAACACAACTTAAATGAACAGACAAAAGAATGAATATAAGATGTAAAGCAAATTAAATGATAAAAAACAAAACACTCACATGGAGCTCCCAACTGACTGGTGTCTTTTGGCTCTGAGGACTTCTGATATAAGGAACCTTGAAGAGAGAGAGAGGGATGGTGCAGCGGAGGGAGACAGGAGAGAGATGATCAAAATCAAATTTAAGGCAACAGAAAAACAAACTGAACAAATGACGCCGCTCCAAAGTCATGAGTAGAGCGATGACACAGACAAGTTATATTTCTTGATTTGGCCCTTAGTTTGAGATCTGGGTATCGAGCATGGAGATAGATGAGAGAGGAAGGAGACATGGTGGTTCAGTGGGAGAGTGGCGCGATCCATCAACTGGGCTCACTCCTGCTGCTGTGAGGAGACGGTGGCTGCCATGGACAAACTAGAAAAATGTGGGCTCTAAACAAGTCAGTATAACCTTGCATCTGCCTCGAGATGAGTACACGGAGAGGATGGATGAGCCATTTTTTACCTTGGTGACAAAGCAGGTAATAGACTATGTACACGGATAGACGAGTCTGTGTATGCAGGTAGGTTAAAGATGCACAGAGTAAGTTTTCTGGTGGGGGAGCATCACCTGCTTGTCTCAATGAAAATGTTATTGCATTATGGTATTAAAATAATACTATCTTCATGGAGACAAGTAAGTGACACCATCAGACCAAGTTGCACATCAGATGAGTGGAATGGCAACCCCACTTGCTGAAAGACTGCATCTTTTCTATGTATTTTTGAGCAATAAAAACACCTTTTTTGAAAAAAATGTTAAAAAGAAACATTTGATGCAATAATGTGGAACATTTCCGACAACATGTAACATAACATTCCCACGCAGACAAGCCTGTAGTGTACTATTTACCAGTAAAGTTACACAGCGCACCTACAAAAAATGTAATTATCTGAATAAATCTACACATGAAATACTGATCTAACAGGTATGGTATAAATTATTGTTAATGGTAAATAATTCATATTTCGGTATATATTTTAGAGACATGAAAAATAAGTTGGTTTGTAAACATAAATTGTACATATTTTTAGCCTACACACTGTAGTGGTAGTAATAGTCATGGTGCACTTACAGTAGGTTTTGCTGTAGAGCCTTAAGTAAATTAAACATCCGTGAGGTGTGTACAGGTGATGTATTGACGTGTTGTAGGCAGCAGTATCTTGAATCCCTAGTGCTATTGCACATAATATGGAAGCTCCATGGGACATCCATAAACAACTATACAAACAATGGAGTTCTTATTGGGAGAGAAGCTACTCGCAGGAAGACAAGCGCTCGGACAGGAAATCGATGCTGTGATGGATGGAGCAGCCGTGTGCATGTAATCATCCAGGAGGGAGTCTGCTGCAGCTGGGAGGTGACTGTCAGGGTCAGGCTAACTGATGGCCTATCCCGACCCATGCTCTGGAACTTCTGCTGGCGCCACATGGCTGTGTAAAGAGCTAAAGCCAGGCCTTCACTGTGGATGGAGGTCATGATATTCTGATAACACTGATGAGATCTGTTTACGCATGACTGATTTTTATGGTTCTCTAATTTTGACTTAACTGAGTGGGATTATAACTATTGTCAATATGAATTATAGTTTCACACCAACCAAGAAGCCAATCAGGAAGTAGAGTTCTAAAATATATGGAGAATTCTGTCCAAACAGTTATTCACAATTTATATATAGGAAACACATTTTTTCTGATACAGGAGTTTTACTAATGTTTCTAACCAGAAAGTTAAATTTATGTTTATGTGAATGTTTTGCAAAAATCTTAAACATAATGATCTTAACTCTGTTTCAGTAATATGAGCATGTTATAGACACTTTATATAATGATTAAGACAGTAAGGCAACTTATAAAGGTCTAAAAACAATATTATGGAAAAGCGAAGATATTAATACAATGCGATTATAAGATCAGTCATTATTGCTAAAAATTTATGCTCACATCTCTCTAAGATAATTAAAATTAAAGTCTACTTCTGTAAGCTCTTTGTCAACTCAGCGCACAATCATTTTTACAATTATGCTCATAGCTCAACAAACGTCTCTTTTCTTTTACTCCACCAAGAAAGTGAGTGCCCTTGTTGGATCATTGGAGCGGTTCCCACCCCTTACGCAGATCGATATGTCAAAGCATGTGATGTCAGGGTGCAGGGTTACCACTGGTCCAGAGAACAACAACTTCAAAACAACAGAGGCGCACCATGGAGGCAGTGCAAACATGCTTCTACCCAGGTCACTCAGTCCACCTCCAAAACTATATTCTGACATCCAACTTCTATCAGACAAAGTGCATTCTCTTCAGTGGATTCTGGAAATGCCTAACTTTGTTAAGGCCAAATTCCTCGACAGGCTAAATGGGATATACAAGCTACAAATTCAATAATAGACATTTTTCCCTTTGGCTTTTTTTTTAAATTATCTGCAATTGACACTGAGTATTTTGAGTTCTGATTCCAGCTTCGCTTCCTTCACAGATGGATTGCAACTGAAATGATTTAAATAAATTCAAACAACTGAAAATAAGATCACGGTGCAGTGGACTCCTCACTCAGACATGTGTTCTGTCTCGGAGGTCCAAGGTGAGTTCAGATTGCACACGGCTCCTTTGTCCAATCATATTTGCCATTACGTGAGCTTCACATAATGGCCATGCTCCTAAACGGGAGTGGAAATGGTCATTAGCGTTGACATAAGTGGCTTCACCCTCTTAGCTTCTCCAAAAAAAAATCAATTCCTGGAACTATCACACATCTATATCATTATGCTTTATATTCTGTGCAATGCTAACGAGAACTAATGCTGGAAGTGCATGGTATGTGCAATATGTTCACATGAGTCGAAAGACTCATTTGTTGCTAACGTCTGGCTGAGTGGTCCTGGAGTAAAGGACTAGTGCTCGAAAATGCTGTTCACTGAGTACTAGTACTGTTATGATGCTAAAATTTCAAACACGATTTCAATACTAAAGCATTAACTCGATATGCAATTTCAATTTTGATAACTAAACAATCATTTAGAAGCACTTTTTAAGACAATATTGTAATTTTTAATACTAAATAACAGTTGTTGTTTATTACACCATTTGGTCTTACATTAGTTCTAATAAAACTCAGGATATAACCATTCAAGAAAGGTCCAATTTTATGCAGTTTATGTGTGTGTGTATGTTTTTTTTTTTCTCAATACACTTTCAATTGAGTATCTAGTGTCACTATTAGTTTTAGTATTGATTAATATCTGATTTTTGATGCTTTTGACAAGCCTAACACGAAAGATTGTGTTTACTTTTAATTCAGTTATGCAACCTGTTTGCAATCTCTGTCATGTTTGTTCAGTAGCCAAAGATATTTTCAGTTCTTCTAGCTTTAGATTTTTTATGTATTTTCTATTTCTCCCTTTCTGGTGATATATTATAATTACTGCATACAAAAACAAAAACACATTTATTCTATGATTTTGCAGAAACTCTAAAGGTTAAGATTACAATATGCAAAGCAGAGAAATAGCATATCTTTCTATAAAGCACCGTCGCAATGTGCTGTAACGATAAGAGGCCTTAGCTAAATCAAATACACCGAAGCATTGGTGACCACATGCTTAACTAGTTCTGTTTTTTCACGTTTTAAGACTGTAAAAATCTGGTGTTTTTACTAAGCATGAATCATTTATAATAAACTATTTGTTCTTTATAAATTAAGTCTTTGTTAAGGTTAATTAAGATGTAGTTATTAAAAAGCAGTAACCATTCACCATAGATGTGAAGTGAAGAAGCATATTGACCGGTAGTGCGGTGTCACTCTCAGTCTATCGTGTCGACCGCCAACAGTAGGTATCACAGCGAAAGCTCATACACTGGGATTCAGTCTGTTATATGATTAGTGTCACTACTGCCATCTGTACTGAATTATCCAACTCTTCTGGGAGCACAGAGCTGACACCTCCAACGATATTTAGTAGTCAAGACATTTAATAAAGGAGACACCGTTTAACACACTTTAACACAGTTGCTTGGCAGATTTAGAAAAGGAGTTCTCTGTAGAAACCATTCTCTTACACACAGAATTGCACGGACATAAGTGAAGTCTTTTCAACTATCCCTTACACAAACTAGCTGTGTTTACCAGTTATTTCTGTGCATGCCTGGCCTATCTATTGCATACACTGTACAGTGTGTGTAAAATCGTCGTTCAGGTAGAATCCATGGCAAAAGGAGAAATTCAATTTGTCAACGAGACAAAAGTTTATTTAGTTGAATACGTTTCGCAGCTCATCCAGTCTGCTTTCTCAGTTCTGGTCAAAATGCTGGAGGACACTGCCTTATATCTGTCTGGAAGGGAGGAGCTGCCTACTATGAAATTCCTCTGAAACTAATTCCCTACTTGTTTACAGTTTCTGTTGTTACCTTAGCCTATAGAAATTGCCCTGAGCGTAGGGACATATTAGCATAAGCATTCAAGGCCATAATCACATATAGTTTGAGGTTAGTGAGGTACAGATATTAGCCAGAGAGAAGAATTGGTTTGAGAGGGGAGTTAAAGAGACTATTTTTGTTAAAAAAAAAAAAAAGAGAGAATCCTTATTTAAACAGAAATGGAGGACTCGGACACCATTTGTCTCCAACTTATAACTCCATTCTCAAACCTAAATCAAAACAAACTAAGAAAAAAATAGTGTAGCCAGCTCAGGCCCAGAGGTGTGAAAGCATCCATCATGGCCCTGAATGATTCTACTAAAATGACCCAAGTTCAATAGGCCTAGAGAACAACAAAAACTGCAAACAAGTAGGGATTTAGTTTCAAAGTAATTTCATAGTAGCTAACTCTTCCCTTCCAGGTAGATATAAGGCAGTGTCCTCCAGCATTCTGACCAGAACTGAAGAAGCAGCTTGAATGAACTGTGAAATGTATTCGACGAGATAAACTTTTGTCCAGTTGACATACTCAATTTCTCCTTTTGCCATGCTGTACAGTGGGAAAAGTTTTTGGTTTTTACCAAAGGCTGTTGTTGACTTTCCATAAACCTTAAGCCATGGTCTTACTTCTCATACATCATTGTGACCCATCATTTTATTTTAAACATAACTATCAAATATTAAATGGATACTTTCTGATCCCAAGCACCTTTTCCAGCAGGCAAGGCGACGAGACATGATACTAAGTGGATCTGCTTGGTGCATTGTAGATAAGGATAAATAAACAGCAGCAGAAAATACGCGGGCTTGTCACCTTGCGTGTGTGTGTATAGTGAATATAGTGCAGCCCTCTGAAAGACCATGGAATTATGAGCTGGAGTGAAACACGGTGCAGAGATGAGGTCACAGTGAGTCTGATGGTCAAGGGAGTCCTTTAGCACAATCTGATTCCTCTGTGTTTCTGACAATACAGGAACATGATTGACGTTTCTGTTGCTTTATCATGAAGTCATCTGTGTGTGCCAGAGAGAAACCTACTGCAGGGCACATGTATTCAATCTTATGTATTTTGTATTTTATGTTGTTTTTTTTTTTTAAGGAAATTCCAAAGTAAATGGATAGCTGTTAACCCAATCTTGAGTGCTTTATGTAAATGGTCGGGATTGTTTTACCTGAAATGTTCCACAGTATGGCATTAAAAGAATATCTCTTGTAATTATTAGTTCATTATATAGGTGTTTTATTGATCAAAAATACCTTGCATGGATTCTAACTGTGAGCAGACGTGACCTGTAATGTGGCCTGGTGACATCTCCATGGAAATAGGAACATTCAATGTCACACTTTGGAACATTCCAGGCCATTCACAAGTGATGAACCCTCCGCCAGAAGTTACATAGTGCACTTCTAAGTATTCTTTTTGCACAGTTCGGTCATCCTTCGTATACGGTCAGCAACCAAAGGAGATCAGATGGTACAATCCTCTGTGATCAGGGTAGAGGGAGGAGCAGAGAGGTGGGTCAGGTACTCACTCTGCATACACAGCCCATCGGTGCAGTTCTTGGACTGGAGCACCATGCCCTCACAGTCTTTCCCCCCGTTTTTGGGCGCCGGGGCGTTGCACTCCCTCCTTCTCCAATGGGTGCACTCTGTCCCACAGGTGGACCACTTACTCCACTCTGTCCACAGGCCATCCACTACCACATAACAACAGACAGCATAGATGGACACAGTGAACAGGTGAACATGGGGAGAGGCGTGGAGTGGTGATGTGCGGAGCAGACGGCAAACAGTGGCATATGCAAACACAGGGTTGCATCATATTGAGTCATCAGGCATAACACTAGGGCCACTGACAGGTGGAGTGAGAGACACAGATTATTAGGCAGCCGGTGAACATTTTGTATCAGAAACCAGAAGGTAAAAGGGGTTAGTACGTCCAGCACTGAATCGAATGGTGAGAAGTTTGTGTTCTGCAGGTGTCAGTATTTTTATTCATCATAGGAAGAAGAAGAATAGGTGGTTCAATCAAATAGACAAGTGACTAAGCCAACCAGGGATGTCAAGATTAATTTATTTATCAGTAATGGTGATTATACTAGATATTGCAAAATAATCACTTTTCAAATCAATAATGGTGATTATACTAGATATTGCAAAATAATCACTTTTCAAATCAATAATGGTGATTATACTAGCAATATAATCAATCCTTTTTTTATTTGAATTCAAATTTTGTTTTTTCTGTTTTAACTGCTATTTTGCATCTGCTTAACATACAATCTTTTTCATTCAGAAAGTTTGACTTCATTAATACAGAACTAGCTCTAGAAATAGAAAATGTCAATAATTGAATAACTGAAAGAAAAAATCAATACAATCCAATAACAGTAAGACTAGAATAGGAGATGATGACATCTGTAGTGGCCTGGTCAGCACTGATTGCAGTAGTGTCCAAATACAATGCATGCACACATCGGGGCTGCATTTATTACACAGGGGATCATGACACTTCATATTATCACTACCAAAACCAGACAGTGGATCATTATGTTATGCCTGATGGTGATGTGTATTAGATATGAAAACTATGAAAACTGTGATCTCCATGGTAACATCATGCCTCACCTGGACACAGTGGATTACATGCCAGCTTCTGAATGCCTTGCCCTTCACAGATTGCCCCTCCGTTGAGTGGCGCCGGGTTGGTACAGCTCCGTGTACGCTTCTGGTACCCACGTCCACACTTGCTGTTACACACTGACCACTCTGTCCACGTGGACCAGCCTCCATTCACTGCAAACAAGAAACACTTATTACGATTATTTTTCCCAGTATGTTTTAGCTGTTCCCTGGAGAATTCTGTTGATTAATAATGGCAGCGAAATCAGGCGCTTATTGTGAATGGTGCAGTGAAAATGAAGGACATTATGAACAGATAGCCCTCAGACTGAAAAGAAATTGATTATAAAATATAAAAAAAGGTCAGTCTGCATACATATTAACAAGAAAGGGCAATATGGCGAATCACTTTTTTTTTGATCAATCTCGATTTTCAATTTGATTTAGTGGTTTCATAAGAAAGGCAAATTAATAACAGGTCAATATAGTTCATGGAAGAAAACAAGACACACCTCAACTTAAAGCAACTACAGGCAAAATTCATTTTGATATCACCAAGATTGTAATGTACACGTTCTTTCTTATTCACCTTCAGTGTCTTGCTAACAAATTATCCACTTTAGTTGCTTAAAGAAGTTTACTTGTGGGGTATTAACTAATGCCTAACATATTTACATCACCATGTAAGCGTTTATTGTTTTGAAAATTATATATTTACAGAAAACAACATGTTTCACTATTGTTTTTGACCCTTTGTCCTCTTTGCTAAGTCACACCCTGTTCAGAGCGTTATCACATAACAATATATGTGTATACCGCTAATGAAACTACTACACATTGCATCAGGTCTGGCAAATTGTTGTATACAGCTTTGTATCATGCTTGTGTATATTTATGGAAAATTGTTGTGTGGGAGCATGGATGATGTAGGCTTGTGGACTGAGCATTGGACAGAATCTTGCAGCTAACCGTATGGAGGGTTTCAACAGGACCAAGGAGAGACGCTAAATTACTGAAACATGCATGGATGACATTTAAAACCTGTTCAGGCATGCTTTTGATCAGGGAATAATGTTCATAACACACAATAGGCCCTCTTTAAGTCCAAACTCTGCTCCAGTCAACATGCTATAACAGGATTGGCTGTACACATGTCAATTAAAGACACACAAATAAGATAATTCTGATTAAAAAAACTAAAAATATAATTTGATGAATTGCCCAGCACCTCCACTTTAATAGATAAGTCTATGTACAAAAGCAGCATGATAACATACCTATACAATGGTCTGACCCTGGACTCTCACACAGTTACTCTTACACGCAGCCACGCAGTAAATTCCAGTCAGATTGCTACATTTTCCATTGGCTGATTCCTCCTAATGCCTCTCTTCCCTCTCTCATCCATCTCTGTCAGTGGTTCAAATCCGGTGCCGAGTGACACCCAGGGCTGGTAGCTCAGAACAAGTCTGTGGCATTTAAGATGGTGGATCTAGGCTACCCCTCGGAGCCTCAGCACTTTCAAATGTGACAAGATTATGAATGAGGCCCAAAATATTGGACATCGTTTTTTTTTCTTCTCGTACTCTTGTTCACCGGATGATTTTTCTTAATTTCATTTTATTTAACTTTTATTATCTGGAGTACTACAAACTACATACTTTAATCAGAATGACTTTTGTTTGTAGTAAACAATGTGTGAGACAGTAATGGTTTTGGTTGAGCTGAATGTCTACATAGATTTTATCCAAGAGATTTAAAAAACTGCCTAGGTACTTTTTTTACTGGCTTTGCTCTATCCTCAGCAGATTATTTTTCTGCACTGCCAACCTGTTTCCAGTATCTAAAGTATTGGACTACAAACCACACTCTCCTGGCATTCACTATTTTTCTTCCTCAGCTTTATAGCATTTGTATTGCACTCTATTTGTTTTCACATGCTCCATATTGTGTTGAAAATGTGTGAACGTTATGTTTTGCAAAAGCCAGACAAAGCAAATCCAAGGCCGACATAAACAGATGCAGGCCTCAGTGCAGCGCTCCATCTCAAGGATGCGCTGACTTCAAAGCACTTACAGGACACTTAGAGCTAATAGAACGCATTTATGGCACAACGCCGTGTGGAGTCAATGACCCTTGGATTCTCGGCTCCCATTTGCATCAACTTACACCTCAACAAACTGGCATCTTCACATAAAGACTATATCCTCAACAGATAAACAAATAATACAATGTCAAGACTCACAGCTGGTACGGAAATGACATACAATTTACAGTTTTTGTGCATGGTAGACCATTTTGTAGTAACACATTTTGGCAGGGTTATTTTTCTTCTCACTCGCTCTACATTTGAATGAAACATGCATTTCTAGGATAAGCAGTAGTTTCACATCTCAACTCCAGTAAGGAATTTAACAGTGAATGGTACAAGCTTTTATGGCTTTGTAACTACTGTCTTACAAACAGTGATGGGAGGAATACTTTGAAAAGGTATTTAGTTACAGAATACTGAATACCCAAATAAAAATATACTTTGTAACATATTCAGATACATGGTCCAGCCAGAGTACTTGGAATACTCTTACGTCAAGTTGCATTATATTATAGTGAGAAAACATGTCACATAATTCCAAGCAACTTTATTTTAGTTGTTAAGCATTTATTATGTCTAAAGAGACAAAGAATTGTATATCCATAAACTGCAGAGCTATATTTTCTATTTTAACTAATACCATGCTGTTCAGAACTGCATGATGAAGTACCGTCCAGTATTGTTTTTTTAGAAAGTAACTGTATTCTGAATACCACCAACGCTGCTTACAAATGTGATGTAAAGTAGTATATTTCCAATGGCATATCCTTTGTTGCATTGTTACAACAAAGAAGTAGCATTTTGCTTTGAGCCTAGTTCTGAATAAGAACATGCAACAAAATCAAATGAGTGCCAGAAAAAGACAGTAGCTCAAGGTCTTCAGAGGAACATCTTAACTTCTAAATCTAACACAGGTTAAAATATCAAAGCAAAATTATTCTTCACACAAGCAGCGTCTCTACAAAGATAAGAATCGTGCCTCATTTCTCCTTGCCCTCCTTGTCCTCCGGAGGGGATTGAGTTTAGATTTCAGAACTACTGTTGTGTTAGCTGAAGTTACAGAGACAGTGGTTCAGTCTGCGTGAAACCACAGCAGGTGTTTCTTTAAGTACATCTCCACCACATCAGCAACTTACAATAACTGGGGAAAAAAACACAAATCTTCTACTCCTCGCACAACAAACTGAGTGAGTGATCTACTCCACAGGAAATGGGGGGATTTGCTACGCTATATGTAAGCTTACTTGGAAATGGCTTTGAATCAAAACACAACATCAGTATGAAGGCAGTGGAGACACATCATAATGATTACAGACTGCAGTGTAAAGTAGACAGGATTACCATAGACGATAACAGTGGCGGTGGTACTTCGGCGCTTGGCAACGATGTTTTTTGCCACACAGGTGTAGTTAGCGGTGTCGGAGAGGCGTGCCTGTTTGATGATCAGGTTGTGATCGATGGTGATGTAAAAGTTCCTGTCATCGGCGGGGTCAATAACCTCCTCATTCTTTAACCACTCAACCTGGAAAAAAAACAAAAACAAAACCTGTAACTTACACAAATTCATAACAGAGACTTAACTATTGACTTAAAAGCGCACTGTGCAACCTTTCTGGTGAAGGGTCCACTACCTACTTGTTATAGCTTTGTCTGAAATGGTCCGTGGTGTCAGTGTGTTTAAAGATATCCATCCAGAATTAATTCATTCCGGGTGTTTCTATTGCTCAAAAATAAATATTCCTTCTCCACAGATATGAATTGCAATGTCGTATGGTGCAGTAACCTCCTTGTCTTGCTCATGATGAGTGGGTTTAATCTACACTGTGGAACATTCTAGACAAACCAATAGCATATCCATGGAGACAAGCAGGTGGAGGACCTTCCATTCAAAATGTTATGCTGTGCACCTTATATCATTTACCACCATGGTGAATGATTATAGCTTAATATTTCAGATTTTACCGACCATTTGTCACTGTGTACACTATGTAACATTTCTGAGGGGAGGATCTGCCACCAGCTTGTCTCCATGGAAGTGTTATTGCTTTGCATGGAAAGCACAGTAGTATTAAGCTTCTCCATTAAGACGACCATGTACTCTACAGGGCCATGTTACAGGTCCGTGTGTGTGAAGAGACGAGCCACATTCAGAATGTATGTTTGTGTTTGGGGTTCTTGTGTTTGTTTATTGTAGCATGTTTTAGTATCGTACAGTATGTTTTTTTCCTGTATGCTCTGAGTTATTACTGAATTATATTGCTAACAAGATGACCAAAAACCCCAAACTTATGCAAAACTTTTAGCTAGTTTCCTTGTTGTTTAGCTTAGGATATAAGTGGCATTATAATACAGGAAGCTTTTTCTATTGCCACTTGTCTGTGGGCTGTACAAATGCCAATAGCAACAATGCTCTTTTTCTTCTCTCTTAAGAACAAGGGAAAAAAACGATAGAAAAATTCCCATCTCCTCAGGCAGTCAGGCACCCTGACCTTTTCTACTGCAACACAGGCATTCAATTTGGGACAATATCAAAGACAACTGTCCCATATAAATGCCTTATTTTGCGTTTTTCCATTTTATTTGCCGCACAATAGCACATATTGTTGTACACTCTGCCACCAAAGTGTTTTTCTTCCTCTGGTTTTCGTCTATGTGTCTATTGTTAAGAAGACTGGGCAAACAGCTAACTTCCTGTGTATTGTGTTACCCCATGAGGACTGCAGATAAGGTTTGAGCGATAAGACACATACAGGCTGAGATAACTAGGCTGTTTGTAAAGCCATTTTCTCATAAGAACCCAAGTACGCTCCTAAAAAGTGGGCCAATAACCTGATAGGACTTCCACAGAGACTAAATAATAAGAGAACTCTTTGTTGAAACAGCACGACAAGTCACTGTGAAGGTTCATTCATTGTCATTGTTGTCATACCGGCATTGTGCTTTAAAAAGCGATGCACTGATTATGATAGAGAAACCAGACAGATAACAACTTTAGTGTGAGATAAATAAAAATACCAGCACGGTCACGCCTCAACAAGCGTTCAGATCTGTAATCCACTGGGAACACTACAGAGGAGCACAGGACTTTGGTCTAAACCCCAGCTTTGTTCAAGTCGGAGCATGTTGAACATATGAAGATATTTTCTCTGACAAACTGGGAGACTGATGTAAATAGGGCCTAAGCATAGATTTAGAGTAAACCACTGCACTGTCTCTCACTTTGAGGGATAGGGTTCCCTTCAGCAGCTGCACAAATTCAATCTCTCACACAAAAGGGACTGTGTGAAAAAGATTAAGCACACGTTTTTCAATATTCACATTTCAAATGGACAATTTCTATTGGATCAAAAACAGATCATATTCTTTGAACATGTCAAGAGTGAAGAAGAACTGTTAGACTGGTCATTGTCCAAAGTGTAGCTGTTTTAAGCATGTGGTGGTCAGATGATACATTACTCACAAACTTACAATAGGCTTTGTTCATGTGATATCATAACATTCTCGGATCCCTATAGATTAACACTGAGCTGAAGGAAAGGTCAATTATTCAGTGCTATAATTTGCTGTTTAACTGTCAGACCAGAGATTTGATTTTCTGATTTATGGTTAATATCTTTCATCCACATGAAACAAAAACTGGCAAAACTTCAGTTTGCTTTGTAAGTGTAAATAAACAAAAGTTTGAAAGGTGGTGCCATTATTTAACCTCAGAGATGTGATTGTAGTCAGCTGAAAGGACTTTAAGCCATATGATTAATATAGCAGGTATCTAGAACAAATACTGAACAAACAATGATAAGGTTGAAATTTTGTGGATCATAATTCTTTCATGGATAAATCTCCCATCGCCTTATACAGGTCTCTATCGTCCATCTGGCATTATGACATGATCGAATTTTAGAACATCAACGCAAACTTTTAAGGCAAGGTTTGGAAAAGACAAATGAAGTGCCAGCTAGTGACTGTCAATCATTATCTGTTAAAGCCAATATGATTTATTATGACAAAGGAAACAGCAGGGTAGTTCAATGAAGAAAATAAGGCCTTTATGAAAATAGCAGCATCATTGAATAACCTTGATCAATGCTATTTTGTTTACAAGGACTGGCACACAAACCTGCCCACAAAATCCTCTTCCACCACAATTTGACCCCGCACATGTTTTAACAATAAGTCCTGCTTACACAATAGATTTTCATCCATTTGTAAACTCAAAAATCTCGCAAAAATTGTAGCTTACTGTGCAGAGCAAGCTGGGAAAAGTGCCAGCAATAATGCATTTTTACAAGAAAAAGCTTTGTCGTCGGTATGGAATTTCTGAGCAGAAAATAATTACAATTTCTTGCAATTTTAGCAGCAGGATAAATAAAATCTTTCATCGGACAATACAATGTAGAAAGATTAGACTCTGAAACAGCCACTGATAACTGAAACAAAAAGATGGTTACTTAAATTTGCAACAATCACCAAGGCTTCCTTTTAGGATGCGCTGCGTTCAGATGTCAAGAGCACTTCTAAATGAGAAGGTAATTAAAAATTGAACAAAAGAGCTGGCGTGTGCAGCAGTTCACAGATGGAGAGGAGGGAGAGCGATGCAGCGGCGAGGGAGTGAACACGGGAGGATCTCGTATCTCTCACAGTGCCGAAGTGAGCAACAGTTCAACTCTTATTCATTCAATTTAGAGCGCATAAGTAGGCCTCATAATAAAAACAGGTGTGCCGAAGTGTGCCGACATCAATCTGCCACCGAGAGACGCCACTCGGATCTGTGTCTCACCTCAGTTGACCTGCGCAGAGACACTAACACCTTCTGAAGTTGAATTATTGACATGATGAAGAGGGAGCAAACGTGTGCAGTCATAATGGAGTAAATAGGGCCCCACATGCACGTCTTGTTAGCGCCTGATTGGCAGCGCCACATCCGCGTGGCTAATTGGCACGCTCCTTGTCATTAACACCGGGGAAATTGCCACATGTCAGCTGTCATAAAGACGGGAAGAGTTCAGGACAGAGCACAGAGGTGGTTTACTTTGTAAGGGAAGGAAAAGCCATCACTGGTCAAGTCAAAACAATTATACCAAATAAAGTAGGTCATTTTAAAGCTGAAACTTTTTTGGTGGAGGGTTTGCCATCTGCTTGTCTTCATGGTGATGTTATTGCTTTGCCTGGGAAGTTCCACAATATGGCAGTAAACAAATAACTTATATGTATTCAATTACTGTGGACCATGTACCAGAAAAGTTACACAGTGCACCTTTAACTCTCATAGATTGCGCAACTTCTCATTACCGTATCTCCGGAACTACATGTGCTATCAAAAAAATTCCAACAGTTCCTGAAAGCAGAAAAGTTGAATTTTCTACCCATATAGGGTTATTATAGTAAATTTCTGCAGCACCCGCCACAGAGCCTCTAGTATCATGTATAGAGTGGCAGAGATTTGAGGAGAGCGGCGGTAGTTTACAAGTGGTTTTTCGGTGCTTTTTCATTTTTTTGTGTGTTTTTGTGATTTTGTTTTTTCCTTCTCTTTCAACTGTTATTACACATTAACACACATACAGTAATGTTGAACAACCTCCAGATATTGAAAGCTGAACTCCTCCTTATAAAACGGGGCAAAATCACTTACGCCAGGGACATTTTTTGACACTTTTGAAGTCAAAGGAACACAAAAAAATCCAGGCGTGATTTTGATGCCTGGAAATAATAGTGTTAAAAGTGTTAAGGAATGCTGCCTCCTAAAATGAGTATTTTGTATATCTAATGCCTTCTTAAGAGGTCCAGCACTTATGGCCAGTGCAAATGATTATAGTTGGGGATGTCAAAAAGAGAACGGTGCAGGGAGAAAAAAATCTATAATATTGACCTCGGTAAAACTTGGTGGTAACGTGAAAATGTTATGCTGACACTGACGGGCTGTGACCTTCTGTCCGTGTGCCCCAGAAAAAAAAAAGAAAAAAAAGGTCAATGTATTTAAGTACACCCAAATGTGGCAAGAAAGGAGAACTAGGGAAAAACTTTATAATGATGCCACTTACAGAAATATATATATATATATATATATATATATATATATATATATATATATATATATATATATATATATATATATATATATATATATATATATATATATATATATATATATATATATATATATATATATATATATATATATATATATATATATATATATTCAAGAGCGGCTGGTTAGCTCAATGGGTTAGTCACTGACTTTCCCATGGGGGACCCGGGGATCGAATCCACCCCCAAGGGCATAAGGAGCGAAACCAGTGTGGGTCCTGGGCAAGACCCTTTACGCTTACTGCCCACCTCATACAATGATGAGAGGCGATAAAACTTACGAGATGCCGGCTCAGACGTCGCCCGGCCAAACAAGGTTCAAGGTGTGTGTCGAGGAACCAGGACACCTTGATGAGAAATGGGCTACTGGAACAAGACGGAAATGGGCGAGATGCGAGAACCAGGCTCTGTTGAATGTTACTTACTCCAGTAACCCTAGTCAGAGGGGTTACATGAACAGGATGTGGGTGAAATGGTTACTACGATACCCACAGTCCAAGCTAACGGCCAAACAACTAGTAGCTCAGTGTTCCAACATCCACAAACGGCAACTGCTATCACAACCAGAGATTGACGAGGTACAACACAATTGCTACGGCAAGGGGGAGCCAGGACGCCAGGTCAGAGGGGAGTTAACACTAACTCCCCAACCAGAGATTGGGAAGGAAGCCCCAATAAGTATCACGCTGAGCGAGGCAGCGACTGACCTGAAAGATAAGATCATGGCCCGGATGAACACAAGGCAACCCCGACGCCAGCTACACAGGCTAAGTGAAGTACCATCTGAAAGTCTGCTAGAGGATGTGAATGCAGCACTCAGAGCGATCCCTACCACAACCATCACTGAAACCAATGAGCTGATCTACACTTCAGCAGCAGTGATCCTAGAGGTGTTGGGCTATAAGAGCAACCATGGGAGCCATGAGATACGATACCCACCATGGAAAAGACGGTTAGAGGCTAAAATCAAGGAAGTGCGGCGAGAAGTGAGCCAACTGTCAGAGGCCCAGAAAGGTGCAATGAAAAAAGCGAGTACCCAAGAGGTACAGCCAGATGCCCATACCTGAAGCACTAAACTGCTAAACAAAGGCTCCAAGCCTTGGCCAGCCGCCTAAAGAGGTACACGAGAGAGAATGAAGCCAGGCGAATAACCGCCTGTTCGCAACACACAACCTGCGAAAGTGTATGCTCAATGGCAGGGTAATAACAGCAGAGCAGACCCACCAAGGCTGGAGACTGAGAGGTACTGGAAAGACATATGGGAAAGAGAAGCATCACATAACACCGATGCACAGTGGCTGGTGGCTCTGAGGGCAGACCACAGCAACCTCCCTGAACAGAATCCAGTTACCATCTCAGTGGCAGACATCCAGGGAAGAGTCTCAGGCATGAAAAGTTGGACAGCACCAGGCCCTGACATGATCCACGCATACTGGCTAAAGAAGCTCACTGCTCTCCACGAGCGCCTAGCAGCACAAATGAACCAGCTGCTAAGGGATGGGACTCACCCTGAATGGCTAACCCAAGGGCGTACGATCCTGATCCTGGTACAGTCCCATCCAACTATCGGCCAATAACCTGTCTCTCCACAACATGGAAGCTCATGTCAGGCATCATCGCGGCTAAGATAAGCGGGCACATGGATCAATACATGAGCGCAGCACAGAAGGGCATTGGCAAAGACACCAGGGGAGCCAAACACCAACTCCTGGTTGACCGAACAGTCGCTCGAGACTGCAGAACCCGTCAGACCAACCTGTGCACTGCCTGGATTGATTACAAGAAAGCCTATGACTCAATGCCACACACATGGATCACTGAGTGCCTGGAGCTGTACAATATCAACAGGACTCTAAGGGCGTTCATTGCAAACTCGATGCGGTTGTGGAAAAACCACCCTTGAAACCGATGGCAAGCCACTTGCACAAGTGACCATTAAATGTGGCATATTCCAAGGAGATGCACTGTCCCCACTGCTGTTCTGCATAGGTCTGAACCCTCAGCCAAATAATCGACCACACTGGCTATGGATACCGACTCAGAAACGGGGCCACCATCAGTCACCTCTCTACATGGATGACATCAAGCTGTACGCTAAGAGCGAGCGAGACATCGACTCACTGATCCACACCACCAGGATCTACAGCACAGACATTGGAATGTCATTCGGCTCGAGAAGTGTAGTAGGATGGTGACAAAGAGAGGGAAGGTAGTCCACACAGAGGGGGGTCTCACTCCCAGAGGGAACAATAACAGACATTGAGGACAGCTACAAGTACCTTGGTATCCCACAGGCAAATGGCAACCTTGACGAGGCAACAAGGAAAGCGGCGACAGCCAAATACCTGCAAAGAGTACGGCAGGTCCTAAGAAGCCAGCTCAATGGCAAGAACAAGGCGCAGGCAATAAACAGCTACGCCCCTGCCAGTGATCAGATACCCAGCAGGAATCATAAGTTGGCCAAAGGAGGAGATACAGACCACAGATGTTAAGACACGAAAGCTCCTGACCATGCATGGAGGGTTCCATCCCAAGTCCAGCACCCTGAGACTGTACACGAGCCGGAAGGAAGGAGGCCGAGGACTAGTGAGTGTGGGAACCACTGTCCAGGATGAAAATCCAAGCTCCACAAGTACATCAGTGACAAGGCCCAGACTGATGACGTGCTCAGAGAATGTCTCAGACAGTGGGGCGCAGAGGAAGAGGTGCTGGAGGGACCATCATGGCAGGACAACCCCTCACACGGGCGTACCACCGGAACATAACTGAAGTGGCTGATATCAAGAAATCCTACCAATGGCTGGAGAGGGCTGGTCTGGAAGGACAGCACAGAGGCACTCATCCTGGCTGCACAGGAGCAGGCCTTGAGCACCCGAGCAATAGAGGCCCAGATCTACCACACCAGACAAGACCCAAGGTGTAGGTTGTGCAAAGAAGTGCTCTGAGACAGTCCAGCACATAACTGCAGGGTGTAAGATGCTGGCAGGAAAGCGTACATGGAGCGACATAACCAAGTAGCGGGTATAGTGTACAGAAACATCTGTGCAGAGTACGGGCTGGAGACCCCAGGATCAAGGTGGGAAACACCTCCAAAGGTTGTGGAGAATGAGCGGCCAAGATCCTGTGGGGACTTCCAAATACAGACTGACAGAATGGTGATGGCGAACCAACCAGACATCGTGGTTCTGGATAAGCGGGAGAACCAAGTCGTGGTGGTGGACATTGCAATACCGAGCGATGGGCAATGTCAGGAAAAAGGAACACGAGAAACTAGAGAAATACCAGGGGCTCAAGGAAGAGCTGGAGAGAGCCTGGAAGGTGAAAGCATCGGTGGTGCCTGTGGTGATCGGAGCACTCGGGCCGTGACTCCCCAAACTAGAGGAGTGGTTGCAGCAGATCCCAGGAAGGACAACAGACATCTCAGTCCAGAAAAGTGCAGTACTGGGAACAGCAAAGATACTGCGCAGAACTCTCAAGCTCCCAGGCCTCTGGTAGAGGACCCGAGCTGATGAGGGTGAGAGAGACCAACCACCGTGGAAGGTGAGAAATGCGTTTTTTTTTTTTTTTTTTTATTCATATTTCAAAATAAAAAGGACTTGTATTACATAACTCATAAACTCAGAGGATGCACATATGTGTATCCAATGCTATCACTTATTCCTGAGATGGTAAAGTGATCTGGCAATGGACCCCTCCAGATGGAACATAGGAATAACCTCCGTGTGGGCAATGTGGTACAGCCGGGTGGCTCTGCTCACCGCTAATTAGCCCAATATACTGAGCACACTGTATACACTCCTCTCACTTATTGGGAACCCATGCAAGGCAAAACCATTCATTACTCATCGCTGTAGTGTCAGAAATAGAGCAGGCAGCAGTGTGGGGGTGGAACAGGGTGTGAAAAGGAGGAACAGCCAGGAAAAAATAAAACGTGTACGACGCCTCTACAGAGAAGTCATTATCTGAATGCTGCATCTCCACATGAAGCCTAACTATCTATCCAATGTAATTTATGCCTTTCTTTTCTTTGCGCATACATCGGCTCCGGGCTGAATGACACACCTGGAAAATAAGCCACCAAAGGTTACAAACTGATTATTCAATCATTCACCGCTCCACAACAAGCCATATGCTGTGCATCTGCTGCATAGCAAGTATGGAAATAAGTCATGTATAAATATTAAAAAGCACAAATACAAAAGGTGTGATGTGTTAAGATGAGATAAAAAGTGCATATTTATGTGAGTGGGAATGAGGTGGTAGGAGGAGGAGGAGGAGGCAGGGAGGTGGGCTTAGCAAACAGAGCAGAGGACTATTATAGAAGCTGGTGTAGGTGTCCAGGACCAGTGAGACTCAAGACTGGTTTAGAAAAAGTTCTTTTTCACTATATTTGCTAATTACGGTGTTCTGTGTGGGGTTTGCTGACTTTATATCCTTTTATATAGAATACTTGTCCTTGCTCAATAGGTGTAAATATCTGTTGTCATGCCTGACAACACAGTAATAGACAGGTGTGAGTCTAAAGTGCACTTGTGATATGGTGTTTGTCCTGACCTCCATAGGTTTTCACAAATATACTCCTCCTATTTGCCTTGGCACTTTAGTGGGGCTCTTTTCTGCCCTCTTGAACTAAAGAAATTATAGCAGAAACTTTCTGACAAGGTGACCGAACAAGTTGTTATTTGCTTTGTACTTCTGAACTTGATTTTAGCTGAGCAGGAAATAAAGTAACATTTTCAGATTATAGTGTTTGAGGATTATGCTAATTTGTTCAAATATATTACACAAGGAATCACATATTTATGCCCTTTCACAAAGTGAGAGGTTAAAACTAGAGTAAATTCAAGAATTAAAAGTAAGAGGCCCCCTGTTGTTCGAGGGAGAATCCTGCAGAATCCGATTTTCTGACTGGTGTGACTGTGGATGAAGATTGTTGTGCTGGTGCTTTCTCACTAAAGCCAGTGGACTTAATCACAACAGCAGGACTGCTTCCCTGCAGAGCGTCAATAACTGTTCCCCATGATCACGCGGCAGGACCTCGGCTGACCAAGGAGATGCCTGAGCTAAAAGGCCGATGCCATGGTAACGTCCCCTGATACTCACAGTGCTCAGACTCACCTCTGAACTCTGTTCCCAGGCCGGGACAACGTCTGACAGACGAGACTCAATTAAGTGCATTCTTTCACAAGGGGAGATTTAGGTCGGTTTTATAGACCTCTCCACTATGCGGAAAAAAAACTACACACTGAAGAACTACATTAAGTGAGTGGTAATAAAAGAAATGATTTATTCAAGCGCTTACAAACACAATCATAAAAGCCTTTTTTGTGGTCAATGCGTCTCCTACACATTTTGCTGAGGCACAGATAATAATTATAATTAGTCATTTCAATTATCATTAAATTAAACTGAGATCATTATTTTTATCATAATTGAGCAATCCTATTCAATTTAGTGATTATATACTCAAAACACTTGTTTTCTATTGAGAGTCAGGCACAACATTTACTTGCATTGAAGGTTGCCGGAAAATATTTTGCTAATAACGTGTGTGAATGCCTTTTGCATTCTTATGGCCTTTGCCTCACAGTTCTTATAAACGCTAATAAACTGAGAATAGACAAAAGACCTTGAGTTACACAGGGTAATTAAAGACCAGTTTGGTGTGTGATAACTGATGAACAGAAACAATCTTTCTCACATTAACATGAAAATCTTCCTGGTACTTTGCCTGTAGGTCCAGTAAACCACAACAGAGCACGTGGGCCTGCTCACTCTCTCCCTCTTCAGAATAGCCTCTATGGTTACATTTTCCTTCTGCTCCTGATTAAGTACATATCAAATATTCATGGCTGCGGGAACATGTAACAATGACTTTTAGGAGTCTGCTGACTGCCTCATATTTTCAGAGCATATGGGATACTATGACTGCAGAAAGGAGGTATTTCTCAAACCTCAGTCAAAGTACTTCAGTCCAACTCAGCCAACGTTCCACTTGTAATGTCTGTGGGTGGGGCCAGGGTAAATGCTCCTTGTGTGTTATTTGTGTGGAATATGAGGGTCTGACACTTTAGTAGTGGGTACACAAGACATAAAACCCACTGAAGTAAATCACACTGGAAAGTAATGCAACGGTTTAGCAGCCTTTAAATTACTACAAGTATGTTTCCTCAAATAGAACATTATCTGCAAAAGGTAGTTATGATGTAAACAAATCCAGAGTACATTATGTATGGCTGTTTCTTAACAATTTCAGACTTTTGTGTTTTTGTATAGCAAACATTTACATTTCACAGATGAATGCAGAGATGCACAAATTTACACAGAGGAAGGGAATATAGTAGAAAGTAATGCATAAATTATTTAAAAACAGGGAAAACAAAACAAGCCAAATCATGAAATATTGACAGTAACAACATTCTAATGAGTACTCTGAGATGGCCCCTCTTTCTCTCCCCCTCTCTGCCTCACTCCCCCTCTCTTTCTGTCACTATCTTTCTTTCTCTCTGTCTGGTCGAGACTCTCGGTGACTCATGTCTCGCTGCAGTTATGTCTCATTCTGCATAGTCACACTCTCCACAAACACTATTTACTACCAGGTCACCAGCATGTGTTTTTGTAAGCTCATTTGCGCATAGATGCCTGTATTCTCAGACTCATTAAACTGCCCCGCACTGTTGCTGAATAAGAGCGCAGTTGTAGCCACATTCTGGTAGGTGCTTGCTTAAATGACGGTAGTATATTCTCACATAAGGGTGAATGCAGTGGCGTATAGGTCCCAGCTGAGACATAGTACCAGGCTGTGAAAGGGCACTCAGGAGCCCATAGTAAATGCACACTCAGCACGCTTTTTCTTATACAACACTATCACTATGGTAACAGACCACAAATTTATGCTGTCTACTGCATACTGCTACCACTACTCCGCTAACTGCACAATTCTCCAAACGATAAAGCAAAGAAGAGAGACAGCTACTGAGGCTATACGTATTTTTAAACTAAGACCAAATTTAGGGATGATTTAGACCTAGTATTTATGAGGCCTTGGGCATACTCAGCACTTACACCATTGACAGACAACATCATTTTGCGCTACTTTTAACTCAATTTTGTTATAAAATGCTTGATATTCAATACCCATATCACAATGATACTAAAAAAAGAAAAAAAAGAAAAGAAAACCCTCTTTGTAGAATTGATTGCAATCTTCAAGGCAAGATAATGTTTTCTTTATGTAGATGCAGTGTTTGTGATATTAAATCTGATATGGATTAAGATTATTCAAAAACTATTCAGGAAAATTTGTCCTCTAAATGAAGAACAGCTCTAATTATTATCTAGGTTTGAAAGTAGTTTTAGTATAAGTTCAAGGTGCATTGTGGAACTTTTCTAGTGGATGGTTTGTTTCTATGGATATGTCATTGCTCTGCCTGGTATATTCCACAGTATGACATTAAACTGCTCTACCTTACATTTATTCAATTACAGACAGTTTTGTAGCTCAAAAATACATTGAAAAACAAGTGGGGTTGCCTCTCCACAGATATGACCCGTAACTTGGTTTGGTTTGGTCTCCATGAAGACAAAAAGGTTTAATGCCATACTGTGAAACATCCCAGAAAAAGCAATAACATCCCCACAGAGAAAAGCCTTTGACGGAACCTCCACTAGTAAAGTTACACAAAGCACTTTTAATGTCTCAGTATTTTTTAACATACAAAATAATAAACCAAAACCATTAATGTAGATCTCTAATAAATAATGTATATACAGGATAGGCATCGGGATAAAAATTCTGTAGAATTTTTCCAGGACAAAAAAGGGAGACTAAAATACATGATTGTGATCCTCAGAAGCAAAGTCTAGATTTCTCACTATGCCACCATGATGCCAGTGTACTCCTCTCAGGGCAGAACCGCGAATACTCTGACAAACCTCCCCGTTCCCCTCTCGTGTGTCTCTGCCCCAGAACGCCTGAGAAATGACAGATTTTCCCTTCACATTTTTCTGCACAATCATACTGTATGTAACCACTGCTTTTTCCATGGTTTTCAGTCTGACGTGTGTGTGTGAGAAAGGGCTCGACAAACTCCCATCAAAACACACCACTGAACTCTGTTTTTTCTCACTCAGGCAGCTGCAAGAGACTTTAAAACAAAGGAATGAATACTGACCTTATAGAGAGCCATGAGGTAAGTGTAGATAATTGGAGTAATGTTCATTTTTGAGAATAAAAAAGTACAGTTAAAATCAAAAGCCCTAACTTCGAAATGATAGGACAAGAAACAAATCTGACTTATTTGAGTAATAGGGTAAAGTTTCCTTTCTCTGATTCTAGAAAGTGATGATGGCATACTCCCAGATGAGGGCAGGAGATAGTTTTTCCTATTTTCCATAAAGAAAATATACAAAAATGCTAGACCAGGTCATTTCTATTGGCTATCCCTAACACTTGCTGCCAAAAAATATGTATAGAATGTTATGAATTGTGGTGTAAACTAAAATCCAGAGAAACATTAACAAATGTTGATTAGTATATTTAATCCCTGAGACAAAATTTCGCTATGTCAAAACAAAAAAATTGTGTCAGTTTTTCAGTGCGGTCTCCCTTTTTTCCATCTTAAAATAAAATGGCTTTTCCTACTGTACCAAGATGGTTATTTGATCCCCCTATAGTGACAAACTGTTCTACTGCAGTCCAACACAGACTACTAAATGCAACAAGAGCGGTTCTCCTAAACTTCACCTATTTATCCTGTCAGCAGTTTTCAGCAGGGATAAACACGCCACAGTTCCACTCACTTAGCTCCAGCTTTTCCAGGTCAATCACACAAGTTCATTTCCTTTACCCCTGACTCAAAAAAGCCCCTGCTGAGCATCAAACCAGCCTTTTATCCTGTATTTATGTTGCTGCAATCTCTACTGAACCTTTCAACTGCAGCCATAACGGGTCTCCTGTGCCACAGGGGGAAGTGGAGCAGATATTGACAGAGCTAAGGTAACGCTAGGACACACTACTGCTTTTTCTTATTTTTGCCTCAAGATAATTATAGTTTTCTGACCATATTGTGGAGACTGGCACTCAGACAGCTAAAATAGCCTCAGCACTAGGGGATGGATGTCCTTATCTGTGCACTGGCCTGCGTCAATGTAATTTCATTAAAATAAGCTGTAGCCGTCATGGCAGATTCTGTATATTTTAAGTGCAAAACCATTCCTGACATCACCAAAATTATAATGTTCACTGAATGCGACAATGCAATTAGGTCGACATTTTCACTACATATTTTGTTGTCTGGGAGTTACGCTGACAGTTCAACATAAATCATCTTACAGAGTATTCTGAGAAGAGCCACTTTATGGGATTGAAGGCAGGGCAGAGAATTACTTCAAAGTTTCCAAGACAGCTTTGAACAAAGAAGTTTCACTCATAGGATTAAATGAATGCCTATGCTGTTGTATCTGTTTGTTTGTACCTCAGCAGCTGGGATGCCTTCAGGGGGCCGACACTGCAGCAGGACTTCCTGTTCAAGGGACACTTCTTTACCCAGAGGCTCTTGGTCAAATGTTTTTCTTAAATCTGTAAAGAAGACAACACATACAATACGAGGTTAGTGGTAGTGACACATCTGACAATTTCATTTGCAGAAGTTACCACAAAACTATTACTGTGAATGTAAAAAGTGCCCAAACAGGATTTTTGTATTGTGCTCAATTCAAGGCTCTGTGTTTCACCCAACTTTAAAAAAAGAAAAGAAAAATGAGGACAAAAATCGGAAACACAACATGATTTGTTGTCACTGCAAAAATAGAGTATTTTATAAAATATGATTTATAAATCTGCCTTGGCACCAAAGATTATTTTGTTATAACAACTTGAGTCAATCACGCAACACAGTATAAGCCAAAAATCGCTTGTGTAAATAATTTGAGAAAAAGTATCTTTTCCACCTCAGCAGATTAAAGTTATAATAATGACAAATGTAATGACTTATTATCAGCACAATACATCTGTGAAGAATGACTGACGCACAAGAGTGAAGAGAAAATCTCACTTCTATTTATGGGCTGGCTCATCTCTCTCCTCACATTCAGCAAAGTGATAAATTGCTAGGAGAAGATAGGAGGCAGATAGGACGAGAGGGATCACTCTGAGTCCAATGAAAAACCAATATTTTTGTGGAGTGAGCCTGATGGAGTGGTGCTGGGCACAAATAGTGGCGCTGACAAGGCAGGATTACTCTACACTGTCATGCTACACTGCAACCAAAGCCCCTCCAAAATATACCATCACCTGATGCTTAAGACGGCCGCTGACACAACAACAAAGATAGAGAGAAGAGGTCAGGGCTCAGCAAAGTTTTATAGTGGAGTGCATCCAATAATGAGAACTATATTGGGCTTTCTTATCTGACAGTGAAAGAAAGATGAACAAGAATTTGGTGAGCAGGGCTGTGCGGATGAGAGGCAGCACCAGTACTAGAGGAGAGACAGAACGCAGAGCAGGAGGTAGCAGAGCTTAAGATGCCGAGAGACAGAAGGATATGAGCTGTGAAAGAGTTAAATGGGTCATATGTGGATGCAGTGAAAGGACAACATGAGTTAGCTGTAAAGAAAGGATTCAGAAAAATGTATTCATTTGGCACTGATTGGATTGAAGTAATTAATAAGGACTAGTATACACAATCAAATAAGCAAAGTCAGTACGCTTAGAGCAAAGCTAGTTAGACTTCATGAGTCAATACACAATCATTTGTCAAATCATGGGTTTCAGCTTGCCATTTGTAGGTGCCACTTTGAGCACTGTTTGCCATTCAAAACATATAATATTGAGTTTTGAAAAGTGACTTGCTTGGTGTTCATTTTTGCCACGTATTTGGAAATTATTATTACCATTTATATTTTTGCTCTTTTTTATTATAATATATTGCGATGTGTGAACTACTGTGTCCAAATAATTTCCCTTGTGGATCAATTATCCTAAGTAAGTCTAAGTCTAATCTTTCATCGCTCCAAAACCCATTAACATATAGTATATCTAGTTATACAAAGTGTCCAATGTTTACAAATGCTTAAGTAGGCTCTGCCATAACTAAGAGGGAAATACAGTGTGTAAAAAACTTTTCCCTAAATAATGGGGCAAAAACAAGTCAAAGTGGGAGAGTGGAGATGGAAAAATCTTTTTAGTTACTGCAATGCAAACCCAGCGTCTCCCATTTCTGTCAGGAAAGTATACAGCATAGACCCAAAGCTATATGAGGTTAGCGCTATTATTTTGATATCAATCATACTGAAGTGTATCGAGGTTGAAACGGTGAGATAAGTGCAGAGTGTTTGCTTCCTGCCTATTCATTTTCCAATCACACTATATACTCTTTTTTCCTTTCACCGCAGGAATCCAACTCCAACTTCAGTAATGCAATTTGATGAAATGATAGCTCTTATACATGTCTGATATGCCTCCTTCTCCTTGTGAAATATGGTATGGCTACAAATACGCAATACTGACAGTGTTTATTCTATGTGTCTGATTATGTTAGACATATAGAAAATAACTAAAATTGTACCAAACACACTTTTATTAGTGTTATATAACAGCAATAGGTTTGCTAATAGTAGCATATTATCATCATAAGACCGAGGGGCATCATTTAAACTTTAAAAAATCACACTAAATGTCTGTAATAGTTATGCAAATTGCTGAGCCAGGTCATGACAATTATAACTTGTATCTTATTTATTATATACATTCTTAAAGGTGCACTATGTAACTATTTGGTTGAGGGGTCCGTCATTTTGTTGTTTCTATGGAGACGTCATTGGTCTGCTTTGAATGTTCCACAGTATGACACTAAACAGCTCTACCTTGCATTTATTCAATTACAGGTAGTTTTATAGCTCAAAAATACAGAAAGATAGGCCTTCTGAGTGTGAGTGCAGGCTTGCCTATTTCTCACCTATCTCTTTCCTGGTTTAGTCTCCATGAAGATAGAAAGGTTTAATGCCATACTGTGAAACATTTCAGACAACACAATAACATCTCCATTGAGAAAAGCAAGTGACGGACCCGGTATCAGAAAAACTGCACAATGCACCTTTAATATTGTTATTAGTTTTGCTTTGACAAGCTCAGGTTAGCAAATAAAATTAGCAAATATCTTAATGAAAAATGCAACTGAAATTACAATTTACAGTGTACAAAAGAGACATTAAGTTGAAGTAAAGAAACACATATTAAACCAACTGGTTTCCCCTATGGCTGTAACTAGAATACATTTTTATTACGCACACATGATGAGGATGCCGTCAGCAGCATTCTCAATACTGTTACTCATTTACGATCCATTCGTGAAGTGAAAAAATGAGCTCTAAAATAACATATGCAATCAGACTTCAACCTGAGAACTTGTCTTCGGGGGTATACACCACAGCTCTGCAAATTCTAATGTATTATAATAAAAGCTGTAAGGGACAGTGTTGAATTGAAAGCAATTTCCGTAACAGTCTGGTACAAAATTAAATGGAAAGAATGGCTGGAGGGGAGTGCTATTATGGATTTTGATACAAGCACAACATATTTTCTATAGAGGGAGAAAAGGTAAGGGAATACAACATCAAATAGAAAAATGGCATCTTTTTTTAAAGATTCATTGCGGTATTGCTGTGTGCAAGATACAATGTAGAGGTGGGCCCAGCTTCAAATTGCCTGAGAAAGATAAAAGAAGCGCTAGTCGGAGTGTGACAGGTGAGATAGAGGATCAGGCACACCTTCCACTGAGCGGTGACACGATACGCTTTTGTGATTTATGCAATATAGCCATACCCAATAAATGTAATTCTGTTTCTCCGTATGGCAGCACTGGGGAGGATTCAACACTCAGGGGGAGAAACCACTGCCCTGGCTCCTCACCGGCCCACGTCAGCTCTGCTTTACAACAGACCAAAATCTGGCAATTGCTCCAGGAGTCTAGGGTAAGTCTGGAGGAGCATAAAGCACTTTGGACTGACTGAATGCTAAACAAACTATAGTTAATTTGCATTTCATTTAAAGGTCCCATTTTACGCTATTTTCTGATCTGTTATAATGTGGTTTCCTCATCAATAACATGCCTGAAGTTGTGTTTTGTTTCATTCACACACATTGCATATTTAAGATGAGTTATTTTCTTAAAACAGAAAACACTCTGTTCCACCTTGTGATGTTGATGTTAGCTGTTAACTTGAAAACTACTGCTTTGTGACATCATAAGGTGGAACAGAGCATTTTGAGCTTTGGATATGTAGACACACTAATAAACCAGTTTAACTCAAACATCTGTGAATAAAACAAAACACAACCCTGGGTATGTTTTGATGAGGTAACAACATTCAAACATGGCTTAAAGTTCATAAGAATCCATTTTGTGTAATACAGGACCTTTAATAGGCTTTTGTTTTGATAATGTAGTAAATATACTTAATAAATATGCAACACTGTAAAACTGCAAGATGAATGAAAAAAAATCACAATGAACTGTATTCGGTATCACTTTCTAATAACTACATTTTATTCATAATGGAGAAAGTTTATGAAAGGTGCAATGTTTTACTTGTACTTTTCTGGAAGAGGGTATGCCATCTGCTTGTCACTGTGACGCTAGTATTGCTTTGCCATGAATGATGCAACGTATGGCATTTTACTTAACTGGAACATTTCATGCAAAACAATTACATCTCCACGGAGACAAGCAGGTGGCAAATCCCCCACCATAAAAATTACAAAGTGCACATTTAAGGATGATTCAGGCTCAGTAACTATTTAATGCCCAACCTAATCACTAATTAAGTTGTTACTGAACCCTAATCATTCTTAGAGCCCACATATATATACACGGTATTTTTTAAATCTATGTTATAATGTTGTTTCCTCATCACAAACATAGCTGGAGTTGTGTTTTGCTTCCTTCACACATGTTTAACACACAAACCCTGCATGTTTAGCTCTTCTCTCAAATGAAAAACACTGAAATGTCATGTGCCGATAGATTTGTGGTGATTTTAAACTCCATACACCTTCTCTAGAATCATTTGGATCATTTCAGGCCTTGAATTACCAATACTGAACTAAAGATAAAAGGTAGCTGTTAACTTAAAAACAACAGCTTTACTCAAAGACGTGTGAATGAAATAAAACTCAGCTCCAGGAATGTTTTTGATGACGCACCAATATTATAACATGGCTTAAAGCTTGCAAAAGTCAATTTTGGTCAATGTAAGACCTTTAATAAACAATTTTAGTCATTGTTCATCAAAGGTAATTGAAGTGCCGTCAATATGAAGTGGTATCCTGTATTATTGTTGGATTTGATTCAGCTCTGTGTAAAAACTGTTTTGTGATATAAAGTCCTCGCTTTCTTCCATATGTATTACTCATGCACAGCAAACCATTTACATCATATTACTAATTTAACAGCCATCACCATTTGCTCTTTTTTATTTGTCGAGCGTCATTTCAGGTTGGCAGCGTCCTGACGAAGGCCAGTAGCGGTATGATGTGATTATTTCCCCGCACGGTTAGTGGGTGTGGGTATAATTTGTCTGTTTTGGGGTGTCTCTGGGTGCCTCCCTGGTCGTAAACCTGAGCGGTGCGGGAGAGGCTGTGGGTGCAGGAGCAGCTGAGTCGACATTCCTGTGGGACATGCAACATTCAGTTCTCCCCAGGCCAGCACCTCGCCATAAAAACACACACATCTGAAAAGCATTACCTTAAGTGGATCTGTTTGGCTACATGTCATGCTAAATTACACTGTTTTAACACTTGAAATAACGCCCAAGTCTCACCACTGGCTACTAATCCAGACCCAGATTGAGGATGGCAGTTAAGTGTTTTAAAAGTGACTACTGTGTGTGAGATTTCATAGAGGCAATCAACCAAATCAACAGGCCTGTGTTATACAAACGCATTTAAACTCTTATTAAATCTGACAATGAACTGTTTCACAATTTTATAGAGGTAAAATATGTATAATTCGGAAAAGGTCATGGAACTAATTGTGGTAGAAGCATTGAGTCCAGTTATGTTCGAAGAGATGCCAAGCCTTTATGTAGCTAAATGGTTTCAGATCAGTTTGAATGAACATGTGGCCTGGCTAATATTGAGAAAAAGTAGTCCAATGTGGGGTATTAGAAAAGACTAGACTGAGAAAAGTGCCTCTAACTATTTCAAAGCTTTATTAACCAATAATGTGCATCTGACACCATAAATCCTAACCCTAACCGGACTTTCGTGTTAGGGGAAAATAGCCCACATCAATAAAATGAAGTTGGGAAACAGTTTCACTTCAAGTTTTCAAGCCTGCACATTTTGTACTGTGCAACATGCAATAAAACCATCTACTGCTTCAGTCAACATTACCCAAGACTTGAAGGCAAAATTATCCTTATTTAGTTCTATCATTGTGGACAGTTTTACCACCTTACTGCGGCATGTTATTGCGGAAAACCATAAATGGAAACAGATCAAAATCCAATCCAATCAGAAGCTCTCCCATGATTTTTGCCGTTTGTCCATTTTCTCTCACAATTTCAAGTTTCAATCTAAATGGGCACTTTTTTAGCAACTCACCAGCAGTGGTCCGGAGTCAGCGTCTCATCTGACTTTATGTATTTGTATAATGTGAGGAGAAGAAAACAAGCTACCATTAGCCTAACGCGATCAGGTCTGGTCTGACAAGAATCCTGCCCAGAGAGAAGGGGAAGAGAACCCACAGAGGAGCTAATCCGTTCAGCAGCAGCTAATGGGAGGAGGAGAAGGGTCTGCGGTGGTTTGAGGGATAGGTTAGCGCTGGCAGTCTGCTCATCATGGGTGATTAGAGGAGGTGGAGCAGCGGGAGAGGGCTCAGTGGGAGGCTGAGAGGCACCACTCGAATTCACTGGGCTCATACTAGAACAGGAGAGCTAATGAGAGGGGCTACTTTTGGAGGTGAGATCCAGAATACAGATACACACAGAATACAGGCATGAGAGCAGAGGGACAGTGGAGAGAGTGAAATTAGGAAAAGAAATGCTTTCAGTTTATAGAATTTATCACATTTTGACATCAAATGTACATAATTATGTTGGATGTACTCGAGTGGGCTTTATATATCGTTTCTAGCAGAACTACTGGTTTCCATGGATATGCTATTGCTTTACCTGAAAGCTTCACAGTATGGAAAACTTAAAATTTCCATGGAAACAAGAAGGGGAAGTTAAAAATCAGATCTGTGGGGAGGCGAGGTAACTTCATAGTAAGAATATTCTGACATACTGGTGTTACTTTTATTTTGTTTAATTATAAGGTAATGTGTGAATACTTTTTTTTTATAATTTATTCTGATAAATAATGGAAGTGCTAAAAGAGTAGTTTATAAGTATATATTATGTAATGGCAGCGTTTTGGTCATTTCTGAGGCTACGACAGCCCTTACTTTCTAAGTTATTAACATGCATGGATCTTGTCAACCATAACATTTTTAAAAGCAAGAGCAAGTAGACTGATCTCTCAGCAGTTCCTCAGGAGATATTTTGACAACATTGTGTACACCAGAGTTATGTAACATGCGTTGTGTTTCTTTGTCGTCAGAACTAAACCTCCACCATCTTCTACTCCCTCCTTCAACAGCTCCACTGGGGGTTCATTACATTGCACAGTGTGATTGGCAGGTCCTTTGGGGGAGGAAGTTAAAATGAGACCAAAACTTTAGAGTAAACTGAAGATTCCTTTTTTTGTTGTTGTAACTTGGAAGTGATAGTGTATGTTTTACAGGACAAGTTTAGAAGTGAAGAACAAATGAGGACCACCTACATGAAAAAGTGGGAACATTGGCATAAACACGCAGCTCATCCTCTCAACTGTACTGTACACACAGAGAAATTTAGGCTTTTCATCAATTCAAGTTCAAAGGACACTCAAATCCCATGTTATTCAAATAGTTTTTTCCCCACCAATCTCTTCAATCTGTAAATACACCAGTCGTGATGTATGCTTCTCCTCAACAGTCAGAGATTTTGTTTGGACAGATGAGAGCGCATATATATATATATATAGAGGGCATCGGGAGGGTGGGGAGGAGTTGGCTGGGGAGGGGGAAGGCTCACTCACAGGCAATGCGGACGTGGGCTTTGCGGCTTTTGGTTGTTCCAGCTGAGCTCCAGGCCACACACTGACACCAGAAGTCCTCAGGGCCAAAGAGCTCCTCCACCTGCTGCCGGGTGATCTCGATGCTGGCCTCTCGCACGACTAAACCTGAAAATACAAACAAGAGTAGATTCAGAAGAAATAAAAGTCCAAATTTGGCTCTATCAAAACCACAGACTGTATATATGAGTGGACTAAGTGAGTGTGACGTCACCCATAGCATTCAGCACCGCTCAAATGAGGCTCCCGATGCTAATCTGGAGCTAGGCTCCATATTTGGAAATCTGACCATGAGTATCATAGCAACCACAAGAGCCAATCATGATTGAGGTCGTTAAATGTGCCTGCCCTACTCAATACAGAGCGGCGATACTCTACTCTGCACCATCTTGCACGGACCGCTGTATTTCGGTGATTCTTGAGAATAATAAGGAAACTTTTCACTTTTATCATCAAACTTTAAATAGTAAGTTTAAGTCATTGATTTATGGTGTATGTTATGTTATGTGCAAACAACAATAGAATTGCCAATTTAATAAAATTCACTTTACTTTATGCTAGTTAAATTATGTTAGTTAAGATTCTAGTAACGTTAACTATTGTTATTTATTTATTTTGTCATATTATTTCAAAAATAGTCAATCGGGGCAGGAAAGCGGGAAGATCATTTGGCAACAAAATGCACTTGCTGTCAATCAAACCTGTTGCTAACGCTAGGCGGCAGTGACCTTGGGGAATGAAGACATCTGATTGGTCCATTATTTATGTTCATATCTTAGGAACAAAATAGCGAAATGAAAAATTCAGGATCATGAAGAGTGGGTTCATACGAACAATTTAAGACCAAAATGATGAGGCTCAGTGCAGTGGAGAGAGGGGCGATAAGATCCCAATGTAAGTCAATGGGAAAAAGGGAGAGAAGAGAGAGCTGGAAGAGCCTCCTGGAGCGCTTCCTACTTGGCACATGGCGGCTAGCGCGTTAGTTATGTCCACTCATATATATGGTCTATGATCAAAACATATACACAATTGATTCTTAAGGGAGCATTGTACAATTTTTCTAATGAAAGGCCCACCACATACTTGTTTCCAAATCCATCTACCATTTATTCATGTCTACTTAATTTCTATTGCTTGAAAATACAATAATTCCTTCTTTTCCACAGATCTGAGTTGTAAATTAGTGTAGTGCTGTAACCTGTTTGTCTCCCTCATGCTACTTTAATCTGTACTGCGGAACATTTAGACAAAGCAATAACATTTCCATGGAGATAAGCAGGTAGTGGACCCTCCATCAGAAAAGATCTACAGGGCACCTTTAAAATGTTAAAGATACAAGACAGACTCTGCAGTATAGACAGTAAATATTACACATCTAGGCCTTTAGTCATCAAACTGATAAAGTCTTAGTCAACCAACTCAAGTCAATGAGTCAACAAGGCCAGTCATGATTTAAAAAAAATGAAGTCAGATAACCCCTCCTGTGGGCTCACCACCTGCAGAGGGGTTCATAGGGGGGGGTCAGGTGCTATGAGTATTGGGCAGCACGCTGCCCCCGCGACCCAGCAGGATTAAGCGGGAGAAGATGGATGGATGGATGGATGGATGGAAGTCAGATAAATCGTTGACGTGAATATATCTAATACAGAAACCAAACCAAACGTAAATAGCAGCGTTGAGAGAGTCTGGGGTGAGGTAGTGTGAGATTTGGGAGTGGACTGTCAGTTTAAACAGCCAATACACTATGTATTAATAACTTTCTGTATAAATATTTGTAATTGAGTGAACTCCTGTAATCTTGTGGTCTTGTCAGTGCAAAATAACAATAATTTTGTGAGTTTTTACCATCACAACACATCACCCTCTTTTAGTCAACTAACTGATGCTCAAGGCATGTCTTTAGTCACCCAAGATTTTACTTGCTGTTTAAAGCCCTGGTAAATATACACCAGCAGTAGTAAATGCCCAGAGACAGTTGAGCACTCAGCACATTGTTATGATATTAGCTTTTGGGTATGAAATTTTATGCAATTAGATGACTCAAGTCTAAACATACTGGAACTATCAGAGGTGAGTGTGCACTGCCCGGAGGGGAGACACTACAGCTGGCACAAAGAGAAGTGTGTCTGCTAATCTGTGTCCTTGGTACAATAAGGCTAAATCTGCTCTGAAGTGAGGCACTGGGGAGCATCTTGTTAGACTATAAACTAGACACCTGTGGCTAGAAACACAAAAGCTCTCCGTCACTCAGGCTGGGCTCTACAGTGCTTAATATACTGCCCACACTCTACTGTAGTCTAACTGAAGCCTCTCACAACAGCAAAGATGTATGCATGGGTTTCTGAACAATGAAAAACGGGGAAAAAAATAGGAACATTGCCATAAAATATTATTATTTGAATAGGAAAAAGTCCCCAAAATGTTGCATATAACACAAAGCTGATATTGCTTGAAAGCATAAATGTCAGACAATGGCACAACTGTTTTCCATAAAACTATGGCAATGGCAGCACGGTGGCTGAGTGGCTAGTACTCATGCCTCACAGCAAGAAGGTTCTGGCTTCGATCCTTGTGTGGGGTTTGCATGTTCTTTCCGTGTCTGGATGGGTTTCCTCCGGGCACTCCGGTTTCCCCCATCAACCCAAAACATGCAGCACCCTCATAGGAGTCGGGTGCACAGAGGACTGGGCGGCGAACTGCTGCCCCCGTGACCCAGCTGGATAAAGCAGAAGAAGATGGATGGAAATGTATTACTAACATTTCCTTTAATGGAGTAAACCTATTTATTACACCAGTTTAATTTATGCTGTAAATGCTTTTACAAAAAAAGGTAACTGTTTTTCAATATACAAATGATTACTGTGGCTATCTCTGCTGTGCTCTCCATTTGCATGCTTGTGTCTGCTGGATTTCCCTGGTGGAGCAAGGCTGTTTGGGCCAGGGCCTTGTGGGGCAGGATTGTGAGTCACACTGAACACAATCCTATTTGCTAACTCCACTGATTACTGCTCATCTGGGCACCAGCCAGCAGCAAACAAACAGTTCATCCCTCGACAAATGCCTCTATCCACAGCTGCCCCTCTCAAGCCCTGCACAATACAGCCTCAGTCTGTGGATCCATGTCTTTGTATGAGTGGACTGGGCATGCAGAGAGGATATGGATTGTGGATTGTTGAATTATTGTCACTGAGCTAAGGGTGAAGTACATGTTGAATTTCTCTTTAATAAATTATGCTCTGACACCCAGAGCTCAAATATTCATGTGCTTGTCTGCATTTGTACTTTATCTTTTATCTTCTAACAATACCGTATATCGCAATCAAATCAAAATTGCAATCTGAGTTGGCTCAATTCTATTTAATCTCAAAAGCTGCAGTCATTTAGATAAAAAAGTATCTTCTGCAAATAACAAAATACCCACTCTTATAGAAAAATCTTGCACCTGAAGATTCTTGTATTAGTTTATCAGTTCATATTCTAGTCAGCTCCTGCTCCTAGAGTTGTGTGCTCTGAACAGAATCCTATCCGCATATCTAATCACAATTGCAAATGTCCAAAAAATCGCAACTCGATTTTTCCCCCCAAAATCATGCATCCCTAATTCCAAATTTTATAGCATTTCACTGGTGTATGTATGAAGTGAAAACACCCAATCCTGAGAATCACCATTTTATCACCAGAATGTGCAGAGAAAAAGCTACTTATCCATCATGATCTTTTCTAGATCATTGTTATTTTCATTATAAGAAAATAAATAGTATAATAGTTTAAATATGGGATCTATTCATAACATTAAAATTATAATAATTCATATCCATAACATTTTTACACTGTCAGCAACTTATTAATTATTGTGATATAACTATTAATCACAATTGTTTTGTCCATCATAATCGTGACACCAAATTTTATATGGTCCCAGGCCTACATACGAAACAACAGTTGTAAGCCACCAAGGCACTATGAAGTAAAATATTAGGGGCAGACGTTGTGGGGTATGTAATATGTGATTTAACTCCAGCTTGAACTGCAGTAGTAGTAGTGGAAACTCGTACTGACAGAGAAATAAATACGATCTAGCTGATGTCATTTTCCAGGACATGTCTTTCCCATGAACAGTACCTGGTCACCCCTGCTTTGTGACATTTCACTTGAGTTTCTACAAGGGGGCCTTTGTGTGTTTTTTAAAAAACACTCCCTCCCATTAGCCCAGCAAGACCAATGTGCACTTAACACCAGGCAGGACGCTTCCACAGATTTATGCTTGTACAGCCAGACCACAGCTTTTCATCAGCATTAGAAAAACCGCCGTTTGTCAGGGCAGTTGCACTTTCCACTCCCTGGTTGGACACATTTGGTTGGAAAGTCTGTTGCTGGTACAGTCCTACTCACTGCATACACAAGTCAATGAGCTTTTGATGAGCTGCTATGTGCGTACACTATCCATAACACTGACAAGCGGCTGCAGTTGTTGATGGTCTTTTCCATGAGGTTATGACAGCAAAATTAGGTGGTGCTGATATACGATGTAGCATGGACCTAACTATTAATACACTTATGCATTTAGAGAAGTTCATTTAGCTGTTTTGAAGTTATTTTACATCTAAAAGACATTATGCTTTTAGCTGCTATGTAGTTATATTCTATAATACCCGTGACCATTATTATGAAGTGTTACAGATTATTTACTTTTTCGGATTACAATATTAATTGTGGGGGGAAATTATAATTTTTTGAGCAATGGCGTCTTGAATGCAGGATTACTCAAAATACAACTTGTAAGTGTGAATAAATGAGAAAGGAAAAAACTATGTACAGGAACTTTGAGTCTTTCTAGTGCACAGAACTGCGTGACACACAAAAAGTAAAAAGCTGGTAAATCTTGGGGAATGGATTCAAAATTTTTGTGGAAGAAGAAAAGAGAAGAGCGGACATTAATTCAAGTTTCCCTTCACACAAAATCTAATTAATATCAAATTTCGAGGACTGGCTTTGGTCGTGGTGAAGTTGCAGGGGAGGACGGACTATTGGACTTTTCCCCACTAATCAAATTTACATAACCTAAGGGAATAAATACATTCTTACATTAATACAAACAATAATGAGGTAATCCCGGGTCAGATTGAGACACTCAATGTATACTTAATGTGCACAGCTAAGGGTAAAAGAGACAAAACGAGAAATGAAGAGATGACGCAGACTCCTCAAAGAAGAAAAGAAAAACACAAAAGCAGAGCATCTTCAATTAATACAGCCACTCAGTGAATACCCTGAAAGGCTGTAACAATAAAAAAAAACTCCATAAACTGTAATCTTGAAGTGTTGTCATGTTGACGTCATGTTTGTTGCTCTGAAATAGCTTCACAGATGACTGACTCACTCCGCTCCCAATCTACGTTCAATCAGTAAATCTAATCAGAGGTTCAAATCTAATTTATTAGTCTGTGATTCACAAACTAGTCCAAATGGGCTCTCTCCAAACAAGGACTGTCGATTATATTTGTAATTATAGAGTCACTACTGCTCTTCGGTCAACTCTGGTTCATCTTTATGGGCTTTATATTTGAAATTTAAAGATGATTTACATTAGCAAGCTTAGTGTCTAAATATTACTGAAAAGACTAAGAAATGGCATGTACAGAATTTTATATAAATGTAAAGATAAATATGTATAAATATATAATAGAAAGATTATTTAAAAAAATACTCCTCTGTGACAAAGTAGAGGTAGTATTATTGCTTAGCGCTTGGACAATGGTGTTAATAGTTAGTTTTTGTTGTCATATTTGCAGAAGTAGTAGTAGTCATGATAGCTGTATTAGTATTAGCCGTGCCTTTTATGCTTCCCTGCTAAAGTGACTGAGTGAGACTGAACACGCAGTGATTGCAAGTTAAGAGGCGCTTGTGGCCTTTCCATGGGGTTCATGGCCTCCTCACAGCCTCCTTGTTGTGCACACAGTGAGCACAGTGACATCCCAGTCAGCAGCTTAGCTCTCATGTAAAATGTAAGAGTGTACCGACAGGCAGAGGAGCAGCACATCTGCTGTGCCGACCCGCTTGTGCAGTAGGCGTGTGTGTCTAAGTGTGTCAAAGAGAGACGCCATTGTTGGTTTGGAGGATGTCAGGGCTGGGAGAGGGTCTGGGCGCACTTCACAGGCACACAGCAAAATCAATAGTCAAAACAAAAAGTAGATTTGAAAGCTCTGAGGGCACGAAAAGCATGCCAGAATCAGTTTTTGCTTTTGGATGATAGATACTTTGTTGTAGGTAAATGGTGGGAAGTAGCTACCAAGCATTAATCCTGATTTCAGTTTATAAAAATTCTTCCAGCTATATCATCATCAGGAAAATATGGCCTACACTGCACTTTCAAAGAGAAAACAAAGAATGAGAAACTTTTCTTCTTTGCATCTCTACGATATAATCCAGGATGACAAAACTATCAGAGTCCATCATGACTTCATTCTCACGTATTAAGCAGGATTAGACTCTTCCTGGCACGTGTCTCTCCAACATCACAGAGCTCAATCTAGCAGAAGATCAGTGCTGTGGGCCCACTTACCTCATCTATGACCTCATACTATGTTTTCACAGCCAACAGACTTAGACAAGTGTATAACCTTTCTGAGACACAATGCCAACAATGAACAAAACAGAAATAGAAATGACACCTCATTTGTAATCTGTAACTCCCAAAGTAAGTCTCCGGAGCGGTGATGAGGAGCTACTTTACGGCCTGTCAATGTGGCCATTAGCTGCAGAAATGATTCTACAATATGTCCCATTAACAGTGACTGAAGTGAAGTCGGGGCCCCTAGTTGGAGATGATTCATTATTAATGTGGTCATTAAAGTGAGCTAGCCTAGCTCTTCCAATGCTAGCCCCGTCCTGGAGATATTGATCACAGCAGCAGAGGACAAGGTGGTCAGAGGAGGAGAGAGAGAGAGAGCGGTGTGATCATCGGGCCAGAAGATACGTGCTCCTGTTTGATCATATCTGTAGGAGAGTGACAAGCGGTCTCTGGTGAATAGTAGATGGGAGATTAATTAATTTGCAGCTCATTTACGAGGATCAATGCCCCTTATGTTCACGAGGGACTGTAACCTGCCTAGGAGATATTTGCCATTTTGTTCAGGTACAATAAGTGACTGAGGGGGTATGACAGTAGAGAAATAAATAGCCACAACACTCCATCATGTTTTTGGGCATATGGTACTAAAGTCATCAGTGGTCAAGTGTCTAATTTAACTTAACTGTGTTCACCTCCCCAGAGACAGTGAAGTAACTAATTAAAATGGTGTATGATTGAATCCCAGAGAAATAAATTAACACTACATATCTGAGATATCTTAAGTTAGGTGTAAGTCTGTGTAGGCCTGTCACTCTAAAAAAAATAGTACAATATATTGCTGAAGATATTAATCTTATTATATTATAATATAAAATATTATTATAATATTAAACTAAATAATGCCACTGACACAATAACCTTAAAGCAAAATTCTGACAAAAATATTCTATACGTATACGTAAAGGATTGTTAATGAACATGAGCTGAGAGTCATAAGAATAATGCGAGTAAATAAATGAATGAAACTTTTAATGGATTCAGAGTTATTTATTCAACCTTCTACAGCTCAAATCTTAGAAACACAGCAAAAAGTCCACCACTAGTACAAAGAAAAAGTACCCTTGGTAAATATTGACCCCCCCCCAAAAATATGGTTCCATCTATCATGTACTGAGCGATAAACTGATATAGTAATTATTGTGACAGGCCTAAGTCTGTGTCCAGTCAAAATAAAGACATAAAGGGAAACATGAGAAACCAGAAAACATTTTATTGCCTTTGTCAGTTGCCAGTTGCCTTCAGAGATATGGTGCAACATAAACCGCAGAATAATAATAGTAAAAAAATACAAAATAAAATATCAGAATATTTATTAAGTTGAAGACATGAATGCAAACTAAGAGTTGAGAGGCTGATATGAGAGACATGTTTCATTTGGAGCCTTCTATGACCCTGATTCATGGGGTATTTGAGCTCTAATCAGGACAGTTTTGTCATAGATTATCCCAAACATGAGTCCCGTACATGATTTTTATCTTAACACATTGGACACATGTTGTGAGGCTGTGTGCCGCGTGGAACTTTCATTATCTGCCATGGGCACACCAGGAACACATATTTACTGAATACCGGACAAAACACAAACAACAAGCAATCAGTGGGCCTATTCTTTTATAACAATGTGTCCCTTAAAACAGTAATGGGCAGTATAAAAGCACTTGGAAATCAGTGCTCGCAGCCATGCTAGCCCCATGTGGCCCACTTTAGACCACATTATTCTGATTATGAAGTTTAAAATGGAAAAATACGCCATACTGTAGCTTTCAGTGTCTATCAGTGTGTTCCAATTTGCATACTAATGTTTCCACATGTTCAGTTTAAGTGCTCAGTTATAGAAGAAGACGTGCTTCACTCATAGTTTCAGCATACTTATGTCATGAAAGTCACTATTATACTATTGTCAAGTCACAAGTGAGACTGAGAGGAAATAAGGACATAGTATTTTTCTTCATCTTAAGCTAAGCTCCTATAGGCTAGGATACTAAACTATGCAATACATTATAGACTACAAGTAGACTATGCTGTTGAACAACAAGTAAGAAATAAAAGTAGTAAAAGAAGAAAAAAGAAGTAAAAATGGTAACAGGTAACAGTAACAGGTACGAGTTTTGCAAGTACATATTTTTGTCATTTTTTTTGGCTCATAGACTGAATTGGATAGGATGAACATCATGAAATTGTGAACAGGGACTTATTTCCTATGTCAATAAAGAGACACTTCATATAACCTGCATCTTAATAAACAGAAGTAGTGACTAAAAATCCTAAGAAAAGAGAGCTCCTATTTCTTCAGGATACACTATCAGAAGTATTGACCAGGTTGGCCACTTTCTATATGCGTTTCCTTATTTGTCAATGTGCTGGAATCAGAGAGCAACAGAGTGGGCTGTGCAGGGTTACAGACTTGTATGCTGGCTCTATGTGTGTATGTGTGTGAGCGTAAATGAATGAATAGTGTTTGGTAAATAGCCCGTGGATAAGGCAGTGGGGAGTGGGAGAGTTTATGATGTGTGGGCTGATTTTTCTGTTGATGCTTTTAGCGTGGAACCTTTTGCCACTAAAGCTAAGAGCCAGTGCTCCCTTGCAACCTTCTCTTTGTTAATATCATAACAGCCAAACACAGCTCTGATTGTGTATTCTCTCTGAAGTACATCGGGTCAAAATGGAAGGAGTTCAGGTTGGATTCAAGTTGCTTTTAAATAGCTGTTTCCTTCAGAGCTGGCAACCACCATCAGCTTTTTCTATTTTCTTTAGCACATTACATTTTATACAAGATTCCTTTGATGTTGTGTTTCTTATACAGATCATTGACCCTATAATGCAGCGCTTACACTGCATTGTGCATTTAATACAAGCTGACACGTTAATGCTTACTAATCCTCAAAGCAGCAGACTTATTCTATGGGTGTCTACATGTTTTAAGCCAAGGTTTGGATTTGCCAGTCTGTTGGCATGCACAACAGTAGCAGGACTGTAAGACGAAAGAGGTAACTACACTGTGATCTCTACCTGTGGTGACAAACGGAACTCTATTTCCAATACAGCAACCGAACTTGGCCAATCAGCACTGGGCTGTGGAGTGCTGGTCCATTCAGTGGAACACAACTCCAGATTATGCACACTTCTCACTACATGAAGACTGCATGCACACTACACTTCAATAGGCCGTACTATAATGGTGAAGTGGACTCCTGATGTGTCCATTAGCAGACTATTACTATTATTACTAATTGCTTACATTTTACTTGCTTTTATAGAAATACAGAAAACGCATGAGGCCAGAGCTGTTTAAAGAAAACACATTATGCTTTTCTGGTAGTGATAGTCACAAATGTTCATCACTATTTTACATTTTCTTCATTGTAAAACACTGTAGTTCACTGGCTTCCTGCTCAAAACTGCAGAACTGCAAGCCCTATGTGCATAACCCACAGTCTAAACACGTGGGATTTTGTGGAAATGCTGTCTCGTGTATGTATTCATACTAAATTGTGATGTGGTATGAGCAAAAAGTGGTCCACTGTATGGTATGCAAGGTAAGAGTCAGGGGGAAAAAATAACAATTAGCTATTTTAACGCACCAATTACAGCATAAATAAGGCCATAGTTGCTGAGATGTGCACTTACTTTAATCAGAATAAGAAATAAAGGCTTTAAGTTGGGCAATGCAAGTAATTTGAGAAAGTCGTAACACTAGTAGTTAAATCGTCCTTCAAACTATCTTGTTGACAACATTGCGGGGAAAGATGTGTAAGAGCAGTAAATGACAATACATTTGAGACACTCACCTGAGTTCTCGTCGACACGCTCTTCCACCGTGTGCTCCTTCTGGTGCACCCACTCGCTGTTGCACTTGAAGTATATCTGTGTGGCAGGCGTGGCCTTGCAGTAGAGGTTGACCGGCTTGTTCTTCACGATGTAGGCCTCCTCTGGCTCCATCAGGAACACTGGCAGAGGCTCTGGGGGGTCTGAGGGGAAGGTCTCTGGCAGATCTCCAAGGCCTATGAAGTCATCGTCCACCGGAACTGTAACAAACAACAGAACATAATACCATAAGGAACCTTTTTTTATACCATCAAATTAAATCTGTATTTCACTTTAATTTACACTGTTGCTTGACACATGAGACGAGAATGAATAAATGAGACTGATCCAAAAAAGAAGTTCATTGGGAGAATATCTAATTACATTTAACATGAAATTGCTGATTATATATTTTTTTTTATTGGAACTTTTTTTTAATTATTTGAACAGAATCTGAACTGTAGTTTAACATCTAACATTTGATCTGAGGTATAATACATCAGAAGGATATACAGAGTTGGCGATATGCAAACAGCATCTTCAGAAGTGAAAAGGGAGATTCAACTGTCCAGTCACTCCAAAAAAACAGCAAATTCACTGAATGCATTCTCCTTTCGGTTTTACATATAAATCCTCATAATCCCTAACATTTCAACAGCCAGTTCATCAACTAAACAACTAAAGGCCTAAAGCCCTAGGAAATCACATTAGTACTGATATCCCAGTCAAAACCTTCTGTAACTTTTTATGACAAGAAATGCAGAGAACGCAGGGTATAGAGAGAGTGACAACTGTGATATTTGCAAGGGATTATCTATTCGCACAGCACACCAAATTCCCAAATATCTGATATTTTGGAATGTTTACATAAGTGAATCCTGGAGATTATCTAAGCCTGGGATTCCTGTCATGGATTTACAGAAAGTGCTCCTTCTTGGGTCTAACCACCAGCTACTGCAGCCAATAATGAGACTGGACTTCGGAGGTTGCCTGTGAGGATCTCAAGTTATAAACTGGTCTCTTCTTTCCAACATTTTCACTTTACTTTTGTCTTCTGAACACACACACACACACACACACACACACTAAGCAGCACATCTAATGACCTAAGGCTTTTGGCCCAGTTTGTGCCATTCCTCGGATACTTCTGCAGTCGAAAGATACGCTTCCCTGTAATTACAAGTCGCTTTCATCTTCCTGTCTTAAATCACACGCACACACAAACATGCACCCAACATGGGGGGCGCACACACAGCCAAAAGCCTCATGCGCAACTTTAGAACTCTTTGAAGAATGAAGAGAGAGAGAGGGCGATGAAGACTATTGGCCAGCCCATTTGTCACCTCAAGACCTGTTCTATTCTTACCATTGAACCGGTAGGCATCAATTATTCAGAAGTGTGAAAGACAGAGGTAATGGAGACAGATGAGAAGAGTGTGGAGGACAGCGAAGCATGGAGGAGTAACTTATCCACGGACACAGACTGAGATGGACAGGGACATAGAGCAGGAGGACTGCCACAGGAACTAGACAGATAACAAAAGTCTTATCAGTCCATCAGTGGGTCTTTACATGTCCTTCAATCTGCAGCCTCCTGACCAGTGTGGACATGTTGGAGCCTTGTTGTCTGGTCCACCTAATCTTGCAGATTAAATATATCCATGTAACATTTTTAGAAATAGAGACATGTAAGGGTATTGATGTCTGCTTGCTGTTCGAGTAATGTAAGACAGCTAAAAATCAGAGCAGAATTCTGTTTGGAGATGTAACGTCTCTTTGAAGCTCTATCTTTTGCCTTACAGAACAAAATGATGATAAAAAGTACATCCAATAGATGATATTATCACAATGTGCCTGCAGCTTTAGTATATTATCATTACTAGTAATAATAACCAGTCTGAAGCACACGAGACTGTACTACTAGATGAGAAGTCTTGCGTTACACAAAATTGACTCTTGTGAGCTTGTAGCCTTGTTATAATGCTGTTACCTCCTCAAACACAAACCTGGAGTTGTTGTTTGAGTAATCCTTTATTATCAGCCTGTCTACATCTCCAAAGCTCAAAATGCTCTGTTCAAACTTGCAATGCCATGCAGTGATAGTTTTCAAGTTAACCGCTATCTTTTACAGTTTGTTCAGTAGAGACAGGCAATTCCAGGTCTGAAATGATCAAAATTATTCTAGTGAAGCAAAGGTTTGCAGGGGAGCACTTCCTGTATGACCACATTTTTTCCGTTTGAGAGAAGAACTCAGCCTAAATATGCAGGGTTTGGGTGTTAAACATGTTTGAATAAAACAAAATGCAACTCCACATATGTTTTGACAAGTAAACAACATTAAATCATCAGAAAATAGCGTAATATGGGCTCTTTAACGAACTAGCTCAACCAGGTCTTTGTGCATTGTTGGTGAGCCTATGTTTGTTCCATACTGATCGTTACAGTTAAATAAGTTGTATCATATGACTTCCTCACATAACCCATGTTTATCACCTCATCGCTCATTCTCCCATGTCCCTCTATCTGATGCTTCCCTGGCAGTGTACACAGACCAGGCCCCGACTGTCACACAGGTGGCCTCCAGAATCTCCACAAGCACTAAATACTGTTATCTCTGCCCTCCATACCGACGGGCAATCTGACATGAGGAAATGAAAGGGTCACCGATGATAAAGTCTTCCAAAAATGTTCAAAGGGGGCACTGTCTCCTAGAGAGGGCTGTCTAGAGTGCTTTATTGGCTTTGTGTGGCTTTTTAATCAGACTCCAAATGCTCCTCACAGTCCTCTAATCTTGGCTCTATAGCAACTCCGCGACCTCTTACGGCAACAGCCACATTACACTTATGAAACAATATCAGCTTTATCGCTTTGGTGTTTTGATATCTTTCCGGTGTCAAAGATGTAAATACAGTTAAAAAAAAAAAATCAGATGTTTCCTTCTGTACAGCATATAGGCTGACAGTCATGATAATTAGTATATCAATATATGAAAGCTGGAACAATATTTTTTTTGCTGTCAGTATTTATCATGTGTACATTTTCTTTGCACTACTGTTATTTTTGGCTATATGATAGAATTTGAGCCTTCAAAAGTTCAATTAATAACTTCTTTGACTCATTACAGATGCAAACTTACTACTTTAGTGTTTAATTCAGCTATTTATTTCTTGCAGCTCGTAGTTTAACATTATTGTAGATTTAGCATAGTTTTTGTGGTATAAATCTGGTCTTGGGCTACTGAATCAGTGGGATAAATTAGTTTCAACATTATTGCTTATTGTCTACTTATTTCATCATTACCGTATATCATACTTCAAGGCGTAACAGCATAGCGCACTACTTTCAGAGATCTGCGAAATAAAATGCTATGCAAATGTTAAATCAGTAAATATAACAAAAGAACATTCAGTACATATTTTCAAGATTCCTTTCCAAATAACAAGTTCTGAAACAAACAGAACTGAGCCCAGGGCACTCACTCACTTTTGCTTATTTTTCTTACACATGGTTATAACTGGTTGGGACCTATTGCAACTAAGGGTCTAGTGAGCCATTAAAATCATTGCAGCTATGATTCATCTTTATACACCCAGATATTAACTCCATCCACAAAAACATTAAACAAAACTCTTTATCAATAAGAAATAATCTTGGAAAGTGGATTCTGAGTCTTGCACTGTCCTGTAGTTTACATTCTGAGATGATTCGATGCCTTGAGAGTTTTATAGACTCTTATTTTTTTCGTTTTTGCAACCTTGTATGTTTTTGCACGTCGCTCAGTACGCTACAGCATGTGATGACTCTTTAATGTACAAGTCTTCAGCAGCAGACCTTGGTTCAGCTCCTCTCCTTTCTGTGCTGCTAGTCCTCAGTCCACCCACATCCTCAGCCGGAGACCCTGACCCAGAAAACAGACAACCAACGCCAAGGAAACTCATTAAAGCCGGAGTTAGCCTTCCCTCACCCTACATTCCCATTATCACTCCATATCTCCCGGGTTCTGCAGCGAGCCCTGTCGAACTGTGATCTCAAAATGCACTCAAAAGAACAGCTGCATAAACCACACACATTGATAAAGTTATAATACATGCCGACTCACACGTGCTGAAACTGAAAGTCATCAACTGAGGGGAAATAATACATGCGAGTCAATAGGACTAGCCCTGCGGTAAAAATGGAAAAAATGAAAGAATGTAGTTCTCCCAATCAAAGGCTGCTCTCCGGTGAACAGATAAAGGGAGCTCAAATAGAAGAATGGCTTTTTAGTGGCGCTGTATCTTCCAATGCACAAGATAAAGAAGAGCAGATCATTTTTTAAGTTGATGGATCTGTAAACAATAATCTAATCTTGTTTGTGTGTTCTAGCTTGACGTCACAAAAAATACTGTTCTCAGCCTTGTTTAATGCAATTCCCCATATGCAGAAATCAACTTTATGGTGATGCTGTTTGTTTTAACGTTGTGCATAAAATTGAAGTATAATAGTAGTTATAGTGGTTGTAGTAGTAAATCTTGTGTAAGGGGAACAGGAGTCATATGTGTGAGTCAGTAGTGGCTACAAAGGACAAATGAAAGTCCCAAAAACAGCATTTTATGTTAATAGAAATTCAAATCTAATTTAGCTACAAGTGATTAGCATAGCATCACATATTAAAACCGCCTGCAACACTTATTTTCACAGCCTTGTTTAGAGTCATTTCATTTTAATAAGTCTGTTAATTTGACACACATTCACTGTCTGATATGAAGCATGGGTTTTATGAGTATTTTGCAATTTAGTTTTCCTTAATTTTAATAAAACAATTTCTACAATTGCCTTCTCAATGACTGGTAAAATTTTAATGAAGTGTGCGGTATCTGCTTAGAGCACTACAATTGAAATCATAGTTTGCTCAGTAATTGGTATGAGTTTTTGTAATTAATGTTGTAAGTCTTATTGGTAAAAGTGTGTAATTAATATCTGAGGCTATAAAAGTAACCTATTTTAGATTTTTATGCACATACCAAACATGTTTACTGAGTAATAGGGATTAATGATGAACTCAATACCAGAATATTCAGAAAATTGTTTTTGTAATTAGTAATAACCTCTTAAAAACTTGCCATTTTTAAGAAGCACAGTGTGGCATTTCTAGTGGAGAGTCTGGCATTTGTTTTCTCCATGAAAATTGTGATAAATATGTGTTATTGTGATAGATAAAGCTGCCTTTCACAAAGAGACGAGAGAGAGAAGCACTACACTACATTACAAGTCAGATCTGTGGAGAGTCACCCCTATTACCAGAAGAAATTATTGTATTTTGGAGCAAAAGAAACACCCATAATGGATACATGTTAGATGGAAATGTTTAAGTCATGCCATGGAACATTCCAGGCAAAGCAATAACATCTCCATGGAGACAATTAGGTAGCGGATCCTCCATCAGAAAAGGTGTGCAATACACCTGGACTGAAGGACTGAAGTATAACTATCCAGGACTGAAGTATAACTATATCAGGCTATCCCCAGGTTTGGCAACCCGAAACTCAAAACTTCTTTAAGACCATTTGAAGACCACTTAAATGAAAATTAAGACCAACATTGCACCCATTATGCGGGTGAAAAACATCAGATCCAGTTCTAATAATGACCATTACTCACTGCTTTAAAGAACAAAAAATACTTTGATTATAAAATCTCATTTAGAACTTGTTTATAGTAGTATGCATTGCTTGTAAAATGCCCAAATTAATTTATAACATTCTAATAAGACAAACTAACCTTTCACATTGTCTTCTCTCACATTGCACTACAGCCCCGTTGAGCTTACAAAAAGACAGGCAAATGAAATTTAAGACCTTTGTGGAAAAAAATAAGACTTGAACATAATTTAAAACTTGTTAAGGCCTTAATGTAGGAAAATGAAATTTAAGACCTTTTTAAGACTTTTAAGACCCCATGGCTACTCTGTATAGGATGCCGCAAACTGGATCCAAACCAGGTCTGAACCAGAACTATATGTAGCTTCAAATACAAAGCACAAAGACTAAAACTAAAACTCTCAGATCAACTTAAAGACAGTAAAACTTCAGAGGCTAGACAATGAACTAGCACATTTGCCTTTGGTACCACTGATCTAAGAAGCTATCCTGACTCAGCCTCATGGCCCTGTCCTCACTCAACCATGTAAATTCCAAAAAATGTAGCAATCTCCCCTGTTTCCCTGTTGGTATTTTCAGGTAATGGGCAAAGCAGTCTGAGGACAAGCAGTTCAAATGAGCCCAATGATACCAATTAATTCATGGCAGTAGCAGCAGCAGGCGCAGAGTAGAGGTATGCGAGAGTTGGCAGTACTATCTCTTTGGCTGGAGAAGACACCAGGAGCTGTGGGAGTGGAGAAATATTAAGAGATGATTACGTTTTGAACACGGGCAAATCAAAGCTGGAGCAGGCTCATAACACTGGCACTGCTGCACACTTCCAAAGATAAGACACATACTGAGTTCTGAAGGAAATCGGCATTAAAGGGCACACAAAACCGCTCGCCTCAGGGGCCCAGAAATGAATACCAATGTTGCATAAATATCAACGTACACCCACTATGAATGATGCATGCTCCGAAGTTTGGAGTGGGTCCCTAAAAGAAAAGAATCAGTCCCAAAGTAATGACATGTATTTAAATGATTTCATAGCCTCTTCTACTCAGGCAAAAATAAAACTTTTCTTGAAAATTGAGTATTGTTTTATATTCACTACAGGGGGATGGGGTGCTGTATAAGTTAGAGTAGAAATATTGTGGTCATTGTAGTAGTAGTTTAGACATTCACATTAATACAGTGGTTCTTAACCTTGTTGGAGGTACTGAACCCCACTAGTTTCATATGCGCATTCACCGAACCCTTCTTAACTGGAAAAATAAATGTTTTTTTCAAATTCAAAACATAGGTATATATATTTTATTGGTGCACAAGTGAATCCGTATTGCACATATTTGTCTGACCACTTTCTTTTTTTTGCTCGACATAGTTAGCATGAAGGGAAAATATTAAGAAATTATACGAAGTACCATCATGACAGTCACAAGACTATTGCGCTCACAAAATTTCCTGCAGCCAATAAGGGCCAAACGGGGCGTGTCATCATGAATCATATGAGTTGGATGTGTGTCTTGACCCCTGCCGAACCCCTGAGATTGACTCACCGAACCCCTGGGGTTCAATCGAACCCAGGTTAAGAACCACTGCATTAATACATTAACAGTAACAGTATTGTGGAGTAGGTAGCCAAAAAGTCTTAACTGAGAAGATATCAAACCATCAGGGGAGCAGGTAGCAGTATTATATTAAAAAGGTAAGATGCTCATCAAAGACGAGGCCAAAATAGCAAGAAATAGTAAAAAGAGACTTACAAAACTTCAAAAATAATAAAATAAAAAACACAAATGTACTAGTTCAAAATGCAGTCAAATACAGGTCTGAGGCACTCTTTTACCTTGTGAGAATGAAAGTCCTTTATTGTAACATGGACAACATTTTTGACAGCGTTTTGCTTGAATATGCTCAAGTTAAGAAAAACAGTTATTCAGGTCTCTGTTTACTATTTCATAAAATGGTATTATTATTTTGGCAAGGAGTGAAAATACTGTAGTAGTAGTAGTAATAAAATACAACTGGTAGTGAGGAAGTAATGGTTTTGAATATGGTTGCAATATCACTATATGTCCAATTAAATGTGTAATATACTCTACCCAGTTAATTTAGATTCCTGTTGTGTGCATCGTGAATCACCATTAATATCCTCTTTAAGATTGTCCAAGTATAAATCATTAGCATCATTAGTGCGCCCTGCAGTCCCACATCATATGCAGCTTCAGATGAGCTGATGTGGGACACAGTGAGACATTACGACTCCCCCATGCTTTCTATATAGTCTAGTGAAGCTGTGTCACTTTTAATGAGAAAGAAGTGTGCACAGAAGTGATGACAGGACGACTCCTACCAACAGTCTGACCTTATTATGAACTTTATACTTAAGCCCCTGATCAGAACATTTTATTAGGCTTGACTCTGTAATAAATCAGCTCCAAAATTAAATTACTGCAGGCATTAGGGTGGAATATATGAAGAAAAAGTGGGTCAACAATATCTCCACATGCAACAAGACTTATAAATACTATTAATGTTTTGTTAAAGGCACACATGAAAGATTTCTGGTGTGGGGAACGCCCCCTGCTTGTGTGCACTGGGGATGTTATTGCTTTTTAAGGGATTCTACACTGTGGCATTAAACATAATCCCTGGAGACAAGTAACGCAAGTAACAATAGTAATAGTAATAGGAATGCAATGTATTTTCAGCCATAAAACACCTGTAATTCAATACTTGCATAGATAGACACATTTAACATTTGCCTCCAAAGCTCAAAAAAGCTCAAAATGCTCCGCTCCACCTTGTGATGTCATGTAGTGATAGCTTTCACGTTAACAGCTACCTTTACCTCGGCAATTCCAGGGCTGAAAATAGTCACATTATTCTAGTGAAGGTGTATGAAATTTAAAAACACAGAGAAGCACTTCCTCTATTACCACAAGGTGGTTTTTTGAAACCTAAATATGTAGTATTTGTGTGTTGTGTTAAACATGTGTGAACAAAACACAACTCCAGGTTATGTTTTTGATGCGGAAACAACATTATAACATATATTAGAAAGTAGCGTAATATGGGCCTTTTACCTACCATATCCTCTAGCCCCTTTTGACTAGATCTTGTAAATAAAAAGTAGATATAAAAAAATTCAGGCACTCTCACCACTGAATTTATTTCAGCTTGCTGTATTCATCTGTGTCTCGATGCACATGCGGGATCAGTACATGCTGGGTTTGTATTTCAGTAGGGAATGTCTATAAGATAAGGTTTTGTGAATGCTGGCCTTGACACTGACCTGGTGATAAGCTCTCTCTTCTGCCTGTAGATTTATGGTCCCTCCCAAAGCACTGTTTCTATGGGACCACTGTTTCCTCCCATCACCGAGCATCAACCACCAGCCACTATAAATACTGACATAAATCTTCGCCACATTCAACCCTTTTTATGTCTTTTTGCCCTCTTTGGCTTCCTGTCTTCCCACATCAGCACCATCTTTATCAACACAAGAAAAATGGCTTGACTAAATGCATGTGTAATAGGGAGATTTTTTTAATAGAAAGCAGTAGTTTTAAAAGCAACGTTGATAGAGCTGAGGAGGAGGTGTTTGGCTGAGTGGTCAGGCAGAATAATAAAACACTCAGCTGTCGTGTCAGTTGAAGCAGGATAAATAGACTGTCAATCAGATGTGTCCATAAATGCATTTGGAGCACACCTACCCATTATATTGAAGGAACGTGAATCAATGCTAACGACATTCTCCAGTCAATACTTGTTAGCATTGGATTAAGTAAAGCCTCATACGTCCCACTGGCTTCAATCAATATGTATGCTGTTTTAAAAGCAAGCCCTTCAGAAGATTTCTATGAGTAAGAGCAAAAGGAAAATGAAAAGACATGCATTTGAATGAAGGATTGTGTCTGGGCTGGTGATATTATGCATTGTTACAATAGTGTTTGTGTCAAAACATAACCAAAGACATTTTACATTAAAACATTTTGAACAGGGGGTAACTCTCAACTAAAATTACTGTCAAAATTGTTATCGACTAATCACTGTTAATAGTAAATTGAGTTTGATGTCTGTGTAAACTCTGTCGTCCAGGAAGGATCCATAGCAAAAGAAAAATCTTATTCTGTCAACTCGAAAAAACTTTTGCCCAGTTTACAGAATTAAATTTTTCTTTTGCTATAATGTATATGATATAAAATGATATGATGACAAAATAAGTTATTAACAATTATTTATAAAATGTGCATTACTGGCAAATCTTCACTTCCTGACCTGCAACTACAAGGTGTGTAGACCCAATCTGAAACTCAAATGGTAGCTTTAGGCTACACGATGGATACTACACAGTTTCAAAACACCAGTCTCTTGACAATCGAGCTTGCAGCACAAGGTAAGTGACTTATGGATTTTGGAACACCTTTGACACCTCCTTAATAAAGTACAACAACAATTTGTACAGCTTGACATTTTGTCATTATTCACTTGGTTCTAACTTTAATTCTCCATTTATTTCAATAGTAAATGTCCATTTAAGCCTTTTGGCAAATGTACCAATAACCCACATAGCTACAGTGATATTCTTCAGATCAATCTTTCCTTACACTAGTCTACTCACTTGTCTCTTCCAGCTGAGTGTCGGATACTCATGTCTGGGGGCCCGCTGCTTGGCTGGAGCAGGTATGTATCGATCACAGTTAGGCCCACTGACCCCTCCCTCACCCCTGTCCTATCTGATCCACACACTTATGTTTCATCTCAGGGGAATCCAACACAAACAACAGCCAACACTGCACGACTAATCTCACTATTGGGCTCTTTGAAGCTCCAAGTCTGAGGGCCATAGGGTTAACTTCTGTCATTTTACAAGAAATAACATGGGAAAACACAGAAACCAAAGGCAGAGATCAAAAGAACTTATTTCATAAGTCCGTGAATTTAGCTGAGACTGTGATGCAATCAGACCTGGGGGTCAAAACTGCCAACTGTACCTGTACCAATACAAAGAAATACAATTTAATATAATTCACATAATTGCTCTGCTTTGTTGTTCTAGATAATGATAATACCAGAGTAGGCATCTGGAAAGTTCTTAAAGTACTGGTATTAAAAAAGTTATTATTATTATTTTTTTTTTTTAAAGTACCGAAGTCAATTAAAAGGCACTCCGATGAAAAAGGTACTCCATTAAGGAACCATAAAGGATATGATAGAAAATAAATAATAGCAAAATAGTTTTTTTTTTAAATCAAAATGGATTTTAAAAAGCCTCTGCAAAAAGGTTTATCTACGTGTGTGTCTCTCTCTCTGGCGATGGGAGGGAGTGATGTGGCTGTGGGGTGCTTGGGGGTGCTTCATGGCTGACCTTCACTGGTTTCTCTGTGACGGGGAGTTGGCAGGAGGCAGCTGGTGGTTGCCAGGGTCATGCTAGGCCCTGGCCACTCTATGTCCAGTCACAGTGCCAGACAAGGTCACAGTACTATGCTCAATTTTTTTTATGCCATTTGAAATATCTGTCCAAAAGAGTATTTCATTGTACCAATGCGAAAAAAGTACTCTAAAATGTCTAAAAGATGACATTTATTCTACTTACTACTTTTACTTGACATGATGCTGCACATTTACCAGAATACAGTTTTAAGAGTTTCAGAGTCCTTGTACAAACTCTGTAAAATTAAAATCTACTGTCAAGACATGGTGTGAAAATGGAAAAGAAAAATAATGAAAGAGACACATTTAATAATTTGGGGTTCTTCTTTTTTGGCACTTTACATCCAAATTTGCATTTTTTAATTAAACTGAGAATAATGACCCCAAGTGGTAATACGTGTTGCTGAGGTGAGAACACAGCTCCTTCGTTAATGTTTCATTGTGAGAGTATAAAAAGGCTGTTATGATGGACTGGGAAAACCATTTCATTTTCTCTCTACACTAATGTAATAAGTATTTGCATACATTAAGGGCAACAGTGTAACTCATCAGTGTTGACTTATGTTTTATCAAATCTGCACCATCACCAGCAGTTTTTTTTTTTTTTTTTTTAATATATTCTCACTGTCTGTCATCTCCATGTCCTCTTGTGTCCTCTCCTTGTCCGTTGGATAAAAAGCCAGTTTGGAGCTTGATTGGAGAATGATGCTGCTACTTAAAGACCCCCTCCATCAGCGCAGAGGGAAGAGAGAGAGACCCAAAGCTCAGGAGGAGTAGCGGCTCCCTAGGGCGCTGTAGACGTGATGGGTGAGCTGTCAAACGCCCCATTGTCTAAATTACCCAGCATGCACCATATCTCCACATGGGACTAATTTACAGTGTGGCAAGGTGTGGCAGGACATTGCCTTTTTAGAGCATGTTAGCAAAAATGTAGGAGGCCAAATCAGTGGCCAAATAGGTACAAATAGAGGTCCAGAAAAGTCCAATTAACTTGACGCTGTGCTGTCTTCACGCCTCACGACGCCAATGACAGGTGTCAATATGAATGTGTCACGCTAGACTACTTCCAAATACACACCAATGAGCACTAATCCATCGATGCATTAACTCTGCATACAGAAGAGCCTCAGTCCTACCATAATGAAGGCTTGAGGTGGCATGTGCCCATTCGCCTGTCACATGTCTCACCCCTGGGTGCCCATACGCAGACAGGGCCATCAACTGCCCCACATCAAGCACTGGTCTGTGGAGGAAGAGAGCATCTCAGCAGAGGTACGCTCCCTGACCCCTTGCTGTGCCCACTAGCTTGATACAAACTTGCCTTTGTCTAATTGGCAAGGAGCAGTGGGCAGCACCAACCTGCCACCAGCAAGAGCAGCCAGAGCAGCAGAATGCTAACTGTGGAAGACAGCCAGTAGCTTTAGAAAGTGCTGTGACAACAAAGTAAAAGTATCTCATAGACAAGCCGATAGGAACAGCCTTCAGGCAATATGAATAAACCATGGTGTGCTTGGTGTAACATGTTTTAATAAACTATAGATAACAAAAAAGAAGTATGAGGATATCATCATTGTGTTTCTGTTCAAGCAAATGTGTTTTATTTGCACTGTTGTAATAAAAAAGTCTTACTTTTAATTCGCCATTCAGAAGAATAAAGCTGGATGTAAGCAGTTTAATTACCAAATTTTAATTAAAAATCTGTCCTTTTTATACTTCAAACCCATGAATATCAAGTTTAGTTATGCCAAGCAAATCAGGATTATTTTTCCTGTGCCGGGTATTAACAACTGAATAAGTAAATAAGTACAAAAATGATTTGTGAACATTTACATATTTATCTATAAAGTAAATAAACACATTCTTTTTTCATATATATTGACTTTACTGAAAACTGAGACAACTATGTGCTGTGTCTAAATACATCAGCTCTGGAGCATTAAAACAGCAAACACATATTTTCATTTAAGGTTAATTTTCATAAAGCTTTAAATAACCCATGGTTATTGAGTCCAAGACATACACTAATGACAAACTCCCTCCCTATCCAGTGTAATTACCCAGAGACATCCTTCATATCAGCCTGACATTAAGCAGAGGCGTAAACACCCCCCGCACACACTACTCATGGAGTGGAGTAGTGGAATATCCTGAAGCACTTGAACACATCTCCTCTCTCAGCTCTCCATCTGAAGGACACTACAGGCTGCAGGAGTGTGTGAGGATGTGGTAGACAGTGGTCCCTGGAGGTACTGCTCAGCGCCTGTCACCAAACCTCACTGCGCCTGGTATCCCCCGGAGACGCAGCATGGCTCTTATACTCTTATACACAGCTCCTCTCCTAAATCTCGCCCCCTCCATCTTGTCAATCAAATGGATGAATCAGAAATAATAACACCAGGATTAGGGGATTATGACACTAAATGTTCTTATGTAATTAGTAGGACGAAGTGTCCTGGTTTTGAGTGGGTGCATGATTTACTTTTATGGACTTTAAACTTTAACTTCAAAATAATCCTCTATCAGTCATGTTAATATAATGTACAAGACATAAACATTGTATTGTACCTGAGTGACTGCACAGACATTGTGTTTGGTCAAAATAAGTTGAATGGAGAAATAAGACAATGAACTTTATTAACTAATAAAATATTTTTCAGTAGGATGCAATTTGTTTGGCTACTCTCCCCTTTCTGTCCCTATGCAAGTGCATTATATGTGTGGTGCCACTTCCATTGCAAAACAAGATATGAGTGCTTGAAAAATGCCTAATTCAATTCATGTTTTGTTGAAATCACTTAAAAAAACAAAATATTTACAAGTTAGCATTTTGTAGTCTGGTTGTTTTGGTTCAGGTACTGCACATATCTTGTATTAGTGAATATATATATGGGTCAATAACTTATAAGGATTTTCAACAGGCAAATTTTAAAATATAAAACATTAGTTTCTACTGAGCTTTTTCCAATATTTACAGTGTCAGGTGCATAAATCTATGTTTAACATTTATATTAAGCATTTTTTGTGTAAAATGTCATGTGGTGCAACTGAAAATAACCTTAAAATAGTTTTATTTTCTAAAACATGGTTGAGATATTAATCCAAGTTCTGAGTAATATGACATGTACAGAAACAAACTGTTGGCATTTCTTTGGATTTTTTATGCATATTGATATTTTCTTTTCATGTCCAATATGACAGTCGCCTGCTTGCGTTTAATTAACAAACTACTACCCTGTAAAATCCATAAAATGAAGAAGTATACTTTGTTATTCATCTTGCAGTCATATATTTACTGCTATTATTAATTGCACCATATGATGCATGGTCACACCCCATGACATTTTAACATTTAAGTACAAAAAACATGCAGAATAACTCATGATTTCTGAAAAAAATGATTTTATTCCATGGAGGTCATGGAGGTACTACAGAAATGTGGTGAATTATTATGAAACATTAACCCTTTTAACTGAGGAAACTGCAATTGGACAGCATCATGTCATTGATATACCAAAAAATGAATCTAAAAGAATAAATTGTATTAATCACCATATGCACATTTAAACTATTCATAGTGTAAAATACAACCAAAGGCCTTGGTGTGTCAAAATGGAGACCAGGTGCAGTGGAGCAAAGTCAGTGTTTAATAGTATCTGTGGAGAGGAAGGCGCTGGGTGTGGGTGAAGTATGTATCTGCTGTGTACATGTGTTGGTGTGTGATGGCTGAATTAATGTGACAAGGCACATGTAATGCACAATCATAAATCTTAGCCTGCGGATCAGTAAAGGCAGGGCAGAAGCTGATATATTATTGCACCCCCTCACTCATACACTCACACACACACACGCACACACACACTCTCTCACACACACACACACACACACACCGTTGTTGTGTGGCCTATAATAAAAACAAGACTAGGACTGCAATAGGCAGCTAATAGACATAACGCTATATCTGGCCCCGAGGGCTTGACACGCACCCATACACACACACACACATAACACAAAGTCATTCAAATACACAACAGCACAAGTCTATCCTCTTTTCCACTCATTTATTCTGCTGCGTTTGAGCCTAACAGCCAAAGTGTTAGATACGGCATTAATACTGTTAAAATCCTAATGCTGTTACACAAGCTGCCGATGTATAACATGCTAATTCCTCACTCACACTGCGAAAGGAGCATTGGATGGGGTTTACAACGTGACACGGCGTAGACTTGCATTTTGTTAGCAAATGGAAAATGTGCACATACAAATCAATCTCGCTCGGCCAATTTAAGTTTGTAAGTACTTCGCCGCCACAAGCAATCTGAGAGGCTGATGGCTGGCTGAAAAGTGAGTGCCAACTCTGTCAGCAGACTGCGCACAAACACTGACAGTTGATCGGGCCTTGGAGCAGATGATCTTTTGAATGTTCTAGTAACCTAAAATTAGCTGTGTTAGTACATTGTTGTGTTTACTGATAATTGACTTGTTGCAGTTGAAGCCATGGAAATAATGCAAATACAATGTCATGTGGAAGAGGAAGTGGAAATTTAATATATAAACTTTCTGTAATGTAAAACTCAATTTTCAATTTGATTTTAGTCTTTTCATAAATAAAACAAGAAAGGCTTTTAGTAGTGATTTCATGGACATACACAATACAGGTAACAATAAAATGCATAGATCTGAGCCATTTAAAACTAAAACTTATCAAATTTCTTCCTCTAAAGTCTGAACTTTGCTCCAAACCACATGATTTTACTGTGTGAAGACAGAACCTGACCATATCAATAAAGATTAGAAATGACAGTTCTACCATATGTATAACTGTCAATGTACACTCAGTCACATTATTGAATTATCACATAAAGTGTTACGTCTGATGTGAGCAACTGGATTCCTGACTGCTCACACCTGCTCAACAAAAAAAAAGGGCAAACAAGCATAGCAAAGACCAAAATGAAAGAGAAAAACGGAAAAATTATTTTAAAGTTCATTGCATTTTCTGGCATCACAGTGGCTGAGTGGCAACACTCACAGCAAGAAGGTTCGATCCCCGGGTCACCCGGGCCTTTCTGTGTGGAGTCTGCATGTTCTCCCCGTGTCTGGATGGGTTTCCTCCGGGCACTCCAGTTTCCCCCATCAACCCAAAACATGCAGCACCCCTATGAACTAACATCAAGGACCATGACGTCCACCCTCCTGTGGGCTCACCACCCGCAGAGGGGTTCATAGGGGGGGTTAGGTGCATATTGGAATGGGTGGCGAACAGCTGCCCCCGCGACCCAGCTGGATTAAGCGGGAGAAGATGGATGGATGGATGGATTGCATTTTGTTTTCCAAACAGTAACTGTAAAAATGTATTGATGAACAGTTTTTGATGATTAGATTTCTTTGGTCCAGGTAAACACACACCAGACCTATGACCTAATAATTTGATATTACAATTATTTAAATTCTTATTATTTAATGAACTTTTTTTTTTTTTTTTACCAAATATGTTATATATTAGTAGTTAATACTCCATAGAAGTGTAATTCCCCCGTCTTTAAGTATCCAATTTTACTGACCATGTAAATGCATCCACTAAAGATTAACAACACAAATAAGATGACCACAAGCATTTCTCCAGCCAGCACTACATATTTATCATGCTACGGTACAGATTCCAGAAGCGTATTTAGTAAATTGGCTTTTATCAGGATATAGCCCAACATGGAGACAGGATATTTGCTGAGGTAGCGTCCATGAGATCGTCTGCACAGCACTTTTGTGGGAAAGGCAACATGTTTGGCTGTCTCTCCATGTTGTGGCAGCTTGGAAATGTTCTCTCTTGTATTTCAATAGCTCCATTGTAATTTCCTGTCTGTTTATTCAAGGGTAGTCAGGCTTACCGGGCTTACACCACAAATGGAAATGGTTTGAAGGAAAATGCAAGATGGTGGTTATTTCACTAAGAAAACAAAGTCCAAAGGAGTGGGTATATTGAGGCAATGCTTAAGGTCCTATTTTGGGCATTTCTATAACCAAAATACTTGACAAAGAAGTGCTAAAAAAAGCCGAAAAGAAACTTACTTACTATGATACTGTTTAGGCCTGTCGCACATTTTGAAGTGCAATGACGTGCTGAATAAAATAAAAACAATAAACAATAATATTGAAACAAATTTATGCCACTGACATAATGACCGTAAAGTACTATCCCTAAAAACTATTCTAAATGTATAATATTTTTAAAACGCACTGACCAAAGTGCCAAAAATTAATAGCAGAAAGAAAAAGTACCCACGATAAAATATTGACCCCCAAAAAGTATTGTTCCATCTATTACATACTGAGTCGATATAGTAATTATGGTGACAGGCCTAATACTGGTTCTATCTAGCATCATAGCAAAGTCAAATACTTTTATTCAATTGATCTACACATGCAAGATCATGTGTAGATCAGTGGCAATAAAGAAAAACTCCAAATGTACAAAATTACAGCCTGGGTCACTCACTTTCCATCTTTCAGGCAGTACAAACAAGTAAAAAATACAATAGATTGAAATCTTTAAAAGCATTTACCCACACAACAATCTACGCCAGCACACTGTTCACAAGGCACTTTTTCACCTTGACTGACTGCATCCTGTTTGTTTGTTATGGCTTCAAAGGCACAATACAAAATAGCTGTTGTCTGAACCCATTTTACAGCCCTTCCTTCCCCTGTACTATCAGCTTACAGGGGTATAAAACATGGCTGCTATTACACTTTGGATAAGGGATCATATTCTCATTGGCTCCTACACTGTACACTACACCATATCTAGCACAGAATGATCAATGGCATCTTTTCTGGGCCCTGCAGCAATTGCTTAGTTATATGCAACTCCCTATACACAGCATACACATACACTATAGCAACATGAAAGGAATATGGCTGTTGAGGCTGACCCATGCTGACAAACGCAGTAATAGTTCTGCTTCTTTATCGTATAATAAAAACTGATGAAAGCAGACATCAATGGCATTTCTGCAAAATCTCATATGCTTAGCCTTATTGGATGCGGTGTGTTAGTATCCTATTATTTTCCTCTGTATCTTTCCAGGTATTGTCTAGATGCACAGGGCATATAACAGTTATCTCCACTGACAATCTGGGCATTGTGTAACTGTGCTCACTTTACAGGAATCAGTATGGGCCAATGAATGTGTTATGCAAAGTTTAAAAGGATCAGGAAATGGGTTTTGAGATAAAATTTTATGCGTTATAAAGACAAAGTACTTTCTCACTTTTCCAGACACACACAGACTGTTTTTGTTTTGTGCATTATAGAATGAATATTCCACCCTCAGCAGTGGTGGAAGATAATGAAATGCACAAGTAAAAGTACAATATGCAAGTTCAATTTTTAGGTATCTCTACTTTACCTAAGTCAATGATACAGTGGTTAGTTTTTACTTACACTTCACTACATTTGAGAACATATATGTGTATACTTTCTACTCCACTACTTTTTAGATCTGTACTCAAAAGTAAAAAGTAGTTTTCTTTATAGTTTGAGGCCTGCTGAAATGACTGACATTTATTTTAAGCACATTTAATTTGAGTTAACATCTCAACCTTTAGCAAACCAAATGCACAAAAACAATTAGAAGAGTAAACAACTGAATCAGTGAAAACCAGCTAAATTAATTACCAAAATCACTACATTTGAAGCTGTAATTCTTCAGAAAATCTCTGCAAAATACATTTTTTATTCTTAAAGTACATTTTTAAACAGGTACTTCAAGAGTTTTACTTAAGTACTTTTTTTTCATGTGATACTTTTAATTTCACTTGAGTAATCTTTTGCCCCTTTTACTTAAGTAACAAAATAGAGTACTTCATCCACCACTGATGCTCAGTGATAATAAGCTATACTACTGTAGACACACCTGTAGTTGAAATAAGGCCTACTAAACTATGGGATTCAGGCAATGTAGATGAAGTGTCTTGCCTAAGGACACAACAGAATACACTAGGCTAAGACGGCTGCTGCCCGACTGGCACCAGGCACTCCCAGCGGGCTCCAATTGTGCTTAGCTTCCGAGGTGAGACAAGACTGGGTGTGGTCAATATGAAGAAAGTCATTTATTTACTGTAAACAGATCTTTGCTCAGAGACTAAAACTAAAACCATCTTCCTAAAACTATACAACAAATTTTACTGAGCAATTTCAACCTAGTTTTTTCAACAGATTTCTTGAGGTATAGTAAGAATAGTCAAACGCACACACTCCTTCCAAAACAAAGGTATAAAACTCTTTGACATAAAAATAGATGCTCCAGTGGTGCCAAATGGGGTTTTCTGGAGACAAGCTTTGATCTTCCACATCCACATTATTTTGACTGATTCCCAGACTTTCCACCCAATCATTCTCCTATTTCAGGATATCCTATTGTAAGCATGACCCACATTTCTCCCACTCACTAAATTAGCTAATACCAAATAGATCACAAACACCTTTTTACATATGAAGAATATACTTGTAATATAACTCCTCATTTTAAGATGATATACTAGTATGGTCTTAAAGGTCTTATACTACACAAAATTGACTCTTGGGAGCTTTAAGACATGTTAGAATGTTGTTGCCTCATCAAAAATGTACCCACAGTTGTGTTTTGTTTCATTCATACATTATTATTAGTCTGTCTACCTCTTCACAGCTCTGTTCCACCTTGTGATGCCATGAAGCGATAGTTTTCAAGTAAACAGCTATCTTAACTTTTGTTCAGTAGAGACTGACAAGTCCAGGACTAAAATTATCCAAATGATTCTAATAGAGGTAGTAATACAGAAAATGTTTTCTGTTTGAGGGATGTTTGCTGAAGAAATAGCATGATAACACTTCAACAATGACGTTCTAAAAGGTGCTACTACTCTATAACTAAAAATTAAGTGCTACATGCAAAAAACTGATTATTTGATCACAGACTGTCATCTACACGATTTAACCAGTGAAACAGTGAGTTGTGAATATTTGACCCCACTTATTTACAGTGCATACTAATGGTCCAAGCCGAGACAAAGAAGCTCTACCCATGCCCCTCCTGCACCTGTCAAAGGACGTGTTAATAGAAAAACACTCAAAAGGATTCAGGCTGGATTTTGTGTTTGTGTTTGGTTACTACATTAGGGAATCTTTCCCCTGCTCTGCACGCTGGGGGACTTCTGTTCTGTCAGCCTGTGATTTGGCTAGATCCCCTTGCTGTTTCCCTGCCGCTGAAATAGGTCAAGCACATATAATGGAGGGGCAATGAGGAGCAAGTATCTATAAGCCCCCTCCCTCTCTCTCCCTTCATCACGGTCCCCTGTTGGGACACATAGGCACAGGTTGCAGAGAGACTGGCATGGCTAGCCACAACACTGCGACCTCCCAGCCACAACAATCATTTACACAGTCACGCTTGAGCTGAGCAGATTCCTCTGCCTCATATGGAATGTCGCTCTAACAAGACAAACAGCTTCAAACGTCAGGCTTCCCCAAATCAAACTGGAGTGGGGAGATGTGGGGAAGGGCAGTAATGTACGCCTTCAGGAGTGGTCAGTCACTGCCCCACTTTTTCGCAGTAAAACTATAAATACTTAGGTTTTCTAGCAGATATAACCTAAGAAGTCTGTCAATTTAAGCACTAATTATATGAAATGGTAACTGCCAATTGTATCAGTCGAAAGTTATTAAGAACAATCTAAACCTAAATGATCATAGACTGTGTATATTAATGTACAAATGGAAACAATGGAGGGTAGAAGTCCAGTTTAGCCTTTGTTGTTCAATTGACCTTTGCCTCAGTGTGCTTTGTATTGCACTTTAAAGGTGCAAACTTTCTGTCACCTGGTTTTAAAGATGTTATTGCTTTGCCAAGACTGTTTCACAGTAAGGAATTAAATTTGTTTCTCCATGGAAACAAGCAAGTGATGCCACCAGGCCAGTCCAGGAAAGTAAATTCCTCTCACAATATTTAAGCAATAAAATGTGCAAGTGAATTTATGCCAGACAACAATAACTTTAAAGCTGTAATTTGAAACAGTTCAGGGGAAGAAATATCATCTTTGTGAAGAGGAGCAGGTGGAGGACGGTCATCCAGAAAAGTTAGATAGTCTTATCTTAAAGTTAGAAGGTGTAAATTTCCAAGAAGTAGTTCCTGTATATGTTTGTGCCCTGCTATTATCACATGTATAGCTTAAGGTCACTTCCACAGCTCAAGTAGTTAGCGAGCTCTCTGAAACTGTCAATCTGATATCCTGGGGTCTTTAAACTTGTCACTGAAACCAACGCCACACTAGTTTCATGTGTTCTAAAGGGTTTTTCCCAGGGACTTTTTATCTGTAGACATCACTGCTCCAAGTAATGCATATGTAGAACACTGTGAACCTGAAGTGTGAGAAAAGGCTGTGAGGTCAGCTGCGTCAGAGCACGGACCATCTGTATTGATTAGACTCATTTTATGTCATGCAAATGTGAGCGTGTAGAATAACTTAAAGGAAAATCAATGACGTCTTAGTGAAAGTGTTGTTAAAAAGGTGGATCGATGAGGTGTCAATAGAAGCCCAAAGAACAGGTAAGATAGGTAATGTGTGGGGAAAAAAATGAAACAAATATTGACAAAGAGGATGTTTGGTAATAACCATGTCCTCTCAATCGGCACATTTTACCTTCCATCGAGCAACCGCCCTTATTGGTTTTACTGCAGTTTTCATTGGTATTCTTCACACCATCCTTAGATACGGTGATTTACATATAAAAAATACTGACTTTTTTTTGGATGGGCTGACTTTCAGAGTTGTAATATGTTGGCACTTATTGCTAAGGTGGTTGAGCTATCCTTAAGAATAGCCACTATCAAAAATCAGAAACAAAAAATCCTCAGGCATTTTGACAGTTACATAAAAAAAAAAACAACAACTGTAAACATTTTCTTTCAGTTCAATATAATTTGCAAATACATTAAAACACACAATATGTAAAGAGGGGGTATTATGCTGTTTGTTTGTTTTTTTAAACCATGTTATAACGTTGTAAATTTCAGTAATTTAGCAATTTCTCCCGTGCCCTGTTCGAACCCAGATTCTGTGCAATGCTCAGTGCACAAACTTACATCAGCCATGTTCCCACACAACAAGTCTCTATAAATAAACACAAGCATAACACAAAACTGTTCACAACAACATGACAAACCTGATACGATGTGCAGTAGTTTCATAAGTGGGATGCACACCCATTGTGCAGGTAACATGGCAATCTAAATATGTTATGTGATTGCAGTTAATATCCCACAGAAGTAAAAAAAAAAAAAAACTAAGAAAAAGAAAAAAGAATACAGAAAAAAAGACATGTACCACTACAAAGTTAGATTTTTGAATATAAAAAGCTGCTTTAAGCCAGGATCTGCACTCTGCCTCCTCTGTCTTCACTGGAGTCTCTTTTCATTTATTTGCATCTCCGTGAAGTGTGAAGCGTGTAGTCCTTCTTGTGCAGTCTCCAGCGCTCTCCACTGGCTGTGACCTTTTCTCCAGTGGAACAGGATACTGCCCATCTCCATCTCCCTCATGCATTAATGATCTGTGGTGAGCTCAGGGCATCTGTCTGACTCCCTGCCTGTCCACTGCACCTCAGCTATAGTACACTTCCAAGGACACATCCACGGCACCCATGGGGAAAATGCAGATAAAATAGCTTTCTCTGCCGATATGTCCAGTATACCAAAGTCTGTTCACATCTCTACTGAAAATGTGTTACCCTCTCAAGTTTGGACTGCAGCATTAATCAGAATTGAAACTGAAATCTGAATGGATGCAACTAGTGGAGATAGACTGATATATAAACAATAATAGCCAAATTGATCAAAATTGGACATTTATATATATATATATATATATATATATATATATATATATATATATATATATATATATATATATATATATATATATATATATATATATATATATATAAAAAGTCCCAAATAATCTCGGCAGAAATGATTGGCCATTGGTTGCTCTGGATTCTAAACAATTGGCATTGCCCATGAAAAAAAAAAAAAAAGAGAATTTTTTAAAAGTACAATCATTTCCTCCACAAACAACAAAATATAAAGGAGGAAATTGCTAAAATAAATTGCAAATCTAATCGCAACGCCTGTCAGAAAAATCACAATTAGATATGTTTCCCAGTGGCAGAAGGCTCAAAATATAAAAGATGATAGCGTGCAAAACACCTAAATAAAATCCAAGCCAATTATCTATGACCCACAAAAATAGTTTCCTACAGTGAATGTTCCTTTTCAGACTTTCCATTTGTCAGCGTTTAGCAAATAATGAGAGCAAAGGTGCAGCTAACCAGCCTTCTGCAGACTGCACTCTTCCCAGCATCTCTCATAAGTGTTTACTAATAGAGCAGCAAAGTGCTTCTATGGAGCCACTTCTGTTTTGTCATGTTGGAGAAAGGACTCAGCATTGCCAACCACTTCTGCCTGTTCAATGCTGTATAGATGATTAAATCTCAAATTCTCCCCTCCAGGCATTTTAGTAGCAACAAAAAATGTCAAAACTGTACCACCTATCTTCCAGCGAATATTCTACCCCCAGATATCGGATTTTTCTTCACTCATTTTTTACGTTGATGCTTTTTACCATGCACTGAAGGAGAACTGCAGCAACTGAATGACAATGTTCCCAAAGCAAGGTGCTCTCAGCTGTGTCACTTTTGCGGGTGTTGTGTCAAATGTGCAGCACCCAAGGGTTCAGGTCCAGAGAGTTGGAGACTTAATGTGCACAAAAAACAGTTGTAATTGTGAGATTATGAGAGATTATCAGATTGAATATGTGAGCGATGTGCAAATCCAATTAGCCCAAATATTAAAGCGGTATACTACCAGTATACCATCTGCTGTCGTCACTGAGATGCTATTGCTTTGCCTGGAATGTTTCAAAGTATGGCATTAAACATACAGTATCTATTGCATATCTATCTTTATTAAAACACAGATGTTTTTATTGCTGAAAAACACTATGAAAAACATGTACTCTTATAGTGAGCTGGGTCACCTCTCTACACAGCTGATCAGTCACTTGGACTGTGTCATCTGCTTGTTTTTTTAGTTTAATGCCATACTATGGGATATTCTAAGCCAAGCATTTATAACTCCATGCATGGAGACTAGCTGGTGGTGTAAGAAAAGTTCTGCAATGCACCTTTAGATACGTTTCTGCAGTTAGTTAAAAATTAAGTTAAAAATCTTCAGTATTTATTATATTAATGATCTCATTTTATAATCCAGACCATTTCAACTCCTTTGGACTGGGAAATGGGCAACAGTTTGTTATATCAAAGAAATGTCATATTACAAAGAAACCATGGTATAACACAGAAGTGGACTGTTTGACCTGATAGTAGAATATTGTAATCAGGCTCTTGGCTTCCATATCTGGGCCTGTCACCTGCCTCCACTGATTCTTCTGAACCTGGAGATTGTTTCTGACAGCAGCAGAAATCCTCATCTGGGGGAGGCATGAAAAGATGTCTTCCACCGCTCCATAGCCAAATATTAGACTGTGTGATCCGTGGCCCTTCAAGGCTTCTGCTGGGCTTTTCCACACCACTGATCTCTGTTTTCAAAGCAGGTGTTTTAAAGATGACTGGCTGACTGGTAAAGCAGAAAAGAACACAAGCGAAGAAAGACAAAAAGACAGCAGAAACACTTTAATCATCCAAATAAATAACGGATTGAAATCAAACCTCGGTTAGATATAAGGTTAGGCTCAGAGGTTAAATTAGACCTGACAATCACAACAGATAAGAAAGGCAGTGTGCTGAGGCAACTCCCTTGGGTGCTCGCTCTTCATGTCACTCCCACGCATGGTCTTGAGCAGTGGTAGAGTGTACATTAAGATGATCTAGTTATTTACTGAGCATTTTTAAAAATATTCATTCCCAAAGGGGTTATAGGAAAGACTTTACAAACAAAAAAATGTTCAAGTATGAAAAACACTGATAATTTAAGATGGACAAATACATACACTACATTAGCAAAGTGAAAATGAACATGGAAATAGACTACATAAGGCGTAATTGCTACTTCAAGTTGTAAAACTATCATTTGAAGAGTAGAAGTAATAGTAGTTACAAAAAGGAACTACAAATAAGTAACCACAGTACCATTAAAATAGCAGTAATACAAATTGTAAAAGTAGGACTAGTATTAATAGTAGTGATACAAGTACATTAAGAACAGATACTTATTTCCACTTATTTCCATGTCTAGCCTAACACTAAACACACAAGCGTGTCCAACCAGGAGACCTTACTCAACACAAACACAAAATAACAGGGAAAACTTCACAGGGAAATCACATCGACAGATCAAAGAGTGAACACACCAGGATCCAACCTTTGAGCGTTTAAAAAGATGTTTTCCTAAAACCAATTATCCTCAGGCTGTGGAGCAGGGATGACCACTGCTGTTCTCAGTTCATATCAGGAGGCCACACAACACACACAAGTATCTTATCCAGGGAGACTACACACAGGGCTGTTTAATCCACTTTAGCAAGAAAAAAATCTTCATTGTGCTCACATGTCAGGAAGTATGAGTAATTACTATAAGCCATCATGTTAATACTATAAGCCATCATGTTAATACATATTGCACTTTTGCACATGGTGTGTATTTACGTTTAAAATCAGTTTTAAGGTTTAGTGATTTGTGATAACACACACAGATTAATGACTGATAGATTTAAGTCATTTTAACAACCCTGTGCATAAACTAGAATATCTCTGCAGTAGTTATGTGCCTTTTGTTTCCCTGATCCCCAGGTGTAGATGTGTTGCTGCAGTCAAATTGAGATTGACAGTGTTCTAGCTTTTATGCAATGGTGAGATATGTCACTTCTGAAATGACACATAGAGAGAATGGTTTTATGGGATTTCCAGGTCATTACATTCTGTTTTGGTCACATTTAGACTATATCCTAACTTCTTTAGGGATGGTTACACTGTGATGACCATATATGTCTGCAAGTATGTAATCATTTGGAAATGCTTGAATGTCTGGGTGTGTGCATCTTCCTCATCCTGTTACAGAGCATGTAATCCCTGCCACTGACTATAAACATGAAAGTGCTTTTGCTCAACAGATACAGCGCAGAGGCCCTACAGTGACATTCACTGTCAGATCATGTTAGTCGCTAATCACAAAAAAGCAGGTCTGAGAAGATGGGAAGAACTTTTAGTGCAATTAAGGTAAAGACTAGTGAGTAAACAATTTAGCACAAATAATCATGCTAGGGCGGAAGATGTGACCTTCAAAATCTCATTTATTTTGAAATGTTTCAGGCAAAAAATACAATTTAAGTGCAAGAGCTGGAGGCTGAACATCTGATTCAAGGTCAGTGTCTGTGATGGCTTCAAAAATCTTTACAGAAAATTCAATTACATGTTACATTTTGCTCTATTTAATGTTAATTATGAATAAACTAAACATACCGACAATGTAGTCTAGTAAATGTGGTCCTCATTATGCTCCACATTGTCAATACAGCTTCATTTTAATCTAATGTTTTTTTTAATTACTGAATGCATGTCAGCAACTAGAACTAAATGTCTCCTAATTACTTAATTTGATCAATCTCAATCTTGTTTGGGTATGCTTTACTTCAGATTTAGTGATTAGCGCTTAGATTTTTCTCAATACATTTTAAAGCATAGATGTTTGTTTGCCTTGTTACATAGACATACACACTGTCCTTCCGCTCTTACATGTTTCTAAATATATATGGAATATTCCAGAGCCATTATGCCTAAAGTGGTGCGCTCTGCCACTGCCAGGCACATGTACCTTCACACTTGTGTTTGTGGCAGAGAGACCCAGGGGGCGCACTCCGGGGGGTAAACACAACGGCGAAAAGTGTGGCTTGTACCAGTGAGGAGGTGACAGGCAGAGCAGTGCAGAGACAGCTATGGTGTGATATGGGGGAAATACGAGGGGGGGTCTTCTCCATGGGTGGGTGGTTCTGCACACATCACCTTCCCCAAACTGTCATTGGGCGCTCCGCAGCACGCCCAGAAGCCCCTCCCTTTCTGCCCTCAACCCTCTGTGACATGATGATTAATGGGGACCAGGCGAGCGCCATAATCCGACTACATCAAACATTATCATAACTATTTTTATTATGACCTACATGGTGTCCTCTGTGAGGCAGCCAAGCATCACACTCTCACAATATGGCGCTAATGCATATGTTTATCGGCCATTGTTGTAGTCGTTTGTAAATTCACTCGGCTGTGGTCCAGAGGCTGTTATAATTACTATACTGAGATGAAATCCCCAAATATGTGAAAGAAATATTCATGGAAGAGATCCAGATTTTCAGTTCCGATACTGATTTTCATTACTATCGCTTCAGCCAATATCATCTGATACCTGTGCAGGGACTGAAAACAGCACTTATTTTCCTTATAAAAAAAAATAAAACAACAAAACTGAGCCAAATATGTTATATAACTGTTATTTATCTCTCAAGTAAATACAGAACAGCTTTGTATAAATAAAAATTCAAACTGCAAAAATTTCTGGGCCAAATGTAACCAGTAAATAGTCTGATTACAAGTATTTATAATCCCATTAGCACAGCAAGTGTATTATTTAAATTTCATATCTAAAAACTCTTTTTGTGTGAGTTAAATACAATCAATCAATTCAAATACTGTCTAATACATTACTAAATACTAATAAAATAGAACTCTAAATACAATACTAAACACAATCAATCAATTAAATACTGTCCCGCTTTAACTGTAGGCTTTTAACTGTAAGTTTTAATCATACTTAATTTGTTTATGTTGTTGTAAGGCGACTTTGGGGGACCAGAAAGGTGCCTAATAAATAAAATGCATTATTATTATTATTATTATTATTATTATTATTAGTCTGAAGTTTAATTTAACTAATAAATAAGATGCTTACACAAAAGAATAAAGCCTTTATCCTGTCTATGGGAACCACTGGTGTGTTCCTGCTCGTTTGAATGGAACATATTGGAAGGGTCAATAAAACTTTAGTATATTTGTCGGTCATTGTTGTAATATCAGAAAAACAGTGTGCGCTCTCAAAGAAATGGCCCGGCCCTCAGGGGAAGACTCTGATCCATATGACACCCATAAAATTTTATCTTCGACACAACAAAAGAATGCCACCCTAATATCCACAAATGATGCTTTATTTGATGATCCTCAGCCTAGCAATGGGCCTTCTCAGAGCAACACCATATTTCCTAATGCACTCCTAATAAAGCCCTGCCACATTCCTGCTGTTTCTGTAAACTATTTTGCTGATCATGTGTTGCACAGTGTGTCAACAGCCTCATATTAAAGGCAATATACCATGAGAGTGGCCCTACAAGCTTCATATCTGCTGTGTATCCCCATCGGATCTATTAATGTTTATGGCACTGTACATTAGCCTGTGTCTACTCCCATTATCACTGACACACTGCAGAGCCAACACACACTGCATCAAAGAAAGCCTTCTACCATGTGCAGATACAAAACAACAGATTATTTTTTACATTAAAAGCATTTGTATGTATATATGGGACATATTTGGAGATGCATTCTCATATTCAGAGCACAGAACAGCGTGTGAAGTGGGTTATGCTCAGCCACATTGTGAGAGGAAAATGCTATTTGAATGTGTGGCCTCTGAGGCAGCAGCAGAGATTCATGTCTGGATGTACTTTCTGCTCAGGTTTTCTTTCCATGATTTCAATCACACAAGGAAAATGGGAACATGCACCCCTATTGAAAACCAAAAGCTGTGTTCATACAGCCAAACAACAACTATTATTGTGCTCATATATGTGGTCCAGATGTGAGATTGGTGTTAAATATAAACTAGAGCATGCGTGTGATGGATGTTTTCAACAACACATAGTGACTGTAAGAAAAAGTAAGTACACAACAGTCATAGTTTCAGAAATTCTATTGTAGTAATCCAGCCTTTTGAGAGATTTGAGAGATTTCGTTAAAGGTGCATTGTGTAACTTTTCTAGTGAAGGGAGATGTTATTGCTTTGTCTGGAGTGTTTCACAGTATGATATTAACTCTTTCTATCTTCATGGAGACCAAACCAGACCAAGTTACAGGTCAAATCTGTGGAGAGGACACCCCACTCAGTCAGAATGTGTGTTTTTCTAGGTATTTGAGTTATGAAACCACCTGTAACCGAATAAAAATAAAGAAGAACTGTTTAATGTCATGCTGGAGAACATTCTAAGGAGAGCAATATGTTTCGTTTATTTGATTTATTTGACATGGACAATGTACAGGAGCATTAATCACAAAAAAATGAAAAGATGCTTTGTACCAGACTCTCAGAGATAATTTCCATCTGCAGTCCCTAAAACAAACAACATTACAGACAATGTTTGTAACAAGTAAGGCTAACAGACATGCCAACCATAAAAACAAGAAAGTGACGGACCCCCAACCAAAAGAGTGCTCCTTTAAGTTTGAAATTTATTTTATTTTATATACTTTATTGTCAGCATATGGTGCCATAAGGCTACTGGATCAACAACAGAAGAAAACAGGGACACCTCTACAGACCTTCAGCGAAAATGTTGATATATTTACAAAAGTAGAAGTAGGAGTAACTATCTGAAGGGTTAGTGGTTAATTAGTTTAGACTTAGACAAATTTTATTGATCTACCAGGGAAATAATTTGGACAGGGGTAGGAGTTAAAACTATCAATACAGTCAATAAACTACTAAAACAGGACTCATGATTATATTGGGAATTTTTCAGACAAGTAAGATCCAATTTTTGCCCACAGTTATTGAAGAAAGTAAATCTTAACTAAATTCACGGTCTGTGCTGACAACTGACTCCAGCAAAGTTGTATTTCTATGTCCACTTTACCCTCCAAGAGTAATAGTAAACCATTTAGGCTATGAGCATTTGCTATCTCAGCCTTCATTTTGAGGCTATACTCCAAATAACAAAATACACAATCTCAGCTGTTCAATTTTAGCCCAACAATAAGTGAAAAGAGATTTGCACAGGAAATTAATTTTCTCCAGGAAATGCTATTTTGCCTTGAATTTATGAGCCGAAAAACACAGTGACTTGTTTATATTGTGAGTAAAATATAATGAAGACCGAGCAGACCAATTACAAGTTTGTGGCCATACAGGAAGCCGTGCCCTGATGCGTAATTACACGGAGCCAGACGCTGCAAACTCCTATGGCGCATGTACAGTCCACATTAGCATGTAAATCTCCCTTTAGAGTATGCACACTGGAGTTTTATGGGGATCTAATACAGTGAAAGAATTCTCTTAAAAGATGCAGTGTCAGACAATAGAACATAAATCCTATAGTATACTGTATGCAAAATATCCCAAAACAAATGAGATTCTACTTCAGGGAAACTATGGGGACCATTGTGCTGAACAACCCGAGGAAAGCATGCACCTAACAATATCACAGGGGAGTATGGTAAAGCCAAGAATATGGATTTGTAGTATTAGATTCTAATGATATTTCCAGGAAGGTACGTTTGATTAATAAGTGTCATATTTCAGCGCACACTATGCTCCTAATATAGTAAAAAGAAGATCTGTTTTTTCACTTTGTGCAAGTTTAAGTGTTTTTCAGACGACCCTGCAATGACATGAATTAAACATTTATTTCATTGCTAATTTTATTTATTCACGCTCAGTGTGAATTTTAGTTGAGGTACCAGAGTATCTTCATAGAAGTAAACCTGTATGGCCCTCCACATTACGGTTTTATTTCTTATATTACACAGAAGGGATTCTTGTGAGCTTTAAGCCATGTTATAATGCAAAAACATGGAGTTGTGTTTCGTTTCATTCACACATGGTTGAGTGATCCTGATTTATTAGATTGTCTTCATGACATCACAGGGTGAAACAGAGCATTTTGAGCTTTGTAGATGAAGCAGTAGTTTTCAAGTTAACAGCTACCTTTGACCTTCAGTTCAGTAGAGATCAGAGAGTAGAGGTCATTTCCAAATGATTCTAGTGTAGTTGTATAGAGTTTAAAACACAGAGCACTACCACATGACATCACAGGGTGAAACAGAGCGTTTTCTTTGTTGAGATAACTCAGCCATAATATGCAGGGTTTGTGTGTTACTCATGTATGAATGAAACAACACAACTATGGGTATGTTTTTGATGAGGAAACAACATTATAACATAGGTCAGAAAATAGCGTAATAGAGGCACTTTAACAAAATTATTTACAGAGTCGACAAAAAACGCAATATCCTTTTAGATTAAAAAAAGCAAAATTAAGCTAATGAAGTCATCCACATTTTCGGAAGAGGCAGTGGTGTCAAAAGGTTGTGCCCTGTGCTGCTGTAACCTCTCCAGCCCCAGCTCATTTCAGGTGACTGGTGTGACCTGACCTGACAGAGCAGTGAACCACAGGGCTGAGCTCTCAGGCCAAATCACAGTCATCTGCACCCACTCACTCACGGGGAACAAAGAGACGCCACTGTGACCATAATAACAGGCATCACAATCAGGGAGAATGACACAGAAATGCATAGACAAAACTCCAACCTCTAGACATCTTTGGATATATTTGGTACAACTAGGCAGGTAGATAGTAAATGATAATACTGATACCAAAACATAAAGTAGAATTATTACTCACAAAAGAAAAATCCACTTGTACAATATTGTTAAAAAACTGCAATAAATAAAAAGCAGGGGAAGGGGAAAATTCAGGTATCCATGTAGGCAATAAGTAGTCATTAAAAGTCTGTGCAAGATATGCAAAGTCCGTATGCATAAGTACTGGTTCTGCAGAGCGAAGAGTGGGGTTAAGACAGGTTATAGAGCCTGATGGCTGTGGCTGATATCTACTTAAGTAATTTGTTTGTGTAATTTTAGTTTATAATTCAACCTTCTACAGTTCAAATCTTAAATAAAATTCCTACTACTACAAAGAAAAAGTATAAACCCCAAAAGTATTGTGCATTTATCATATATTGAACGATAAGTCAATATAGTATTTATCGTTAAAGGTCAGGTACAATTACATACTACATTAATAATTGTATATGTATAGATTTAAATAGTACTACAAGAGCATATTATCACTCCTGGTTCTTGTTAGCACTGGGTGAAACTTACCACCACACCACCTTGAGAATACTTGATCTAAGAAGCTAAGCAGGGTTAGTACTTGGAAAGGAGAATGTTGGGAATACCAGGCGCCGCAGTGGGTCGGCAGTTTTTCTTACTGTGCCTGTGATTGTGTCCGTAGGCAAGAGACTGCACCTTGCCTAATACGAGTGAGTGATCAGTGGTTAAAGCACTATATATACAGAAATCCAATAAATCGCTTTTGATCTATCATTTCCTCACTTACACATTACCATCACATTCTAGCATTATCCCTACCTTTCTAAAATGAAACTCATAAGAGAACACAATTTTTTTAACAGGCTATAACAAGTCCATATAAAATGAAAAAGACAGCCACAGACTTGTGAATCACACCTTGCCTTTGTAGTACACATTGGAAGTCCTCCATGTTGTGCTAGCCTGAGGTGTTTCTCATGAGGGTCAAAGATCACGGCCTTCATCAAACTCCTCACTCCTCAGGCACCACCGCTCAAGAGTCAGAGAAGTGAGTATATTCGCTATCCACAACTTACATGTGTCTCTATAAATCAAATGTTTGTTATAACTTACAAAATTAAATTCTTACTCATCGCCACTCCCACACTCTCTAGAAACCTGCGACGTTCAGCAGATTTCTACAAAAGTCCCCCATCCAGTTTGTGCATTAGATGTACACAAAAACTTATAATGGTGACAGTGATTGGACTCATCTCACTGAATATACTGTATCAGCCACTCCACAAACCTCATCAGGCACATCTGTTCACAATGCCAGGAAACAAGAGAGGCATTAACAAACAAATAGATAACAATTAGTCACGACTCAAGTCCTCCTGTTCCATTAGACGCAAGGAAAGAAAGGAGGATCACATGGCTCAGAGATAAAGCAGATAAACTGTATTAGTAAGCATTTTGAATACACTTGACTAGACGTCATTTAGGATAAAGTTTAATGTTCCACAGTATTGATTAAAGCTATGTATCACAAGAGACACAAGAAGTTTACAAGCCGCACTATGCTATATTACAATTTAGATGTGTGGTGAGTCGCCCCCCTTCACAGAAGTAATGATTATATTTTTGAGCATTAGAAACACCCATAATAAATAAATGCTGGGTGAATATGTTTAATGTCATATTACGGAATATTCCAGGCAAAGCAATAACATCTCCAAGGAGACTTTAAGGTTTGTGCAACGCAATATTCCACATCTACAACAAAAGTGATTATGCCACTGTGAGAAGAGTTAATGTTTTGAATCAGAATCAGTCACTATGTGCCCTTAAATTACAAGGTTCTGATGACTTTGTTGAGGTTTGAAGTTGTATGCTCTTGTTCCTGAAAATCTTCTGTGCACTTGTATTAAGAGTAGGATTTGGTGTTTTTTTAGGTTTATATGAGCAGAAATGAGTGGTCAGAACTGTAAACCTCAACCTTGAACCTTCAGAAGTACCCAGAATGCAGATAAAACTGTATATTCTCAGTGGACAATTGCTCCAGCATTGTTCATTATGCAAAAAATTGCAAACAGCACATCCAGAAATTTGTTCCCTACATTTGACCCGCCTCTTCGTACTGGAGCAGCCTGTTTGGGCTTTACCCAAACTCTAAAATGCTGAGCCAAGATTATAAACAGAGCCTAGCTGGAGGTTTTAGGTAGAAGAGTGGAAGTTAAGCCATCATAGAAACCAACAAAGACAATGGAGAGTACCTGCATGTTCTGGGAGATTTATTATCACACTTGGCAGCACCAGGTACACCAAAATATACTCTAAATACTACAGTTTAATTCATTCAAGATTACTGCTTACCTACACAAACACAACATTGTATACTTAAACAAAGATATCAATTGCTGCATTTTTTCCTGTCGTCTCTTCACCTCCCATAAACACAGACCCATGATTGAGACGTGGTGCCAGCGTGTCACTCACTCTGCATTAGGAGAAGATTCGGTACACAGCCAGAGGTCAAAGTTTAAAGCTATTACGAGCTGGGTGGCTCCGCTTACTGACCCCCTGACCCCATTCCTTTACACATCATCTGTCTTTTCTTTTCAGCAACTTCAAACTGACCCCACGATGGCAGGTGATTGCAACTTCTTTCCCGTCTCCACAATAGCCACTGCACAGGCTAATTCAACGAGTACAACTTGATGACTGCATTTTGAATAATTTGTGCTAGAGTTCCCCATTTTCCCCTTAGCAGTGGTAACGTCTCCTTCAGGATGCTTCCCCCTTTTTCCATCTTCCAAATATTTTACACTGTCTTTTTATTTTTGATGAGAGAAGGGAAGCAGAGGTCTAGCTCCCAACGTTATGTATAAATATTTCATTAGGTTTTGCAGTTATAGCAGCCAGTACGAAGCACGCCCAGACATCTACGCCCACGGCAGGAGACAGGGATGCAAGGGAGAGCAGGTGTCGTTGGCAAATGCTAATTGAACAGTCCATGGGTCACTGAGTCTTCCTGTTCTCCTCATGCACAAGATGTAGTCTGCCAAAGCACTATCTGTATGGAGATTTACGGTGCTGAGGAAGGAAGCTACATTATCTGCGCAGGAACTAAGATTTACACCCATGCAGTAGTAAAATGCTTATCTGGTTAACCATGATCTGTTTATAGATAAGGATGCAGAGTGTGCCAAAGGTGGAGAACCACATAGTCATGACTAAGGCCAACCATTATTTTTGAAGATGGAGTTTTACTGTAGCACTAAAGCAAAATCAAACAATTCAATATTACACAACACTGAAAAATGCACAGTGCTCAGAAGGGATGAGCCACTCTCATACGGTCATAAGACTTCTTCTCCCATTGTAGTCTCCAGATGACTAGGCCTGTCACGATAATTACTATATCGACTTATTTCTCATTATATGAAAGGTGGAACAATATAATCTGATGCTCAATATTTATCATGTATACATTTTCTTGTAAATGTGGGGAGATTTGAAGTATGTTTGCTGTATTACAATAAAATTTGAGCCGTAGAGGGTAGAATAAATAACTTCTATGGTTAATTACTGGTTCATTCTGCATTTATTTGTTGCAGCTCAGGCGTTTTGAATGAGGCTGATTATTATACTGTTCTGTATCTGCATCATAAAGTAGTTTCAGTATTATCGTTGTATTGGTAGTTTTCAGATTTCAGAATGCCATACTCTCAGATGGGGGACAAGAGGCAGTTTTACCTATTGATCACATTGTACTTTGCTACGAAATAACCAAAAGCAAAATCACAAATGTTGAACTTGATCATTTCTATCACTGACTAGACCCATGAACTCACTGTATTACAACCAAACACGCATTTTAACAATATTAATTTTAGTTTTAGCTGTTCCCCATCTGTATTAAATATAACTGGCCTATGGCATGTTGTGGTGTCATCTGAAACTCACCAATATCTCTGTAGCAATATACCGTGCTTCAAATTTTGTAATTGTGACAATCCTACCGATTACATCCCATTTGTGCAGATGTTACAAGAAATTATTCATCAAAATATGTGACGATATGATGATATTTTAACCCCAATCTCATGGGATTTCTGTCATGACTCTTGTCCCATTCCTGCTTTCTGGACTGAAACACAACATCTTCTAGGATTAAACGCAACAAAATTCATGGGCTTCGAAGTACATGACAAAAAAATGTTTGTCACTCATTTCCTTTTCAAACTTTCAAATTTTTCTGAACTTTTATTAGTTTAGATAACAAAAATAGGGAGGTACATAAATGTCACATCAAAACTATATTACAGGTGAATATGTGTGCAGTCAACTATTTTGCTTGCTAAAATTGCAAGTCACTTCTAGTAGACGGTTCCAACTCAACTTCTCCAATTTATAGTGAGCACAAACTTTCTTTCTACCTAATGTGTTGAAGTACATGCACAGAAATATGCACATCCAAATACTTTAGAGCCAACATTCCCATTTCTCTGAATAGACTTCTTTATAGTGGAAATAGTCCCAGACACACTATAACATAAATGAGAAAGTGCGAGTGATGCAGAGTGACACATGCCATCTGAGGCCTGGTCTGTACAGCTCATTAAAGCAGTACCCAGCCACTGCACACTACAGCATCTCACCAATTATGTTCTCTCAGCCACCAAAGACATGGATGACTTATTCATACCAGGCTCGTGTAGCAGAGTCAGACTAGAAGAGAAATGTGGAATATGCTTACCTAATAGTAGCAGCAGCAGAAGAATCAAGCAGCACATGGAAGAGAGAAAAAATGCATTGTTAGAGACAAATACCTTAAACATGTCAAATGATTCAGCATGGATAATGTATGTGGCGTGAAGATAATAGAATGGCAAACATACCACTGAAGCAAGGTTACATTTTAGCCATAAAAGAACTACTGTATAGTGATAAAAAATATATACAACTGTATGTCATTTTGGTCAAGGTCAATTCAATCTGCCAGAAGACATTCAAGGATTTTAAAAGATTTTTTTCTCACAAAATCTCACAAGATCCTCACAAAAATTACCTAACGAAATTACCTAAATATTACTATTACCAAAGAAATGCATAATCAATGGCTTAAAGTAATAATGTGTTAAAATAATACTTCGGAACATTGTCCATGGAAATAAATGTGTTTTTTGTCAAATCATGGACTATTATAGCCAGAGGAACAATGTTTCCATGGAAATAAGCAGGAGGAGGCACTCAGACCAAATAAGAGCCTATTTTGTGGAGATGCAAGCCTACTCAGTCTTGTTTTTGTATGTTTTTCAGGGCTCGGTAATTAAAAAACATGCTTTTAGTCTATTTTTTGGCAAAATAGTTACATATTCAAAAATGTCAACAAATCTTTTGTCCAGCTGATACATGATTGCTTTTGCTGTGGACCCTACCTGCAAGATTGAGAGATTGCACAGACTGCACAACCTCCCAAACTCACTAACTTTCATGCACCAATCTTTCTTCCAAAATAGCCTTTGACTGTAGTCATATATTATTCCAAAACCAGCACTTAAGAGAGTTCTGTTCTTGAATTATTTTAAACAAGCTGGAAGTAACACACAACCTTACATTACAAAGAAAATAAACAGTATAATCAGCAGTAATAATTCAACATATCTTTCATGACAGGTGGTTTCAAATTCTACTCCACCTTTAACTTGGCTTATTAACACCAGAACCCGAGCGACATGAAAGTCAAGTGTATAAGCATTCCCTTGTGCGCGAGTCAAAGCAGAGCCCCCCTGTGAAGCTACACATGGCTCTGCTTCAGCGTCAGAGGAAAGGAACCCAAGAGGAACACATGTTTCCGGGAGCACCATCAAGAACATCGCACACACTGAAGTTTACAGAGCACGGCGACCCGCTGTAATTAGAGCTACGCAGACCTGCTTCTATTTGTTTTCATTTGCGTGATTTATCCCCTTTCATTTGGCAGCTGGCTAACATGTCCCAGACCATCAGAGCACCATGGCCTGGGGTAAAAGGATATGGCTGGCCTTTGTAGGAAAAAAAAATCAGTTTTATGGAGTTTTTTGGACCGCAGTTGGGGCCACCTGTTGTGCAGTCATACTTAAGGGTATATAGATATCAGCCATGGAGGGTTAGCCAGATATTACATATGACCTAGCATATTTTCTTTGGGTAAACATTTTCCTTTTAATTGAGGGCCAGAGGCGAAATGGGATAGGAGCAGGATGAGGTGGGATGTACCCTTAAGACCTAAGATGGGTTATTAGATATTTGAACAGCAAAGCGGGGATCTCTGGTTGCCTCGGGGGGAGATCTGTTGATGATTTTGAGGCTTCGGTCTGTGCATTACAAACAGACATGGGCAACACAAGCCCGGCATCTGTGCACATCTGTGAAAAGGGCTTTTTGGGCGAAGAAGAAATCAATCAAAAATATCCAACATCTGCTCCAGAAATGATGTTCTTTACTGCGGCAGAATCTACAAACCATAAACCCCAATATGGAAGACCAAATGATCCGCGACGTATGATTGAGGTGCCTGTCACCATTCACTCGCAACCACAGTTCTGACGCACTTGTCAACTCTGCTTCCCTCATCACTTTCCACTTAGCTCCCATTTATGTACAAGAGAAAGAAACTCATGCAATTATAAGACCATGAGTTCAGGCAGGGCAGCTTAGGCAGGTCAGTACAGTAATGCAAGCTCATAGTGGCAGAGTGGTTAGCCTTGTTAGGCGTTAGTCTTTGATTTAACTTGACTCTAATGGAAGGTTTATATATAAATAATTAAAAGGCCCATATGACGCCATTTTCTGACCTATGTTATGTTGTTTCATCACTACACATACCTGGAGTTGTGTTTCGTTTCATTTACACATGTTTAACACACTAGTTATTCTCTCAAAAGGAAAACACTCTTTTCCGCTTTGTGATGCCATGTGGTAATACAGGATGTGCTTCAATGTGTTACACCTTCACTAGAATCATTTGGATGCTTTCAGCCCTGAATTGACAATCTGAACTACAAGTAAAAAGGAGCTGTTAATGTTAAAACAACTGGAGATGTAGACAGCCTAATAAAGTGTTACTCAAACATGTGTGAATGAAACAGAACACAACTCCAGGTATGTTTTTGATGAGAAAACAGCATTGCAACAATAACATAACGTGGCTTAAAGGTCAAAAGAGTCAGTTTTGCATAATTTAACTTTAACTCAGCAGAGGTTATTTGCTGTCTGAATTAAGTTAAAAACATAAATAGTTAAGAGTGAGGCATACCTCTTATTAGGTTATTAGTGCCATTCTCTGGCCAGCAAACCAGGCTTAGTAACTATAGCAACACAGTGAAATGCTGAATGTCTCTAAATGTTAGCTTTGTGTTTAACTAGGTATAATCCGTGTTTATACTTGCTGAAATTGGTTCCATCTGTGACCTCAAACTAAAATAAGTGGAAGAGGATGAATCAAAGAGATATGTGGCTAATTCACAAAGCAATTTGTTTTATGCCATTGCAAATAACGTTTAGTATCTCCTAAATCTGGAAGCAGACACCAGACGGTAACTGCAATAAAGATGGTATAAAAACCAGCAGCGAAAACATGGCTGACAAACGGTTAGAGCCTGTTTCCCTCCTTCTTCAGTCTAATGACTGTGCCTGCCTTTCCTCAAAGCTTTTGTGTGCACAGCTGATCAAGCCCAGGTACAGGCGATTTACAGTGTAGCCGGCCTGCAGGCAGCCGAAAGGTCTGGGAACATCAATAAAGGGTTAACCAGCGCCGATAAGATTTAAAGGGGCAGTAAGTGGCTCCATTAGCCCAACCAACTGGTGCACCCGTAGGGCTTGAGTAGTGTAGGAGGCAGGGTGTACAAGATGAAGATGCCCCCGAGACATGAGGGTGCTGGGGGGAGAAGAAAAGGAAAGAGAGGAAGCACAAGCTGGAGGCCAAACTCAAAAGTGTGCTGCTGAGGCGTCAAATCAAAGCTACTGTTCTCGCCTGTAGCCACTGGGCAGAAGCGCTACAGTCATTTGGAACGGAGCAGGAAACGCTACAGGAAATGAGAAAAAGACCAAGACGCCATGTCATGCCACCGGGGCTACACGACTCCGCAGTCTGCACATCTGCCACTGATCAAGCGTGGATCCAACCTAAGTTTAACTGCCAGCAAAATCTGCGCTCAAAGTTTACGAGACGATCCATGCATTAATCAAGAGGATTTCCTGCCCTGCTCCCTGTTCTAAACTTCGACATGTTGATGTTTGGGTGAGGGATTCTCCCATCTCAGTCTGGTCTGTGACTGTTTGTAAAGCTGTCTGTTGCCACTTAACACTCTGTCAGGGGTCCTTAATTAGCGGGCCCTACGAGAGGTTGATTGCGATTGGTCGGAGCACCGGAGGGGTTGAACCTGGCCCATGTGTTCTTGTGATTTAATGCTGTCTGTATACTGTTGTGGACTTGTAATTAGCTGAAGTTAAACAGACACTGGTTGACCTGTCAAGCATTTGTGCCATTGAATCTAGAGGCTAAACATAGGTTGTCCCAAGAAAAATCTCGACAAAACAATAATTACAGACAGATCTCCACACAGGAATGCTAACACTTTGGCTAGGCCTTCGGAGAGTTACTGGATGTTTATTGTGTCATTTTTAGAGTGGATTCAAAGTAAATATCGAGCCTTATCATTTATTTTCTCAAATTAAATATAAACCATATAATGTTATTTTCTGATCCATGTTATAATGTTGTTCCATCATCACAACCATACCTGGATGGAGTTGTGTTTTGTTTCATTCATACCTGTTTAACACAGAAACACTGCAAACTAAAAATACTCTGTTCCACCTTGTGATGTCATGTGGTAATACCAGAAGTGCTCCACTGTGTTTTTAAACTACATATGCCTTTACTAGAATTTGGATAATTTCTCCCAGGAATTTGCAGTCCCTATTGAACAAAAGGCAAAAGGTAGGTGTTAAGATCATGACATCACAAGGTGGAACAGAGCATTTTGATCATGGGAGACACAGACTAATAAGAAAGGGTTACTCCAGGGTAACAACATTCAAACATGGCCTATAACCATAACCTTAAAAAAAGGAAAATAACATATAATAAATAGATGTAATATTATTTTAAGTGGTGCATAACATTAACTCAATTGTCATGTTTATTAACTGCCCAATTGTCCTCATCCTGTTTACCACTCTTTAACCTGCTCATCTGTAGTTGTTGACATATCAGCCTTTCAATTTCCCAACCTTTTAATTTGCTCATTTACAGTTTTCATTTCAATTTGGGCCTTTTAAACAAACACACAACACTGCTCCCCGCTCAGCTCTTGTGCCCTGTAATAAGTGCAGGTCTCAACCCGCCACTTTAATAAATGTGTTAATTCGGAGCTCAGCAGGCAGAAACAATGGCAGCATGGGAGATAGATTCCCCAGCATTCATTTCCTCTGTCTCTCTTACGGATGGCACTGAGCAGGGAGGGCCCGTGGGGGGGATATGAACATCATACATCACACCACAGCACTCACGCCACAATCCAGCATGCCTCTGTGTCAGTGCATCTGTTTATGTGAGTTTGCTGGGCTGCAGGAATGCCATATGGTGCTTAAAGGTGTACATGATACAAGATTTTTAATTTTGAGTACGGTAAAAATTAAAAAATGCTCTTGCAACTTGCGGAGTAATATCAAAAGTTATCATTGGAAGAGGTAATGTAGAAAGGTTTTGGATACGTTTCGGTCTGATTTAATTCAGTGTTCAGACCCAATCGTAAGCCTGTCACAATAAATACTATGTCGACATATTGCTCAATACATATAAGATGGAATAATCATTTTTGGGAATCAATATTTATCATGAAGGCTTTTTCTTTGTACTAATGAGGAATATTTGGTTAATCTTCTGTATCATGATGAAATTTGAGCTGTAGAAGGTCAAATTATGACTCATTATAGACACAAACTAACCAAGTTCACATTTTTTAAACAATTTTCTCAATTTGGAATACTTTTTATGGATAATTCTGCTTTATGGTTTGGTTTCAATATTACCATTTATCGTCTATATCTACTTATATCGCACCAACAAATTGTCTGCCCTGCTATTAACTGTTCAGCATTCAGGACACAGAGAGTACAGTACAGAACCTATTAGTACTTAATTAAGAGCCAGTTTGCTGTTAACTTGTGGAAAGGGTCTTGGGTAGTTAATTAGTGCAGTGACCATGTGGTTGATAGATGCTTGTTTAAAGGTACTAGGCAACATGGATTACTAGTGCAGTGTAAAATCTTGTTAAGAATAGGAGGGATAATCCACTTGTATGATGTCCAGTGCCAGTTACACAGGGTTGCAGTCACCTAATTAAATGAGCAGTACTTTTAATCAAAATCTTAAAGGGATTTAGGAAATGTGAGCCACTATATTATTGCAGATATTAAATGAATGATTTAACTTCATGAACGTAGTCCTAATGCACCAAGATCCTGGATACCGAGCAACTGCAGAGAACAAAATTCCCTTCATGGACAATCCTGTGTAGATAATGGCTATTATCAGAAATAGACAACAGATAAACAATACAACATTATAAAATCAATGTTTAATGTTGGTATCATTAGCTGCAGTGCATTAGCTGGAAGATCCTATATTACGTCAACTTTTGAGCTTTAAGTTATGTTACCTCCTCAAAAACATACCAGGGGCACAACCCCTGGTATCTTTTTGAGGACTTTATTCAGTCACACATATTTAAGTCACACATATTTAAGTTATTATTCATTATTAGTTTGTTTACTAATTCTCCAAGGCTCGAAAATGCTCTGTTTCACCTTGTGATGTCAAGTTAACAGCTACGTTTTACTTTTTGTTCAGTAGGGATAGGCAATTCCAAGGCTGAAATGATCAAAGTGATTGTAGTGAAGATGTACGGAGTTTAAAAACATAGTGGAGCACTTCCTGTATTAGGCTACTACATGACATTTCAAGGTGGAACAGAGTGTTTTTGTGTGAGAAGAACTTGTGTGTAAAACATGTGTGAATGAAACAAAACACAACATTATAACAGATCAGAAAATACAGCAATGTGTGTCCTTTACAGGTTTCTTTCTTCACACATAAGTCCAAATAAGGCTTTATACTCACATCAAAAGTCATCATAACAAGTAAATATTACTAACCTATTGTGTTTATTTCCAAAACCCCTGTTTACGAAAGAGCATTCTTTCATTTTACCCTTGTGCAAGGCCATAAAACATGACTAAGAGTTTGCGGTTCATTTCAAACGCTACATTTCATTTCTCTTCTGCTTGTTTAGGTCCTAATCTATGTTTGCCATCTGTGATTCAGGCCAGTACACAGGGGTCAAAGGTCAAGTTGCTGATGTCTGGCGTTCCTCAGAAGGCTCCTCATTCCTGACAAACACAGACCACCATAACCCCCCTCGCTCCCCCCACCCTGCTCACATAAACACATATACAGGGCCACACAGAGCACTCAAGTTCCACCCCATCGACTGAGGCACACACGGGGCCTCTGTGCCGTGGAGGTTCCCCGCCCTGCTCCTCTTAAATGGCCCTTTTTGAAGAGCCCTAAAAAGCTTTTCTCCTGACTCGCTCCCAGTTTGTTTAAAGAAGTTAATTAGTGTGGTTGATCTGATGGCAGCATGGTGGTCTGTCAGAATGTGTGCTGCAGTCCGGAGGACAAAGACACTAATCCCACCATCTACACAGGACAACTTTAGTGGAACGGAAAAGAATGGAGACTTGAGAAATAATGAAGCCATTGGTCGTAGCGTGCAGTGGTAACATGTCTAAATAGGAGACAGGACTTGGATGTGGTTCAAGGGAAAATGTTCATCTATATGCATTTTAAAGGGCCCATATTACACTATTTTCTGATCTATGTACCCGGCATTGCGTTTTGTTTTATGCACAGATCTAATACAGGAGTTTTTAAACTCCATACGCCTTCATTAGAATCATTTGGATCATTTCAATCCTGGAATTTCCTTCTCTATTAACCAAAAGGAAAAAGGTTGAAAAATGTTGAAGAGGAAACAATGTTCTAACATGGCTAAAAGCTCACAACAGTCAATTTTGTGTAATATAGGGCCTTTGTAGTTGATGTTAGTTATCGTTTGTAATTTCTAATTCCTCAAGAAATCACCCACCCTAAACTTTGACTTAGAGACTTGGGGGGGAAAAAATCTTACTATCAGACAAATCAAGAAACCAATGCCAGTAAAAAAGAAATACAGTGACCTTCTAAGCAGTGATAAAACTGTCCAATGGAGAAACATAATCCTACAAAATGATCCATCCCTGGTTGGGTGTAACTGGGCCTCCTCTTTGGCGTGTGTAGTTAGCCATATCGACATCATCACTGTAAAACACACTTTTTAAAGCTCTTCCCATGGATCAGGGGACTCATTAGCATGCATGAACTATGACTTCCAATCAATACATCACCAATGGCAACTCCTTCTGCTAGCTGAGAGTACTAATTATTGATCAGAGCAAAAATAAAAATGGATTTCCTCCTCCTCTGCACGGCTAAAGCTCCATGTTACTCCAAAGAGTGCTTTTAGTCAGCTAAACACTAAAAACTCCTGGCCATAAATCACAAAGCACCACATCAAGACATTTAAGGTGAAAGTCATTTGGACAGAGCTGGTTCGAAAGGTTACACACTGTTCTTTAAACCTGACCGCAGATGAAATGAAAGACTGTAACTTTCTGTAAGACCATGTGAAGTGTTATGGATTTGTTCCTGAGGATAACTATGTGATGATCCATAATAAATAGCCTTTTTTATGATAATGTGATGTAACTGGGCTCAACAGAACCAAAGCTGAATACCATTTGGGAAAATACTTAACAGCAAAAAATGAAAATGCACAAAGGAAGTGGAATTTACATAGGAAACAGACCCATAGCATTAATCCCTCTACAAAAGTTGCATTTTAGTTTTAGGTTACTGGCGAGCAGTGTGTAAATTGATATAAAGCTATGAGTGATTAATAGTTGAAGATGATGAAGATGAATCCGAATCATAAGTCCATCTTTATGGTATTACAAGAGTAGATTAGGTTAACTCCAGACATGCAGGCAGACACAAAAACAAAGTATTAGTCGTTTTAGTGAATGAGTTAACTTTGGCGCTCAGACCTCTGATGAAGCCACTGCAATGAAGGGTGTGGCTCATTAGATGACATTTAGGAGATGACTTTTAGGGCTTGGACACTGGGGGTGAGGCTGAGGAGAGTGAAGAGGGCAATGAGGTAGGTGCTGCACAACCCGAAGCAGCCACGCATTTGCAATGACGGGAATGAAGTTCCAGGCTGAATTTTACACTAACTCCATTTTAACCTTAAAGGTGCATTGTGTAACTTTTCCAGTGGAGGGCATATTAAATACTTTTCTCCATTAATATGTTATCGCTTTGACTAATGTTTCTAATGTTTCACAGTTATTAAAGGTACAGGTATTAAACTGTATATCTTCATGGAGATCAAACAAGACCGAGTTATAGTTCAGATGTGTGGATAGGTAACCCCACTCAGAGTCAGAATGTATGTTTTTCTATTTATTTATGTGCTATAAAACCACCTATAATTTAATAAATGTAAGACAGAGCTGTTTTATGTGACATATCCTTAGAAACAAGCAAGCGACGATAACTAAAAAGTTACACAGTGCATTTTTAAAGAAAAGATATAGTGTATATCAAAATGTATCACAATTGTTGCAAAGTATGTAAGTATGCAAAATTAAAATAGTGACTAACCTACTTTTGTCTGAAATCAAATAACCATGACCTCAAAAAGAAACAAAAACATGTTGTAAAGTCTGAATATTATTGAGATTGTGCAAAAAAAAAGATTGAGTTACTAATTTTTTTCAATATCACCCTGCCCTACTAATTAAGCCTTTCAAACAAAAGCTGTTTACCAACCCCAGAGCGAAGTGAGAGAATCGTATGACCAAGCAATTTCTTTGTTATTAAGCTGCGGGGCGGGGAGCGGTGACTCAAGCAGGACTGAGGCTGTGTAAAGAACGATGAGCAGATAGCACAGAGGGGATAGAGGGGAATAAGAGAGATGCTCGGAGAGGTCATGTCTCTGGAGTGATGGAGCTGAATGGGAATGGCTGTCTATGAGGGGAGACTGTCTGACAAGCTCTTCAAAGCAGCCCAGTGCAAGAGGAAATGCAGAGCACTGAGAAAAAGTCAGGCAGGTTATTGATTAAGAGAGCTGGAATGTGGAGTGAGGAGACAGCACAGTGAGGAGGAGGAAGAAGACGATGAGGAGGAAGAAAGGCAGGGTTGGAGAGAGAGGGAGCTAAGGGGGAGAGGAACAATGGGAGTTGAGGCCAGGTTCAATCAGCAGGTAAAAGACTGAGCAAGGCTTGTAAGATAAAACGTGTGTAGTGTGTTAATTGTGTTGGATATCGGCGATGAGACATGTGATACTCTTTTTGACATACAAAAGATGAGGTGAAGGTTTCAAAACTGGGTCAAGATGGAAGCAAAATTAAACAGTGCTCAAATAGATGTATGTTGGGACTTATCCTGGACTAATTTTGGACTAAAGGTGCAGGTAAATATGTAGCATCCTAATTATCACTTATTATAGGTGTGTTTCACAACTTTCTGTCAACAACTACCAGCATTACTTACTGGTTTGCGAAAGATAAAAATGCCTTATAATTAGATGCAGAAAGCACACAGTGGTCTCATTTTGACCCTAAGAGCCGCTTTTACAAAAAAAACAAAAATTATTTTTACTTGTACAAACAAATTGATAATTGATAATTATGCCTTATTGACACCAGTTTCTTGCTAGGTTTTCTACTTCTTTTGAATCTATTGTTAACATTTATATTTTTGCTCTATTTGTGCTATCGTATCGTAATGTACTCTGATGTGTGAGCTACTGTGTCCAAATAATTCATAATTAATAAGTCTAACTCTAAACCAGGAGTAGAACTAAATATGTTAAATGTTATTTAACATATTTAAATGTTATTTAAGACCAAATATCTCTACCAACATTTTTTTCTTGCAATGTAGTTTAATTTAAGACAAGAACTACAATTCATTATACCTAAAACATTTACCTTTAGGTGAAACTGGAAATAAACAATGTATCTACAGTGACACAACTGTACTTCTGCGCCTCAGAAGGAAGTCAAAAAAGAGGGCTTTAAGTAGAGCAGCTCTTTATATGCATGATGATAGTATGTAGCATGTTTCCCACCATGCCCAGGACCCCTGCCGTCCCTGCCAGTCAGGAGGCCTCCACACTCTCCTCCTAATGAGTTGTTTACATCCAGCGCGTGGCAGATCAAAACCTCACCTCTACAGTCACGGCTGGCAGCATCCATACTCGCCATGCAACATTACGGCGAATCTCCCGGACTTGAGAAATGGGGCCAAAGACGTTATTACCATTATAAGTACTTCTATTTTCTACTTCTAATCCGTACAAGTCAAGTGCCTGGGGATTGTGTATCAGTCTTTTTAATGACCAAGATTAATGTTAAGTAGCATTATGTTAATGGAGGTACTAGGCCTCTCTCTTTCACGTTATTAAATAAAGCTGCTTGAAAATGAATACGATTATGGATTTTGCTGTTGGTAATGGGCCATGGCGGAGAACAATGTTGACTTTTCTTCTCATTATTGTTTGATGTGGTGATCAGGGAGAGATGCTCACACTTACAGTTGGCTAACATCCACATACAGTAACATGTGAGCTCCCATCGCAGCAGGGTATTTTGCAAGAGAAAAGATAGACGAGAGAGTTTGAGTATCTGTATGCTTCTTGTCAAATTTACAATCGTGGGATGCTTTGAAAAAATGTCGAGGCACCCCGTGAAGTTGGTGCGGTAACCCAGAAATCCAAACCTCCAGAGTGGGGAGTTTGAATATGTACATATTTCTCTTGGATTACAAAGCGCGCCGTGATATGGAGGGACCCCCTTTGGAGATGAGCTGGAGACAGACACTTGAGCTGTCTGGATTAGGGCGTTTCTTTTAGGCTTGCCACCTGTGTATGAAATTGCCTGTCTGTCAATGAACGCATATAGCAGAGGGTCAAAGGGGGCAAGTGCATAAACTGCCAGACCATCATTGAGCTCTTTCCTCTACAGAGATCAATCAGCAGTCCGCCATTGTTCTTTTCTGTCTGACCCCTCCCATTTTAAACCAAAGTGCCATTTATCACTTCAGGTTTACATAAACATGAGATTTCATTTTTGATACGACAAAAAAATTGATTCAAGTATAATTTTGTTGTCCCAGAGAAGTGGCTCAGTCCGTTTTAAATCATCACATATTTTAGGGCTTGGCAATATGGTGATCTCATACCTGTGACGAGGTGTTATTCTGGTCAAATTGCCTTACCGAGATTCACCAGTTTTCTCTTAAATGCAGTTCTATGCTCAAACAAAGACATTTTTACCTACACACGTGTCCTATTTGCTCAGTTTCCATCATGCCGAGTGTGTGACAGCTGGATTTCATCAATTACGAGGAAGTTTGGGCTTTCGCAGATGACATTAGTTACATGAATCAAACTGAAATCTAGATAAAAAGTGAGCGGCATCATTCTTTTGACATGTCGCCTACCCTTAAAGTTGCACTTTATTTCTTTTTGGTTGGGGATCTGTCGCCTGTTTGTTTTTTGTTTTTCTATGGATATATTATTGCTCTGCCTGAAATGTTCCACAGTATGACATTAACAACTCTACATTTATTCAATTACAGGTGGCTTTATAGCTTAAAAATACCTTGAAAAACAGGCTTTCTGTCTGTGAGCGGGGTCGCCTCTCCACTGATCTGACCTGTAACTTGGTCTGGTTTGGTCTCCGTGACGATACAAAAGGTTAATTACCATACTGTGAAACATTCCAGACAAAGCAATAACATCTCACTTCACTTCCTCTAATTGCAAGGTGTACAGTACAGTAGAGTACATGCACAGATAGAGGGATCTTTCATTCTCTTGCCCAGACCCCTCCCATTGCTTTTCTCCTTGGCTCCCCCGGGCTTCAGACACCAGAGCACTTAACCTCAGCAGGCCCCTCTCATACTCAACACGCCCCCAACACTGACTCCGCGTCACTTCGGCTCAGCTCATGTTTAGGCTGTTGATATAAAAGATTAATGGGCTAAAGGGTAGAATCAGCATCCTGGTATGCCTAGTGCACTCTTCTGCGCTGCACTACTAGGGCTCTTGAGGAACCTAGGGCCAAGTACAGTTTTTTCTTTAAGCGGTGAATGCAAGTAGACATCACGCCGCGAGTTCCACCCTGGTGTCACTTTCAGTTTACTTTACCCTGCTGAGAATCCTCTACCAATTATTTGGGCTACAGCATGCGCCGCCTTTTCCTTCTTGCAACAAACAATGACATCAAATACCAAGTCTGCTGGGATGTGTTGACGGAAAAAACAACAATCTTTGGGATTTTTTGACAACTTTTCATGAAAATCCACTGAAAGGGGGTTGGTAAAAAGATTTCAAACACAGAAAAGGAAACTGTAATTCTGTGCAATAGCTGCCTCAGAAACACCTTCAGACTGTTAATTGAATGTAAAGTGCCCTTGCTCCATGAAGAGATATATCCTGGAGTAGGGTTACATAAGAAACTGGATAAAACGAATCAATGGTGTAAATGCATTACTTAGGCAGACTATTTGTTTGACGCATAAGGATCCTCTTTGAATGTGACTACAATACTTTTGAGAGGCTTAATAATTCTAATACATTGTTTTTGGAAGATGAAATCATTTCAAGAGATTATTTTTTTCAACATCAAGTTATTGTTGCTTGATTACAACTCCTCCCATATATGCTGGTGTTTTGAATGCACGAATGAACGATGTTGAGAAGAATACACACAAATGTATTTCATGTAATTAAAGATTACTGATTTGTACTATATTCTTTTACATGGTCCAATCAGAATACTGTATTCTCAACAGTTAGTTTATGTATGTTTACACTGAGTTACATTATATTGTAGTGGAAAAAAGTAACTTAGGGAAACAGATTTATGTTTGGTGATGGTAGCAGCAGTTATTGTTGTGCTAGTATCTTTAGTAGTGATAATATCTAGAATTGCAGTTGTTTGTATACAGATTTAATCCAGATGCACCACTATTCAAGATGGCTAATTATTTCCAGGATTAAACACATTATTTTGATTCCAAGTACTTCTCCTCCTCTGATTCCCCCTAACCATCTCACACCTCAAGTAGCAGCGAGAAATCCAGACACTTGAACATCCAAATGAAAAGCATACACCTGCTTGCACATCAAATATTAAGAGCCAATATTAGCCTTTTTTCTGTCGCCGTGGCCACACACAGCTCGGCAAGAAAGAGGAGGGGTATCTCAGAGCACATATGTATGCACACACGCGCTCTTGTGCGTGTGTGCATACATATTCCAGTGTGTTCTGAACTGAAAGCAATTGTGACGGAACCTTGTGTGTATAGTTGAGAGGGGTCAGTCACGGGGCAGTGCTTAAAAGAAGCACTATGCAATCTCATGAGAGGAAAAGGCTCGCTGTATTTGTGGATTGCAGTGGTTTTGGCACTGGAGAAAGTGGCATGTAAAGTAGCCAACCAAAGGAGCTGACCTCATCTTGTACATTGACACAGCTAAGACATGTGGCCACACCCATAGCAGCTTTACTCTCTTATTCTCCAGTGCTGGCCTGCTTTAACACTTCAGAGTGTCAGGAGTTCAAATGTGTTAGGCCCACGAGACCCCATGTGCTACTTTTTAGAGCAAGCGAGCCAATAAAACATGAGAGGGAACAGTTGCTAAAAGCTGGCCAAGGACAGCCGTGTTCTCCCGCAGCCTCACCGGGACCAACAAGGACTTTTGGGATGAACATTTATACAAAGACAAGTAAAGGCTGCAAAACAATCTGCTTTTTGAAGACACACTCACTCTTTGAATTGATGGGGATTATTAACAGAAGGAGAAGCACACATATTATGCTTTTATTTCCACATATCTTCTTTCTGGATATTTAGCACTAAGTTTAATAAGCACAGTACACTAAATATTAAATTTACACACATTTACATATATTAAATTACAAAACTATTTACGCTTTGTAAACCACAATACCATGATCTAAAACAGTTTAATAATATAAACCAGTTCATTAACTTCCAGTTAAAAACTGTGGAACTGTTAGGCCCCTTTTTAGTGCCATATTAGCGTAGCAGGCAGATTTGTATTATTTACTTGTTTTTGTAGTTGAATGACATTTTTGAACCCTACGTGCATGACCCAGTGTCATAATTTTTTAATTAAACATAAATAAGTACAGAGCAGTGGGTGGGGAAAGGGGGTAGGTGATAACAGAAATTTTCTTAGCCTAGAATTCAAACAATGCAGGATTATTCAGACATGCATGCATCCAGTAAAAAAACGACTCTGAGTAAACTTATGATGAGGGGGCATCATTATTATAGTTAGAAGCTCAGAAAATATATATTTACATATACAATGTCTATGGCCCTATTTTTATCCGAAGTGAAAATAATTTTACTTCAGCTTCAACAGTAATACTGTGAAGTTATTGTACCATTTAAGGTACACATTTGATGGACTTAAAATGAATAGACTCCTTCCACATCTGACCCGACCCGTGAGACAGGCTAAACCAGGCCTTCCCCTCACTGAATCTCAGATCTGCAGGAGTCCGAGCTTTTACTGGAACAGTTGAATTAGTGCTGGAGAAAGCCTTTTAGTGGTCCGTTAGTGGTGGCTTTGTCCAGCTTTACAAACAGTGTGGGACCGTTACTCATGCGCTGTGGACGGGCTGAGGTAAAGTTTGGGGGGTGGGGGGTGCTTTGGCCCGCTCTCCCACAACTGTTTTATGCTGTTCCCCGTAGTGCTGCTCCAGAAAGGTCATGAGTCAGACTGTGGTTTTCTTTCCATTTAATTTGAGGACATTTCAGACCGGCTTCCTGCTAAAAGATATATGGATCTATAAATCACTGGGTCACATGCATTTATTTCCACTTTCACCAATATATTTTTACAGTTTTAAACATTAGTAAGTGAAGTGCTTATTCTCTGAGGTTTTCTTTCAAGTCACAGCCAGTCATTGCTTAAGAAAGGTCTGTTAGGTGGCTTGGCTGTACAGTGAAATTATTAATGTGTAGAATTAAATATGGATTTTTGTATGGTAGGTGCATTATTGGCATAGCAAGACCAATAGTGAGTGCAGTCGTTTTTAGCTGAAAGAACCATAGCATAGCATTTTCAGTGGGGGTTCATTTAATAGAAACAGGGACATTTTTGGTTGTGATTTGGTTTTGTGTAGTTGAGAGTAGGGCTGAAACGATTACTCGAGTAACTCGGATAATTCGATTACAAAAAATATTCGGGGCAAATTCTTTGCCTCGAGGCTTCGTTTAATTCATGTCACCAAAGTCAATTTATTTAAAATGTCTCTGCTATCGTATCGCTCCTCCTTTGTAGACTGCTGCGCCAGTCTGGGATCACTGTTTCACACGGACAGTTATCAATGACGACATTTCAAAGATTTGAAGCGGCGCGATTTATTCCACGGTGTGGAAATGGCAGATAATGATGTGGCCGCTGCCAGTGTGCACTGGCAAAGCCAACCTGATGTACCACAACAGTACGTCTTCAATGCTGCAGCACTTAAAGCGAAAGCATCCTCATGTGAACTGTACTTCTCTAAGCGGAGTCGGAGAATCTACGAGGTAATATACTTTTACGATTGCTAACTGAAATGAAAAGTAACGCCTATTAGAATGTACAGTATTTGTAATTATTTGTAACCTGTGTTATGAGTCGATAGTAACGAGGCATAATGAGCAGCAAGAGAGCAAATGATCTCACTCAAATCGCTCCCTTCCTCACGTATACACAGACACACGCACACACTCGGTGTTTCTCATATCAGAAACGTCTAGTTCGTTGTTCTACTTTTACCAAAAATCTGATTTAATCTAGAACCGCTGGCATCAATAATTCCAATATCAGAGAAAGTAAATATTTTATCAAGTTTACGAACACTTATCTGTTCGCTAGTTCTATATTTAGCTTATTAATTAGGCTAGTTAAAGGATTAACGTTGTCACTTAGAAAACTCCTGTTTTATAAGCCAATAAGCCAAAGGTTTTACACTTGTTTAAAAAAAATGTTGACTTTAAATAAAAACCTTTTTTGTGAGGAATAACAGCAATTGCTTGCTCATTTTAAGAGGCCTTTCATGTTGCGTTACACACTATTGATATAGTTGTATAAAAACAAAAAGTGTGATTTATCCGATTACTCGATTAATCGATGATATAATCGACAGAATACTCGATTCCAAAAATATTCGATAGTTGCAGCTCTAGTTGAGAGTTAACAATTACCAATTTGATACAAAAAAGGAATATTAAGGTCATACATTACACTAAATTGACTTCTTTAAGCCATGTTATAATGTTATCTCCTCAAAAACATACCTGGACTTGTGTTTTGTTTCATTCACACATGTTTGAGTAATTAGCCTACTTCCCCAAAGTCCAAAATGTTCTGTTCCACTTTGTGATGAAATTGTAGTTTTCAAATTAGCAGCTACCTTTTACCTTTATCTTGTTTAGAAGAGGAGCATTTTCTGTTTGAGAAAAGAACTGCAGGGTTTGAGTGCTAAACAAGTCTGGAAAAAAATACAGATATGTTTGTGATGAGGAAACAACACTAGAACAGATCAGAAAATAGCACAATACAGCCCCTTTAATGTGAAAGGCTTGTACTGTACATCAGTTTGTCGCCTTCAAGTAATTATAATTTTAAACATTTATCAACCTCATCTTTCTCTGCCATGAAAATCCTGCCATTATCTTCCAACACATGCATACTGCGCATTGTTCATTATTCAGCTAACACGTGACTAAATGGATTTCCTGCCCTGGGCGCTTACCTCTCACCTGCCTGGTCTCTCTCTCTCAGATCAACATTCCACACAGAGCTCGCACGTCCCGGACACACGCACCACTATTCCAGGCGACTGTAGTGCAATAGGCCACGTTTGCTCCGGTCTAGAATTTCGTATAAACACACCTTGATCCCTAAATCTCCTTTAAGCCTACTTGGGTTTCAAACACAGTCTGCTTAAACACTCAGGCAGTGGGCTGGACAGATGAACAACTGTGCACTAGACTCTCCATAGATCTATATATCCTTGATGGCCCGATGAGCGTTACAGCAGGATGTTTGAATATTTCCGATGTGCACTGTGGTGTGTGCTCGTAACCCCGTGCATGCTCTGCCTACTGGGAGCTGCTCCTTGAGACACATTTTCACCTCATCTGCGTTTAGGGCCATTAATATTGCACTAGCCATGGTGGCAGGGTTAAATGGATGAGTGGGGGGAAAGAGGAGGAGGAAGAAGAGGGGGGTGGGGGGGGGCTTGATACAGGATGTATTCTCTGCACTCTCCTCCTCAGTCCTGACCAGGTATGACATGACAATGACAATCTGAAGATGTTTGGAAGGTAGCCACGCAACCAGTCGGCAATCACGTGAATATAAGTCAATATATGTCGGAATGATGAAATGATTACATTACTGAACACTCAGATGAACAAATACAAGTTTTGTTTATCTGGTGTATGTTAATGTGCTAATGCTTCTTGAGCTGTGCTACATATGGAGTTTCTTCTTCCTATTTCTTTTGGGGCATCAATCTTGTATGTGTGATTATTTGTTGCTTAGCTTTTTCTCTTTTTTAAGGTGGCAACTTTTTGGTTTGGGGTCCGTCACCTGCTTGTTCCTACGGATATGTCGTCGTTCTGCCTGAAATGTTCCACAGTATGACAGTTAAACAGATCTACCTTACATCTATTCAACTACAGTTGGTTTTATAGCTCAAAAATACCCAAAAAACAGGCATTCTGACTGTAAGCAGGATTTCCTTTCCAAAGATCTGACCTGTAACTAGGTCTGGTTTGGTCTCCATGAAGATAGAAAGATTTAATGACAGACAAAGCAATAAAATCTCCATGAAGAAAAACATTTGATAGACCCTCCACCAGAAAAGTTATACAATTCACCTTTAGCGATTTGCATAAATTCATGAATAAACAGTTTCAGTGCAGTTAGCTCCTCCAGTTACCAGAACTGAAGCTGGATGAGTGTTAAAACAAATTTACTCTAAAAATATTTGTCCCACTGACAAATTTCATATTACTTTGTTTGCTTTGTACACCTCAGCAAATTTTGAATATAACAAGTCGCTGAAGAAAAGTCCACTCATCTTTTTACACCTACAGTTTGCTGCAACACCTTGTTGTTTGGTCTATCCTGAAATATTTCTGCATGACCAATTCAATTCCAGCTTGTAGGATTGCCAAGCCCTTGCACAGCTTCAAATAGATTACGATGATGTAAGAGAGCGGGCCTGAGCCAAATAAAAACACATTTACAATCCGTTTAATACATTAAAAACTTCCCTGGAGGCCTGGATCTAACAGGTCCAGTGTTGTATGGACCAAAACACTATCTGCCCTGTAGGGACGTTCCTGATAAAAAGCACTAAATCCTTTCAAGCCGCTTCTATAATTAGCTTCCATTCCTATCTCAATATTCATCATTAGGACGTCTTCTGCGGTGGTCGCAGAGAAAGCAGGAAAAACAGGGGAGGTGCTAAGCAATCCAAGCACACTGACATCATCATCGAGGTCAGGCAGAGGTGAAGCCAACATGGCTCCTGAAAAATTAAAGATCTGAGTCGCACGGAAAGCTAACCGTGAAGCGAAAAGGGTATAGCATGGATTGACGTACTGGAGCAAGTTGCAGATGCTAATGCACTGGCGTTGTTGATCAGTTTTCGGTTGAATGCCTCTACCGCACATATTGACAGGCACATTCCCGTTTTTCCAAGCTCGCAAAGATGGGCACAGACCATTCTCCGTGATTGAGTGCTCAGTGAAGTGCACAGCTGAAGATACACCTCGACAGGACAGATGAGCAGACACGGAGGGTGATGGACAGATTATATCTACCTCTCTTGTTTGTCTTCCAGAAGGTGCCTGTGCGCACTGGAGTGTGAGCCACAAGCGTTGTTATGCAGGGTCATGGGGCCAGGGTGTCAGCACTTCATTTCAGAAGTGTTAGAATTCCAATTACCAGTCCAAACTCCCAGTGTGCATCACTTCTGGAGTTGAGATATGTATGGATAAAGAAACAAAGAAACCACATCTGTGTCCATGTGATGAATTTGAGAGAATAATATGACTAAGATTCAAATGTCTGAACGGAGACATTTTTACAATTTCTCCTTTCTTTAAAAAAAATGCGAAACAAGAAATAATGAGGAAAATTGTACAATTCTTGGCTGAGTGATTAGCATGTGTGCTTCTGAAGGTGTGCCAATTACAACCTTGCAGAGTGGAGTCATCCTGGGCTCATTGTGTCCAAAAATACATGCTTAGTGGGTTTGAATTGTCTATTGTAACATACCCATAGCTGCGAGGAAAGGCTCCATCCATGCATGACTCCTCACACTGGAAGATGATAAATGAACAAACTTCAACAGGAAGAGATTTTAGCTCAAGTTTAAGCTTGATGCAGATCTCTTAACTTGGAAATGGCCCCAAAAGAGTTCCCCAGTCAGATCATAGGGGTGAAGCACAGGTCAGCAAAGCACTCTCTGCTGCTAGTAAAGCTTACTTCTGTGACGCACATGTAAGCCTGACGGGTGGCAACGCTTCAACTACTAAAAGCACAGTCCTTTTGATGGAACCGAGTGGTCAGTCATTCGAGTATGACCTTGTTTTTCTAGAGTGACACTCAAATACAAATACATTAAAGGTTTGGTGCAGGTTTATCTCAATAAGACAGTATGTGATATCTAAGCTCTTTGTGCGCTGCCTGAACGAGTACTTTGACTGCTAAATCGTTTATTAAATGCCTCTCACATCTGTCAGCAGTGGCCTGTTGGTAAACAAACATGTTTTGACAGCACAGATCCAATGAGTTGATACAGAATAATGAGTGTGTTAGCAAAGACGAACAGTGCCAAACCCATCTTTGCTTATTGACTAGGTGCCTCCACTGTCTGCACATGTGATTTTCTAAAACTCTATTTTGAAAAGATACTCAGTAAACAAATTTTGTAGAAGAAAACTAAAAAACACATCAGAATGTCTTTAGAGAGAGTTGGTCTTTACTTGACAATGGTTAGACAGCTGGACACAACATGGCATTCATGATTCACAACTCCCCAAGTCTCACCTCCTTTCAGTCCTGCATGTGCATGTTTAAAAATGAATAAGACGGTTTCTGATTCCTTGTCACACTATTTTTAGGTTTTTCAATAGGACGCTTGTCATTGTTGTAGAGGTCTGAGCAGAACTACACAGGGAGTAGTCCGGTTGTCAATGTGGTGAGTTTTCTGAGACGTGAAAGCATAATGTCCCCACTCCCCGCCAATACAATGAAGCCCAGACTGAAGTAATTTGTGCAGTCTCCTGATCCTGTACAGATGTGGCACTGCTAACACAAAGCATACATGGGTACAGTGAATGAGGGCCAAAGGTCACCACACATTAAGCTCATTCAATGAAGTGAATGTTCTGATGTCGAATTTCATTATGTTGAACTTGGTCAGAAAATGTAATAAAAAAGGTAAACTTAAATTGCATTGCATCACCCCTGACAAACAAGAAACTTTTGATAATTACATTATTGCTAAGTTTTAGCTTCAGACAATTGGAAAAGTGAGGCATGAGAGTCATTCTGGAAGTTTATACACCACAAGTTCTGGACCAGGAGACATGGGCACATTGTGGTGTATTGACCATTCAAGTCTGTCCATTCTTCCATTGTATGGTGTAGCCTTTCATAACCTCAGATGATGCAGACCACAGAAATAGACTCAAGCTGAACATGTCCTTGGAATGGCTGATAGAAAATGTCTCAACATGTGTTTTTGTTCATAACTGTAATGTACTAAATGTTGATTGATACATTTCCACCTTAAAATTATAAACAAGTTGACACTTTCATATTTTCTGTTCTGCACATAGCTCTGCACATATTTGAGTTTCCTGCCCCCCACTGAGCACAGAAAACACAGGCCATCAGTTCAAACAGTAAAGAGGTAAGAGTGTCATTTATCCTTCCACCTCCAGGTTAATTGACAAGATAATTACAAGAGTCGGAGGAGCAGAAAAAACAGCAGGCAGGGGTGAGTCTACATGCCTGGAAGAGCACAGCACAGCTCGAGGTAGAACGCTTGTTGAACACATGTTTTGAAGTGCAATTCATTATACTGCAGCTGCATTTGTGCCTTTGGAATGAGCAGGGACATGGGTGAGTTGCATCATGGGAAAGTTCAGCGGCTTCACTTTTGTTTTTTTCTTATAAATGACTTTTGAACGTAGTAAAAACAAGAGTGATTGATTCTTTCTAAAAATAAAGTGTTTTGTCCATTTCGTTTTTCATATGTAGATATAATTTCAACTACAAATAAGTTTAATCAAAAGTTAAAAAAATTTCCCACCTGACAGCAGATGACACTTCCTGAGTGTAATTGCCATGAATTATTGTAATAGTGAGTGACAGTTGTGAGCTTTGTGATTGGATGACTGGTCTCTTCAGGTAGACAAAAAAATAACAGACTGCTGATGCTAATGATGAAAAATTGCATATTTAGTAAGATACATTTTCCATTTTGAGATGACTAATTTAAAAAAAATTTCATATTCCACAATTATCTCTTTGATGTAGGTTAGAAGATTTGAAAAGAACAAAATGACGAATGCTGCTATAAACATGGTGGAACTTGTTCTTTGTTCAAAATTCGGAGCTTGCCCAATGCTATGGCAATGACTCATTCATACAAGCCGTGGGGTCTACATTCTGCCTTTCAAACCTCCAGCGTGGTCATTTTGGCCTGCCACTTTTCTGGGTTCTGGTTTAACAGCTGTGGACTCGGGTTAAGGTCAAGGGAATCTCTCACACACATGCCCACACACACACAGAAGACTGTTTTTTCCCATGGCACTATTAAACGACAGGCTGTATTGGACACTGCAGGAGCACCTCTGGACCCCTTCTCCGGTCTGGCCTCTGTCCCGGAGGCTGTGTCCTCTCTCCTGCTGGGACAGTCAATAGGGCCCTGTGTGACTATGTGTGTGTTGTGTGTGTTAATGGGCCATCTCAGGAGGGGGTTCTGTCATTCAGTCATCAGCTATTCAAACCACCAGCCTGAACAGAGCAAGCTAGCCCGCCCGCCAGCCTCCCTCGCCCAGGGCTACTCATCTGTCTTTAGCCGACAGCAGCCTGGGACTTTTTGCCTTTCGCCCTCCAAAAACAGCCAAACTCGGCTTATTTCCCTTATGCTACATTTTTCTTCCCAGTCCCACAATTCATTTTCTCAAAGTCACTGTCTGGACGAATATATCTTCCTGCCTGTTTTTGTGCCCCCTTCTGCTTTGTCTGTTTGGTCTCACAGAATGATGTTGGCTCCTTTGTAGAGCTGTGGTTGTCAAAATAATTACGCTGAGTATTATTTCAGAAAACACTTGGCATTTAAATTTTAATGGGCTAAAGACAATTATACCAAACCAGGTCTAAATGACATTTCAAATATCAAATAGAAGATTATAAAAGAAGAATGAAATTATCTGTAATAAGCTCAACAAACAAGACCTCTTATTATTATTTTAAGAAATCTTACTTAAAAAGAAATGCCAAACCTCAATAACTACATCTACCATTGGACCCTAATATTGCCAAAATGGCCCCCGCCCCGGTCCCTTGGGGTGATGAATGGGAGCATCAGGCATGCCAGCTGCCCCGGAGGTGAGCAGGCTGCTTTGCTGGGTAGTGAGGCCACATGGAGCCAGGGGGTGGAAGTGGAGCTCGGCCGAGAGGGGTTGGGCAGTACCGGTATGCCAGAACTCACACCAGGCAAAAGCTTGGATGGATAAAAGCAGAGGAAATATGAAGGGCTGAGAGGAGGGCCTGGTGCAGCAGAGGGGTACAGGATGCATGAGCAAAGGGGGCCCATCCAAGAGCCAGAACACAGTGGGTAATGTGGAACGTACTCACAACATGTTTTCAGTCACTGCTGGCTCATGAGTTTCCATTGCCATATGCACAATAGTCTATCCATATTCATACAAGTAACCGCATTTGCATCTGTTAAATACATATATGAATACAAATATATGAATATTTAGTTTGATATGTCAGTTATTCCAGCACTACATATGAGCTAGGTAGGCATAGGAACTACATAAAATAAATCACCATTTCCTATTGCTTTTTAATGGTCTGCTATGTTAGAATGCTGTTTTGATTTGTGTTTTGTTTCATTCACACATGTTTGAATAATCCTGGTTTATTAGTCTGTCTACATCTCCAAAGATCAAAATGCCCTGTTCTACCTTGTAATGTCATGTAGAGATAGTTTTAAAGTTAACAGCTGTCTTTTACCGTTAGTTCAGTAGAGATTGGCAATTCAAGAGCTAAAATTATCTGAATGATTCTAGTGAAGGTGTGTGGAGTTTAAAACCACAGTGGGGCACTTCCTGTGTTACCACATGACATCAGTGTTTTCAGTTTGAGAGAAGATCTCAGCTTAAATATGTGGAGAATGAAACAAAACAGAACTCCCGGCATGTTTGTGATGAGCAAACAACATTATGAGCCTTTTAATGTGCAACTACACTCTACCCTGCAAGTTAATAACCCTAAGATTTATAATGCTTATTCTCACGCCTAATCTATTCCTAAAACAAAAGGGCGATTTGTCACATTATTGCAGTGGAACAAGTGTAACCTAATGCAGCGCCCTCATGCCAAACAGCCAACATGGCCCCTATTCAGTCCCCTTCAGCCACTTGGCGCTGCCAGCTTGTTGTGGCGACACACACACACAAACGATAAATTGGTGCCATGAACAAAGCTGACTATTGAGAAATGTTGACAGAGTGAGACGAAGAGAGACACTGCTTCCCTTCACACATAAATCTAAGAGAAAGACATTCAGGACTGGATGGTGCTGTACAACTGGGAATACACCCTAGGCCTGTGTAAGAAAAACGGCCAGAGTGACAGAAAACGCAATAAATGACATTCATTACAGTGTTTTTCCCGATCTCATCTTGTGAGAAATGACAATCGAGATTTACTCCAGCATAGTTTAACCACTTGAGTCTTCCTACTACCTTTGATTCGCGTCTGTGTTCCCAGCAGCTATGAGTTCGCTTTCATTCTACCTGCTAAAAAGCCTCTTATCTGCACCTACCCTTTGCCATCGGGGAAATCTTTATTTTGGCGTATGCGAGCAAACACTTTATAAATGCAAACAGCTTCAGAGACGAGACCTGTCCCTGTATGTTGTGAAAAGCGCTGCAGCGTGTAGCATGTACTTCTCCTGGCCAGGGTGCTCCCAGTAAGCACAGCTGTGTTGAATATTTCCCTCACTCCTCAGTTCATGTGAGGGTGAGGGGAGCATGGTTAGCCCCCAGGACATGAGCTGTAAACAGGTCGGACTATCAAAGGACTGCTCACAGAGACTGCAATATGAATCTCGGACCACTGCTGCCCCGGATGCAGGCAGATGGACAGGGACTGAATGCTTCCTGACAGCAGTGAGTTGTTGACCTGGTACATATGGGTAGGGGGAGTAAGATTCTCCAAATGATCAGTGGTAACTTTGCAGGCATCTCAGAAAATAAACTGTGATGTGAAAAACAAGACTGGTGGCAAAAGATTACAAGCAGACAACTTTTTTTGCATAAACCTTAATTATTAGTTAGTTGTTATAATCCAAAATAATACAAAAACATGTCTAGTATCTCAAAGTTTTCATAATGTGTTCAAATTCTTCAAAATTCCCCTTTCATTCTTAGTCATAATATTCCTACTATTGTGCACTGTAGTGTTTCTATGATATTTTCTTTTTTGAAACAACAAAATAACTAAAAAATAAGAAATCAAAAGCTGACTGTATTCTTTTCATTCCATCCCCATAACATTTTTGTAACTAAATAACAGTTTCTACAATAGTGAAAGCCTTCTCTTATCTGTACAAAAAGACCAAAAAACAAGACATGGACTGCAAAATATCATGCGGTCTGGCAGAAAGCAAACCTATCAACGTAATTAAGTAGAATTAATAGCGGTATCTCGAAAAAGCTTCCTCCCATTCAATATAATTACCTTATCTGGGCCTGCAGCATTCATATACTCTAACTGATACGGGCTAGTCTTTAGCTGAGGCCTGACCACAGTGCCCATTCATTCAGGAGGAAAACAAACAACAGCTTTAATGGTGCCTCCGAGTCCACGTGGCTCAAAGACCAGGGTGGACTCTGCTCCCACTATAGCCACATCCTCCAACTCTACCCATCACCTAAACACACGCTTGTGCTCCAGGGGAAGTGACTGTATGCATTTAGCTCTCTCATCACAAGGCACTATTCATCTCCAGGAAATAGCATTCTGCGAGAGATGTGTTTAACTTGAAAGGAGACAGAGTTAATGTCGTGACCACTGGCCTCAGTGGTTATGAAGAAAAATGGCTGGAAACAAAATGACTAACTATTTTGGAGGTTTTGGATATGAAACAATGCTGCTTCTCATTATGGGGGCCTGTATGTGGGCGAAGATAGAACAGAAGTGGGCTAATGGGGAAAATGTTTAACATAAGACAATGCTTTACCAAAGATCCAAGGTCCTATATTACACAAAATAGACTCTTGTGAGCTTTAAGACATGTTATAATGTTACTTCATCAAAAACGTACCCGGAGTTGTGTTTTGTTTCATTCACACACAACAGCGTAATATGGGTAGCTTATGTGCCCATTAGAGGTAGAAAAGTGCTATTAAATGTAACTATTTACCATTTTACATTGATTCATAATGTTTACCTTTTTGCGTTGATTCAGTCATTTGTTAGATTTAGTATCTTCATGTATATTTAAATATTTTTTTTGTTCTTTATAAAGAATATCACAGCCATTAAATGACCGCAAGCCTTGGACAGTTCCTCACCACATGCCAGTTCCTATAAACATCACCCTCCTTGTAGAAGACATAATGCGGCCACATTATCAGGGAGCTAATGCTAATTAATGCTAACAGCTCCATTACAGGCTTCCCAGTGTAAACAGAGATTAAGTTCAGAGCATGTGTGCCCCACTGGCCCCAAACACATCTGGAAACATCATTTGTCAGCACGGTTCTTTTCACACGTATAGCACATGTTTGATATAGGGCCTGGTTTGTAAGCTGATGAAAAGTACAGACTAATGAAAAAGAAAAGTGCGCGAAAACTCAGACTTTTCATGTTATTTTGCACACAGCTGGACATGTTTTGTACTGTGTGTCACCAGAATTAGCGCTGATGTCAATGATGGATGTTCCACCAAAGGCTGTATACTTCCAGAGCTCCCTTTCCTTCACCACGACCACCACCCGAAGCCTGCAGGAATGGACTTCATTTATGGACTCTTTAACCACCGCCATTGTGACACAGTGATGCCGGAATGATAAAAGAGAGGCATAGCTAGCAAAGGAGAAGTCTGCTTTTTATGGGAACAAATGGGAAAAGCGGGTAAGGGCCACATAACAAATGGGCTGTCTTAGGTGTCCCTCATGGCTGCGCCTGATTCCTCTCAAGTCTCCGTGTGCTCAGCTCAATATCCTTTCATTCCTCTGGTGTTTACACTGTAATTTCTGGAGGAGACTTAACAAGATCTCCGGGCCCCTACTGGTTCAGTTGGGGAAATGCAAAATGATGAGGGCAGCAAAGACTAAATCTCTCACTATATCTCTATGCAGTTATATTCACCAAAGTAGCAGCTTGAGTTGAATTGTTGAATTGAGTTGAAGTTGAGTTAAGTAAAATGAAAGTATCTGGATTAGTACGATTTATCTTAGCTAGACATCACTTGAAAATGACAATGGTACTTATCTTGCATTTGATGTGAGAATAATTTGAAAACCACAGAAAGTGGATGGATCTATACTGTCATTTTGCAAAAAGTTGTTCCTACCAATAAGTGGGATGCTCTGAATGTCCAGCAGAGAAATTTGAGGAGGAGGTACTACATAAAGTATTATCTATGACACATTAATATTTAACTCAGAGGGGAGCCTTCAAAAGAGGAATGTTAAATGTTTTTGTGCGAGAGGTTGAAGTTGCTATGTTATGCCTGCACAGAAACTGAGAGCACACAGTATTTTGATTGCCGTCTTTAATGCTGCTTAGTCAAGTCATTGTATTCTGCATTAAGCCTCTTCTAGGACTGATGTGATTATTCAGGTCACAGTATGATAACTACAAAATAATAGTGAGCTTTTAAGAAGCAGAAATGAACTATTTAAATTCATGTTACAGCCTGTATCTGCTTTTGTGCTTTTGTTTCTGTCTCATTCATTCACATTCATTAACTTTAACAGAACTTTAACAGAAAGTTTCATAAAGCTGCTCACATACCAAAGGAATCGTGACATATAATTAGACAATGTGAATGAAGAAAATAAATTATTTCATTGTAGTTTGGTCAGGAGGTCAATAATTGCGAATAATCGTTAAATTGTGATGTGTCTTCTCACCATAATCGTCACACTAAAACTTTCATGACATCCTAATCTGACCATAATTAGCTTTTTCTATGCAGCCCAAGGACATATTTTTATGAATGAACACTAAAAAGCTACAAAACAGTATCCCAAAGTGGGAGTGACGGAGGGAAGCCTATCCGTGTGTGCTCTTGATAAGCTCCTGCGAGGTGGGAGAGGCCTGTGAAAGGACACATTGTTGATGTCAAGGCCACTCAGCATCAAAGCCATGATTCAGGTTGTGAGTAGAGCTCTTTCACTCCCCTGCCCCCCTGTGGACCCCCTCCCCAAATAACAGCCTGGTTTACTGTTCCTCCTCACGGTCAAAGAACAATATTTGGAGTTGACGTGTAAAGTCTGAGCCAGGTCAGGGGGCATGCTGTTACACGGTTCACTGTGGAAAAATAAGACTGACTATTCCCCAAAAAGCTCCCATTTGAATGAAATACCTCCCTGGTTCAAACATATCACCCGTGGATGATATGTTATGCTAGCTAACGTCAGGAAGCTATCTGTCCTTGTTAAAATTCTCACTAGGACTCCCTGTCACTTTGAATCTGCAGCAGCTTGAACGCAATGTGTTTGTCTTTGTATATGATATTGTTCACAGGATCCTTCTGTGTCCCTTTTGGGCTCACAGATAGCTTTAATTACAAGCACCTCTCCGTACGTGTGTGTGTGTGAGACTGCATGAAGGTATTAACACGTAAATTAGCAAAGTTAGAAGCGGCTATGTCAGGATAAGACATAACCCGTGTTAATAGCAAGATTTAATGGGCTTAATTAAGTCCACCCGCTCCCTGCGGAAATGCCTGCATCCTAATATAGAAGCATGTACAAGGCCTAAGACGCTTCCAATTGGATTATCACATCTAAAGTCAGTGAGACACAACAAACTGGTGTCGAGGTGAGTGAATGGGAATATAGTGCATAAGAGCCCGAGCTGGAATAGGGAGGAGAGAGGAGGGATAACCAGCATAACCAGTGGGATTAGTGTCGCTCACAGACTTGGCACAGAAGACACAGGAGGGCAAGTCCCTACTGCTATGCCTCTACACCCCAGTGAGCAGACCTGCTTCCAAGTTTGTTAACCCCTTCACGGACGCACCCTAATCCCCATGTAGAGGTTGACATTTATGCATGCATCTGAATTCAACCCTGTCTGCTTAATATAATGTGTCTATGTGGTGTGTTTTTGGAAAGCAGTCATAGTCGGAGTGCTAATGTCCCAAAGGAAAACAAAGAGATTTGCGTTCCAGCTACAGTGTGTGCTGCACGGTTTTAAGTTTCCTGGTGTTCTCTTAAAATGCACAGTAATATAAGTATGAAAATGTAATTTACAAGTTATGTGTGTTACCATTTTTTTCACTTTTTACACTGAATTACTGAATTTACACCAGGAACTAACCAGAATAAGACTGAATAATTTATCACAGCTGAATTGAAATCCGTATGTTAAACTAATCTAGTCGTACAGAAAAAACACATTCAGTTCAAAACGTTTCCCCCAAAATCATGCAGGCCTAAGTCAGAATGCAATCAGAATCTTTCAGTTGGAGAGTTCAAAATTGTTACAAAAGGTAAAATTATACAAACAATTTCTACCAGTTTGGACACAGTCATCCACTTCTAAAACCTATGAAAATGTTCAGTGACTTTGAAATTATCCAACTCCATATAGTCTGGCTCTAAAACTCAGCCTGTACATTGGCTGTTGATTTGGCTAATCTAATCTGCCTTAACCTGTTTTCCTCTGTGGGTCTTTCCGGCATGAGTCTGACCAGAGGGAAGTTCTGCAGTGCGCTTGGACAATGATGGAGTGACCTTTCAGATAAGTGTGATAAAACTGCCCCTTTGTAGCCCTGAACACACACACAGCAACAGACAGGGAGAGAGAGACAAAAAAGACACACGCATGTAGGCATATCTGATGACCCAGTCTGACAAGCCCTCCCCCGGGGAATTACACTCACACGGACCTTCACAGGACCATGGGTGTCATCTGGCAGGTAGAGCACTTTGAATTTGGGTGGGAGGGGGCTCGGTGATTACAGAGGTCGTGAGGTCCCGCGGACATCACAGCGCGTCCATACATCAGTAGCCTTGAGCAGCTATACGTGGAGGTCATCTTTCACCATCTATCTTGCTGGATGTTCCCTTTGCCTGTAGCCACTGTGCACAGCATGGCGCTAAATATAGTTCCCAGGATTCTTTGTGATAGCCTGCTGCAGTGGGGGAAAAAAGAGACCGGGGCTCATCATTATAAATTATCCTGTTAAAGGAATAAAAATTTAAAGAGCTTCTCGCGGAATTCGAACTGAAGTGTCCATTAGGGAGGCCGGGGTGAATGGTTGCTCACATGGCAACGCACGGCAAATCAACAAAACAGTTCATCATGCTGTTTGGTTCTCCTCCTAGAGTCCTTTCTTATTTCTCCAGCACAAAAGTTTACCAGTGTAACCTTCAAGCACTTTTTCCTTTAAAAACAAGACTGGTTTGAAGCACTTTTTCCCCTCAGTTTTACACACATAACATAAAATCAAGCAGGTTTGCAAATGTAATGTTTTGGTGATTTGATTAAGAGCCATCTGCTAACTATCTGCCATAACTTTGTGAGACATTAAGAGGATTTTAACACATTTTAAAGGTGTACTATGCATTTTTTTTTTTTTTTTTTGGTTGGGGGTCTGTCACCTTGTTTCTATGGATATGCCATTACTTTGCATGAAATGTTCCACGTTAAGACACACGTCTACCTTACATTTATTCAGTTGCAGGTGGCTTTATTGTTCAAAAACAGGCATTCTGATAGAGGGTTGTCATCTCTCCGCAGATCTAACCCATAACTTAATGCCATACTATGAAACATTCCAGACAAAGTAAAAACATTTCCATGGAGAAAAGCAGGCGGTGGACCCTTCACCAGAAAAGCTACACAATGTACATTTAGTAAGCAATCCACTCACTTAAACCAACCTGTTTCAGACTCCAAAAGGAAAACCAACCTCCTAAAGTGCCAAATCCAGATTGCTACACAAGGTAAGGTTAAAGGGCCAATCACCTCCACCATATGCGCAACACTTAACTCTCCGGGTGCCTCATGCTTTATCTTCTTAATATGATGAAGAGAAAATACTCCCAACAAGAGCAATATTTTTGTAACCTTGCATAAGTCGGTGTAGGTCAGGGGAGATTAGTAGGGAGTGTATGCTCTTTTTATCACGCCGTGGTCTCCAGCATGGCCCATGACTGCTGACAGTAAAGAAGGAAAGCACTCCAGATCATGTGGAAAAATCAGAAACAGAAACATGGCCACACACCAGGACAAACCAGAGGAGCACTGATTAGAAGACAACGCTGAGGAGCAAACAAAAGGACTCTGTATACCTCTTCAGACCCTGACTTAAAGTGGATATGACAGGTTAGACTAAAACAATTAACTTGCTTAGTTTATAATTTTACTTCCCGGTTGGACACGGGCAGGAGAAGCAATTTCATAACTATACGTAGAAGCAATTCCATAAGTTATCTAGAAGCCATAATGTTGGCAATGGCTAAAACTTGTCTAAATGAGTCAACGATTAAACAATAAAAAAGATATCTCTTTTATTATTGTAAAATTAAAGTTTAAATTGTTAAAAAACAGAAGTTGTTGCAGGTAAATTGTCCTTTCCTTTCGGGAGGAATTTTCAATGTTGATGACATAGGAAGAGGTAATCTGTTCAAGAAATCGCCAGCGCTGCTACCTGTATTGTTGTACTTTTTCTTCCTTTTGAAAAACTGCCTAACTGATATAAACCTATGATAAATATTTACCACATAGTATCCCTTCAAACCAAGTAACAAGCAGAAAAAGAGAAAAACCTGCCATAAGCACTTTCATTTTCCATCAGCCTTGAGAGGGCAGGCCGGTCACTTCTTTGTCCTCCTGGCGCTCGGTGACTGTTGTGGGCCACAGTGTGCCTCTGGGGTCGAGCGGAGGCAGCGATTAACGACAACAGCAAAAGTGTGCAGCCTAAGTGTGTAAGTGTGTGTAAGGCCGGATCGTTAGAGCGGCCAACTTGTGTAATACAATTACCCAGGCTGCAGAGAAACTGCTAATGTGCACGCAGGCAGCTCTGTCAGATGGATCAGGTATTGAGTTTTATTGAATTTTTCTATGCTTAATTCACTTTCCAGCGCACACACGGGTGCATTAGTTAGATTAGAGCAGCGGGAGGGGACGGGAGGTGGGGTTGCGTTCTACCACCACAGCCGATTTGTTTAGTGGAGCCTGTCAATTACAAGACTGACCCTTGCACTAAACGGCTGGGGAAAAAGGGGAAAGTAGACAAAAGCCAGACAAGATTGGCAAAGACACAACCATTTGCTGTGGATGATAACAAGTGGCATGTTGTGGGGTAAACAATGGTCAAAACACAGTGCATAATGCATCTCCAATAAAACAGAGTGCTGCTGTCTGAAGGCAAAGTGACCATCAGTGAGATTAGTGAGCCAATGTTATCACTACAATGCTGCGCTAATGGGAACAAACAAGGCGAGCGGCAGAGGAGAGCTACTTAAGAATATGAATGAGAAACAAATGATTGGATTTGCTCTTTTCAAATGACTGATGCAATTTGGGAGACAGATTGTGGATGCAATCTCTTAAACACTACTTACCCCCCACTCTGCCAGAAACATTTCATTACACACACGGCAAGAAATTCATATAGCAGTAAAAATGTTTACAGCAAGAATTATAATAACTTTTATAGTGTTTTCCATAAGCAACACAATGTAATAAGAGTGACTGTAATGCACTCATCAAAATACTCATAAAGTTTAGTGATATTGTAAAAAATGGCCTGGGGCAAGACTTCCACCAAGTACAAGACCTATAACCATATGGACTCAATTATTCAAAAATATTACTTAAAGTGAACAAATCTCAATCTGTAATTGTGTAAAGTATTGTTGGTACTAAGAAAGTAACAGAAGCAAAAGCACTAACAAAAAGTAATTACCTGGATAAGGTTTTAGAAGTAATTTTCACTTCCCAGCCAAGAAGGTACTTTGTTGATTATAAAAGTACTTAATAAAATAGCACAATTACTCAACTGCAAATCAACTCAGAAATTATTTTAGAGAAGCAACTTTCCATTTATTGCAGTATGTGTGTTCACTTCTCTTGGCAAAGATAACAATTCTAATCTCGTAATACCTTAAGTCTGTTCTGTGTGCAAGGTTCCTTCCATTAAGTTAATATGTTTCACAGACAAACCCTTGTTGATTTTACTTAAAGTGACACCAAAACTTAACACAGGAGATGGCAAATAAACAAGCATGCCAACAACTCTGTTCCTGCAGTAGCTGAGTGAGCAGAAGGCGAGAGGCCCCGAGTTTCCACAATAAACACCTCCCTTCCATGTAAACACGCATAATCAGGACAAGATGGCCGCTGCTGTGCGGCCCTGTAATTGCATCAGTGCAGAAATGAGTGAGATGTAGCCGGGGCCAGGGCATTATTGCTGTTTGCAGTTGATTGAATTAAAATGTCCACTCTTCTCCTCAGAGATTACCCCGACACAAAGGACCTGTATGGCCGGGGCATATGGGGGCGCAAATTATGTTGTAGCGCAGTACAAAAACATATGTGCTTGGCTGTAATGGGTTGAGTTTTTGTAACATGACTTTGAAACAACTTAGAAGAAAATGACCAATGTGTGAGTCATATTTCCTACAAAGTACATTATATTAAGGAATTTACTAAAAAGACCCATATATGTAAGAGCTTTATTATGGTTTCAAATATTTTATGTTGAAATGTTTTATCTTTGTCGAGTTTATAGTTTACTAGGTCCTATACTATCAAAATGGACTCTTGTGAGCTTTAAGTCCTGTTACAATGTTGTTATCACATCAGAAACATACCTGAAGTTGTATTTTGTTTCATTCCACATGTTTGAGTAACACTTTATTATCAGTTTGTCAAGTAGGAAGTGCTCCAGGAGGCTCTTCCGGCTCCTTCTCTCCCTTTTTCCCATTGACTTACATTGAGATCTTATTGCCCCGCTCTCTAACTCCTGCAGTGGCCTCGTCATTTTGGTCTTAAAATGTTCGTATGAACCCGCTCTACATGATCCTGAATTTTTTTTCCGCTATTTTGTCCGTCAGAAAAATCCTATTCATAACATAGACCCTGGCTTCAGATTCACTCCTGTAACCATGGGCATCACGAGCCTCATTTGAGTGGCGCTAAACGATATGGGTGACGTCACACTCACTTAGTCCGCTCATATATACGGTCTATGGTTTGTCTACATCACCAAAGCTCAAAATGCTCTGTTCCACTTTGTGACGTCATGTAGCTATTTTTCAACTTAGCAGCAATCTTTCAACAATTGTTCAGATAAGACTGACAATTCCAGGGCTAAAATCATCCAAATGATTAATGAGGCTGTATGAAGTTTAAAAACCCAGTGGAGTACTTCCTGCATTACCACATGACATAATAAGATGGAGCAGAGTTCCTCCTGTTCGAGAAAAGAACCCAACCTAAATATGATGCATTTGTGTGTTAAAAATTTATGTATGAAACAAAACACAACTCCAGGTGTGTTTTTGATGAGGAAACATTATAAACATAGATAGCATAATATGGGCCCTTTAAATAAAACCTTGAGTAGTTTTTTAACCAGGCCTTTCCTCTTCCCACAAAACAGAGACATGAAAAAGTCAAATGAGGAGTAAGGTTGGAAGTGACACGTTGAGCACCAGAAGCTTTAAGCCCTGATGGATGTAAGACAGCTACACCCACCACAGTGACACATCCATCACGGTGCTGATCACTGTAGCTCTCCCCCTCGCCCATGTCTTGTTATATTGTCTTTATGTCCCGTGTTGTGACCTGACTGTTTGACCACAGGCTTCACACTGAGGGGGGAGTCTCCACTGACACGCCGGACTTGGATTTGACATGCTCTGTCCAAATTCCCGAGAAGGTGTATATAGCATTCTGTCAGGTGTGCATTAAAACTAACTGCAGCCAGTGCCAAGATGGAGGAGTGAGTTTACAGCACCATGCATTATGTGTGGTGCAGAAACGTGAAAAGTAGCATTTATTAAATACAGGGTTTGCCTTGTTTTTTTTTTTTGTTTTTTTTTTTTTTAAATTGCCAGGTTTTCTGCGATGGGCCAAGGGCAAAATGAATCATTTGTATGTTCACATCATATATAAGGCATTCAGTATACTTACAGAAAGAGAGGAGAAGCTGTTTTGGCTTAGTTTTAGTGCAGTTTTTCTGGTGTACGTGGGCTGCTTCAAGTGGTACCCAGGGTCCTCTGCGATACTAGTATACAGTATGTTTACTTGAGAGGCAAATGTGTTGAGATTTTTGTTCTCCTTTAATCCTTCAATCCTAAGATTGAATGATTACAATAGCCACGGTTTAGTTGGGTTTAGACCTGGTTTAGACCTGTTTTAGATGCGGTTTAGATCTGGTCAGGTAAGTTAGTTAGGTAACGTAGTACCAATTGGAATAGGATTTTTTCCCAAAGCTTTCCCTGAATTAGTACATCTGAATACTACTATACCTTAAGTGTTTTCTAGTGTGATTGCATCTACTCTTCATTAACCTGTTTTCTAGGCCAGGGTCCCTTTTGGTATAACCTTAAATTCAATCAATGTAAAAGCAGGAAAATGGCTGCCACAAGAACCAGCCCATGGGGGTATCTGGTATTCCAGTGGAAAACTACACAATGTGTTTCAGATTACCTCAACAAGAAAATATGGGAATGAGGAAATATGCATAAGAGGTGGTTAAAGTGCTTGATTGTTACAGTACAATGTTGCATTTGTTTACCAGATTTTGCTTCATTCTCATGAACAAAAGCCACACAAACCCGCCCAGAATAGCCCGGGGTTAGCATGCCTGGATTCTTAATGTTCTTAGCCTGGTTTTGCAGTGGGTACAAACCACACTATCTCAAGTTCTTTGTGTCTTCTTTCTCATCTCCTGCTCTGGACTGCTTTGCTTTAGTTGGCGGGGTCTAAGGCTGTAGCAGGCTGCTAAATAAAACATTTGGCATGAAAACTGTGCTAACAAAAAAGTGGATTGCAGACAGCTAGTAAGTCTTTGTAGACTTGTAAAAGCAGAAATACAGTGATTAAGTGATGTGCGTGTGCAAATGTGAGGCTATGGAATGTTTGTAGGGGGATATAAAACACAGCTCCCTATGAAGGAGGCTCATCAGGAGGGGTGATTAAGAAGAGCATGGGCTCCTCCTCCAACAGCTTTACCTGGGAGATTTGTTAACCCTTATCAGCAGAAGATAAGGAAAAGAACAAAGATGTATTCAAGTAAAAGTAATCTAGTTGAAAGAACACAAAATTGTAAAAGTACAAGGCAAATATATCATGATATTGCCTTTGGCTTTACCATAGCAAATCATCAACCACCCAGCATGTTTGCCAATGCACTACTTTTCAGTTTGTCTGAGCCTGGCACAGTCAAAAGAGCTTTCCGCTGTGTGATATCTTTTAGCCTAGGATATCTTTATGCTTAATGGTGGATTAAGTTCAATCAAAACATTTAACAGCAAATGATGTGTTTTATATGCACACCTAAATCCTCTAGTACCGATGCTGCTTTTCCCGCCACCACCACTGTTCCATTTTATTCTTACCTGTACCAAAGTTTGGCATCACACAAATGTCAGATCACACTGTTTATGAAATAACCACCTTATCCACGATGCCTGTTTACTTTACTGCTACTACGACCTGCAAGCTACTATTGCTACTTTTAGTAGGACTGCACATAATATATCACAATTTGAGTTGCCACAACTATCAAATCATTAAGGCTACAATTATTTAGATAATAAAATGTCCTCTGCATCTTTTTAGTGAAAAATCTTGTACTAGTTGTACCTCTACAAACATGCTCTGAAATTCATGGGATTCTTTAGTTTATGAGGTGTAATTATCGTCTTTTCAAAAATATGAATGTTCCTGCAAATGTTTAGAATGTGCAGTCTGAACAGAATCTTACTTTTTAAAGATAAAATGCAAATACTGGTGAGAAAAATATTTTCTTTCGAGAATTGTGCAGCCTTACAGCTACTTTCTATCCAGCAATGAAGGGCTGTCTGGCTACAGCGAGTTTGCTACCCATCTCACCTCTCAAAACTTACCCGAGTGAATGTAAATGTTTGGAAAATATACTCCTAAAGTACAAATGACTTAACTGGGTGTATCTAGTTACCATCCTATCAAACACCAAATCTATGGGAACCCCTGTGCCGACCATGTCACCACTGACTTATGGCTTCCCCTCCACATGCTCCAGCATATCTGTAACAGGCCATTACAGCGGATCAGCTTACAGACGCGCGCTGACTTCGCTGCAGCTGCGCGCTACACCACCTCACTGTTTTCACACTGGTCTGGAGCTAGAGCAACAAGCCTGTCATCTCACCACGACCACTCATTCTTTCCAAACCAGATTTAGTTTCTGGAGTTGATTTAAGGAAAGACTTTGGACTGCGTCACTCCATGCAGCTGCAAAAATGGTTTCTATCAGAGATCACAATAACTGTTTGTGTGAATGTTTTGGCTTTTCATGCCCGAGTGGTGGTGAGGCTCGTGGAGGTTAAACAGCAAACAGCAGATTTGTTTACAGAACTCAGTGGAATAGTGTTTAACTATAGACACAGGGGCCGAGTCCTATGTTTGGGCTGTTTTAGGAAAAGCTCAAATCTCTCTTTGATTTAGATGACTGTGCAAATGTCAGAGGCTCACAACAAGGGGGGAGACGGGAATCAATACAAACATCCACCTGAGTTTTTCAGTTTACCTTGAAAGTCTGGAGCTTCAGTCAGCACAAATCTTTAACTTTTGCCGTGTTATACATTATGGCTATGTCTCTTTCGCTTTCTATGTCTCAATTTTTTCATGTTTGTTCTGACAAGCATCCCTTTATGAAGAGTGTGTTACTATTTCACAACAAGTCCTGGTAATATGTAGTATTGCCATGTACAAAAGTAACACAGCCTTGCAATTATAACACTAGTTTGAGTAAAAGTAATCAAACATTTATGACATTTTTCATATTTAACAAATAATTAACTTGAGTCTCGTGTATTTTTAACTTTAATTACTACTACTTACTACTAATTACTTGCATTTGTTTTTCTTCTGCAACAGCTGCTTTCTCCATGCATAGGGTTGTGAAAAAAAATACTCAGATACCAATTAACACTAAAACTGGTATTGATGACCACACTGTATTAAAAACCGTGCTGTAAATTAGAATTGTGGCACTGAAATGGTTTGAGAATTGTATTGTGACAATGCTTACAAAAATACATACTAGTGCTATCACAACTACTATAATGTACTTAATGCATAACTTTTCTTGCTTTTTTTCAAACATGAATTCCCAGTGCACTTTCTCCATCCATTGCCTAAAGAGTCCATGTATATTCAACAGCTTGTACTTGACTTTTCAATCCTTTTGTGTTCTAACACCATGTAGCACACGCAGCCCTTCGAGCTCCCAGATAATGGTGACATTTAGTTCAGTGAACCCTTCGTCCGGGCATGCACTGCTTTCTGTCATTATCGTCCCCATCTCCATAGCATTCATTAAACTGAAGAATGCATTCAAATCAAAGGCAACACAGCCATTCATTCTTCATGCTCTACCCTTTAATTTGGGCAGATTTGAAACATTAGCAGTCGCGTTTGAGCTTGGTGATAGATTATAAAGGCAGAAAAGAATGCCACTCGGTGAAGAGGGAGAGATTGGAACAGTGTGTTTTACATGTAAGGAGTCGTAAAGTTACCCTTCACTGTGGGGCTTCTGTCTGGGCCCCATTTAGATTAAACCCGCTGAGCCTGGCCCAGTTAAAGGCACTCATGTCACCGGGGACTGATGAAGCAGATATGGCACATGCAGAACCAACATGGTAAATTGCTGACACAAAACATGCCATTTGCAAACTATTAGTGTTCTCAGAGGTATGAAAGGCAAAATGAAGGAAAGGGGTCATGCAGTTGGGTGCTAGGTAACTGAAACTGGAAGGAAACTGTCCAGTAGATGGTTGAACTGTGCATACATACAAACACAAGGTATTATTGATTAGTCAGTAAGCAGTAACTGTAGCACAAAGTTTTTTGTTTTTTTCCCAAATGCCTTAACACCAAAATGACTAAATTTACGGTCTCTAAATTCTTTTTTTTGGCACTGCACTTTCAGCAATTAAATTGAATAGTTAAATGTCCTTTTCATTTAATTTATTCTATCTCAGTTAGGACAGGCTCAGTGAGTACACTGGCAGAAAAACAACATTTTACAGCAGTAGCAGATTGTTACAAAATAGCATCTCCTTAATATCCGAATCGATGAGGCGTTGCTATTACGTGTGCAATTCAAAGTGCTAACCTTTACTCCACTGGAAGTAGGCCACTTTCACATACATTTAGAGAAGACTTTAGTCCTGACAACATTAAGTCGACATGAGCTTTCACCAAAGAACAACTCAGAGCATACCAATTGTGAGGCTTTAATTTAGCACCTCATTTCACTCAGAAAAAACAACAAGTTTACAGGCTGGCATAGTGACACAGAGTGAATTGTGCCCTCTGGTAATGGTCTGCTCTGTTTAAAAGTCTGTTTGGCAGCGTGCTTGATAACAGATGGAAGAAAAATGAGGGGAATTATGAGAAAGATTGATTTCGCGGGGATGAATGGTCTGGTATTCAGGCAGATTTATCTGAAGCAGACTTTCTCGGACTCCGTCATTATTGAATAAACACACACGTGCACACAGTCCATATGCAGACAAACAGGGGCATGTGTGCTCAAGTCGTCTGCACACACAACACAGACAACAGTTGAGTCTGGAGGGAAAGCTGCGCTAAATCTGCTATAAAGTCAACTAAGCATAGACATATAACAATTTGGAATAGACAATTGCTTTATAGCCATCAAAATATTTTGGATGTTAAAACATTACACCATTTAAAAGGCTTCCGTGTATTTTCAAAACAGGGGAATATGCTGTCTGGTGTATAGCCATATTACAAAAGGTTTCTCCGGTTCTGTTAAAATTTGCATAAATATACAAATACTTGTCAAAAACCCAACCGTTTTTTCTGCCATGCATGTTATTATTTGTACCCATTTGACTTGTTAATTGACTCCAGACAAGAGTTTTAAGCTTTTAGTTTAAAAAAAAATGGCTTTTTAGTCACATAAATGAAAACTGCTGCTTTTCATCTCACAAGTATTACACACAGATCTATAGAACCGACTGATGTTGCGGTGTGGGGAAATAAAGCCTTCCTTAAGCCTTGTAAAAATATATTCCTTAGAAGAACAAGCAGCAGCATTGTCCTCTCAGCCGTCCCCAGCCCATCTTTAAGGACCCCTAATGTAAAACAGAGCCAATAACTTTTCTTGTGGCATCTCAAAGCAGACACAGGAATGAAACGGAGACGCACGACTGCAGGAAGAGGGGGTGGGCGGACCTAAAGCGCCCCATAAAAAAACAACAAGACACAAACATTTATCTGTGACGGGCCTTAAAGAGAGGCAGAGAAAGAGAGAGAGATGCTGATAAAGTGGAGACAGGAAATGGGGAGCGTGGGTCTTGGCTCTCATGTTTCAGACCAGGACTATGCCCCCCCCCCTTCTCTCTCTCTCCCTTCCCCCCCCACCCCCCTTCTCTCTCTCTCCCTTCCCCCCCACTCTGTTCTGCTGACATACATAGACCACAAGCCTGCTCCGGTGCAGACATGGGAGCAGAGTCTGGAAAGCACCATCACTCGCCACAGTGAAGGGATGTGACACTGTATCCTCAACCACGGCGAGTAACTGAAGATGCCACAGACTACTAGGCAAATGCATTAGTACTGCAAAAACTCCTCAGCCATCTTTCATTCTGTTGTCTCTGAATGGAGAGATTTTTTAACTTCAAATAAGGGTTTATGCCCATCATGACGTAAATCATGTAAATTTTCTCCGCCTGCTTGGAGATTAATGCACTGTATGACATTAAAGTTATGCATCATCACTTATATAAAGACTGGCATTTTGCTTGTATGGACTATTAATTGCTAACACGTAGCATGCTTAGATCACCTTACCTTATCCACCAAAAACAATCCATTAACATGTGAATAAGTTTCACTTTCATTTTTCATGCTCTGAGTCTTCCCTCCTTTTGCTCCCTAGTTTAAGTCACTGCCCCTTCAGAGCACTATCACAACACAATCACCACACATCTTACTAATGAAACTACTGCACATCAGGTTTGTGAAGTTGCCTTGTACTACTTTGTATCATGTTTTTGTATATTTATGGTGAGTTGTCACTTGGGAGCATGAGTGACGTAGGCTTGTGGGCTGAACATTGCACAGAATCTTACAGCTAAATGCAAGGACGGTTCGAATAGGGCCCTAGAGTGACCACTAAAATAAATATGACATTGATTTAGCATTATACACCTCTTTAAATATATGTGTTTCTGTTGCTCTGAAATACCTTAAAAACATGTAATCTTACTGTGAGCGGTGACCTCTCAGCAGAGGTGACCTGTAACTTGGCCTGGTGGTGTCACTTGTTTCCATGTTTCCATGTTTGTTAACATGTTTTTAAGTTTAATGCCATATTGTGGCACTTTTCAGAAAAAGCAACAGTATCTTCAGGGAGACAAGACTTACCAAAAACAATACCAAAGAGACAACTCATGACAACAGATGAACATGTAGTGTTTGTAATTAGCATTTAACACTGTAACTGTTTTCACAAGAAATCTACTTGTTTTCTAATTAAATAGCAGTGTTGTTGCCACATAACTACCTGGGGTGTTACAGCATATTTTTCTTGCATTACTCAGATATATACATTGTTCTATCTAAACTCTGTTCATTAAGGTGATAATGGTGGTCTGTCTCAGTATGTGTTGTGTCACCCCTGCGACTAACTGGCATTTATACAGTACTGACTTTCTAGACATTGCTGGCCTCATTAAAGAAGTAGCTTTACTGTCCACAGGCAACAACACCAAACAGTTGCATCATGGGTCAACTCTTCTCTCGTTCCAGTAGATAATGAGAAGAAAACTTTGCAAATCTACAACACAAAAAATGTTATGCTCAGATTCCAAAGATTACAGTAGCACACGACAGCGCAGATTGAGGATTAAAGGTTTAATTTAGTGTTGCAGTACGGCTGGATTTCCACATACAGAGGAGCAGGTGAGCAGTGACTCAGGTGCTGTGAGTGTGAGCTCATAGTCATTACCACCGTGCTGCTTCAACATGAGGCTTTCTCATCACAGCTCCACCTATAGCCAGCTTCAGCTTCAAAGGAGCGCTCACACCGGCAGCCAAGGATTAAGACGCCAATCAAGGGCCTCTTCATTCCAAGTCCTCACTCAAAAGATCCACTTATTACATTGGATGGCTAAATACGAAATAGGTTCTGCGTACGTTTGTGGTGGGATTAGACTTGCTGCAGGGTATGGTTGCCTGAGTGACGACAAAATGTTTTTCAGTTTTTCCTCCAGGTGTTGCTTTGTCCATATACTCCGAAATTATAATACCGCCACACTATAATTTAGATTACCTATTAATATGGTTATTGTTTATCAAATTAGATTAGCCTTTATTTATTAGCCACCAAAAGACAATAGCCGGTCCAATCATTACTGACACTTTGCAGCTAATGTCATCAACATTCTCTGACGGTCTGAAGCTAAAGGCAAGCACTGCTCTGTTAGACGCTCTGTTACTCAAATTGGACTTAATCTGAGTTTTATTTTAACACTGACCAGAAAGAGCTGACTTTGTTGGAACTACAACAGGTGATCTGATTTGTGCTCTTAAAAAGTCCCTCACACAGAAAATTTCAGTCACAAGTTAACTAGTACTGGCAGCAGTTTTCTTAGCAACAGCAGTTTTTCCACAATTTCTACTCTTGTTGGAAACACATAAACAGGACTGTGATCGCTCGTATTGATCACAGGCTCCAGAAAATGTGTTATGAAAACCCATTTTGTATTTCTTGAGATCTTAGCCATATCGACTTGTCAAAGCCTGATCCCGTCAGGTGTGAGAAGCTAAGCACGTTCGGTCCTGGTTAGTGGCCGTCGTGTCCTAAGGCGAGGCGGTGATGGTGGTGGCTAGAGGGGCCGGTGGTGCAGATTGGCAGCCGTGTTTCCATCAGTTTGCCCCAGGGCAGCTGTGACTACAATAGCAGTGTCTTTGTGACATATGTCTGTACAAAGCGCTATATAAATAAAATTAACTTAAAACATTTTGTCTGTGTTTGCTAATGTGTGCAAAGTGTCACCATGGTTACTAATGGACATTCTACCAATAGAGATACATGTAGTATTCCACCAGCATGATGTCACTGTAAAGTATCAATACATTCACAATACCAAGAACATATAACAGCTACCTAGACAAGGCAATTACTGTACAAACTTGGACAAGTTCAAGCTATCCAGGTTTGGGACGGCTTCAAAAGGACTCGCTTCAGATACCTTGTTCTATGTGTCAGTGATGGGTAGATATTTGAGATATTTACTCTTTTGTTTAGATATCAGCTTCTATATGGGCATTTGCACAAAGCAAACAATGAGTGAAGGAAAACTACTGAAAGTTTATATCAAACATGACTGGTTGACACCCCTGCATATGTGTGTCTATGTATAAACTCTCAAAATAACTTACATCAAAGTGAAGTAAATGAGTTTCATTCTTGTTATACCTGCATTACTTTGACTTTCTGAAAACATTCTAGCCCTGCAGTGCCGACATCAAGCGACGGTGCTAAGCTTGGATTATCTCACCAGGCAACACACCTTCAAACTGGCAGCTCAGCACGTTTGGCCTAAAAATGTTGTGCTCAGAATAAGCCCTCGCCATGTGGCTTTATGGCTACCCCTCACTCCACCCCACACTGTACTCAGCATCATGGGAGAAGAGCTGCAGGGAGCACTGGTACTGGACTGTGGGGAAATAAGGGCTTCTTCTGACTCTGCCTTTCACTTCTCATCATCAGCACTTTGGCCTTTTATAAAGTCTCTGTGCATATAGAGTTTACAAGTCAAAGCGACCACACCACCGCTCATATCCCTCTGACTCGGCTAGTTTGATGATAATCCTCTTTGAATGGCACCAATACAAGACTCTGGGAGCACATAATTATCCAAGTCTTATGATAAGCACTTTATTATTATTATATAAAGTCATTTAAGACAGTGCTAATGCTTCAAAATCACATAGTTGCATGTTTGTACAGTATTTAAACAGTGACATTGACAATGGGGACTTACACTGATAAACTATTATAATAGTTAATACTTGCATAATCTTAACCTCAACCCTAACCTTGACCTTTCACCATGTTGATCTAAAAATAAATGATTTATAACTCTGACCTGACCTGATTTTTGCCCCCATAAGAAGGCAGACCCCCACCCCCATTAATTAAGTGTGTACATAGGTCTGTCACGATAAATACTATACTATATATAGTTATTGTTCAATATATGTTAGATGGAACAATACTTTTGGGTAGTCAATATTTATCGGCACTCTTTCTTTGTACTAATGGGAAAATTGTGTTATTTTCCTGTACTACAATGAGATTTGAGCTGTAGAAGTTGAATCATGAACTTGTCTGACTCATTATAGACACAAACACAAACATTGCAGTTTGTGTTTTTTAACAGTATCGTATTAGAATCTTTTTGGGAGATAACTCTGCCCTAAGGTTTGGTTTCAGTATAATCATTTAATTCGTCTGTATTTACTTCAGCAATATATAATACTTCCAAATTTGTTATCATGAAGCCTATGTGTACACAGGCTCAATTACATATATTTGTAACTATTACATTTATGTTAGCAGTGTATTCACCAGCAAAATCTGTTTCCTATTAACTATCCTATTGGATAGTGTTGCACCAATCTGATACTGGTATGTGATATTGGCACCAATCCCGAAAAATTAGCAGGATCGCATATCAGTTTCCTAATATTGGTTTAGCCGATATCCTGGCTGGACCTACATTGATGTAATATGACTATTTACCAGTCACAGTTGGCCCAAGAAACTCTCATGTTTGAATTTTTATTTACACAAAGTTGTTCTGTAGTTATTTGAGAGATAAATAACAGCTATATAACATATTTGTATCAGTTTTATATGATTTTCTTTATTGTTTGCTGTTTTTGGTCTCTGCTCTGGTATTAGTTAATGCTGAGTATTGACAGATCCTTAAAGCCAAAGTATCGAAAACGGTATCGGAACTGAAAAAGCTGGATTCCTAAACATGGAGCTGTAAGCCCATGTGTCCATTTCTTTACAATGGCATTTCGCTGGTCAGAGCAGAGCATACAAACGTAGCAGGGCATTAGCGATACAGGGGTGACACTGTGCCAGAATGCCAAATGGGAGGCCAGCAGTGGAGTGCGTCCTTCTCCTCTCTCCGACTATGTGCTGCGTGAGCCCTCTGCTGCTAATGGCTGGAGAAGGGCCACTTAACTCATAATCACTCCACTCTCCCCTTTGGCTCTGCGCTCGTACATATCAGCCTGCTCTCATGGCTCTGCTTCTCCCTCTGTTGACTCTGATCTCTCATCAAAAATGAACCGGAGATCAAGAGCGGGACAGTGGCGCTCCCTTCCGCCTCTCCCGTCCACCCCCCTCTGCTCTCCGCCGGGCGCAGGTCCTGTAATCACACCGAAACGACTGTCGTTCTAATGCACCTCAACTTTGAAGAGTCATTCTGTGGCAGAGGGATCATGGGTAAATCAGGTCATAGCACCATCACGGTCATCATACTGCTACTCTGTGCCTTCTCCTTCAGAACAATTACTGACCCCTTCATAATTATTTGCCCTGCACAAAGCCCAAAAGTGGCCCCATTGCTCTGGTCTAGTGCACTTTTGAGCATAACCCTAATAATGCAGCCACTGGGGGTAAATCCAGTCCCACTTAGGTTGAATGGGGAAGATGGCATGTGGGAGGTCATCAGGCATGAAATCTATACTAAAAGTCAAACATCGTAAGCTTTTTTTTTTTTTAAACTGAGCAGAGCACATTGATTTTTTTGATGATCCGTCTGGCATTTTAAAATGTTAAGTATCTATTCTTGATTTGTTTGATACTAAAATGCTAATGTGATTTTGTGTTTACGCTAAGGTTTGTTTTTGGACACGATTTGTATCATCAATTTACCTCTAATGCAATACAGCCACAGAGGCACCCAAATATATACTCTTTTAGTCGCAAGCCATGATAACTGCCCCCCAGGAACTAGAATACATAACCTACACCAGGAGTGCTTGGAATTGTGTTATCCAACCACAACAAATGGGTTAGTGAGAGACAAGCTTCTCTTAATCATTCTGGCTAATGCATCATGGATGTTTTGATAACAACATGGCAGATGCCTTCCAAAATCTCTGATTTATGCCCCACGATCCTGTAAATCATTTTCTAGCCTAAAGTCAATATTCCATGGTGTTTTGAGAATGAATCACCTGAAAGCAGCAGCCACTTGGACATGTCCCTGATGTGTCCCAGCACAGGACGGGACATGCAGAGACAGTGGAGGTGCTAATGGACTGCTAATAGGAATGAGTGTAGTGGTGTGGAGCTCCCCTGTAGTTGGGAGTGTCACACCGTGTGATTAATAGCACTCCTCTGCCTGCCTGTCCCTGTCCTCACCTCTCCACCAGCCCTGTCCCACTGGCCTCCTTTATGTCCTTGCACCAGTCATATGCATCGCCTGGCTTTTTGTGCGGCTCCAAGGGAAAAACCAGAGGAGATGATAGCACGGGGGAATCTGAAATCATTATTAAACTGCACAAGTCAAGTTTATTTGCGGAGAGCCAGCTGTAAATGGCTTCACGGTTCTCAAGAGCGACCAATAAAACTGGTCTGATCCGCTAAACGCAGCCAAGGAAAACCTCATTTGCGAAGGGAATGGTAAAGAGCATTTTTATATTAAGGCGGACAAAAGAAAACTAGCACCAGAACTGTGGGTAAACTAGGGCTCGAAGGCGGTAGGAATTTCAAGGATTTCAACGTTGATTTTATTACTTATTAAAATTAAATCACAAGCAAAGTCAGTTTTGTGCTAGTCTCAAGCTAGAATACATCTAAAGGAAGGACAAACTTTAACGAAGAGAAAAGCAGAGCGAAAAAAGATCATTTCAGTTCATAAAATCAGTCATGATGGATCCGAAAGACTTTAAAATCGTCTAGTACTTTCAACTAGACTTGACTGACATTTAATGTTTGTTTGCCCAGTGGTTTTTGTGTAGTTTTGTAGTTTTATATGTGTGATAAGTGTGGGGATAAAGGTGAGTTGTGGGAGTGTTTTTTTTTTTTGGGGTCTATCTTTGTTTTCGTTATGTAAATTGGTTACAAATCTGGTTACATACATTTGAAGACAGTTGAGTAGGTAAAGATTCTCTGCGACTACAGCTAATGAGAAAATACAAGCTGGTGGTGCCTTATATAAAAAATGACATCATGTTAGCTCTAAAATACTGGCTGGCTATGTCAAAAACTGTTATTTTCTTGATGCCAGCGGCACAGCAGACAAGTTCCTGACCCTCTCCACGACAGCAAGCCCTGAAATAGCTCTCTGTACATTTTGTGCTATAATAACAATGCTATATGACATCAAGGAAGCAGGGAGGCCAACTCAGCAGCCACGTTTCACAGTAATTATCACCAGCCAGCTTCCAATGCTCGCTCTGACCCCCCCCTTCCCCTACACGGTCACATCATATAACTGTTTACTTAGCATCCTTCCTTTACCTGCCCACGACCGGCCATGTCCATGAATCTTTACACCTCCTTCAGCGATACCAAATTGCTGTACTAAGACACGTTGTTGGTTTGTGGGCGCTATCACAAGAGGTAATTTACAGTAGAAGGCTTGGCTCCTCTAGTACAATACACTCATTGTGCATACGGGCGCTGTTTATGGAATGATCGCGGCGGTTGTAATGTTAGCGTTCCCCACGGAGTCAGTTGTCAGGCCAAGGGGAGGACTTTTAGAATAATAATGATAGGAATAACATTCACTTTTACCTATGTACGTAATGGTCCGGGGGTTCATGTCAGTTTAAAAATAAGGGGGAAGGAGTCGTACTGCGCACTGACTCACAATATTTTAAAAGCCATTTATAGTCGAGATCCTGTAACGATTCCCCCATAAACGATTCTCAGAGGACGCATCAACTGGAGGGGAAGAAATATGGAGGATATAGGGGTAGCAATGTGGAAAAATTTAACTGATTCGCAAATAGGATACTACACTTAAAAGCAGAGGTGGGTAATGACGCTGCATACACTTTAAATTGGTGAATATTCCCCAAGTATGGTTTTAACTTTCTATTTCCAAAGAATCATGCAGGTGATGTGCCAACTTTGGAAAGTTACCTGGTGTCGCTCTAAGTTGAAGTATTTTACTGTAGTATTACTTACGCCTTAAAGTACTCTACGTTGTAGTTTACTGTCCTTGTATCTATCTATCTATCTATCTATTTTATTTTGTGAATCAGTTTTGCATGAATGAATAATCAAATAGTAGCTCATAAATTAATGCATGAAATGACAAATGTCTAAATAAACTACCAAGGTCCAGACATGCAGTAGTACAATGTCTTCACTTCCAAATAATATCACTCTTAAAAGTTCAAAAAGCACCATTCTAACTACTTTGAGCTTTGAGGTTCACAACTGCCTGAGACAAAATACATCCAAATAACATAAGCATAAATCATAGCCCCTCAAAGTAAAATGTCCAAATGTTTTCTTTATGCGCTCATAAATTGTGCTCACAGTACGTTTGAATATTGGAGCTTAAAGATGATTTAATAGTCCAGATTTTCCTCAAGTCTCTCCTTCCTTTTTAGCAGCTCCCCCACCGGAGCCAAACTCAAATGTGAAATCAATATCGAAACTGTAGCTTACTTCCAAGAATCACTGCTCAGCCTGGGTCAGACAGCAAATCACAGCACTTCATGTCTGCCTCTCAGTACTAACATTTCTGTCAACTGATGTGGGCCCAAAAGACAACATTTGTATTAACTCTTACGCTATAGGCAATAAATCAACATTACTACTTATTTCCAGAGTGCGTTTCAAATCGCCATCTTATTGCAATCCTATTTTCATTTCACTATTTACCCCCACGTTTAAAAATATCATATTTATAACAATACCTATACATTTTGGCATTTATCATTCTATCCTATGCATCCTACATTGCCGGTTAGGCCAATAAGGTTTACTACAGGGGCGGCTAAAATGATTGATGAGAGAATTGTGTTGTGATGTGTAATTGTTGTAATATAGTCCTGTGGTTTAGTCAGTATTTGTGAATTATCTTTAATTTTTTTGTTATGAAAGTACAATGTAATCAATAGGGAAAACTGGCCACCATCTGCATGTATGATATCATCACATTTTTTAAAACAGCAAAAAAAAAATACAAATTCGACTGTATAAAGGCAACATTTCTTTATATCCCAGACTTTTCTGCCACTTATTTTGACCAGAAATCATCATTACACCACAGCTCCTTCTGCTCCTACAACTTCAGCATTTGAAAGACAGACAATTTCCAGGCCTGAGACATCAATCGGCTCTCGCGTAGACTCCTTGTATCCCCCCGGTTCTCGTGAGCTTTGTAAAAACCACACAAAACGCTGGCAGACAATGCAGATGCCTGACGCGCCCCACAGCCCAACTGACATACCAGGAGCAGATCCCAACCAGCTACTGTCACAGAAGTCTCGCCTTCCTCCCTGGCAGCTCCTAAGCTCCTATCTGCCTCAACCTGTCTGCCTTTGTCGTGGGTTCAGCGGGTTAATGAGCGCTATGATTTCTACGGCATCTTCCCCTTAGAGGAGACACAATACTACACTGCTGAAGGTAGGTATATAGGATGGCATTTGTAAGTAACAGATATTGTGAAACTTCTCAGGCACATTATCGACATCAGCATGAGAAAACGCGTGGCAAGTTTTAATATGCTAACTAGATATTGTCTGCCAAAATAAGCATAGATTTGCATTCATTAAAAAAGAAACAAAAAGTATAGCTGTTGGAGCCAGACTTATGCTTTCTGGCTCAGTTAAGATTTTTTGGTTTTCAAGTAAAAAAAATATACAAATGTCTTATATAAAGAAGAATAATGATTAACAAATCTTCTTAAATAACATAGTAAAAATGCTGAAAATGTGACAAATCTTTAAGCTTATGTGAAATCTGCTAATACAAGTTGGCAATTTTTCAACATTTCAAAAGTTTAATTATACAACTGAGGAAATGTGGAAATCTTGCCAAACAATTATAAAGGTGCATTGTGTAACTTTTCTGGTAGAGCATCCGAAACTTACTTGAGACCATGAAGATTTCTTTTTCCAGCATTGTTCATTTGATTTAACTATCTCTATGAAGACAAGCCGGCGACATCACCAGGCCCAGTTAAAGGTCAGATCTGTGCAGAAGTGGGTTTTCTAACCTTATTAATGTTTGTTTTTGCGGCGATTTTGAGAAATAAAAACACCCATAAATGAATAAATACAAGATATATTTGTTTAATGCCATACGGTGGAACATCGCAGACAAAGCAATAACATCACCTTGGAGATGAGCAGATGGCGGCCCCTCCACAGGAAAGGTTATACAGTGCACCTTTAAAAAACATAATCTGAAATAGGATGGCGATGGAAGACTAATGTTGTCATAAGCACAGACTAGGACTATGACGTTACGTGAGCTACTTGAATCATGAGTAGTTTCACAACCAGTGAGTTTCCAGTGCCACCAAAATAGAGCCCATTAATTAGCCCCCAACAATGTTCTGCTGCTGCATTGACTCCTTAATGGACAGAGAAGGGCTGTGTTTCGTGTTCCTATCTCGTCAATGGCACAGGGCTCTCTGGGGGGGGGTCCTGGGATGGCTATTATGTCATGGCACCCTGGCCTCTCAGAAACCGGACCTCTCTCCACTCCTCTGCTCTGCTCTTCCTCCTCTGCCCCCTCTTCCTCATTAACTATGTAGGAGCGAGAAAGATGGAAGGGCTGCAAAAGCTAGATAAGGTTACTCACTCATGCACCCTATGCCCTGCCTGGGAGATGTGGTTGAAAAGCAGTGTCAAATTTATAGAGGGACATGGGCTGCTGAATAGGAATTACATCTTAGCATAGGATCAATAGTATTCCATATAGATTATGCTCGTACAATAGTGATGTGATTTTAAAACATGTTTTTTATGACATAGCAACATCAAAACAAATCTACAATCTTGAATGCATTGATTACTGGGACTATCCGATATTAACAAGCAATATGTACTGTAATTACCATGCACTGACTATCACTGCAATAACAACAACATGATTCATGTTTTTTGCAATGTGCATACTTTTCAAAACAGTTTTAGTTACTGGCCAAAACTGTGGAACAATATATAATTAATTAAAGGCTACATCTAAACCAGGACTAAAAAAGCGCCAAACAAATTAAACAAGAGAACTAAAATATTATATGGTGATATTATGTTATTTATAATTTAGTAAAGTAATAATAAAAAAAAAAGCTACACATTCAGTCAGCCATACTCTATATGCACATTATTGTGGTACATTGGCTTTATGAGACATAGTTATAGCATCTGCTGGGATCCATATAATTATTCACTGTGACCTTTGTAAATGTGGAAATATATTTGATCATTATAATCAGCCATCATTATTATTAGTACTACTATTGTTTTCATTCTTGCACCAAAACTGCATGTTTTTGAGGTCCAGCTACTATCCAAGCCAGACTTCAGCCCTCTCTCAGTAGTCAGACCACCTACAGTACCTTCCAGAGACGTATACACACTTGGCATGTGACATGCATGTACAAACACATACTAAACATGCACTATCCACAGATGGGTTTTTCCAAGCAGCCCTTTGTTGATCGAGAATCCCACTCAGCACCGAGAGCAGCAGATTAAGTAAATGGCTTCAGGTGTTGTGGCATTATCTTAATGCTTTCCAGAACTGACAGCTCCTTCAGTTTACACAAAGCATCATTCAGCAGCAGCATACATCCGCGCACTGGAGAAATATAGCACTGTGCCATCAAAATGGCTCTCTCACTCGGGGAAGTTACAATTACACTTTGGCAAACAACGGAAGTCTGAAAATTATTTACTCGTGTGCATGTATTTTGAGCAAACAGATGAAATTGCTTTCAGGACTTTAGCCTCATTTTTCATTAGTTAGTGTTTGACCAAATAGCAGTTATCTTATCTAGCACTGTAAATCACTCATTTATTTAGAAACAAAACAAAGAAGTGCAAAAGAATTAGAAAAGTTTTTTTTCTTTTATAAAACAGGGAGGTTGTGGCCTCCATAATGCATGGAGAGTTTTGAAATGCATACTCAAATTAGCTCTAATTGTGCACTATAGCGTAATCTAACACTGGAGCCTAAAGACTGTGACTATGAGATTTTCTCAATTATGTTCATTTTTAACTCCACGTGCTTTTTCTTTACACGATGTGAGAGAATCAGGGATGTAATTTTTCAGTAACTGAGGTTTACATGCAAACGGGCAAGATATCATAATTTATACTTAAATATTATGAGTAAGTTGTTGAAAGGAATCGGAGAACTAACACGTAAATATTTAAATAAGGTGACATCGTGTTTGGGGAGGCATTTATCATTAGTTTCACGTTACGCGTAAAGCAATTGGATACCCAATTACAACCAAATTACGCACCTTGGCGGGACCTCATTAACTTGAGTAGCCACCAGTAATTTTCACTAGTTTCGAGGGTTTACGATTTTAATATATGGAATTGGGAGTTTCTTTTTGTTCAGTACACCTCTAAGCTTCGAGGCTATTCTGCAACTTTTAATTAGTTGATATCCAACTTTTACTTTGAGGCAAAAATATAAAATGCGTCTTTTACCTTGAGCAGCAGTGATTTTCAACAGCAAGAAAAGACACAACCAGGGCATAGTTCGCAGCATCTGGGCGCCGTGTATGAGCACTCGTCCTCCGTCTATCAAGTCTCTATCAGTCCGTGCGCCGTAGCCCATGATGAAGACTCAAACTCCGGTCAGAGGCAAGTCCCGCTTTCTCACAAATAATGCTCAAACTGATTGTAGCCTCACCACGGGGGCTGTGGTCCTGTGTAAACGAGTAGAGTCAAAAATCAGCGTTAAAGGATGGCTTGGTGAAATATCTCCAGTCTTGTGGCTTAACAAACACCTGAAACGTTACAATTTAAAGGAAAAGAAACGCGTGCATCGCTCTTCGACAGATCCGAAGACATTAAAAGCCAACTCCGTCTTGGTTTCCCCTTAAATGCTCACAATTCACACAGCGATGCAAACACTGCAAGCTCATGCTCCGGGTGATTCCAAGCGCAGGCACAGAAAAGTCCTCCGGTAAGTCGCTCGCACCTTGCTCCAGTACGCACGCAGCGGCCGTGTGTGCGCGCTCCGCTGACGGGACTGAACCGCGTGAAGGAGCCGTTTCCTTGGGAGACTGGCACCTCGCGTTTTTAGCCAATCACAGACAAGTGCTGCGCGGAAACCTGGCGGACAGCACCCCAAGAATCAAGATCCAGTGTGAATATAACACAGGTCTGATGGAAGCGACCATTAGGAACGTTTAAAGTCGAGCTGCAAACTAAGCTGCCTTGTGTCTGTCCGCTGTAGAGGCAGGGGCGGGCCCATGCATTTGATCTGTGCATAATCTTGCATAATGGAAAACGAAAAGTAGCAACTATGTACAAATAATTCAAGCAATATTTGTTTCGCTTAAGTGCTAAACCTATAAAGATAGAAGTAAAATAGTTCTTCTATGCTTTGATCCAATACAACCATGATATATCCTTAGTTAACAGTCACTTATAGACTACTGTAAAACTTCTCAATGCAACTTAAATGTTTGTACAATAATTTATGGCTAGTCATTACCGAATATCCTCTCTGAAGGAATGTTTATCCAGGCTTGTGACCCACCCACCCACCCAAAGATAATAACGCCTCTATACACTGCATAAGCAATAATTATAATGACACACTATAAACTTTTGTATGCAACACAAAAAAATCTGGTCCTTGGTGGAATTATATGAACAAAGTTATGCTGTTAATTGATTTAGTTGGTTTACCTATAGTTTTTCTTATTTCTGTTTATAACTAAACGTAAGTCCTTTGTCCCCATATGGGAGTATATTTACTAGGAGGCTATAGTATTTCAAACAGGTGCTTCCGTCCTCTACTGGCTGTGTTTTGGTGAACATAAATCGTCATTAATTTTAAGACAGGCAGTGGAACAGGAAGCCATCATTTTTGTGACCGGGTCCTTGTAGCTGCCCTTGTTCAGGCCACTCTGATTGTTATTTAGGGGAAGTTAAAGCATGTGTCTAAAGCAGATCAATATAATGAGCCTCATGCGCACACTCTAATGCACATGACTTTTACTTCACAAAGGGGAATTTGTTGCAGTGATTCTGATAAAAGGTTCTGCATACTTACATATGCATGACAGATGTCTAAGCAATGCCCCTGACACCATGTGATTAATGTGAAATATGAGCTTGACACTTTCTCTCTACCATTTTTACTTAAAAATCTAATGCTGTTACTTTTAAACGATTAGTGTAATTTAGATTTTCTTCCTAACGATAACTCAGATGTTGCAGGCAGCAGTCATCTGTGTTTTAATCTTGATCTATAGATGCAGGAAATTGCCTAATGATGAGCGATGATAGAAATGTTAATATTGTATGTAAATTTAACACACTTGACTCTGCCCTGTCATCCATTTATAAAAGGCATAGATGGTTAATCATCCGACTTAATACACTAATATTACCAAGTGATTAAAAGAACAAAAATAAAATCTGACCTAACTGATGTTATTACTACATCTGCAATTTCTACTAATGTTAGGGTACAGCTGTTACTACTGTGCCTGCTTTTAACTAGTCACTAATCACTATTTCACTACAAAATCCGATCCTCTTTCAGTATTAATTAATCCTGCCTGTCCCAAACACCAAGAGGAGATTTCTGCATAAACCTATTCCCAAATTAAACCAAGTGAGAGCACACTTTGAGGCAGATTATTTCCTTTGACACATCTAGTACTTAAAAAAGAAAATTAGTATGATTATAATTTAATGTTTTTATTGAAAAATACAATCCTGATTACTGCAGTGTTTCTTCAGTTTGGGTCTTTAGCTTGAAATGGGGTATGCAGGAAGGAAAGCAAAGGCTTTGAAGACCAGTGGTGCAATAGGTCCTGTAAATATTCCCAGGACATGGTGGGTCCAGGCTGACTCCATAGTGATGCAGTCCACAGTCTCCCAAAGGTGCTCTGTTTGGCCCTGATATGACGAGAGCACCAGCCCCACGGGAAGGCTGAGGTCACTACCGTATTACTTTGTGCACATGTAAAGCATATTTCCTTGTTCACTATGAAGCCGAATACTGCACAAAACTAACCCAAGCTTGTTTTATTCAAATTTCTCCATATTCTGCTATTTCCTGATCTATGTTATAATGTTGTTTCCTCATAAAAAATATATCTGAAGTTGTGTTTCGTTTCATTCACACATGTTTAACACAGTCTCTGCATATTTGGGCTGAGTTCTTTTCTCAAACTGAAAACACTCTGTTCCACCTTGTGATATCATGTGGTAATACAGGAAGTGCTCCACTGTGTTTTTAAACACCATACACCATCATTATAATCATGTGGATAATTTCAGCCCTGGAATTGTCCATTTCTACTGAAGTAAAGGTAAAATGTAGCTGTTAACGTGAAAACTACCGCTTCATGACATCACAAGGTGGAACAGAGCATTTTGAGCTCTGCAGATGTAGACAGACTAATAAAGGTTCTCAAACATGTGTGAATGAAACAAAACACAACTCCAGGTATGTTTTTTGAGGAGGTAACAACATTCTAAAAGGGCATAAACCTCTCAAGCGTCAATTTTGTGTAATATAGGCCCTTTAAGAATGATTTATGCCAAACTTGTCCATTCCGTACTCATTATAGTTAAGGTATTAACATAATGACATTGCCTGGAATAGATGTAATTTGATCTTTTTTGTTTGCTTTGTATAGATTTGAAAAAGATGCATCAACATATGCACAGTCCAATGCAGAATGAAGGGACGGATTTGGCACATGACTTGTAGAAAATAATATTTAAATTTGTAATCAATAAAATGTATATTAGTTAATTATTCAACTGGATTAAAGCTATCCCTAAAAACTACAAACTAGTTATATGAAGTAAACATGCACTTTGCTTATGACAAAATCACTTTGTTGTCATAAAAAAATCTCAGATGACTCTTCATTTCAGCATTCCTCCTTCACTCGCTGTCCACTGATGGCTCTCACAGGCCCATTCGGGTGCTCTTTGCTGACCGGAGAGGAGAGTGCTGCTGCAGCCCATCCAATTCAAGGTTAAATGATGTGTGCGTTGGGAGATGTCAGTCTGCACACCGCCACTGTACCGAGCGAGCGGACATTTATTTGTGGACTGTTAACTCCAACAAGTTTTGTCACTCTCCAGCGACTTCTCTGTGTAGCTGCTCACTGAGGTGCAGGGGAAAAAAACTGGCATGAATAATCCAGTCCTTTGCCAAAGCCATCATATGACTGAAAAGCTCGGGTTCAGCCTGGCATGGCACAATTTACATAAAAGGACACTTCTTTCAACATTGAAGTACGTCTGAAATGCTCTTACGGAAGAAAAAATCTGACTAGACCAGAAGAATGGCTCAAACTTTGAAAATAAAGTCGCACAAACACACAAGTAAAAGTATTAGTAAGTAAGTGATCACTGAACTTTTAGTAACTGCAGAATGGTGGCATCGAACTATATAACAAACTAATATAACAGCTATTGTGATCATAGATGTCAGCATATTATTACAAATCTGTAGAGTTTGAAAATGACATTATGACAGTAAAGCTACACAAAGAAATCAAGATTTGTAGTAAGGATTTTACTTCTTTCCTGTTTATTTGTTTATGGTTTAATTAATGTGATGTGTTAATATTGTAAACTCGCAATATTTTTTCTCACTTAAAATGATAAATAAATAACAACCTTACTTCTAATCTCTTCTGGACAGATTTTCAGCTGCGTTGATTAATCCTATGATATAACTTTATACTGCATAATTAAGAAGTCAGTCTGATTTTAATATTTGATTGTAAAAGCTTACACACTCAAGGTATAAAGTCAGTGTGGGTCTATGTATAGCCCACAGGAGCAGGACTGTGGGTAGAGTGAAAAGCCTGAACATGGGTGTTATACTGAGGTGCAAATGCCCCTCTGATTTCACTGTACAACCCATTCACACACACATACGCACACACATACGCACACACATACGCACACACATACGCACACACCTCTCAAAGGCTGCCGCACAGGGCCCCAGACGGCAGCTCCACGCACGCTAGATGGAAGTCTCCCTGGAAACTCGACACTGAAGTGCACCACAGCCCCAGGAGAGCAGCCCGGATCTGAAAAAGTGGAAGTGTAGCATTGGAAATAAACAACTCGACGCACTCAAAGCATAACATTGTGAACCTTTTACCATTCAAACAGGGGAAAGTGAACTCCTGAACTATTAGCATGTAAAAAGGTCTAAATGTATTTTTAGAGCATTTGACAGGGCAAAGGCAGTGCCTCAGCATGTGTTGTTTACCAGTTGATAAATGAGTAACTAATAATGTTGTAATGTGAAAGCATTGCAGTGTATTTTACACACATTATTGTTTGAACTGAAGCTGCACTGTGTAACTTTTCTGGTGGAGGGTCTGTCAAATCCTTTTCTCCGCAGAAATGTTATTAGTCTGGAATATTTTACAGTATAGTATTAAAACCTTCCATCTTCATGAAGACCAAACCAGATCATGTTACAAGATCTGTGGAGAGGCAACCCCACTCCCCGTCAGAATGCCTGTTTTTCTACGTATTTTAGAGCAATAAAAATAGTGTAATTAAATAAATGTAAGTGTAATTAAATAAATGTAAGTAATGTGTTGAGCTGTTTAATCCCATACTGTACAACATTTCAGGCAGATCAATGACATCTCCATTGAAACAAGTACATGATGGACTCTCCACCAGAAAAGTTACAGAATGCACCTTTAAGCTTTTTGATTTAACTATCATCACTCACATCACAATCAAATGGAAGCAATCTGCACACAGCCCTTTGTACTTTGCTTTCCTCTTCAAACATTGTGTTGACGTCAGTGGTTATGTTTACATATACACCAAAATCTAATTATTATCTGATTTCTAGACCTTTAAAGTTCGTTTAAATGGCAGGCAAACCACAAACTCTGATGTGAGTAATCAGAGGAACCATGATCAGAGAAAAGCCAGATGATTTTGCTGTTTGTATGTTATTTTAATCATCTTAAAACTCCAAAAATCTGACATTAATCAGATTTTGAGTACACATGTAACCGCAGCCAGTGTATTCAGTATCACATTGGATTTACATAAACATTAACCACATTATTTTAATCTTAAAACAAGGCCTGGAGAAGGAGAACGGCTATTTATAGAGTACAATACTTATGAAGTTGAGCAAACCTTTTGTGTATGTTACAGTACAATTAATTTTCCATCTCCTACATAATTCAAAGGACACCACCACCTCACTCACTGCCGACATTTCTTTGAGGTCAGCTGCATTGTAGTGTGACAGAATTCGTCCTTGTCCAACACTGATCAGTTTTCTTGATCAGCTCGTCGCAACTATACTTGGCCCATTTATTCTCACAAGTGGCCTTGGTGCACCCAATTTGAGTTCAGTTTAGCCCTGGTGCAGATTTGTTTTGATTTTGTTCTGGCCCCGGTTTAGTCCTGCTGTAGAAGAGCTGCAGCCAGTTTATCACTATGTGGGCCTGTCTTGATAACTACTATGTTGACATATCATTCAATACATGAAAGCTGAAATAATATATTTGTATGTTCAATATTTATAGTGGGTATGTTTTCTTTGCAATGGGAAGATTTTTAATATTTTTGTTGTAATTCAATAAGATTTGAGCTGTAGAGGGCTGAATAATTAACTTTTATGGCTAATTATTGGTTCATTATGGGTATACTGCTTTGTGTCAGTGGCATAAAGTAGTTTCAGTATTATCATTTATCGCTGTATTACTCTATAGCAAAAAATCATGCCTCAAAATTTGTTATTGTGACAGACCTATCACTATGACCTCAATCCAGACTATATAAACCTCCCTGGGAGCCTAGGAAGACATGAATGGGCAATACTATCACATTGCGTTGAGTGTCCGCGTCCCATACCGACTCAGACATCCAGACTCTCCTGCCCCTCTTTACCAAACTACTTAGGACACCAACTACTCCCTACAGCATTACCGTTCAAGCAATCAGGATTCTTAATGTAAATGAAAATACACTATATCTATTCAGATACATAGCAAATAATATTCAGTGGCATTATGGTGACGTTAAAGTGCACACACATATTTACAACCCTAAAAATCTTTGCAATAAGCTCTTTTCTGCAGCTCCCATTAAGAACAAATGCATCCATTCTTCTAGTTTCTTAAGGGTTTCTCGGCAGAGTCCATGTCAGATGCCCTGTTTTCTCCTCACTGCCTATAAGCCCTCTCTCCTTCCCGTCAGTGCACTGATCAATTAGACAGAAGGACAGTTATTCACATGGATTGATGGGCAGTCTAACAAACACACAGATAGCCTTGCAGACTGATGATTATACTATGTAATGTAGTTTGTATATGTGAGTCTAAGCAACCCTCATTTTCTCTTAGCGCCTGCACCAACTAGCCTCTTTTTCTCATTTTAAAGATAAACATCAGCTAGCGAAAATGGAATTGGAAATTAATCACAGCTATAAATTAAGTCACCTGTAGGGATCTATTTCTACCCAGGTAGGTAGCCAAAGTCACAGATATTGAAAAATGTATATGGTGACAAATGCTAATATACATGATTTGCACACAAAGCAGTAGTTTAGGGCATTTTTTTACTACTGCGCACCTCCGAGACAGTGAATCGCCACAATGACAGTATGTGCCCCACAATAAAGCTGCTCTGCGTCGCTTTGGGCACACTTTACAGCCGCTCTTGATATCAGTATTAAAAGTGATTTGCAGCGCCGTATGTGGCAAGGAATCAAAACTTAATTTAGGCAGATAAAGATGCCATTTGGGAGAGAGATAAAGTGGTGCATCATGGGAAATGTGTTCTCCCGGCTCCTCACCCTCGCAGCACCCACAGATTTACTAGCTCCTTTTCCCGTGCTCCATAAAACAGCAAATCTGCTCGCCAGGCGACACAGGCAAATGTTAATGGATTCATTTGTCAAGAAGCCTTCCACTTATTTACAGTCTTCTTCCATTACCGCTGCTCCGCCTACAAAAGAAAAAGAGGGGACAAAGTCGCATTATCGATTTGCCTGTCTATCAGCAAAGAGAATCAAAGATATGGGTTAGGTGATCAGGAAAGTACCGCTCATATATAACATGTTACATGATTTCATCTGCCAAAATGCAAGGCATTTCTACTAAAGCTGGGTTCGTCCTTGACCTTTGACCTGTGCTGCTAAGTTTGAATGGGAGTTGTGTCTCCTGTTGTTGGCAGGGTGGAATGTGGGGCTGGAGTGGTTCACGTAAGAGACTCATGATCATAGTCTTTGTCTGAAATAAATAAAGCCATGTGTTTACATATAACAGTTAATTTAAGTCACAAAAGGCTGCGTGTGAGCAGTTTCCCGTGTGCAGAATAAGAAAATTGATCTGTAAAGTGCTGTTTGTTGGAAGCTTGTCTTCCTCTAGGGGTTGCCAGGCAACCGGTGCAGACTTTCACAAGTACATATTACAGCGTGGCACAAATAAATACCTTCACCTGTTACACAAAATAAGAAAATGTCATCTTAAAGGTGCACTACGTAACTTTTCTAGTTGTGGGTCTGCCACATGTTTGTCTCACTGCAGATGGGAATAAACATCTACATGAAGACAAGAAGGTCAGATCTGTGGAAAGGCAAACCGGTTCACATAAGAATTAATATTTTTAAAGGTATTTTATCAACAAAAACACCTATGCAAGACTGATAAGATTAATGACATATTGTGGAACATTATAGACAAAGAAATAGCATCTACATGAAAACAAGTCCCTTCACTAAAAAATGAAAAAACATGTTCTATCAAGAGATCATTAAATGAAAAAAGGAAACGTTTTAAATCATTCTAAAAAGTTACTATTATGTATTGCACAATGGAAAATATAAAGTAACATTACTTAAGTTCAACCATAAAGTGTTATCATCTAACAGAAGCAGCCTGGTTGGTGGCGTGGAGCAAACCTTGACCTGCTGCAGTGAAGAGCTCAGACCTGAGTTTGAGCAGTGAGGCAGGGGAGGGTTAGAGCCCCCTGAGTCACATGGCACCAGTCCTACAGTCTCAAAGAGCCTCCATCTTCTGATGTGGATCACCAAATCACCAAACCAAAATCAACCACCAAGTCAATTACATAAATATTGGAACTGTAAAGCCAGCAAACTGTAGGGGTCAAAAACCATCCATCATCCATCCATCTTCTCCCGCTTAATCCAGCTGGGTCGTGGGGGCAGTTTGCTGCCCAATCCTCATAGCACCTGACCCCCCCTATGAACCCCTCTGCAGGTGGTGAGCCCACAGGAGGGTGGACGTCATGGTCCTTGATGTTAGTTCATAGGATTTTTGGTCAAAAACCAAAAATCAAAAACAATAGTAGGACTACAATGAGCAACACTTACCTAGTAGTAGTTTTCAGACAGTAAAAATGTGTTTGGTTTAAAAAATAATAATAATTTGGCAAGTATTTATAATTGTCTTTTTATAGTGTGGTGGTAGGGGCAACTAGTAGCCACAGAGTAATTGGAGAAGGCAATGTTCTTGCCCACAAACATAGGCCTAAGTTTGCCCTGGGTGAAAATCAGAGCAAGGGTGAAGGAGGAATCAATATAAAAAAATAAAATAGCTCTGACGTCAACAAACCCCATATGAAAATAAAACAAACTTGCAAATACGATGAAGTAGCCTCTCAAAAAATAAACTACATCAGTAGGGATCACTGTCACCCCAGTTCATATCATGTGTTCAGTGTAGCAACAACAGCAACATCAGCACAGGCTAAGGCCAAGGTTAGAGCAGCTTCACAGCTAGTTTTCCTGAGGTTAGCAACATAAGCAGGACACATCCACACTAGTGAGTTAAATCTGATTTATAATTCTGCATAAGGCTCCCCTCAGCTGAGAGTTGACGTCCTGATGTCTTGATGCAGACACAAAACATCATAGCTTTTGCGGAGCCCATCAGGGGCCGGGTGCATTCTAGGAATCCACAATTTGATTTGAATGAATTATTTGTTTTTTTTATTTTCTGTAAATTAATCTTTTTTTTATTTCCTGTATAAATTAAACAATCATATTAGTTTCATATGCAGACATTTCTGGGCCAAACATTACCTATTCCAAGCTACTTTAACCAGATTTCTGTATTGTTTTTGTGCTTCAACCAATCACAGCCCTTGTGTTCAGCTGAAATTCAAGGCATATAGAAACTTTATGGCCAAGATGCATGTACACAGCTCATCCGTGGGAAGGCAAGCGCCACAAGCTCTCTGATTGGCTTTCATTTGCACATGATCATAATGCAGAACTATAAACCAACCTTTAGGTAGTGATGAAAGATAATAAAAAGACATACTGAGGTGATGGCACTTAGGAAAGAAATTGATTTTATGGTACAAATATGGTTATTGCTTTAAGAAGGGCATACACTTAAATGGCTCACGTAAGCTCCTGATTTACACAATATTGTGTATATTAAATAAAGTATATCATAGAAGATCATTAAGAATGCAGTGCCTCTGAATAGTATTTATCTGTTCACATCCTGTTAGTTTTACTATGAAACCAGTGTTTAATGCAGCTCTTGAGTTTATGGCCAACACTTAAGAAGCGGTCGACGCTGATTCATAGTTTAATAAACAGACGTTCACAAGGAAGTACACCATGTAACTCCACACTGCAGCCTGCTGTTCCTGTGGTCCTCAGAGGTCCGGCCCCAGCTAACCGTTCCTGATTATCACTAATTCACTCACACAGGGGCCAGAGCCTTGCATACATCTGTGTTGACTACATTTCTATCCTCTCTGCAGCTCTTTCTCGGCCTCCACCCAGCCCACCCCCTCTCCCCCTCCCATGCCGGGGAATGGTTTGGCCTTTCTGAAGTAAACAGGCATTAATCACTGTGTGAGAGGAGATGGTCCCCGGGACAGCTTCAGGCGCTCGGAGGGCCACACAGAGGCACAGGGGAGCGGGAGATAGATGCGGTCAGAGCGCGGGGTGGTCGGGCCCCTGCGGGACATGTCCTGCACCAGCTGATGGGGTCAGTGTGTCCACCTTGGCAAAGTGTGTCAAGGACAGTCAGGGAGGAAGGCGGGCGAGGAGATTTAGCCATGAGACAATTACACTGTTAGTAGAAGAGGGTAAGGAGAAATGCTTTGTTTCATCCATGCCTAGTTTTAGACTAAATAAACTACAATTCAGCCCAAATTAGTCAATAAATGAAGAATCTGTCCTCAATAGGGAAGTTACAAACAAACAATCTGATGTGTGAAAGTAGAGATCAATACTGGTTTGTTATTGATGTAAAAATGCATTTATAAACAAATAAAACTCAACAGTATTTTATTTTTATATTATATATTCATTTATATATATTATTTAAAAGTTGTTGAAAATATTGTGGATCAAGATTGAATGGGGGAATGACTTCAGCTTAAAGGAATTTTAAAGCCCAGTCAACCCAAGCAGAAGAACCAGAAGTTTTTCAGCCTTTTTGTAGAGAGTAAAGAGAGAGCAGACACGGGGATAAACACAAATTATTTAGTGACCTGTCATCAATATGAAAGAGTCAGAGAAAATGTCAAAAATTCACTGTGTATTACAACTGTACACACTACAATATTACATCAAATCCGATCAAAATCTGTCAAAATCTTTTCAGGAAACCTACTTTAGGAAGATCACTGATGGAAACCACTGCTGAAGATGAGAATCTTAATGAGAACACCAGTTTGGTTTCATTTTTGTAGTCTTAACTCTAATGTAACAATGTTTATAAACCATGGAATATAATTATCAAGTTTTTATAGCTACAGCAAGGATTTTTTTTCCGTTATGTTAAAAACAGTAAAGTGCTTATTTTTATCAGATGGGTTTCTCAGTTGTTACATTTTGTTACATTACATTATTTGATAGTTGCCAATTTCTACACAGATTAGCACACAATACACAAATACACAATATGCATTTCAATGTATCCACTATGGTAAATTCATGATCCATTTAGTCCGAAAAAACAGGATAAAAATAATGCAATTAAATTCTTCCAAACTGTATTTTGATGCACTGTGCTTGTATATGGTCTAAAATGTCTTGAGGCAATTAGTGTTAGCACATGCCGTTGTTTGCCCGGCCCCTCTCACAGACACTCAGAGACATATGCCCCTGTTCTTAAGTGCTAGCTGCAGGGATATTGATGGTTTAAAAGCCCTGTAGGAGATCACCCACTTGTGCAGTAGAACAATAGTAGACTGTGTGACTGTAAGAATGGCAGATTGGAAAGTCAATGATGGTGTTACAGTAAGAATAAGTGGTGAATACAATATGTTCCCATTCACTGCACAGGTAAAGGTCACTTTCTGCAAATAAAGTGACAGCTGGACAACAACACCAGTGCTGGCAAAGAAGCAATAACAGGTTCATTACAATCTGTAATGGCTGCCAAACCGCAGATATCAGGGTGAAAACAGGCCAAGTGCAATATTCAATCTATAGAATTAAGACTCTGTCATCTAAGCAGTCTAATCGCATTGGTTATTAAATACAGACATTTATTTTTATATTTATTTCCACACAAAGTAGTAAAACACTAAAGAAAATGTCTAAAAAACTATTACATACTTATTCATTTGAGTTTATTTTTTAGTTAGGAGTGTTGGGATTAGATGTCTACATTAATCACAGATACTCCTTGAATAATAAATTTAAAAAATAGTCGCAATGCGATGTGCCTATGCCACGCCCCGCAAAAGACGTGCCCCACACTAACCCTAATAACCGTACAGTGTATTATATTCAGGCCGAGATCACGTATTAGTGATTCAGATTTCCAAGGCCAACACATCCTCCATCAGAAAAATTACATAGTGCACCTTTAAATGATTTTTGAGGAGTCTTTGCACCCCGGCTGGCCAACAGTGAAAAATTCCCCATGTCCATAATGTATTTTTTTGCTCGTAGTCATGCATAGAATTTAATTCCCAAATTTAGTACAAATCTGATAATGTTGGCATTTCATGTCTAGGGGGCGCTATAGTGTAATAATTACACTATAGCGCCCCCTAGGCGCTATAGTGTAATTATATTTTTCATATGCTTTATAGTGTTTTATATTCAGGCCGAGATCAGCATCAGTGATTCAAATTTCAGCGCGATCGGACTAAGCCTGTGCCAACGGGAGCAAATCTTCACATTGAATATTGTCTAAAATTTTGATTGAACTTTGTGGCTTCACCGCACGTAAACTGTGACAGTTTTCAAAAAATGGAGGTAACTTTTGCAGCCGCACTTCTCTAGATGATGTACGGTGATTTTCAGCCCTGTGGGTGAAGCGCCTTCAGAGGAGTGTGTTCAAACGCAACATGAGCCAAAATGTGGACTCTGCATTTTGAAGATTTCAATCCAAGATGACCACCTTCTGCTTTGTCAGGGGGTGTGGCCATAATAATATTTTTTGTTTGTCTTCACTTGACGAATGTGTGTACCGAATTTCGTGGCTCTACGACAAAGTTGAGCTGGGACGGCTCCCATAGGAGTGGGCGGAGCCTAATATTCGAGGTGACGTATTATCTCCATTTTTTTTATCCCCACGCATGAAACCTATACTTTCTCGAATGTCTCATCATTTCCTAACTTTTGGCAAAGTTTGGTGAGTTTTTGAACGTGTTTAGGGGGTCATGTTTTATTTCAATCTGTAGGGGGCACTAATGCACCAAATACATTTTTTCACATTCAGTGGCTTTAGAGCAGAGAGTTTAAGAACTGTGTCATATTTCATTGAAATCAGAGTTTGTTTGAGCAAATAGGAGCAATTTGTAAATATCCAAAACTTGTGTTCATTATTTGTGGCTTCACTGCTCAGAGACCGTCAGACGGATTTGGGATGTGGATATTTTTTGACATTCCGCCCCTGGAGATAATGTGGATCAATTTAAGGCCGTTCAGATGACGCCCTCGGAGGAGTGCGTTTCAGCTTCACAAACTTTAATCCAAGATGGCCGCCTTCTGGTTTGTCAGGGGGCGTGGCCATAATAATATTTTTTACTCATCTTGTCATGATCGACTCCTGTGTTGAATTTCATTTTTATTTATTTTTTGAAAATGGAAATAGCCAAAACTTAGAGAGGCAGACTTTTTAATACTTGGCCAAATTTCGTGATTTTCCGTCATTGTTCACTGGAGGAGGAGGAGGAGGAGAAGGAGGAGGAGGAGGAGGAGGAGGAGGAGGAGAAGGAGGAGGAGGAGGAGGAGGGGAAGAATATTGTGATACAAGAACAATATTCCCCTTTTTTTGGCCGACAAACTATACATTTTTGGAAACCTCTGGCGCATTGCTATGTCATGGCGAGGGTCCCTAGTCACTATGGGCGAGTCACGTCGCGTCATTTTAGTTAAACTAATAGGCCCTTCGCCAGCCTCCGGCGCTCTGACCTAATAATATACATCCAAATATTTTGTTTCATCTATAGTCAAATCAAGTGGGATTTAGACAGTGTGGATAAAAGGGAAATATCAGTTGTAAATGTTACTACAACTGAAATAACATCCTAAATGATACGCATTTAATCAAGTTTAAGTGACATTTCTTTATAACTCTGAGTGCCTCTTGTTTAAACTGTCCCTTCTTTTGTCATTCTGTGTCACCTTTCTTCATATCTTAGAAAAAAATGTTTGGGCTTTTCGTCACACCGGCATTCTTGAATCCTTTATAGATTACTAATTATTGCAATTACCCAAAGAGTATGACTGCACTATTCATGCGTTTTCTTAAATAAGACCAATAATTTTAGCGAAAGTTCACATTTAAAAGTTCATTCAAATTTTCTGCTACAATAAATTCTCTATTACCTTTAGATTTGCCAGCTCCTCTCTAATTACACCTTCCAATTTTGAAAAGTCATTTGAATTATATTTCCCTTCTGGTTCTCAAAATCTCTTTAAAAATCCAAATTCCTAAAAGCTGAGAGAAGAAAGTGGTGTATAATGTAGCGTGGCACTGGTGCTCTCCCCTTTCTCTCTTTCATCTGGCGGGGCAGAAGTAGCCTGTTGTTGCAGTTTGAGTTTCAGGAGATGTTTTAAACTTGACATGGAGCAGCCGGAGATGCTTTCTACACCGACGTTTGAATCAGGTCTAAGTAAAGAGCCTCGTGTCAGGTCCGTCTGTTAAGCATGATTTATGAACACCGGAGGGGGCTATCGTAATGCAGCCGCTAACAGTGTGGCTACTGTAAACACAATGTATGACACATAATGGAGGTCCACAGCGGAGTAGGTTACACGCACTCACATTCCACTCATATGAGAATCCATTGAGCTGTCCTATTCAGGGATCAAAGCATTTAACCCCAGAGAAAAACTACCTCAGGGCACCATTTGATATATTGGAAATGAAAATGTCATTATGTAAAAAACACAACTCTTCCTGTAGCTTTATGTTTTCCTTTTATAGACAACAGTCGGTGTTTGAATTTCAATTAAGAACGAAAAACAATAAAATGGGAAACAGTTTGTTATTTCATAAGTTATATCATATAAGTTTTAGCATAAAAAAACAGATTTTGACCTCTAGTTCCAATATTTAATCTAAAATTTATTTAAAATAACACCAATCAAAAAACAGTCCTCGTGCCTATTTCAATTTTGATGTTTTATACTCTCTGGTTTATGCTCCTGAAGTTGTGCTGCTGTGCTGTCAAGCCATAGATCGAGCGCCTATTTTTACATTTTTTGATGCATCGGTCTGTATCAGTGGATGTTACAGGCTACCATGGCTGCCATCGACATTCATGCTAAATACATCAAAGAGTTGTTTGGAGCAGTAAAGACACATGCGGAAATCTCTGCCACACTGAAGCAAAATGGAAATAAGTTGAGCTCAGAGATGAATAATCGAAGATTTTGTGAAAAACACAACCTAAGACTCAAATTGGTTACTGATGCAGAGTTGTAAAGAGCTGGGATCATTTTGTGGACAAACATGACCTCTTCTTTTATAGCGATGCGTTTATTTTTAAGTTTCTGAAAGTAATTGGTGAACTCCATGACCAGAAACAGGATGCAGAGATAAACTCCTTTGCTCAGTTGACACTGAATTCACACACGGCTGAGCAGCAGAACTTCCAGAGAGAAGACACAATAAAATATCAAAATTGAAAGAGGCACGATAACTGTTTTTTGAAAGTTGAAATAAATTTTAAATTAAATATTGGAAATAGAAGTCAAAATCTTTTTTTTTTACACTAAAACAGAATAATGAAATAAACTGTTTTCCCATTTTATTGTTTTTCATTCTTAATTGAAATTTAAAAATAAAACAAATGGTACACGGACCAACAGACCGACAACATACTCAATATTCAAATGTTCTTATCTTCAAAACAACAGGGCCGATATTATATGAGATGTTTAACTGATTTGATGTTCCCCACTGGGATGAGTTTTGTCCAGTACCTCACAAAACAATATGTATATCCCAAGAGTCCATTATAGGTATGGATATACATGTATGTATTGGTATACGTATCCTATTAAAACATTTTCTAAAATTATGGTTTTATTCCACTGAATCACAAAATGCACTGGACTTTCATGCCCACAGTACCCTTAATATTCTGATTTATGAATAACTCACTTTTAAGCTATTACAATATTTTTTCTGACCTGTTATAATGTGTCCTCATCAAAAACATACCTGGAGTTATGTTTCGTTTCATTCACACGTTTGACACACAAACCCTGCATTATTTAGACTTAGACTTTAGAGTTCTTCTTTCAACCCAGGAAGTGCTCCACTCTGTTTTTAAACTCCATATACCTTCATTTGGATACCTTTAACCTTGCAATGGCCCATGTCTCCTGAACAAGTAATAAAGGTAATAAAGGTTTATTTAAACATGTGTGAATGAAATAAAACACAACTCCAGGTATGTTTTTGAGGAAATAATTCAGTTATAACATGGTTAAAAGTTAACAAGAGTAAATTAATTAGTAAAGTAAATTTTGTGCACTATAGTATCTGGATGGAGTATTAAGCAGGTAGTGCTGTAAGTGTATAACTGAGCAATTTATTATTAGCATAATTTTAAATTACTACGATACAGTATCTGGTATTGATACACTTATTGCCTAGAAGTTGGCCAATCAATTAGATAATAATTAGTACAACTTTGTGCTACATTATTTATGAGTCTGAGGATCTCCTTGAAAACAAGACGATTTATCTCTAGGAAAACATTCATTTTTTTTCATCAAGGAAAAACTCTAAACAAGTTCATCACTCATCATCACATACTCTGACCCACAACAAGCTGCAGGAGTCCACGTATCATGTTCTACTGTAATTCAAGCCTGCGCTCATCAAAGAAATTCCAATAAGCTGTCCGGACATTTCAGAGAGTGCATCCTGTTGCCTTCCTGGTGGAGGGGAACGTGGCGAAGGGAGGGGTCAAGCTCTCGGCGCGGTCCATTACTCAGCACTAGGAGCATTAATGTACCAGCCATCTGATCTCCACATCTGCCGAGAAGGGAACATGTAAACACAAGCTTGCTTTTGAGGTCCTTGTTGCATAAACAGGGGGCCATTACTGCTACAGCGCCACAGAACCAAACTTGTCAGTGCAAGGTCAAATCAATGGAAGAGCCACTGATTTAGTTTAAACTCTCTGGAGGTCACAAATGAGTGAGGAGATGCCATGGGGAATACTGAAAAAATGCTAATCGCCAAAGTGTTTTTCAGATACACAAAAACGGCAATGGAGTGTGCGCGTTGTCATGTAGTAAGCATCCTTTTCTGGGAATGACCTGCTTGTCTCATTAATAGGTTGCTGCCGGAGGGGAAGAATATGCAAAGCAAGCAGGAAAAAATGGAAATCAAAATGTTTTCTACCCCTTTTATATTCTCTCCCACAAGCGCAACACAATCATCTGTGAGCAGGACATGGTATCGACATCAATTTTCAAAGGTCTTACGGTAACCACCACCACTAACAGTAAGCTCAAGCCACAAATAGAATGATTTACATTATGGTTTTAAATACCCTTACCAGTAATGTCCCCATAACAGTATAAATATGCAGGGCTCCACACTCCCCAACACTAGCAATCACAGTGCATTAAATTAATCAGTTCATAAAGCACTTCCACTCCTGATTTGTAAATTAACATGTGTGACTGAGGGTCTCATTTGCAGATTGCCTGTGTATATTAGGCATGAGCGAGAATGTAACACAGGAAATAAGAGAAAATTGGTTCTTGCCTTTTACTCCTAGGTATGTGTAACAAAAAATCTATACTTTTGGAGTTTCTGTCATGATTTAAGGTGGTCATTAAAGCCATACCTGAATTTGTGCTTCATTCATGGATGTTTATGTTATTTTTCCTTCTCTGCTCTGGCTTCTCTGAAAACATCTCGTCAGGCGTTACATTTTTTATTTTGTACATTTCCAACTTTTGCTTCTATGGATACCACAACCAGTTTCCCACATGCAGTGATTTCCATATAAATGTATACATATAAATGTAATCGTTTTATTCTGGGAGCACATCTTGATGCATCTCTATTACTGGGTTTCAGATGGCATCACAGAATTCTACAGGCCAATAATATTTAATACAGATGGGGGCAGCCAAAAGGAATATTGTTAAAATGCAGAGTTTCTTTGTAATGCAATGAGTTCTTGGGTCTAGTCACTTAAAGAAATTATCTGGTTCAGCATTTGTGTATTTACCTTTTAGATATTTCATGGTAAAGTACAATGTAATCAGTAAGGAAAACTGATTCTTGCCCCCCCATCTGTGAGTATGACATTATCATCATATTCTACAATCTAAAAACCACCAATAATATTTTATTACATTTTAAATACGTTATTTTTGTTCTTGTGCCTCTGTGACAAAGCAAGCATGCCTACACGCAGAGACGGTTTTGGCCTAAATGAGGCAAACATTCTTATACTGCACTGTAGACTAGAGTTAATGCAGTTTTACTTATTTCAGTAAATGCTTTGTTGAGCAACTGCATCTCACAGCAACTTTAAACCACTTGAGTCTTTCATTCTATTAAAAAGGTTGCATTTTAAGATCACATTAGGCATAGTGCATATCAAAACTAAACGCTAACTAAACAAATGCACCTGCAGTTTTTATATATAGTACTCTGTGGAGTCTAATAGAACATATCAGCAGTAATTGTAGGCGTAACAAAAACAAAGGGCAAGTGAGAATTCAAGTGAACAGCTGCTGCGCACAATAGCGATAAAGGATGATAGTGCCACAGGACCCAAATCCAGACGAACAGAGGAGTAGACGAAGCACAAAAGGATAATTTAATACCATTTTTGCGTATTGTTGGAGGAGACATTGAGCCTGGAGAGCTTTGCACCGGACCCCTGCTGAGCTCCTCACTGTAGGCTAAAGCAAAGGGGGTGACTGGGTACATGCAGGGTTACAGGGTGGGGTCTCACAGGGGCGCGGTCCTTGTGGAGACATGGGACCCCTGCTCTGATTCTCCTGCAGGGAGGGGAGGGCTTTATAGGGAGGCCTTCCCAACTCTCCCCTCAGGCGTTCCTTACCCTCTGGTTGAACTACAATTAAAAGAAGGTCGAAGTCACACACAAACCAATGCACCTATAGTCACTCTGCCCTACACGGAGCTACTGTTTATGTATAGACAAAGCAGCAAGAGCCAGACACTAAACTGAGGGCTTCAGTGGTACAGTATTATTTTATTAGATTTAGAGGGACTAAAATTACTTACAATTCTGGACAAAATATCCTAACAATAAATAAATGAAAATCTTGTGTTACATTGCAAGAGCTGGCTCTGGCAGATGGGAACTTGGTTATAATTTTGTGCCAACAGCTTTTAAAACAAATCACACAATTCAGTTTATTTTCACACAGGCATGGTGAGTAAAGGGTCTTGTCCAATGACACAACAACCGACAAAATATAACCATTTCAGCCTGAAATTTCTGTAATTACTGTTGAAGAGGTTTGCCTACTATAAAGCGCGCTAACTGGCTAAGGGATCTATCATGTCCCAATAATGTGGTTGTGGTTCACATTTAAAACTTTAAGTTTGTCTCAAAAAATTAATAATCTCAAAGTTTAAATAATTTCAGACACAGATTTTGATGTTACAGCTCTTGTGGTTATTAGTAACCACATAGCTGATTTCCCCCGAGCAAGCTTTCAAACTCTGAATATTTCTTTTTTTTTCTGCGGCTGTGGAAAAAAAATAAAAGCGCAATACTTCTTAAGAATACTTCTGGAACAAAGTGTTGAGAGGTCACTGTTGAGCTCCACTGTGACTTAAAGCTATGCAAACAAACATTTTTTTAGTTTTTGGAATAAAGTCTAGTCACATATCAAAACTTTCATATCCTGACCTTGATTCTTACATCTATAGCACAATTTTTTTTCTTCCCACACCTCTCAGACTGTTGAGGCAGGTTGTCTTGTAGCTACAATCCAAACAGTGCAGGTCTCAGTTTCATCCACATTGTTGCTACACTTAAGTGCAGTAACTCAATATCCTCAGAAACAGAAGGGTTTCAACCTTAGCTGGCAGGCTGGGAGGGGGGTGGGGGGTTGCCAGTTGCAGACACACTTTTTACAGCATTATGGTGCGCTGTGGAAGTGTCAGAGGCCCTGGGGTCATTCAGATTGGGTTGCTTCAGCCCGAGGTGTTGAATTCAAAACCACATTTATTATCAGCAAAAAATGTGTTTCTTTCACCATGTGCTCACTTAACTTTAATTATAGCTTCCTTTCAGGAGGTGGGCCATTAGGCAGGGTGGGTCCGGGCTCTTACTGTTCACACAGCCTACAGTTGTGTGTCAGGGATGGATGCAGCTCATATGTATGGACAAGTGAAAGGTATCCTCCTGTTGAGCACTAGGAGACACTTCAGCAGTGAGAGTCAAAGATCACAAAACCAACACACTCAGATTCAGGGATGAGAAGAAGCTGCTCAAAGGGAAAAGTGATCTGCAAAAAAGGTCGGAGAATGTAATGGACGTGACTCTCTTTCAAGAGAAGCAGAAAGAGCCCGAGTCTTATTTCTTTTATATGAGCCGTGCATAACAAGACTCAACCTTACATCTGTATTATTCAGGTTTGAGTTTAGAGTTTAATGATTTGTGATTTGCTTCTCACAAAAAGACAAAAAATAATTTAATAATAATTTAAATTTTATATTTAAATGATTATGTTTTGATAAAAATACTATTTTAGTTTGCATGAATGGACTATGGTTAAGCCTAAAAACACATCACTTAACAAGAATAATAATATATTTTAAATATGTAATAATAATATAGCTGATAAGTAAAAGAAGGCATTAAGCATCTTGATCCGCTGGTCAATAGAGTCAATTAGTGTTGGAGACCAGGAACCTGACGCCGCACATTATGCAACCTGTAATGCAAATACATAACAGTTTAAAATGTAGATCAATATCATGGATAAAATTGAAATAATAACCTCTCTGGTGTATTACAGCTCCAGCCCAGAAAGATTATCCCATAGAGCACAATGCATTTCTGTGAAATTTAAACTGTTTAAACCTTATTTTAACAACATTTTTCTTTGTTTAAAATCCTCAAAGTGGGCACTAAAAGCTAGCTCTTACCCACAGTAGCTTGGCTCTAGATCTCAATTACCTTGAATGGTAAGAACTGATTGCATGGTGAAGTCATACTGAAATTAGGAAGTCATTATGAACACATTTTATGTTGGCCTGATGTGAGAATAAGCCTGTATCAATGAAACCATGGCCATCTTGGATTAATCCTCCAGGTCTTCTTATATTTCCATGTCCCATATAATAACCATATTGAGGTCTAAGTATACAATACACAATATTACCCATACTGCAAGTCCAGTTACACAGAAATGTCATCTATATCCTTCAGTTTTCTACTGTTTATCCACAGGCTATGGTGTTTAGCAAGAGCAAGATCATCTATTGGACCTTTGTTTGTACTTGAATGTGTTTACCCTTCTATAGGCTCTGTGCACTTGGCCCGTTCTGGCTGGCAGAGCTGCGCGTGGCCCAGTGGGAGGATGCTGAGGCAGATTAACAGTGTTTCCTGTTGGGGAGGCTTTGATGTTTCGTCCTGGGGGATAGTCTGTACACTCACATTTTCTCTTCATCTCGTGTGTGTCATTCAGCATGTAGCACCATCTGCAAAGTCACCAGACCCTTCATACTGTTACTACATTTAGACACATCAGTCATGAGAGGGCGGCCCACAAGTCTGACCTCCAACTTTCCGTTCACTTATTGGTAAAGGAGACTCTAATAGGTGTTCACTAAGAAACAAGGGACTGCTGAGAGTGCACAGTCAGTTTTATACAGCTTTTAAAGTTTAACTCCTAAAAGGAATTATTACTGAATGAATCCTACAAAACAGTGTCATTACAGAGTCTCATTCTTCCACTGCACATATAACCCAGATGTCACTGCATTATTGATGAGGGCACTAAAGCGTTTATAACCACTTACTCTGAGGAGTTAAAAAGTTCAGCACTGGTAATAGGTCAATTTATTGGGTTAAGTCGTCTTGATTTCTCTTACACAATTAGATGTTCAACATTAATAATTGATTGCAATGTTTGCACTGTCGCACTACATAACTTCTCTGGTGGAGCATCTGTCACCTGCTTCCTATGAGATGTTTTTGCTTTAAATTATTTTGCAGTTCTTTTATTTAAGGTGTTTTATTACTTAAAGAGGAAAGAGATAACTTGAAATAAATGCATTGCCTCTCCACAGATCTTGGTCGGTGGCGACATCTGCTTGTCTCCAATGAGATATATTTGATATTTCTAATGCTATATTGTGGAAACATTCAGGCTAAGCAATAACATCTCTGTGAAAAAAATGTAGGTGACAGATCCTCCACCAAAAAAAGCACCTTTAACAAAGATTATTATATTTTTACAACGCGGTAAAAGGAGAATGATAATGTAATGTGTATACACTTGACCAGTTTATTATAAATGTCACTGTACAGAGATAAAAGGTATCCTCAACCTTAACCTTATATTTGTGACTCCAGTTGTGTGACTCATAAAGGGAACAAGTAAATAATTGGACTAATGATTTTTGCCACGCCCAGGCTGATGCAGGAAGTTCCACCACAGTTAAGTAGCACAAATACAAGCGTCATTTCATCAGTCTTATCTTATCTGGCACATACCGCAGCTGTCTACTGACCACAACTTTTATGAGTTTAATTTCAAGTATATTCCTTTTTCTTGCCCTCAGGTGACCCCCACTTCTTTCTCTACCTCACCCAATGTCTACTGTTGGAAAACCTCAGAGCTAGACGCAAACCAGGGGCCTGCGGGGAAAAGATAGATGAGTCATTTGTGCCCCACCTATCATTACAGTAAGTGGTTATATTAACTCATTAATCAGGAATTACTATCAATAAACCAGGTCTCCAGAAAAGCATGGCCACAGAAATAGTTCAACCGTGCAGTTTTAAGTCAATGTTAAGATTATAATTGCCAGTCACTGCTAATGTGTTTATCACTTGCTTTGTTTCTTCTGTACTTCTTGGCTTGCTACTCTAACCACAAGACGACATTCTAACTGGTCTGCTTGTATTGGCTGACCTACTTGCTGAGGTAGCCCCAAGCCTGCACTTTTCTCCAGTTTGCTCCACTGACCTGTATCTTTAAACCGGGCTCCACATTAAAGCAACCCATTAGCTGCACTCCTGTTTTAAAGCTACGGTCAAACTTCACCCAAGAGATATCACCAGCAGTGTCTTCTTTATCACAGCAAGTTTGTGTGTTTCAGGTCAGTTTAGGACTGAAAGTAAAAAGTCATAATAAACCATCTAAATTTACCTCTGTACCAGTGAAAAAATCGGAACAATAGAGCAGTGTTTCTCAAACTGTGGTACAAAATCCAGTTAATCCACATTTTTCTTCTTCTTTTGGTAAATTCTAGGTTTGAACTAGCGTACTGGTTTAGTCCTACTATAGACTATAGTTATTGACCTGGTTTAGATCTAGTGGTATTCTAAAGTTGGGTACTTGGTTTGAAAGTTTAGTGCTAGAATTCACTTCAAAACTATAGCACATATTTTCAGTCCCTTTTCAGAGTATACCATATGTCAATTTACCATGTTGACCAGACACTTTTTGTATTATTATTATTATTATTATTATTATTATCATTATTATTATTATTACTTAGACAAGCTTTTGGTTGCCTGTGTTTACCTCTTTGATGCCTTTTTATGTCCATGTTGTATTTTATTATTGCACTTGAATTTTTAAAGAAGATGTGTAAAGAAGATTTTAATCTGTGAATTTGTTCTATAATTCTGATTTCTGATTATAAATAGTCTTACTTATTTAAGAAAGAGGTGAAGTATGGAAATGGCCTATAATCTATCATATATGAGGACCATGACAATCGGTCAGGTGAGCACATCAGTTGTGCCTTATCCAATTTGTGTAGATTCCCAGATGCCAGGAATACAACTCCAAGCGGTTATTTAAAAAAAAAAACTGTAACATCAGAGGCTCTACGGTGGGGGCTGAAAACATTTTTATTACATTTTTAAAAGTTTGTGCTTGAGAATTATCAAATGCAATCATATTTCACTTAATCTCCCTGGTGACTTAGTTAAGCCTGTACCAGTTTCTTGAATCCCATTATGTGCCCTACTTGATTTCCTGGAGTATCGTGCACATATGCAGATGACACGGTACAGTGACTCCGCAGCGTGTACTCTGGAATATGTCTAATGTGCTGTGATCACACTGCGATGTCCCTCATTCAAGAGCTCTGTCAGGCCCGTCTGAAAAGAATGGAGAGACCAAGAAGTTGTGATTTACTGGTTATGTTTTTACACCAGTTAGCAGCCTTTGTTGTTTATGTATAAGGCCCTGATGAGAGCAGAGTTGTAAGATGCTGTTTTGATTAATCACAGCCTGGACAATCAGACCCATTCACTTTCCAAGTAAAATGAGAGCACCTCTCATTCATGGGCTAGGTGTAATGGAAGGCTCTGTTTTGCGTTTCTAAATATAAAAATATGGCCATAATAATATTTTACTATTAGTCATCACAGACTGACTACTTTTGTACTCAGTGTTTTGCAACCTTCCATCTTTGTGAACATGTGTTTCCCCAAATTGTTACTGTGTTCCTTGGCAAGACTCTCACAAAATGTCGTAGAGTGAATATAAAATAAAGGAGGACAAGAAATTAGAAGGAACAGGGGAAATTAAAAAGCTACCTCCTGTTGATTTGACTGACTGGCCATATTCTTATCTACAAGCACTTATTTGTTAATTCCAGAAATATTTCCTGGCATAAATATACAGACTCTACCTTCTCTGGCAGCTGGGCCCTCTCTGGAGCTGTCACCATGATGGACATTTGGGACATAGTGTGAATTTCCAATCCCACTCCAACAACATAAACACGCACAAAATTCCAGTAACATGACTCCAAATGAGCAATTAGAAGCCCTAAATGTAAATCAACCACTGTTTTCTTTCCACCTCACGGACCCCCCACACCCCCTGCTCTGTCACTGGGGGAAGCTGGCTGCAGAAATAAGTGCCCTTTGCATTCAATTATGGATCATGTTTAAATCCTTCAAGCTGAAAATAAGAACACAGGGATTGCGGGCGGATGGAGGCTGGCTAATGCACACATAGACACCAACACCCAGTTCGGAAATCTGAGCTCTGGAGAGGAGCCAAGTGGAGCTGTGATCACGGCTTTTCAGGCGACGCCAACCAACATGTCTTATGGATGATGCCTGACTTCCTCTGGACTTAAATTATGGAGGAAAAAAAAACCAAAAATAGTCCATTTATTGTTGAAGTAAATGATTATCATGTGTTTAACTAGTTTTAATGGCAAACACTTCCTCTTGATGTCATGTTTGAGAGACTCCAGACTGGGAGGGAGTTGATCGGGGGACTATGATTTAGCAGATGGCACATTGTGTGTTCTCGGTTCTTGGCAGTTGGAGCCTCCTGAATATTGAGATGAGACACCAGGCTGGATTTTCTGAGGAAAATGTGTGAAATTTCTGTCACCTTCCGTATTTGTCGGGATATACACTGAATGACTAATGAGATGGTTGTTATTAAAGTGTGCTTTCTGATAATGAAAGGGGAAGTAACACTGACCTACTTACGATAAAAGGAATGGAGTCGCTCGTAAGTGTTAATTTAGTTATAATCACAAGGCATATCTCCAAAACGCAGAATATCCCAAAAGGTTCAAATGAAGAATATTATTATTATTAGATTCATTGTAATAATAATAATGCATCAGTTTTATATAGCGCTTTTCAGGACACTCAAAGACGCTTTACAGAGCATTATTCATTCACTCCACACCCGGTGGTGGTAAACTACTATTGTAGCCACAGCTGCCCTGGGGCAGACTGACGGAAGCGAGGCTGCCAATCTGCGCCATCGGCCCCTCCAACGACCACCAACATTCACGCACACACCACTTTCATACTAGGCAATGTGGGTGATGTGCCTTGCCTAAGGACACTACGACAGTTTTTGCGACTGGCGCCCCCTTGTGGCACCTGGAATTCCCAGTGGTCTCCCATCCAAGTACTAACCAGGCTCGGCCCAGCTTAGCTTCTGAGATCTGATGGGATCAGGCTTTGACGAGCCGGTATGGCCAATTGGTTAATTGTAATTTAACCAGGGAAGTTGGATCATTTTTATATGAGAAACTAAGAGGAACTTAACCTCACAGAAGGCAACTTTTGCTTCCCTCATTCAAAAAAAAGTGAATTTCTGTTTAAAATAGTCCTATTTGTCCTAGGTCCACATAGGCACTTCATCTTCATCATGTTGTTTTTAATACTACATTGTAAATTTACACTATAGTTTAGATGTATCTCGATGGAAAATATTTTAAGTTTTCAGAATACAGTATTCTGATCGGACCATGTCACAGAATTCATTAAAAAATACATATTAATGCAAGTATTCAGTCTTCTGTAACTAAATACATTTTCTAAGTATTCTTTCCATCACAACATTTAACCTCCGTCAGAACCACAATGAAGCCATGACTTTGTGAAGTCAAAATATTGTGGAAACCAGAGACACCAGGAAAACAAGCAAAAAACATATTGCACAGCCCCACCTGGTCCAGCAATCAAAATGACTACTCACTGTGAGGCTGGAGCTCAAACTACTACGCCACCATGCAACCCAATATGACAACCTCTAACATGACTAAGCACAAGATGGATGAAATGGATGTTCATTTCTATTTCTTAGTAAAATGAGAATAGTCTTTCCTTTTACTTCTGAGTAAAATAAATATAATACATGGTGTGTTTTGAAATAGCGCAGGTCATTTTCTCCGAGCACAGTGAGCCCCATCCTGTCTGAATGTGGACTTGAAAGCTTTCTCACAATGGCTTCTACATCTTTTCATCAGGAGCTCTGGAACTTTTCATTAACCTCCAACAGCACTGAGAGAGACAGGGGCAGCTCGACCTGTGAGGAACACCCTGGGAACAACTTAGGTTCAGAAGAGACTTGAGAAGTCCTGATGTGAAGACAAAAATGTGGACACTTAACTTGGCTTCTAATGGACACTTGACACGATATTGTTCAGATACAGAGTAATTTATGAGTGAGAAAACTCCCAGAAAACGGAGATTGGACTTTCAGGATTACTGAAATATATAACATATTTTTAATATTACATGTATATTTGATTACACTAGATGGGCTTGAAAAGCAAAAGAGTGTGTAAATGTCGTGGGAGAGCAGAAGCTCTAGTTCATACTGTTGTTGTGTTCTTAAGTCAGACTGCACGCCTGCTATGAAGGTGGTGTGGTGTAATTGGTGGTGGACGAAGGGCCGATGGTGCAGATTGCATGTTTGCTTTCACCAGTCTACCTCAGGGCAGCTGTGGCTACAACAATAGCTTTTGAGTATGGAGTGAATGAAGAATGTAATATACTTTGAGTTTACTAAAAGTGCTATATAAATTGCATTATAACCAATAATTATATTATAATGTTCAGAAAAGACACTCAAAATGTAACTCAATGAGGAGGGTCAGACTTGGCAGAAACACTCATAAATGTCTATTGCTCAGAATAGTTAATGCTACAATCAGAACAAACCATGTAATCAATAAAATAAAGAGGAATGAAGTAAACCTCTTTTCCTCTGGCTCACTCTGACTTTCCCCATTAGCAACAGCAGATGTCCTCAAGCCAATGACATCAACCATAATGACCAGAATTGAATCACAAACTGCATAAATACCGGAGTCTTTGTCCGGGTCAACATAGTATTTCCCAAACTTTCCTAAACTCATTGACTTTGTTCATTCCAGCTCAGGCCCGGGACAGGGAGCGTGCAGTGTGGATGAGCTGCCCCCCTCTGTTCCTGGCATACACACTGACAGGAAATGGCCTTGTTGTGCGTCACAGTTGGAGGCAGAGAATCAGCGATGACTAGAAAGGACACATGCTGGTGAATTTATAGAAGTATTAAACATTAAATGCTATGATGCAATTCCTCCACAAGCAAATGGGATGGTTAATGGTCTTTCTAGCTTTTGGACGGAACCACAATTAGGTCAAGCGGGACAGTGCATTAGTGGAAGGACAAGAGGCACTTTTAGGACTTCTCAGCTTTGGGATGGGTGAAACGCGGCATTAATCTCGGTAATGTTGCTGCAGCAGAGACAGCCTTCTCTGCATAATATCTCTGCATTCTCTCCCTAATTTATGTACTGCTACCAAGGCTGTACAGTAGGATACTTATTGCCCCATAGCTCACAATGAGAATGCGTTTGGGTCCAAGGAGTTGTTTTGCCACTGCTTTTATATTCGCAGACTTTAGTGAAGACTGCATTGCATCATCTTGCAAAAAGTATGGGCTCCTAACAGGAATGGTACTAAAGTTGTCATGAATTACTTATGGAGAATTTAAAGAGGGCCACAGGAGGTGCAGAGCTGTAAAGTTGGAGTTGAGGGTTGGCCGTTTTGGAGTAGTTTTTTTTTTTTTATTATTATTATTATTATTTAAATAGAGACAGTTTAAAAGTCTATTCCTATTTAGCACTTTCTAACAAGCAGATATATTCAGAGTTCAATTAGCAATCAAGCATACATCATGGCCCTGCAAATAAAAAGGCAACAACAAGAGCAACAACAATCATACCACTAATAATAAAACATAATAGTTAAAAACAGGTGGCTCTATTCCATTTCACATTAACAGTATTTATAAAAAGTGACTCTATAATGACTAACTTTGTATGCCTTTTGTCTATTTGAAATGTGTTCATGTTAAACAGCCTTTTTACCCAGGTGTCTGTTGGGATACAAGGGACAAGGGCAAACTTGTGCTCAGAGAAATAAGTAATGGGCTGGAGACATGTGCCCCGTCAGTTTTGAAATTGAATTGTGGTAGGAACCTAGCACTCCTACACTGGAAATGTGGAAGAAAAAAGTGATGGAAGATTGCATGAGATGTCAAGAACCGTCCACAAGTATGTACGGTTTAAAACATATGCTTTTTATTAATCTATAAATAACTTTTTTTTAAATTCTGTTTTAAATCAAGGGGAGCACAAAGTCATGTCCCTGAGTCAAATTTCTGTTACTGACTTATAATCAAGAAATATCCTTTATTTACACTGTCCAATAGATGACCAAATATGTACTCTAAGATTGATTAAAAAATTTAAATTTAATTTGAAAATAAACATTTAATTAAATATGATGTGCATATACTGTATGTTTATTATTTTTGAAGACTAGATAAAATTTATATCAGACATTTAGGATTATAAAATACTTACAACAACTATACAGGGACACAATTTAGCGTAAAAGTCACCATTCAGGGCATCTCTTCTATTTGCATTGGTATGTTAAAGAATAACAGACCTCTGATGAAAAAAAGGTGATAAAAGTCATGATCCAAATAATTTGTGTACAAACCACCGAAGTCAAGAAAATTACTTCAGCAGACTGATTTTGGTCTGTAAAAATTGTTCTGATTAGCCAAGGGCAGAGCCAGTTAATTTGAATGAATTACTTTAAAAAAAAAACACTCCTTCAAGACACCCAAAGTGCTTTACAGAGCATTATTCATTACACACTTGGTGGTTGTAAGATACTATTATAGCTGCAGCTGCCCTGGGGCAGAGTGGTGAAAGTGATGCTGCCAATCTGCACCATTGGCCCCACCGACCATCACCATCACACACACGCCACTTTCATACTAGGCAATATGACTGAAGTGTCTTGCCTAAGGACACAATGACAGTTTTTGCGACTGGCGCCCCACTGTGGTACCTGGAATTCCCAGTGGTCTCCCAAATATATATGAATATACAAATAACTAAATTTGACCAAAAAAATACTTGAATGTAGTCAGGAAGTAGTTGATATGAAAGAGTGTATAAATATTTCAAAGTTAAAGTTGAAGTTAAATTAAGAAGTTAAACAGCTCTTTATGCAAATCTTCTACAGTTATACGTATTATATGTATTATACTGTCTACATTTCTGTCATTTCTGCTTTAAAGAGGTGCCATTTTTAGAACTCCAGCAGAGTTAATTTGTGTCAATAAAAGATGAATGGCCTGAATTTTCTTTTACAAAACAAAGCACATGTCTTCACAGACTTCATTTGAAAACTTGAGTCTGAGCAACACAATCTGATGTTACACTGAAGAAGTAGTCCACTACAGTACACAATGAGACAAATCCTCACTCTGCCAAGTGTAGCACATGCACCCAGTCTGGAGACGACGTGCTATCCCTGAGATCTGCTGATGAGGCGCTCTCTCCTTTAGGCTGACAGTCTGCAGATATGGCAACCGGCACCAAGAGAGAATCAATTAGTGGCACACAAGTTTGAGTGACAGCAGCGATGAAGTAGATTTGCACAAGAGCGATTGAAATATTCTCTGGAAACTGTCAAAGAGGCAGAAAAAATGGCAATCAGATGGAATCATATCTCAAGTTCAATCATCGTAGAGTCTATTATAACTGCACTGTACACAGCCATCAGTCTACGGCAATAGGACACTGTACATCAGGCTAGAAATGACATGCGTAATTGTGAACATGCAAAAAACACTTGGATTTCTGTCGTGAATCCAAGATGCAACTACACTTTTTAGACTAGGAGACTAAGACACACTTTACTGACCCACAAGAGAAATTATTTAAACACAGTAACTCACACAAGAGCAAAAATAAATGTAAATGGTCATAATAAATTCAAAATAAGAAGCAAAAATAACTGGTGAGACTGGTGTCAAATAAGGAAGAAATTTAGTAACACCAAAATATCTCAGCTATACACAAGAGGTCATAAGGAAAAACTGTGCAAAGATGAAATAATGATTGACAGGACATAAGGTTATCTATGACATAAGGGTGAGTTGTTGTAAAGTTGTACGGAGTATAGTATGAATGTAGTCTTGTATCTCTCACTGTTAGACTACTACAAACTACTATTATCGTTTTATACAATGCAGAAATGCGATTGTAGTATGAAAAAGTGAAATCTTTATCCGCTATTGATGAAAATGCCCTAACTAGCATATGATCTATTGTAATGTACAGACCACCGCAACGCTATAACAACATTTACTGCTCAGTAAATCTCTTTAATAGATGAAAAAGTAGGAGAAATCAATACTCAAACAAATACAAATAGTGCAACCACACAAAGACGCTCTTTCCGGTATTTGGTTCACTTGGTTTTAGCCTGATTCAGTTAGCGAGACCAAGTGTGATTCATTATCATGCAAAACCATTAAGAGAAAAGGGCCTCTTTTAGGATGAAAAATAAAACTATGGTAAGTGGATTTATATCTAAATCTCTCTCTCTCTCTCTCTCTCTATCTATCTATATATCTATCTATATCTATATCTATATCTATCTATATCTATATCTATATCTATATATATCTATATATATATCTATATATATCTATATCTATATCTATCTATATATCTATATCTATATCTATATATATATATATATATATATATATATATATATATATATATATATATATCTCAATATGTATATCATCAATATCAACATCAACTATCATCAAAATGAATATTAACCATCATCCCAACAGACTGTACCCACCACACTCATTTGTTAAATTTAGATTAACAATCCTAACGTAGACCTTTCATGGGTTGACCTTGAACAGCGGTGACCCAAATAAATGCAGTCTCTTCTGTTGGAGGACTCAGTGTGGTTCACTTCCCATTTCATCTCAGTGTGCAGCGAATGAAACAAGAACACAAAAGGGAGAAACATATGACCTAAAGACCAGCAGTGAGAAGCATGGATCACCAAGACACACAAAATAAAAGTAGATCTAAAAAAAAATAATGCTTCTCTAAACTTGAGTGCAAAGATTTTTATAAAAATGTCCAATGAAGGTAAGAAGTGTTTTTTTTATAGTCATCAAGAGTTCATCTGAGACGTGTCCAAGTTTAGCCGCTAACACACAATCAGAGACGCAACAACTTTCATTCACAAAGCAATAAGGCCAAATTAGATCTACAGAATCACCACGGGAAGTGCTGTCACCTGCAGACTTGATTTCTGGATGGTCAAAACCTGATATCTCTCAAGTCCACTCCTCTCTTGAGCAGTAATGAACCCATCTTTGTATCAAACATAATGTTTAGATAAATATCCTTTATATTGTGATATTGTTTGCTTAGGCCCAGCTCCTCAGTTACTCTACCCCAGTGTCTTCTTATGCAAATGCCAGTGCCGCTCCTGTCTGAGGAGCTAATGTGTTGATTTTATTTATCAATTATCTCGTGTCTTTGGGGAAGGCCAAGCAGCTGGGAGTACAGCTGTGTGAAGTCACCAAGTAATCTCTTTCATTACAATTACAATCTGCAGGGAAGACACAGAGCCTGACCGACATACAAGGCCCACCATTAACCATGAGTGGGTCCGTAATAAACATTTTACATCACTTCAACTAGAAGGATACAGTGCCCTGACTGTGCATATTTGACAAATGTGTGTCCATTAAAATCCAATCTACTATAGTTTCTCAAAATTGTAAACAAACACTCTTTTATTATCAGCTTGAAATCCAGTCCACACACAGATATCACAGCAGGATACATATTGCTTTACAGATTGAAATGCAGTAGAAGCTAAAAAGCCTGGTATATTTGGAGGCAGTTAAAAATAAAGTTGTAATCATGACTTTGAGATCAATTGTGATTTTATTACCGAGCTTTATGACCTCTATTCCACAAAGTTTACTAATGAATTATGTAATTTCCTATTCCATTATGGTTTGGAGCGAGTGCCTGGGCGCCAGTGGGGATAAGTGTGCGCGCTCTCCATGCTAATGAGCAGGAAATGGTCCGGGATCTAAAAGGACTATAGTGTTTTACATAATGTAGTGGCTCACTGGCTCCTATTGGCTGAAGGAGAGAGTGGATGTGATTCATGATATTCCAATGAGAGAATAATTTTCAGAAGTCTAAAAACATAATGCTTCCAATTTACATGCTTTCAACTATGGAGAAAAAGAATAATTAATCTATCAGAATTTTCTATTATGGTAAAAAGTGGTTTAGTACTTATATAGTAAATATCAAGTGAATTCAAATGTATTAAGATGTAGGATTAAACATTGAATGAAAAAGCAAGCATTTTTAATTAGTTGTGTATTTAATATAGCAATGGCGCATTTACTTAAATTAATGAGCCGCTATAATCTAAATGATGTGTGTACAGCCTAGGTGTTTCAGACATCCACAATCCACAGTATTACACAAAATATAAATTAAGAGCTTTCACTTCGGATGAATAATCCTCTGTGCTAGTAGCTGGATCCAGCCACATAGGTGGTATCTGCCTGGAGGCTGAGGAAAGTCATTATATCTTAAAACATCTGTAAACTGCATGTTAAAATGTAGGATGAGGATGGAGGATGTAGCTTTTAGCATGTAGATATATACAATCCTCTTCCTAACAGACCTGCCTGCTCATCCTCACAGATGAACAGCAAAGCAACAATTTCAGCCACAATAGCAGGTATTCTCTGGCTTTATAATAGAGTACTGAATTGACCTTATATTGTGTGAACTCTTTGAATGACTGACACTGGCTTTCACGGACTTAATTTGCACCACTCATCTCTTCTTCTCGCTCTCATTCCTTTACTCATTCTGGTCTTTGGACGACTCCAGAAAGTTTCCGTTGGGAGAGGGGCTAAGACTGCCACACTCTGCCCAGCCCGGGATGGGAGTCAAATCCACTAATCGGCTTTTGTGGCCACAACGTGATAAAGCTGCGGCCAATTTACAGCGCGCCCAGTTAGGTCCATCCCGTGTGAGCTGCGTATCCACAGTGCAGCGGATCAGCCCCATCCTCCTAAAGACAGATTTCAGGACTATCAGGACCGGATTGGCACAGAATATTTCCTTTGTGAAGAGAAGAGTTTCTGAGCAGCAAATAAGGGGATGTGAGAAGTGATGGAGTCGCAGTGTGAGGTCCAGCTAACTGCATCAGTGTATCTATACACAGTCAAGATCATGGAAGACAAAATAGAAAGTGGCTGAGCATTACCCAGCAACCAAATTGTTTCTGTTGCACAGCTGGACGAGGCATATCATCCGCATTGTGCCCTGTCTGTGTACGATAGTACTGCAAATGTCTTCTAACCGTGTGCTCCGATTTTTTGCTATGGCTTAGTGGCTGGGGTTAAATCTAAAGCAATGGTCCCTAAAATCCATATGTCACGTCTCTATTTTTCATTTTCCTTCATTAATTCCAGGAAATATTCTGCAGTGCATGGATACTGTTGAGAAAATGTATGAAAGAAGACTGAAGCATGTTCCCAAGCTACTGCCCGCATCTCTTAATGCTATCATAACTGGTATGGATGAGTCTGACAACTCTACAGGATTGACCAAAACATCATCAACAAAATCATGTGGCCACCTCTTCATAATAATTCATAATAACTCTACATGAAATATGTTGAGGACAACTTTGAACAGTATCTTCTTCACAGCACCTGTGACTCATGTTGCACCTGCAGCTTCGCACCATCCTAAAGAGATTACACCCACACAATTACACATGCTAAAAGTTGGTGTTTCTAATATGTTAATATAGCACCATGCAGAAATTTCCACGTACTATCTCTGAGTTGAGTTGTATAAGTTACATGTGGTAAAAATGCTTTAACAAGGCTGTAAAAGGTTGTTTACCTGCACATTAGCATCATGAATTTCTTTTGTAATTGTATCTTAATCCATATTTACGGATTGATAATATCTATTAATGTTTTTATTGCCACTGGGACGCCAGGAGGACTGCCAACCACTAATATGGAAAGTAAAGGAAATCAATAATAAAATAAGCAAACATAAATATATACCCTAAAACAGACTTTAAAATGTAATAGTTTCTGAACATGTCTATTTCTACACTTTTTATACCCTGGCACAAAATGACAATCTGTCTAGCACACATACAGCACAGAGCCCTCTATGTATGTTGATATATGAATATCTGTAGAGCCATTGTTAGCGTTCTCTGAAGTGCAGATCACATCTCAGGCTAAAACCCCAGCAATACCTCATGATCAACTATTGCACCTGACTCCTTTATAGGCCCTGTCCTATTCTTTACTGTTGGAACCTGTACCCAGGATGTTACAGGTTCCAACAGTAGGCATTTATACAACACCGCTGATTTTCTGTGTATTTGAATCACATTACAAAAGACCAAGGATTTTTTTTTTACTGTGACAAAAAAAAATGAGATTAGTGCACCTGTGCGAAGAGCAGCAGAAGGTGTGAAACAACAGGAAGCACTTTATTTGGCTCTTCTTGTAACTACATAGCCTCCTAAGAATTGGAACGGTTTTAAGGATGCCAATTAATCACAGTAGTTAAATTGTGGATCCTAAATCAAGAAAAGCTGCTGTGTGCTCCAGTGAGTTTTTAATATAACCTCCTTAAACATAAACTGTTTCTCTTTTGGCTCTAAAGCTGTATTTGAATGTACTTCACAGATCTTGTACAAGGAAGGGATGGGAATTGGCAGAAAGCTCCAATACTGACTGGGAAAAAATACATCATCAGAACTCTTGAAGTTTGTTTACAAAACATTATAATATGACCAAAGAACAATACTTTATCACTTATATAATCTCTAGTTAGACTCTCTGGGCACCAGTATTGCAAGTACCTGATATGCATGGAGCAGTACTGCAGTGCCTTTAATAAAGATGTAAATATTGTGTTTAATTGAATAGATTACTGTTGCCAGCTTTGGTTAGGAGACTAAAGAAAGGAGGAAATCATCTTGTTTTATGTTGTAACTTAATTAAATGATAGTTCTATGTGCTTTGGACATTTAAGATGATGGTAATTGCTTCCACCATCTGTCTTTATAAAGCTGCCATTGAGGATTTAACATCCCAAAATAAGCACATATTCAAAGACTGATTTGACCAAGTGATTGGAATAATCCCTGATTTTGTTGAACAACAAATTATTTTTGTCTTTGGCTCAGTTTTATTTTGTTTCCACGGTGCAGCACTCAAAGAACTAATGTTCTGTTTTCATAATACTTCCATTTTGATTGCTTATAGTAAAATGACTGACAGATGACAGGTTTAGAAAGATTTTAAAATAAGGTTGAAAATTAAACTTCTGTTGATGTTATAAATAATATGGTAATAACAAGCAAATCTGATTCATTTCTAGAAGGTGAGTGACTTATAGATGTCTACAGTATTGCCTATTAAAATATGTAAAACTGATAATAGTAAAGTGGAATCTAGTACAGGGTGGTTAGGTGTGAAATAATGGGTAGGTGTCAGTTTTGCTCTCTCTGGACGACACCCATGATTACACTAATGAGTTTTTTTCTTCCCATTATGGTTATATCCTCCATCTCCTTTACAGAACGGGTGGGCCTGCCTCTAGTCGTCCTGTTTGTCATTGGCACTGCTGACCACCCTGACCCCTCCTGGCACTGGGTCAATTATTCACTGCACAGGAAGCACACCTGTGTCCCTGGTGGATCCTCCCGACAAGCAGTCCCTGAAAAAATGAGTCTATTACGGCACCGGAGCCAGGTGATGGATTTGGTGCTTGTGAGTGGAGTGCAGGTAAAAAACACGGGGAAGCCATTCAAGGTGACCTTCACAGCCAAGCATCTTTACCAGGGCCCTGCGTACAAACATACAGACTCCCCCGAGGTGCTACGAGAGCCAGGGAGGATGGAAAGGCAGAAAGGCATAGCTGGATGTCAGACTTGTTTGTTTGTTGTTGGATATTGTAGATTGTGTTGTAAACCTGGATGTCCTTGAGCTTCAAATACTATCATAAGAAGTTCCCATGTTGCCTCAAATCGTGCTGTAATATCAGAGTGCAATAACCCACAGTTTACCTGAGACTTTTTGTTGTGGACAGAGAGTAAAGTTGGGCTCTCAGCTTCAGACATCCTCAAATTGTTCTTTCAGCTACATTCTTTTAAAGACTTTTGAACAGTAGCTGATGGAAATACAAATAAAAGGTCAATTATTATGAATACAACAATTGTATAATATGAAGAAAAATTACATACTGATTATCATATCTGAAGGGGGATTTACATAACAATGTTCAAAAGTTATGTAAAATGTGTTTACCAGAGATAATATTCTACAAATAAAAAGGATCTGTTAACCAGATGATACCCCTGCTCTGATGTTTCACTACATAACTACACAACTATTTGAATTTCATTTGTTTTTAGTTTAGTTTTTAGTTTGAGGTTCACATTTCACATCTAAACATCATTAAAAGTATTAAAAGAAATATAGTAAGACTAGATCTTAAGTGAAATGTACAGTGCAAGTTAGGCCTGTCATGATAACAAATTTTGAAGTTCAATATATTGCTGAAGTAAATACAAATGATAATCAACAAATTTATGCATTTGAAACAATAACACAAGAACAGATTTAAACCACAAAAAACTATTCTAAATCTTCAATATTGTTGCTGCAATAAATCAAACAGCAGAATGAAACTCTTTGGTACTCAGTATGCAAATGTAATGAGTCACAGAAGTTATTAATTCAATCCACGGCTTAAATCTTATTATATACCCCAAAAATGACCAAAGATTTCCCAGCAGTGCAAAGAAAATGTACTCACAATAAATACTGACCCCCATAAAGTATTATTCCAGCTTTCATATATTGAATGATAAGTCTATATAGTAACTATCGTGACAGGCCAAGTGTAACATAGTCTAACTGCACTGCTTTCTTTTTGTCCAAGTATTTCACTTATATATATTAGCTCATCCTCAGCTCTTCACAGTCACACAGCTATGCAAACAGCTTCAAACCATGATAACATTTTATCGCCAAGTTAAAATATCCAACCAGCGCAGTCTCACCTTCCCCGGCACTGTCCCACTACCCAGTCGTGAGGTGGCATCTGTAGCGCTGGAGGCGGGATGGCAGCAGTACCCGAGCAAGCTGTTGGGCCTGCTGTCCGCTAATCCCGTCAAGAGAGGGGCCCTGAACCCCCCATGCAGGCTGCACCACGGGTCAACACTAACGGTCAATACATGTGCTCCGGACATGTGGTCAACAGGAGACAGTGCCGCTGGACCATGACTAATGCAGCCTGTTGAGAGCCTGCATCTTCTCTAGTTGTTATACTTCTCTATTTAGTTAAAGCTGATTAAAACTGGTTTCTAAACATGTAATAACTCATATGGTAGAACAACTCTAAATGAGATGTGGTGCCCATTTCATTAAACTAGAGAATACAATATTACAAAATGAATCTAAAAGTACTTTGTATCCAATCAAACAATACATTGTTAATCTATGTAAAGTTTGAAAACTATGTATGACAACTAGATCTAATTTGATTTTATTTGTTAATGTTTATCTTTTGAATCTTTTAATCGATTTCATCTGACTTTACACTGAATATTACAGTCCCTAACCAATTATGTGCAAGGTATCATATAAAAAGGTTACATGGGCAACACTCTCATCTATATATTTCTGTAACTGGTACAGAAAAAGTACACATCAGATGTACTTTCAATATATGGTTAATTGCTAATGAACTGTATTAAAAGAAGTAGAAGCAGCCATTCACTTAATGAACACTAAAGGCTGTACCTGCGCACCAAGTGTAGGAGCTGTACATCTTTTGTCTTTGTGCACTTGAGCGTGTTGCACTGGGCTGCCAGCGGGAGACTTGGCCGCAGGAGCAGGAGACAGGTGAGACATGGAGAGGGGACAGGCAGGTTTCTGGAACGCGCTCACCTCTCTGGGTGCTCTTGCCCGTTGACGTGTCTGTCTTAATGCGAGCATGTCAGCTGTTCTCAGCAGGCAGAGGCATTGGAGTGTACAGCCCCAGTCTGCCTCACTTGTTCTTGGGCGGCACACTGGCCTGCCTTCCGGGCCCGCCACGGCACAAGACAGACGAGCTTCGCCACACGACACATGATTGGTCAACCAGCCACTTCCTTTTGTTCAACAACTAGATCTATGCAACAGTACCATTTTAAGGACACATTGTTTTACATACATCATTGTGCAATAGTCCATACAAACATGCCACAACCTTAAAGACTCCCTGACCTAAAAATGATAAAGAGTCACTGTAAAAGTCTGTGCATAAAGGCAAGACTTCAACATTATATTTTTATGAGAACCAGGAAGAACATTCTAATAAAAATGAGGAAAAGTCCAGCCTTATATGGTGTGCAGATATTACAACCATGTACATATGGGCGCAGTCGAACATTCATAGTGTTTTATGAGGAGGTTTATTGCCCATGGGCTTCGGGGACATGCAATATTTAATTTACTGATGTCAATTTTTTGAAATTGAATTAATGTCTGTGAGGATTTATAATAAATCTGGACATGCTGTTGGGCAATCAGCTTTATCCACTGCTGTACTTTCAGTTCAGGCAAACTGAGTCTGAAAACATTCCTCTGCACAGCTGGATCCTTTTTATAGGTAACATGAAAATGAAAGAAACTAAGAGAATCTACAGATTCCCACTGCCTCAAATCCCCCTGTAGTAAATGTGTTAACATTGTTGGAGGTATGAACAGTGGTAATCACAAAAAAGAAGATTTTAGTGTTTCATCTGTCACACTTCTTGGTGGTGAGATACATCTAGACACAGGAGTCTATTGTGTTAAAACAAACATGGCAATTTAGGTAATTATGGCAAGTAAAGAGAAAAAGGAGACAACATGCACTTCACAACTCATTTAATTTCAGGTTAAAATCATTGAAGAAGTCGTGTCTTTTGGTCTGAATGATTAAAAGAATATGGGAAATATTCAACAATGGTTATGATTGTGGTCAGTTTGTGCCCAGTTCAACACCCTCCTGCACTGAGCAAAAAAGTAGGAGGGGCTGGCTCAAGTCCGAACTGGATAATTGACATTTGTCAAGGAAACAAAATATGAGTTTGAGGTGCCAAAAATATGTATAAAATCCCAATCTGATAGATAGGAAATAATATGGTTTTGAAAGTTAAATGGTATACCTATGCTCCACACAAATGACTTGGGTTGAAAATACACATACTAATATATACTAAAAAGTATAACTAAAACTAGGTACTCAAGTATTAGTATTGGCAGTAAAAAGAAAATCACAAACAGCTCAAAGTTGACATTTCATGGATAGTGTTAGAATGATCTTCATTTACATCAAATTAATGATACATACTAGAACATATAGTAAGAGACACCTGTGTCATTTTGGGTTTAATTTATTTATTTTACTGCATTGTACTATTTTGTGCTATCAAAATCGGTATTTAGCCTTCGGTACGAAAATCCTCTAATCCAAGATTAAATAAAAAATAAAAGGTCATCACTAAATGTGAGCCACTAGTATCTTAAGCCTCAACTTAATTATAATATAAAGTGGTTCAACATGTGTTCTCAAAGATTTTTTATTAATTTAATGATTTGATGATCAATAGGAGAGCCTGGCTTAGTATTTTTAATTACACTGCTGGGAGTACTACCTTTGTATTTACTTGTGGATTACAGAATGGGCCTTTAAGCCACTTCCCTGGAGAGCTGATAATCAACTTATTTGTTACGACATTTAAACAGGCGGGCCCGGACTGCCTCTCATAACTCGCAAAGGTTATCCTCCAGCAGCAGATAGAGGGAAATGTCATGAACGCGGAGGAGCTTTTCTGAAATAGAGCAGACATGATGCTCAGAGCTGATCTTTACACAGTCTGAGGCATAGAGACAGGCCTGCTCACCAAGAGGGCATATCGTTCAAAGAGGAGTTTTACACATAATGATTGGAGGACACTAAGGGTGGTGTGTGTTATTCAAGGTAATGCACAAAGGTGTAAAGTGCACTGCCCCATGTATTCACTCTGACTGTAACATTATTCTATTATCTGAAAATGAACTGTTCTTTTTATAGTGCCCAAGGGTAAGAATGGGGAGAGCACGACAAATGATATGCCACCTAAAAGTGAAATTCACACTCTTGTTACAATGTCTTATTTGTAATATGCCATACACTAGACTTACTGTAAACTGGAGATTAGGGATTGAAAAGTAGGAGCAGGATATTCAATATACATTTTATAGGTATTATGGTATGGTATTATGTAAGTGGGTATCATACAACATCAGTTAAGTGGAATTCAATTTGACATTGTCCTGCGTCAGCGATATTGCATTTTGTTTTAATGGGATCAAGATCTATTGAGTTGACTGGATGGATTGATAATATTGATACCATACTTAGTTATGGTTTGATTACTGTGATAACATTGATCTTTATTCATCTTACTCTACTGACCACATTCCATCCCTGCACACTTGTGAAACAGTATGAGTCCAAATCTGAGTGCAGTAATGGATTTCACTCACACATCATATGCTAAACTGAATTTTAGAATTTCCTCCTGTGGGCTCACCACCTGCAGAGGGGTTCATAGGGGGGGTCAGGTGCTATGAGTATTGGGCAGCACGCTACCCCCGCGACCCAGCTGGATTAAGCGGGAGAAGATGGATGGATGGATGGATGGATGAATTTTAGAGATTCCTCATCCTCATTTAATTCATTCATGCAAGTATCATGATCTAGGTTCTCTCAATATTGAACAGAACATGATTTTTAATTGTTATGCAAGTTATAATGGCACTATCATGTCTTGCATGTTTTCAAAGGCCACACACCATCATCAGCGCAGCTCTGATCATTACACAGAATATACTGGACATAAACTCTATAACTATATATAGGCAGTGAACTCCTTGCTTTCGCATTGCTGAAATTTAGGACTGAAGCTTATTTTTCAATTTATCGACAAGCCATTAAATTCAAGACATCAAAGAGTTCTCACTTGAGTAACTTAGGTTATTTGCTCACAAACTGGTTACACAGCCAACAAAAACTTTCAAAGTGCCTAACATTTCTTTTTCCTTAAAGCCTGGCGTATCTCTTTATCCAGGCTGTCACACCGGTGTGATCCATGGAACAAAGATCAGCGTGGCGCTCTGTCATTAATCGCGGCATGACCGGAGGCACGTCTCTGTGCGCGCTTCAGCCCACAGCCACATGAGGGATGGGGGCGCCGATGAGAGAGAACACGAGAAGGCCAATTTGTGTGTTAGCCCAGCAGCAGGACAGACAGCCACTTAATTCTGTGGAAGCGCATCATTATATGCACCATTTACCAGATGCCCATTTAACATGCAATAATTAGATCACTCAGTTTAGAGAGAAGGGGGGAAAAGGAGGCCAAGACATGGGTTACTTTAAATAGGGTCTCTCGCTATAACATTAGCCCCCACCCCCAACAGGGTCACTTGTCAAAACAGTTTGAGAGATTAATTCTTTGCAGGAGAAAATGTATAGGTGCCTTTGTTCTTTGTTCTGCAGTTTTCCACTAAAATGAATCATTGAGTACAGTACATTGTACATCTCATGACTGACAGTATAATGAACACTCTGGGTTCACCGTGTAGCACGGAGAAAGAATGTTTCTCTTCATTTTCTCTCAAATGGATGTTATTTGAGAAATAATTTAACAGATTATATAAACATTTTTGGACATCAAACTGCAAATTTAAGCAGACACAGGAGTGGAATGATACATGACTGAAAACAAGTACTGTATAGCTTCAAAGACAAAACAATAGTGTTAAACTGGATTTTAAATCAAATTTTAATCAAATGTTTCAAATTTGCAAAAACATCTTAGATCTAGAAGTGACACGGTATTAACTGTTAATCCATGCCAGTAAAAGCTTGTGGTTTGGAGAGGTCAGATTTATCAGTGTTTAAGAAGAAACAATAAAATACATGTACAAGTTAAAACTTGAGAGATGATTAACTTTACTCAACACTGTTCATTGACTTATTGAGATCTGATCCTGCATTTGCTCTAAAACACAAAGACTACACTACCTGTCCAGAAAGATGATACAAACCAAGAAAACTGTCTGTGGCACTGTACATTTATGGAGATAATTTTTGTTCTTGTTCCATGCAGCTCTCTCGCTTTCAGTTATCTTTGAAACACATAAAACCACTGTCAGATAACCTCTTGCTTTTCATTCTTCTCGATCAAACAGTCCCTCTTATCTGAACCACTAAGGCTATAATAAAGTGAGGAGGTTTGTGCGCACCGGTGCCGTGGCCCAGAGCTTGTGTCCATGCTCAGAAGCAGATGTTAGATTCTGTGCTTTATGGACATGTTAATGGAGTAATTTATGGCTGGTATAAAGTGAAATAGGTCATCAGCAGCTCGCAGCCTTTTCTTAAGAATGTGGGGATGTGTGTGTGTGTTGTTCTGGGAGTACATGAAGTGTTATAGCAGTTTCCCCCGGGCCAGAGCACAGTGATGGCTGGTGGGGCCTGGGGGAGCTAAATGGCCTGAAGAGGACATGCCCCACTGTGTCTGACTGTTGCAAACTCCAAAGAACAGGTCCACACACAGAGGGAAGAAAGACTGTATTTGTTTTACGACTTGCTAAGAGTCTTGCAATGGTCTGCTTACTGTCTCAATGGAGTGTATTCAAATAAAAGAGTGCTGTCCACACCTCTCCACTTTACAGCAGACGGAATCAACGTCCCAATAAAAACGCAGTTCAGAAATGGGCATTGTACAGTGTATTCAAGGGCCTATATTATTTTAAAAAATGACTCTTGCGAGTTTTAAGCCATGTTATAATGTTAAATAGCTACCTCAAAAAGATACCCAAGGTTGTGTTTTGTTTTTATTCACACATGTTTGACTAACCTTCTATTATTTGTCAGTCTACATCTCTAAAACTCAAAACGCTTTGTTTCATCTTGTGGTGTCCAAAGTTCAAATTTAAGCAGAATTGATGGTGCTTGGTGAAACAAAACTAAAATTTCATTTTCAAAATAATAAGTTATTTTTTTATTCTTGTGCCTGCTCATCCCAGAGTGGTTGACAATACCACAAAAAGTACTGCATGCTCATGAGGAACTAAAGGGCACACTTTTGTTAGATGAATGACAAAAGGGAACATCATTTTTTGAACACTGGAATATGAAGAGGTTAAGGCATTGTTGACACTTCGGTCCATAGTGCAGTTCCAGTTGATAATAGTCAACTGTTTGTTTGTCATTGTCATTAATACAAATAATACATCTTTACACAAGCAATAGTGTGCCCTGCTCAAAGGCAACATATTGAGCTATGATAGGTGTACATACATAACCTTTGAACATAAGGACCAGAAAATAAGATGCAGCTTAAAAACATCTAAATCTGTAGGATATACATTGAAAGACATTTGCAGAATCTCATATTAAATGTAAAGAATTGTTTTGTGTTGAATGCAGCCATTGTCATCTGAAGTGTCAGTGTCAACCACAGATGATTTATAAATTTAATAAAAGAAAGAGCTTTTATGTGGCCATGAGGTGATTAGACATGTCACATAGCAGGTGAAATCAAACTACTGCAACTGTAATTTATAGGTGTTATTTTACAGTATAGTCCTACCCTCATGTTTAATATTGATAGGTTGGAGTGACATTATCATCAGGGTGTTCTACATGTCTCTCTATAGTAGAATGTTCAGCAGTTACCATGGTGACACATTACACACATTAGCAAACCGTCAAAAAATTATTCTATTATTCTTCTTTTCAAAACTCAAGATAAATACCAAATGGATTTAAACAACACATTTTCAGGAGCCTGTGATCAAGTTGTGTGTTCATGGTTTTGTTTAGGCGTTTGATTTTCAACAAAAAAGGTTAGTGTGACTAACTGAAAAACTGCTGGCTAAGGCTAGTTAGCTTGTGACTGACATGCTATTTGAGAGAGACTTGTTTAACAGCACAAATCAACTCATCTGTTGTACACTCAACAAAAATATAAATGCAACACTTTTGTTTTTGCCCCCATTTGTCATGAGATGGACTCAAAGATCTAAAATTCATTCCAGATACACAATATTACCATTTCTCTCAAACATTGTTCACAAATCTGTCTAAATGTGTGATAGTGAGCACTTTTGCTTTGCTGAGATAATCCATCCCACCTCACAGGTGTGCCACATCAAGATGCTCATCAGACACCATGATTAGTGCATAGGTGTACCTTAGACTGTCCACAATAAAAGGCCACTCTGAAATGTCCAGTTTTGTCTCACAGCAAAATGCCACAGATGGCGCAAGCATTGAGGGATCTTGCAATTGGCATGCTGACAGCAGGAATGTCAACCAGATCTGTTGCTCGGGCATTGAATGTTCATTTCTCCACCATAAGCCGTCTCCAAAGGCGTTTCAGAGAATATGGCAGTACATCCAACCGGCCTCACAACCGCAGACCACGTGTAACCACACCAGCCCAGGACCTCCACATCCAGCAGGTTCACCTCCAAGATCGTCTGAGACCAGCTACTCAGACAGCTGCTGAAACAATTGGTTTGCATAACCAAAGAATTTCTGCACAAACTGTCAGAAACCGTCTCAGGGAAGCTCAACTGCATGCTCGTCGTCCTCATCGGGGTCTTAACCTGACTCCAGATCGTCGCCGTAACAGACTTGAGTGGGCAAATGCCCACTTTCGATGGCGTCTGGCACGTTGGAGAGGTGTTCACTTCACGGATGAATCTCGGTTTACATTGTTCAGGGTAGATGGCAGACAGCGTGTGTGGCGTCGTGTGGGTGAGCGCTTTGCTGATGTCAATGTTGTGGATCGAGTGGCCCATGATAATGCACGGCCCCATGTTGCAAGGATCTGTACACAATTCTTGGAGGCTGAAAATGTCCCAGTTCTTGCATGGCCAGCATACTCACCGGACATGTCACCCATTGAGCATGTTTGGGATGTGCTTGACCGGCGTATACGACAGCACGTACCAGTTCCCATTAATATCCAGCAACTTCGCACAGCCATTGAAGAGGAGTGGACCAACATTCCACAGGCCACAATTGACAATCTGATAAACTCTATGCGAAGAAGATGTGTTGCACTGCATGAGGCAAACGGTGGTCACACCAGATACTGACTGGTTCTGAGTCCCCAGACCCCCAATAAAGCAACAACTGCACATTTCAGAGTGGCCTTTTATTGTGGACAGTCTAAGGTACACCTATGCACTAATCATGGTGTCTGATGAGCATCTTGATGTGGCACACCTGTGAGGTGGGATGGATTATCTCAGCAAAGCAAAAGTGCTCACTATCACACATTTAGACAGATTTGTGAACAATGTTTGAGAGAAATGGTAATATTGTGTATCGGGAATGAATTTTAGATCTTTGAGTCCATCTCATGACAAATGGGAGCAAAAACAAAAGTGTTGCGTTTATATTTTTGTTGAGTGTAGTTCCAGCTAAATCAGCTCTTTCTAGTCAGTTTGTTTAAATAAAGCTCAAAATTATGGCCAACAAAGCCTCAGACAGAGCAGTGCCTGAGCTAGCTTCATACCCCAGGGAATGCAAAGTATCAACAGGGTTTGAGTGTAGCCTATATCAATGCAAGGATACAAGTGTGATGATGAGAATCTCTTTCTGGTGCAGGAAAGCAGAAAATTCTCGATGAAAACTGGTTTCCTGAAACTACAGCACAATGGTAAAATTTTGCCTGTGTTGGCGGTGATATAAAAAAAACTAATAAAAAAAACAAAAACTGTGTGAAAGTAGCAGTTTGAGCTCATGATGAGAAAATAAGGTAGAGAAGAGTAGAAGCCTCGGGCAAATACTGACACTTCTTCTGTGATCCATTAAAGTTCAGCTAGAGCTGCTTGGGTTTCAAATCAAAGAGGAACTAAATTGACCAAAATATCTGTGAGGCAAAAGCATGCGCCACCTGAAAATGAGAATGCCTTGCCTTTATAACATTTACTACAACAAACAGGCTTTCAGCTCATATCTTTTTCTTTGTGTTCTACATGCAAAGGATCACATTAGTCTGAGAGCACATTTGTTTTGACATGAAAAGCCAGAATCCTTTAAGACAACAAAACATTTTGTTTGTTTTTAAGCAAACAAAATGAAAATGTACTTCCACTTTTCCCACAACACGTGTTTATATAAAAATGTGTATATCCAGTGCCCCAAGAAGAGCATGTAATTTAGTCAAATGGGTGTCCTGAAACCAAAGTGGAGGTACACTTTCCTCTGGCCTTTGGACCAAAGGGTCCTATTACTTAAATGAGCTCTATTAGAGTCTCTGTGGGAGCATGGCTCTCACAAGCTCGTGGACCTGCTCATGCACTCATACGGTGCCTTTGTTATGCCAGCCCCATGCCCTCCAGTCCCTCACTGATTTACATACAAATTGATCTTGAGGTAAATCAGATGTCACTTTTCTGCGGGTCACAGAGAACACGCTGAGATAATGAAATCAGGTCCTCTGAGTGCTACTGTGGCACATGCACAGATGGGTCTGTGTTAATGCAGGGCCTCTCCGTGTGGCTGGCTGCACTGACATGCTGCTGCTGCAAATGCATGCTGAAGGATCCTCACATGTAAAATTTACTTAACATCTTCCATTTATTTTACCAATAAAGGAGTGTGTGAGTGTGCTCATGTGTGATCATTCATCTGACAGGGCACTATAACTTACACATCTCCCTCCTGACTTCACAGATTGTGTTGTATTCACTTTATGATTGCTATTTTTCTGCAAACGGAGGATTTTGCTTCTCACATGTGGCATAATCGCAAGTCTTCTAGAAGTTATTTGTATTGGCAGTCGCGTCTCAGTGCTGTTCTCTCATATCAATCATGTGTACAAATTGATTTACCTAAGACCAATTAATCACAGGCTGAATGGATGCAGTCCCGGGAGAATAAATGACAGACAGTTTGCCTAAAAGAAGGAGGGCTCCGAAATGTGACAATTAGACAAGAAGGCGCTGGGCCATTACATCCCATTAATGCTGTCTGGGGACAAATTATTAGGCAAATCAATGCACCGTGCCACACACTGACATTGGAGAGTGAAGGTGTGACTGATGAGAAGTGCCCATAAGAGCACATGATTTAACAAGCACAGAGGTTAAAGTAGTCTGCCTTAGAACAAGTGCTCACATTTCCATATGGGATACAGTGTTGTGAGTAGGGTCCCACTGATATATCGGTTGGCCGATATTATCGACCGATGTGGGCCCTTGGAGGCAAATCTTGCCGATATAAGCCAATAGTCCACGTGGGCATGTTATACCTCGTTACAAAGCTTAGACTCTCTGTATTATGTCCATTTAATCCAATTTATAGACAAGTAAATATCCTAATATGCAGCTCTGCATTCATATTTAGCTGAGGAGTCATTTGTCTGTGGCGCGCCAGAGTTACATCACGTGACCCACATGTTATTGTTTTACCAGTGCACAAGCAAAGATCCACATGTGCAACACTGAGGCACTGCTTTAAATGCTCTTGTGTCTGATCCATGATACGGACTATAAATAAAAGTGAATTTCAGCGCAGTTTGGACCAGCAAAAAACTACTGCTGTTTTCACAGCAGAGCAGAGAGGGTTATCCCACAGACCCACGCAGCTGCTGTCAACATGCTGGCTTATATTATTTTACGGACAATCGTTTTGAGTCAGGACTAAAAGGACATTTATTTGTGCAGACTTGTTATCTGAGAGGAGCCTGTGTGAGCAGTGAGTGTTTTAGCACTTACCTACTGTAAGATACCACACATAAACAGCCTGTTTTCTCTTACACTGTAAAGTGACTATAGTTATTGTATACACGTAACTGGACTTGCACTGATATGTATGAGCTGTAAATAGAGGTGTGAATGTTCTGCATTTATGCATATAATTAATTACTGCGGCGCACGCGCATTTACCGCTAAAGGCTCATAGCGGTAGTTTACTTACACTACTTTCTTTACAGGCTAGAATGTCATGCAAAAATCCCATTAGGCCGACCTACTGTCTTTAAATATGACGTAAAGAGGCAAAATAACAATAAATGTCACATAAATAAACCCAATTTAAAATCCAATCAAGCCAAACAAAGTTTTGTAATCAGTTGAAGATTTACATTGAATTTTTACATCACTAAATATATCGGAAATTATATTGGCTATCGGCAGCTCTAACTCACATTTTTTAAAAACTTGGTCAAGTTTAATGTAGTTTCAAAAAAACTTAGATTTATTAGATAAATAGAGAAACTAAGGGATGAAGGAAGTGAACCAGAGTCAGATAAAAAGTGTCAGTCTGCACCCTGGAGATTCAAGAAAAGACTAGAACTGAAAATAAGAGGGAATTCTAAGTGGAGAATGGCAGAATGGCACTGATGTGAAACTAGAATTTCAAACTTGATTTTTTTTTCCCCAAAACAATTTTCATGGCTAAATAATAGTAATTACTTTAAATAGCACTGCAACTTCTCAGATGGAGGATCCACCACAATATTGTCTCCATGAGGATGTTATTGCCTTGCCTGAAATTTTCCACAGTATACAGTAGGATTAAACCTATTTATCTCCAGTACCACCACCAGGCCAAGTACAGCTCAGATCTGTGGAGTGGCAACCTTGCTCACTGTAACTGGAAAAATGCAAGTTTAATGTGATACTGTGGCGCATGCAGCTATTCCAAAAGCATCTCCAAGATAAAAAGGCGACACACACCATCGGAAAAGTTACACAGTGTGAGTGCATATTGCAGTGTTGTTATACTAGTTCTACAGCAAAAGTATGCTAAATCAAAAGAGGATTGCCCTGAAAATATGTTTTTTCTTTCAGTATAAATGTAATTTCAAATGAATAGTTTTGATTACAAAGTTTAGTAAGTAAGGATGCAGTAGACAGGGCTTTGGGGCAGATGATGGAATAGAAGTTTGAATTGTTCTCATGATAAATAGGGAAACTCTTGCATCATAAACCAGATAAGTAACTCCACTGCATAATTTATTGAAGACTTTTTACATTAAAAAAAAAAAATGTAACAAAGTTAAAACATACAACAGAGACTTCTATTTAAATCCACTTTATTCAGAAGCTTTTCTTTTTGGGAAATATGCAGATAAACAAAAACTCTTATAAAGTTCAATGTGATGCCTTGGGCTTCTAGGTTAAAAGTCCTTTTGTAAAGATTTTCAGTTTCACAAAAATGCATAAAAGCATCAGTTGCCTGAAGGGAGAAGGAAAAATGGTTGCTTTGTTTTTGAAAACATTTAGAAGTTATCGCAAAGTAGCAAAAGGTGAGATAGGTCGGCCTAAAATGCAAATGCGTAAAGTGCCTATGTCAGATTAGACTACGCATTTTACTAAAACAGAGTCAAGATCATTATATTTAAGATTTTTGTAAAAACATTCACACTCCTTTTACCAATTTGGCCATTGTTTTAGGTTTAAACTTTTACTTCCTGATCATGACCTTACACTAGGGAATTAGAAAACTGTTACCTAGAAAAATTCCTGTAATGTGCACAGAAATTATTATCTAACAAATACAAATATAAGAAAACGCAACGAAAATTTTGTTGAAATAAAGTTTAAATCAGAAAAATGTGTTTAAGTGGAGTTTTGGTGTGATATAAATGTGTTTTAGAACTTTACTAGTATTTTCTATCATTTTGAACAAATATTTTTCCACTTTTCTTTGCAAATTGCTTCTCGATTGATGTGAATCAATAATTTATAGTTAAAAACCCACCAAATTAAGTAAAAAAAATCATAAAAATCTGTCACACGCACTTTATACCGAGGATCATTTTTAGTCATGTTTGGATGGATATCAGAGGAAGCAGGGAAGCAGTTGTTGACACAGAATGAGAGATTTTGAATTAACGCCGAGGCTTGTGCTCTGTAATTCCTCCAGTCCAAATCGTAAATACAATGCAAAGAGAAAAGAAAGATGATGCATAGCACAGAAGTCATCAGTCAGAGTGACAGGCCTGAAATGGAACAATAGCGTGGTCTCCTCCCCTCCTGCGCTACTCACTGTTTGACTGTTTGTTAAATAACTCCAGTATTCATGAGCCTGCCTCTCCCAGTGTCCTGTGGCAATCAAAGAGGGCTGAAAAATCACTCGTAATGCACACCCACCACTTCAAAACAGCAGTGATGCAGTTGGAAATAGTAAAGGAAATACTCTGATGTATGAATCCTTTGTCAGAATTAATGGGGAAGTTAAACTGAATGGAAATTGAATGAATAGGTTATTAATTACTGTAATGTATAAACAAGGTCATTGTCGCCAGGAGGAAAGATCTGCATCACTCAGCTCTTTCTGAAATAATAAAATAGTAAATAATGAAAGAAAAAATCTGTTTCTGAGTGCACATTTTTTCTAGTTTGGTGTTTGTATTCTGTGCTGTAAGTTTGAGTATGCCACAGCAAATAATTTTAAGAAATATTCAGGCCATTCCCTTCACTCTCAAAAGCAGGTATAGAAGTATAGCAGTACATAAAACATGGTCACATTTTTATATAGCACTTTCCCACCTTCAGGCCACTCGAAACGCTTTACATCAAGGAACCACTCACCCATTCACACCCACATTCACACACCAGTGTACGCAGACACTGGGGGCATGGGGGTTTAAGTGTCATGGGGGGTTTAAGTGTCTTGCCCAATGACACAATGACAGCAGTCATTTGCAGAAGCCAGAATCGCACTCCCAACCTGTATATAAATATAATGTATTTTAATGTATCTATTAAATTACATGAAATTGGTTGAAAAGCGGTAGAAGTAACAGCACTTGAGATGGTCAATTTATGATTTTCCTCTATAGTATTACTTATTTAATACCCTGATAAAGACCTTTTTATTATTTGAGTCCTTTTTCCAGCCCTGCCACATTCTAATGATGTCACGGGACTCCATATTGCACCGTTTATTGCCCTATTCCATGGTCAGCACAGCAGCCGTCTCTCCGGACACTTTCTGCTACTATGAGGCAAATAAATCAATGAAAAAATAACACAAAAATGACTTGAGAACACTCAGGGGACCGGACTGGAGTACTAAAAGGTGATAGAGGTGAGGGTTGACGAGCTCTGAGCCAATCACGTCGCAGCTCGGACATAATAAATTTAACACAAATTGCCTGCTTTAATTGGGTTCATGATCTGTGGTCTGGAGTGTCAGAGAGCCTCCAGTAAAAGAAAGACCCAGACAAATGGGACACACAGATCTCCAGCGCACTTTAATGATGTTATAAAGATTGAGAAAATATTGGCCACGTCACAGGGAGTAGACAGAGTTGGAGCCAGGCTTTGTATCAGCTGGAGTGATGAATAGGTCAGCCTTGTGATGGCTAATAGGACCTACACAGCAGCCATGATGAAGATGTGTCAATGTATTCTCCATTCAGATTCTGCTGGAGCTTTTATAGGCTACAAATACACATGCACTGGCGATTTCATAATAGATGCCTTCTGTGTGAAAGAGTTTAACTAATTGCTTTTCGTAAATGAGAAAGTCTGTATCCTTGATGTGAAATTATATTCTAAACTTTCTTTTTATTTGCAATGGTCAAGCAGAAAACATTTTTTAGCTTCAGCACTACCGTTAATTCAGTAATCTTAGGAATATCTTTATACAAGTGTACATTTATTAATAATGATTAAAAATGTGCTAATAGAACTTTTTTTGCATCCCATTGAAACCTACCAGAAAATTGGTTGGCTTTCTCAAAACATTCAGATGGTGCCAAGGGACCACTGTGAATTTGTTCACTTCTGTTATTTATTCTGCTTAAAACAGCTAGGACAACAATACCACTGCAATGAATTTCTTACTGCAGCAAGTTTGTAAGGCAAACTAATTGTGCTGACCACTATGTAGACCAGGGGTGTCCAAACTTTTTTCCATCAAGAGCCACATATTAAAATAGACTAGCGTGAGAGCAGATTGAGGGTCATAGACTGATGGTCAAAACTGTGAGTAATTCAAATCTGTGCATTTATAACAGGTTTAAATGACCCACTAGACCTTTGTTCATGCTTAGACCCTCAAAAGGACACACTAAATTTGCTTGATCAAGGTAGATTTCAAAAACATGCAGTAAAAAGTGCTACTTGCGGTAGGATGGGCCAATTCACCTGGAAGCCAGAGGGCTAAAACAACTGGTCTGAGGGCCACATTTGGCCCCCGGGCCGTAGTTTGGACATGCCTGATGTAGACTGACCACAAACCTAAATGCTGGCAATTTAACCCCTGCTCGGATCAGTCATGAATTTTTACTTTGAAGCGTTGCAAAAAGTACTGGGAGATGCTGGGCCAAAAAAATAGCATAAGCATGGTTCACTTTAATACACTATTTCATGACATGTGAGCTAATAGCTAAACATAACCTAATCATTTTCTATAAACATAATCTTTCCTCTTGTTTCTTCTTCTAAGATCCTGTATAACCCCAGGATTTTTTCTTAGGATTAACTTGAAGATTTTCTTTTTTATTTAACCTGGAAAGCAAAGATTTGAAATTTCATTTTCAGGAGAGCCATGGGCCCAGAGGGAAGCCTTCTAGATAGTCAACATTTTCAGCTTCACATTTACAGTATTTTATCATCATACTGTCATTGATAAGAAAGTGCACCAAATGGCATTACTACAGCCAGAAGAGATGATGATCTGCAATTTTCAGCAAATCAACACCTGAATAATGTGTGACTGATGACAGGCACAGAGGCCGCCCCCAGGACCAGCTCAATGTCACCATTCACACAGCTGAAGGAAGAGGCGTGTGCTACACAAATCCCTGTCCACTGATATCTGCTGTGATAATGATGTGTGAAGGTCGTTTGTCGCCTACGCTGGCAGGCCTCTGTATAAATCAGTGCAGCATTGGCAGGATGGGTTTGCCTGGAGGTCTTCCCCGATTCTAACTGTCACCCACTCCTCCAGATGATAAGTATGGTAAATAATGGCACATGTGGACACTTTCATTTCTTATTCTGAGCTGTTGTATATGTCACATGTCAGAGGCATAAAGTGGGAGTACATCTTTCAGCCCAACACCTCACGGAAGCTCTATTATTAACACATACAATTTTGATGACCTACCAGGAAAGTGATAAAAAGTCTACTTTCTATCAAACTGTATAATGTGTATAAGCAGCATAATAGTTTTGCAGTGTAATCATCATTTTCCTATATTGTAAAAATTTTGTGCAGTTGAAGACAAAAACCACTTGTAAAGTTTTGATTCATATCCATGTTACTTCGGTTCTTGCTCTCTGTGGCCAAATAACTAGTTTTGAAGTGGAGCTAAAATCCAGCACCAGGTTAATTGTAATATACTAAGTGCCTCCATCTTCCCTGAAACACCATATCTAAAAGATTCCTCTGTGATCAGGTTGGATTTAAATCTAACATTGAAGTGGTTACATATTCTTCCCTTCACTATCCATTTGTTCAACCTCTGCTCTGTCATTGTCTTTTGATTTTGATCATATGTAACGCAAAGACATGTGAAAGGCACACAGCCAGGCTGAACTACATCCTCATGCAGATCTCCCTGTGCCAACGTGTGTGTGTGCGCGCATGTGCATGTGTGGTATACTTGAAGGAAGGCAGGTCCGGCCCCTCAGGCGATGACAAAGCGATCAAACTCTACGTGTCACATATAAATTGCTTTGACCTTTTTTCCCTCTTAGACTCATGGCTCGATGGCGACGAGGGACATTTTATACCCGACTGGGAAGAGTGCTCCAGTCCGCAAAAAAATGCACGTCTGTGGAAATGGCAGGCAGGGAAATTAACAGTGGTAAGTGTTTGTCCTCTACGGGGTCACTAACGCAGCCGTCTGTTCGCTCCTGTTTATGCCTGCCCAATTTCCCCAAAGACTTCTAAAAAACCTTGAGCGTTTATTGCAACACTTTGCGTCCTGCAAGTAAATTGAATTTGCTTTATGTGAGAAAACAAAGTAGAAACTTAAAAAAACAGCCAAGCCATCATCAGAGGTGAACTGCCCAAACCTAATTAGACAAAGTGGTCATTTTGTTTCTTTCGGTCTCCACTTGTACATGTTTTGATAGTAAGTGGACAAATGAACCTGTTGTCTGCCATCTGGACAGAAGTCATGGAAATAAATGTCCTTGTGCACTTCACTTGTGGCGCGATTGATCGTGATTACTCTCTTGGCCTGATATAATATTCATGCATTAGAGTGAGCATGCATTAGGTTCTTCTCCTCATCATGCGGCCGTTGGTAATTGAAATTTTTGAAGTGCGACTTGTTTAATAATGGAATTAATTTTCCATGCAAAGTGTGTATGATTGGCCAAGCACACAGAGAGTAGAGAGCCTTTCCACTGAGAAAATAACAGGCGCTGAGCCATATTGCTGGATCCATATATTTATGCTGGCAGCTAGTGAGATGATTTATCATTTTAATTACATTGATTATTTTACATTAATAGTACAGCGGCAGCAAGGGAAAACATGACTTTCCCTCACCAACTAGAGAAAAATGTAGTGAACCTAAACATCTCACAGAATAGTAAATCACAGTAGGGGGTTAATATGTTTTGGCAGTTTTAACAGTAAAAAAAAGGCACAGTATTTATTACTTTTGCCTCCAAATTGATTATGCTCTGTAGTTTTCATGTAATAATATAACAACAACAACAATAATAATAATAATAATAATAATAACAACAACAACAACCCTCCTGTGGGCTCACCACCTGCAGAGGGGTTCATGGGGGGGGTCAGGTGCTATGAGGATTGGGCAGCAAAACTGCCCCCGCGACCCAGCTGGATTAAGCGGGAGAAGATAGATGGATGGATGGATGGATAATAATAATAATAATAATAATAATAATAATAATAATAATAATAATAATAATAATAATAAAATTATTAAATGTATATGTAATGCACAGTTTGGACACTATGCTTTACATTGCAGTATTTATTTATTCCATACACAATGGTGATAAGGTACTATTATAGCGTCAGCTGGCCAGGTGTAGACATCAGCCCCTCCAACCACCACCAACATACCATACTGAGAAATGTGGGTGGTGTCTTGTCTAAAGATACAACAATAGTTTTGTCACTGTGGCACCTGATAATCCCAGTTATCTCCCATCTAAGTACTAACCTTGCTAAACTTGCTTTAGTACCAAGATGCCAACATTACATTGGGTTCACTCAGAGTTCTTTGCATAGTATTTGGTTTAAATCTGGCTACATTGGCTGTTGGCCCATGAATGTGATGAGTCTGCTGCCTTGAGGAGTGTTGATTGGAAAATAAAATATATCATAATAATGTATACTCTCTGTGCTGCAAAGAGAATGGTCAGAGTGAAGAAAAAACACTCAAGTTTAAGTTGACTGGTGAAGTTATTGATTGTGATTAATAGCCATGTACCTGGGGGACATGTGACGAGCTGCAGAGACTAATGATGAAGTGCTTGTGTCTCAAAGCGGCTAATACAGAACAGACTGTTCCTGCCAGCTCCCAACCAAACACCACACCACAAAGGGGAACAAAGGGCACCTGTCTCATGTTCTGGATTCACCAGCGCACAGGCCATTTTCAGTGGTCAACAGTTATTCATCCACATTCACACCCTTGAACTTTACCTCTATTCTTCCTGCTATATTATTACTGTTTTGTGCAGAATTTCAGGAAAAAGTGCAAATATGAGCATTAAACTTGGAGTTTGACCAAGGGGGACATTTGACAACTGAGATACTGGTATCTTGGGTATCTTTAATTGAAATGCTAAATCTCAAAATAGGCCTTTCACAAAATAATTTTATAAGTAAAAAAAAAAAAAAAGAGAAACTGTTTTGGTGGCACAACTGCTGTGGCCATATGTTTGCATGTATTTATATACTATCCTCAATTTGTTCTTCTTTAGTGAGTAAATGGCAATGGTGTAGTCCTATTTTAGTCCTATTGAAAGATGTGGTTTGAGAACCAATATGACCCGAAGAAAATTGCAGCTTCATTTAAGACAAAGGCTAAGGGTGAAAATATTAATTTTGGGAATAGATTATCCACTTCACCTATGCATACATATAGGCCAATATGTCTTCTCCCCCTGTAAAAGGCTGTACTGGAGAAAGTAGGCAAACATATTTGTGAATAAGTAATTTCTGCTTGGACATAGCACACTCACAGCACTTTCCATTCACGGCTGAGGTGACTCTTACAAATTCATTTGCGTGAAAAGCACAGGACAAACACACAATTAATTTAGTGTTGACAGTGAGGGGTGAGGCTGACCAGAGGGGAGGGGCCAGAGCAAGAAGGGGGGTCGAAAACCCTCGCCTCAGCACAATAACAGGGCATCGCAGCCAAGACGTATTACTTTAGGCTAATGAAATGTTCACAGGCTGTAATTGTTGTAATGAGACGACACACTGCGAACAGGGAGAAATGCACAAGTGAGAGCCAAACCAAAACAGGACTGTAAAAATGTCACTTAATTTAATGTTGTTCAATAGATTTCTTGTTACAGTTTATCTGTGATTATGACAGCCGCAAGTGCTAAGAAGTAAAGATAATTAAATCCCATTCTTTTCTTTCTGAATGTCTTTGTTTTGTGAAGACAAAAAGAAATCTGATATTAAAAGTTTTACCCTTTTAAAATTCCCAATAGAAAAACAATCCACAAACAATCTCCCAACCCACGCACTCTGACTTGGACAAAACAGTAGTGTGGCTTAAGAAAGAATTAAATGATAAAATTGTCCAAAAAAAAAAGGAAAAAGAGAGCAGATATTTAGAGTGCCGATGAGTAGGTGGTGGTGAATTGAAGATAGTGGTTAAATAACCTCAGAAAAAGATGAGACATTTGGGAGAACTGAACTCAAACACCCGGTGATTACATCTCTTAACAAGTCAAGTACATTTCCATTTTAAGACTGCGCTTAAATGGCCATGAAAAGGTGCTCCGCTGCTGTATAGGGTAATGACTGGGGATGTCTCCTGGCAATATATACGTATATGGGTAAAGTCATTTACCACTTCACCAAGTGTTGTGGGCTTTCAGACTTATATAGCCACTAGATATTGATATAACAATAAATGTGTGTTTATACTTAAATAAAGCATACATTTTAAGAGTATTCTGGGTTTAGCCCTATAGCCTTCATACGAGCTCTTATTGGATGGCAAATGCACATCAGCATAATAAAAGGTAGCAAACTGCACTGAGACAGATATATTAGATATATGTGGAGCAAGTGTCTGGGGGTTAGAAGTAGCAGTAGTATTGCAGTTGTAATTTAGACTGCTGCCCAGCCTGGTAGTACTAGAAGATAGAATCTGAATGAATATAAGGGAATTTGGGGGCAGTGAAGCAGGTTTCAGCCATATTGTTCCGGTATTGTTTCCAAAAGTACAATGTTCCTCAAATAAAAAATACTAAATATGCTATTAAAATGTATATGAATAATAACATACCTTATGAGCTCATGCAAATACACAAAATTATTGCATTATCTTAACCTTTCCAAGAGGGGTCACTGTTTCACAAATATGCAACTAGCCTTACAAATCTGACATGTATGTCTCAAGTCTTATTCACACCAAACAAACATATGTGAATGACTATTTCATGCAGCCTTTCTATCCTTTCAGTTGTTTTCTGGTTGCGTCAACTGGTGTACTGCTGCAAATATAAAAAGGAAAAAATTACAAGAGCAATATCTTACATATCTTTTGAACCATCTTTGCAAAGGCCATCTTGGGCTGATGGGCTACCTTTAAATCAATCTTCTGTCCTCATTTTATATCACCAGGAGATGTCCAGTCAAACTCATCCAAATATAATTGCAAATATGAAATTCAAATTCTAAAAAGGTGCTGTTTGGTTGCAATCTCAGACAGATATAGAATAAATTTGTTCTCAAATTGCATCATACAATGACACATTCTGCCTATGTCATTTATGTGTCCGTGGAGCTGAAGCTTTAGAAGTGTGATTTCTTGTGGATTAGTTTGGAGTGCATAGAGCTAATCCCTCGTCTTTGAGTCCAGTATTAAAATGCAGCCTCCTTGTTTGCCTTTGTGAAAGACCCTTATTATTAAATTGGCCTCACCTGCTAACACAACAGTGCCATAAACAACATGACTTATGTGCTTAGTGCCGCAGTCCAACGTGCATTTATTAGATGACACTTCTCATCCACACATCAGCCCTTCTCCTTTGATTCATTCTGTTTAATGAGTTTACTGATTTAGACTGGCATGCTGTAATGAAAAGGTAAAGACAAGCAAGCAGCACAGCTATAAATAAGTCTGGGAGCATGAGGAATAATGACAGGAGTTTAATGTCCAATTAGATTAAAAGGCTCTCTGACACAAAAGCAGGATGCTGAGTGCACTGCTCAATGAGCCCGTGAGCGACATTGATTAACGCTAAACACATCTATTACTCTCATCTGGCCTGATCAACAGCTACCTGCCACCACTCTCACACCACAGTTGGCCCATGCAGCACCTATGTATATATGAGCCCACTAACTTCAGCAATCATTAGTTTTGTTCTACAGATGTTTATTGAAAAGTTCTGTTATTTGACAATGGATGTAATTTTGCTCCCAACATTTCTCCTAGGTTCACTAAAACAGGAAATCATTTCAAGTGTTCTGTTCGCATAGATTATATAGATACATAAGATAGATAAGATATATCCTCATTTGAAATATCTGTACTTATCATTAATACAACTAAAACCTTTCCTGCATACTAGAACTATCTTTCTCAGAACTAGTAGAAGACTATATAGTAATATTGAAGAACATGACATTATTTGCTTGTGTTTATATTGTGTTGAAAATTACATTCTAGTGCTGAAAAACATGGTACCATTATTTGTATTGAGTATCATCTTTCCATAGGTATTGAATTAAGAGTGTACACTTCAGTTTATGACAACATTAGCTTAATTTTTCTGAAAGTCATCAAATGTAGAGGGTTATTGTGGTTGACTATGAGTCAGCAGGAACCATACTCATTGTTCAGTGTAATTGAAGTGGTACAAACAGAATCCCCAAGTTCTTAATAGTTATAATTTTAACAAAAGAAATAAGATCAGCCATATCTCTGTTTAGTTACTACACATACTATAAAGTGAAATAAAAGCCTACCTTATAGTTGTGGGTTCAAATTCGGACTGATCATTTGCACAACGTCTCACTCTCCTCCATAGTTGCACCCCTAATGTCCTTTGCCCTGTAATGAAGGTCACAAAATTAAAATCATGCACATTCCACTCAAGTTTCATTAGTTTGGAGTTAAACAGTTTGGCTGAAGTGCTGAGCTCTCCTTGTGAGCATGAAACCAATGGAGACTGGATGTCTGTCGCACTTGTGAAAATCAGAAGCATTTGTCTGTTTGTAGGCTTGTGAGAGCACAGACTGTGGAGGTGTGTACAGGTACATAGTTTAGACCACTCATTATTCTGCTGACAAAGCCTGAGCTGAGGGGAGATGGATGGAATGATGAGAGTTTTGTGGAGGAGTGTGTCGACACCTTTGACATCAGACACATTCACATTAACATCTACAGAATCCAGGGCTCCACTGGGACCACAACACACTGTTCTGATTTAATTCTTGTACAATGTAAAGTTTCTGTTTCTACAGTACAGACCCAATGTAACGGAGGATGTGTAAAACATGATTCTTCAGTCATACATTTTCACTTCAACAGCTCCACATATATGACAGATTTTGACACATGAATGTCGCGTTTCTTTGAGACTAACCCTGAGACTGAAATAAGCCAAGTTCATACCCACATAATCAGTAGTGCAACTTTAAAATAAGGCCCAATCTTCAATATATATAGTATGGGTAATATTGGCTGATAAAGCATTAACTGTCACATTGATATTTTTAAAAGATTTAAATATACAGACAGAATGAGAAGATTCACATTAGTTTGATTTCCAAAGTACTACTGCCTGTTGAATAATAATAATAATAATACCAGTTCTGAACCATGATAAATGGAGAGACTGGTGCCAAGAAGGATAAATAAAACAGAAAATAATTAATCACAAAAATGTATTATTTATTTGAAACCAACTTTTATCACACTTTTCAAAATGAATAAAGAAGCAACGATATGTTTGAGAAACTAAAATATGTAGTACTTTTCTCACCATAGTAATGCATTACCTTCAAGGGGTATGATTTATTTATGACCCAGACTAAATGGGACAAGTCAAAAGTGTAATGCAAACATCCAGTCACTTTGTGTTACCAAACAGAACATTTCCCAGATGAGGAAGTCATTAAGCTGGAGTCTGCTTACATTTCTGCATGCTTCTTGCTAATAGATGGTTGTATAAATACGTTGTTTGGACTGGGTGTTAATAGAAGTATGGGAAAATGTTTGCACAGACACTGTATTAGTCATTGCATGACAGCTATGAAGTACTTTTGCCAGAGCAAGTTGTCAACACCCTCGAGTTTACAGCAGTGCTATTTGCGGATACAAGCACAGACATACCTTAGTGCTTTTGACAGGTATCTGGAATCCACTGTACCAGATTACTGCTTAAAGACAGTGCTCAGCCATGCAACTACTGCTGCAAAGTAAATCACAAATCAAACCAATTGAGTTGGTGCTATTATCAAATAGCAAAGGGTGCAGTTATTTAGATAATAGAATGGCCTCTGCAAAGAACAAAATATACTGTATATTTGAGAAAAATTCTACTTTTTAAACATTTAAAACTTTGAAAAAATAAAATCAAAATTGTGCAGCCGTAACCATAACCATATAATATACCCCACCCAAATACCCCACCCAACCTTTTTTTCTACAAAATATGTTCCTCACATGCCTCACCACAGTGTCCCATCTAAAATTTACACCCACTATTCTGTCTCATGAATTCAGGCCTACTGATTGTGCTGTAGTCATTGGGACATTTGTTTAATATCTGGTCAAACAAACCCAGATTGTCAGGAGTCCTCATAGTAAACAGTGTAGACATTTAAATTCCAGCCTTGTTCGTTCTCTTCCATGTGCTTGTGTATTATTGGTTAATTATAGCATGCAAGTCACATAATGTTTTGATTACGAGCCTACATCTGCTGCAGCCATGCTATTAGGCCCAACAAATGCCTGTAGCCATAACTGCATCAAGCTGCTCAAATCAAAATGTCACACAGAAGCTTGTGGTTTGGTCTAGATATACTAATCAAGCAAAGCAGACTGTGATATTTACACAAGTGTCTAGTGGTCAGCCGTATTAAAACCACCCAGATTTGTCAGCAAGCAGGGGATATATAGCCATCAATGCCAAGTGCACATTTTGACCTCAAGATTGATGAGTTATGTTTTGCAGAAGTAAACATAAATATTTGGGCATGTTTGACAAGACCTACATTGTGATGGCTTTACGAAAAGGTCAGAATCTTTCAGAAGCATTCATCAGCAGCTCAGGGTTCAGGCAGGGCTAGAACTAGTGCTCTGATATATCGCATCAAACGATAAAGGTAAGAGGAACTTTATTTATATCTTCAAAGACTTATCATAGTTATTAGAGGTACTATTATATTTGCTACTTTAATAATTCAGAATTTTCTACATCTTTTTTGTTCTTTGTGACTAATATATTGTAATATTTAAGCTTTGTCCGAGTAATTTAGCCATGTCCAAATGCAACAAAACAATCAATAACATCTTAATTTTCTACTCATGAGTAACTTACTTTTGGCACTACACAAAATGGACCTTAACAATGTGGGTTCAACACTGTGTATGCACAACCATTTCACCTGTTCATTAAACAAAAGAAAGTTTAGTATTGTTGCAGAAGAAAGCAATTTGCATTTTATTTCCAATCTTCATGATCTCACCTCAGTAATGTTTTACCTAATTTATTTTCACATTGCTGTTGATCAAGTCTCACACACTCCCACAGACTGCTATATCCAGAGTATGTTCCTTCCTCCCCTTCATCACCACGACAACCCTCTGCTTACTTCATCCAACTTTCTCCTACTTTCCTGACACCTTTTCTATTTTAAATTTAGTTCTCACTGACAGATCTGCTTCCAGTGTAAAGGACATTTACCATTTAGCAACTCACTGTATCTTCAAGTCACGTTGAAGTTCATCATTTTGGGCTCAATCAAAAGTTTTATCACGTTCTAAATATATGATGGAGTCTCAGCTGATGATAAAATTGCACTGCTGATTTGTTCCCTGAAAAAACTGTATGTAGAATGCAGTCTGTCAATCCCTTGGAGAGATGGGAATTAGCCTTATGTAGGAATAAAATCAGCAGTTATACCGTTCTAATAGAAAAGAAAGTTAATTAACTAGGTGAGCCTTGGGGGCCCATACAAAATGCCTCCCCAAGCAACAACGCAGCGCAGGAATGACCCCCAGCTACCACATACCTGCTTACTGATACAGAAAATATGATTGCTTTTCATATCCCACTGAATTTCCACCATTTTCTATTTCACCTCAGGACACACAGCTGCTCAGATCACACAGAAAGGTACAAAGTGGGCTGTACAAGTAGGCGTTATTGGCTAAATGAATTTTAATAAATATTGCGGCAACATAATGAAACATAAGACAATACAAGAGAGGTAAATTAAATGCTTGTTGAAGTATGTAAGACAGATAATGGGATACAGTAATGAAATTGATGAGTTTAAGAAGGTGCATAATGCAGTGTGTTCAATTTATATGTAGATCAAAACCACCTAATAGAATGACCCAGACAAGGTGCCAGAGGGTAGGAAAGCCATCCCGCTCTCAACATATTTGGGGAATGTTGAAGTCTTGTGACCTTTTTTGTAAACTGGATGTCAACCTGGCACTAGTGTGTGGAGGGGATCCACACATGAACCTAACATACAGCCATATACGGCCGCCAACACAGACAAAAATGACCTCTGCAACCACTTGGATGGATTGGTGACAAAAATGCCATGACAGTCACCTTTGAAATAGTAGCTGAGTACTATTTATCAGCTGATCCTACTTGTTAAAGTGTCAGCAGAGGATAAAAAGAGCATAACAAATGATCAGGGCTGTAACACTCACCATATCACCTTTGACCTCTTATGTACAGTATACAAATCACTACATAGCACATCTGAGACTGTGCCCAAGTAAGATCATTCAATACATATCAAGTTACACTAACTTTCATTATTAGTACATTAAAGCATTAAGTAAGTGTCTCCAGCAGTCACCCCTATCTGTCACTAAAGCTGTGGAGCACTGGGAGGCCAGGACACCTGCGTGTGCAGCAGATAATGAACATGATGAAGATGGATAATACTTGAGCCTGTCTGAAACATGCTCTCAGTCAGGGAGTGATTACTGTGGTAATTGGGAGCCGTGCTTCTGCTGGATACGCACTCGCTTGGACTTCAATGCAGAGAGCCTATTCAAGGCACACATTAGATAGCAGATAAGTATAGCTTTATACTAAAGAAAAAGTGGAAAGAATAAAGTCACAAACAAAATGTTCACAAAACGTGTAACTCACCTTCGACCTTGGCTCTTGATTGAACAAAGCAGGAGGATAAAAGGAAATGTCTCGCTGCTGCAAAAGTTAACCATGTTAATCAGTCCCTCAGTCTGTTTAAACTATGATGATTTGTCTTGTAGAAGCTGAAACAATACGGCCCTGGACCTAATTTCCCCATCGAGTCATTTTAGAAGCGTTGGATATAAATCGTACATTTTTTATCCAACATAGACACATGAGTTTTGGTAAGACCAATTTAAACGGTCTGTGCGTTTCTTTTCTTTACTGACCCCGTGTGGCTGGAGTTCATAGGCCCTGTCCAATCCTAACAAAACATGAATCAGCCAAACCATTATTTTACTACTTGAAATTCTATCAAAAATGACCTTGAGAAACAAGAAAACAAGTGAATTAAAATGTTACCCCTGCACTGTGACTTATTTGTTTCCGTCACCTCTCTGACCTCCTCTATCTGTGCCATAGGCCTGATAATGGTTATACATCTCCATACCTCACACTGATAGTACTACTCTGAAAGGATTTCACCAGTGATTTATGAAAAGCCCAAAGTGATCATTACACCGTTGCCTTTTCGGGCCTCACTTTTTCTTCCTGCTTCTGTCTGAGGTGCTGTAGGACTCCTGTGGGACGGTGGGTGTCCTCCAGGCAGTGTCCTGTTCAGGAGAATGCAAACTGAAAGGGGGGTGCTGTTAATGACCATCTGCTCAGAGAGCAGCCTTTTTAATGAAGACTGATGTGTGAGGAGTCTAACCAGGGGGCTACAGGCAGGGGTCTAATGATACTATCTCCAAAGTCTGGACCTTCTTGAGCTCTTTTGTGCTCTGCTGATCTGAAAAACCACCCCCTACCTCATACCCATGTAATAATCTCAAGGCATTAGTAAGCTTGTAATACAAAGACAGTGTATAAGACTGGTGGTCTGTATCCCGAGATACGAGGTTGGAAAAACATTATAAAATACAAAAACAATAGACATGATTGATGGAAAATTAGGTGTTTTGGTTCTCAAGATGATTATCCAATCATGGGTCTCTCATTTGAGTTGCCTAAAATCCATTTGCTTTACACCTAAAATTCTCTCTTTGATCTGAATGCTCACTACATATAGCCAGTTATTAATCAGTGCTAGTGCAGCCTCTGCAGCTCTGTGAATTCTGGAGGTTCTGAGCTTTGAGCCATGGCCTGTCCATTTACTGAGAATGAGAAAAATGTGTATGTCTTCTATCTGCAGGATAAAGTAGTGACATCCAGGCCCAGTTGTGACTGTAAAAGTTTCTGCAGTGTTATAATATAACATGGTCCTAAATTATATAAAATTTGACTAAATGTATATTATAAATATACTATAAATATATTGTCATAGTGTCATAATAAATAGTGAATAAAAATAACTACACACCTCTTACCATGACTTAAAGTGTTAATCTTCTGAAATTATCACAGGATGTTACAGCATCTGATCCTGTAGGCTTTACCCTCAATGTGTTCCAAAATTAAAAAGCAGCCTGTAGCCTGTAACTACCCCCCTAAACATGGCTCTGTTGTATCAGCACGCTTTTTATTAGTTGTCCTTATTTGATAACAGCAGGCAGCAGGCTAAATCTGAGCTGACTAGAAACCATGCTCCCTACTATGATGCCCTTTTCTCTGCCTCACACACTCACAGTTCCTGTAAAGGTTATTGGAGGCGTCCAATGAGATTGATGTATGGAGGCATGAGGCGCTCACAAGCTCGTCTTATCCTCACTCGTCTTCATCTGCTGCTGCTCCTGACAGCACACAGAGCACAGAGCATGGGAGATGGATGGATGTCTTTTTTCTACAGCCTGTACTTTATCAGTAGCACACAACTGTAACCTCCGAATGCCTTGTTTTAGTTAAGACTATAGTTTGAAGGATTTTGTGTTAGTTTACAGGGACTATGGGAAAGCCTCAGGTCAACTAAGGCTTTAAATGTGCACTGTGAAACTTTTCTGGTGGGGGGTCCTCTATATGCTTCTCTTCTTGAAGGTGTTATTGCTTTGCCTGGAATGTGCTGTATGACATTAAACGTACAGTGCACTTGTTTTTTAAATACCTTGAAAAACATGCATTGTGAACAGGCTCACCTCTCCACTCACATCTCCAACTTGGCCTGGTAGTCTCCTTGTATATAGTTAGTTTATTTTCAAACTACTGAACATTATGGGCCAAACAGCATCTCCATGGAAACAAGCGGGATCCTTTACTTGAAACATTGGGATTTTTTGACTAATTACTCAGATTGGGGCTGGGAAACCTTGGCTAACCTGACTTGTAATAAGAAATAAATAATAAATGGTCTATGCTGAACTTGAATCTTGCAGATCACATCTCAGAGAAAACAGAATCCCCACTCAAAAGCAGCAAAGGGTGTGATAAAAGAGAATTAACTACAACAAGGACTTAAACTATAGCCTATGACTCTTGCTGATGACCCTCTGTGTAGTCTTTACATTGACAAAATTCGTTCAAGTCCTGCGTTACTGATGTCTGAGTATGGAGCCTTTTAACCCATTTTATTAAAACTATCTCTTTACTCTTAAACAAAGCAGTCATTTAGCAGGAGCAGAGAAAGCACATGTGGTGACTAAGCTAAGGGTCATAATGAGGTATAGCACTGATGAAGTGTAGTGCTCTTGAAAAGATCAACACCGCCTTCACTAACCTTGCATTTCACTTGAACTGTCATTAGCAAATCAAAAGCAGATTAATTAATCACAGGTTCACTGGCGAGTGCATTACCTTAAGTGACTATTGTAATATAACTTGAAGAGAAATCACTGATGATTCTTCATTTTGACATGGGAATGAACGCTTTACTGGTTCCAGAAGTGCTGATGCTGTCACCGAGGGAGAGAAGAGAGGTACAAAATGCCCTCAGTAAGTGCTCTATTACAGCATTAATTCTGCTCCAAATGGAGCTCTTCACCAGCGGTCAACACTTAGTTGTCACCTCCTCATTTTTTAAACCTTACAGCTCCTGCGCTCAGCCCCTTTCTCCTCTTCCATTCTGCTGCAAATCACTTCCCATTTGCAAAGAGAAGGTCTTGGACTTTGTAAGGACGATGATGTCACACATATGGACTTATTCACTGTGAAAACTTTCTTTCCTCAGCTAATCAGGAGAGAGATATTGCTCTATATAGCCTCTTAATATGTGAACCCATAGTTGTGGACTCCAATACCATGCTGACCCTACCCATAGTTTGAATAGTCAAATGCTTAAGAATAGCCTGCTGCAAACTGAAGGCTAGAAAAAGAATTAAGAAGAGCATATGTGGTTGGGTGACCACCACCTGTCCCTCTTTTGGTTGTTCTGCAGCCATTTAGGCCCCTGTCCCTTGTTATTTAAGAATGTCCCGTTTTTCATTGATGCCACATGACTTATACATATTGATTGTACATAATGTTTTTATTATTATGACTTTTTGGAGTGTACTGTCTTTCAAGGTTGAAATATCTATTAGTAATAAATTCATTCATTCATTTGTTGTTGCTTGAAATAAATCAAAATCATCAATTAGAATAAAAATGATAAAAATCAATTAAATTACTATTACTTTTTGTTTAATTTATTTATTTATTACAAAAAACATAAGTTAGGACCTTTATCTTATGCTGGGTTTCTTTGCTTTTCTTCGACTTTTTAATTTTTTTTTAAATTACCCTTTGGATTACAACTTAAAAATGGTACTGCCTCCCATTTCTGTACTAATAGTATCCCCTGCTGGCAACAGAAGGAAAAATAAACCGAAATGTTACAAAAGATACATTTTGTAGCTCAAAAACTTGTGGAAAATCTACCGCTCGATTTAGGGAGAAAGTATAATCAAAATGATTGATAAGCACATTATTACACTTGTGTAGGTCTATTTACTTATCAAAGACGATAACACAATACGCCCCCTTACCACCAGAGGTCAGTACAGACACACACAATAGCCTGAGATATATTTTGCAGTCTAAATAGAACATCATTTTGTTGACCAAGAAGGTCGACCAGGTCAGGGCATCAGTGAAACAGCAGATTCTGCCCTGCGTGATCTTCACTATTTATGACACTAGTAGGCTATATCTGATCCAAACTAAATAAATAGCCTTCTTAACTTTACTTTTTACATTCAAAAATAAAAAAAATCGGTCACATCGGTGAAGGAAACATACCAAAAGGAAATCATCTGCGAGTTCGTCAAAGAAGAAGACAGAGCTCGCGTAAACACCGCAGTCACCATGGTGAACACGCGCACGGCACAGCAAGGCCAAATGTGGCTGCAAGAAGTCAAATGGAGGTAAATGTTGCAAATGTGTTGCCACACAACAAAACCTAAAAACCTAAGACTGGGATAGTGGAGACTAAGTTCCTCCGAGCTAAAATAATGGGAATAAAGTAAAGTAAAGTAAAGATAAATTACATATTAATGTAGGGTTAACAGACTCTGTGATAAAATAAGCAGGCCTAACCAATAAATCACTGTTAATATTTCTGTAGCCAATCATTATCTTTACGGAAGAAATGCCCAAAATGAGCAAAGTGGACGCTCAGTGGATGCGCGCACCTGACGCACCACACGTCACGCATTACCCGGGCACAAAGTTTTGTTGTTGAAAACTTGAACATTTTTAGTAAGCCTGATTTTTGTTGACTCGCTCTTTTAAACGTAACTTCGCGTCAAAGAGAAAAGATTAAACCTTCCTGAAAACAGAAAGTGTTGGGACGCTGTGCTTCAAAGTGGGAACTTTTTTACTCTTCCCTAATTCTGCTGCGATACCAAACATTGAAAGTCATGCGATCAAAGCTGCATTTTTTAGCACAGATGCACAATTAGACGGAATGAAGCCACACAACATTGAGATTTGTCCGTTTGGAAAACTTTTCATCAAACCACAAAAGGTAAGCTAATGCACCACTAGTTTATCACGGTCACGATCTACGTGAGTAAAACTGAATTTGATGCTCACTTTCTGTATGAAATAAAACAGGCCTAAAAGTAGGTGTGAGTTATTTATTTTTGCTTTATTTCATGTAGCTGAAGCTTTTTGAAGGCTATTGATATGTATTACTTTTCTATTAACCTTATTTTCAGCCATGAGTGGACAGGGCTGTCAGCTCCTCATCTCTCCCTGTAATGCGTCTCCATCTATAAGTCTGATTAAGGGCCACCAGTCTCAGTCGATCAGATTTCCCATCACCCCACAAAGGACCAGTCAGAGTCCAAGCTCAAGTATTGACAAACTACAGATACGAAGCGGAAACTCAGCAACCACAGCTCCTCTACCTGGTCTGAGTCTGAGACGACAGGTGTTGACCAATGGGAGAAATGCTGCCGTGCCAGACACCTCAGTGCAAGATGAGAGGACTTATTTTAAAGGTATGTAAAACCAGATCCATTTTGTTATCACTTGCATACAGATATATTAATATTTTTGGCTGAGATGTAATGACACCACTGATACAAATTGTAAGTTTTAAGGCACTACAGATAAGTGTAATAGCCTACTAATGTACCTGTCAAACCTTTCTGTTTTGAGCTGTTTAGACATTAATAAATAACTAAGAAAAAAACTAGCTCTGAATTTTTGACGGAAGAAAAAAGAAGGGAGGAGAAAACTCATTAGTGTTTAACAGAGCATAAAGTGTCTGTGCCGTGTTTCTGAGGGAAAGTCCATAGGCCAGTGACTTAAAGGAAGATAAACTGTGAACGCTATAAAGCTGTAATTTAAATTAGCTTACATGTAGTTATTTTTGTGAAAATATATTTGTTGTTCTGCAAAGGTTAATTGCAAAGTTTATGAAATGGTAAAACGAACCTAACCAAGATCCTCTTTTGTCTTTTAGTCTTAGGAAGTAATAATGCAATAATCATTTAATTTTAATTCATTTAATCTGATGGTATGTGAATTTACACTAAAATCAATCATATGACTCTGCCTTAGCAGGTGTTTCGGTTTCTGGGCCTTCTATGCAAGTGTTTGGTCATCCAGCTGGTGCCATTCTGACAGCAGCCCCACCTTTAATCTCCAGTCAAGCCTACCCTGATCCTCATCCCCCACCTTTTCCTCCAGGTGTCCTTGCTCCCCACAGCGATGCGAGGTAGGAACCACAATTACACCACATCTCAACCATTCTAGAAGAACTTCAGTCTCTCACTAACGGTCTTCACTATGTGTTGCAGATCATTATTTTCCAGAGAGTCTCTGGCATCCACCACCCTGAGCCAGTTTGAAACGCAGTCTGTGTTCAGCAGCAGACATGACTGGCCATATGGCTACCGTGTCCTGCCTCCACTGGGTCCTGCGGCGAGCTCCACCCAGGTCACCTCCGAGGGCAATGAGCAGATCAGCCATCCCCCCGAAACAGCCCTGTCTGGCACCACTATATCAGGTGGTACAAGCACCTCCGCCTCCTTGCCTTCATACTTGTTCGCTGTGGACGTTACTAGCCCTAAGCAGCCATGCTCAAAGAAGCGCGCCCTCTCTATTTCGCCCTTGTCAGATGTCATGGGTATTGACTTCAACTCAATCATACGCACCTCGCCCACGTCTCTAGTGGCTTATATCAATGGTGCCCGGAGCTCTCCTTCGTCACACCCCACTGTGTCACCTGCTCATTTTGACAGTTATGGTCATTTTCTGGGTGTAAGAGGTTGTTCTATCCCCCAGACACAACCATACATCAACACAACACAAGACTCTTCTCAAGCGGTCACCAAAAACAATGAACTCAACCAAATTCATAACCTTGAATTAGGAAACGGTCTTGAGAGCCAAATGGCCAAGATGATGGTTGAACAGAATTGTTTATCTGATAGAGAAGGCACAGAGAGCATGAGCCATACCAGCCCAAACTCAATGCCATTTCGGGCTGTGAATCCAGTAACACATGTCACGATCCATGAAACTGAAACTCCAATTGAGCCACCTCCTCCTTATCACTCCCATCAATATCTTTATAGGCGACACCATAAACAATACTCAGACTCCTCTATGCAGAATCCTGTGGCTCCTTTCAGACATGGTGTGAGCTTCTTACCCCAGGTGCCCATGCTGGAGGAAGAGGAGGGTGAGGTGGAGGAGTATGGTGGGCACATGTGCAGGTGGATGGAGTGCAGCGCCGTCTATAATCAGAAAGATGAGCTGGTGAAACACATAGAGAAACTCCATGTGGACCAGAGTAAGGCTGAAGACTTCACGTGCTACTGGGAGGGATGCCCACGCAAGCACAAGCCCTTTAATGCCCGATACAAGCTGCTGATCCATATGAGGGTCCATTCAGGGGAGAAACCCAACAAGTGCACGGTACAAAACACACAATTCTGTCTACTTAGGTTATAGCTCTTTATTGCATGCCATTATAAAAGTACATATAATCATCTTCGTTTTGCACCCGTTCCAGTGATAGCATTGAGCCTCTGCTGTTGTTTTTGTTTTGTTGCAGTTCAACAAAGAAAATTACCTTACACTAGTTGTAAACTCATTAAATAGACCCACCTCATTCTTTTCTTCTTGAGTTAACTAATTTGACAAAACAAAGAATTATTTTAATTTATTTTATGTTTTAGTTGAATTGACTTTTGCTGTCTTTTTTCTCAATACCCACCTGTCAACAAACATACTATATCATTTCCTTCATGTCTAACAGTTGATCTCATAAATGCTTAAGTGCATTGTAATAGAAATGTCACATTTATCATTTTCTATCCATTTGAAAGGTCTGAATGTGAGTATGCATAAAGGCTTTCAAAGCAGGCGCATGTCAAAAGCTTACTTGTGTTCTTAGTGTTCCATTGAAGTTCTCAGTATCCAACTAAAGCCTTTCACACGCCTGGCTACAGAAAAAAGGCCTCTTACTGTGCCAATGCCTTCAAGTTGTCAGCCAATGGGCACCCATTTGAATATTCATTATTTTCCTATTCTTTAATAAGACAGACTATTATAACTATGTACCTTAATCCTTTATTCAGTTACCACATTAGCACAAACAAGTCGTAGCTCTTCAGATTATAGCATGGCAACACGTCTGTGTTGACTCTGGCTGTCAGTAGCAGGGGTCTGACAGACTTGGCCATGCTTCTGGGAAGGTGATGGCCTCAAATCTGGCTCTTGGTCTCACTGCTTCTTTGGCTCAAATCATTGCCGTCTCATCAAGGGATTGTTTATTGTTTATTTAACATAATGTCACTAAAGGTTGAAATACCATTTACTTGATTTTTTTGTGCCGAAATTAGCATTAAAGTAGACTAAATAAGTATCCTTCATGTAACTGCTTTTGGCGTGTCAATTATTAACGTGGGCATACCTGCAGCCGACCTTTTGTACCAAAATACTTAGTTGCCAGTTGGAGTTAACTCTGTTGCCATGGCGCCGCGGTAGTAGTTGTTGGATGCGTCTGTCGGGCATATCTAATAATTAGCACACATCTGGGGTCAAGAGGTAGAAGTGACACTGCATTCCCAAGAGGCATTTGTCTTTATTCTGTATTTATGGCACACAAGTTTTAATAGTCAAGAGACAAAGAAACTGCTCATTATACATTTAACATTTAGCTACAACACTGCTTTACAGATCAGGAGGGCAGTTTGTTTTTCACCAAGCACAGCTACTGTATTTAAAAAGCATCTTGTTATACAGAAGAACATCAATTTAATATTTTGCTTTAACATCAGTCATAACATATGGTTAAAAAAAAAAGAAAAAAAATATATGAGGATGTCTTGTCAGATAACCCCATCCGGAGAACAATGAGGTGTCTCTTATTACAGCGTAAAGATAAGGCAGGCCCAGACTTGTACCTGTCAATCCACAATCTCTAACCACTATTGAAGCATCTGTGACCACATGCCTATTAACTCTCATGCAAACGGTACAATTTAATCCTTATAAATTATATAAGGAGCTTATCACAGCCTTCATTAGTGAAGCGTGAATTGTGTGCTTTCTGTTTTTCTTTAAAGGTCCTATATTACACACATATCACATTCTTGTGAGCTTTAACCCATGCTGTCACATTATCAAAAAAATATCCAGTTGAATTGTTATTTGTTTCATTCACACATGTTGAGTAATCTTTTATTTTTAGCCTGTCTACAACTTTAAAACTCAAAATGCTCTGTTCCACCTTGGGATGTCATGAAGCGGTAATTGTCAAGTAAGCAGCTGCCTTTTAGATTTAGTTTAGTAGATGGTAATTAGGGGCTGGAATTACCTAAATGAAGGTGTATGAAGTTTAAAAACACAGTGGAGTGGTCTTGCCAGTGCTGACACTAGATTGGTGTGAAAATGTCAGTCAATCATAATCCAAAATTTCCTGTCACTGAAATCATGACGTTATTGGTATGTGGAATGCAAAAGAATATGAAAAGTGGATTATTAATGAGAAGTAAAACTATGTGATGGGCTTAGCTCCCATGACTTATAAATGAGTATGTGAGGAATCTGTTCTAGGAGGAAGAATAACATTATCGGACATGGTCTGTGTGTTAAGACATTCCTGACCCCCTGTGAACAAAACCCAGAGCAAAGTCATAACCATCCATCTGTGAACATAGATGATTATAGCCCACTATGTTTTATGAAGAAGTCATTATTGTGATTGTAATGTTGGCTTGTATCTGAAGTGGATTAAGACTAGTACTATGCAGTGCTGTTACAAAATGGTTGCAGTCAAATTATGCAGTGTATGAACATTGACCCCTTCTGGTGATACTGACAATTACTAGCATAGTCAATTATCCCAGCTATAATAACTTTATAGTAAGCATTACATTTTACAGCCATTTTCACTTAGACTGTGCATGCTATTATTTCATTGGCAGTTACTATTTGTGCACTAAACTCTGATTTATTACAACAGTGAATGAATTAATATATAAATATTTTTTGGAGTATCCCCATAACAATGATCAGACGATAATATGCCAGAACAGAAATGTGCATGTCTTAGTTGTATTAGTGTAGATTTAAGTATCACTTTGTTCTATTTTGAATTCTTTTATGCAGCTCTTTTTACAGCATGTTAAGATTTTTTATTACAATTAATCTACACACCAGACATTCAAATATCATTCACAACATTGCTGATAATTCAATGTATTGTTCACCTCTAGTCCTCGAGTAAACATACAATATATAATGTTTTACTTTAATCAGTGCATATATTGAAGAATAGTGTCCAATAGCCTCATAACCCTGTGTTTGTGTGTCTGCAGTTTGAAGGGTGTAAGAAGGCGTTTTCTCGGCTTGAAAACCTGAAGATCCATCTGAGGAGCCACACTGGAGAGAAGCCCTATGTCTGTCAACACCCAGGCTGCAACAAGGCTTTCAGTAACTCCAGCGACCGGGCCAAGCACCAGCGCACTCACCTGGACACAGTGAGTCCGACACTCGAGAACTTGCCATGATTGGGAAAAAACCCATGTCATGATTGGAATGTTTTAATCTTTATCGTGTTGTGCATTTGTGGTTGTTCAGAAGCCTTATGCATGTAATGTGCCAGGATGTGCGAAGAGATACACTGATCCGAGCTCTCTGAGAAAACACATCAAATCTCACTCAGTAAAAGAGCAGCAGCTGCGCAAGAAGGTGATCCATGCAACACTATAGAAACCCTTACTTTCCTTTTCATTAATATTACTCGATTTTACATTTTTACAGTAACAATGCATGTATCAATATGACGTATCATTTTATTGGATTTATTGATTTATTTATTTATTAGCCATGTTGTAATGTACTTATTTTTTTAAGTCTTCTTCTTAATTAAAGTAAAGCTTTATTACCGATACTAATGAAGTTATATTCGTGTACATAATTGCCACTTAAGGCAAATATATTAAAAGTTTCATATCAGAGTGTGGCAGCTTTTTCTTACACAGGTTTATGTCGCCATAGATACAGACAAAGGAGATTGTTACTAAAAAAGGACATTTTACACAATCTCCCACATCAACAGCTTCTCTTATTAAAAAACTTAAACACATCTGTGTATTGAAATTGTATCTAACTCTGTGAGGCTTATTGTGCTGGGATGTTTGCCAGGGCTACCCAGATTTACATTTTTACTATTTTATACAATGCTGGTGTGTAGAAATAAATTAGTTACACAAAAGAAGAATGACTTTGTGTCATGGAACCCAAGATGCACAGTATGTATTGCCATAAAAAATATGGCTATTTTAGACATACACATATTCTCTGTAAAGATCAATAGAAATCAATTAATGGCTGAATGGCTGTATAAGAGAGTCATGGTCAATATACTGTCTATCAATGCAAGTTTTTATCTCATATGCGTGGGAGGAATAACGAGGCCTGGAGAATATTTTTTACAGCAGATCCCTACAGGCTACACACAGCAGTGATAGTAAAGATAGTAAACCTATTTTATCTTTATGAATATTTCCACCAAAATTGTATTTCAAGACATGCTTGTGTTGGTAACATCTTTGTATAATATTTTTAGATGAAATCATCTGTTGATACCGACCAGGATCTGACAGACTGTTTAACCATCCAGCCCCTCCAGCACAGCCTCTCACCCTCGATGAAGAAGGACATCAGGCAGCATCTGCCCTCTGGCTCTTCTCACACGACAGCCTCTGGTTTGTCCCAGCTCATTATGTACATCTGTTAGCTTTAGCATTAGCTTTTGTAGTGGACAGCCTTCAAGTTTCATACCTATTTCTTAGCTGCCCCACAGGGACAAAACTCACCTGGCAATTCCCACCTGCCGCCGCTGAACTCCTTACCAGATAATTACAGGTATGCTTGGTCTCATTGTGTCTGAACCATTTGGCACCAGGCACAAGCGCAGAGTGTAACCAGAAAAAATGTCGAGTTAGTGAAATTAAGTGTTATAATAATCAGCAATCATAGTTGACCATGGCTAGCGAGGCTTTTATAGTCATTCAGCTTTCTATTCTCTTTTTGGTACAATCTTGTACCCTGCCTTTTGATTGCTTAAATATTGGTTGTCATGGCTGCATAGTTATAACCTTATTATTAAAAGCTGATTTTTTTTACCTCTACTTTTTAAAATTGCTGAATGTGGGCTGATGAATGGCACACATTTAAACCAATCTGATCACGTAATATCTACCAAAAGAAGCATTAACTTCTTGTGCATCGGGTTCACCACTGTTCCTACTTGAAATACACTGTCATTTCCCCTGATGGTAAGAATGTTTGATTTAAATACCATACTGCATCAAAACTTGTGATAAAGGATTTCTTGGTTGTGAGCAGCCAAATGCTTACAGCTCCTCACTGCCCGCGATTGTTCTCATATCAGCAGTGGGCCAAAGCTTTCGCAGCAGGATTCTGGGTTGACAATCAGCTTGTGAAAGAAGACATTGCCTTGGCTCATTGCTCTCAACCACTGGTCTTTAATGGATGCTATAGCCACAGTCAAGAGCAGCTAAAGAATTCAATAAATGAATCATAAAGTCTAAAAATAATTCCAAGTCCATGGAAAAAAGAAAGATGCTATAATTCAATGTAATTAAATTATTGTTGTCTTTATACAGTTGAGTAATACTAATATTTAACTCTGACATTAAATTACTTTTGTTTTTGAATGCATGGCATGCAAATATGGACACCAGAGAAACTAAGAAGCTCAAAGCAAATATATTAAAAACACTGAACATTTGGGTGTATGCCATCTACTGAATGTAAACCGCAAAGTAATATAATGGCGCTGTAAAGCCGACTGTACACCCTCTTTGTTCTTTTACTCTCTCTTTTTCTTTTTTACTTTAATTTGCCTCCATAGGTTGCATAAATTCAACATCTGTATCACTGAACTAGAAGATTTGTATTTGTTGAATTGTTTCATGAAGACTAGATTACTAAACTGTTTACATTTATGTAAAATCTCTCAGGTTTGTTGATCACTCCCTTCATCAGCTCTTTCCTGAAGATCAGAGCGGCCCCTCCACCTGCTGCGCACTTCCTCCCACCGGGACAGCCCCACACACCAGTCAGGATCTGAAAGAGTCCTGCCTGACCCCCAGTCCACTGAAGCACAAACCAGGTACTCACAGCAGCCACTGTGTCGAAGGAACATGCAGTATAGAGTGAGGGGGAGAATTTTGAGGAAAATTAAGTTTACAAGTGAGTTTCACATCTTTATTAGACTATTAGAAACTGTGTGGGTGGTTTGACAATCTGTTTGAACAGATTTTCTCACATTCATGGCAAAATGAATCTTTATGATATGAGGTGGTTGCAGAATATATAGATCTTCACTTACCATCTTCACTCAAGACTTAACCGCAACAGCAAGGTGTTTGAATAAAAAAATAAGTTTATGATGAAAAAATTGTTTTATTTGATGCATAGAAGTTCAGTTGACAAAGTTTTCAAATAAAACCAAATTTTGGCATATCCTTTATTACATTTATATAGGGTAAATGTCTTTTATTCTCCAGAACTTGCAGAGCAGATGAACCTGTTGTCTTGTTCTTCACAATATGGCGAGATGGCGGCACACACCAGGTTGAGTCACCTGATGCAAGTTGATGCCTTTGGTGACAGGTCTCTTGCGGTCAATAACCCCATTGGTGTTGGAGCTTCACAAACAGCCCCTTCTAACCTCATTGGAAATTGAAGTGAATTCTAGATTTAACTGTTCTTACAGACGCCCAATGTAAGTTTTCTGAGTGTCCATCACTGGCTTGTCTCATGAAAAGTGTTAGTGCATTACCTGTATGTTCCACTGTATTGTATAATCAAATCTTTCTTGTATTTATTTAATTACAGGTGATTTTATTGCCAAAACATTGTTTCATCTCCATGGATAAAAGGTTTTAGACCATCCACCCTAAAAGTGACATAGTGCCCCTTTAAAGATTTGTCCATTTTTGTTTTGACCATGTTGTATTGAAGTCATTTTGATATAAATTGTACTGGAAACCTCTTTTGGTCTTGAGCTAACAGCCTGTCTAAAAGTTTGCATGAACTTGATTGTGCTGAATGATGATGGTCCAGTGGTGTTTAATTAAAGTTATGACTAAGTTCTGTATGTGGTTCACTGTCTCAATTTCAGCTAACACTTTGACTTTATCTTGAAACATGTTGGAACTTGCAATAAATGCACAGTTTTTTTCTTAGAACTGTGGCTTTGTAACTATAGTAACATGACAGCCTGACAATATACCTCCACACAAGCGTGCTAACTTCACGAGACCTTTAACAGAAATACTGATGCTATATAAAAGACATTTGTAAACAGCAGTCTGGACCTGCACATGGTCATTGTTCTTCTCTATGTTATCAAATGAAGGGTAGTCAAGGTTAATTTGTTTTAGTTATTTAAGGGCAAAAAGAGGCACCTACTATTATAAGGTAGTCATAGTAGTTTTCTGATTATGGTCATTTCTTTTTGGAAATGTATTACGGCCCACTTTATGACTTTTTGTAAAATTGAAGTAGCATTTTAATAGCCTAATCATACAATTAGTCCATTAATAAAGCCCTTGGATACCTGATTATGTGTAAATGCACTGATTATGTGTAAATGCACTGATGAGAATAGCCTAGTCAAAGGCCACATTGAAAGGCTGAATTGTTTTACTTGAAATTAATTCTTTTGAAAAGAGTGTCATGCTTCAGGTTAGGTTTTTGTTGTTGCTAAGCAACAACAATAGTTTTCCCAAAAAGCATATCAGAAAGACAAAAACTGCCACAGACATGGGGTGTTTGTTTGCTTAAATCTTCTGATTTTAATCAAATCATGTAATCTTACAGTTTCGCTAATTATAATTCCAAAAGCTAGTTTTATTTTTTGTATCATGGAAAGTTCTGCAATCACTAAATTACAGACAATTTTAACAATTTGTCTTTTAGGTCAGGCTTTTATTCATGGGTTTCAGCATTTTTTAGCTCTTTTTACCTTTAAAAAGATTTAAAATATTTAGTATTTACTGACTTTTTTTTGCAATACACAGTGACTAAACTAAGTCAAGACCAGCCTGATTTCATTTGAAGGTATCAAGATGCACATTACAATACCTAACCAAGGTCACAAATTTAGTTACACTAAAATCTCTGAAATTTTTGGTCGTTAATTCTGCATGGAGTTCTAGGAAACTAAAATTCATCTGTTTGGACACTGCAGTCATTGCATAGGTGGAGAAACGGTGATCCGTTGATCAGTCATTGATGAGCAGCTGCCAATAGAGGCCTTATAGGCACCTTATGGGACCATGGAGTCCCCATTTTTTTCTGCTAGCTTTCTTTGTTTATCAAGATCCCAAGGCAATAGGCTATTTCATATGAGTCCTGGGGACCTTGGACCATCATTCAGGTTCAGCTGTATTACTAGAGGACAGCTACACTAGACATAGGCCATATAACAATATATCTCTTGGACATTTTGAAATGTAATCTAGTTTATTCATGCACAGAAACACCCTCACAAAGAGGATTCTAACTAGTAGCCCGTCGAATGTGAGCAGGCTTGCATTTCCACAAACATGACTTATTTATCAGTTTATTTGCCCTTTATGTACCCCTCCTGTCCGTCTCTATGGAAATGCTGTTCCTGGCTACAGTATTCCATAGTATGGCATAAAATGCATCTAAAGGGAGAATGTCCCCAAGTAGGCCAATGGTTTCAACTTGTAATCAATTCTAGACGGTTCTAGGATATTAAAAATACTTACTGCTTATATCGTCAATTACCGTGTAACCATGGAAGTAGGCTAATAATAGTCGAATATTGGCCTTTATATCCATGACTAAAACGCAAAGAGGTCCTATCTGCAAAATAGCCTATTTCATGAAAAAAGAAAAATCTGTGCATTTTGACGAGCAAAAAAAAATATGTTTTTTCGGCCGTCGATCTTGTTTAGAAAAGGAGGGACTTTCCCCACCCTGAGGTCCGTGTCGTATTCACGTATTTCTCCTCCCACCTGCCCGGAGGAGGCTGCGCCCGCCCGCCTGTCCGCCCTCCCGCCCGGTGAGTTTTATAGCAACAGTTGCCCAGTGAGCAGCGCCATAGTCACCGTAGTCCTGGCGACTGTAACCCACCAACAACAACCTCTCTCCATCATTACCACCTCCTCCACCATCCTCATCTTCATCTACCAGTCCACAACACAGGTTTGAATGATATATTACACTTTTGCAAAAATCGCCATATTCTTTATTATAGGGCATTTTAGCAGATCGTGTTTGTGCGTTTGTTCATTTTTCTCCGCTGTTAACCGAAGGCTCTGTGAATGGCTGGGTTAGTTTGCTAGCGAGGGTGTTTCTTTGTAACGTGTTAGCCTTTCTGCTAATGCTCCTTTGAATAACCACCACCTAGATGTTGGCCGCTGTCACTTTGTTGTTTAATTGCTAAAAATCATATCAATCAATGCACCTTTGTGCATTTTTTAAGCACTGATTGTTGTGTAGTTGCATAGACTTAGCAGTTTTTGGTGTTAACACAAGTATGTGCTAGTAGATTGATGCTAGCTGGTCAGCTGGAGCAGGAGCAGGTGTCTGTTGTTGCTAGGTTGCTAAAGCCAGCGTCGCTTCCCACAATGCGAGTCTTTTTGATTACATTAAAGTGATCATTTAAGTCATTAAGTAAGTTGTTAAAACATTCCCTTAAATAAGTAGCTATGCAGATAAGATAAGAAATCAGTGTGTGCTAGCTCTCCGTACAGTATCAGCTACTGACAATAGCTAAGCCATTACTTTCCCTTTTGTCTTAGAGGAGAGAGCTTCGCTGACAATTCAGCTGCTTTCTTCTGTGAGATCAGATGACTAATGATACGCATCAGGGCGACTAAAGTTAGTGGCAAGAGAAAAAGTACAGGTGATGGCTATAAGTATTATATCAATGAACAGTCTTTCAGTTATCATCTGGACCATTCTTATTGTCAACACCAGACCTGTAGTTTGGATGTAGATTTATCATCTATTAAAGATTAGTCCATTTGTTATTAAAGAAACATACATTTTAAGTGTTGAAACTTGCCCTGGATTTATGCAGAAATGCCACTGCAATTGTTAGAAATGGAATGTTACTTCAGCTAGTTGATGCCTCTTGTCAACTCAGTGCATTTGTCTCATAAGTAATCAGTCAATACAAATGCATAACTCCTTGCTTAATCTTGTGACTAGAAGCTTGAATTTTTAATTTCACAATGTTGCATCGCGTTTTTAGATTATCATTACTGTTATTTGTGAATTGTAAAACTGTTAGCCACACAAGTTAGCATGTACCAGAGGAGGCACAAGTGTTTTCCTCCTAGACTACATATTATTTTTAGTTATTGTAACTGAATTTGTGACAGGTTGATGATAGTCCAGTGTATTTTTTCTTTGGATTTGTAGATTATTATCATTATAGCAAACTACATATAGCCTCAAAATGTCATATTCTGCTGGCACCCTCCCAAATTGTGCACACTTTAATGCACACACAATGCAGGATGTTGGGAACTGCTAGTTATCAGCTCATGTTACCACTTACCTGTAGTCCGCTAGAGCAGAAATAGTACCATGCCACCTGCTGCCAGGATCCTGTTGCATTTCCAATCACTTAAAGAGGGGCTGATTAATTCAATTATTCAGTCATCCATTTTCATGGCTTAGCAAAATACAGAATGTTGGGTCTGTTTTTGGCTGTGGTTTTTAAAATCTGAAACTTGTAGAATCAAAGAGCAAATAATATTTGGACTTTAAAAATGTGTCTTTGTAAAAGTGTTATGGCATTTTGAGCAGTGGTTTGTTGATTATTGTAATCAAGGATGTAAACTACACACATTTGCTTGTGTACTTTGTGTATTGTTCATCATTTCAGACTTCACCTTTGTATTTGATAATTGGATACAAATGTATTATTTTTGTCATATTCATATTTTTTTTATGTTAACAAAATCTGATCTAAAATCCTGGCCAAAATGTTGTCCTCCTTGGTGGCTTTTGTTCCTCTGTGTCTTTTGTAGGGCTCGCACTTGCTCAGTGGAGCACAGCGTTTAAGTGGGCCACAGGGGAGAGCCTGAATGGTGAGGCAGGAGGTGTGTGTGTGTGTGTGTGTGTGTAGAGGGGGTTGGGGTGATGCAGGGACTCCTTTTGTACATAGGTGGACTTTCTTAGTTTGGGCCATGCATTTAAAAATATCTACATGGGCCTTTTACAAGTCCCTAACATTTTAGATGGGTTTCAGTGTGCTTTACTATTGTAATTTTTGTGAAGATATTTTTTCACTACAGTAATGATGTAATAATAAATATTGTTGTACCTTTTGAGGGTGATGCCATAATAACGATGTACTGTGTAAAGTAGCATAAAATGAACACACCATTCATCTCGCCTAAATGCACATGTAACATGATGTGTTCTAAAAACTTTTATTAAACACAACATGAAGCAAACCAGCCAATGGCACAAGAATGAGGGAAAGGGCCAGGTAGTCCTTGGAGAGCCTGGAAGTAGTTTGGAGAGTGTTCTTAATTAACCAAGAGAGGCTTGTTTATGGAAACTGCAATAGGAGGAGTGGGCTGCCCGGGGAAGCAATGGGTGTTATCCATGCTATTATTAACTCACAAACACAGGTTTGCCATGAGTTCAGTGTTTCATTGTTTTATCTTGTTTTATCTCATTCATTTAGGTAGCCTTGATAATTTTAAAGTCTCTTTTATATAAACGCTCAGACCAGTATGTCATTTACATAAAAGAATCTTTGTTTGGAAATATAATTTGATAACCAAAAGGCCTTGATAATTCATTTATGTCTTACAAACTATGGGAAACCAAAAAAAAAGTCATCCCTGTTCATGCATACAGAAAGCCATTGTATTAATTTGATTAAAATTGCAACAATGACTATTTGTATTAATCCGGATTGACTGATTATTAATAGTTAGATGATTAATAGTTAGTTATTGCTAATTGTAAATCTCACAGTCCCAGACTATGACATGTGCTGACCCTGAGAGAAGAAGTTTTGCCAATACAATACATTTTGTCATTTTGCCCTGACTGTCCTTATTGTCAGGAAAAATAAGATATTACTCTATTAAGAAGTATATTTAGGCTCTTTTTATCTTTTTAATCTGGTTGTAATTTAAAATAACACAGAATAATTTGATTAATACACTAATTAGGAAAATTTGTGAACAGCTAAAATCCTTACTTGTGGCCATACCAATGTAATAAAGCAAATGAGGCTAAAAAATATTAGCAAGATATTTCCTGGATTACCACCGTGTGGTGTTGACCAACAAACAAAGAGTTTTAAGATCCGGGGAAGGAGATGAGCAAGATTACTCAAGATTGTTCAACTGAAATATAGCACATTAGGGAACATGGTTTAAAGTACCAATATGGGTTAAATCTTTTAACCAACAATGGTGTCCTTATTAGTTCTATTCTTATTATTCTGTCCAAACCTTTGGATGTTTTTTTCACCTGTAAATGCGGAAACTCTGCTGCAACAGGAAGCAGCATTTATTTGGAGTTTGTTAAAAATTAACTTGTTTTTATGGCGGTGAACCTGGAGACAGGACCATGTGGTGCTGATGCATAAGGCTCTCAGAAAGGAACAGATGCTTGGATTAAAATGCTCTGTACCTGTTTTGAAGCATTGATGAAACACAAGAGAGTTGATGTTCCAACAAAAGCACTGCCATGTAGCGGACTTGGTCAGCTGATCTTTAAGTCACTTCCCGGTGCTATTCCTATATTGGCTACATTTGAGATCAAGTAACTGTTGTGTTTCTGTGGTCTCTAATTAATATGTGTTCTTTAGGCGCCATGCAGACCCCTGAAGCGGGCGCTGACTCCACCTCCACTGTCCCCCTTCAGACCACTGTGCCTGTCCAGCCTGCAGGCTCCTCCCAGCAACAGGTACAGTCTCACGTCACAGTGCGTCTGTGCTGCCTTCACTGCCACACCATTTCAATAAGACGCCTGTTCATTTATTTTCTGTTATGTGTCTTACCAGGCCCAGACTGTTCAACAGGTTCAGCATGTTTACCCAGCACAGGTGCAGTACGTGGAGGAAAACAGTGGGGTTTACACCAATGGCAACATGTGAGTGTGTCCTCCTTAAAACTGGGTCTCAAAGTCTGTTTGTCCTCTCAAGTACTCATTCATGTCACTCGCACATGCTGCAAGTGGGAGTGTGCTGTTGCTTGTATTCTGTACAGTTGTATGTTTGTGAAGGTCACCTGAAAATGACCTGAAGTAGGAAAAAGTCACAGATGCCAGCCTCAGAGTGAGGATAACTAAGAGGAGCAAAGGAACACAGGAGATGGGCTTATGTGCGTACAGCAACAGGCTCAAGCTGTGTTTGCTGAGCTGAGCACACACTTAGTGCATGTGAAGATGCATTCAGGTAGTGTAGACACACTTGGTACACAGTAAGTAATACATCAGCAATATTACCGCAAACAGCACTGGCATCATGACTGAATTAAAATGTACAAAAGAGTGACTGCGCTTATTACCATTTGTGATCCCTGTACCAGACTAATTAATCACTCACAGATGTAAAGGATGAACTAATAAGAAAACTGGCAAATTAACAGAAAAAATATTTTGTTTCCCAACTGTTTTAGAAAATAATGATCTCATTGTTGCAAATTGTTGTAAATATAACATTTTTCCATTCTAATTATGAAAAAATAGAAATAAAGGTGATGATGATAACTGCATTAATAATTGTCATTATTATTAACCTCATTATAAAAGGGAACCCTACCAAAATTATAAGTGCGTGATTAACTGTACTTTGCCTTTTTTCTTTGTGTGTGTAAACTTGTTCTTGTTATGTCTGTTCTGTATTGTATTTTGTATTATATGTTTCCTCTCATGTCTGCAAAGCAAACTAAAATCTAAATCTATCCATATATATCTATATCTATATCAATCTATCTATCTATCTATAGATATATAGATTTTTTAAGCTAAAACTTACTTGTTATCTTTTTCTTTAAGACTGGTAAATTACTGGATATTGACAATATTTTAACACATTCTATCTCTTTTTAACAGAAGATCTTACACATACTCAGAGACGCAGCTTTATAGCCAGAACAGTGGAGGGAGCTATTTCGACACGCAGGGGAGTTCACCACAAGTGTCCACAGTGGTCACATCTCATGGCCTGACCAACAATGGAGGAGGTGGCAGTGGAGGCATGAGCATAGGCCTGACAGGGGCTCAGGTAATCAGCAGCACTTCTGGGGGCTACCTCATGGACAACGCTGGATCCCACACTGCGACCCAAGCTGCACGAGCTTCCCCAGCCACTGTAAGTCTGCAGCACATCTCTGCATGTTTGTTTTTGGCCTTTTGAGCAGGCCATGTCCTTAGTCCAAAGAGTTTCAGCACTTCCTTGTATGTAAGCAAACATGTTTTAATCATTGACACTGTTCATCATCACTGTACACCCCTTAGACATTTAACACGATACTTGTGTCTGCATGTGGTGGTGCTTGCTTTGGTTATCTTCGCTGGGTGCTTAGAATTGGTCTTTGATACTATACTTTTTTTATTTTATTTTTATGTTTTTGTGCTTTTTCGTGGTTCATCAGATTGAAATGGCGATTGAGACGCTCCAAAAATCTGAGGGTTTATCCAGTCAGAGAAGTTCGCTGCTGAACAGCCATGTAAGTGCTAGCCTTTGCTTGACTTTGGCTTTCATCTTGCTTAATTTTCCTCTGTCGGCCTTCTACTCTCTTCCATTTAAAATAGATTTTTGTTGCTGGTTATTGGAATTACCTGTGCTGTCATAGCATGATGAGTTACTAGCATTAACATCTTGCACAGTGACACTGCACGTGTTCTTTTGCAGCTTCAGTGGCTTCTGGACAATTATGAGACAGCTGAGGGCGTCAGTTTACCACGTTCCACACTCTACAATCATTATTTACGCCACTGCCAGGAGCAGAAACTGGACCCTGTCAATGCAGCCTCTTTTGGCAAACTCATTCGGTCAATCTTCATGGGACTACGCACAAGGCGCCTTGGGACCAGGTTAGTTGTTTATTTGGATGGGGTTTTTTGTTAACATTATGTGATGGTGTTCTTGATCTTAAATACATTTTGCTATGACAGAGGGAACTCCAAATACCATTACTATGGTATACGTGTGAAGCCTGACTCTCCACTCAACAGACTTCAAGAAGACATGCAGTATATGGCTCTTAGACAGCAGCCTGTTCAGCAGAAGCAACGGTACACACGTTTTAATACTGAAATACTCGTATAACAAGCTCTATTAAATACTGATGAACTTGTCTGATTTCAGATTTAAGCCAGTGCAGAAGTTTGACACCAGCTCTGGGGACAGTTATTCAGGAGGAGGCCAGCACCAACCTGGGGTGGCAGAGCAGACAGTTATTGCACAGAGCCAGCACCACCAGCAGTTTTTAGGTCTGTTTTTACACCATTTATTTTATCAAGTTTAAATTCATATTGTGATATTATTAGTTATTTATTCATAAAATCCCTTTACAATGAAATGTTTTATAGATGCATCTCGAGCACTGCCTGACTTTATCGAGCTGAATCTTGGACAGAATAATCTCGAAAATATCAGTCAAGAGGATGTGAAGGCGCTACAATCACTTTACCGAGAGCACTGCGAGGTACCATCAATTATCCAGTGTGGTTAAGAAAAGGGGATTTTCTCATTTCAGTGAATATCTTGATTTTTCAGTACAAATAATAATCTTTTGGAATTCAGCCATTAGAAGCACTTAGTCTGAGGCTGGATTTAGAATATTGGAAACTTTGGGAAAGGTCACTGTAAACATGCATATGTTTATAGTGACAGATTAATAAATGCCACGTACTGACATTTGAGATGTGTTTTTGATTTTCATTATGCAATTATAGTTTCAAAACCTAAGATCTTTGTCACTGCTGCTAATTCTGGAAGGAACTGCACAAATTAAATGTAATTCTTATACATTTTAGGCTATTCTGGATGTGGTTGTTAACCTCCAGTTCAGTCTCATTGAGAAGCTGTGGCAGACATTTTGGCGTTATACTCCTCCTGATTCAGCAGAGGGTGCCACAGTAACAGAAAACAGGTACTGATACATTTCTTTGGCCCTTATGTCTGATTTTTAGTTCTTGTGTTTAGTGTGCTCGTGCACACAATTCACTTTAACGAAATGCTGTTTATCATCAGTTGAAAACAGAGCATCAACCTTTACAATAATAATAATGAATAGAATACCTTATGAATACAACATTTTAAAACTTTCTAGTACACCTTCACACAGCACATCTGATAACAAATAATTAGTCAGATAGCCCATCGCTCACAGTTCATTTGTGTGTTGGCACTTATTTAGAACCTGAACAACGTATGAGATGTCCCACAACTGGAAATAGCCTTTTGCAGCATTCATTGTGTTATAAAAGCTGTACAGGTGTGATCCTCCACTTTATTCCACTAATGTGAACCATGTGCCAGGGACTATCCCTGACAATTGTTTCTCAGTCATGGTATAACATTAGAGTGAGAAACGGGAGTAAGTAGGCAGAACATAGATATGTATGTATAAAGAAGTGGACTAAGCGAGTGTGACATCCCCCATAGTGCTTAGCTCCACTCAAATGAAGCTTGCAATGCTAATGGTTACAGGGGCAAATTTGGAGCCAGGGTCTATATTATGAATAGGAATTTTTTTAACAGACAAAATCGCAAGAAAAAAAACACCAGGATCATATAGAGTAGGTTTATACGAACGTTGTAAGACCAAAATTACAAGGGTCACTGCACCAGTTACAGAGAGAGGGGCGACAATATTATAATGTAAGTCAATGGGAGCCAGAGTCAGAAGGAGCTCGACGTGCGGACATGTGACCTTCCTATTTGGAATGCAGCAGTTAGCGCGTTAGCTATCTCCATTTATATATACAATTTATGAGGCAGAGGTAACAATTTAAACTGACTTAAAGTTCAGAGCTAATTTTAAATAATAAATGTTGTACGTAGCACTTCATTTGCATTGCCCACTGTTCCAAGTCTTATTTTCTTGGCATTCAATTGTAGAATTTGTTCATTTTGCATCTTTGTGCTCTTAAAACTGAAAACAGAGGTTGTGCTGCTGACCATGGATAAACCCTGCCTTTTGTCAACACATTCATAATAAATGTGTTTACAGCAGCATAAGTGAGATTGAAGGCCGGCTCCCACGTTCACAGCTGATAGTTCTGTGTCGAAATGAATCTGTCCTAAAATGGATGAGCACCTGTGACCATCTCATGTACCAGGCCCTTGTTGAGATTCTCATTCCTGATGTCCTGAGACCAATTCCCAGTAAGAACCTACATTTATTTCTTTTGTGCTGTTGATAATGAGCTGTTTTTAAGACTGTTTTCCTTTAAGGTGCCTTGACTCAAGCCATTCGTAACTTTGCCAAAAGCCTGGAAGGTTGGCTGACTAATGCCATGAATGCCATTCCACAGAGAATGATACAGACCAAGGTATTACAATTCAGCGTTTCAGAAACTATCAACGCTAAGCTTTCTAATAGTGGAACTGGAATTTTGCAGTACATTTTTGTTTATATAAGACTTTTTTGTCTGTCCACTAGATTGCCGCTGTTAGTGCCTTTGCACAAACTTTGCGCAGATACACATCTCTTAACCATCTGGCTCAGGCAGCACGTGCTGTTCTGCAAAACACCTCCCAAATCAACCAGATGCTAAGTGATCTTAACCGAGTGGATTTTGCCAATGTGCAGGTCAGTTCACTATTCTTTTGTATCCTGTTTACAGCACCCTAGATTTCACCTAGCCCTGGTGCTTGGTCTTTTACACGTTAGCTCATGTCTCTTTGTACATGTGGTGAACAGGAACAGGCCTCATGGGTGTGCCAGTGTGAGGAAGGAGTGGTGCAGCACTTGGAGCAGGACTTCAAAGCCACGCTGCAGCAGCAGAGCTCTCTGGAGCAATGGGCTGCTTGGCTGGACAATGTAGTCACTCAAGTGCTTAAGCCCTTTGAGCATCGGCCCAGCTTCCCCAGAGCTGCCCGACAATTTTTACTTAAGTGGTCTTTCTACAGGTTTGTCCTTTCAATTCTTATACACGTATTTACTGGTTATGTCAATGCTAAATGTCTTTTTTTTACCCTCAGTTCTATGGTAATCAGGGACCTGACCCTGCGCAGTGCTGCCAGCTTTGGCTCTTTCCACCTGATCCGTCTGCTCTATGATGAATACATGTTCTATTTGGTGGAGCACCGTGTGGCCCAGGCCACAGGGGAAACGCCAATTGGTGTCATGGGCGAAGTATGTTAATGTTATTTAAATAGTCCTTATTCAGAATCAGATTGTTGTACATTGATGAATTGTGCCTGTGTTTTCAGTTTGACAGTCTGAACAGTTTAACACTCACAAACATTGACAAAGGTCAGTGGCCCCGGGATATAATGTATCTAATTTATGAATTTAGTAATTTTATATAATTTTGCTTTTTTTTTTTTCTTGCTGACTAGATGAGACAAGTGGGATGGACAGTGACTTGGAGGACGACACAGACACATGTGGTGAACCTTTAGCAAAGCGGGAGAGGTCTGAGCACGAGGTGATACAGGTGATCCAAGTGGGAGCCTTGGAGGATGGCTCTCACCCTGTGGTGGGGGTGGTCCAGCCCGGTGTCCTGCACTCACTGCCCCAGCCTCCTCCAGACCACAGCGAACACATCCTAACCCCATCATCTGCGACACCCACTATTCGCCACTGCAGCGCCACGGGCAACACCTATGCCTCTGTTTGAACATGTGGGGGCCGACCCTTTATGCTGTCTCACTAATCACATATCTCTTCTGTATACATGTTTCTGTGTCTTCATGCTCTGTCTGTCTGCACTTGTGGGGGAACACTCTTTCAGCTCAGCCTAGTCATGTGAGGACTGCTGACTGTTAAGCCACATTGTACTGTCCATGTCCAACTGCTCTGTTTCTGGATGTGGTGTTGTCTAGCAGTCCTGTGCTCTTATATAGTGTGCCAGCCCTTGGGAAGGACTTTGAGGAAAAGAAAAGTTTCACCCCAAAAATGTGAGCTCAAATCCATGTCACTAGTCCCAGGGAAGTAAAGTCATTCACTCAGCCATTATTTCATAACATTTCTTCTCATGTGCTTTTTTTGTATTTGAATTGGTATTATTCAAAATCATGGTGCTATTGTTGTTCTTTTTTGCAGCCCATTCTCATTTTGGAAGCATTCATAACAAGCATACTGACATGCAACTGTTGGCTGAAATGAAAATGAGTATTGCATGCAGCCAACAAAGAAATTAAAAACTGGGTGGGTAGAAAAAATAGTGATGGGGTCGTTTCATTGGTTGTCACTTGCCAGTAACTGTTGATAGCTTTTAGCAAAAGGAAGAGCTTAAATGTGTGCTGCTTTTTTAAGTGTACATAGGAGTGGGATCGGACAGACTGACTTTTTCTATGCTAGCTTTTTTATGCCCTTGATGCATAACGCTTGCCTTTTGTTTTTTCAATGCTCTGTAGTGTGTACTGGGCATGTTTCTTTTACTTGTGATGTTTTTTAAGGACCAAAAACAACCCATCCAGGAAGGAGAGCTGTTTCCTGTCCCATAGTGCCATGTTGCAGAGCAAAACGAATGTCAGGGATTATATGTACCTCGGCTTTATCATAGTGCCTTATCCTAAAATGCAGCTGTCCTTGAGTGCTGTCTGTCTGGTGCAGAGTTCACTGCCTTTCTGTGTCGTCCCAGCCACACGTTTGGCTTTCTGGTGACTTGTGGCTGGATTTGGGCTGGCTCATTAGTGTTGAGACCTAGGGATGGGCTCTCTTCTCTTGACCAGCACTACAAAGCTTCAACATATCTGATTCTAAATCCTGTTTTTAGCCTTGTTCCTGCCCCCACTCTACCCTCTTGAGGCCTGTTCTTGCATTTGTCTTTTGTTAAGGATGAAGTTTAAGTGCGTGTGTGTGCATTTGTTGACTGTACTTGTGTGTTTGAACACATCCATCAGTCGCCCTACCTCAAACCAGTGGTGCCAGCCCTTTGACGCGTGCAGAACACTCTCCTGACCTTATTGTGCACATCAGCATTGCTTTTCTTAGACCTTTGACAATGTTTTCATTTGACATTTATCCCTTCACAAACTTCAACATTTCTGTTGGATGATCTTTGTAAGCTGGATCAAACATAGATATTTTCTGATATTAATTCAAAGAGATATATAGAATCTTATATATATATATATATATATATGTATAGTATAAGAAATGATTGCAAAACCATTGCAAATATTTGTTTTCTTTGTTTTATGTGGACATTGAGTTTTTATGTTTCTTTCTGTAGCTTCTCTGTAATTAACTCATTAACTCCGTGACTGTGAGCAGAAAAAGCATGGGAACTAACTGCTCATTCATTGGTTTTCATCTATACTTGAACTCTTATAGCCTTCTACTGTATGTGGTGGAGAAATGTGAGATTGATCCTCTAAATAGGAACTCTTTCTACTAATTATTTAGCTTTAGTTTTGTTTTGTTAACTTTTTTGTCTTTAAAAAGTTCCAACACTTAATTTTTTTCTCAATATTTATTTATTGATATTTATTGTGCTTTATGCTATGGTGGATTATTCTCTGCGAAAGATCTACTGTACAGGACTGGAATGGGAGATTGTGATGTATTTTTGTGACGTGGAATGTTGATACTGTTTTGCTGTACTGACAAATCTAGGACTTTTTGGTTTAGAGCTGGGGTTTGTTCCTTCCTGTGTCATTACATTTAAAGGGAGAAAAGTGCAAATACTGTGTTTTTTGTTAGTTTTTTATGTTTAACAAGGGAATTGGCCTGAAGTTTGGGACTCCCAAAGCTGCACTGCATCCCCTAGAAATGAGTGGTACGCATAACGATTCTGTAGCCTTACCATGATCCTGATAGCTTGAAATACCTGGATTAGTTACTCTGAAAAAGTGTGCTTGTACACATTTTAAAAAACATTTTATTTCTAATAAAATATGGATAATGTGCTCATTTCTGGTAAGTTTTGTCCCATCCATCAATTACTGCTGTTACAGAACGGGTCTTATTTCAACCCAATGGTTTGTGAATGCAGCTTTGAACGTCCTTCTCACAAGAGGCTTCAGATGCATTGTGCAACAGTTTTTCTTCGCTTGCTATAAATACTGTGTAGATGCAACTTTGTATTATTTTTGTGCCTGAGGTGTTTTGTAAATTTGATTTTAACCCCTAATGGTTCGCTTTAGGAACATAAGTGCTTTCTTGTCTTGCACGTAAATTATGTGCTGCTAGTTTTTAATATATTTTCTTTAATATTATTTGAAGACTGCACATGCCAGATAGTGATTTCTGCTTACTAGAGTCTACCTGGTTTACTGATACTGTTGCTGCCAACACATTTGTATTTTATGATTCAAGATTGTTTTTGTATAGGCTGTTTGAAAATGAACCTGTTCTCAACTGTCATGTGCTACATTCTGTATAAATCGCAGAAGCTGTCATTGAAAAGCGTTGTAAATGTCTCGTACTCTGGACAACATGGCAGTCTCACTGACCCTCAGCAGACTCTGGTGCCTTTCATTTTAACCAGGCCAGAGCAGATGGCCTGGGTGACTGTTGGGTAATGGTGGACTATAGGGTTGTGAACACTGGATTACAATTATTCACTGAAAACCATACATGCAAACTAGTTTACACTTGGTCCTTAACTTTCAGACAGCTTTTTATTGTATAGGACAGTTAATGTAAGTGAAAAGCGCTCTTACGATTTTACCTTGTTCCTTTTGTCAAACTGATATTTCCTGAATGCTGTGAGCTGTTTTGATATTTCTATTTGGATGTTTTCAAGTGCCATTTGACAGTGACTAGTGAGTCGTGGCCAGCTGTAGCACGCACTAATGCAAGCACAAGCATTTGGCAGTGGCATTTGGGAAGGTTTTGATTTGCCCAAGACGAAATATGTAAATATCAAAATATATTTATTTGTGTCCTAATTATGATTTGTGAACACCCCTTTCTAACTTAAGTGCTTTGTGTTTTCCTTTCTTGCCCTTTTCCTTGATTATGTATATCTGATATATATTACAGATTTAATGTGATTTTCTTTTTGTGTTTTCTTAATATAATGTAGTTTCTTCAACTGGCAAACAAACCAATGCCTGTAGGGTGATTTGTGTTGTGTAGTTAAAAAAATCAAGGATGACTGGGGACTTTTATATTTATAAAAAAAAAAAGTTTAGTGTGTCGTATTGCTAATTGTAGAAACTATTACGGACACATGTAGTTTGTTTTTTCTCTGAATATTTCAGATCTCAGCTCAGGCTAGCTTCTAGTGTTGTTTTCATAAGATTTGTGACTTGTCTTTGCAGTAATAAACGTTATCTTGTTCAAAATCAAGTCTCACCTTTGCATTTTGAAAGCACAATCTTTACAGTACATAATTTGAGAGTGCAAATGCCATCGAGAACAAGATTATAAGAGTGAAGTATGACAACATTACTTATTTTCAAATATTTCAGAAACTAAAAGCCAAGTACTTTATCATTTAAGTGCTCACACATGAGCATTAGTGAAGGAAAAGACCAAATATTTATGGCTGTAAAGGACAAAGTTAGTTAATGACTGAAGCGGACTCAAAGAGGACAGAACTAGTGAATATAAAGCACTAGTGTTAGCCCATTACATTTTATTCAACCATATTCATACATATAAACACCAACATAATTCAAACTTCAGTATGCATGACACTTGTAAATATTATGAGCATGAACTTGCATTTCCTGAAAGATTTACAACTTTTTTTTTCTTTTTTTCTGTAATGGTTTTCTCACTGTAAAGGTAGCAAAATGTATAAAATACTGCAACACAGAGCTGCAAGAAGATGGAACCAAAATTCTTTGCAAGCAACATAATACTGATATGAATGTAGTTGGATGACCTCTCACCTTTTAGATATTTGGCTTCAGTATGGCTTACTCTTCCTCACAGTTATTTCCTTGCTTTTTCATTCAAAATGTTATCTTACTCAAAATTAATCATTTTAGGTATCTCGCGGTTAAGCGTTACATATAGACCAATCACTAATAGGTGTGGTACTGTAGAGTCCGACATAATTTTTGACTACACAAGATGGAAGTGATCAATAATGCATAAGAAAATCCATTAAAAATCCCTTTAAACCACACTTTAATAGATCTGAACAATGAGCAATAAAAATGAACTATGCTAAAACTGTATATGGAACAATTAGTAACCACAAGCAAAACTATGCAACAAGACAAAACATGTAAAATAATAAAGTGCTAATCTGGACACTGGAGTTCTAATAAAAATGTTTTGTACAAATAATTTCCTTTCTGTGAGATATCACCCATATTTTCAAAATATTTGATTACATTTATAAAGAAAATGGGCCTGTAAAACAGTTATTTTAATGTGCTGCTAAAAAGGGCTTGAGCAATGTTTTAGCATACTTAAAAAATCTTGAAAAGGGGAGGAGATAAACCAAACAAACCTAAAACAAAAAGGTCAGCAAAAATATGAATAAAGATTACATTGTACAAGTACAAGGGCAATGAATAACATGATTTTACTTAAAATGTTCTGAATAGTCAAGGAAGGAGTCACTCCACTTCATGATACCAACTTGGCCTGGGAGAGCAACCAGAGGAGGACTGAACCAGCAGTGCACTACATTAACTATGACTACACAGATATTGTAATAGTAGAATCACTTTGGCCTTATCAGATACAACATACCTATGTGTTTTTTTTGCCAAATTTGTTCCAGGGACAGTCCATTTGAGTGGGAGCATAATAGTGGTTGTCTGTTGAATACACATCCTCCGTTTCAGCACGTTTCCTCTGTGCAGTAATTCCTCCCAGTGTGATGCGTGATGTATATTCCTCCAGCTGTTGTTTGGAAGTCCCGGACTAAGCACAAGGGATGTTTCTAGTGCATTTGAGGTATAGTGCAGAGTAAAGGTCCATGCTGACACAACTCACTAGGCTGGGAATGGCTGTGTTTGCAGTCCTCCTCAGTCCCAACCGAACCTAAGGTGGAGTGATTTACGTCCATAATTGCTTTTGTTGAGTATGTACAGTTTGTGTCCTCAGCTCAGTCCAGAGGCTGGGGGTCAGCTATGGGCATGGTGTGCAGAACCTCATCCAAGAGCTGCAGAGCTCGATGCAGATGAATCTCAATCCAGCAGGGTGTCTCTTTAATGCTCTGCCGGGGATAGTCAGGGCCCCAGCCCTTCACAAAACTCATCCGCAAAATGCACAGACGTCGCAAGTCATCCACACCAATGCCCGCAGCAGCTGACAAACCTAGAATAGACACAACCTTCTGATTAATGCGGTGTCAAATATTGTCTTCATACAAACAGTTTTTTTTTTTAAATTAACTCTGCATAATAACAAGTGGTCAAGTGATTTGGATTCACTTTAATTTGATGAGAAAGTGTGCTCTCCTGACTGAGAATAATGCGTGAGGGCAGTCAGTATAGCAAGCCTGTGAGAGGCTAAATGGTGTGACACTCACTGATGGCTGGAGCGATGCCTCCTACAGACCCTGGACCAGGAATGTTCCCTGCCACAGCAGCGGCCTGCGCTGCAGCAGCTGCCTGAGCTGTGGCTGCCTGCTGCTGCATCTGTCGGTGGCACTGACGCAAGTCAAACACCTGAAGGAAGACAAGACAAATGAGATGTGTGGCATGGGCCGGATTAAGCGGGACAAGATGGATGGATATATATGGAGAGATATATATATATATATATATTTTAGTCTTTGATATATATATATATATATATATATATATATATATATATATATATATATATATATATATATATATATATATATATATATATATATATATATATATATATATGTGTGTGTGTATATATGTGATATTTATGTGTGTGTGTGTGTATATATGTGATATATATGTGTGTGTGTGTGTATATATATGTATATATATATGTGTGTATATATATATATATATATATATATATATATATATATATATATATATATATATATATATATATATGTGTATGTATATGTATGTATGTATGTATGTATATATATATATATATATATATATATATATATATATATATATATATATATGTGTGTGTGTGTGTGTGTGTGTGTGTGTGTACACACACACACACACACACACACACACACATATATATATATATATATATATATATATATATATATATATATATATATATATATATATATATATATATATATACATACACACACACACACACACACACACACACACACACAACTTGCATGAAGAGCTTTACCTTGATGTAAGCACTTGGGTAGATCTTATGAACAGCATCTCCTGGGGCTCGTCCAGCCTCACGGTCCAGGTAGTAGCTCTGCACAAACACTGCATGGTCACTCAGACAGCGCACCCACACATCTCCTTCTCCTTTGCACTCCAGCTGCACACCCTTACCAATGTGGAGTCTGGCCACAGAGAACAAAAGTAAAAAAAAAAAAAAACAAGAGAAGGTGCTTTCTGTTAATCTGCCATGATGATAAATGTCACAATGTCTGGGTACCTGGCTCTCTCTATGTTCTCAGTCCTGTGAACATTGCTTAGCTGACCCAAGCAGAAGCGATCCCCTCCAGAAGGATCCACATAGCCATCCACAGTTACAATGGGGCAAGTGGAGGGAACCTTAAATGTTTCACCGACCTGAACATCCATCTCAAAGTATGCAATTGAGCACCAGTACTCAGGAGCTGTAACAAACAAAACTTAACACTACTGATAAATATTGACTAAATTAAGACAAATAAATGATACACACCAGGATGATTAGAGATGGGGGGCTGGAATGAGATTTCATTGGTAACAGACCCTGTAAGAATATAGTGGTATATTTTACTCACCATTTCAATTTTTCAAACTGTCACCTTAATTGCGCTGACTTCAGTTAGCAAAAACTTACAATAATGGCCTGTGTGAGGCATAGGTGGATGATGCTGGAGATGACCATTTTGATGTTGAGGCACTGCTGGGGTGAAGCTACTGCTTCTGCTCCAGTTGGGAGTAGGATCTGTACATACAACAAAACATTTAGTCAGAATATTATCCAGAATATTATATGTTGATGTAATGCTGTACTATACAGTTACTGCATCTCACTTGATGGTCCAGCAGTGATGGTAGAGAAAGCAGAAGTTGAAGCTGAGCTGCTGCCCTCGGAGGGAGGTAGAAGGGCAGGGCTGCTAAAGGTCTCCTGAGGTCCAGGTCTGGAAGGAGGATGCTGAATAGTCTGCAGGTGACTTTCAGAGCTTGAGTGGGACTGCTGGTTATCATAGTCATATTCATCCTTTACCAGAAGTGGACCTGGGAAAATATGTTCAGTATAAACACTGTATATGCCAAACGCATCAATAATAGAAGTCTCTAAAAACAGGGGAGGGACTTTTACCTGAGCTGGACAGGGTCAGCCCTGATAAATCTTCAGGAAAAACATACAAAACATATATTTGAGGTTATAACTATATAATAGAACAGTGCATTAAACTAACCACTTTAACTTCAAATATACATTTGACTAACCAATGCCAGGGGAAACCACCCTCTCGTAGTGGTACGGGTTGACACATACATTGTCACATTTTAGGTCAAAGGCATACTGGCAATACTTCACATGTTTTAATTCATTTTTGTGAAGATCAGGCCATCGCCAAAGTCTGGCATAAACCACATGTGGAAAGCCTTTACGCCCAGCAACCTAGAAAAAAGAAACAGACACAAGTTAGTAAGTAATCTGGTCACAAGAAAGTGACAGAATACAGAATCTGTACCTGTAAACGTCCATCCAAAGTCCGCTGGATTGTAACACACTTGCTAGGATGAGCACCATTTGTAGTGATGGCAGTGATTAGCGAATCCAGCTCATCTTTCTTTTCTTTCAGCTTCTTGACAAGACTTTCAATAGCTCTTTTTGCAAAGCTCTCACTCTCTCCTCCCTGTCGATGGCACATCAGACTGTGCACAATGCTCAAGCAGGCATCATTGCTTGTTGGAGTATTTGTGATTGACATCTTGCTCCTTAGGTTTCACCCTTAAGGGAGACGACCGTTTCTTTTGTTGGTGTACCTAATGACAAAAAAAAAAAAAGTTTTATTACTGACTTTTCATGTACATATATAAACTGCTTCTGTAAACATGATTTTGTTGTATAAGTAAAATGATGTTGTATAATCTGGGCCATGTAATCTTTAGAGTGCATTTCACAGCATCGACATCAAAGACATATTCTGATGGGCAACATGACATGAGGAGGTACTATGCGATGTACTACAAAATGTTTAATTTGCACAAATTAAACCTTTCCTCCACAGTTGAGTGCAGCTCAGAGTAAATCTTATTTTAAAGTGGTCCTCCCCACGGCAGCAGCGCACACCGCGCCTGACTAACAAAGATATTCAACAGCGTGTTTACGAGTATTTAGTCGGCCGATACAGTAACATGCCACATGCATGTACAGACCCCAATTAAATTGTAGTATTTAAATGGCACTGTGTGCATTTACTTTCCCCCTGAAACCACCTTCTTATACAGTTATTTCTGTAATTGCGTAGAGAGACATGCCTTCACCGTGTTAACGTAAATAATGCTAGCTTCTCTAGCTAATGCTAATTGAGCTTTATCATCGCGCACATATCAGCAAAGATTCGGTAATTTCATTTCCAAATTGAGTCTGTTTTAGTATATGCATTCACATATAAAACAATATTTGAATTAATCGGATATTTAACAGTACAAAACCCCTTTACAGAGGCATAGCGTGAGTGGCTGTGATTTTCGGCTAACTTGCGTTCATGCTAAAAGGCTAACCGTGCAAAACGCTCATCAAATTTCTCAATAGGCAATGAAAAATACGAGATGCAAACGATGATGGGGTCATAACATCTGCAGAGACATACCAGATACGGCGTACTCCGTTATTCCCGTTATAATGCGAAATGGTTAAGGTGTTTGCCCGAGAGCACAGCACTGGAGGCTACAGGAGGCTACTGTAGGCTAGTCAAAGCTAGCTGTGGGCTAGCTTCTCTGCCGTCCACGAAAATAAACAAGAAAAAAATCCTCTCCACCCACCTTGCTACCAGCGCGCATGCGCAGCAAAGTCTGACGCAGGCAGCAGTAGGGAGCAGTGCACTGATTTCTAGAGTAGTGGAAATCTGTGTATCAATAATCATAGCTCATTATTTTTAAATCCCACCCTGGGGACATTTTTGTTTAAATAAAAATGAGACACTGGAAGCGAATAGAAAAAAAATATAAAAATAAAAATCTTAAATTTCAGAAATTTGTGTGATTTTGTTGAGATATATAGTCTAAGTAAAAAATGTACAGAGGAGAATTTGAATCTTGAAAACTGAGTATTTACATAAACTAGATCTTACTGAAAATTTGCTTTTAAAATCACATTTTGTCTTAGAGTTAAATCTTTCTGTACAATCTGTCAGAATCTTGATAAATACAAAACTGGCAGTTTGGAGTATGTAAGTTCTACTTTAATGAGTGATCTTTATGTGAACAAAAAAGTATTTTGAGAAATGTAAGCAACTTGTTTAGGGCTATATTAAACAATAAATTAATCTTGGAAAACGAAAAGTGGAAATTGAAAAGAGTTTTTACATTACATTACAAGGACATTACATTTCTGTTGGGCAGCGATTTGACACAGTAGGCTATAGGCTACTCATTAAGGTAAATTAATAGATAAGTCAAGTGTCATTACATCTTGAACAGGCAAACACAAAGCCACCTTAAATTTAATTGTGTTGCATGCTATTAAACAGGCTGTGAAGTGTACAGGTTGACCCTTTGCCTCAAAATGTCCACAGCTCACTGATAGGCCTATGGCAACACTTGGCCTTTCCTGTTTCTTTTCAGTGCGAAAGGAAACTGAATTCTGCCAATTGGACAAAAGTTTTTGAGAGTGAATACATTTTGCCAATAGTCCAAGTATTGTGTTTTCATTTTTGATTGTTAATGGTATGTGTTGTTGTGTTATTTATTTATTTTTGTGTGTGTGTGTTTTTTTTTTTCATCTGTACTGGAGTCATGCTGTCAATGATAGAAAAAGGAGTGGATTTCAGAGGCAGCTTGATGGTAGGCTAGTCAATAAAGTCAGTTAGTGTTGGAGACCAGGAATCTGACACCACTTTTTCACAAATGCTGCCACTTGGAGTGGCGTCTCATCCTGAGTGACGGTCCACAAGACTCCAGGCTCTGACACCTTCTTATCAGTATGGCACTGAGCGACCGTGAGTGGCCTGCCAGGCATGTGGCAGTACAGAAATGGGGCCCAGAGCTGTTAAGCACAGGGTACTTGGATTACATGACAATAAAACAACAACATATTAAGGAGAAGAAAAATTAAGGAGCATTGATTAAAATAATAATAATACAAACTCTCAGGGATGGGCTAGTATGTTTATACAATCTTGACATTGACACAAATGTCTGTGAGAAGACAAAGCAGAAGAATTCTGGCACTATTACAAAAATATAAATATATTTCACAGCAATGTTAAGTTAAAGTGGCAATAAACAGATACCTGATGAGCCAACAAGGGCATTTCCTTAAAAGTTCTGTACAAACCAAAGAAATGCCACAGCATTTAAATGTGACAGTGCCTAAAATACCACAGAGAAATGCTTATATAATTTAAGAGTGTATATAATAGCTTGTAATAGCAAAAGGTGAATAAGTAAAAGCAGAATCTCCACACCATGTACCCTTGGTAGTGCAAATAAGAAAACAAGCTAATCATTTATTATTATTATTATTATTATTATTATTATTATTATTATTATTATTATTATTATTATCATTATTATTATTATTATTATTATTAAACTGTTATGCTTCTATTTAGTTCAAAAGACTTAAATCCCTTAAATTACATTAAATATTAAGAGTTTTATTTAAATGAACAAATGAACAATGAATGTTTTTCTGGTATATATATATATATATATATATATATATATATATATATATATATATATATATATATATATATATATATATATATATATATATATATATATATATATATATATATATATATACATCCAAAATGATAGTACACTTTTGAATAACACTGAATGTTGCATCTATAGCTAAGCAGCTGGAGGCACATTGAAATCATCAGTTCACAGTCTTATTGTCTCTATGGTAACTCAGGACTATCTGCAGCCACATTCAGCCACCACCATCCCTTCATACTTATGGTTAAAAGTGATGACTCCATTCTCATGGTAAAGCAGAGAGATGGGTTCTAATTTGGTGGGTACGCAGCATGCCCGCGATACTCTGTCAGGACTCTTGACGCTCAGCAGAGTCTGAACCATGGCGTGTCTGGTGGGCGTGACTTCTGAGGTCAGAGGTGGGTAGCACTCCCCTTTGCACTCATAGGCCTCATAGCCCAGCGGTTGGATGATCCATGTGTCCCAACCAATATCTCTGAAATCCACAAACAGCGGCATCCTTTTGCAAGCGTCACTCTTCACATTGCGGCGGATTCTGGAGGGTGTGTCATAGATAAAGTTAGAGTTCAGCTTCTCCACAAACTGCTGCTCCAGTTCACCCTGGTTTACATGATCAGCGTTGTGATTTACTGCCTTCCACACAGATCCACTCTCATCCATGTTTTCCACAAGGTTATGCTCATGTTCACTCCTGAAATTCAATTTTGCATCCTTTTTGTGTCTCTGATTATCTGAAAAAATGATCATAGCAGCATTGTGTTTTTTATCTGAACTTTGGTCAAAGTTACTACTGATTTCTGATAGAGTTTCTGCTTTTTGTTGCCCCAAATTTGTGATATGAAATTCTAGCCTGCGTTCTGCACAACCACTCCTCTGCCAGTGTGTTACTGCATGAGTCAGGTCAAATGACACCCAGCCATTATCTCTGGCATTGACATGCTTTGTCACCAGTTCCTCCAACTCTTTTCCTCCCATCACCTCCTCTTTAGCTCTGTTTTTCGTGTCCCACTGCACCCCTCTTGACCACCCAAGACCTTCACGTACATGATAAATGGTCACTAAGCAGTCTGTACCCTGGTGTGCTCCATGAGCCTGTTGGATCTGGATGAAGAAACGTAGTTCTGCTAATCGTATGTGTTCATGGTAAGGCATAGAGATGTTAAACAACAGGGGATATATCCGTACACCCCCAGCTGTGTCACGGTACAGGGAAGAATCTGAAATCAGACGGGACTTTGTGTCAGCGTTTTCTATTTCTATCATGACGACACAATCTATAAAATAGACAAAATAAATCCCTTTTTGCAACATGTTTCTGTTTCTTTTTCAATACTAGACTCATTATCTTTCTACGTTCAAGCACATACCTTTATTCTTGAAACTCCTCACTATATTGGCAGAAGGTACAGCAGTGCGGTCCTTCGCAAATCTTTCATAAAGTTCCATCATGTATTCTGGTGGCTCCTTGGAGTCGGGGACTAGGCCTCTGCTCTGGGCCCTCTGGTCTGTAAGGTTCAGAGTGGACAAAAACTGGCTCAGTAGATCCTTAGGGACAAACTGGGTAATTCTCTCACCATCTCTTTTATGGGTGGCTCTGTGGTAGTTCCCAGGAGGCCGGAAGGGACCACTCCAACTCAAATCATTCAACAATAAAAAGATGATACAATTAAAGAACCAATGACTGAAAAAAACCCAAGACGCCATTAGTGGAAGCAGCAGATCCAAATATTGTTAAATGAGAAGTTATGATGATGAAGGCACCTGCCAGCAGTTGAACCATGAGATGGCAAGTAACAGGTTGAAGCTCACTGTAAAAACAGCTTTGCCCTTCCTGATCTTGTAGTTTGGTCCTGAGGGCAGGGCTGGCTAGTTCAATGTGCTGACATGTTTGGAGATGTCACTTAGGCCATGCTCAGCCCCCCTCCCTTTCTTTCCACACAGGGGGACATAACACCAGCCATAATATTACACATATACTGTTTTTTAAAAGACAACTGGAGTTATAAAATGTTGTTGTTAAGGAGTTACAGAATAATTTTGTAAGACAGATGTATGGCGTTTCCATTTATGAGAATTTAGGAATTCATCAATACCACATTTATTTATTTGTTTAACTATGTCCAAAGTGTAATATTAGCAAAAGATCAGTGAGTAAATTTTATAACCTCTAACATCTCCACAAGAGGCCAGTGTGGAGCATTATCTGGCATCTGATTTTAACCTGGACAATTGTTATTTTTGAATATATATTTTTGTAGTCTAACATTGATAAGAAGTCATGCATTTTAGCTTTACCGTATATACAGGAACTAAACTAAAGTAAAGTTATGATCCCATGTATAGAAATGAACTGATTTAAATGTAATGGAACCATGATATCTGTGGAAAATTAGCAAAGAAGAAAACAAAACTAAACTAAACATACAGTAATAATTTATGTTTATTTTCATTCAACATAGCAATGCAAAAAAGGATCACTACAAAGCAGAGTTTTCTTGAATGTAGGATCGCTTAACTGGTAGTAGCTATTTCACATGTATGGCCTCAGATTAATAACATGGGTATTACAATAAATATTACAATATAAATGCCTTCTTTTAAATTATTAACAGTCCTTTGTTACACATTTACATTCACATTTGCCTTTAAGAAACCTTTTTAAACCATTCTTAGTCTTGTCTGGTGACTGGCAGCTTTGTCATAAGGAAAGTAAATATCAAATCTGTTTTATTCATAGATTTCTGGAACTGTTAATTCTACCTTCAAGTACACAGCAGATTATAGTTCTTCTTCTGGACTGGATCAACAGCGCAAAACTAATGGAAAATACTGACAATAAATTTTAATCAAAACTTGTTCTTTTCAGTGTATGTAAAAACTGACCTCATCATGTATATTCTTTGGAGTTACACTACACTTTGCATATTTAGGCTATATTGTAAGTATTTCCTCCTAAATGACCAAAATCCCTCAAATCTATCCCCAGAAGATCTCCATAATAAATAAAAGTTTGGCACGTATTTCAAGGTAAACAAAGATAATTTTTGTCGATATGATCAAATGGCACAGGTCTGTATCTCACAGATGAAGTGTCTCTACATGATTCAGGCTGGTTCCACTTTTAGACCCACGAGTCTAATGGAGGGGGCTTGTTGTCCATAAGCCCCACTGCAGGACGGCCAGCTCGGATGAAGTGCTTCCTCTCATTGATTGCCTAAAATATAAAATATGTACAGTTTATGTGTGGACAGTAAAGTGTGTCAATAAGACCACTGATGTTTTAATCTAATAATGGGTAACATTTGATAAACAATGCACTTTTAATAGCCTTAAAGGTTCTATATTACACGTAATTGACTCTTGTGAGCTTAGAGCCACGTTATAATGCTGTTACTTCATCGAAAACATACCTGACATTGTGCTTTTTTCATTCACACATGTTTGAGTAATCTTTTATTATTAGTCTGTATTAGTCAAAATGCTCTGTTCCACCTTGTGGTGTAATGAAGCTGTAGTTTTCAAGTTAACAGCTCCTTTATAACCTTTAGTTCAGTAGCGATTGCTGGGCTGAAATGATAAAAAATGATTCTACTGAAGGTGTATGGAGTTTAAAAACACTGTGGAGCTCTTCCTGTATTAACACATGACATCACAAGGTGGAACAGAGCGCTTTCTGTTTACAAAAATAACTCAGCCTAAATATGCAGGGTTTGAGTGTTAGTGAAGAGTGTGACTGTGTGAATGAAACAAAACACAACTCCAGGCATGTTTTTGATGAAACAATATTATAACATAGATTAGAACATAGCGCATTATGAGTCCTTTAATAAAGCATGAACAAGGACATAAATACTTAATTAACTATTTATTCATTATTAATTAAGTAGTTGTTATTGCTTTATTAAACGCTAATTAAGGTGTAGTTATTTTAAAGTAGTGTCCTAACCCCTTAATTTATTACTTACTATGCCTGAATCTCTTCCTAATAAACTATTTGTTGAATATGAATTAAGTTGTGTTTTATTAAGGTCAGTTATGGTGTGGATATGCAAGTTACTAGTATTTTTTTAAGTTGTAAATTTTCTGGTGGTGGTGGTGACCGGGCTCCCGTCTCCACAGGCAAAGTAACAACATATCTATAGATACAAGTAAAACCCTCCATCAGAAAAGTTACACTGTGTCCCTTTAAGCTTATATTCAAATACCATATCTAGTCATTCACAATGTTGTTGACGCAGATACTAAAAACCCCCGAGAGCTTTCTCTACTGGAAAATGGATACATTGAACTTTCCATCTGGCACAGGCAAACAGTGTGTGTGTGATTCAGGTGTGTTGTCATCTGTGAAAGTGATTGTACCTGAAGAGCCTCTCTCTCCACCACTGACCCCTTCCCATCGCCGACTCTGTCATTTGGCTCTAAGGTGGAATACACATCTGTGAGAGGAGGGGAAATAATCACATCAGCCACACATTGTTGTGCCAAAACGTAGCTCTGGGTGCATAAAAGACATAAACCGTGAAATGACAAACATGGCGCTTTTTAAGGCGAAAACCCAAGACTTATTATGTATGATTATCTCCATTCAGACGTTCAAATAAAGCTTTTCTAATTTATCCATGTAACAGAGTGCAGCGACAGAGTACTCATTATACCCACTGTATTCATTTTTCAAAGAGTGCTTAACTTATCTGCTTTATTCATAAGACAGCCTCCAGAGAGTACTCCCATTTGGGAAGTCCATTTAAAGTATCATGTTGAGGGAAAGCTTGATCGTGGTCGTGGGGGAGTGTGGGTGCCCTTTTGGAATAACGTCCAAATGAGATGTGACTGGTGATGCATGAGCTGCCCCAGCCTCCAGGAGAGAGAGAGAAAAAGCTCAGCCAAATAAGTCTGCATCACTGATAACCTTGGCAGAACACCACTGGTTTAAGGCTATGTTTTAGAAGTGGAATACGTTCCCGGGACTGAAGAGGCAAATGTCTTTGTCCCGAGTTAAAAATGTGTTTTTTAGATGAGAGCTTGAGGACATGTCTCTCATTTGGGCACAGGTTTAATTATATTTTGTTGCAGTTGGAGGCAGTGTGATGGTAATGCTGACCTTGAGTTTTGTCCATGAGCGGTAAGGTGATGTCGTCGCCCCCCTGCTTCCCACTCTTTGACTTCTTGGTCACTCCAGTCGATGGTGGCTTTGAATAACAAAAGAAACTCATAATACAAATAAATGCAGAGGAGTTATGCTTCTTTCTTTCTGTGGTTTAAAGACATACACTAGATGTCTATACAATACAGTGTAAAATAATGATTTTCATAAATATGGCTTGAGCATTGTGTTAATCTGTTCCTTAATTTAAAGCATTATTTGCATGTCGTTGCAGGGATGAATTTGTCCTTGAAAAAATATGATCTACATATAATACAGTTTTTTCTTTGCACACAATTACAATTTAATCTTTAACAGTGAATCTAAAAGGCACAGTCGATTGTAGGATGACAAAACCAGAGGTAAGGACTTTGCTTATTAAATAGTATAAAACTTTTTAGACTTTCTTGCATCTTGTCAGATGCAAATATGATATTTGTATAGAATCTATTGTGGAATGGTAATAAATGATGTGAAAACAATAGGGACACATTCACTGACAAAGTACATATTTCTTGGCTTTTCTTTTCTTAGCTACTGACAGCTTGACAGCTGCTGATAACTGACACACTTTAGCACAAAGGCAATGTCATGTTGAATCAAAACAAGTATTTTCAACATCAGACTGAGGTGTTTATTGTTTTAAGATAATTATGTGAAGAAGGCGCATGTGCCATACCTTAAAGTGACTTTTGGTCCAGCCTGCTTTGGTCAGTGTGTGTCGCAGATCCTTGTACGCCCATATTGTCTGCAGAACATGAGAGGCGGCCTTCGTCTCTCGCACTGATTGGCTGTAGACAAACCATTACAAATAGTGATGAACAGCAGAAGACAGCTCTGAGCCTGCACTGTCGGCTTGATTAAAATCTGTCTTCAAATGCCCCCGGATAGACATAAATAAACCCACGAATGTGACGTACCAGAAGCAGCAATACAAAGGATGAGATGTGACTTGTACATGGGTAATGTTTGAACGGCGTACCTCGACTTGTTGATGGCCACCAGTTTCTGCACGGCGTGTCCTTGTATAAGAGCTCGAGCATTCTCAGGGCTGTCTGTGATGATCTCATGGATGGTGTTCAGAATAGACACAACTGTATCTCCCTCCAGGTTCTTTGCTGGATGCTGTTGTCCACATGGCAGATTGCCTGCAAGGTCCCTTAAAGCGTAGCTGCCTGCATTAAAAGAGTAGGCCAGTCAGTCAGGGAAAAGAAGTGTAGAGTAACTCATAGCAACACACTGAAATGTAATAATTTTACATAATAATTCTGCTTTATTGCGGTGTTACACTAGTTTATTACTCTAATACAGGCATGTCCAAACTATGGCCCGGGGGACAAATGTGGCCCTCAGACCAATTGTTTTGGCCCTCAGACTTCCAGGTGAATTGGCCCATACTACCACAAGTAGTACTTTTTACTGCATGTTTTTGAAATCTACCTTGATCAAGCAAAGGTAATGTGTCCTTTTGAGGGTCTAAGCATGAACAAAGGTCTGGAGGGTCATTTAAACCTGTTATAAATGCACAGATTTGAATTACTTATTGTTTCAACCACCAGTATACGACCCTCGATCGACCCTCACGCTAGTCTGTGTTTCAATATGTGGCCCTTGATGAAAAAAGTTTGGACACCCCTGCTCTAATATGTCAAATAGGCTGTGAGTCTTAAAACATGTCTTCAGTCATTAATACCTGAATAAGTATTTCCATGAAGAAATAAGTTGTCTGTTAGCATTAAAAGTTTGGTAAGATTGAGGAGTATGGTAAGTTGCAAATAGTTGTACTGCTTTGAGATAAATGTATCTTTGTCTATTAAAATCACAACACCAATATTGTGTCTCAGACAAAGAAAGATTTAAATATATATATTTCTTTCACAATGTTCAAAAGCATGAAATTGCCTCTCCCCTCTAGGTTGCTTTGTGCTTATATTTGCTCCACTGCCATGTCAGAAGCCCAAACTCACTTTTAAATGCTGCATCAGAACTTCCACAGTGCATTTTCAGGCATCTGTCTGTCTATTTTAATTGTCATTTCATGGAAAACAATGCCCAACTCATCTAATAGTAGGTACAATGAGTAGATACAACTGTAGTGGATTGTACAAACCAATGAGGTCCTTATTTCTCCTGTCCATGGCCAGGTTACGGAGAGCGATGGCCACAGCTCGCACCACTTTGTCCACATCTGAACGCAGCAGCTCCACCAAAATGGGCAACCCTTTCTCCTTTCTCACCGTGGCCCGGATGTAGCTAGACCACTGCAAGCACCAGCAGTAAAAACAAAGCAACCCAAGGATGTCAGCAATATTTACTGAAGCATGGGGGAGATTTTGCTTCAGGGACACCACCTTATTGTAACTACCCTTTTGTCTTCATATAAGCCCTCATACAGTATCACATCTAAAACAATACACTGAAAAGAAAATAACAAATAAGGTGCCGTGCAGTATAAGGTGCACATAACTAATTTAAGTGCTCCTCTGAGTGCAACTCAATTTCACAGCTTTAGGACTTTCTTTAAGCCAAGCAGTACAATTATAAAACACATTAATGACTCGAACAGAGAGAAGCAGTGAGAGATAAGTGCTTCATTTTACGCAGGTGAAACCAAGTGGGCTGAAGCTCCTGCAGTTTATTAAATGCAGATACAGCCTCTTTAAATCTAAACATTGAACAAAAGTATCATGTGTCAAGGTCTATGTCAAAAGAAATTTAAAATCTGTAGTTGCACAGATATTTGGGTAAAAGAAATAGTCACCAGAGTAAGGTTTTTAAGATCAAAATGTTTACATTTCTTTATTACAATGAACACTCCTAATGGATGAATGAGGGGTTATATTGACATAGATGGGTGAACTTAAAATTATGCAAAATCTACATATTATTCAATGTTAATGGGTTTAAATTTACAGTATGAGTCATTGGAGTTGTATATAATTTAGGTTTTGTAATAATCCTACAAATGTGTCTGTCTGGCTTCTTTTGCCATGGAGTTAAGAGAAACTGATACTTGGCATATAAAATGATATTCACAGTTGCAGCAGGTTCTCAGAGAATGCACTAACTCTTGTTTGAGTGTCAGAGTGTAATACTTACAGCCCACTGTCCAGCGGCCAGGTTCTGCAGAGCTCCTGCAGCTGCCTCCAGAGTGTTGTGGTTATGGCTGCAGGTGAGCAGGGCCAGGTACAGCCGCACCACATCAGGCTGGTACAGCAGCTCCAGACCTGCAACACACCAGCACAGCACAGAATCAACATCGGACTTACTTTCACATATGGGTTAGTTTTTTAGGTCATGAGAAAAACATATGGCTTCTGTTAATTAATGTGTGAGAAGAATTATGACTCCCGCACAGAATAGCTTTTTGTGGCTTAAAAAGGGGATTGGATTGCTGACAAGTGCGATGAGACTGACCCCAAATGGCTGTCAGTCTGATTTGCATTCAGTGGCTGGAGCGTGGGAGGCATAATCTCAGCATTGCTTCTCCTTAGACAGTGGCATGTGCATATAAGTTTTCACGACTATAAAGCACTACTGTCTCTTGAACCTGCACTCAACAGGACTTCTTATCTACTAATATTGTAGTATGAAGTCATGCTATGTTTAAATCTATATTTGTCCAGTGGAAGCCAGTGTTAGATTATTCAATACCCAATTCCACATTCATTTTCACCATTCTTGTTGCAAATAGTGTGCTTTGCATAACCTGCTAAATTATTTCAGTAAGATTAAAATGATAAAAATCACTTCAAAAAGTCTGGTTTGTGCCTATTTGCCTAATTGGTGTTGTTTATAATGAGCAAGCCAGAAAGGCTTGACATGTATTCATGCAGCTAAAACCTGGAACAGTCTTCCTGAACATGTGAGACAGGCCTCTACTTTGACACTGTTTAAATCCAGGCTCAAAACAGTTCTATTAAACTGCATATGACTGAAAGGTTTTCATTTCACATTCTGTCTAATTTAATGACTCTCTCTTTTTAATTTTATGATGATTATTTATGTTTTGATTTGTTTGTATTGAGATTTTTATACATTTCTTATTCTGGAAAGCACTTTGAATTACTTTGTGTGCAAATGGTGCTATACAAATAAACTTGCCTTGCCAATTTATTAAGGGCTGTGGTGCTTTTCAAATACCAAACTCTTTAAAGTGATAAAAATGGTGAGTGTGGGTTAGGATTAAAACAACGTCTGAAAATACATTACAGACTTCTTTCCTTTTGCTGTTCTCTGACCATTACCAATAAATCTGCCTCTCCTAAATTGATCCTTTGCAATTCATTCTAATCCATTCAAATACAAAAGATTCAAATGGATTGATCCCAATGGAAACCATGCCAATGCCATGCATTAAAGAAACATAATCTCAGCGGTGACACAGCTTGTGTTTATTACAAAGGGCTGTAAATAGTAAGATGAATCCAAGCATTATTTCTTAAAAATACCTTTCATTTGCTCAGGGCGTTTAGGTAAATCCAATGTACCATATTTTCTGTCCATAAAGCCATTTTTCCAACCTGTACATCACAGATACAGACATGCACACAGACACCAGTTTTATTACCGTCAGCTCACAAGTTTAATGTCAATGAATTCAGTGTGACGCAGAAGCACAATATTATTCTTCAAAATATTCAGAAACACACTGACCTTGATTGAACCACTCCTCTAATGAATATGGCAGAAAAGAGAAGAGTGTGTCAAAGATTAGAATTGGGAAGAGACACAGAGGCGCCACACACTGGCACTAATGGTTTAATCTTTGGGCTTTGTTTTGTTTAAATGGCTGAACGCTTCATTAAAATCTGCATTCTATGTATTTTGGGTTTCCACCTGCTGCAAAGCACAGTGTATCATCTTCTCCTGATTCTGTACCCTTATGAAATATTCACACATCAAGAGGCACAAAAGGAATGTGAAGCCCACAGCCGTTACAAGCCCTAAAATCTTCCAAAGCATTTTAATTCTGACTGCATAAAATAATTAGTTTAAGGCAAAGTAACATTGTAATGAAGTGTGCAAAGAGCAGGAGTTCAAAGTGAATATATTAGGATTGTGCTGGACTCATCACATTCTCACCTTTGGGTCTTTTTCCGCCAAAACAGTCATGCTCGCTCTTCTTTCGTGGGTGACCTGCTGATCTCATCATGTGGGGCTCCTGGAAACGCTCGGCTCCTGGGATTTCTTTATGAACGTGGTAGGAGAGGTTTCTCAGGATGCACACACAGTTCTCCACTGACTGTGGACACAATATAACAACTTATTACATTATGATTTACACAATATTCTCTGTATACACAGTTAAAGGACCCATATTATGCTATTATGCTATGTTATAATGTTGTTTCCTGATCACAAACATACCTGGAGATGTTTCATTCCCACATGTTTAACACGTGTTTAACACACAGTTCTTCTCACACCTTCACTAGAATCATTTGTATAATTTCAGCCCTGCACTTACCAGTCTCGACTAAACAAAAGGTAAAAAGTAGTTAACTTCAAATCTACCACTACATGACATCACAAGGTGGAACAGAGCATTTTGAGCTTTGGAGCTGTAGACAAACTAATAAACCAGGATTACACAAACAAAATTGTGTGAGAATAAATCAGTGCACATTTTCGTCCAAAATTTCATTTCAAACACACTCAAGAAATTCAATAGTAATGTAATTTTAAAATCTGATTTGAGGCTGCATTTCCTTAAACTAATAAAACATGTGTGCTGTCCTGTCAGAGGATATAAGATGAATGTTATTTTCATGAGTGTTGCATTTGAACCTTATTGTCTGTGTCCTTGGTTAGCACAGCGGTCTGAAGGGCATGAAGCAGAGCATCCACCAGCCCCTCGCACTCCCTCAACCTCTGGCGCGCCTCTGCCCCATCCGAGCTCACATTCCTGTGCCCAGACAGTTTATTGGATTAACATTTACATGTGTTGTTCTCTTTTCTATGAGTGCATCCCAGCAGCCCTACCTCAGACAACCAGAGGTGTTCTTGAAAACTGTGGTCCACTCAGCACTCTGCATTTTGGAGGGATCACTTGTGTCTCTCCTCCAGCCGGAGTGAGGGATGATGATTTCATCTGTCAGGGTTTGAAGGCCGTGGTTGATGACAGACATCTTTAGAGGTTCATGTGAGGAGAGGTTCCAAAGAGTTCCTGTAATAAAATATGACATAATGTTTGTATCAGTATTGTTCATTTCATGATGAATGATGTGCTTGTAAAGACAACATACATCTCATTTTAGATACATTGGTTGTCTCTGCGTAAACTGACACAATTATGAAACATGCATGGATCAAGCAGGGAATCACAAATCTTCTCTGGTAAATGAAAGCAGCCCACAAACTACAGCCTGACACTTTTGCTGCTGTTTGTTTTCAAAAATGTAAATGTAAATGTAAATGTAAATGTAAATGTAAATGTAAATGTAAATGTAAATGTAAATGTAGAGAGCGGTGAATCAGCCTATAAACTTTACCTGTGACTAACTCTTTGACCTCCACACTACTGGTCTTCCTTAACAATCGAACTAAGGCTTGAATACCATCACAATTCTTGATGGCCATTTTGTTTTGGTGGTCTTTGCCAAAGGAAATATTGCGCAGGGCTCCACATGCTTTGCGGTGCACTTCGGGTTTGGGATGGTCCAGCAGCTCCACGAGGACAGGCACACCGTTCAGCTGGCGCACCTCCTGCTTGATGTGGTCATTCTCATAGCACAGATGCTGCAGATAGGCCGCAGCGTTGGACTTGACTGGATCCATGGGGTGGTTGAGCATTGCAATAACTTCCTGCAAGTTTGGATCCCTCCATCTTGGATCTCTGCGGATGCTGTCCAGGCTGACCATGCTGCTGCGTTTGTGGGGGAACTGTAAGGTCTGAGCGCGGCACATGGCCTGGAGGAACGGGTTCAAGTTACCCTCCAGCTGGGCCATGAATGCATCGTCATATCCAGTCCTGCAAAGACACAGGCATCATGTATGAAGCTTTGAAAGAAATATATGGGTTGACATTTTCAAGAACAAAGCAAGCATGGGTAAGTTTAACAGCTTAAGTGACTAGCCTCTATCTTGTACAAACAGTTCTGTCACTTTATATGGGCTGAGGGAAGGCTTCTGGCAGCGAATAACAGGTGAAGCCCTCTTATTTATTGACTTTGCAGTCAGCTGTCATTCCTGATTGATACTAGCGGCTCCTTAACTGCTGTCCATCTGTCTCAGTTTTGTCCACACTGACTCACTGGACAATGGCCACTGTTGTAGCGTACGCTTTGGGTTTGTGTGAGTGCTCCGTCCTCTGTCCTCTGCACTCACCTTTCACTGTGTATTTGGGCTGATGATCTGACAATGAATAACTGAAAAATGAAATGCCATCTGTTTTAATATATGTGGTTGTTAATCTACTGCAGTAATGACAATAATAAAAGGCAAGGCATGAACTTTAAAGGTCCGTTGTGTAACTTTTCCAGTGGAGGCTCTGTTAACTACTTGTCTCTTTGGAGATGTTATTGCTTTGCCCAGAATGTCCTACAGTATGGCATTAAACTGTCTACACGGAGAGAAGCAGATGGCACCACCAGGACAAGTTACAGGACAGATCCATGGAGCGGCGACCCCTCAAAGCATTTTTGAGCAATAAAAACACATTATTATATCAATACATTATAGATAGAGAATATAAAAGCAAAAGCAACAATAACATCTCCATGGAGACAGGCAAGTGGCAGAAGGACCACCTCTCCCCACAAGGAAAGTTACAGGGTGCACCCTTAAATAATCTGTAAAGTCAAGCTTTGTTTGTAACTGGTTCTATTTTGTTTTCGCTCTATGCCTTTGTTTTCCATACATTTCAGTCATGGGATTACACTTGAATTAATATATGCTAAAAAATATAAATAAAACATTGTCATTTAGCTTCTTTTTTATAACTATTAATATTTGATGCATTGTTGTTTTACCTGGTTCTTGAAGGCTCTCTGAGAAGCTCCATAGTGGTGATGGGCCTGAACGGGTGTATTCCCCCCAGTGTGGCATAGGTGCTTGCTGGGTGATCTTTCATATCACATGGTGTTTCTGCACGTTCGCGCAGACCCTCCTCTTCTGTCTGACTCCCCAGGATTGACGGAGTGTAGCTGTCTCTGAGAAAAGGCAGGGTGTAGTGGGCTCCGGGCTGAAAGGTCTTTGCTGGCCAGTATCCGTGAAGCGTGGTCCTGGACAAGCTTCCATATCCAGCACACAAGTCTCCCCCGATGGTCCTGTAGCCATCTGGGAGAGTGTAGACCCGGCTCTGTGTGTCAGGGGGCACTGGTTGGGTCTCGGGCTGAGGAGCAGTGGTTGTGGTGGTGGTGGTTGTGGTCAGTGTGATGGGATCGGTCAGGGTGGAATCAGCCTCAGAAGTGGGCGTGTCTACTGGAGTGTTCTCTTGAGTCACGGGGGTGGATGTGAGTTCAGGTGAGCCCAGTGTCAGCAGACTCTCCACAGCTTCATTTAGAGCCACTTGGCTGTCACTCTCCTCTGGTTTAACCTCTTGATCCACTGCCTTTGACTCCTGTTAGAATGGACACATCACAACTATTATGTTCATTGTCCAATAACAGCCTGTGCTAGTCTTTAACAATCAAGTTTGTCTGAAAGGTCACAGATGTGTCTACTCTGTGTTGCTTCAAACATTATCAAACTGGCACATTTACAGACAGAGCAGGGAGTGTTTGTTCTTCATTTGCAGGGACTAGACCAAAACATGTCCCAGTAACTAGCACAGTGTGTTTCTCTCCTATTCCAACAATAAAGCTCACCACACCAAACTATTTCTCAGATTTCTCAGTGATCAATCACTATCATGTCAGCACTTCCATGGCTTTTTGCACCCTACGGTAAATAATGAATTTGTTTTTGGTGCCAAACATTAATGAATTCATCTAGTTGGAAATGAGTTTAGCTGGGTCCCTGATGAAACAAGCTGAGGTCCAACTACTGTTGGAAGAGAAGTTAGAAATGTAATTGACTTTTGTAAACTGGTTTAGGATTTAACTGACTGCGAGCATTTCTTTTCATTTCATTTCACACTGAGACTTTTCCTGTTTGATTTGGCATAATACTAGTACTACTAATACAGCAGTCAAGAAAACTGGCTTGACATGTAAGATATTTATACATAGCCATTAAAGGGAAGGGACAGTTTTTTTCCCATATTCTTGAGTAAAATGTGTCTTACCACAGTACAGATATATTGTACAAGCAGGTCAAAATATGTCCTGTGTATTCTGTCCGCATATAATTATAAAGTGTTTTATTGTCTGAGATTCAGGAAATACACTCTTAGCATGCTAGTTGTTTGCATTACCATTAAGGTAAACTCCACAATGAAAAACTTATTGCAGTGAATAATTAGGATGCTCAGAATGCATCATAAGATCCCTGCAAATTGTCATACACTAGTCATCTTAAAATCAGGTACAGCACCTACAGACCCATTAAAAATGTTTTTGGCATTTTTTACAATTCTGTGAATAATATTGTCATAAATATCTAAAAAAAAACACTAAACATAGCACTTGTGAAAAAATATGATTAGAATGTAGGCTTACAAGTAATGTGAAAACCGTATATTGAAAAAGTTGCCTAAGAACTTGACCTCTGTGTCAGTCTGCTGGGGGGTGTCAGTCTCTGTGGAGCTCTCGTTGGTGGAGGTCACAGCAGAGGCGATAGAAGTGGGCGTGTCCAGTTCGTCGCAGTTGTCCAGAGCTCCTGGGGGGTCCGGGGCCCCCTCCTTCATGTCCTGGGACAAGGGCAGCACTGGGGGGCCCTCCGAACCCTGCTCCTGCTCAACATAAATAGCTGCATCAGTGGAATATGGCAGTGTGCTAGTCTGATGCATTATGTTGTTGTAAGTATGCAAACGGTTAGAGGGTAAACCACGCATTAAAGCTGATGAGAAAATGGATGCACTTGACATTGGACTCTCAGATGCTGTAATGTATGATTATCACATAATTTAGCGGGATCATAAAGCCACGTTGTCTAAAATGGCTGGTGTGTGGTTGTTCTTTAGAAAATGTCTTTTATTTTGTGCAAAGGAATAAAAGGCTTAGGCTATGACCTTATAATGACCATACAACCTGTCAACTGATCCTTCACTTGGCATCTGTTTAATTAGCATAATGTTGAGCACAGTTTATCTTCTTCTATATAGTAATAGCTTCAAGGTTCTTTATTGACGGCAAGAGGAAATTGCAGGATATTTATCAAATCAGGGCATCTGCCTGAATTGAATGTTGCTATTTGCTCTGTAGAGCTGCCTGTTCATGAAAAGCTTCTGTTCATTCAAGTTATAAAGTGTAAGCCCTTATATCATTTTATACAGTGAAATTAAGACACTATAATTATGCGTGAATGACAAACTCATTTACACAATGCAGTACTTTGCATAATCCAAAACTGTGTGCTTAGGCTAGTTCTAAGTCCTACAACTGGAATTTAAAACCGTAAAATAGTATGTGACTGAATCTATTAATATAATTATAGGATCCAAAATACAAACTGCATTGTGAAAAGTTTGATGTTAAAGTGACACTATAACTGGTCAGTGTCCAGAGGTGGGAGAGTTGTTTCATTTCTCTACTGTAAATCATTTGTACTGTACACACCACCATGTCTCATTATATGACTTGGGCACTGTGATGGAATTTGCTGTGAATATTATTATCTAAGATGTGAATTGTGCAGTAACTGTTCTCTGGAAAACCATGCTGTTCTGTGTTTATATTTAGTTTCCAGTTGTGTATCAAGCCAAGCTGGGATTTGCACTGCTCTTCTACAAATGGCTTTCATTTACCAGAATGCATTAATTATTCAGCATTTTGGGTTGGAATTAAACAGGAAGTAATGTTGACTGTAAACACTTGTAGCTTGTTTTGGATTGGTCCTGTCTACAGTATACTTAGTATACCTACCACCTCTTTAATACATAAATGGGATCATGCAGCACAATAGCTTATCCAAAGTTGCAAATACATTTTAGAATCAAGACAATGAGTTCAGTACATTTGTTGCTGAAATAAACAGTTTCTGTTGTGATCTGCTGAACTGTGCATTGAAATGAAGCCATGATCTTAAACATCAGTAAAAAGTAGACACTATAAATCTTTACATTAGGAAGAATAAATGCTCAGATACCAGCACTAAATCACACTAGCCTACAGTGATATGGGCCACTGGCCAGTCTGCTTTTTGTAACCTCAAATACTTGAGACTATGGCTTCAACCAGAAGATGTCAATATAAATAAAAAGGTCACATGTAACAGACTGGCAGCAAGCATCTCTGGGGGAGGTAGATTGAATATTGTTGGGTGGGCAATGCAATATTACTGCAAGAGGGGCTACTGCTGCTACTGCTGTCCTCTCAGCACAGCTTGATTAAGGATTTGGAGGATGGTAATGGGCTGGGTGGACTGAAGAGGCCTGTGTGCACCGTCCCCCATCTGAATTGCGCTCCGGGGAAGGCCAAGCCGCTGAGTCTGAGTCAAGGCTCATTTAAATAACTTACTGCACCATCACTAAGTGAGAACATGCCGCCAAATAGGTCAAGATGACGAGTGCAAATTTGGCTTGAGATCAGTCGTTGCAGACTAGAGATTGAATGCATTTTGTGTTCCTTTAACCACTGACCGTGTATTTATTTGTAATTTGAAAAAAAATTGTAGTTGTGATTGCCACCATTCAAAAGAAGATGATCATTGTCTGCAAGTCAGTCTGCAATCAGGGTGGTAATTCTTAATTTGATGTAAAACATAAATACAACAAAATAGAAGATGCATGTTCAGTTTAAACCAGCTTTAGAAAACCAAGGTCAACAACTGTAGCAAATCATATTTTACAAACTTCCAATTTTTGTGACAACTTTAAGGGAATCACTACACACATGCAGAATGACTCAAGCTTGGTAAAATCAAGAAAAAGGAAAGAGGTTGATGTAGAGCATAGAAGTGTCGTGTTGGGTGTAATCTATTGAACATCTCCACATGGCCCTCGCTGCATCTTGATCAAACTTGAAGAAAATTGACTTTAACAGGCGTTTTGTCTCTATCACAAGAATCGGGGCTTGGGCAAGTTGTGCATCCACACCATAATAAAACATGACATCAGCTCAGTGATATCAGAAGACATTAGTCACAACTTTGTCACTGCTCGTCGGCCCGGCTTAGTCTACTCAACCAAAACGTGCTCCCAGCAAACACCAGAACCAGGGCAAAACAGATCAACAACTTCTGTGCAATTGTAGAGTAGGGCTTTCCAAATACTGAGAACAGGTCTCAACATCCAAAGGAACTTCAGCAATAGTTGCAAATGCAAATGAAGATATCAGATTCATTCTCTTAATTGAATTTGTCCCAGCAATAATTATAATGCAGTCTCTGGCCCTGTTTTTGTATCATGTATTTGTTTGTTTTGGATAGCCCCTGGACATGCATCATCTCTTTTTCAAGGGGGTCCTCATGACCACCACACCAAATTACATTCCTCCTATAATTATTTACACAGTTATTTGACCAAAGTTTTTCGCTGTTTTTCCAATCTTTTGTATTTACAAAGGTAGAAACAAGTAGCAGATTAACTCTTTACACCTTGTTACTCTAAGGCATAAAATACTCTTTTATAAAGCATCCACATTCAAACTGCAGTATATGAGGCAGGCACAAGGAAATAAAATGGATTCAAAGCTCTGCCCTGAATAATTGGGCCTTGAATTCGAAGAAAAGTAGTCTATACCTCTCCATAATATGCTAATGCTTTGATTATGCATGTACAAACTTTTTTGTTTTTTTTGTTTTGAGGAGCCTCCCTTTTGCACCCTGCTCCTCAAATAGTTAAATGCTGCATGGTCAGATTTAATGTCTCTCTGATACATCATGGCAATACACTAACACAGCGTGTGCAGCATTCTCCCCGGAGGGACAACCTCTTTAACAAAGCACTCACAAATCATCTTCTACCTTTACGCGCCTCTACATTAGACTGTATAGAACTAAACATTCTTGACTTAATAAAGCTGTTAGCACCATGTCCCTGTGAGCACACACACAAGGAGACTGCACCGAAACAGCAGAGAGGGAGAGGGGGAGAGGACAGGCGACTCATGCCCATTTCATTCACCATGACACAGCCACAATGTATAACTGAGTCTAGTATATGCTTCTCTGCAGAAAGGAGAAAAAACTGCATGGTAAAAAAGAGGGAGGGTACATTGATAGCAAATAGAGCCATTCCACAACACACTCACCTCCTTCACTTCGGCTGGCATTGGCAAATTCGCTTATCTTACTAACAAATGAGGAACAAAATGCGTCTCCCACTGAGATCAGGCTTCTCTCTATCCTTCTTCTCTTTTTTCCCTTTGAGCATCACAGGCAGTTCAAACATGTGCAGCCATCCTTCCTTCCTCTGCTCTATGCCAGCACGTTCGCTCCTCTGCTCTCCCCTCTCTCACTCCTTCCCTCTCCCACCTCCCCTTCCTCTCTTCCTTCTCTCCCTCTCTCTTCTTGCTACTCTATTTCTTTGCAGTTGCCCCCAAATACAAACAGCACAGAGTCTGCGTTTGCCTCTTTACATACACAGCATGCCCAAAGGAGAGGCTGGAGACGGAGGATGAATGGTGGAGGCTCTGATTAGCGCACTCCCCTCCGCGCCGCTGCTGTGATCTGTGCTGCAGTTAATGTGCACACTATTAGCAAGGTGCTGAATCAACACATGTATGCTGCCGTGCGATGGGGAGCAGGCGGAGGTGAGCGCAGAGAGCCGCAATCCCCCTCACTCTGCCTCACACACACACACACACATGCACCAGTGTCTCCCCCTCTGGCCAGGCACAGGCAAGGTGCAGCTGAGTACACTTTGTGCAAGGAAGAGACAGGGGCTGGGGTGTAGTTGTGATGTAAGGACACAAGCTACAAGAAGAACAGTTTAAAAACAATAATGTAAGTTGAACACAGTTACCTACAGGCAAAGTCTGTAAATATTTAATGATTCAGACTCTTCTGATAAGGGGAATATGTAGCAAGGTGGGCTATTTTACTCTCTACCTTGACCAGAAAGATGTTCAGTTGTTTTTCCTTCATCACAGTTAGTCATTGGTAATCATCAAGCACAAAGGATCTATTTGGGAACACACAGCTGCAATAATATTTGTATAAAGGCTTATGTGCAATAATTTAATCATATTAGTACAATATATAAAACTGTACAGTATCCACCACAAAACTCTTTAGGCAAAAAATAGACTAAAACAAAAGAGTGGAGACAAACAAGCCTCCATAAACTGAAACTCTTATCTGGCCCGGACGAGGGTCGAGGGTCGAGGGTCGAGGGTCTCCTACTGCTTGCCTCTACAGTATGCATAAAAGCATAAAAAATATCTATCTCCATGGAGAATCTTCTGAAGTATGGTTTTAACTTTTTATTTGAACAGAATCATGCAGGTGACACGCCACCTCCAATAACACACGGTGTTGCTTTAATTAGTGTGAAAATGATGTGCAGTAATCCAGTGAGCTCACCTCTCTATCAACAGTCCTGGTTTAAGAGGCGCTTTCGATATCATTGATCTGAAAGCATTTACAAAGTCTAACTGGTCTCTGCAGGCTTTCATTGCACTCTGTTTGGCCAACCGTCAGTCTGGCAAATGGTGTAAAATTTCTACTCTTCTCTTTGATGTCCTACTGCAAAGTTAATTGAACCCAGTCTAGACCTATGGTATGATATGATTCTGGTTCAAAAGAAAAGAAGGGAGAGTAGGGATACTATTTCAGACCTCTCTTTTAATTAAGAAATCTTTGATCCTTTTTGTTACGTCAAAAAAGTTATATCCGTGAAACAGTTTGCTCGCTTTAGTTTTTAAGTGACATAAAGCTATTTCCGTTTTTCCAAAAATGATTACAAGTACCTGTTGCTAACCCACTGTTTCATCTCTCCTCCTGAAAAATATGGGTTCCATTAAAATACCAGCAGTAAGTGTTTTAATAGAGCTAGGTCACTGAAGCCATCTGCAGTGTAGCATTTGGAAAGAGCTTTTGCAAAAGTACTCAGAAAAGGCTGAACTAAATATTGGAAAGAATCTGACTCCATAGCATGTTTTGTATCACAGGTTTTTGTTTTGTCATATAGCAGAAACATGCTAAATTCAAAGCCTTTATGAGTAACTTAAAATAAGAAAGAATACTTAAACATTTTGTATAATAAAACAATTATGATTTTATGTGGACAACATTATCGCAGTAAAATGTATATATGTTAAGTTGCAGCTAAAATATGTCTCAGTCATGGAAAACATGTTCTACCATCTATTTTTGATTACCCTCACACTCTCAGTCCAATTATCTGCACAGTTTTGAGAAACATGTCTCCACACAGTGTTTCTGTTTGTCACTGAGCTCTTTAACCCATGTGGATGTCTGCTCATTCCATTTGCGGTGCATGTCCCAGCCTTTATGTCAACACTGTGATCCAGAGGAGGCTGCTGTGTTGACAACACATTATCCCCGGCTTGTGCCATGAGGCTTGTGCCTGCCCCGCTCCGGCCCAGCTGTTCCTGTGTCCTGCTCCACTTCCTCTGCTCCCACAAAGCACTGCTGCCACCTGCACTGTCACACCTCCTCTATGTAAGTCACTTTATAGTTTCTCATCAACTGCACACCTGCTTTTGTCCTACAAACTGAAACGGGTGCTTAAAACTGCCCCTGTACAATGTTTTAATACTGATCTTTAGAGACATGATTTCATCTTTCTGTGATGGGAATGACTCCATCAAACTGTAATCTCTAGATTCATATACCAGGTCTATTTTGAGTCATATTAATAGCACATTTAATATCAAGTTTCCTTCCACAAAACTTTGCACTCTGAACAAACAAGACTCCCATGAGCCTGCACTGGGCTGCAGATGTCAAACGTGATGGATGAGCACTTTTTACACTCCAATGAATTAGGCATAAGCTACAAGATCAGGATTTATTGGAATTTTCTGCAGGTCTACTCCTTTCAGAATAATTTAAAGGATGAGAGTGCATATAAATGCTAATTTAAATACTATATACAAAATCTTTGTAACACATTAGCTCCATCTATCAGACATTGGATCCAATAAAATGGTACAATAACAAATAAAAATCAGCATGGACAAGCTGTAGAGCAAACCTGCCTTCAGTGAGCTCGGGGTCAAAACCACATGTTTTGCTTTGTCAAATATACTTAAAAACAAGTGTAGATGACAACAGGACCAACAAGAAGGTCCTGAGTTTGACTCTTGAGTGTGGAGCTGTGTGGAATTTGCATGTTCTCCAGTCTGGATGGTTTCCTCTTAGGTTCTGCACTGTAGTTGCTCACTGCCCTGTCAGGTTGCCCTGTGGCACTAGGATGGGTTAAATGCAGGGGTCTAGTTTCCCTACAGGGAGATTTTGGACATTTATGATCTCTGTCAGAGCAACCAAAATGCTACATAGATTTGGTTCCTGATTCACATTCTGTCTCATATTCACAGAGAAACAAGCATAACGGGGGATGAAGTAATACATCTGTAGATTTAGTAGTGCAAATTACCCGACAAACCAGACACCCCCTGCTTTCAAACAAATGAATACAGAATTCTATTCAGCCACCCTAAGTTATTGGACTAATGCCTCCAAAGGTCTTGGCAAAGGAAATCTTGCCTAGAGCGCCAAAGAGCTAGTGCCGGCACTGCTTGGAGCACACCAGAGCTGTTCTCCCTCTCTCTTGTTATTTTCCCCATAAATGTGAGTTTTGAGCAGAGGAAAAAGTACAAATACTGAGTGCTTTTTAACCACCACAATGCAGAGAGGATTCTGACACTCTATTTTAATTTCTTTGCCATTTCTTCTGTGTAGAATCAATGTCACTAAAATAGACATTATTTTTGAAAGCAACAGTGTTTTTTTTTTTTTTTTTTTGCATATTCAAATAACTCACACCTCATTGCAAACAGTCAATTGAAATCTATTGGAGAGGTGATTTCCCTGTAGTATGTGTCTAAGTCAAACAGGAAGCACACAGAGAAGTGTCCGATTGTGTCTGCTCTGCTCTGTATGCACCTGCCATCCTCACTCCTGTCAGTGTCTGTGGACTCGCGCCTCCGTCATTCTCACTGAACTGCCTTTAACTGTGGGACATTAGCATGGAGCACTGACCCTGCACTACATTCATTATGCAGTCCATCCTGCTAAGTGGAGCCTCCAGTCCTCAACTACCACATTACACTTGAGCTTTTGTCCCAAACTGTGACCTTACAGTATCACGGACACTGAACCTCCATGCTTTGGTGGAGCAGTTCGTTGCTGTCATGTTAGATGGAAGGTACAGCCAGCCATCTAGAAGTGATTTAATGTATTTGTATTTTACCATTTTTATTTTTAGGCTTCACACAAAGACTACTTGACATTACATTACAGATATAAAGACATCAATAGGGATGCAACTATTTTAGTATTTGCTTTTTCAGTTAGTCTATCAGTAAAGCTATTACTACTATTGTATATTTAGATGAAAAATATATATAGAATTTTTACCAAATAAAATTTTAAATATGGTGACTGAAGGTTTGGGTTAGGTGGAGAATGTTTACGAATAAAGCACAATCAGAATTGGTTTTATTCATGTACGGTATTAGTAGTGCTAATATCCAAAGCCAAAAAGCAATTCCAAGCATCACATGTATAACATAGATTCACATAACTGAACATTTTCTTTGTGAAATCAGCAAGTTGGAAAGTTTTTGCGCTCCAAGGTGAATATGCACACTTTGTATTCATGCGGCTGCATCATTGTGTGCCAGAGGGGACTTTTGAATGTTATCACCCTCGCCTACATATTTCTTAGCATTTCTTCCTGTTTACTATCTAATAAAGTGAGGAGAAAATAATTTATATAAAAAACACAGCACTTCTTCTTTGGTGAGACCACCAAGGATTTCTGTATGTGTCGTTGTTGTTGTTGAGAGTGACAGTGCATTGAAATCATTTTAAAAGACAAGTTATGTCAAGAGAAAAAGGCAAGAATTTATGAAGTGTTGGACGCAGAGCGCTGTAAGTAAACCTGTTCATATGGTGTGCATGTGGGGAAAATACATGGACTTAAGTTCATTTACTTCAGACTAATCCAAACCTTAACCATATTTGCTTAAACATAACTTGCCTAACCCTAATCTTACCACATACATGAACTTTATTAGCTTTAAATCCTGTTATAATGATGTTATCTCCTCAAAAACACACCCATAGTCATGTTTTGTTTCATTCACACATCCGCAATCCTTTGTTATTAGTCACGAAGTGGTAGTTTTAAAGTTCACAATTACCTCTTGTTCAGTGAAGACGGGCAATTCCAGGGCTGAAATAATCCAAATGAATCTAGTGAAGGTGTTAGGAGTTTAGAAACAAAGCAGAGCACTTCCTGTATTACCACATGACATCACAAGATGGAACGGAGTATTTTCTGTTTGAGAGAACTCAGCTTACATATGCAGGCTTTGTGTGTTAAACATGTGAGTGTGAATGAAACAAAACACAACTCCAGGTATGTTTTTGATCAGGAAACAACAGTATAACATCATGAAACATTGTGGGGACCTGATTTTTGTCCCCATAGTGGAAGCAGGTCCTCATGAATTAAAATTGAGTACGCACAATGTGTTACTCGCCCACACACATGCACACAGCCATCAAACAAACAAACAAACAAACCCAAATCACTCCAAAACACAACGTGAATGTGCAGCGGATCACTGATTTTCTAAGTAATTTTGGACTTTAATACGGGGTACAAGTGTCTGTTCATTCATATCATTATCAAGGCCATAACATAATTGTCAAATCTCATTAAGTGCACACATTAGTTTACCATATAATACACAGTCTATAGGTCGCACACTGCAGAAGACACTTTGAATAGCTGCAGCACAGACCCACAAAATGCCCACACAGTCAAAGTCTCTCAGTGGGACTTTTCTCCTGTTTTTGTCAATGGTGTTTAACAAGGCTGCCGGTATTACTCCCATAATCACCCCTGCTCTGTTTTGCTCTGGCTCCCCGAAACAGAGGCTAATTTCATTGAACAGTCAACACATCATCCCAAAAAACAGGTTTCATGCCAGCAACAGAATGCAGCAGAATCCCTCACAGGTATTTCAGATAACACTCTGTGCATGTAATCATTGTGCAAAGGTCAACATTTGGACTTAACATGAGAAAGGTCAGGCTTTTCACTTTCATAATATTTCCCCAGTAAACAAGTTGGGGCATCATTTCTTATGGTTAACATCAAAATAGGATGAATCTTAAAAAGACTGAGAAATCAGCTATAAGCTCTTAAACTACAGTGTTTTGTGTTTTGATTCATGCATGTTTGAGTAATTCTATATTGTCATTGGATGCTTGAGTGCTCATAAATTTCATTTTCCACCTTGCCCCTATTCCCGCCTTACCTGCCCAGCTATAACTACAAGCCTTGACAACTCAAGTAGAAAGTAGAGGGGCTGCTCGGGCAAATCCACACTCACATCCATGTACTTCACTGTGATTATTTGAGAGATTGTGTGTTCATTCTTGCAAAGGGTGACCAGATTTCCAAATTAAAAACTGAGACACACCCGGGTTGTGATGGTAGGTGTAAATAAAATTGTGAAAAAAGTGTGTAGAATTGTCCATTCTCGAGTCACGCGTTGGTCAGAGTATAATCTGAGAAACAAAATACAGTAGTTTTTGGTATTTTGGCTAAACAAATACAATTTATGCTCCACTGGTTTAAACCTGATATAGTCCTAATTTTAACTCTAATTTAGTCCTGGTTTATACCTGTTTTAAACCTGGTTTAATCCTGGTTTAGTCCTGGTTTAGTCCTGGTTTAGACCTGGTTTAGCCCTAGTTTAGTCCTGGTTTTGTCCTGGTTTAGACCTGGTTTAGTCCTGGTTTAGCACTAGTTTAGTCCTGGTTTAGGCCAGGTTTAGTCCTCAAAGTTCTCAAAACAGTTTGCAGAATCTTACATTTTTATTCGGTCTTTCTGGACTTAAAACAGTCGTGTTATGGATATTAGTTGCCATGAAGCAGTCTAGAG